>CM058154.1:9555000-10922500 GCA_030254885.1 Vitis rotundifolia
TATTAGGGCCTGTCTTAGGATGGTTGGTCTTGGATTGGTCCTGCCAATTCTGGGTTGATCACTGTCGGACTACCATAGCTGAGGTGTCAGGGTTGTCAGATTCTACTTTCATACTAGCATGATGCATTGCCTCTCGTTGAATCAGTGCATAGCATTCTTCCAAATCGGGAAAAGGATCTTTGCGTAGAATCTCTCGAACTTGCCCAAAGTCACCATCCAATCCAGCAAGAAAGATATACACTCATTGTCGTTCAATGGATTTCCGGTATGTTGCAATGTCCTCAGGGTCTTTTATGACTACCTGATCCCGATGATCCAATTCGCAAAAAATTTCAGTTAACTCTCCATAATATTTAGAAAGACACCTACCGCTTTGTTTGGCAGTGAAGGCTTTTTTATTCAAAGTGAAAACTTGTAATTCATCGTTTCCATCATAGAAGGCCTTTGATAATGCACTCCAAATTTCTTGAGCGGTGGATAAGCGTAAGTAACACTTCATAATTTCTGGACTCATGGACATTAACAACCATCTCTTCACCTTTTGATTCTCAGCATACCATTTTTCATATCCATCTTCTGACTCTTTTGGTGGATTTGTCTTACCTCAAATGTAAGAAAGTTTTTCCCGTTCAGTAATATGCATCTCCATGAGTTGTGATCAAACGTCATAGTTTGATTCAGTCAAAATAATTCCTGGATTAAAAGTCCCTTTAAATTGAAAAACAATAGTATTTTTTTCACTCACTTTTTTTTTTTTTTTTTTTTTTTGAATCGGTATTCCAATAAAGATTGAAAATCTGATCGCGGTGGCACTGCGGCAATACATAAAAGAGGGGCGATGATTGGCCTTACCAATAAAATATCCAAGATTTCAGTTCCATAGCTTTGATACCATCTTCAAATTGATGAATGGTAGTTTTTCATTCATTCATGTATAGAGTATATATAAAGGGTAATCACCATTCTAAGAATGGGAAAGAATGATACAAGGAAATAATGATATAAGGAAAGAACAACTAATATCCTAATATCTCAACACAGACAACTCTATCATCATCATTAATGCGTTCACGAAGCTTCTCCATAACAACATATTTGTGCAACTTCAGCTCTGCTGGATATTTAAGGAATAAATCCCTAACACCTATCAATGCATCCTTTCAAACTTTTGGGTGGTGATGGGATGAAATGTGGGGATATCGCCATGTGATGGGTATTAGCTGCTGACAGTGGGTATGAAGGATGGTAAGATGAGTAGGACATGAGAAGTGTTTGGCTTAGGATTTGGGTTCGGTGGAGAATGAGTTGTATGGTAAAGCCTTGGAATAATGTTAGGGAATCATGCACGTAAACTGCATACACGTGGGAGAATAGAGAAATAATGAATGGGGAATGAATAGTGGAGGATGAAGTAGGTGGCGAGCATGATGAAGTAAAGATATTGAAAGTGGTGAGCAAATGGGGAACGAACAGTGATGTGGATGTGAGATAAGCTTATGATGATGAGCTTAGTGGGTATGTAGGTTGGGAAATGGTGATTTGTAGGATGAGGATATAAGTGGGGGGTGTAATGATGGGTAAAGTATGAGTTTGGTGAATGGGTTGAAGTCTCATCATTGGGGATGAATGGAAAGAGGTATATGAAAGAGTAAGCGGTGGAATGAATGTAGAGGGTGCACGGGCTTAAGAAAGCTAGTTCATCAAGAAGGTGGCCATGCACCATGCAAGGGTGGAGTCCGAGGCATGCCAAAGTGGGACTGCATTGCTACATCTCATACTAAACCCTTATATGCATTTTGCAATATTCTATGGTCAATTTCTGCATCAGAGCTTGATAAACCCATATGATATTTCCTGCTAATTTTAGATGCCCCCTTTGGAAATATTTCCTCTTCATCAGTCAGAATATGTTTACCAGGTGCACTTGATCTAGACTCATTCCCAGATTGCCTTTTTGATTTATTTTCTTCAAGAGTTTTGCACAGGGGAAACCCTTCACAACATTCCCCCTCGTCCATCAGACCCGATTTTGATATAGGACATTCCTCATTCAGCAAATTTGTTTGATCTTTAGGTCCCTCATATGCCACTGCAAGTACTACATATTCTTCTATGCAATTCTTAGGAAACACAACCTTCAGAGCATCGTCTCCAGCAAATCCAGCCTAGACCCTTCCAGTTCCATAAGATAAAAAGCTGAATATCCTCAGTTTGTGTCATTCCTTGATGCCTAACTCAGAAATGATTCTAGGAACAGTCATCACCTAGATTTGGTTTCACAAAAGGACTCTTTTATCACATTCAGATGACTCATTCCATCATGGCATAGAACTAAAATTTTCTTTGACAATTGGAAATAGTCTTCCCAAAGACCTTGATGCAAGATAAAACAAGAGGCATTTCTTCAAAAGACCAGGCAACACTAGGCTATAGCAGATTGCTTCAATAGAGATTCAATCCCTGACTTCTTCCATAGCTGAATCTATTTGACCGACTAGAGTTTTCCTAGAAACACCCCAACCCAGATGGCCAGCCCAAATGTGATACCCAACATTCCAAAAACACTAGAAATAGAGGAGAAAGTGAAGAAAACAAAGCATGTACAAAAGAAAATAATACTGTTAAATCTAGCTTCATTCCATAAATGTCGATGAGCTTTAAAAGCTGGTGGGAAGGTTTGAGTGATCTTAACACATGAACAATGGCATAACTATCATGCAACGCATACAGGTGAAATAGAGACCAAGTAAACAAAAATGGGAAACAGGCTTAACACATTCAAGCGTTAAAGCAAAAATCCAAATATCAGCAAGAAGCATTATATGACTGTTAAAAAATGGAGAACCTAAGGTGTGAAATAATTAAACCTGAGAGATTCCCCTCGAGCAAATATTGCTAGGCTTCCAGCAAACGGCAATCTCTTTCCTCTGTTCCTCGTTTCCTCTGTAAAAGCTTTCACCTCTTCCCCAAGCTATCACCCTGCTCTTTTTCAAAGAACACTCATCTCTCTCCAATTTTCTTTTTCCCATGTTCCCTTTTCCTCTACTATCCTCTCTGCTCCAGCTGTGTTGCCCCTCAAGCCACCAAAACCACACTCCCACTCAAGCTCACTGTTCAACTCATTTTTCTTCCCTTATTTGAACTCTCTCCAAAAGGACCTCTCATCTCTATATCTCTCCGTTCTTTGAAATTTTATTTTCTTTCCTCTCTATACTCACATCCCCTCCCTACAACTCTATCTCTTTCTCTAGTGATCTCCCTTAAGCTTTCCCTCATTTTCCAGCTATCGTCTTTCTCAAGCAACCTCGACGCTCTTGGTAATCTCCCTCACAGCTCTCTTCTCCTCAAGCCACCAAAAACACGTTCCTGTCCACCATAATCGTCTCAACTCTTTCCCATTTCTTTCAAACCACCTCAGAATATTCCCCTTGCACGTGTCGTTTCCCCATTGCATCCTCAACCCACTGCTATGATTTCCTAATGGCCTTTCTTGAGACAACACGTGGCCTTCTAAGATCCTAACACCTGGTAAAAATAAACACCTGCAAGAATGACCCAAAAATGGGGGTCTATAGTAGGACCTTAAAAAATTAAAAGAAATTGTCAATAAATTGCTAATTAATTGATACTTTATAGTTAGCCAAGAAAAATCATATGATTGCCATTTAACAGATCATAAAGTCATGATTTATTGTTGAATTTCAACGATGTGTTTTTAATTTTTATTATAAAATTGGTTATATTAAATTTTTTCTTTATTTATGACTTTAATTGTATTAAAAAATTTCCAAATGATTGCATATTTATCACAATAGTTTTTCCAATTAGAAATTTTGTTATTTTTAGTAAAATGTTAGTGATTTACCTTCTTATATTTAATTATTTTTATATCTATCAATTAAATTTATTTTTAAAAATTAATATAAAATTACATATTTATTTCATTTATTTTTCCATATTTATCACATTAATAAAAATAAGAAAATTGTTCACTCTTTACATTTCAATTTTTATTCATTTTTTGATTTATAATTTTAATAAATTTATAACTAAAATAGCAAATAAAATAATCTAAAAAAACTTTTATAATATTTTTTATAGAATAAGTTTTAAAAATTAATTTTGACAACATTGCTTTGGGAGTACTTATAATTATGTCATTGGGAGTGCAATTGGAGAACTATGGAGTGTAATTGTTAAATTAAAGAGCGGTTTGTAAAGTTATGAGAGCGAAATCACTAGAATTGTGAGAAATTGAAAATTTTAAAATAGTCAATAGTATATATCATTTAATGGAAGAATCCAAAATTATATAAATACACTTTGTTGTTGAAAATAATCAACATATAGTATGTAGCCATATGACCAAGATAGAAAGGAATGAGAGAGAGTACAAGTAAACAATACTTTAGGTACAAAGCTTTGAGAGTACTTATAAGTCTATTTTTTGGTGCGAAATTGGACATGTAAGGAGTGGAATGAGAAACTTATTGAGTGAATTTGAAATTGTTAGAAAAATTGGTTAATCCAACCTACAGAAATTACCCTAGAGGATGGTGAATAGGATGATGGTCTCTTTTTATAAATTCAAACTATATAAATGCAAGAGATAATTACATGCTATTTATATAATAAAAACAATATAAAGATAACTGCATATAAAACAAAAGAGTAGGAAAGAGAGGATGCAAATACAAGATTTTATAGTGGTTCGACACAACTTAACCTATGTTCACTCTCCTCAAAGCTTCTAATTGAGTGAGGGTTCCATTAATTCAAGACTTCCAAACAAAGCCTTCAAGCAATACAATTGGATTATGGTTCCAATCCACCCTTTTGGACTTTTAGTGAACAACCCCTCTAGTGGTACCCACACTTGAAAATCCCTAAGTGATACATCACACCTATACTTTTCTTCTCAAAGTTTTACAAATAAAGATAAGAAATAATTTTACAAAATCCTAATACAAAACTTTAGGCTCATATGATATAAGATAAACTATATAGGATTGAATGGTGCACTAATGATATGCAAGTTTTAGAACAATGATATGCGCTAATGATAAACTAAAACATTCTCCTCAGGCTTAATATATTCAAGAAAGGTTTAGGAAGGTTGAACTCTTACAATAATGAAAATTAGAGCATTTTTATAGAGGAGAAAGACCAAACTAGCCACTAGGGGTTTACCTAGTTGAGCTTAGTTTTGAACTGTTCATTAGTTGTTAGAATTTGATGCATGACAGGTGACCGTTGAACCTTGACCACACCTCAATTGGTACTCATTTGGGTGAGGTTCAACCTTGATCAATCGAACAGGCATTGTGGAAGAGAGTGAAGATTTTTGCACCTTTCTACCAATTCAATTGAACTGGTCAATCGGTTCCTCAACCGGTTCAACTAATTGAGCCATTTTTGGCTCAATAACCATTTTTTTCTACTAAAAACCTTTTAAACAAGTTTGGAAAGTATTTGACACATGGTTTTAATTGAAAACATTAAATAATCCAATTTTAAAATATTTAAAATAAAATAATTCTTGGATAATTTTGGTGGATAAATAAATAATATAATGCATGAAAAACCTAGTGCACCAAAAACCTTACAAAGAGATCTTATGAAGCTTAGGTCTTGAAAGACACTTCTTTTTAAGGTCTTCTTCTTCTTATTGATTTCCCTTTGACTTGATTTTGTCTTTGTGATTACCACTTTGAAAATCATTTTGCCTAATCACACTTGAAATATAATCATTAGTTCAAAACCTTATTTTGTTATCATGAAAACCGAGATTAACCAAACTTTAGTTTCACATAAATTATAGGAGAGGAATCACTAATTTTGTGAGATTGAAAATTTTAATATGTTAATAATATATATTGCAAAGATCATACTTTCTTTCATTTCTTTAGTCAATGAATCCAAAATTATTTAAATACAATTTTTTGTTGAAAGCAACCAACGTAGAGCATAATAACATAGGAATAAGGTATAAAGCAATAGAACATTTGTACATCAATACGAACTTTGAGTACAAAGGTTTGAGACTACGTAAAATTTGGTATTTGGAACAAACTTGGAGAATTATGGAGTAGAATTATGGACCCACATTTTTCACGTGCATCCCTACTAGATGATAAGACTCGATTTTTGGCTTGAAAAAATTAAAATCACCACTTATTTCGATTTTTTTTTTTAAGGAACAAAATAAGAAATAAAACCCTAAAAAGTAACTCTTTATTTGGAAAAGGCAAGTTTTCAAAAACCGAGTCCAAGTTTGAGGGCTAAGTTACTCATTAGAATGGTACCATAAGGTAATACCCTTTTAAACCCTAAAAAAGGTCTTTACTAATCAAATTGAGGTAACTATGACAATTTTTCAATCAATCATGGATACCAATAAGCAAAGTGTATATCAAAGCAAAGTATAGCCAAGTGCTTTCATAAAACATGTAGGATGGTAATAAATAAAAGCATGGTAAGAAAACACTCAAAACAATATATGCACACTAATAAACTCAAATAAATGAGTAGGAGAGGAAGCATACCTTAAAAGCAAGCAAAACACTTTCATAAAAATAGGGTTAGCTCATATTCAATAATAATAAGCATTGAGCATAGCATGTTCATCGGTTATGATTGTTTCATGTTGCATATTAGTCAATGATCGATTGAGTGCCTTTGTTAAGGAAATGGAGATTCTCCTTCAATTGCGTGAGTCTCCTTTGAGAGGGTTTGGCATAAATTTTTGCTAAAATGTTCCAAGCTTCATGAGATGTTCTTATCGAAGCAATAAAGGAAACAAGATTGGAAGAAAAGGAACTGACAATAATATTGATAATTAATTGGTCTTATTGAACACAAAAGGAATGGTTTGGATTTGGAATTTTGTCATCAGTAGTGGTGATAGTTCTAGAGGGATAGGGATGGGTTTCATCAATAAATTTTATAAGATCATATCCTATATTCAATTTAGGCATCTCAAATTAGTATTTTGCAATAGCATAATTAGATAGATAAAAAGCTAAAAAAAAGTCCTAAAAGAGTTATGAAATTTTCTAGAAAAATAAATGTAATTAGATGGACTCAACAAATTAATGTAAAAAAAATATTTAACATATTTAACATTGTTCAAATTTTAAAATATATATTTGTATTGGTTTATGATAATATTAAAAATTCAAATTACTACTATTTCAAGAATATATATTTTTTCAATTAAGGACATATAGTTTTGAATCGAATTCCACATTAAATATCCCAAAGGTTTAAAATCATTGTTAACAATAACATGAAAAGTATATAATGATAGTAGTTTCAATACTAAGAGTAGTGGTTGAAAGAATTATGTTAAACTTGACTCTACTGCTTGAGATTGATTGAATTAATGATCTACAATTGGAAAAATATGGATTTATAGGCTACATAATGGTATTAACATTATAATATTAACCAAAACCTCAATAATTGATGCAAGATTGATCATGTCCATAGAAGTCATTAGTTAATCATGTTCTA
Source organism: Vitis rotundifolia (assembly GCA_030254885.1). Taxonomy (NCBI): domain Eukaryota; kingdom Viridiplantae; phylum Streptophyta; class Magnoliopsida; order Vitales; family Vitaceae; genus Vitis; species Vitis rotundifolia. Next base: position 9,562,516 of record CM058154.1, read on the forward strand.
GTATATGAGTATATCTATCTAGAAATGTTCTCAAATTATAATACTCACAACTAGAAGTAGTGGTAGCTTTATGAAGCTATTGGGATTTGACTTAAATTACTTATTTTTTTATTTTTAGAAAAGTCAATATTCATAGAGTTTGTATTTTGGTAAATTACCTTAATTTTGACTAGGATTAAGAAACTATTGTTTTAGGGTTAACACATGAGGCTCTATAAATATGTGGTTTTATATTAGATTGATAGAAAGAGAAAAAAAAAAAAAGTAAGAAAAAAAGTGAAGAGAGATAGGTAAAGAGTGTATTGGGTTTTTGGGTAGATAAAGATTGAGAGAGTTTGAAGTGTGCAATCTTAAAGTTACAACAAAATTGATCTTCCTTTCTTGTGAACGTAGGTGTTTACATTGAACCATATAAATAGTTTGTCTTATTTTATTTTATATTTTCCTATCATGTTTGGGTCTTGTAATTTTTCCCAACAAATGATATTAGAGCTTATATATATATATATATATATATATATATTATCTAGAATAAGAGCATGTTTTCATCCATGCCATGGTAATTGTGGCAGCTATGATAATGATATTCATCAAAGCAATTATCACAAGAAAGTTAAGCTATTTTATCCAAATGCATTTATTATCCTCATATTCTAATTTATATTCATGTACCTATCCTATTTTGTTCTTTGTGTTCAACTATAAATGTCAAGATGTGCCTAATTTCCAAAGTAACCACAACTATAAACACTTTTGTTGCTTTCATTTTTTGTTTAATATAGTGACTAGCATCATTATTGTTATTTATCATAATCACCTAAACTAGAAAATCTGTTCTCCAAATGTTAGTCTAACAATTAGACTCACTACCCATATATTATTTTCAAGTAGTTTCATGTATGTGTAGATCCTCTATTTTGTCCCATTGGCACATGCCTTGATTAAGTGTTCTTTCAATACTCCACCGTAGTTCCTTATGGCCCATTGCTACTCATATATTTTACCTCTTTAAGCCACTTTAGGCATTAGGTACACTTTTATGACAATTTGCTTAGTTTTACCTAGCCCACTTAGATTTTCCCTATCACCCCTAAGTCTTTTGCATGGTTTACATTATTTGCATGACTTACATGGTTTGCATGGCTTATATGGCCTATGTAGCTTGCATGTTTTCTATATAAATATGTGTTGCATACTTATATCTAGTTATTTATTTATTTGTTCATTTTCGTATCTACTTTTTAAAATTTTAATTTTTTAATTTTTTATTTTATTTACTTGTTTATTTAGGAAAAAAAACTTTTTTTTTTTTGGGAAATTTATGTAACCATATCTCAAGGGGCAAAATTTTGCCTTTTAGAAACTTTGCTTTTTTACTTTATAAATTCAGTGGATTTTGGAGAAAATAAATGATCTTTCATACACTATAATAGTAATGTTGAGACCCTTCCAAAAATGTTATCCTACACTTTGACAGCTCTCCTAGTTCGATTACCCACTTGGAAAAGTCATGTAAGTAAGGTCCAAGTCAGCTACCCATTAAAGCTGATGACATGGATCATGTACATGTCACCATCCAACTAGACATTCCACATGGATTGATTTTTTAAAAAATATTTACTCCTAAATGTCTTCTTCTTTCTTCAACCAAACCCTAACACCAAAAACCCATGTTCTTTCTTCTTCGTTCATAAGCACAACCCATCACAATGCGAAATGATCCATAAAAAATCTGGTAGCTTCTCAATTCGCTATAACCCATCAACACCAAACGAACCTCCAAACTTGATCCTTTATTTTGTTTCTCCTTCATCACCATAAGGAAGACAACATCGTCATTTTCCAACTAAACATCAATAAAAAAAAAAAAAGTCCAAGTGCGAACCCCCTAACAAAGGCTAGGTAAACAAAGAAGCCCTTTCCTTCTACTCATTTTAGCACCGACAAAGTCATTTTTCTCCTTGTTGTACTTCCTTTTTTGTTTTTACATCGAAAAAGGAGAAAGAAAACAATTGAGAGAACGAGAGAACGAAGCATATAAATATTGTAGTTGTATTTAACTTTTAAAGCAAGGGTTTTTCCAGGTGATATATGTATTTTATTAAATTTTTTAATAACTATTTATTTTGATTTGTCATTTTGATTCTTTGAGATTTGAATACTGTCATGGTTATGTGATTTGTGCAATTTTGTGATTTAAACTTGATTACATTGCATATTTCTACATGTTGAATGTTCATTAATATTGTATCTAATTTTATATTTTAATTTATTTAGGGTTTATTTGAAATGAAATATGATTTAAAATTTGATAAATGATGGGAAAATGAGATGGTGGTAAGCTATATTGATTTTGTTATATTTTTTGAATTATTGTGTTTGTGTTGTATGTGGTTGTTGGGAAGAATACGGAAAAGAGAAGAAAAATATGACTATTACATGGGAAGGGAATACAATTTTTAGGAATGTTCAAACAATTTGTTTTGTTTAATGTTGTTTATCTGGGATTCAAGATGTTTTGTTGTTTAATGTTATTTATATGGGATTCCAAAATGAGTAGGTTGAGTGATTTTTTATAGTTGTTAATTGATGAATTTAATGCATGGGAAAAGAATTCATGTTTAGTCATGAGTAGATGAGTATAAATTTTAAAAATGATTGGGAGTAAAGTTTGAATAAATCTCTTCATAAAAGTTGTAAACATTGTTGTGGTTTAATCTGGGTAATGGGCAAAATAAAGGAAGACCCGTTGTTTCAGGAGCTAGCCCAAAGACAGTGACATTAGCAAAATTTGGCTTGAAGAGTTACCAAAACAATGGTTGGCTCATGAATTGAGAGGTTCACTCTCCAACTTAAATAACATAGCAAATTACTACCAAATAAAATAGAATAATTGCATTGCTTAATGTTAAGTATACACTATGCATGTCTATATTTACACCATTAATTGTAGACCATGAAATCTAAATGAAGCTCGCTTGTAAAGTTTCAAAGATAAACGATGTATTAATATATGATGGTCACGGGTGTGATAATCAGTTTTGTTATAAGTAAGTTGGTTTAGGTCGTGTTATGAAGAAATGAGTTAATTGTTTCAGCTTGACTAAAGGTTTATTTTTCTAAACAGGGGCTGCACATGATCGAGTACCATTTAAATGGATCCAAGTAATACAATTTATTGTTATCTGCACATTGGAGATGAGCTAGTAAGGGGTGAACATGGCAATGTGGAATATATGGGTGAGAGACGAGAGGGTCTATGTTTAGAATGATCAATGACATATAATGATTTTGTTTCAAGGATTTGTGGGAAAATGAACATCAATATAGTGGGACCAACATTTTTGTATACTCTCCCGTTTGATCTATATGCACTTCAACCATTGAAAAATGATGAAGACTTAACAAACATGTTTCAATTTAGTGACCGATTTGCACATGTATATATATTTTTAGCATCAACAGTTGAAGACAATGAAACAATTGAGAATGGAGGACAAGGGTAAGTTATATAAAAAGAATATCTAATCTAAAATGATTCCGTGTATTTATTTATTTTTTAATATTTATATTTATTCATTAGATGTTATAATGCAGATTGAACGAAACAATTATAAGGTCTAACTCACCGGTCCCATATTCAGCAAGGGATGTTGATATTAGAATGCAATCACGAGGATTTCATCAAAGATGTGTTGAATCACATGTTGGTCCACTAGAGTCAAGTTATTTTGAGAGTGCAATATTGGGTAGTGGGCATACCTTCTTAACTACAAATGACTTTCGGGATGCAATATATCTCATGTCAGTAGGAGGCTGTTTTAGATATAAGTTTAAGAGGAATTGTCTTAAGCATATGACTATAATATGTGTTGTTGAAGGATGCCCTTGGAAAGTAACTACTCGTGCTGTTGGGAGAACAAAAATAGTTCAGGTGCATACATTTAGAAATGAACATAACCACTCTTTAGAAGATGTGAAAGTTTTTGAACCAGTAATTCGTTGTAATCGAGCCACAACTATGATTGATGATGTTATTCATTTAAATCCAAATTACTTGCCTCGTCAAATATGTAAAGACTTTCATCGACAATACGAAATGCAATTGAATTATTATCACGCATGGAACTTGAAAGAGAAGGCTAAAGAACGAATTCATGGTGTGACCAATGTTCATATAAGTTGTTACCTTGGTTATGTACAAGGCTTATTAAAACAAATCCAGGGACGATTGCTGAATATAGATGTTCAGATGATGGTTATTTTATGCAATTGTTTGTTTCCCTTTTAGTGTCAATACATGGGTTAAAATGAGATGTCAACCTATTATATCAATAGATTCATCCCACATGAGTGGGCCATACAAGGGTGCTTTATTTTCAATTTCTTCGTATGATGCTGACGATGGCATGTTTCCACTTGCTTATGGCTTATTTAGCTCCGAGAATTACGAGGATTGGCTTGGTTCTTAGAGAAATTGAAGATGGTCATAGGTGAAAGAGAGGTTATAATAATATCTGATAGGCACCAAGGGATTATCTGTAGTATTTTAGAGGTATTTGGTAGTGACAACCATGCACATTGCTATCATCACATTAAAGAAAACTTCAGTAGCTTTCTAACAAATCTGAACACTAAAGGGAGGAAATGAAAAGAAAATGCTTTGAAAATGTTTGATTCTATCGCCTATGCTAGGTTAGATTGTGATTATGAGGTTGCAATGGATACTTTAAGGGTATTTAATCATGATTTGGCGAAGTGGGTTGAAGAAAATAACCCTCAATATTAGGCAATCTCTAAATTTAAGAAGATGCGTTGGGATAAGATGACAAGTAATCTGGTCGAGTCTTTCAATTCTTGGTTAAGACATGAACGACACCATAACATTTGTGTTTTCTTCATTGAGCATATGGATAAGTTAGGATCTTTTTTAGTCTATCACAAAAAGGGACTTGTAAAATGGAATGGGTGTATTGGTCCTAAAACATAAGAAAATATTGCATTGAACATTGCAAAAGGTGAAAATTATATCACTTTTTTACACTTGGGCAGTTCGATGAAAGTATCCAATGGAAAAGCATTCCTAGAAGTGGATGATTCTCCCTAGACGGTGCCATTTGATTCTGGTTCCCGGACAGGTGTTATCAACAAAATTTATAAAACCTAAATCACCGTACACTAGGGTAGCATGGCTAACATAGTATAGTGGCTCTAGGATTGTCCACAGGGATGGGTTTTCTTCGTACAAGTGACTTTAGTGAAGGTAATGAAATGGTTCTTTTCCTTATGAAAATTAGCTTTTAAAGAAAATGGAATTTTAGTTGAAAAGGTTGATTTTAAGTTAAGCAAAAAATAGTAATTGAAGTTAACTACAAAGAGAAGGTCTGTTGGAGCTTTACGTCACTAGGATCGGGTTCCTTAGGCAAATGGGGAGATTCCGAATCTTCTCCTTGCATTGAGGACAATAACATAAAGGATGGTTATCTCTCGAACCGGTTTTGTATTTAGCAATTAAGATTTGATCCAAAGGGTTCATGAAAAATGGTAGTTGCTTTCCATTAATGGGTTCAAACACTAAAGACTCTCACCTTGAACCACCTTCCAATGGCTCATACTTGATAACTAATAGACATCCATGGATCTAGCAATAAGCATCCATAGAATCCGAAAAGCTTACCAAGTATTGGTCATTCAAGGTGATTCTAAGGGATTTAAAGCTGAACCTTGAAATAAAAACCATTAATGGTTACCAACTACCTTCATTTAAAGCAAAGAAAACTCCCACTTTTGCATTCGGTTCCTTCACCTAGCTTCTATCACTCCAAGAAACATGAAACTTAGCCACTCATCCCCTAAGAAATCATCCTCAAAGGTTGTTTGTCTAGAAAGAAAATGAAAATGAAAACAAAAATGAGAAGGAAAGGCAGAGCAAGGGCTCTATATATTTTTCTACAAGAATTACAAGTGAATATCTATCTTAAAGATTATGATACAAAGGTTATATATAGAGAGGTCTTTTTTAACCCTCCCTTTAAAGTTCCTAACCAAGAAATTCTATCATTGGTTGATTACAAAGAGAAAATAGGAAATTACACAAATATCTGGAGATAAAAATCTAACTGAGTCAGTGCACAGGAAGATTTCGCAGACCATGCTAAATTTTGCATGGTGTGCGAAATTCATTTGTTGTTGTCTTGTGGTTTCATAGGGTGTGCGAAATTGTCTTTCACTCAGTCCTGCAACTGCTCCTCCTCTTGATTTTCGCATGCTATGCGAAATTTTCGCATTGCCATGCGAAAATGCTACCTGTTGGATTTCTTCCTTGCATCTCTGATTGGCTTGGCAACTTATTGCCAAGCTTGGCAAAGGGCTATGAAGTGCTCCAAAGCTCGGATTTTTCATATAATTGAGCTTTGACTTGCATTGCCATGGATTGCACAAAATTCTCCTTCATTCTTGGCTTGTTTCAATGATAAAAAAGCTACCAAAAACACTAAAACTTGCCAAAAACTGATTAATAACCCTTGCTAAGTTCCTTAATGTGCCAATTGAGTTAAAAAGTATTAACTACTACTCAAAAGTGTTTAAAATAGTTAATTTCTAGCTATAAAAGAGCACTTTTTGAGTAGTAATCATTCACCCCAATCAACACATTGCTAGTTCCTTAGCAATGAAAGAGTGATAATGAAAAATAGACAGTAAAATAATTTACAAAATCATGCTAATCACTCCAAAAAATTTTCAAGTGGCATGATGTGGATTATACTCTCTCATGGAACATCAAAGAGGCAAAACCCAACCTTCAACAAGAGTCATCAAATCTCTTGCCTAATCACAATTTATAAAGAGTAGGCATTATGCAAATTTAAGCATCAAAAGAATTTCCACTCCCAAAGGTCCAATCCTTACTCTTCCACAAAAATCTAAGTGTTAAGCTTATTAATTTCCGATTATAGTATGTTGAACTATTCTCTCCCCCTAACCTAGTTCTTTCTCAAACCTTAGCAAACTAACCAACCTCCAATAGGTTAAGAACGTACCTCTTTTATTTCACAATTTTTTTCATTGTAGGAGTGCAATGCTAAAGGTATTGTATTCTAAAGTGTCCATGTAACGGGGATCCATCGATGACTCCCAACCAATCAAGGTTTAGGGCATCAAGCTTTAAGGATCTTTCGATCATTAACTCCTCAAATTTCACCCCAGACTTTTGAGATTGAAATTCAATACCCAAGCACCTACAATATGTTAAATTCCACCTATTCAGCCTTGTAACAAGCATTGAGGTCAGTGACTCCCAACCAATAAAGGTTTAGGGCACCGGGTTTTAAAGACTTTCGTCATATGCCCCTCGAACCTTGCTTGGGTTTCAAGGCAAGTGTAACACTTTGTTTTTTTTTTTTTTTTTGAAGGCTCATTGGCCTTTTATAAGGTGTCTCAACACTATTAAAATGAGGTCAAAGGTACCAAGTCGAAATTTTCCTAAGTTCAGGGGCTGAGATAGTTTTTCATCTTATAATCGGAACCTAATGTGCACAGTGTGTGGTAAGATTAAAGTGGAAGAAATAATGTTGAATTCAATAGGAGTTTCAATAATTCATCAACCTCAATAAGCATAATACAAACTCTAAGATTCAAGTAAAAAGGCAAGAATTCAATTTCTCCCATTTCATTTTGAGAATTTTTCCTTAATAACCATGGAGAGTAAAGTAAAAACTTTCAAAATTAAGCAAAAAGTAACTAAATTAACAAATTAACCTAGCATTATTAACAATACTTTCTTCCTTAACTCTCCCCCCAACCAAGATCAACATTGCCCTTAATGTGTCAAGAGCAATTGAAAATAAAGGGAGGAAGTGGTACCTCCTGAGTGAAATGGAATCTGAGTCGTATAGGAGAAACCACATTATTCAAAAAACAAAAGAGTAATGAGTAGAGGAAATAGAAAAATGCCAAGTATAATTAAAAATGATGTCTATACATTAATTTGAGAAAGTACAATATGAGATATCACAAGGTAATACATTCAATCCCAGAATATAAAGCATCAAAACAAGGAACAATCTCCACTAATATAATATGTAAATACAATAAGATAAAGAGATGTCCTATGATCAAGTAGTGGCGGCCTCAGGTGGAGATGATGCATCCTTAGGTGTAGTTGTGACTGTGTCAACTGTCTGAGACTCATCCTGAGGATCATTTGAAGCAATGGCTTCTGTGGTGGCCTCCTGAGGTGGCAGGATCTGGACCTCTGCTGTGGTAGTGTCCTTAGCTGGAATAGTATCCTCAGCTGGAGCTAAAGGCTCTGATGATGCAAGAAGGTTAGGCTGAGGTGGAGACAGAAGACCCAGGTGCTGCTGGATCTAACGAAGTCTAGCCGTCTGCTAGTCCTGTTGGGAACGCATCACAGCCATCTGCTGGAAGAGAGCAGCATGCGTGGTGGACAGTGTCTGCAAGGTATATACAATGCCGTGAAACTTCGAAGCAGAGATGGTGATGAAAGACTCGGATGTAGTAGGAGCAACAAGTGGAACAGTAGGAGTAATAGGGGGAGCATCAGAAACAACCTCAGGCATGGGCACTAGTGGTATAGTCTCTGTTGGAAGCTCGCCCTACTCTATAGGTACTAGAGTAGACTGTGTCTACTCAGTCTGTGGGGCCACTGGAGGTGCTACCATGGGAAGGGCTCTTGGAGGTGCAAAATAGCCCGCCAACTAATTCAATTTGTTAAAAGTGAATCGCTCTCAACAAAGGCAGCGGCGCTCGTGCTGAGGCTCAATAGGAAAACCCATATGCTCCAAGATCTGGCAAAACAACCTTGGGAATAGCAATGGAATGGTGTCCGCCCTCTGAAGCTTCTTTCTACGGACCTTCTCCTCAAAGTAGACGAGGGAGGCCATGATCAAGTGGTGTGAGCCAAAGTAGAAGCCCTCTGATATGCGGAACAAAGCATTCAAGATAGCTCCTCGCCTCTGTACCGAATGTTGTAGGGGAAAGAGGTTTGAGCGTAGCACCACATCTACGAGGAGCATCCCAAGTGGAAGCTCCTTCCAAAGAAGGATCGAATCAGTAGAGGTCCCCCTGGATAAAATGTGGACCATGTCCATCTGAGATACTGGGGACCACTGGCGGAAAGCAGATGGATCAACTGGCTCAAAAGGAATCTGTAGAGCCTCTACAATATCTGTGGCCTTGAGGATACCATGATGTCCATCAATGGTGAAGTGAATCAAGGTAGGACTCAGGACGCCACGAGTAATCATGGACTAGTAAAAGTCTAATGCTACTCTAGGATAAAAGAACTCACGAGGAGTCATAAAATGCTCAAGATAGTACCTTTACAGTTGGCCATAAGAGTCTCGGAGCTCAGGCTGCTGTCAGAATGCCTCCTAATCAAAATATAACTCTGAGTGGAAAGGTCTCAATCTGCAATTTGAGTTGCCCTCAATGGGCGGTGCTGTGAGCATTGGGTGTCTGATAATAGACTCCGATGACATGTCGGAAGGAAGCTCAGTATCTGCAGGAGGCTCAGGCTGTGAAGCTTTAGACGACTCGCCTGTGCCTAAAGTCTTGGCCCTCTTGGCAGGAGAGCGCCGCACTAAACTCTCAAGGTGCGAAGCAGTCGCCCTTGGTGTAGTAGCTGCTCTCCTAGTCTCAACTTGCATTGCCATGGATTGCACAAAATCTTCTCTCATTCTTAGCTTGTTTCAATGATAAAAAAAACTACCAAAAACACCAAAACTTGCCAAAAACTGATTAGTAACCCTTGCTAGGTTCCTTAATGTGCCAATTGAGTTAAAAAGTATTAACTATTACTCAAAAGTGTTTAAAATAGTTAATTTCAAGCTATAAAAGAGCACTTTTTGAGTAGTAATCAGTGGACTTAATGGAGCCAACTTACACTTGTAAAACATGGCAAATGTCTGGAATCCCATGTGATCACATTTGTGCAGCTATACGACGAATGGGGTTTGATGTATCTAATTATGTTGATGACTAGTATAAGTACAATTTGCAAGAGAAGATATACTCTAGAAGCATGCATTCTTTGGTAACACATGACATGCCAATGATTGATGAAGATGGAACCGTTCATGATGCCTTGGGTCATACTTATCCCTTTCTTAATCCTCCAACCACAAAGCAACCTCCTGAAAGACCTAGGAAAAGTCGAATCGAGTCTCAACTCATGTAAAAAAAATGGTTCATTGTTCTCATTGTAATGAGCCAAGGCATAATCGTGCGACATGTAACAACCCATTTCTATAACTATTTGATTAAACTTCATAATGTAACATCGACTTTATATTAGTATGTAACAGTTTGGTAATCTTTGTTGTTGTTTCCTTGATTATAAGCAATGACTAATTTATTGGATTTGTAGTGTTTGGTGTACATATATTGTGATTGTATGTTGTTCTTCAATATTATGGGATAATAAAATCTGTACCTTGGTCATGATTGTTTAAAGATGCCATTGAAGTCACAGATTCACATGGCATCCTTAGCAAAAAAATAGATTGTTAACTAGTGGGCATAATCGTGGCCAACCTTTACATGTAGGGGTTGCTGTTTTTTGGCTGATAACCCTTAATCATATTATTTAGTTTTGTGTGAAGTGGGCAGTAGCCAAAATAAGGGTCGGCCTGTTAGGTCATAGGCAGTCCTATCGTTTTTCTTATTTAAAATTGGCTTTTTGTTATTTGAGAAGTCGGTAAAAGGGAAGTTGACCCATTAACACCATGGGAAGGCATTTAAACATTTACATTGTACCCTTTGAATCAATGGAATTTCTTTTATACAATAACATTAGTTTGGTATGTTATGTGCAGAAGACAATTTGCCTATTTGTGAATGACATTATATTACTATGCTATATGCAGAAGGCAAAGTAGGGGTGCACCCTTCATTACATAGGCATGGGCATGGGTATGATAACATTATTTTGGTATACTATATGCATTATGCAAACTAGGGGCACACCTTTGATTTTAGAGGCATGCCTATTGGTGAAACCATTATATTGGTAGGCTATGTGCACTAGTCAACCTAAGAGCATGACCTTCATGGAAGACGCATGAATGTAGGTGAAAAACTTAATTTTGTTAAGCTATGTGTAGTAAGAAAAAGATAGGCATGACTCTTTGTCAGAGGCATGCCTTCAAGATGACTAAATTTGAGGTGTGGGTTGGGTAGTAAGGCAAATGGAGGCATGCTGATAGCTTGAAAGGTTGGCCCTTGATGTTCATATGAAATAAGCAACCAACAAATGACTAAATGAACAAAAGTTATGCATCATCAGATGTTTGATAGATACCATATGTTCTAATGTTTAGCACATTAATGTCATACCATCTAGTGTTAATGAAGTTGAGTTGTATTGTTTATAATCTAAATGAGGCATTAATCATAATAATAAAAGGTATGAATGTGACAATTGTTACAGTTAATTAATTTTGGCAAGGTTTGTTACAAACATTGTTGTAAGCAATTAAATACCTAATAGGGTCCAAAGAAGGTATTAAAATAATTTATGCTTTCTTTTAAAATGATGTAAGTCTTTTTGTAAGGAATATATGTATTATTGCACATATTAACGAACACACACACACACACACACACACACACACACACACACACACACACATATATATATATATATGTATGTATGTATTAAAGTAACAGGGCATGAGGTCCCAGATTGATGTTAAAAAAATGTATAATACTTTATTAAAGTTAACAAAGAATGGATTGATCTTAAAGATATACTGAACACTATGGATGGTGTTACAAGGGTTTGAAACTCCATTACATGGTGGTGAACAACTTCCCATCAATACCTATGGGCTCTCGGTAGCATGAGGCTTTGAAATATCAAATTTTCTTACAAATCTAGGGGATAAGATGGGGGTCCTGGAAGTAATAGAATGGGATGTACCAAATTTTACAAAGGATATACCAAATTTTGTAAAGGATGTACCAGATTTTGTGAAAGATATACCAAGGTTTCCAAAGTGCGTTTTGAGGTGGAGATCGACACCCAATCACTTCCTTATGGGTTCCAATATGAAATTATTGACCATAAGTGTAATATGGGAGTCCTGACAACAATTTGATCAGAAGTACCAAATTTTGTCAAGGATGTACCAAGGGTTCCAAAGTGTGTTTCAAAGTGGGGATCGGTCACCGGTAACTTCTTTATGGGTTCCTAATGAAATTTTTTACTGTAACTGATAAGATGGGGATCCTAGAAGAATAAGATGGGATGTACCAAATTTTATAAAGGAAGTACAGATTTTGTGAAGGATGTACCAAGAGTTCCAAAGTGCTTTCAAAGGTGGAGACGGGCCCCCAATTACTTCCTTATGGGTTCCCAAATAAAATTCTTGACCGTAGCTGATAAGATGGGGGTCTCGAAATCAATAGGAATGAATGTACCAAATTTTGTGAAGGATGTACCACGGGTTCCAAAGTGTGTTGCGAGGTGGGAATCGGCCATGAATAACTTCCTTATGGGTTGCTAAAGGAATATATAACCCCTAGGTGATAAGATGGGGGTCCTGGAAGCAATATGATGAGATGTACCAAATTTTATAAAGGATGTACCAAATTTTGTGAAAGATGTACCAGATTTTGTGAAGGATGTACCAAGGGTTCCAAAGTGCGTTCTAAGGTGGGGATTGACCCCCAATCACTTCTTTATGGGTTCCAAAATGAAATCATGAACCATTCATGTTCAGATGGGGGTCCCGAAAGAAATAGAATCAGATGTACCTAATTTTATAAAGGATGTACCAAATTTTGTGAAAGATGTACCAAAATTTGTAAATGATGTACCAAGGATTTCAAAGTGTGTTTCGAGGTAGGGATCGGCTATGAATCCCTTCCTTATGGGTTTCCAAATTAAATTATGAACCATCTATGTTCATATGGCGGTCCCAAAAGTAATAGGATCAGATGTACCAAATTTTATAAAGGATATACCAAATTTTGTTAAGAATGTACTAAGGGTTCAAAGTGAGTTTAGAGGTGGGAATCAGCCCCCAATCACTTCCTTATAGGTTCTTAAATGAAATGATGGACCATCTATATTCAGATGGGGGTCCCGAAAGCAATAGGATTGAACGTACCAAATTTTGTGAAAGTTGTACCGGATTTTGTGAAGGATGTACCAAAGGTTCCAAAGTGTGTTATGAAGTGGGGATCGACCACCAATCACTTCATTATGGGTTCCTAAATGAAATTATGGACCCTATGTGATAAGATTGGTGTCCTAGAAGAAATTGGATGGGGTGTATCAAATTTTACAAAGGATGTACCAATCCAAAGTGCATTTCGAGGTGGGGATCGACATCCAATCACTTCCTTATGGGTTCCAAAATGATATTATGGACCATCTATGTTCAGATGGGGGTCCCGGAAGCAATAAGATCAGATGTACCAAATTTTGTGAAGGATGTACCAGAGTTTGTGAATGATGTACCAAGGGTTCCAAAGTGCGTTCTGAGGTGGGGATCGACCCCTAATCACTTCCTTATGGGTTCCAAAAATGAAATTATGGACTATCATGTTCAGATGGGGGTCCCAAAAGTAATAGGATCGGATGTACCAAATTTTATAAATGATATACCAAATTTTGTGAAGAATGTACCAAATTTTGTGAAGGATGTACCAAGAGTTCCAAAGTGCATTCTAAGGTGGGGATCGACCCCCAATAACATTCTTATGGGTTCCAAAATGAAATCATGGACCATCCATGTCTAGATAAGGGTCTCAAAAGCAATAAGATCGGATGTACCAGATTTTGTGAAAGATGTACCAAGGGTTTCAAAGTACGTTCTGAGGTAGGGATTGACCCCCAATCACTTCCTTATGGGTTCCAAAATGAAATTGTGGACCATCCATGTTCAAATGGGGGCCCTAGAAGTAATAGGATGGGATGTAACAAATTTTATAAAGGATGTACTAGGTTTTGTGAAGGATGTACCAAGGGTTCCAAAGTGCATTTCGAGGTGGGGATTCACCCCCAATCACTTTCTTATGGGTTCCAAAATGAAATCATGAATCATCCATGTTTAGATTGGGGTCCCAAAAGCAATAGGATCGAACGTACCAAATTTTATGAAGCATATACCAGATTTTGTGAAGGATATACCAAGGGTTCCAAAGTGTGTTATGAGGTGGGGATCGACCACCAATCACTTCGTTATAAGTTCCCAAATGAAATTGTGGACCCTTGGTAATAATATTGGGGTCCCATAAGAAATAGGATGGGATATACTAAATTTTACAAAGACTGTACCAAATTTTGTGAATGATGTACCAAGGGTTCTAGAGTGCATTGTGAGGTGGGGATCGGCCCCCAATCACTTCCTTATAGGTTTCAAAATGAAATTATGGACCATCCATGTTCAGATGGGGGTCCCCAAAGTAATAGGATCTGATGTACCAAATTTTATAAAGGATGTACCAAATTTTGTGAATGATGTACCAAATTTTGTGAAGGATATACCGAGGGTTCCAAAGTGCGTTTCGAGGTGGGGATCGACCCCCAATCACTTTCTTATGGGTTTCAAAATGAAATTATGGACTATTCATGTTCAGATGAAGGTCCCGAAAGTAATAGGATTGGATATACCAAATTTTGTGAAGCATGTACCAAATTTTCCAAAGTGTGTTTTGAGGTGGGGATCGACAACGAATCACTTCCTTATAGGTTCCCAATTGAAATTATGGATCCTAGGTGATAAGATGGGGGTCCTAGATGCAATAGGATGGTATGTACCAAATTTTATAAAGGATGTGCCAAATTTTGTGAAGGTTGTGCCAAGGGTTCCAAAGTTCTTTCCAAGGTGGAGATGGACCCCCAATCACTTCCTTATGGGTTCCTCAATGAACCACAATACACCACAGGTCATAAGATGGGTGTCTCACTAGCATTAGAATTTGGTGTACCACATTTTGTATAGGATGAATTAGTAATATAGACACGCATAGACACTATTTAAAAATATACCTTAATTAAAATGATAAGTATGACCACCATAATCAAAATTTGTAGGAAATCTAATAATACACTTTGATTACGTGAGAAGTCACAATTTGTTTTGCCATAACTATCATGAAGACCTACCTACTTTACATTGCAAGAACTCATCGTAACGAAATTTTGTGACACAATTATTTCCATTCATTACTCGGCCTCAACTTCTGACATATGAAAATCAGAGCTATATTCTAGCATCATATGGTGATAGTTGACTTCTATGTCAACTAGAATTCTATTGTTATCCTTGACATTTGTTGTGGCAATATTGAAGATGTAATATAATGCCTTTTGAATTAGCATATGATTGTTCTATTCTCTTATTTATAAAATAGTTGCCACATATTCCACTATGTTACAACAAGCCCTTGTTAGTGAATGCCTCTGCACTCTATATAATTGTACTGTTCCAAAGCAATTATGTTAAAATTGTGTTACATTATGCTAGGAATGATCGTCCTAATATATTCTTCTAACAGAACATCACATGTATATAGTTCAATATTAAGGATGGTTGGAATATATTCCTCCTGAAACAATACATCAGGTATATGTACATGAGGTTCCATATATTGTGGGAATCTGGAAAGGAATATATTCCCTACTTATACTATGTAAAAGGTCTAATGTACCAAATAATTGTGCATGGAAACCTATTTGGAAGGAATATATTCCTCTTATGTGTATGATGACATTCCATTGTCTCATCAGTAGGGAGTACAAGGCTGTGGATGTACATATGGATGTGAAGGGATTGAAAAGAAGATACGGCCTCCAACGACATTGTCACGGGTAAATTAGACTAGATGAATAATCCATTATATGCATGATAGAGGTGTATAAAATGGGTGAGCCAACAAATAGTTCATTCCATATGTGAAACATTTAGAGAGCACCACACATTTAGAGGCCAAATTTAGAGCATTGCTTGATCGAATCCACACCAGAAAATAGTTCGATTTGGTAGGGTAGGTGGTGGTTGAATGTGTTTTAAAATTCTATTCAAACGTTTGTTTTATGTAAAGATTATAACATATGATTCGTATGTCTTGCAATCATGTCAATCCACTTTATTCATGCCAATACCTTAATTTGAAATGAATTGTTCTTATTTTGCAATTATTACGAATGACCAATGAAGTATATTATGTAGTTTTCACTAGTCGAAAAAGAGGTATTTACAATTTGTGTCTAGAATGTCAAGAACAAGTCGTTGGGTACAAAGGAAATGTGTAAAAGTTGTACAAAACGTTCAAAGAGGCTAGATGGGCTTGGGTGTTCTATGAACCACGTCGGAACCATATAGAAAACAAATCTACGCCAAACCTTGGAGAAAAGGTGGATCTTCCAACTCTTATGGAACATAAAGGAGATAAGGCAATGCATTGAGCAAAACTTCAACATTTCATAACTCCTTTCATCATAGGTTGTTTTTTTACTATTTTTTTTATGTGGATAATATAAAAAATTTGAAAAAAAAAAATTGATTTTAGGTCCTTCATGTAATATAGATGTACTGCTAAAAAAACCTATATGAAAAATAAGGTTTAGTATGTGGTATCATCTTTACCAAAATTGTAAAAATTGAAGTTAAAAGTAGGGTCAATAATCATGTATACATGATTGGGACAAATACTGATAATATAAACTAATAGATGACAAAGTATTAAGTAATAACAACGTTTTTGTAGGAATGGGCCTGAAGGAAAACTAGGGTCACACCCTTCATTTCATAGTCATCCCCAATGGTATGATAAGATTGGAATCTTATGTTATATGCAATACACAAAGTAAGGGTCCACCATTTATTTCACAGGTATGCCTATGTGTCAAAGCAGATTCATATGCCATGTGCAGTAGGCAAAATAAGGGCACACCTTTCCTATGAGATGCATGCAAGTGAGTGAAAACCTAATCGTAGTTATTCTATGTGCAGTAGCAAAAAGATAGGCATGCCCATTGTGCAGGCGACATGCCTTTATAGTGAGTATATTCTGACATCTGGGTGGGCCAATATGGTCAGAGGAGGCGGGCTCAAAGCATGAAGGGTTGGCCCTAGACATTCACATTGGAATAAAATGCATGGACAGTTGCTTCATATGTGTTAAAGCTTAAAATATAGAGCCACTACCTACTAAGATGGGAAAAATGACAAAATTTCATCCACATGTTCAAAATAATTTAAATCAATATCATAACTAGCATCATAATTACACATAAATATTACATAGACTGTTGATAAATGTTACAAGAGATTATAAAGTTTAGTGATGATTAATGAAAGCATGCATGTAGATAAGCATTAGAAAACGTTAAAGTAAAATGAGCTTAGCAGTTGTCTGAGAACAAGAATATAAAAACTTATTACAGAATCCATGAAATTGTTTTGCGCACACATAAGCATTCACTTGTAAGACCACAAGAAACTAAGGTGACTCTTCTCCATCAGCCAGTGTATCTTTGTCTTCTTCATCACCAACATCATCATCACCATCTTCCTCGTCATCTGTGTGTGATGGCGTAGGAGGTAGAGCATCAGGGTGCAATGCTTTCCATGCTACAATGGAACGATCACATTGTTGACACAATCTTCAATTGATTGTTCATTGATTTGCATATTGCGTAAATGTCCCAAAGATGGAAACTTTTACTTGACCTACGTGAAGAAGAGGCTTCCGTTTGTTTGTCCATCGACTGTTTCATGTGCATAGGTTGCATGTGCGACATTGACTCATGAGGCAAGAACTTGAAATCCAACCCTGTATTTTGTAAAAACAAGCAAATAGTTGAACCATATGGTAATGTACATGTTCTTACATTACTACATCGTGCCTCAATCATGTTATAGAAAATAGGTAAGGGGCAAATTAATTTTACGACGATGTGCCATGTGGAACAAAATGTGCAGAACATAGAGTGTAAGCTCATTAAGATGACCCTTATTATTCAAGATGGTATGAAACAATATCAGACTGAGAACCTTGTATTTTGGTAGAAGGGATCTGCGTTCAACACTTGTACCCAACTGAAAAGAATGGTTGCTTAATTCCTTTGTTATTGTGTTTGACATTGCCTTTATATCAAAAGTTAATCGATTTCTTGGGTATTTCCAAAGAGAAAGTGTGTGCAACAAGGAATGAAGATACTCATACAACAACTCCCTTGAACGAAGAGTCAAACAAATATTTCTCCTTGTCAACATTTTTGATATTGCTATAGAATGCTCGCACAAGAGTTGGATAATATTCTTGCGTTAGTTGTATTAATGGTCTCAACTTGTAAAATTCAAGTAACTCAACGACACCATGTTCTTGAAAACTAGCAATCAGTATGACACGCTCTACGATAATTAGGCATTTTGCTATGAGCTTATCACATTCATTATCATCTGGTGGGTGGTGAGGCATGAAAGGGTCATGTGGGACTTCCTCAGGTGCAATTGAGGTTGAGTCATGTCTAAGCTTTTTTTTAGGAGGCATGATGTTTGGTGCTTGTAATGGCACTACATATCGAAGGTTAATTAAAAATTCAGTGATGCAAGGTAGAGATGAAAAGTATCGAATCATTGCATCCAACCCAACCAAAAATAGCTTAAAAAGAAATTCATGCAACTCCCAAAAGAGTGGTCGAAACATCCAAGATAAAATATGTGTAGAATGGGAATGAAGTTAAAAAGATAATGCAATGGAGTATGAAAGACAAACCTTATTAGTGCTATAGCGATAGTAACTATTAACGAGTATAGCCGTGAAATTCTGAGAGTGAATGAGTCGGTTAACTACAATGGAGGAAATGGGTGGGTGGAAGCTAATGGTTATGATGTGCAACGTGTATAGGTGGTAGAATATGAGGTGTAAAAGGAATGAATGAGAGTTGATGGGGATGTGATGTAAACCAAACTGAGTAAATGGTTGAAGTTGGAATGGAGGTCAACCTGTGCAAGAGATGTAGCTAATACATATATGCGTTTAATGTTTCATAATGAGTGCATAGTTACAAGTCACTCAAGTTGGATGGGATGACATTACATGAATGGAGTCTTCTACTACCCTACCATTTAGGACTATAATTATGTGCAATGAATGTGAAGTTATTATGTGGTAGGTGCATCATAAATATTGATAATAGGTTACTTGTAGTTATAAATGGTCCATTGTGGTACAATCAAATCAAATGCTCCAACATTTTTCCAATCTTTTTTCTCTTGTACATACAATAGTTAAATTCGGGATGGGTTGTTATATACAAGGTTCAAAATATCAGTAAATACGGATATATCAATACATGGATTTTACGGATATATCAGAAATATTGATGGATAATTTGACAAAAATACTGATGACATGAAAATTATTCAAAATTCACGAGAAAGCTTGAAAAAACTCCAAAAAAATGATAAAATAATATATATTAAAGTTATTTTGTAAGTGTAATTGATATAAGTACGATTAAAGATAATATTTATCAAATTTTTATAAAAAAAATTAGTATATATTCCTTTAATATATTTAAGAGATTTATTTTAAAATTGTAAAAATGCTTTTATTAAAACATATTTTATTACATTTTAAATAAAAAATTAAATTGATTTATATAAAATATTTTATTTGAGATATGATTTCTAAATTTTTATTACAAATATATGGTGACAATTTTCCTATTAACATTAATTTATTTAAATAATTAAAATTATTAATAATTTATCTTATCAAATTAATTTTAAGTTATAAAATATTAGGACTTCATTAATTTTTTTTTTATATTGTAGCAATTTTTGAGTAAAACTATATTTTTAATATTTAAAAATAAAAACATTTAAAATTAAATAAAAGTAAACGTATAAATAAAAGAAATTAATAATGAATTGATAGTAATTTTTTTAAAATAGCATTATTGAGATAAATATAAAAAGTAGTTAAAAATAAAAATATAATATAAAATAAAATGATAATATAGATTTAAAATAAAAAATAAATTAAAAATGAATAATTTAAAATGATAAATATTTAAAAAAAAAAAAAACTTTCAAAAAAATCTCTGATTTTAAATCAACAAAGATTCATTTTTATCCAAAACCCACATGGACTACAAAAATGGGAATTGTAGTACTAAGCTCCTTCTAAAGAGGTTCTTGTGAACACTATTCATTTCTCAAATCTCAATTTATAATAACACAGAACCATGCCACCCAAAACCTATTTCCAAAAGCTAACATTGTTAAATGCAATGAAAGAGGTAAAACATGATAGCATTTACAAACCCATTAAACACAAACCCAGGAAATGACACCACCACAAATTAATGATGACACTCATCCATTATAATTAAAATATGCAGCTGCGAGAAAGTACGTATTGAGAAATTCCTATTCAAAAGATTCTTCTTTAATGGTTGGACTCATGGGTAGACAGAGATATAGAGTAAGAAATGTGATTGCAAGAAAATAGGAGATATGATGCAATAAAAAGACTAGGTAAAAGGGAAAGTAGGAAGAGAACAACAACTACTAGGAAAAAGGCAATTGAAGAGTATGCAAAAAAGTTGGAAAATGCATTCAATTTTGTTTGCCACTTTGTTAATTTATTTGATTGCCATAATTTAAATTTGGAGACAGAATTGATTTCCAAAAGATTTCCTTAGGCAATCCATTTCTTCTATAAATTCAGTTCATATAATTAAAATGTAACAACTTTTTTGTTCCAAATGTAATTAAAATTTGATCTAAGAATCATAACTATTTAACACAAAAAAAGAAAAAGTCAAAGTCCATGAAGTATTCTCAACCACTTAAAAATTATGAAATCTAATCAGATTTAAGTGCATACAACAAATGTGCGAGGAAAAAACAAGATTAGTAATAAGGAAAATTTAAAAGAAAAAATACATTTGAACGTACATGTTATGGCAAATGTTGAAACAAACATTACTAAAGCATGGTATAACCCTTTGAAAGGCCTCCCTGGACCATCCATGCCAGGGATAAATTCCATTATACGCCCAATCCTACTAAAAGGCATCACAATGGTGAATTGTAGGCCATGCTTTGTCCTCTTAGCTGTAAAGAATGAAACAAGAATTCAGTTCATGCCTATATGATACACATGCATGGTAAGAAACATCCGCATTGATGGAAAAGTTCAGTCACCATAAATCAACCTCTAAATCAATTGCATGGCACAAACATCAGACCACTTTTGCTTCTCAATTGGACAAAAAATGTAAGGGGAGAAATATTATTTAAGGACATTTAGTGGGATCCTAATATTATATGATAATACACAAATTTAATTCATTTGAACAATAATACTAGCTAGAAGAAACAAATAACAGATAGCTGTGGACCCGCATTTTTCACGTGCGTCCCCACTCGATCGGCGAGACTCGCTTTTATTTGTGAAAAATTAATTTTAGAAAAAGTTGGAGTCGCCACTTATTTTATTTTTATTTTAGAGGGAAAATAAAACAAGAAAGAAAAACCTTAAAATGTGACTCCATAATTTTTGGAAAAAGCATGTCTTTGGAAAACCCGAGTCTAAGTTCGGGGATCAGGTTACTTATTGGGAAGGTACCTCTAAGAGGTAGCACCCTTCTAAGCCCTAAAAAGGTCTCTACTGACTAAGTTGAGGGAAATATGACAATTAATTTGTTGATTGTGGATACCTAAGTAGGCTAGGTGATTTAAAAAAATGAGCATGTTAAACAAGAAAGTCAAAATGTGTACCTGAACGACTTCTTAAGCGCTATCAAAAGACATCAAAAGTTAGTATAGAAATATGACACACAACATGCATTCTATCAGAGATAATCAAACAAGCATCAAGGCAATCGAGTATGGCATCAAACAATGGCATAGTACACAAAGACATGGATATTCATGGAATTTTGAAAATGGAGAGATGGAGAGCGTACCTGGACAGGGAGCTGAGCGCTAAAATGGGTAACAAGGTTAGCTCAATAATAGGTGTAAAATAATCTCAAGTATTCACAGAGGAAGCACAATCAGTTATCAAACAAACACCCCATTTGAATTAATATCAGGGATGATGTCTAGAATGTCGGATCCCCCATCAAGATCCAAATTAATTTCGCACGAATTGATTCAATTAGTCCTATTATTTAGAACCATGAAGTTTATTCGTGCTTGTTGAAAAATCGAGAAAACCATGAAAATAGTTGAAAATAACAGAAAATAGTGAAAATGCATGCCTGGAGGAAAGTGGCAGCAAATTTAGTAAAAAAAATGATTTTAGAGACCTAAAGAAAAGTTTGAGGATGAATTTTTGGAAGTTGGGATTATTCATACGACAAAAAGGTTTTGAAAATCTAATAAAAAAAATGTGAAAATTCACACAAAAATGGAAGAGGAGCATCAGGAGGATGATGATGATAGATTGTAGAGTGTTTCAATGAATACCGAATTGGCCAGGAGCTCACTTTCCAGAAACTGCACTATCTCTGCTTGTTTCCTCAACTCTTCTAGATATCCTTGTGTTTGAGCCCAAGTTGTTGTTACCAACTGTAAATCTGCTTCTTTTCATATAGGACTGCAGAAGTCTATTTCCCTGTTTCAATAGCGACTAGCTTTGAACGAATGATAGCTTCATTGAGTTCTGAAACATGCTTTAGAAGCTCAGCTGTCTTGCTTCTTCCTACAGTCTTAATTGATGCAAAAGATACTAGGACAACAACTAATGCATTGCTGGATTCAGCAATTGAGCTGGCTGGTGTGATCGAAATTGTAGTGCTGGCATTATCTCTGGTTCCAATTTGAGGGTGTCGAAATGTATCTCCTCCAAAAACTCTACTGGCAGATTCTAATCAAGTTCCCAATAATTTCACCAAGGATAAGAGTATGTTTTTTTAATGACACGAGGAACGAATTCTCTTTTGGTGGGCTATAGGATTTGCATTGATGAAATGGCATGACCTACTTTAACCTGGTGTCTAAATATGAAAGGCTCCAAAAATTTCAACATTAAAAGGTGGGCCAAGATTTATATCGAATGGAGGTGGGTCAGAAATAACTTGCCCACTGTACAGATAGTCATTTCCTTCAGATGACGTGCCAGCGATATAGTCAAATCACCTTCAGATATTAATGGAATTCATGATGCCCGAGAATGAGATGCAGTATTGGCGTGTGATGACAGTGACAACCTAACACTTGCTATCGAAAGACTGCTGAAGCTGAGCTGAAGTATAAGGACCTTACCAATCAGATTCACCGAATTGTGCATCTTGACCTGCTAGTGTGGACATGCTCCGGAGTTGCATACACTTCTCCACAATCTGAGTTTATAAAGAATTGTCCAGATCATGAAACATGGTAAGGAAAAGTGGCAGATGTCAATGCTAGAGGTATAGGCAGAAGTGGCAGCAGCAGTAGAGAGCTTCTCTCTCCTGAATTCAGCTCCATCAATTGAAATAGTAATGCTCTCCCCTGATCAGGTGATGCATTTGCTAAGGCAGTAACCATATGCTGAATTATTTGTTCTTCCAGTTTAGGATCATTTGGGCCAACTGATCGGCAGGGAATTTCTTTGAAGATGCCCACTTATGAAAGGAACAATTACATAGATGGTAATTCAACCTGGCTTTTCATCTTTGATTTGAGAAATAGTCTTTCTAACATCTGTTCTGCCCACACTTATTACTTCTTTGGAAATAGAGATAGAAGGGGTGTTCTCAGACCGTTCTTTAAGCTTGCAAGCCTCTGGAAAGTCCGACTCTATGAATAGCTAGCTGATAGAAATTAAAAGAGGTGCATCTTTGGTCTGAACATGGTGTCGATGAGGCCGCTGATGAACACATATCCTGCGTTCCAGATGGTAGAGAGAGCAACTGAGCACCTCTATAATGGTCTTCAGAAGAGTTCTGCTGGAGTTGATTCTTTTCTGATTGACTAACTGATTGAGGTTTCATATGTATAGCCTGTTGTGCATTGTGCCAATTCGACTAATCGGGTATCAAAGTGGAGTTGGTTTTGGATATCGATTGCAAGTTAACTGAATTCAACTTCTGAGCATTCATCATTGATCCAACTGATGTTTTTAAGAATAACTTCTCTAAGTAAATTCCCAGCAAGCTTATTTTCTCTGAGAGGAACCATAGCCTTCATAGATGATTTTCGCCAATTAAAGGGAAATATATAACCAGAGAAGCGCTCACTTGATTTTTCAAGAAACATTCGGAGTGCCTTGGCATGAGGATGTTAGCAGTGCGGTGATCTGATATAAAGCTTCAAGATTTTCCAAAATCCTTATGCCTGCAGAGAGTAATTCTGAACGTTAATAACTCCTGGTAGCACAAACAAACTGACTAGCATCAATGAAGGCCAATTTTTCGTTTCTATGCGAAAATCTGTCATCGGTTTTCCTCAACCAAGCGTCCATCAAGACCTCAAAAAGCCTCTTCTGTATGTACAACCGATCATCACCATGTCCTGAGCTTCCACTCAACAGGCTTCGAACAATTAAACTTAAGACCAGGTTTCAAACCTGACCCACACATCAGTAGATACTCGGCCATGAAAACTGCCTGCATAACTAAATATGGCGAACCTCTATTGAGATATCTCAAGCAATCAGAAGCAAACTGGGTGCCTTCATCGTATAGAAACTCCAAATGCTTTCTCAAAATTGGCAACAGAGTAATATGGACGGGATCAGACAGGGAATTAGGAAGGTTGCATTTCAGAGCTTTCACAAAACTTTCCAGTTTTCAGGGACTCCAAAGAAGATGAAACCATGATCGAATTGAAGGATGGAATCTGGATATTGCCCAGAATCATAAATTAACCCTCAGTCAATGGGATTCAGCAACTTCTCATGTCAGTTTCTATCCCCCGAAGTCAAGCAATCACCTATTTTACAAGCGATCAAAGCATAAACAGGATTATTGTCTTGCATAGTTTTCCTTCAGCAAACTCCTTTCTTCAAACAAGCCATGCATTCTAGAATATACAGCTCTCCTCTTTCTGCAGTATAGAACATGCCTAAGATATACGTCTGGGGGCGAAATATTTTCATAATCTGCGTAGGACTGTGCTCCATTGCTTACAGAAACATCATTGAATCTCACCCTCCCAGAAGAGCACATAAGCAGTAGCGGATTTGATGTTCTCTTTATTTAGCTGTTATGTGACCATCATCAAAATTGTGCCACTTGTCTCCATCTAGAAGTTTTCTATATGCAGTGCAGTAATTCGTCTTTCATGACCAAATCAATTCGATAACAAGTCTCGAATCTAGGTCTGTACCAAAGTGATTCAGAAGACTATTAGTGGAAAATAACCTTCATAAATTCCCGGATTAAATTGAGGCCTCTTAACGAATTATTCTCTTGCAGGTTTGTAGTGCTCAGGCATACGATAGAACTGGTCAGACAGGGCATGAAACTGAATTTCATCTCCTTTATTCCTGAGGATTTGTTGACGAGGAATACATTGTAGAGCCATGATATCAGAACTCACGAAACACCATTCTATTCAAATCAAAATACCGAATCCGACAGTCATGAGAAGTTCTTTAATTTCATTCCTGAAGTCTCATACTGATCTGAAATGTTTTTGGGGAATTAGGAACGATGTCTCGAGAAAGCCACTCACGACTGCTTCGGTTTCAGAATCGACTTCTGGTTATTATAAGGACGTTTCTGAATTGATTTCTGTTGGATGAAACGCAGGGTCTTCCTCAAGGATGCCCATTGTCCTTGTTAAATTGTTGTGTGCCTCCAAATGTACAATGACGTATTTCAACCTTTAACAGTAGGTTTGCAGTGATCATTGTTAAATATCTTCAAGTAAGTAAAATCGAAACCAGATTTTATACCTCTACCATAAACAGGTAGGTACCCTACCACACAACTGAATCCAGCAAACCCCAGTTAAGACATCAACACTGCATCCTGACATTCCAATTTTTACTCCCCAAGACAATCTCAATTTTCTCATTCCAAGAATTCCAGAAGTTGCCGCCCGACGAAGAAAGGGTGCTTGAAAAAAGAAACAAGAAAAAAAAAAAAAAAAAAAAAAAAGAAAGAAACGAACACAAAGAAGAAGGAACTCCAGAAAATAGAGTAGAGATGAGAAAAGAATCAATAACCAAGCCAAGCCACATTCCATCGTTTTGCCAATGGGCTGAAAAGCAGGTGGGGATATCAGAGAAAAAGAGAACGGTTCTTGGATATCAATATTGGTGACAATCCCATACATCAGCCATTAACAGTAGAAAAAATAAAAGCCAAAACAGGGCAAGCTCATATTTAAACACATTCAGCAAGAGAAACGATCAACCCTAAATATCCACAGCAATCAACAAGATAACACCGGGACTTGCAAAATAAAATGTAGAATCATATAGAGATGAGAAGATGTGAATTTCATGCGACCGTACCTGAAAGAACTTGCCTTTGAGATGTATTGCTCAGCTTCAAGCAGGATCGGTTCTCTTCCTCCAAAACTTCCCCAAAGATTGATAGGCACCAGTTCTTTTTCTTCTCACCGAAAGCAATGAAAAATCTTTTCTTTCTTCCCTCCTCTTCCTGCGTGCTGCCAGTCCCCTTCTTGAAAACCTCTTCTTCTCTTTTCCCAGATTTCCCCTGATCAAGAGAGTTCCTCCTTTTCTATTCTGTAGATGTCAAGATGCTTTTTAAGGATCCAATGCATACCTTCCTTTTAGTGCCTGATCTCAGTATCGAATCTCCTTGCTATTTGTGCCTCTTATTCCAAAATCATAAAATCTCCTCCTGCTTCCCATGTATCTGTCCGTCCATGAAGATTGCGCCTCTCCCAGAATTCCTCTTTGTATGGAAGTTTCCATATATTCTTCTATGGGTAGCGACTTCTTCCTTATATGTATGGTGGAGGCAATTTCATAAAATAATGCAGTTGTCATATTTCCTTTCTCTAAAATTCTGGTGATCTCCCTTCCAAATAGATGGCGGCCCCGTTTCCTCGTCCGAAAAGGCCAAGAAATAAGAGTTAGAAAACTTATAATATAATAAAATAAAACAAAAATAATAAATAAATAAAAAGTAACAAATAAATAATAAAAAGAAAGCCATGTGGGCCACACAATTCATGCAATTCATGCAACCATGCGAGTTATGCAAGAATAAGTAAGTCTAAAAATGCTTAATGGGCCAAGTGTGCCTAAGTGTGCACCTAAGGACTATCCTAGAGAAGAAGGAAAAAATCCTAAGTCTAAATTAGGGCTGCCAAGAGCACAATGAAGGGTTAGATAAATCCCTCAACCAAAGTCTCCAAGGTGACTCAAAAAAAGTAAGTAGTATGAGTAACAATGGGCTACCAAGGAACTACCATGGAGCGTTAAAAGTGAACTTAAAGACATGTGCCAAAGGGACAAAATTGAGGGTCTACAATAGCATATGATAGCTTCAAAAACAATTTCTATTTCTCATTCTGCAAATAGAAATAATAAAGTAATGGAATGTCCACGATGATCAAGACCAAAGAAAAAACCCTTTGCAGTTGAGGTAAATACTTGTACCAATTACTCTAAATCTATTAACCAAAGAAGAAAAATATTTAAATGCAAGCTAATCAGAAAGAAAAACACTTGATGAAGAGCTTTCTGATTTTTCATACCTAATTATCAAATGACAATAACTATCTTCACTAAGGTGATTGCGAAAATCCCGAAAGCATCTTTTGATTGTAACAGACCATAGATGTTCGAGTCTGAACCACTTGTTGAAGAGCCTCAATCACAATTGGACCCCCTGTAAATGCTGCATCTATTTACTAATGAAGCTGAGACAACTAAGATAATTGTCCTGCAGGGTGCCTATATGTATTATCCATTAGTCTATCGATACAAAAGATTGAGAGGGTTTTAAATATTGTCAATTTAGCTTTTCATATAAGTCTTGTATGGAAGTTTCAATTACAAAGAATGAGTACAACACAACTATACTCCTAATAAACACTAATTTATGGAAGTATAAAGAAATTGTCAATAATATAACCTGAAAAAATAAATATGTCATTTACTATAGTTTTATATATATAGGGAGGGGATATTAGCTAACTTAGTAGCAAAATGAACCATGCATGCACTGGAAGCAGAGGTATTGATAACTTATCCCTTCTATTGTACCATAAAGAAGGCATGACATAGCCTCAAATTCTATTATTCACTACCGATGGCCAAGTAAGAGTTTAAATTAGAATGTATAGTTAAAGAATTGAATGAAATATAACAAAATAAATGAATTGTGAAGGTTACCCAATACTATTATGCATCGTTGGTTGACCAAATATTAGCTGCAACCATTTCACCAAATTCATTTTCACTATCAAGAACTATTTGAATTGCAATTTTCAATCTTTCAAGGCTCGTGCATTCTTACACATTAAACTTTTGTTAGGCCCCACATCTTGGTAACGTTTAACATGTAGATTTGAAAATAAAAGCATAACATCATATTTAACAACTTACAGAATTACTAGCTTTATTAAGATCACTTCCATCCCAATGTTGCATATAGAGAATAACATACATCCCAGTATGACATCTGCAATAACGAGTATGATTTGTGACATGTTATTAACGTAGGACCCAATTAGGATTGAAAATAAATACATGAATAAAAAAAAAAATAACTGACAATTTTGGATCTCCTTCGATATTTGCATATTGTAGATGTAAATTCTTTATATTCACATCATTCCGTTTGAAGGGATTTTTAAATAATTGCGACATAAATCCAACAACTTTGGAAGCTTCATTAACAAAGTGAATCAGTTGCATGCTGTGATATGATGAAAGTAGATCCACCCTTTTAGCCTCCAAATTGATGACCATGATCACCCATTCATTAAATTAGAATAAAGGGGATATAAAACTACAAAACACACAATCATCATAACAACAATGAAAGCTTAAATATTTGAAGTATAAATTTTAAATTACAAAAAGTTGTCATCAATCTATGTAATCAATACAATAGCCAAGCATTATCTGGTTGCAACGTTCAAGATCAACACAATAGCCACCTATAATCTTTTCTTTAGTGTTGATTTTGAGGTTGACTTGCTCATTGAACCACATATTTCTTGTAAAAAGTATTTGAAATCATAGTAACAATGTATGACTAAAACTATACATATATCTTATATTAGAGACAAGATTTGGTGTACTTGGGAAAAAAACCTCACCTCAAAGTATGGAGAAAAAAAGTGTTTGCGACAAGGATTCTCTTCTTTTGCATTCATGTATCGGCAGAACATGAAAATCACCTACATAATGCCTCTTCATTAGTTAAAATGATTAATGGAAAAACGAGGTTTTTTTTTTCTTATTAATCATAAACATTACCGGAATATGAATGAATCTTTCCCCTACTAAGCATTGAAGTTGTTCCCGTGTCATGCCATAGCCATCGGATGCACAAAGCACTTCACTATTAATTACATGAAACACAAGACGTGATTTCTTTTTTTTTTAAACAAATCCATAATCATAGTATTCTAAGAATAATACTTGCTAAACTTGTAATTTTGGACTAACCTAGGATTTTTTGACTCATCAAACACATAGTCGGCAACATGTTTCTCTTCCTCAATCAACCTTTTGTATTTTGATACATATAATTATAGAAAAGGTGACTTGCACGCAACTGCTTGTTGCCTATGACGACCTACTTTAATTTTTACTCTTCATGGTCTTTTTTCTTCTGAGGCTTGTGGCGCTACATCCGCATTGTTGTCCATGCATGATTGCACTAACACCAACATATTGTGTGGCCCGAGGGTGAAGGTGATCCTCATTTGCAAAGAACACACCCTCTTCTACGTTGGGTCTTTCTGACACCCCTTCATTTGTACATCCAAGGCCATCTTCAAAAGATGTTCTTTGACCACTAGAATGAATAGGTGAATGTTGTGCATTATTTATATCAAATGGTGCACCACTTTCATTCACATGTTCATGAGAACTCGATGGTTGACCTTCATTTGTACAATAGTGTGAAAAAGTAAAACAAATCCTCAACACATTCATGTCATGATTGTATGATGCAATAAGGCTATTAACATGACTTTGTGCATCGGTGATTTGACGTCATGTTGCCTCCATGCGAGCAAAAATAACCTAAGTCAAACATAATAAAGGAACATTAAATTACATATATTTAAATTGAGACTTAATATAAGGCACTATTCATAGTCATTAGGTATGAAGGATTACATCAAAGTTTTCAATCTCATCTGGGTCAACTGGGTCATCAACTACAAGAGTCTCATTTCTTTATGTTTGATCTTACTCCGCCAATGTGCTAACCAACTATCATTACAAAACATGTAAATTTTCATCCCAATAATCCAATTACAGTGTTCATTAATTATCTTAATATAACTCACAACTAGTTATACCTCACTTTGCCGATCCTCCAAGCATTTCCAACTCCAACTTTATTCGTTGCTTCACCAAAAAATCGTTCCATGTAGCAATGCGCAGAGTGGTAAGTTCCACATACATGGTTAGAAAATTAGATATTGAAAAGTAGAATATTTCTTGCATTATATAAGACATAATTAGTGGTAATATCATGGCCAACATAGTGTATAACCATTATTAAATATCAAATACTTGAACATATACTTATAAAGAAGACAAATAGTTACCTATAGAAACATCAAACACCCTTTAGTCCAAACACTTTTCTTCCTCCTATGTTCATGTATAGCTTGAATAAAAAATTCTAATACAAATTCTCCCCAATTTATGTTCCCAAGTAACTGCTCTTAGGGTGTATACCATAATGCATGACTACCTTTTAAACGAGATGTGAGTGGCAATAATGTTGCACACACGAAAATCAAGAAAACTCGCTTAAATTCCTCAATATCATCAATGTCAACCATCAATGACTCTATATCCTTCAAACTCGGCATTGGACTAGCTTTAACAGTTCCTTTGTCAACAATTAACTTCCTTCCACTATGTGGAATGCCCATCGTGATCTTGACATCATGACATGTCAAAGGGATCTTCTTACCCCCAAATAACTCGAGTTGGGAATAAGCAATGTTTGTGTTTTTTATCAACCAAAAACATAAATCTTAATTCATCTTCTTACAACCTAATTGCAATAGCTTACCAAAACCAAGTTCTCTTATTACATCCTTCTTCACTTCTAAGAGCAAATGTATTCCAAGAGGAATCTATAGCTAGAACAATAACACCATCTGTTCATATTATCACTGCATTAAACAACCATAATTTATTAATAAATGAATCAAATGTTAAAGACATGTGAATGTGAATATAGTGTTTTTATATACACTCATCATAATTATCACACAAATATAACATATATTAACAAAGAAATGGGAAACATTTTGTTACATCATGTAAATGAAAATCATTAAGATAGGTTTCTCCCAACCTCTCAATAATATGGTTATCAATAAGGGTCAACTTTTTATATATAGGGCCACCCACTATGATACCCATTGCCCAAATAAAATCACACAATGTGCATTTTAGTGGGTCAGCCAATTAAACAAATGGTATGCCTCAAATTTGTGTACTCATCAAACCAAATCAATATAGTTTACAATATTACAATTTAGAAATAACAGTCGAAAGTAAAAACTAATGATTATTAAAGTGAAAACCAAATCAATATACGGATTCTTTTTATTCATTATTTATAATTATTAAGTGTCTTGAATATAATTTCTTAAATTTATTTTTAAAATTATAAAGTAGTACAAAATTTTGTATAGCATTGAAAATGTTATATATATATATATATATAAAACAGTTCATATAAATTTTGATTTTTTTAAATTAAAATATAATGTTTTTTTTATATTGATAAATGAAAGCCATATTATTTTAAATGTTTAAAACAATGTTTTAAGAACAAAGTCCATAAAATGGGAACAACTTAAAAGGTCAATTCTCAATTTGGACCAAAGAACAAAAGGTCAATTATGAATTTAGAAGAAAATACAGATAGATTATGTAGGAGGATAGGGCGACCTCAATGGTCTGGGAGCTTATAAGCTTGTTGTCTTCTTAGGAGCTCAAATATAGAAATTAAAGACCATATTTTGGTTCATGTTATGGGATGTTGTACAAAGCAACCAAAAAAAATCATTGCGGTATGAGAACCATTTCTCCACACAAGAATGATGAAAAACAATGAAGAAAAAATGAAATGACTATATAAAATTTTAATTTCTTTTAAAATTAATAATTTATATATGATTTAATTATTGTACCTAAACTTATTACCATGGTATGAATTATGTGTGTATCACCAAAATGAGATAATGTTTTAAACTATATTTAATACTTGAATCCTTAATTAATATATACATATAGTCCATTACTTTTAGGTTGTTAATCAATAACTGAGAGCTCTATCCACCAACTTGAAAGACACATTATTGCACCCCTAATATGACTCAAATCCATATTTATTGGTTATTATATTAATATTTAGATCAAGTTTTAATCATTTCATATTAAAATCAATTAGTATTCACTAATAAGTTGAATCTCTTATGATATTTAAAATCACATTTTATAGTTCTATTTCAAGAATATGACTCTTATTTGTAATACTAATATTTGGATCGAGTTTGAATCATTTCATCTTAAAATCAATTGATGTTCAGTAAAGATAAATCGAACATTTTATGGTATTTAAGATCATGTCTTATAGGTCTATTCTAAGAATTAATCATCTTTAACTCAAACCTAAAAAAAAAGTCATCCATATAACTCTAAATTCCAAGAAGTTCTTTTGAGGAGAGGTGAAGAAATCTGACTAAATATGATAAATGAATCTAAGAGAAGGACTAAACTTCACACTAAGATATAACTTATTCCACTATCTTTTATTAGGTCCCATTTCATCACCGATTTTGTGGATTACTTCAATAATTTAAGAAAAACGTTTCCCTAATCAAACTGATTTTCTATAATCCCATACTAATGATGAGACTTTATCAATCCAACACACTCCTAATTTTCTAAGTTTGTCACTATTCAAAATAAAGACATGTTCTCAAAATGAACCCTTAGTTCATGATTGTGACTCCAAAATGATACAAAATATATTACAAATAAGCCAAACACACCATAATGTGGGTAACCAATTTTAAAGTAATGGATCCCAAGTTTGTCATCTTTTGGTGATCATATCAGCTTACCATCCAAGAATTCATCACTAATTTAAAAAATAATTGATGTGTGAATCCCATCATTGTTCGATTTCTCCTCAAACCCCTTTATGCATATTTGTCCTATAAAGACAATCCCACAATATGAAAAACGATGCCATTTTCCATGACTAATGAACAACCTTTTTAAATTGTTCCACAATATTTTAATAAAGTGCCTTAACACATGATCAGACTTTGTTTCATATGGGCCTACCTCATTTTCTCACACATGAGATCAACAAATTATTGAAAAATAAATGAACTTTCTTGATAAAAAAAAACCCCAAGTCATAGCTTTTATTTTATTTTCTAAAAAAAATACTATTAGTTAATTAGCTAAAAAAAATGATTCAACCAATGGATTTAAAAATATATATATAATAATTACTTTTCCCCATCAATGTCCCATTAAAAAGAAACTCATTTAAAAAAAATATATATTACAAAAGTAGGTATAAGGTAACTAGACAAAGGAGAGAGGCATGTCATAACATTTGGAGTTGAATAATTGATGATGGTAAGATGGATTCCTGCAATCACTTTAATTGACAACAAAAAAACAAATTAAAGGGCATGTCATAAATGTATTGTACTGTAGGATCATATAGGAACTGATGATAGAGTTCAAACAAAGCTAATATAGAAGTTTAAGTATATGATTAATGGCTCATAAGTGGAAAAAAAACATGTTGTTTGGCCACATTAGCATCTCACCTGATAGAGAAAATGACAAATTAAAGGTCATTTACATTATATAGCACATATATATGCCTTGATCTGATACACGGGATTTATTTCTAGATTAATGAGAGTTGACATGTTAGAAGATAATGGCCTCTCTTTATGATGTGGTCAAAGTATATCTTGTGTTTTTATGACACCTCATTAATGTTCTTTTTTGTTATGCTGCTACATAAAATTAAGCCTCCATCTATCATGTTCTAATATTATACAAAATCCTGATTCAATCCCATAATGTCCTTAATATTCTAGCCCATGGATGGGTACCTTCCATCTCATTAGCAATTCAAATTTCCATGAGTTATTAAATAAAATAATTATTTTAAAGTCTATAAAATATAATTCACATCATCAAATAAGAGATTAAAAATTATATATTTCAAAGTCATAAAATGAATAATTAGTTACTAATTTAACATAGCTAATTATTCATAAAATTAATTTTTTTACTATAAAAAATAATTTAGCAATTATAGAAAAACAATAAACTTAATACTTAAATATAATTAAAAACTAAAAAGGTTAAATTTTGTTTTATCATTTTCACTTTTTCATAATTAAAAATAAATAAATAAATAATATATCTATTCATATTTTGATAGGTTAACCAAAACTTTAGAAACACCTTAACCCTAATATTTTCATTCAAACATTGTTAATGTCAATTCAAACACCGAGGGTTGGAACCACCCAAGTTGCAACCCTATTTTTCACTTGTTATTTTCTACATTACCAACATTGTTGTAAGCTTTACACCTCAAACCAAACATAGCATAAAGGAAACCCAATGGATATATCAAATTGGTAATATCTTTTCCTTATTAATGTTAACTCCAAATTAGAATTGCTTTAATAATTTCCTTTTGATATACACTAAGTATTTAGTTTAATGAAATAAGGTGAAATAAGATACATAAAGAAACACTTATTTAAGCATGACAATTTTAAAGTCTTTTCCCAATAGTCATTAAGTAATAGAAGGGTCCACACCCATGATGACTAAAGGCATTCCAACACCCCACATGAGAGATAAATAAATATTGCTTTAGATGCTCATGCAATGGGAAAATGAAAATTACTTTTTTTTGGGGGAAAAAGGGTTCTCCTCTGTACCCCACAATTTTATTTAATAGGGAGTCAGGGAAAAGAAATCACGTATTTGTCTCTCGTTTATCCTTCTAGTTTCCTTTACTTTCCGGAATAAGAGCAATGTGCCAAACAACATATGGTAACTAGGGCTACAACCCAAATGGGTTGGGTTGAATTAGTGATTCATCCAACTTATAAATTAACATATTTGACACTGCAAATAATTTTTCATGGTGAAGACTTCACTTGGTGAATTGACATTGTTGGGTTATCTCAAATGGTTCTTAGGTAAGGATCAAAGAAGAAGTTCCGTAGTGGACCATGGAATGGATTAAGTTTTAATAGTCTTTCATTGATTAAAAATACATTTTTTAAATATTCTTTGGTGGAAAATGCAGATGAGTTCTACTATTCGTGCAAGCTTGACAACAAATCGATTATAACAAGACTTACTTTGGATGAATTGGGAATCTACGCGCCTGTTGTTGAGCAAAACTAGCAAGAAGTGGGATATTGTGTATCTACTGTTGGATGATTTGTGCGATGACTATGGCTGCTGTGGTGCTAACAACATTTGTAGAATTAACGATAGGCCTATTTGTGAGTGCTTGGAAGGGTTTGTTCTAAAATCACAAGAGAAATGGGAATTTCAAAATTGGACCAGTGGCTTTATTAGGAGGACACAGTTGGATTGCCAAAAGGGAGAAGGGTTTATGAAACTTGAAAGGGTTAAACTGCCTGACCTGTTGAAATTCTAGGTGAATAATGACCCTTAAGAAATGTGAGGAAGAGTGCTTGAGAAACTGTTCTTCCACAACTTACCCTAATTCAAATATTAGTAAGGGAGAAAGTGATTGATTGATATGGTTTAGGGATCTGATTGCTATGATAGAGTTCCATGAAGATAATAAGTAGAATATCTACATCCAAATGCCAACTTCAGAACTAGGTAATTGTAGTTTATGCATTATCATACCATATTTTTTCCAGATAAAATAGGAAATTTTTTTAACATGTTTTACTTTCTTCATTCTACATGTCATAGAGTTGATGAATGGTTCCAGTGAAAGTAAGAAACGCTTGGTGATTGTGGTCTTCTCATCTAATACTTTTGGAGTTTTCATCTTGGGCTTGGTACTCTAGTTTATAGTTCGGAAGAGAAAGAAAAGAAGTAAGCAATCTTCTCCAGTCTAATGTATTTTGTGCTCAAAGTAATAATGCCCATGTGAGTGGACCTTCTAGCTCAAAGTGTCTGATATTTTTAGTTCATTTTCCATTGAAGGAAATGCTCCAAAGATTAAAACCATCTAATTAAACTGATGATGTATCCTGGACTCTTCCAAAATTACAGGTTCAGAAACAAAAAAGGAAGACCTAGAGCTGTAGTTATTTGATCTGGCTACTATTTCAAGTGCTACTAATAACTTCTCTTATTCAAATTTGATTGGGAATGGTGGTTTTGGACCAGTTTACAAGGTAATATAGTCTATATATTGTGATAATTAAGAAAAAATGAATGTTGTTATGCAACATTCCATTTCAAAATTGTAGGGTACCCTGGCGATAGGACAAAAAATTGCAGTAAAAAGGCTTTCAAACAATTTAGGACAAGGCTTTCAAGAGTTCAAGAATGAAGTTATTTTGATTGCCAAACTTCAATATTGCAATCTTGTGAGGCTTTTGGGTTGTTGCGTTGAATAATAAAGAATGCTCGTCTATCAGTATATGCCTAACAAAAGCTTGGACTATTTTATTTTTGGTTTGAATCTCTTAGCTTAAAAAAAGAGAATGACATAAATATTAAATTTCCAAAACTTTCATGATAGTTACAGAAATGAGGGAGGCTAGATCTGATCTCAACAAGCAATAATAAGAACCTAAATGAACTCATAAATCCATTACATTCGTACCTGGGAAAGCTCATCTCCAACAACGTTTTTCTCATTTCAAGTGTCTCGTGTTCTCTTCCAAAGCCAACGAAACTAATCACCCACCTAAACTGTTTTCCTCTACTCTCTCTCTCTCTCAGTTTTTTTTTCTCCTCTCAACTTGGGCCACCTCTCTCTATTTTCACTACCAGCTTCCCTCACGAATTGTGGCTTTGAAAGAAGGTGAAAGAATATGGGTTTTTGGAGTTAGGGTTTGGTTCAAGAGAGAAAAAGGGATTTGAGAGTAAATCTCACTATCCATTTTATTATATTTTAGCAAATATTTTAAAAAAAATCAATCCATGTGGAGTGTTTAGTTAAACAGTGACATGTAAATGAGCCATGTCATTAGCTTAAGTGGACAATTGATTTGGATCTTGCTTATGTGGCTTTTCCAAGCAACTAATCCAACTAAGAGAGTTGTTAAAGCGCAGGAGGGCATTTTTGGAAGAGCCTCAACATCACTATTACAATGTATGAAAGGTCATTTATTTTCCCCAAAATCCACTATTTTTAAAAAGTAAAAAGCAAAGTTTCTAAAAGGCAAAATTTTGCCCCTTGGTGTATGCTTGCATAATTTTTTTTTTTTTTTTTAGGGAAAATGAAGTATACTGGTGACACTAATGGCATGACTGATTGATTAGAAGCATCACAACATACATCGCGTCAAACATCAAGCCTATACACGTGCATGCAACCTGGCCATGCATGGCTCCCTTTGATGCATCATTTTAAGTGCATTGGGACAACTTCTCTCCAATCTTCCAAGGCCCACCAAAAGTTGTTAAACTACAAGGGCAACCCAATGGAAGGAAGGTATTGCATGGAAAATTGAAGAAGCAGTGAAAAATGCATAATAAAAATAAAAGCCATGTTGGGGACTTGAAGGAGATTTAAATAGCGTTGGAAAAAAACGATGCATGGAGAAAAATGAATGGGCTGTGGTTTTTGAAGGGACAGAAAGAAGCCTTCAGGAGGAATGATTTGTCCCATAGCGGCTGTTCCATTTGATTCTGACCCAAACGGGTGTTATCAACAAAATTTATAAACCTAAATCACCTTACACTAGGGTAGCATAGCTAGCATAGTATAGTGGCTCTAGGGTCGATCATAGGGATGGGTTTTCATAGTACACGTGACATTAGTTAACG
Source organism: Vitis rotundifolia (assembly GCA_030254885.1). Classification (NCBI taxonomy): domain Eukaryota; kingdom Viridiplantae; phylum Streptophyta; class Magnoliopsida; order Vitales; family Vitaceae; genus Vitis; species Vitis rotundifolia. The sequence continues at coordinate 9,600,676 of CM058154.1, forward strand.
TACTAAAATGGTTCTTTTCCTTAAAAAGTTAGCTTTAAAAGAAAACATAATTTTGGGTGAAAAAGATTGATTTTAAGTCAACCAAAAATAGTAACTAAAATTGATTACAAAGAAAAGGTTTCCTGGAGTTTTAGGTCACTAGGTTTAGGTTCCTTAGTCAAAGGGGGAGATCCCGGATCTTTTCCTCACGTTGGGGATAATAACATAAAGGATGGTTATCTCCCGAACCGGTGTGTATTTAGCTACTAAGATTTGATCTAACTGGTTCATGAAAAACTGTAATTGCTTCCCTTTAATGGTTTTAAACAGTAAAGACCTCTCACTATGAATCATCTTCCAATGGCTCGTAAATGATAACTATTGGACATCCATGGATTCCATAGAGCCCGTAAAGCTTACCAAGTATTGATCATTCAAGGTAATTCTAACCTTGGACTACCCGTCAAAGGCTGGTAAATGATAACTAATGGATCTCCATGGAGTCTGAAAAGCTTACCAAGTATTGGTCATTCTAGATAATCCTACCTTTAAACCACCTTCCATAGGCTCGTAAATGATAACTAATGGATCTCCATGGAGTCCGAAAAGCTTACCAAGTATTGGCCTATGTGATTTTAATGGATTTTAAGTTAAACAAAAAAGAAACAAAAACCATTAACGGGTAACAACTCTCCTCACTTAAAGTAAGGAAAACTCCCACCTTTGTATCCGGATCCTTTACCTGGCTTCCCTTGGTCCAAGAAACGAAAAACCTAGCCACTCATCCTCTGAGAAAACATCCTTAGAGGTTGTTTGGCTAGAAAGAAAATGAAATACAAAATGAGAAGGTAAGGCAGAGCAAGGCTCTGTATATTTCTTACTAAGAGAATTTACAAGTGTAGAATTCTATTTGATATTCTATATATTTACAAACGTTGCAAAAGAATATATAGAGAGGTTTTTCCAACCTTCCTAACTAAGCAATCCTATCATTGGTTGATTACAATGAGAAAATAGGTAATTACACAAAATATCTCGAGATAAAAATCTAACAGAGTTGGTGAAAAAATATCTGAAAATTACACAGGAGGATTTTCGCAAGGCTTGCGAAATTTCGCACAAGGTGCGAAATTCACTTTCCTCAATCTTAGTTTCACAAGGTTTGTGAAATTTCTTTTGGCATTTTGCATGCTATGCGAAAATTTGGCAAAGCCATGTGAAATTGCTAGATGTTAGATTTCTTCTCTGATTCTCTTTCTTGCATACTTGATTGATTTGGCAAAGGCTATGAAGTTCTCCAAAACTTGGATTCTTCATGTGTTTGAGCTTCAACTTGCTTTGCCATGGACTATATAGAATTCTCCATCATTCTTAGCTCGCTTTAATGATAAAAAAGCTATAAAAAACACCAAACTTTGCCAAAAATTGATTAGAAACATTTGCAAGGGTCTTTAATGTGCCAATTGAGTTAAAAGGTAATAAATACTACTCAAAAATGTTTAAAAGAGATTATAACAAGCTATAAAAGAGCACTTTTTGAGTAGTAATCAAGGAAGGATTCTAAAGGGGGTTCTGTTTTTTAAGAGAGAAAGAGGGAAAGAGAGAAGAAAGAAAGGCTTGGGAATGTGGTCTCCATAATAGAAAAAAAAATGGTCTTTTGATCTTTGGGGAAAATGATTTTTCTTTTTTTTTTGGAAGTGATGGGGAGGTAAAGAGTTGGAGATGTATGAAGATATAAGAAAAGTCATTGAGAAACCTAGAGGAGCTATGAGGGGGAATTGATTGGGAGGGGAAGAGGAAAACGTTGGAGAAAAAGAAAAATTTCTGAAAGAGACACCAGAATTTTCTTCTGATTGAGGGGAGGGAGGTTTCAAAGCAGGTAGGGGTGTGTTAAGAAATAGATTAAAAGTGCTGGGGGGATTTTCAGAAAATGGACATGTTGCCATTTAATTGAGGAACATAATAGGTCTTCGAAATGAAGACTTATGATTTTGAGTAGGGAGGAGAGGAAAAAGGAAAAGGTAAAAAAGATAAAAGACAGAACCAGAAGATTTTTTTCATGAAGGACGGATGGCCACTGGAAGTCATCACCTATTTGTTTCTGGAGGAATTCATCAGCAGTGCACTTTCTCTTGGATAAACTTGACGTCTCACTGTTAGAGCATGAGTTGCACTGCTTTTTTCGGCGTTCTCTGTATTTTAGAATCAATATTTAGCACGCGTCATCAATAATCATCAACACGCACCCTCAGGTATTTTTTTATTTTATTTTATTTATTTATTTATTTTTGAATATTGAATTGTTTTAGAAGGAAGATTAAGTGTAGTGGAGAAAATTTATTGATATGACTACAAGGGTTTAATGGATTTAGTATGTGTTGATGGAGAAATGGAGTGGCAATGTGAAGCTAAATTTATGAATTAAATCATGGCATAAAGTGGCTTCTTATAAGGTAATTTTGTGGTTGAAAATTCTCTTAAATTCATGAGAATAGTGGCTGGAGATGTGTGTGCATGGCTGAATTTTTTATTAAAAATTGATGGATGAAACAATTGCATATAGTGAATGTATGGTGGTTGAGAGTTCATTGAAAATTAATGGATATAGTGTGCTGCATAGTGGAAAATAGTGGTTGGATTATTTAAATGGAATATGGCCATGAGCATGTGGTTAAGGATTTGGTGGAAAGATTAAAGTGGGATGTAAGGAAGGACATCTCCACAGGCTGCAATCACTTGGAATCTCCACGGGTTGCCACTTGGAGATAGTTTCAACATGTATCAAATTTTATTTATTTATTTTTAAGTAGCTACCACTTTGAACCTCTACTTCATATCATTTAAAAAAAAAAAAAAAAAAAGCTGCCGCTTTGAGTATATGGCACTACCAAATTTTGTCGAGGCATCCACAAGTTTTGATGGAATTTGGAGAGCAACTGCACCATGGAAAGAAGATGACAACCAACTACCACTTTGAGGATGTCTTGGGATTTTCTTTTAGAACATGCAGCCCATATAAAGCATTATATTGGAAGGATTAAGAGCGTCTTAACAGCAGCCCCTTTTACACAGTTGAAGGTAAGTTATCTTTTTAAATTCTCATTTTAGTTTAGTTTAATTTATTCTATTAGTCTAGGTCCAATTATAATTTGTGATCATTAATTTAACCGATTCATTAAGTTACAGTTCATATTTTGATCTGGTTTGATCCCACACTTTTAGTTTGAGTATTCCTTACATTTTTAATAAATTGGCTTTTATGTGATGAAGTTGTTATTTTGAAACTTTTCTTGATTTAACTTAACCCGTTTTATTTAGTTTAGAATTTTTCATTATAGTTCACTAGATTAATTGTTTCATGGAATAAAATTTTTATTTTGAGGCTTGTGCCATTTTAGTTTAATTCATTCAAGATCATTAGGAAGTTTTATAGTTTTAATTAATTAGTTTGATGGATTCAATGTCATGATGTCTTATCTTGCAAAGTTGGATAATTGTAGTGCTTAATCTCTTTGTTTTAGGTTTTGAGTTATTAGGTTGCTTTCCATGCTATTAAAATCTTATCTTGCATAGTTGGATAGTCTTAGTATCTAATTCTCTTGTTTTAGTTTTTGTGTTATTTGGTTTTTTTCTCTATTATATTTATAGTTCACATCTTTAAAAATTTGGTAGTTCTTAGCTTTTTTGGTTTTTCTTGTTATTATGCATGTCTTTGATTGTGTTATGTTATTAAAATTCTTATCTTTGGAAGGCTATTAATTCTTAGGTTTTAAATTTCCTTATTATTATATTTGTAAATTGATGGTTATTTTTTAATTTAAGGTTAATTTTGTCCTTAAAAGATTGGTTTCTCTTTAAGTTTGAGATCTTTTGGGTTTTATTCATGCAACTAAAAGTCTCGATTTTTTTTTAAAATTTTTGAAAGCTTAGAAAATTCTTAAGATTTAGTTTACTTGTTAAAGTATAAAGTTGGATTATTTACTTTGAAAGCATATTGTTTTGCTTGTAACTTAGATCTTCCTATTAAAATTCATGTTTGATATTTTATATTTGAAAGCATGTTATTTATTTGTGATTTAGTTAAAATTCATGATTTTAGTTGTTTATCTTTGAAATACTATTTTTTTTTTTTAGAAAAAAACTTTTTAGAAATTGACATTTTGAATTTAGTCAAAATCACTTCTATTCTTTCAAAAAAATGATTTTTTTTCCATCATTGACATGACTCCTTGATTATAAATGAAAGGTGGGTAAAAAGAGGATCCAAGTTGATATTTTTTTTGTTTTCAAAACCCTTTTAATTTATTAATAAAAAATCCTCATTTCGTATCCAGTGATTAGGATTTATCAAATCACTTAGTTTCTTTTGCTTCTTCTAAAATCGCTTGTGAAAAGTATTTAAACTAATAAAAGGCTTTATAAAAACATTCAACCTAGGTTTAGGCAAAGAACACATTTTCTTTGGAAATTATGCAACTCATTTTAATCTAAGTTGCATTCTCCTTTTTTTGGTTTTCAAAATTTTGTTTTTTATTTACATAGGTTTGAACTTGTACTCCCAAGCTAATGGGAATGCACAGGCTAAACTTATGAATATTAAATGAGGACTTGATGGAACCCCCACATGGAAGATCTTTTCAAAACTTATCTTTGCTACCACTTTTGTTACTTGTTGTAATCATAACCATCAATTTTTTTTAGGAGTTATGTGTAAGATGTATGTCATAATTGATGATTCTGTATACTCTAATTTTTTTTTTTATGCTATTTAGATACCAAGCATGCTAGGATTTCTTTCTTTTATTATTTGTTACTATAATTTTGATTTAACCCTCCATATCTTGTGGAAGCACATTTTGAGTTATCTATGCTATTCAGGTACACATCTTATCTTCACATCTTAATTTCATAAATTATGTATTGCTTTATATATAATCATTATGTATGTGATCATCAACATGTTTAGCATATATATATTTTTTTATTGTTTGTTTGACTTGCCATGTTTGATTAAGAGACTAGGGTAAAATGTATGAAGTGTGTTTTATGTTCCAAACTAATCATCGATGTCTTGTGATAGTGCTTTAGTTGCGGTTCAGGTATGCAATACAATCTTTTCTTTATGATTGTGTTTTGAATTCTTGTTTGGCATGCTAGTGTTAATAGAGTTTTGAAATCACCTTAGCCTACTTGAGTATCCTCAATCAACTGACTAATTGTCATACTTTCCTTAACTTAGCTAGTAGAGACCTTTTTAGGGCTTAAAGATGTGCTACCTTTTGAGGTACCTTCCCAATAGGTAACTTGATCCCCGAACCCAAACTTGAGTTTTCACAAACAGTTTTTCCAAAAGTTAGGAGTCATTTTAGGGGTTTTGTTCTTACTTAATTTCCCCCTTTAAAAATAAATAAAAGTAAGTGGTGACTCCATTTTTTTTAAAAAAACTAATTTTTCACCTCAATAAAAAATGAATCTCGCCATACGAGTGGGAACACACGTGGAAAATGCGGGTCACAGTATGTTATCTAATTATATCAAATATCATATCCTTAATTGCTTCTTAACTTGGGTGAATACCTAATCTAATCAATTGAAGTTATTAAAGTGTAAAATAGGTTGCTTTCCTTCCAATATCCACTTATTGATGATACAACATTATCCTTCAAATCTAGTTTAGAACAATTGGATTGTAAAAAACTTTATTCTTATGTTGGATACATACCATATACATGTAAACATCATAATTTTCATAAATTATTATCATGCCTTATTAATAACTTTTGGTTGTGTTTAGATAGAGCCCTTAAACAAATGGCATGATGTGACATTTGACTTCATGTGATATTGATTTTTTTCTTTATATTCAATTTGTATTTTTATAATATTTTTTAGCATTCAGGCATGGTCACTTATATTGTATGTCACTAAAATGCATTCGAAGTTACATGAAAAATTCAAGTCATGAGTTTTTTAGAAGTTGATAAGTTTATTTATGGCTTTTTATATCCATTAGAAGTTGTATTGTACTACTTCCTAATTGATGAGATGAATTATGTTGATTATCAAGATTGTCTAATTTTCCTATGGTGAGTGTACTAAAATTTATGGTTACATATTGAAAACAACCTATAAAGAGTCATGACTAAGTGACAATCAGGTTATCATAACTATTCCAAACTACTATGTTACAAAAATTCTCGACTTTGAGAGAATATTGAACTAGTGTTGAAGTCATTAGTGGTTTCTTTTTACCTATGGATGAGATCCTAGAGTGATCATATATTTTCCATGGATTAGGTGATTGATGGTTTAGGTAAGTGGCAACAAATATTCTCAATAGAGACACTATAATATCTCATAGTTTGAGTCAATATGTCTCCTTAGGTGATTTTAAGTATTCGTGATTAGGAATCTATGATAGTTGACCATGATAGAGTTGGATCTTAGGCTCAAGGATTAGAGAGGTGACTATAAGAGGTTGATAGCTACTATCTTATTAGATTGCAAGCATCGATTCATAGAGAACTTGCATATAATGAATAGTAAGTCATAGACTCGCTTTGAGCTATTTTTCATTACTAGCACATGGTTTAAAGGAAATTTTTGGGTGCACAAGCATAAACATATAAGTGTGTTTGCATAACAACTAATAATATTTCTATTTGTGCAATTTAATTAATTGGAGCCTAGGTTAATTAATTAAATAGGACATATTAGAGTTAGATTAAGTGATCCAAGCCCATGAAATGTACTTTAGTTACTTAAGCCTAGTTAATAGTCTATATAAACCCTCTTTTAGAGTTAGACCAATTGAGACATTCTATTATCTTCCACTCTTTGAAAAATAAAACCTAGCCACCTGCATCCCTTAAGGAAGAGAAACCCACATTTCTTTTATGCCTAGATCTAGAGAGAGCCATTTAGTGGAAGGCTCTAGGATATGAAGGTTGTTTTACATTAGTAAGGGATTTGAGAACATTCAAATCAAAGGTATGTTCTAAAATGTCTTAGGAAGATTACTTTTTAAAAAGGCATATTTTACTATGCTTAGAGATCTTAGATGCATACTCCCATTTATTTAGACCCTAAAATTCCAACAGGTTGTTCATCCAATTAAGTGTAGTTTCAATCTCTTGATTACATCCTTTAATCCAATTCTAAATTTTAGTTGGTTTGAAAAAGTTAAGATCCCATCCGTATGTAGCCTTTTATCTGATGGATACAAGCCATACTCTTATTGAGTCTAAAAAATGAATATCTCAAGATCTAAGGCTTATAGAAAACTTGAACAAACTCAAAAAGTCTTTAGGAAAATATCTTGTCCAAAACCTTAAGTATGTGTCTAGACACCTTGATTTTGAAACACTAAAGCAATCTTGTCTAGACATCTTATTTAGACAAGATTTAGGCAATGCATGGCTAATCCAAAACTTTGTTCAAACACCATTCATTCTTGTCTAAACACCATTATATTTAAAACCTTCAATTGCCATGCATTTTATTAATTTTTCATCTCCCTCCTTTGAGTTTTATTCCACCATCCTATGAGCCATTTCCACTACAAGAAATTTGGCTTTTAGCTGCGAATAAAATTGCAGCTAATAGTTTAAAAGTTGTCAGTAAAAGATTTAGTGATAATATTTTGGTTGTCACAATGTTGTCGCTATATGTACTGTCACTGAATGTTGTAGTTGTTACTTTAAAATATTGCCACTAATTATTAAAACTTTAGCCGCAATATATTTTTTATAGGTAAAATTATGTTTTTAGTGACAATACCTATTACCACTATTTCAAATTATAAAATAATATATTTTATAGATATGTCTAGAAATTTCTTGCACGTACACTTTTTAAAAATCTTGTTATAGATGAATGAGAATGTAAAAATGTCACAACCAAGAATAATTAAAGAATATACATTTTCATAATCAACTCATTGAATCCACTTAAATAATTGTTTATGCATAAACATCAATATGTTGAATATTTTAAAGGGATTACAATTGAAAAAAAAAAAATGCAATGTCAAAATTGATGAACATTCCATTTGCATAGTATCACATCTCTAACCTACAAGAAAATAAATGAAAAAAATAAAATTACTATTACAAAAAAAAAAACCACATATAATATTTATTCATGATTGTATAAAATCAATATATTTGAAATAAAAGATTAGTTTTAACGCATCATGGTATTAAAATTTAAGGAATAAAAAAGTTTAATTAAGATTAGTTGCTTTTGATTCATATATTTAAAAAGCATAAAAACAAAAATCTCAAATCAATCAAATTTAAAAAACAATTAGTATTATTTTTTAAAAAATAATAATAAATATATAATTTTGCATTATAAGAAAAAAAAAATACACCAAAGTAAACTAATTTAAATACCTTATTGTTCTTTCAACGAAATGCTCCAAAGAGAACCTACTTTAAAAGGAAAAAGATAAAACTATAACAAAATCTTTCTATAAAATAATTTTATAAAGTTTTGAAATGAAATAATTAAAAAATTTGACAAAGTCACTTAATATAATAATTTGTTTAAAGAATGTTTTCTTTACTTGGTTTTAATATGTTTAATTTCTCAGAAAGATAAAAAAAATATTTGGTAAGATATTATAATAAAAGAAAGTTTTCTCCTTTTCCATTTTGTTAGCATTTGACTTACCTATAGTATCTCTTCACATGTCATATCAATAGTAATTTCATATATTCAAAGTGCATAATAAATATATTAAAATATGATATAAATACAATATAAATTATTGTTTAATCCTTTATTTAGATTATCTTTAATTTAAATGTTTATCTTTTAACTCATTATAAATATGATATATATTCTTATTTTAATTTTAGTGATAATAATATATTTATGTCATTAAAAGTATGGTTTTAGTGACGAAATTTGAAATGCGACTCAAACTCTTGTCACTAAAACCTATTTTTCTTGTAGTGTTCTTTCATGCTTTTGTTTATATCTTAACACCTAATGTAGCCCACTTTTGAACTAGCATCGGACCAGTGAACCGGATGGCCCGGCCAATTTCAGGTGAACCGAACGATTCTCCTTCCTCATCCAATGCTTCATCAGCCCGCCTTAGCGCTGTCGCCCCTTGCAACTCATTCTTCTTCCCAGCCTCTCGCAATGTCCCCACCCATATTTTTCTCCCATTTTCACTGCCAAAACCCTTCCTTCTTCCTTGCCCTTCCCCACCTAGATTTTTTTCCCTTTCCGTTTCTAGTGCCTCCCTTCTTTTCAACCCATCGCAACATCCTCACCCATATTTTTTTCCTTTCCGTTTCTAGTGCCCCTACCTAGATTTTTGCTCTTTTTTGATGCCCCAAAACCTTTCCTTCTTAAGGAAGATATGAGATTTTCCTACATTTTTGGCTGTCATTTCCATTTTTTTTTTTTTTTTTTTTTACTCCATCAAAATTATTATTTATTTTATTTTATGTTTATTATTGTTTTACTTCATGATTTTTAAAACTTGTGATTTTAATTTAAATGAATGAAAATATTATAATTTTAAATAAATTTATGATTATAAAATAAGTTTTTGATTTAAAATTTCAAAATTAAAATTAAAATTTTGATTTTAATTTAAATTTCTAATTTGAAACTAATTTTATGATTTTTCAAATAAAATTTTAATTGTTAAATAATATATAAATTATTATTATTATTATTTTTATAATTATTTTTAATTTTAATAATATATAAATTATATATTTATGGCATTACCGGTTCGACCACTGGTTTGACTAGTGAACCGTGAACCGGTAACTTTTCCGGTTTTGAAAACATTGATTGTGGGACTTATTTTTGTACTCAAGTTGATAGGCTTGATCCTCATGTAACTCAAGAGAAGGAGCCTTCAGTTGGCAAGTGTTAATTTGCTAGCATGATATTTGAACATCTAGATGATCAACCTTTGAAATTCACTATTAAGATTGTAAGTATATACACACAAACACACACACTCACACTCACTCACTCACACACACACACACAAAGGCTTGCATAATTACCTCTAGTGCATGAATCATGCCAACCAAGATAAGATGGTCGTATTAAGTCTTAAAGTAAAGCTTAAGCAATTTTGCAAACTTTGATTTAAGAGAACTTAGCTTGTTTTTTAGTTGACTCAATGACTACACTCATGGAAAGAGACTTGAGAGTAGGGAAACATCCTTTCAAGAGAGTGGAGAGAAGCTTGTTGTAACTGAGTCTCCTTTGTTTTCCATTTGACGAGGTTTCTATAATGAATAGGAGTGGGTTAAGAAGTTGGGCAACCAAGTGGCCAATCTTAAGGCTAAACTTTCATTTGACTATTCTTACTTTTTTGGTTTGAAGGAAGACATTCTTCATCATGATTCAAAGATTGATAATTTAAAGGTAGATCTAAAGAGGAAGTCTTGAGAGGCTATTAATAAGACATCTATTATCAAATATTTGACTATTGAGGTCATTGCTGCTTGTTCTGAGGTTTCTTTGGTTTTTGTAACTCAATTGTTTCCTTTGTAGAGCAAGTGTGATTAGCCAAGTTAGGAAATTAGATCAATACTTAGGAGGCTAGATTGGAGGAAATTAAGGAAGACAAGAAGGTTAAGGAGGATAAGGAAGGTGGTGAAGGAAAGGGAGATGCCTAGCAAAAAGTGTAATTTTTTTTTTTTTGCTAATGATATTTTTCAATTGATTTTGTCCTTTAAAATTGGTTATGCTTTTTAAGGTGTTTTTTTTTTCTAAGTTATTTACTTTTTATATAGTTTATAGGACGATATTCCAAGGAGATATTTAACTTGGACAACTATTGTCCCTTAGGCGATTGCTTGCATGGGATGTAGGCCATTAGGGGCCATTTATTAAAAGTCTTCCTAATGAGATACTTGATTTGGGAAACTATTTTCCCTTAGGTGATTGTGTGTGTGGGACATGGATCTTTTTAAGAATTTGTTATCCTTTTCATTAATAATACTTTCTCATGTTACATGTGTGCCAAGGCAAGGGATATTTTTTCCAGGTAAATGTTTAATCTAGTATAATTTTTGTTTTTGGACAACTTTTACTTTACATGGTCTTTCCTATTTAGGTGACAATTTTCCTTTTGTTGGGTCTCACATATTGTCAAAGATTCTTCATAATATTAATTTCCCTTCTTGGAACTACCTTCATGGTACCTTCTTGTTGTGTTTAAGGCCACTATACTTGGTAGATAGTATGCAACTCTTAAGGTTGATACTTTTCTCCTTACTTCAAGAAGTTTAAGGTTTAGGCCTTGGTTGCGGTTAGGTTGGCATGTTGTCTAAGGGTTGACGTTCCAATCTTAATGAGAATGATGGCTTCTATGTCGTATGTTAGAGTGAACGACATTTTTCTAGTTGATTCCCTCTTGGTCATTTGATGACCAATAGAACAATTAAGAGTTCAACCTCTCACTTCCCTTTGGCTTTGCTAAGCCTTTTCATTAAATAGCTTAATATGGTTTTATTGATTGCTTCTACATAACCATTACCTTGTGGATGCCTGGGATATTGACAATTTTGTGCTCTTTTCATAAGGTTTTAAACTTTTTACAATCAAACTAGATTCCATTATTGATGATTATCATTCAAGGTATTCTAAATCTATAAATGATGTTTTAAAGTACAAAGTTTTGTACATCTTTTCCTTTGATTTGTATGTATGCTTCCACTTCGACCCACTTCTTATAATAGTTAGTGGTAAATGAATGATTAGATCTAATCCCCATGGGTTGAAGAGCCATGACATGATTGAGGCTGACTTATTTCTTTAGAACTTTTCGTAGTATGAGGGTGAATCATTGACATTTGTCTCTGTTTTTTTGGGATTTGCTTAGGAATCCATTCTCATACTAGGCAAGAAGTATCTTTATGTCAAGGCTTAGTGTTCCATGGTTTTTCCCCCTTATGTGTGCTCCACATATTCCCTTATGGTTCCCTGTTTAGGCACATTCTAATTCTTCTTTGTTAAGGTATTGAAGGTAAGGTCTTGTTAAGGATAGTTGATATAGTTCTCAATTTATGAGTTTATACTATGCCCTTTCTCTTTGTAAGCTTTATGCATCATTTTCACATTTTAACATAATCCTGTTTTGCAAATGGAGGACTTAGGGCTCCATCCATTATAGACTCCGACTTTGAATGGTATTGACGTGTACATGTTCTTTTATGCTTGACATGTCTATTAATTGTTCCAAAGGGATCTTTTAATAAAGGATGGTTCCTCTAGAGGTAACAATGGCTAAGGCATTTGATTCTAGGTTGAGAGCTCAAGGAACCTATGTTATAGTGATGTCATGAAACCACTATATTGTTTCCTAAACCTTCACTAAGTACTTTTCTATGGTTGCTCCTTATGCTTTGAAGGTCCCTATGATTTTTCTTATCATAAGCTAAGAATTCTTACAGATGCGAAGTGCGGTTATGCCCACACTTGATATTAAATTGAGGCTTAGTGGTATTACTTTGTACTTTGATTCATTGTTAGTGGCTTTAAATCATATTTGGATATCTTGCTTTATTTTAATTACTTTTAGGGACATTAGGAACATATCGATTCTAGAGGCTACATTGGTTGAGGAGTCATCTACATAAAGCTTCCAAGGTTCCTTGCTTATATCTTAGTTTTTGCTTGGACAAGGTTCACTAGTGAAATCTATCAAGAAGTTTGCCACAACTTGAGCCTTGTGAGCTAGAAGTGGTTTGTACTTGATGTCGAATTCACTAAGTTCAATTGAAAACACTTGACCATTTGCTTAAAAGCTATTTTGTCACTATTTTTATTGTATGTGCTTGAGAGTATGCTTTTAACTTTTTTGTCGACGCTTTTAAGGAGAGAAAGGCTAACTCAACAAGAGCATAGTGGGTCTCTATGCCAAGTAGGGCTTTACTCATGTAGTAAACTTGCTATTGCACTTCCCTTTGTTCCCTTTTGACTAGGACAATGTTGACCACATTAGGCGAGAGTGCTAAGTATAACTATAAGGTGTTACCTTCTACTAAGGTGACCAAGATTAGGGATTTTGTTACATATTGTTTGAGCTTCAAAAAGGCATCTTTGCATGCGCTATTCCATCCATGAACTCATTTTTTTTTCAGCAAGGTTGGAATGGGTCAACACTTGTCTTTGGCTTTGACAATGAATCACCCCAAGGTTATGAGGCATCATAGAAATTTCTGCACTTCCTTGGTTGTGGTTGGGGACATCATTTAAAGGATGGATTTAATCATTTCTAGGTCATGTTCTATTCCTTGCTACAGTATTAAATGCTGAGTATGCGGAAGCTCAAATACTACTTGTTGTGCCAACAAGAGCATTAATGCAAACATATTAGACTACAAAAATAAAGCGAACCATACAAAAGATACATGAGGTTTTAACATGATTCAGCTACTCATGTCTATCTCCACGGATGAGAGATAACATTCCATTATATAATAAAGAATATTGTAGAGGAAAAAAATTAGATATAATTGGTGGGTCCCTTCGTATCTTCACCCTAAACCATGAATCCTTTTGCTCCACTAGGTGTTTCTCACTATTCCTTATATCGTTATTTCATCTCTCTCATAAATAATTTTTTTCCCTCATAACCTAAAATATTTATAGAGATATTCCCATTAGCTTTCTTTATTCTATAAGGAATCTAATTATAATTGCTTATAAAGTTAAAAAATATTCTATATAATATTCCTTTTACAAAAAGAAAAGTATATTCTAAATAGGAATTTGAGATACGTTCCCAACACTTAAAAATTCTAAGGTCATGTTTAGTTAACCGAATATAACATAAGATAGGATAAAAGAGAGGATATTATATCATATCTCATGTTTGGTTAGCCTTAAGATAGGATTAGTCATCTCACCACTTATCATATGTTCAATCAAACATTAGAGAAGATAAGTGGTGGGATATATTATCCATCATTTTTATTTTTTTACTTATCCCTTTTACATGGGATATGCTAATCTCATACTAAAATATGAGATATGAATATCCTATGCATCATAAATTTATTATTTTATGGATTTTTATTTTTTTATATACTCATTTTGAAAATTAATTTTTTTATTATAAAATAAATTTATGGTTAAAAAATAAAAACTAAAAAGATATTTATAAAATAATATTAATATATGATATATAAATTATTTTTATATATTCAATAACATAATATAAAAAAAATTATTTAAAAAGTTTAAATATTTTAGTCATGATAATTGTTAAATATAAGATAAATTTATTTTTTAAAATAGAAAATGTTGGAATGCGATATAATTTTTATTTTAAACTTTGAAAATAATATATATATTTCATATTATTATTTTTATTTATTTTATAAATTAAATATAAACATAAAACAACATAACATAACTCATTAGATATGTTACCTTAAAATATCATGTCTAAGAATATTTACATTTAAAAATATCATATTTCATTAAAAATTATATTATAAGATATTATTTTTTATCCAATGGAATATGATATTTCAGGAGATATATATTGTATTTATCTTATCCCACCAATAAATTAAGAATTTACTAGAGCACTTGAAAGCACATTTGTTGGTATTTAATTTTATTTGATGTTTTCGCTGTATGGTGGAAGTATGGGTAAGATGGAACAGTTGGAAAAGTAGGGTTGGGTTCGATTAGATCCATCCTTCTTCGATGATCAAGTTTGTTGTGTATAGAAAGAGGAGAAACAAATAGAAAAAGTGACTTTTGTCCATTACCTTTGTCTAGGCCGAGTGTTCTTTTAATGTTTGTCTCTTGTGTGGTTGGCTATGCAAGGATAGAAATGATGGCTTCGGTTATATGGTGCCTTAAATGGCTCAATTATGCTCTTGTTTATGGTTTTAATCTTTTCTATAATGATTACGATGTGGGCTTTTATGATTTGATAGTTTCATGGTTAATTAAGGGTCGGTCCGTTATGATGACATTCTTTTATCGTTTTTTGGGCCGTATTGCTTTAGTAGTGGTCGTCCCCTACAACCACATCGACTCATGCTTTAGTATGATGATAGTAGTAGTCTTGTCACATTTATTATGTAGCGGCGTGGTAGGCCCTTTGATAGTGTTGTAGCTGTCGTTAGATGGTTGTATCATGCTCCTCTTGTAGTGGTGCCATGTGACAGCGGATCTACATCCCTACATAGCCTTAAATATAAAGCATTTAGTTAAAGGTATAAGACAACTGCCCTCTTAAAGCTCCTTTGCCATCCAGGGAAAGCTTAATACTTTACCTACAAGCCACTCTAGTTAAAATGGACAACAAGGCTAGGGATTTTCTATAGCTAAAATTGAGAGATGTTTGTAACGATACAACGTAGCGATTTGATATGCCACATAGCATAATTTTTTACACCGTCGCTGTGGAGATTTATCTTGCTGTAAATGGCGAGACAAAGGAAAAATTGATAAAGGATGGAAAACTTTACAAAATGGAAAACAAAAAGCTACCTAAAGCGAAAATTTTGAATTTCTTTGGAATTTTTTTTTTATCTCGATTCTATTTATTTTTGTAGACCCCTCAAATGGAAGGGGTGATATTCTATTTTTCTATTATTATTCTTCTTCTTGCTACCCCGAGATTGCGCTGTATGGGGCGGTTGGATAGGATGGAAAAAGGGAGAGAGAAAGGCAGCTGATGAGAGTTTTTGAAAAGAAGGGAACACAACTGAGTAAAAAGGGGGCATAGCAGAGCAAAAAGGTGGCTAGTGGCAGGCTGTGGCAAGGAGATATTTTCATTGGCTCCGGGAGCAAGCTACAGAGGGGAGATATTTTTGGTTTTCTTGTAGAGAAAAGGAGAAGAGAGTAAGCCTGTGAGAGGGAGGATACAAACGAAGAAATGAATAGACAAACTGTTAGAGCAGAAAAGAAAGAAAAATAGAGGAGCGTAGAGAGATTTTCGGGTGGCCGGTTACAGACAGAGCATCAAAAAGAGGAGGAAACACGCAAAAGAGTCATCTTGAGAGAAGGCGACTCAGGTATTGTTTCTATAAGATGTCAATTCTTTCATGTTCATGCTGTTTTTGTTGTGTGTTCTTGGTATCATGAGATTTTATTTTTGATGTCTAATTATTTTTTATTGAGAGACTCTCATTCGTTTTTATGGAATCCTAGCTTGATTGGACTAACCTTATGCTTAATTTCCAACTTGTTTTGTGGCCTCTGTTTTGTGATTTTACATGAGATATTGACATCCACGTCTTTGATTTTCTTTTGAAATCTATTTTGACCCATTTCTGCATCTGAGCTCATTGATTGATACGTGAAATGAGGCTTGTATGGGTCTATTTAGTTCCTATTATTTGTGCCCTACTTTTTTTTGTCTTCCTCTGTTCTTGGTATTTGGCTATGGTTCGCAGCAGTTCTCCTACCTTCACCTGAGAAAATGAGGGAACGCAAGGGCCTCCTCAATGTATGAAGTCAGAAATGTGCACCATTCACCTCAGATGAAGCGTACGTAGTTCAACAAGTGAAGATTTTAATATCCATGTGTAGAATCACATCAGCTTGGGTATACTAGTGTGTTCTCAGGCGAAGAATAATTGTTCCTAGATCTGCAACTTGGGCAGAGGAGAAGCTTCTCACTCTAGGCTCACTAGTTTGGTTAGCTTGCTTTATGTCATCAATGCACTAGGGAATTCATTTGATGGAAATACTCTAACTGTCGCGAGAGCTTGCATCGGTAACATCCTATCGCCACGGGTATGAAATAACAGTTATAGGAGATATGTTTAGAGAGCCAAATTGCTTTAAGACACTCTGCGTATCGATTGATGACGAGTTGGGTTCAGATTTCAGGCATGGCATTTGTCACTATTGTTTTGTTGCTTTGGGATTCATGTCGCCAACTTCCCGAGGAGTGCTACCCTTAGGGAGATCAATCTTCAGTTTCCTCCTACCATTCAAAGTGTTGAAGCCTAGAGGAAAAACTTAAGGGGATCCTTCCTTGAACGCCTTGTTGATTTGTATGGTGATGCAGTCATGTTTTTGCTAATTGTATGGTGTCGCAATGCACCTAAGGAGTTATATGCCAGTGAGACGACAACCCACCCAAACGTTTGTTGCACGGCATTTGGTGGAAATGCTTATTCACTCCAGAAGATTTTTTAGTTTGAATTGCAGGTTTAGGACCCTCTATCAAATTGAAACCAAGCGAGAAAAATGGACCACTTGGTGAAGCGATCTGCAGCCTAGTCGTGTTGGATATGTATCCGCTGACTTTCGAGACAAGGTTCAAGTGCTTAAAGCACGCCAAGAAGCTGAGACTATTTTCCCATGGTTGCTCCAAATTCATCCACTAATAATTGCCAGCCCCACCATTTAGTCAATGTGCAAGGAACAAAGAATGTAATTGATACCATCCATGCATGGCACTCTGCTACCCATTTCCTGCACCATGTAAAAGCCATCCATCATAGTTTCATTTCCATCGTATTTGAATCCCAAATCGAGTCACTATGCTCTCTCCATATCCTCCATACCCATCCTTAAACCCACTTCTCTCTCAAAGCTCCATTCATACCCATTGCCCATTTCCTTCATCACCTTTCCTTACTCGTTCTACCATGCATTCCCCACCCATTTGTTTTCCATTCACCATGAATTTGAATTCCCATGTAAATTCCCTCATACCCATCTCCCCATCCTTTATTCTCATTACCCACAATTTATCTCATGCTAGCTCACCACCTTCACATACCCATTTTTCATTCATGCACGCAAGGATTATGCACCCATGGCTGCCATTTACACCCACCAAATCACTCATACCCATCTCTCTCACTAACCTCTGCCACCCAACCCACTAATCCCATATTCATATCCACCTATATCATTCATTCCCATCATGCAAATACCCCCCGTATCCATCTCACACTCATGCACGCACTGGAATCGTGCTTCCATCACTAACCCACTTCTCATTAACCTTCACACTCCCACTCACGTCCCTCATACCCATTCTCTCTCTACATCCTCCTACCCATATGCATGGGAACCATGCATACGTACCCTCCATCACTCGTATCACCACATACCCATCTATCTCACTAGTTTCTATCACTCATCCCACCAATCATAGTTCCCGCCTTTCATGCCCACCAATCCCCATTCTTCATACCCACTAATGCTCACCCTTCCTATGCATGTGAGGTTCTATGCATGGCCACCTCCAAACCCGCCGCCACGCCCTATCACTGACAGAAATGAATGGTGGAGGTTTAGTTGTGAGTAGAGACCCCGCTATCAAGCTCTTCGGCACCACGATTTAGACTTGGATTTACTCCAACGCCCCTCAGAAGTCATTACATGCTCCTGGTGAAATAACAAAAGCCGAAGCCATGGATCCATGCGCAGAGGACTCTAGAAAGTTAGATGGGTCTTCAGTTTTTGTGGATGATAAGGAGGAGCAGCAAGCTCTAGTGTAGATAAGTGGGCTGTAAGTGAATAAGGACCAGGGCGATACTCGGCTTCATCTCCAAAGCTCAATCTCTTAATGACTCTAGAGAAGGAATTCCCAAGTGATAGTTGCCTCAATGAGAGGTTCTTGTTGGCAGCGACATGAAATCATTTGATAGGCCGGTCTTCTGAAAGATCTTCTGATATTGTTGTCCACCATGAAAAGTGATGATCACCTTGCTGCTCATAAAATTCTGAAATTGTCGAAGAACACCATATTTCTTCAATTGATACATCGTTGTGAAGAATGGGAAACTTGTATTGCTCAGAGATCTTTTGGCTGGGAACCTTATGGGCCCATCTTGCGGCACCTTTTCGGAACGTGGAAAAGAGTGTTCCCTCTTGCACCATTTCAGATGATTGAGAAAGAACTTGGCTTCCATTCAGCCATCCTTCAACCATCAATGGGTCATCTCCAAGAATTGCAACATCTAGGTCTGATTCACAGTCACAACGGGCACCACACAGTATTCATGGAAATCCAAAATGTTTAGAGGCATGACAACGACTTTAGCAGTCGAGCAGGACAAAAGGAGCAACCAATGATGTTACTAGAACCATGGTTAACTCCACTGAGAATGCGGATAGGTTAGACAGAATAGCCAGTATCACTATTGGAAGGCCATAGGATGATATTTCGGCTAAGAGTATCCAACATTCTTATAGAGAAGCAATAGGTGAGTTGGTCAAGAAAAAAATTGGTGTAATACATGAACAGTTAGAGTCAAATGCTGCCCTTGGGATTGTGTTGAAATTTGAAGGTGGAGTTGACTCGGAACCTGTGCCAAAATCAGAGTTGAGCAGGTTGAGTCTAACATCAATGGCGTGAAAGACAAAACCCAAGAGAATAAGTTCACATCCCTATTAGCACCACTCCACCTGGACCTCCCCTACATGCTTCCAACTGCATGGCCACTTTTTTGCCTGGTCATTTTTGGGCCACGTGCCATCTTCCACTTCATCACCTTTGGTTTTTGGGCTTTGGTGGGGGCCCAACATCAGTGGATGTTTCCTCTAAAAATAACTCTGATTAAATTGTAATATTTGATGATTTCTTATTCTATTTAGTGGTATGTGTGACATAGTTTGTTTTCATTAATTGTGCACTAACCCCATTTCATGACAGCGCATTAGTGTTTACTGCCAAGGTACGCACCCGCTCTCACCCTGGCCATTCTTTATGCGTGTTTTGATTCTTATATGTGCATGATCGTTTCGAGTATCCATTGATTTCTCTATCAATTGCCATGATTGCTTCATTTTATTAGTAGAGACTCGCTTTTAGGGACTTAGAGGGGTGCTACGGTCTTTACCGTACCTTCCCGATAAGTCACCTGACCCCCGAGCCCATACTTGATTTCTCACAGGCTATATTTTCCGAATAAGGAGTCACACTTAGGGTTTTCTTTCTTATTTTGTTTACCCTTTTAAAAATAAAACAAAAATAAGTGGCGACTCCAAGTCTTTTCTAAAAATCATTTCATCACAAATAAATAAAAAAACGAGTTTCTCTATCAAGTGGGAATGCATGAGCCAAAATGTGGGGTCCACAAAATGGCAACTCCATTGGGGAAACTAGAAGGTCAAGCTTGAACTTAGGATGAAGCAAATGTGGCGTTTGATTGGTTGATCAGGGTACCTATCTCTTGATTGCATATTGAGGGCTCTTAATATTATTATCCTTGATGCATGCTCGATTATTGTGTTCATTTGGGGCTTTGACATGTCGATTATGATGATTGGTTATCTTGATTGAGGATTCTAATGTAAGGATTTTTCTATGCTTCATTGCTATATCTATTTGGGACATTGGCATGTTGATTATATTGTTTGGTTATCTTGCATGTCTTAGCATAGAGACTTTGACTTTGCCATGATTATTCTTCTCACTTCACATGTATAGGCTTATTCTTGTATATCATTTGACTTGATGGGTTGATTCACTTGCTTGTATATTATCTTGATTGTCTTTTTAGCATGCTGTTTTTGTCACTATTCACCCTGATTGTCATAGCTTGTATGTGAACATGAGTGATATATCTGTAATATGCTCGACTGTATGGTGCATGACTACCCTTCTTTTGTGTGATTTCGTATCGCTTGTTTTTATGGTCGCACATCTATCCCCTTACCTCCAACCCTCTAGTTTCGGTCATTTCCTTCATTTCGGCTCTCACTTTTGCAAGTGTGAGGCCTTGAGTGTGCATGTTTCTCTGACTGAGCTAAAGGTTAAGAGTAGGCTCTAACGATAGGCTATATCGATGTTCGAGAACATTTTGGAGAAGGTTGACACATTGATGCTGATTGGAGTTGGATCATTGAAGACATGTATAGCCTAGAGCTAGATTTCATGGATATTTGTGCGACCAGTATGTTTCCTCTTCTGCTTTAACTTCATAAGGTTTTTAGATGCACCCACACCGCTAACTCTGCACTCTAGTTGACCACTGAGTGTTGAGAGTTTTGAGAGTTTCACCATAGGAAATCCCTTGGGATGTCGAGGTAGTGCATGTGTGGAGGTGATGACCACCTTACATGGAAGCACCCTGTCTCTTCGGAGACATGCAGAGGGTTGCATACCATCGGAGGGTATGATCCCTTTTGCTAGGGATCCTTTAAAGTTCACCCCTCTTCTCTTAGAGCCACCTTGACCCTATAGGTTGAGCTTTAGATCTTTCGACTGGGA
Source organism: Vitis rotundifolia (assembly GCA_030254885.1). NCBI lineage: Eukaryota > Viridiplantae > Streptophyta > Magnoliopsida > Vitales > Vitaceae > Vitis > Vitis rotundifolia. Next base: position 9,621,848 of record CM058154.1, read on the forward strand.
TTCCTTCTTTGCGCGTGGGTGCATCTGAGGGTGATTCGTCCCCAATTGGTGTTCTGATTGATTCAAATCAATCAACTGATGTACCTTTGATTCAATCCTCAGACGGGAGTTATCAACAAAATTTATAAACCTAAATCACCATATACCAGGGTAGCATTAGCTAGCATAGCATAGTGGCTCTAGGATCGTCCACAGAGATGGGTTTTCACTTCGCAATTGATATTATTTCAAAGATGAATTGGTGCTTTTTCATTTCAAGGTTAGCTTTAAAAGAAAACATAAGTTTGAATTGAAATGGATAGTTTTAAGCTAACCAAACTGAAAATAACTAAAAAGAAAGGTGTTTCTTGGGATCTCAGGTCACTAGGATCAGGTGCCATCTACAAAAGAGGAGATTCCGGTCACTTGTTTCTTTTCCTCGCATTGGGGATTTAACATATAGTTATTTCCCGAACCGGTGTGGTACAGATGCTTACCATTAATGGTTTCAACACTAAATCCCTCTCACTGATACACCTTGCAATGGCTCGTACCTCTCACCTAGCATTTACCATTCAAGGGGATCTTTAACCTTGGATTATCCGTCAAAAGCTCGCAAGAGATAACTAATGGATGTCTCCTTAGAGTCCAAAAGCTTACCAAGTGTTGGCTGGTCTAGAAAATCCTACCTTTGAATCACCTCCCAAAGGCTCGCAAGAGGTAAACTAGTGAAACTCAATGGACGGAGTCCACTTGCCTTACCAAGTGTTGGCCCAGGTGATTCAAAGGCGTTTCAAGTTAACTAAAAAGATAAAAACCATTAACGGGTCACACTTTCTCTTCATTAAAAATGGAAACAACAAAAACTCACCCTCATGCAGCCGGCACCTTACCTAGCTTCCTTCACCCAAGAAACAAAAAGTCTAGCCTCTCATCCTTTGAGGAAAAATCCTCAAAGGATGTTTGGCTAGAAAGAAAATGAAAGAGAAAACAAAAACGAGAAGGAAAAATCCTCAAATCCTCTGTATCTATTACTTTCCAAAAAACTATACAAGTGGTCTCTGGAAAAGCTCCCGAGATATGTTACATTTATAAGGGGTTATTCACCCTTTGCTTCTTACTTCCTAACTAAGGAATCATGTGATAGGAGGGTTACAAGGAGAGTTTGGGAAATTTAGACATCAAATATCTAAAGCAAAAATATCTCAAGATGTCGGTTGCAGCTATCGGGTGCTTCAGGAGGCGTTTCGCAGCCGGCACTGTAGCGCTGCGAAATTTCGCAGCCAAAGGACCAAATTTCGCAGCCCTGCGAAATTCTCCTTCAGCTTGGAGCGATCAGATTCCAATGGCTGTAACTTCTTCATTTGAACTCGGAATCGTGCACCGTTTGAAGCATTGGATTCTTGACTTCCTGATCTTTGAAATGGTATATAGCGTGCATGAATTGGACTTCGGGAAGTGCTCCAAAAGTGGCCAAGAAGACTGCAACTTTTGTCCCCTGTTTTGCTTCACTCTGTTTTTCCTCTTTGCTTCCCTCCTTGCATTCCGGATTTGCTTATGGAAAAGGACTTTAAAGCTTCGGTTCTTCATGTTTCTGAGCTTTCCAAAAGCTTTGCCATGGATTCCAAAGAACTCTCCTCAATCTTGGATTGCTTTGGTGATCAAAAAGCTATCAAAAACACCAAAACTTACACAATTTGATTAGAATTGATTGCAAGGGTCCTTAATATGTTAATTGGGTTAAAAGGTGATAACTACTACTCAAAATTGATTAAAAGAGTTAATTACAAGCTTCCAAAATAGCATTTTTGAGTAGTAATCACTCCCCCCAACCGACATATTGCTAGTCCCTTAGCAATGAAGGAGAGAAAAATAAAATAAAAGGTAATATAATTTACAAAATCATGCTGATCACTTCAAAAAATGTTTAAGTGGCATGATTGATCAAACTCTCACATGGAACATTAAAGAAATATAAACTCAAATTTCAACAAGAGTTATCAAATAACTTGTCTAATCACAATTCTTAAAGAGAAGGCATTATGCAAATTTAAGCTTCAAAATCATTTCCACTCCCAAAGAGTCCAAAACTTATTCTTCCACAAAAATCTATGTGTGAGTTGATAGCTTCCGAATATAGTATGTCAAACTAATCTCTCCCCTTAACCTAGTTCTTTTCAAAGCTTAGCAAACTAATCAACCTCCAATAGGCTAAGAACGCACCTCTTTTCTTTCACAATTTTTTTCTTGTAGGAGTACAAGGCTTAAAGGTATTTTTTTCTAAATTGTCCATGTAACGGGGGTCCATCGATGACTCCCAACCAATCAAGGTTTAGGGCATCAAGCTTTAAGGATCTTTCAACCGCTAGCTCCTCGGATTTCACCCCGGACTTTTGAGAATGAATTTAAAATACCCAAGCACCTACAGTATGCTAAACCCCACCTATTCACCCATGTAACGAGCATTGAGGTCGGTGACTCCCAACCAATGAAGGCTTAGGGCACCAGGTTTTAAAGATTTTCACCATATACCCCTCAGACCTTGCTCGGGTTTCAAGGCAAGTAAAACATCTTTTCTTTCTTTCTTCTTTTTTCAAAGGCTCATTGGCCTTTTTTAAGGTGTCCCAACACTATTAAATGAGGTCAAAGGTACCAAGTCTAAAATTTTCCTAAGTAAAGGGGGAAAATAGTTCTTCATCTTATAAATGGAACCTATTGTGCACAGTGTGTGAATAGCTTAAAGTGGAAGACATAAGGTTGAATTCAATAGGAGATTCAACAATTCATCAACTTTAATAAACATAATACAAACTCTAAGTCAAGTAAAAAAACAAAAATTCAATTTCTCCCATTTCATTTTTGAGAATTTTTCCTTAATAACCATGGAGAGTATTCAAAAAAAAAACTTTAAAAAATTTTAAAAATAAGCAAAAAGCAGCTAAATTACCAAAATAACTTAGCATTATTAACAATACTTACTTCCTCAACTCTCCCCCCAACCAAGCTCAACATTGCCCTCAATGTTTCAAGAGCGATTAGAAAATAAAGGGAGGAAGTGGTACCTCCTGAGTGACATGGAGTCCACGTTGTATAGGAGAAACCACATGTTTCAAAAAAAACAAAAGAGTCAGTGAGTAGAGAAAATAGAAAAATGCTAAGTTCAAACAAAAATGATGTCTATATATGATGTATCATCAGTAATACATCCAATCCCAGAATATAAGACATCAAAACATGGAATTATGTATAGTAATATAATATGTAAAGACAAAAGTAAAGAGATGATCAAGTAATGGTAAGGTCCTGTGGAAATGGCGGCTCTGTGGTGGCCTCCTGAGTGGGTTGGATCATGACATTGGCCTCTGTTCTGGTGGTCTCCTTAGATGGCATAGTCTCCTCGGCTGGAGCTCTCAGCTGGAACTATGGGCTTTGATGGTTTAAGGAGGTAAGAAATGGAATGAGAGGCTTCATGTGTGATCTCAGTGTGTGTGAGGCTCTCCTCTTCAGATGCATGGTTGCAGGCTCTCTTGGCATTTTCACAACTTCCCTTGGCTTCACAAAGTGTTTTTGCAAATCATTTCATAGCTTGGAGGCCATTTCATAGCCATTTCGAACCCAAAAGGAAAAAAAAAAACATTTTCGCAGCCAAAGGGAATTTTCGCAGGGGAGCTATGGGGCTGCGAAATCATTTCGCAGCCAAAGGGGAGTTTCGCAACCCAATTTCAAAGTTTGGAAATCATTTTGCATCCATTTTGAAGTTTGGAGATCATTTTGTAGTCATTTGGAAGCTTGGAGATCGTTTCGCATCCAAAGGAAAAAAAAAACATTTTCGCAGCCCATTTCGCAGCTGCGAAATGGGGTTACTGTGCTGCGAAATGGCACTCGTGTGCCAAAGGGTGGTTTCGCAGCTGCGAAACACCCTGCGAAATGAGGCTTTGGCTGCGAAATTCCCGCTTAGCTTTGCGCATTTGTCTTCAAACGGCCATAACTTCTTCGTTTCACCTCCAAATCGAGCACCGTTTGAAGCTATGGACTCCTAACTTCCCAAGCTTCGAATCAACATATGGTATGCATGAAATGAATTTCGGAAAGTACTCGAAATGTATCCAACAGTTGCGACATGGAGGTGCTGGTTGCGTCGGAGAAGACGGCTGGAGGTGAGCGCAACTTGCTCAGGCGGAGGGGTGCTCTGGCTTGGCTCCTCTTGGTACCTTTTTGAAGTTCAGATGACTGGTTAGAATTGGAAAAATAGAATTTATACCTTTTAAAAGGATGCCAAGGGACGCTTTTCAGTTTCGCAGCAAGGTGGCAATTTCGCAGCGAGGAGGCGTTTTCACAGCAGCACTGTAGCACTGCGAAATGGTTTCGCAGCGGGAGAAATTTTGGCGTGGATTTCGCAGCCCATTTCGCAGCTTCGAAATGGGCGTACGGCACTGCGAAGTGGCACTCGTGTGCCAAAGGGTGGTTTCGCAGCTGCGAAACACCCTTCGAAATGGCATGTCGGCTGCGAAAATGGGAATTTTTAGGCGTGGAGGATTTCGCAGCCGTTTCGCAGCTGCGAAATGAGTGTACGGGGCTGCGAAATGGCACTCGTGTGCCAAGGACCCTTTTCGCAGCTGCGAAAATTTTCGCAGTGGGTACTGTAGCGCTGCGAAATGGTTTCGCAGCGGGAGGCCATTTTCGCAGCCATTTCGCAGCGGCACTGTAGCGCTGCGAAATTTTCCTTCAGCTCAATGCAATTTTCTTCCAATACCCATATCTTCTTCGTTTGAACTCCGATTTGGACACCGTTTGAAGCGTTAGATTCTTGACTTCCGGAGCTTCGAAACAGTATATAGTATGTAAGAAATGAACTTGGGAAAGTTCTCCAAATGTCGGAATGAAGACTGCAGCTGCTCTCCAAATGGCCATGTGTGCAATTGTTTTGAAGTCCCTCCTATAATTGATCATCCAAAAGCTTATGTTAAATCAAAACAAATGAAAATTAAAGCATTGAAATCAAAATTAAAACAAGTAAACAAAAAAAATATGGACTAGCTAGTCTTTAGAAAGACTAAGTCCATAAAAAAATATTGCCCTGTTTCAGCTTGCCCGGATCCCATATGAAGTTTGCATCCTTCACTTGAGATTTGCTCTGAATGATGGCAATGGAAGCAATTCCCTTTTTCTTTCCTTTAATTTCCTCCCTCTTCTCTTTCTCTATTTCACTCTCTACCTTATGCTCTAGCTTGCATGTGGGCAAATCAACCTCTTCACCACTCCTTAGAGTGATCACTACTTTGACTTCCCTCTTCCGTGAAGATTCTCCCTCCTTAACCTCCATTTCATGGATCCCCTTTTGATTTTGATGAGGTTGAGAAGGAAAGTTTCCTTTTTCTTGCTCTATTTTGAGGTTGGTGAGCCTTGAGATTGAATATTGGAGATTATCTATCTTCTGAGATAGATCATTTTGCACTTCATCCATCCTTTTATTCAATGAACTCTCTACACTGTCAATTCTTTGACTGAGATGAGCATTGATGGATTTTTGAGCTCCAACAAATTCTCCCACGACCTTGCTAAGATTCATCATAGCTTGTTCAAGGTTTGAGGCTTGCTGAGGTGCTTGAGCAGGTTGTATGTACTGAGGTGGCTGTGGTTCCCAAGAGAAATTTGGATGGCTCCTCCAATTGGAATTGTAGGTGTTGCAATCACCAAACATTTCCCTCACCGTTGGAATGGTAGGACACTCATCCACCAAGTGCTCATAAGATAGACAAATGGCACAAGGCATAGCTTGCAATGGTGTCTGAGAGATGGCTTGCACTTCTTGCATTTTCTTCATTTCTAGCTCTTCCAATCTCCTTTCCATAGCTGCAATCTTTGCCTTCATATCTATGCCATCATTCAAAATATACATCTCACCCTTAGCAGTAGGTTGAGACGTCTCTCTTCCCATATCTCTAGCATTTGGTTCATTCCATCCTCTTGAAACTTCAGCCACATAACTCAAGAAATTCATGGCTTCCTCTGCTATCTCGTTTCAATATGGCATGCACAACTAGCAAATTGAGAATTAAAAACAGAGAAAACAAAAGAAAACAAAAGAAAAATAATACTAAAAAATTAAGATTAACTAAAACTAACTAAAAGGTAAACTAAAATATGAACAAAGAAAAAGAAACAAGTAAAAAGAGTTAGTAAAAAGAAAAGAAAAGTCACCAAACTTGTGATGAAGATCACAAGTGTTCTCAAAAGATCATATTACTGCAAAGTGGCACCATCCCCGGCAACGGCGCCATTTGATTCGTCCCCAATTGGTGTTCTGATTGATTCAAATCAATCAACTGATGTACCTTTGATTCAATCCTCAGACGGGAGTTATCAACAAAATTTATAAACCTAAATCACCATATACCAGGGTAGCATTAGCTAGCATAGCATAGTGGCTCTAGGATCGTCCACAGAGATGGGTTTTCACTTCGCAATTGATATTATTTCAAAGATGAATTGGTGCTTTTTCATTTCAAGGTTAGCTTTAAAAGAAAACATAAGTTTGAATTGAAATGGATAGTTTTAAGCTAACCAAACTGAAAATAACTAAAAAGAAAGGTGTTTCTTGGGATCTCAGGTCACTAGGATCAGGTGCCATCTACAAAAGAGGAGATTCCGGTCACTTGTTTCTTTTCCTCGCATTGGGGATTTAACATATAGTTATTTCCCGAACCGGTGTGGTACAGATGCTTACCATTAATGGTTTCAACACTAAATCCCTCTCACTGATACACCTTGCAATGGCTCGTACCTCTCACCTAGCATTTACCATTCAAGGGGATCTTTAACCTTGGATTATCCGTCAAAAGCTCGCAAGAGATAACTAATGGATGTCTCCTTAGAGTCCAAAAGCTTACCAAGTGTTGGCTGGTCTAGAAAATCCTACCTTTGAATCACCTCCCAAAGGCTCGCAAGAGGTAAACTAGTGAAACTCAATGGACGGAGTCCACTTGCCTTACCAAGTGTTGGCCCAGGTGATTCAAAGGCGTTTCAAGTTAACTAAAAAGATAAAAACCATTAACGGGTCACACTTTCTCTTCATTAAAAATGGAAACAACAAAAACTCACCCTCATGCAGCCGGCACCTTACCTAGCTTCCTTCACCCAAGAAACAAAAAGTCTAGCCTCTCATCCTTTGAGGAAAAATCCTCAAAGGATGTTTGGCTAGAAAGAAAATGAAAGAGAAAACAAAAACGAGAAGGAAAAAGAGAGCAAGGCTCTGTATCTATTACTTTCCAAAAAACTATACAAGGTGGTCTCTGGAAAAGCTCCCGAGATATGTTACATTTATAAGGGGTTATTCACCCTTTGCTTCTTACTTCCTAACTAAGGAATCATGTGATAGGAGGGTTACAAGGAGAGTTTGGGAAATTTAGACATCAAATATCTAAAGCAAAAATATCTCAAGATGTCGGTTGCAGCTATCGGGTGCTTCAGGAGGCGTTTCGCAGCCGGCACTGTAGCGCTGCGAAATTTCGCAGCCAAAGGACCAAATTTCGCAGCCCTGCGAAATTCTCCTTCAGCTTGGAGCGATCAGATTCCAATGGCTGTAACTTCTTCATTTGAACTCGGAATCGTGCACCGTTTGAAGCATTGGATTCTTGACTTCCTGATCTTTGAAATGGTATATAGCGTGCATGAATTGGACTTCGGGAAGTGCTCCAAAAGTGGCCAAGAAGACTGCAACTTTTGTCCCCTGTTTTGCTTCACTCTGTTTTTCCTCTTTGCTTCCCTCCTTGCATTCCGGATTTGCTTATGGAAAAGGACTTTAAAGCTTCGGTTCTTCATGTTTCTGAGCTTTCCAAAAGCTTTGCCATGGATTCCAAAGAACTCTCCTCAATCTTGGATTGCTTTGGTGATCAAAAAGCTATCAAAAACACCAAAACTTACACAATTTGATTAGAATTGATTGCAAGGGTCCTTAATATGTTAATTGGGTTAAAAGGTGATAACTACTACTCAAAATTGATTAAAAGAGTTAATTACAAGCTTCCAAAATAGCATTTTTGAGTAGTAATCACTCCCCCCAACCGACATATTGCTAGTCCCTTAGCAATGAAGGAGAGAAAAATAAAATAAAAGGTAATATAATTTACAAAATCATGCTGATCACTTCAAAAAATGTTTAAGTGGCATGATTGATCAAACTCTCACATGGAACATTAAAGAAATATAAACTCAAATTTCAACAAGAGTTATCAAATAACTTGTCTAATCACAATTCTTAAAGAGAAGGCATTATGCAAATTTAAGCTTCAAAATCATTTCCACTCCCAAAGAGTCCAAAACTTATTCTTCCACAAAAATCTATGTGTGAGTTGATAGCTTCCGAATATAGTATGTCAAACTAATCTCTCCCCTTAACCTAGTTCTTTTCAAAGCTTAGCAAACTAATCAACCTCCAATAGGCTAAGAACGCACCTCTTTTCTTTCACAATTTTTTTCTTGTAGGAGTACAAGGCTTAAAGGTATTTTTTTCTAAATTGTCCATGTAACGGGGGTCCATCGATGACTCCCAACCAATCAAGGTTTAGGGCATCAAGCTTTAAGGATCTTTCAACCGCTAGCTCCTCGGATTTCACCCCGGACTTTTGAGAATGAATTTAAAATACCCAAGCACCTACAGTATGCTAAACCCCACCTATTCACCCATGTAACGAGCATTGAGGTCGGTGACTCCCAACCAATGAAGGCTTAGGGCACCAGGTTTTAAAGATTTTCACCATATACCCCTCAGACCTTGCTCGGGTTTCAAGGCAAGTAAAACATCTTTTCTTTCTTTCTTCTTTTTTCAAAGGCTCATTGGCCTTTTTTAAGGTGTCCCAACACTATTAAATGAGGTCAAAGGTACCAAGTCTAAAATTTTCCTAAGTAAAGGGGGAAAATAGTTCTTCATCTTATAAATGGAACCTATTGTGCACAGTGTGTGAATAGCTTAAAGTGGAAGACATAAGGTTGAATTCAATAGGAGATTCAACAATTCATCAACTTTAATAAACATAATACAAACTCTAAGTCAAGTAAAAAAACAAAAATTCAATTTCTCCCATTTCATTTTTGAGAATTTTTCCTTAATAACCATGGAGAGTATTCAAAAAAAAAACTTTAAAAAATTTTAAAAATAAGCAAAAAGCAGCTAAATTACCAAAATAACTTAGCATTATTAACAATACTTACTTCCTCAACTCTCCCCCCAACCAAGCTCAACATTGCCCTCAATGTTTCAAGAGCGATTAGAAAATAAAGGGAGGAAGTGGTACCTCCTGAGTGACATGGAGTCCACGTTGTATAGGAGAAACCACATGTTTCAAAAAAAACAAAAGAGTCAGTGAGTAGAGAAAATAGAAAAATGCTAAGTTCAAACAAAAATGATGTCTATATATGATGTATCATCAGTAATACATCCAATCCCAGAATATAAGACATCAAAACATGGAATTATGTATAGTAATATAATATGTAAAGACAAAAGTAAAGAGATGATCAAGTAATGGTAAGGTCCTGTGGAAATGGCGGCTCTGTGGTGGCCTCCTGAGTGGGTTGGATCATGACATTGGCCTCTGTTCTGGTGGTCTCCTTAGATGGCATAGTCTCCTCGGCTGGAGCTCTCAGCTGGAACTATGGGCTTTGATGGTTTAAGGAGGTAAGAAATGGAATGAGAGGCTTCATGTGTGATCTCAGTGTGTGTGAGGCTCTCCTCTTCAGATGCATGGTTGCAGGCTCTCTTGGCATTTTCACAACTTCCCTTGGCTTCACAAAGTGTTTTTGCAAATCATTTCATAGCTTGGAGGCCATTTCATAGCCATTTCGAACCCAAAAGGAAAAAAAAAAACATTTTCGCAGCCAAAGGGAATTTTCGCAGGGGAGCTATGGGGCTGCGAAATCATTTCGCAGCCAAAGGGGAGTTTCGCAACCCAATTTCAAAGTTTGGAAATCATTTTGCATCCATTTTGAAGTTTGGAGATCATTTTGTAGTCATTTGGAAGCTTGGAGATCGTTTCGCATCCAAAGGAAAAAAAAAACATTTTCGCAGCCCATTTCGCAGCTGCGAAATGGGGTTACTGTGCTGCGAAATGGCACTCGTGTGCCAAAGGGTGGTTTCGCAGCTGCGAAACACCCTGCGAAATGAGGCTTTGGCTGCGAAATTCCCGCTTAGCTTTGCGCATTTGTCTTCAAACGGCCATAACTTCTTCGTTTCACCTCCAAATCGAGCACCGTTTGAAGCTATGGACTCCTAACTTCCCAAGCTTCGAATCAACATATGGTATGCATGAAATGAATTTCGGAAAGTACTCGAAATGTATCCAACAGTTGCGACATGGAGGTGCTGGTTGCGTCGGAGAAGACGGCTGGAGGTGAGCGCAACTTGCTCAGGCGGAGGGGTGCTCTGGCTTGGCTCCTCTTGGTACCTTTTTGAAGTTCAGATGACTGGTTAGAATTGGAAAAATAGAATTTATACCTTTTAAAAGGATGCCAAGGGACGCTTTTCAGTTTCGCAGCAAGGTGGCAATTTCGCAGCGAGGAGGCGTTTTCACAGCAGCACTGTAGCACTGCGAAATGGTTTCGCAGCGGGAGAAATTTTGGCGTGGATTTCGCAGCCCATTTCGCAGCTTCGAAATGGGCGTACGGCACTGCGAAGTGGCACTCGTGTGCCAAAGGGTGGTTTCGCAGCTGCGAAACACCCTTCGAAATGGCATGTCGGCTGCGAAAATGGGAATTTTTAGGCGTGGAGGATTTCGCAGCCGTTTCGCAGCTGCGAAATGAGTGTACGGGGCTGCGAAATGGCACTCGTGTGCCAAGGACCCTTTTCGCAGCTGCGAAAATTTTCGCAGTGGGTACTGTAGCGCTGCGAAATGGTTTCGCAGCGGGAGGCCATTTTCGCAGCCATTTCGCAGCGGCACTGTAGCGCTGCGAAATTTTCCTTCAGCTCAATGCAATTTTCTTCCAATACCCATATCTTCTTCGTTTGAACTCCGATTTGGACACCGTTTGAAGCGTTAGATTCTTGACTTCCGGAGCTTCGAAACAGTATATAGTATGTAAGAAATGAACTTGGGAAAGTTCTCCAAATGTCGGAATGAAGACTGCAGCTGCTCTCCAAATGGCCATGTGTGCAATTGTTTTGAAGTCCCTCCTATAATTGATCATCCAAAAGCTTATGTTAAATCAAAACAAATGAAAATTAAAGCATTGAAATCAAAATTAAAACAAGTAAACAAAAAAAATATGGACTAGCTAGTCTTTAGAAAGACTAAGTCCATCAAAAAATATTGCCCTGTTTCAGCTTGCCCGGATCCCATATGAAGTTTGCATCCTTCACTTGAGATTTGCTCTGAATGATGGCAATGGAAGCAATTCCCTTTTTCTTTCCTTTAATTTCCTCCCTCTTCTCTTTCTCTATTTCACTCTCTACCTTATGCTCTAGCTTGCATGTGGGCAAATCAACCTCTTCACCACTCCTTAGAGTGATCACTACTTTGACTTCCCTCTTCCGTGAAGATTCTCCCTCCTTAACCTCCATTTCATGGATCCCCTTTTGATTTTGATGAGGTTGAGAAGGAAAGTTTCCTTTTTCTTGCTCTATTTTGAGGTTGGTGAGCCTTGAGATTGAATATTGGAGATTATCTATCTTCTGAGATAGATCATTTTGCACTTCATCCATCCTTTTATTCAATGAACTCTCTACACTGTCAATTCTTTGACTGAGATGAGCATTGATGGATTTTTGAGCTCCAACAAATTCTCCCACGACCTTGCTAAGATTCATCATAGCTTGTTCAAGGTTTGAGGCTTGCTGAGGTGCTTGAGCAGGTTGTATGTACTGAGGTGGCTGTGGTTCCCAAGAGAAATTTGGATGGCTCCTCCAATTGGAATTGTAGGTGTTGCAATCACCAAACATTTCCCTCACCGTTGGAATGGTAGGACACTCATCCACCAAGTGCTCATAAGATAGACAAATGGCACAAGGCATAGCTTGCAATGGTGTCTGAGAGATGGCTTGCACTTCTTGCATTTTCTTCATTTCTAGCTCTTCCAATCTCCTTTCCATAGCTGCAATCTTTGCCTTCATATCTATGCCATCATTCAAAATATACATCTCACCCTTAGCAGTAGGTTGAGACGTCTCTCTTCCCATATCTCTAGCATTTGGTTCATTCCATCCTCTTGAAACTTCAGCCACATAACTCAAGAAATTCATGGCTTCCTCTGCTATCTCGTTTCAATATGGCATGCACAACTAGCAAATTGAGAATTAAAAACAGAGAAAACAAAAGAAAACAAAAGAAAAATAATACTAAAAAATTAAGATTAACTAAAACTAACTAAAAGGTAAACTAAAATATGAACAAAGAAAAAGAAACAAGTAAAAAGAGTTAGTAAAAAGAAAAGAAAAGTCACCAAACTTGTGATGAAGATCACAAGTGTTCTCAAAAGATCATATTACTGCAAAGTGGCACCATCCCCGGCAACGGCGCCATTTGATTCGTCCCCAATTGGTGTTCTGATTGATTCAAATCAATCAACTGATGTACCTTTGATTCAATCCTCAGACGGGAGTTATCAACAAAATTTATAAACCTAAATCACCATATACCAGGGTAGCATTAGCTAGCATAGCATAGTGGCTCTAGGATCGTCCACAGAGATGGGTTTTCACTTCGCAATTGATATTATTTCAAAGATGAATTGGTGCTTTTTCATTTCAAGGTTAGCTTTAAAAGAAAACATAAGTTTGAATTGAAATGGATAGTTTTAAGCTAACCAAACTGAAAATAACTAAAAAGAAAGGTGTTTCTTGGGATCTCAGGTCACTAGGATCAGGTGCCATCTACAAAAGAGGAGATTCCGGTCACTTGTTTCTTTTCCTCGCATTGGGGATTTAACATATAGTTATTTCCCGAACCGGTGTGGTACAGATGCTTACCATTAATGGTTTCAACACTAAATCCCTCTCACTGATACACCTTGCAATGGCTCGTACCTCTCACCTAGCATTTACCATTCAAGGGGATCTTTAACCTTGGATTATCCGTCAAAAGCTCGCAAGAGATAACTAATGGATGTCTCCTTAGAGTCCAAAAGCTTACCAAGTGTTGGCTGGTCTAGAAAATCCTACCTTTGAATCACCTCCCAAAGGCTCGCAAGAGGTAAACTAGTGAAACTCAATGGACGGAGTCCACTTGCCTTACCAAGTGTTGGCCCAGGTGATTCAAAGGCGTTTCAAGTTAACTAAAAAGATAAAAACCATTAACGGGTCACACTTTCTCTTCATTAAAAATGGAAACAACAAAAACTCACCCTCATGCAGCCGGCACCTTACCTAGCTTCCTTCACCCAAGAAACAAAAAGTCTAGCCTCTCATCCTTTGAGGAAAAATCCTCAAAGGATGTTTGGCTAGAAAGAAAATGAAAGAGAAAACAAAAACGAGAAGGAAAAAGAGAGCAAGGCTCTGTATCTATTACTTTCCAAAAAACTATACAAGGTGGTCTCTGGAAAAGCTCCCGAGATATGTTACATTTATAAGGGGTTATTCACCCTTTGCTTCTTACTTCCTAACTAAGGAATCATGTGATAGGAGGGTTACAAGGAGAGTTTGGGAAATTTAGACATCAAATATCTAAAGCAAAAATATCTCAAGATGTCGGTTGCAGCTATCGGGTGCTTCAGGAGGCGTTTCGCAGCCGGCACTGTAGCGCTGCGAAATTTCGCAGCCAAAGGACCAAATTTCGCAGCCCTGCGAAATTCTCCTTCAGCTTGGAGCGATCAGATTCCAATGGCTGTAACTTCTTCATTTGAACTCGGAATCGTGCACCGTTTGAAGCATTGGATTCTTGACTTCCTGATCTTTGAAATGGTATATAGCGTGCATGAATTGGACTTCGGGAAGTGCTCCAAAAGTGGCCAAGAAGACTGCAACTTTTGTCCCCTGTTTTGCTTCACTCTGTTTTTCCTCTTTGCTTCCCTCCTTGCATTCCGGATTTGCTTATGGAAAAGGACTTTAAAGCTTCGGTTCTTCATGTTTCTGAGCTTTCCAAAAGCTTTGCCATGGATTCCAAAGAACTCTCCTCAATCTTGGATTGCTTTGGTGATCAAAAAGCTATCAAAAACACCAAAACTTACACAATTTGATTAGAATTGATTGCAAGGGTCCTTAATATGTTAATTGGGTTAAAAGGTGATAACTACTACTCAAAATTGATTAAAAGAGTTAATTACAAGCTTCCAAAATAGCATTTTTGAGTAGTAATCACTCCCCCCAACCGACATATTGCTAGTCCCTTAGCAATGAAGGAGAGAAAAATAAAATAAAAGGTAATATAATTTACAAAATCATGCTGATCACTTCAAAAAATGTTTAAGTGGCATGATTGATCAAACTCTCACATGGAACATTAAAGAAATATAAACTCAAATTTCAACAAGAGTTATCAAATAACTTGTCTAATCACAATTCTTAAAGAGAAGGCATTATGCAAATTTAAGCTTCAAAATCATTTCCACTCCCAAAGAGTCCAAAACTTATTCTTCCACAAAAATCTATGTGTGAGTTGATAGCTTCCGAATATAGTATGTCAAACTAATCTCTCCCCTTAACCTAGTTCTTTTCAAAGCTTAGCAAACTAATCAACCTCCAATAGGCTAAGAACGCACCTCTTTTCTTTCACAATTTTTTTCTTGTAGGAGTACAAGGCTTAAAGGTATTTTTTTCTAAATTGTCCATGTAACGGGGGTCCATCGATGACTCCCAACCAATCAAGGTTTAGGGCATCAAGCTTTAAGGATCTTTCAACCGCTAGCTCCTCGGATTTCACCCCGGACTTTTGAGAATGAATTTAAAATACCCAAGCACCTACAGTATGCTAAACCCCACCTATTCACCCATGTAACGAGCATTGAGGTCGGTGACTCCCAACCAATGAAGGCTTAGGGCACCAGGTTTTAAAGATTTTCACCATATACCCCTCAGACCTTGCTCGGGTTTCAAGGCAAGTAAAACATCTTTTCTTTCTTTCTTCTTTTTTCAAAGGCTCATTGGCCTTTTTTAAGGTGTCCCAACACTATTAAATGAGGTCAAAGGTACCAAGTCTAAAATTTTCCTAAGTAAAGGGGGAAAATAGTTCTTCATCTTATAAATGGAACCTATTGTGCACAGTGTGTGAATAGCTTAAAGTGGAAGACATAAGGTTGAATTCAATAGGAGATTCAACAATTCATCAACTTTAATAAACATAATACAAACTCTAAGTCAAGTAAAAAAACAAAAATTCAATTTCTCCCATTTCATTTTTGAGAATTTTTCCTTAATAACCATGGAGAGTATTCAAAAAAAAAACTTTAAAAAATTTTAAAAATAAGCAAAAAGCAGCTAAATTACCAAAATAACTTAGCATTATTAACAATACTTACTTCCTCAACTCTCCCCCCAACCAAGCTCAACATTGCCCTCAATGTTTCAAGAGCGATTAGAAAATAAAGGGAGGAAGTGGTACCTCCTGAGTGACATGGAGTCCACGTTGTATAGGAGAAACCACATGTTTCAAAAAAAACAAAAGAGTCAGTGAGTAGAGAAAATAGAAAAATGCTAAGTTCAAACAAAAATGATGTCTATATATGATGTATCATCAGTAATACATCCAATCCCAGAATATAAGACATCAAAACATGGAATTATGTATAGTAATATAATATGTAAAGACAAAAGTAAAGAGATGATCAAGTAATGGTAAGGTCCTGTGGAAATGGCGGCTCTGTGGTGGCCTCCTGAGTGGGTTGGATCATGACATTGGCCTCTGTTCTGGTGGTCTCCTTAGATGGCATAGTCTCCTCGGCTGGAGCTCTCAGCTGGAACTATGGGCTTTGATGGTTTAAGGAGGTAAGAAATGGAATGAGAGGCTTCATGTGTGATCTCAGTGTGTGTGAGGCTCTCCTCTTCAGATGCATGGTTGCAGGCTCTCTTGGCATTTTCACAACTTCCCTTGGCTTCACAAAGTGTTTTTGCAAATCATTTCATAGCTTGGAGGCCATTTCATAGCCATTTCGAACCCAAAAGGAAAAAAAAAAACATTTTCGCAGCCAAAGGGAATTTTCGCAGGGGAGCTATGGGGCTGCGAAATCATTTCGCAGCCAAAGGGGAGTTTCGCAACCCAATTTCAAAGTTTGGAAATCATTTTGCATCCATTTTGAAGTTTGGAGATCATTTTGTAGTCATTTGGAAGCTTGGAGATCGTTTCGCATCCAAAGGAAAAAAAAAACATTTTCGCAGCCCATTTCGCAGCTGCGAAATGGGGTTACTGTGCTGCGAAATGGCACTCGTGTGCCAAAGGGTGGTTTCGCAGCTGCGAAACACCCTGCGAAATGAGGCTTTGGCTGCGAAATTCCCGCTTAGCTTTGCGCATTTGTCTTCAAACGGCCATAACTTCTTCGTTTCACCTCCAAATCGAGCACCGTTTGAAGCTATGGACTCCTAACTTCCCAAGCTTCGAATCAACATATGGTATGCATGAAATGAATTTCGGAAAGTACTCGAAATGTATCCAACAGTTGCGACATGGAGGTGCTGGTTGCGTCGGAGAAGACGGCTGGAGGTGAGCGCAACTTGCTCAGGCGGAGGGGTGCTCTGGCTTGGCTCCTCTTGGTACCTTTTTGAAGTTCAGATGACTGGTTAGAATTGGAAAAATAGAATTTATACCTTTTAAAAGGATGCCAAGGGACGCTTTTCAGTTTCGCAGCAAGGTGGCAATTTCGCAGCGAGGAGGCGTTTTCACAGCAGCACTGTAGCACTGCGAAATGGTTTCGCAGCGGGAGAAATTTTGGCGTGGATTTCGCAGCCCATTTCGCAGCTTCGAAATGGGCGTACGGCACTGCGAAGTGGCACTCGTGTGCCAAAGGGTGGTTTCGCAGCTGCGAAACACCCTTCGAAATGGCATGTCGGCTGCGAAAATGGGAATTTTTAGGCGTGGAGGATTTCGCAGCCGTTTCGCAGCTGCGAAATGAGTGTACGGGGCTGCGAAATGGCACTCGTGTGCCAAGGACCCTTTTCGCAGCTGCGAAAATTTTCGCAGTGGGTACTGTAGCGCTGCGAAATGGTTTCGCAGCGGGAGGCCATTTTCGCAGCCATTTCGCAGCGGCACTGTAGCGCTGCGAAATTTTCCTTCAGCTCAATGCAATTTTCTTCCAATACCCATATCTTCTTCGTTTGAACTCCGATTTGGACACCGTTTGAAGCGTTAGATTCTTGACTTCCGGAGCTTCGAAACAGTATATAGTATGTAAGAAATGAACTTGGGAAAGTTCTCCAAATGTCGGAATGAAGACTGCAGCTGCTCTCCAAATGGCCATGTGTGCAATTGTTTTGAAGTCCCTCCTATAATTGATCATCCAAAAGCTTATGTTAAATCAAAACAAATGAAAATTAAAGCATTGAAATCAAAATTAAAACAAGTAAACAAAAAAAATATGGACTAGCTAGTCTTTAGAAAGACTAAGTCCATCAAAAAATATTGCCCTGTTTCAGCTTGCCCGGATCCCATATGAAGTTTGCATCCTTCACTTGAGATTTGCTCTGAATGATGGCAATGGAAGCAATTCCCTTTTTCTTTCCTTTAATTTCCTCCCTCTTCTCTTTCTCTATTTCACTCTCTACCTTATGCTCTAGCTTGCATGTGGGCAAATCAACCTCTTCACCACTCCTTAGAGTGATCACTACTTTGACTTCCCTCTTCCGTGAAGATTCTCCCTCCTTAACCTCCATTTCATGGATCCCCTTTTGATTTTGATGAGGTTGAGAAGGAAAGTTTCCTTTTTCTTGCTCTATTTTGAGGTTGGTGAGCCTTGAGATTGAATATTGGAGATTATCTATCTTCTGAGATAGATCATTTTGCACTTCATCCATCCTTTTATTCAATGAACTCTCTACACTGTCAATTCTTTGACTGAGATGAGCATTGATGGATTTTTGAGCTCCAACAAATTCTCCCACGACCTTGCTAAGATTCATCATAGCTTGTTCAAGGTTTGAGGCTTGCTGAGGTGCTTGAGCAGGTTGTATGTACTGAGGTGGCTGTGGTTCCCAAGAGAAATTTGGATGGCTCCTCCAATTGGAATTATAGGTGTTGCAATCACCAAACATTTCCCTCACCGTTGGAATGGTAGGACACTCATCCACCAAGTGCTCATAAGATAGACAAATGGCACAAGGCATAGCTTGCAATGGTGTCTGAGAGATGGCTTGCACTTCTTGCATTTTCTTCATTTCTAGCTCTTCCAATCTCCTTTCCATAGCTGCAATCTTTGCCTTCATATCTATGCCATCATTCAAAATATACATCTCACCCTTAGCAGTAGGTTGAGACGTCTCTCTTCCCATATCTCTAGCATTTGGTTCATTCCATCCTCTTGAAACTTCAGCCACATAACTCAAGAAATTCATGGCTTCCTCTGCTATCTCGTTTCAATATGGCATGCACAACTAGCAAATTGAGAATTAAAAACAGAGAAAACAAAAGAAAACAAAAGAAAAATAATACTAAAAAATTAAGATTAACTAAAACTAACTAAAAGGTAAACTAAAATATGAACAAAGAAAAAGAAACAAGTAAAAAGAGTTAGTAAAAAGAAAAGAAAAGTCACCAAACTTGTGATGAAGATCACAAGTGTTCTCAAAAGATCATATTACTGCAAAGTGGCACCATCCCCGGCAACGGCGCCATTTGATTCGTCCCCAATTGGTGTTCTGATTGATTCAAATCAATCAACTGATGTACCTTTGATTCAATCCTCAGACGGGAGTTATCAACAAAATTTATAAACCTAAATCACCATATACCAGGGTAGCATTAGCTAGCATAGCATAGTGGCTCTAGGATCGTCCACAGAGATGGGTTTTCACTTCGCAATTGATATTATTTCAAAGATGAATTGGTGCTTTTTCATTTCAAGGTTAGCTTTAAAAGAAAACATAAGTTTGAATTGAAATGGATAGTTTTAAGCTAACCAAACTGAAAATAACTAAAAAGAAAGGTGTTTCTTGGGATCTCAGGTCACTAGGATCAGGTGCCATCTACAAAAGAGGAGATTCCGGTCACTTGTTTCTTTTCCTCGCATTGGGGATTTAACATATAGTTATTTCCCGAACCGGTGTGGTACAGATGCTTACCATTAATGGTTTCAACACTAAATCCCTCTCACTGATACACCTTGCAATGGCTCGTACCTCTCACCTAGCATTTACCATTCAAGGGGATCTTTAACCTTGGATTATCCGTCAAAAGCTCGCAAGAGATAACTAATGGATGTCTCCTTAGAGTCCAAAAGCTTACCAAGTGTTGGCTGGTCTAGAAAATCCTACCTTTGAATCACCTCCCAAAGGCTCGCAAGAGGTAAACTAGTGAAACTCAATGGACGGAGTCCACTTGCCTTACCAAGTGTTGGCCCAGGTGATTCAAAGGCGTTTCAAGTTAACTAAAAAGATAAAAACCATTAACGGGTCACACTTTCTCTTCATTAAAAATGGAAACAACAAAAACTCACCCTCATGCAGCCGGCACCTTACCTAGCTTCCTTCACCCAAGAAACAAAAAGTCTAGCCTCTCATCCTTTGAGGAAAAATCCTCAAAGGATGTTTGGCTAGAAAGAAAATGAAAGAGAAAACAAAAACGAGAAGGAAAAAGAGAGCAAGGCTCTGTATCTATTACTTTCCAAAAAACTATACAAGGTGGTCTCTGGAAAAGCTCCCGAGATATGTTACATTTATAAGGGGTTATTCACCCTTTGCTTCTTACTTCCTAACTAAGGAATCATGTGATAGGAGGGTTACAAGGAGAGTTTGGGAAATTTAGACATCAAATATCTAAAGCAAAAATATCTCAAGATGTCGGTTGCAGCTATCGGGTGCTTCAGGAGGCGTTTCGCAGCCGGCACTGTAGCGCTGCGAAATTTCGCAGCCAAAGGACCAAATTTCGCAGCCCTGCGAAATTCTCCTTCAGCTTGGAGCGATCAGATTCCAATGGCTGTAACTTCTTCATTTGAACTCGGAATCGTGCACCGTTTGAAGCATTGGATTCTTGACTTCCTGATCTTTGAAATGGTATATAGCGTGCATGAATTGGACTTCGGGAAGTGCTCCAAAAGTGGCCAAGAAGACTGCAACTTTTGTCCCCTGTTTTGCTTCACTCTGTTTTTCCTCTTTGCTTCCCTCCTTGCATTCCGGATTTGCTTATGGAAAAGGACTTTAAAGCTTCGGTTCTTCATGTTTCTGAGCTTTCCAAAAGCTTTGCCATGGATTCCAAAGAACTCTCCTCAATCTTGGATTGCTTTGGTGATCAAAAAGCTATCAAAAACACCAAAACTTACACAATTTGATTAGAATTGATTGCAAGGGTCCTTAATATGTTAATTGGGTTAAAAGGTGATAACTACTACTCAAAATTGATTAAAAGAGTTAATTACAAGCTTCCAAAATAGCATTTTTGAGTAGTAATCACTCCCCCCAACCGACATATTGCTAGTCCCTTAGCAATGAAGGAGAGAAAAATAAAATAAAAGGTAATATAATTTACAAAATCATGCTGATCACTTCAAAAAATGTTTAAGTGGCATGATTGATCAAACTCTCACATGGAACATTAAAGAAATATAAACTCAAATTTCAACAAGAGTTATCAAATAACTTGTCTAATCACAATTCTTAAAGAGAAGGCATTATGCAAATTTAAGCTTCAAAATCATTTCCACTCCCAAAGAGTCCAAAACTTATTCTTCCACAAAAATCTATGTGTGAGTTGATAGCTTCCGAATATAGTATGTCAAACTAATCTCTCCCCTTAACCTAGTTCTTTTCAAAGCTTAGCAAACTAATCAACCTCCAATAGGCTAAGAACGCACCTCTTTTCTTTCACAATTTTTTTCTTGTAGGAGTACAAGGCTTAAAGGTATTTTTTTCTAAATTGTCCATGTAACGGGGGTCCATCGATGACTCCCAACCAATCAAGGTTTAGGGCATCAAGCTTTAAGGATCTTTCAACCGCTAGCTCCTCGGATTTCACCCCGGACTTTTGAGAATGAATTTAAAATACCCAAGCACCTACAGTATGCTAAACCCCACCTATTCACCCATGTAACGAGCATTGAGGTCGGTGACTCCCAACCAATGAAGGCTTAGGGCACCAGGTTTTAAAGATTTTCACCATATACCCCTCAGACCTTGCTCGGGTTTCAAGGCAAGTAAAACATCTTTTCTTTCTTTCTTCTTTTTTCAAAGGCTCATTGGCCTTTTTTAAGGTGTCCCAACACTATTAAATGAGGTCAAAGGTACCAAGTCTAAAATTTTCCTAAGTAAAGGGGGAAAATAGTTCTTCATCTTATAAATGGAACCTATTGTGCACAGTGTGTGAATAGCTTAAAGTGGAAGACATAAGGTTGAATTCAATAGGAGATTCAACAATTCATCAACTTTAATAAACATAATACAAACTCTAAGTCAAGTAAAAAAACAAAAATTCAATTTCTCCCATTTCATTTTTGAGAATTTTTCCTTAATAACCATGGAGAGTATTCAAAAAAAAAACTTTAAAAAATTTTAAAAATAAGCAAAAAGCAGCTAAATTACCAAAATAACTTAGCATTATTAACAATACTTACTTCCTCAACTCTCCCCCCAACCAAGCTCAACATTGCCCTCAATGTTTCAAGAGCGATTAGAAAATAAAGGGAGGAAGTGGTACCTCCTGAGTGACATGGAGTCCACGTTGTATAGGAGAAACCACATGTTTCAAAAAAAACAAAAGAGTCAGTGAGTAGAGAAAATAGAAAAATGCTAAGTTCAAACAAAAATGATGTCTATATATGATGTATCATCAGTAATACATCCAATCCCAGAATATAAGACATCAAAACATGGAATTATGTATAGTAATATAATATGTAAAGACAAAAGTAAAGAGATGATCAAGTAATGGTAAGGTCCTGTGGAAATGGCGGCTCTGTGGTGGCCTCCTGAGTGGGTTGGATCATGACATTGGCCTCTGTTCTGGTGGTCTCCTTAGATGGCATAGTCTCCTCGGCTGGAGCTCTCAGCTGGAACTATGGGCTTTGATGGTTTAAGGAGGTAAGAAATGGAATGAGAGGCTTCATGTGTGATCTCAGTGTGTGTGAGGCTCTCCTCTTCAGATGCATGGTTGCAGGCTCTCTTGGCATTTTCACAACTTCCCTTGGCTTCACAAAGTGTTTTTGCAAATCATTTCATAGCTTGGAGGCCATTTCATAGCCATTTCGAACCCAAAAGGAAAAAAAAAAACATTTTCGCAGCCAAAGGGAATTTTCGCAGGGGAGCTATGGGGCTGCGAAATCATTTCGCAGCCAAAGGGGAGTTTCGCAACCCAATTTCAAAGTTTGGAAATCATTTTGCATCCATTTTGAAGTTTGGAGATCATTTTGTAGTCATTTGGAAGCTTGGAGATCGTTTCGCATCCAAAGGAAAAAAAAAACATTTTCGCAGCCCATTTCGCAGCTGCGAAATGGGGTTACTGTGCTGCGAAATGGCACTCGTGTGCCAAAGGGTGGTTTCGCAGCTGCGAAACACCCTGCGAAATGAGGCTTTGGCTGCGAAATTCCCGCTTAGCTTTGCGCATTTGTCTTCAAACGGCCATAACTTCTTCGTTTCACCTCCAAATCGAGCACCGTTTGAAGCTATGGACTCCTAACTTCCCAAGCTTCGAATCAACATATGGTATGCATGAAATGAATTTCGGAAAGTACTCGAAATGTATCCAACAGTTGCGACATGGAGGTGCTGGTTGCGTCGGAGAAGACGGCTGGAGGTGAGCGCAACTTGCTCAGGCGGAGGGGTGCTCTGGCTTGGCTCCTCTTGGTACCTTTTTGAAGTTCAGATGACTGGTTAGAATTGGAAAAATAGAATTTATACCTTTTAAAAGGATGCCAAGGGACGCTTTTCAGTTTCGCAGCAAGGTGGCAATTTCGCAGCGAGGAGGCGTTTTCACAGCAGCACTGTAGCACTGCGAAATGGTTTCGCAGCGGGAGAAATTTTGGCGTGGATTTCGCAGCCCATTTCGCAGCTTCGAAATGGGCGTACGGCACTGCGAAGTGGCACTCGTGTGCCAAAGGGTGGTTTCGCAGCTGCGAAACACCCTTCGAAATGGCATGTCGGCTGCGAAAATGGGAATTTTTAGGCGTGGAGGATTTCGCAGCCGTTTCGCAGCTGCGAAATGAGTGTACGGGGCTGCGAAATGGCACTCGTGTGCCAAGGACCCTTTTCGCAGCTGCGAAAATTTTCGCAGTGGGTACTGTAGCGCTGCGAAATGGTTTCGCAGCGGGAGGCCATTTTCGCAGCCATTTCGCAGCGGCACTGTAGCGCTGCGAAATTTTCCTTCAGCTCAATGCAATT
The DNA here is from genome assembly GCA_030254885.1 of Vitis rotundifolia. Classification (NCBI taxonomy): domain Eukaryota; kingdom Viridiplantae; phylum Streptophyta; class Magnoliopsida; order Vitales; family Vitaceae; genus Vitis; species Vitis rotundifolia. The sequence goes on from CM058154.1 coordinate 9,645,261, forward strand.
TTCTTCCAATACCCATATCTTCTTCGTTTGAACTCCGATTTGGACACCGTTTGAAGCGTTAGATTCTTGACTTCCGGAGCTTCGAAACAGTATATAGTATGTAAGAAATGAACTTGGGAAAGTTCTCCAAATGTCGGAATGAAGACTGCAGCTGCTCTCCAAATGGCCATGTGTGCAATTGTTTTGAAGTCCCTCCTATAATTGATCATCCAAAAGCTTATGTTAAATCAAAACAAATGAAAATTAAAGCATTGAAATCAAAATTAAAACAAGTAAACAAAAAAAATATGGACTAGCTAGTCTTTAGAAAGACTAAGTCCATCAAAAAATATTGCCCTGTTTCAGCTTGCCCGGATCCCATATGAAGTTTGCATCCTTCACTTGAGATTTGCTCTGAATGATGGCAATGGAAGCAATTCCCTTTTTCTTTCCTTTAATTTCCTCCCTCTTCTCTTTCTCTATTTCACTCTCTACCTTATGCTCTAGCTTGCATGTGGGCAAATCAACCTCTTCACCACTCCTTAGAGTGATCACTACTTTGACTTCCCTCTTCCGTGAAGATTCTCCCTCCTTAACCTCCATTTCATGGATCCCCTTTTGATTTTGATGAGGTTGAGAAGGAAAGTTTCCTTTTTCTTGCTCTATTTTGAGGTTGGTGAGCCTTGAGATTGAATATTGGAGATTATCTATCTTCTGAGATAGATCATTTTGCACTTCATCCATCCTTTTATTCAATGAACTCTCTACACTGTCAATTCTTTGACTGAGATGAGCATTGATGGATTTTTGAGCTCCAACAAATTCTCCCACGACCTTGCTAAGATTCATCATAGCTTGTTCAAGGTTTGAGGCTTGCTGAGGTGCTTGAGCAGGTTGTATGTACTGAGGTGGCTGTGGTTCCCAAGAGAAATTTGGATGGCTCCTCCAATTGGAATTGTAGGTGTTGCAATCACCAAACATTTCCCTCACCGTTGGAATGGTAGGACACTCATCCACCAAGTGCTCATAAGATAGACAAATGGCACAAGGCATAGCTTGCAATGGTGTCTGAGAGATGGCTTGCACTTCTTGCATTTTCTTCATTTCTAGCTCTTCCAATCTCCTTTCCATAGCTGCAATCTTTGCCTTCATATCTATGCCATCATTCAAAATATACATCTCACCCTTAGCAGTAGGTTGAGACGTCTCTCTTCCCATATCTCTAGCATTTGGTTCATTCCATCCTCTTGAAACTTCAGCCACATAACTCAAGAAATTCATGGCTTCCTCTGCTATCTCGTTTCAATATGGCATGCACAACTAGCAAATTGAGAATTAAAAACAGAGAAAACAAAAGAAAACAAAAGAAAAATAATACTAAAAAATTAAGATTAACTAAAACTAACTAAAAGGTAAACTAAAATATGAACAAAGAAAAAGAAACAAGTAAAAAGAGTTAGTAAAAAGAAAAGAAAAGTCACCAAACTTGTGATGAAGATCACAAGTGTTCTCAAAAGATCATATTACTGCAAAGTGGCACCATCCCCGGCAACGGCGCCATTTGATTCGTCCCCAATTGGTGTTCTGATTGATTCAAATCAATCAACTGATGTACCTTTGATTCAATCCTCAGACGGGAGTTATCAACAAAATTTATAAACCTAAATCACCATATACCAGGGTAGCATTAGCTAGCATAGCATAGTGGCTCTAGGATCGTCCACAGAGATGGGTTTTCACTTCGCAATTGATATTATTTCAAAGATGAATTGGTGCTTTTTCATTTCAAGGTTAGCTTTAAAAGAAAACATAAGTTTGAATTGAAATGGATAGTTTTAAGCTAACCAAACTGAAAATAACTAAAAAGAAAGGTGTTTCTTGGGATCTCAGGTCACTAGGATCAGGTGCCATCTACAAAAGAGGAGATTCCGGTCACTTGTTTCTTTTCCTCGCATTGGGGATTTAACATATAGTTATTTCCCGAACCGGTGTGGTACAGATGCTTACCATTAATGGTTTCAACACTAAATCCCTCTCACTGATACACCTTGCAATGGCTCGTACCTCTCACCTAGCATTTACCATTCAAGGGGATCTTTAACCTTGGATTATCCGTCAAAAGCTCGCAAGAGATAACTAATGGATGTCTCCTTAGAGTCCAAAAGCTTACCAAGTGTTGGCTGGTCTAGAAAATCCTACCTTTGAATCACCTCCCAAAGGCTCGCAAGAGGTAAACTAGTGAAACTCAATGGACGGAGTCCACTTGCCTTACCAAGTGTTGGCCCAGGTGATTCAAAGGCGTTTCAAGTTAACTAAAAAGATAAAAACCATTAACGGGTCACACTTTCTCTTCATTAAAAATGGAAACAACAAAAACTCACCCTCATGCAGCCGGCACCTTACCTAGCTTCCTTCACCCAAGAAACAAAAAGTCTAGCCTCTCATCCTTTGAGGAAAAATCCTCAAAGGATGTTTGGCTAGAAAGAAAATGAAAGAGAAAACAAAAACGAGAAGGAAAAAGAGAGCAAGGCTCTGTATCTATTACTTTCCAAAAAACTATACAAGGTGGTCTCTGGAAAAGCTCCCGAGATATGTTACATTTATAAGGGGTTATTCACCCTTTGCTTCTTACTTCCTAACTAAGGAATCATGTGATAGGAGGGTTACAAGGAGAGTTTGGGAAATTTAGACATCAAATATCTAAAGCAAAAATATCTCAAGATGTCGGTTGCAGCTATCGGGTGCTTCAGGAGGCGTTTCGCAGCCGGCACTGTAGCGCTGCGAAATTTCGCAGCCAAAGGACCAAATTTCGCAGCCCTGCGAAATTCTCCTTCAGCTTGGAGCGATCAGATTCCAATGGCTGTAACTTCTTCATTTGAACTCGGAATCGTGCACCGTTTGAAGCATTGGATTCTTGACTTCCTGATCTTTGAAATGGTATATAGCGTGCATGAATTGGACTTCGGGAAGTGCTCCAAAAGTGGCCAAGAAGACTGCAACTTTTGTCCCCTGTTTTGCTTCACTCTGTTTTTCCTCTTTGCTTCCCTCCTTGCATTCCGGATTTGCTTATGGAAAAGGACTTTAAAGCTTCGGTTCTTCATGTTTCTGAGCTTTCCAAAAGCTTTGCCATGGATTCCAAAGAACTCTCCTCAATCTTGGATTGCTTTGGTGATCAAAAAGCTATCAAAAACACCAAAACTTACACAATTTGATTAGAATTGATTGCAAGGGTCCTTAATATGTTAATTGGGTTAAAAGGTGATAACTACTACTCAAAATTGATTAAAAGAGTTAATTACAAGCTTCCAAAATAGCATTTTTGAGTAGTAATCAGAGGGCCTTCAGAGCCTCTTTGGTTACACTTTGGGTCCAGTACTCCCTCATTTGGTCTACAGTTGGGAGTGCATAGAGATCAGTACGAGTTTGAGTTGCAATTGGACAGTCCTTCTACACTTTGGTGCCTTGCTGATTCCAGTTCAGACTAGCATTGCTTCCATGTTTTCCTTGTGCATACCATATCTCATGCTTCATGCTCTTCAAGATTGGTCCTTCATTCTCAGTGTGGATTTACCATATTGGGTCAAAGTAGAGGGGAACTTAGTTTGATTTTTCAAGAGATCAGGCATGGATCAACAAACTGTCACAATTGACTAGTTCACGGACGCCATGGCTTTTATTCCCATATCTCGTGCTTCATGCTCTTCAAGATTGGTCCTTCATTCTCCGTATGGATTTACCATCTTGGGTCAGAGTAAAGGGGAGCTTAGTTTGATTTTTCGAGAGATCAGGCATGGATCAGCAAACTGTCACAGTTAACTAGTTCACAGACGCCATGGCTTCTATTTCAGCATATTGTGCTTCATGCTCTTTAGGATTGGTTCTTCATTCTCAGTGTGGATTTACCATCTTGGGTCAAAGTAGAGGGGAGTTTAGTTTGATTTTTCGAGAGATCAGACATGGATCAGTGGGTTGTCACAGTTGATCAATTCACGACCACCAAGGCTTCTATTTAGGAGGCCTTAGCCAGTCTTAGGCAGGAGATAGGCAATCAGTAGAGTAAACAGCCCATAGTTCAGGATGAGACGCCTTATGATTCATTGCTACCTCTACCACTACCACCTGGTCCGACGGTGTCACAGGCCCCACCCTATATATTACATGGTCATTCTGAGGTTGCCCCTTTTGCAGTAGTCCAAACCGCAGTCCCTGAGGATACTCATGCACGTATGGATCGTATCGAGCAGCGTATCAGGCAGTCAAGAGTATTTGACAATTCATCGGCTTGGGATGATCCTGATAGTATATCAGTGGCCAGTCTACCGACCAAGTTCAGGATGCCTGACATTAAGAGGTATACTAGTGTTGGTTGTCCCCGCATTCATCTTCGACTCTACTGTACTGTGATGAGGGCCCATGGGTTAGATGAGTCACAGATGATCACATGTTTACTTTATCTCTGAGTGGCACAACCCAACGTCAGTTTGCATCTTTGGAGTCCTCATGACGCAGGACATGGGATGACATAGCTCAGGAGTTTCTGTGATAGTTTTCATTTAGTGTTGTCATAGATGTGCCGAGGAGAGAGCTTGAGGGTTTCAGACAGAGATTAGATGAGTCCATTTCTTCCTTCATTTCCCACTGGCGAGGGAAGATAGCAGGGATTGTTGATAAACCATTACAAAGAGGTGACTCAGTCTTGAGAATCATCAAAGGATTGATCAGAGATCCTAGAGGGAAGTTTAGACCCAATTGGAGCGAGCCTTATTTCATTAGAGAGCTGACCCTAGAGGGCGCTACATGGTTGATGGGTCTAGATGGAAACCGATTCTCGAAGCCGACCAACGTGGATCAGTTAAAGAGGTACTATGTTTGAGACCATGGTTGTAGGATGGGTGGCCATCATTTCGGTTAGCCATATACCCTTTCACCCCTTTTTATATATAGACCGTTGCTAGCCCATTGAGCCTCGCATGTGTATTATAGCTTTTCTTTCTTATAGCCTTGCTCACATTTCTACACCATGGTAGGGGCCTTTTAGTGTATGCATGCATTGTTTTGGAATCTCATGAGTCTTGGACCTACAGGTGCATCTTTCTCTCATTATTTTTTCCTATCATCACATTACTGCATTCCATCGTATCTCATTGGTTGTGTTTTTCATATTTTTTTCTTTATTCTATCTACTACTTGTTTTGTTTCATATTCTCTCCACCCTGAGTGATAATCCTCCTCAGTTCATTACATAGAGTATAGTCACGTCATTTCCACTATCTATCCCATGGACAGTGGTTCAGAGGTTCTTAGTTTGAGAAGGTCATCTTGTCAAAGAGAACTTTTGTTACCTTAGCACTTGAGAGCGTGTCTATCCATCATAGATATCATCATTTGGGCTTATTTTGTTCATGTCTAGGGTTTGTGCATTTGTATATATGTAAAACAAAAACAAAAAAAAAAACAAAAAAAAAACAAAAACAAAAAAACAAAAACAAAAAAAAAAACAAAAAAAAAATAAAAATAAAAATAAAAATGAAAAAATAAAAATAAAAATAAGCACATGTATGTGTATGCATAGTATTCTCCATCATTGGGCATGTATATTGATACTTGAGGGTCGTTTTATCATGGTGAGAGCTCGTATGTGAGCTTTCTGATATCCTCTTTTTTCTTTGTATTCACTTTGTTGTGCATATTAATGTTTGTTTGAGGGTCACTTTATTGAGTATGTTTGTTGATGGGAGTTCGTATGTGAGTTTCTCGAGATCTTCCATTTTGTTTGTAATAGTTGTATCATGTATTTTGAGAGTGAGACGGGTGACCTTCTCTTAGGAGCTCTAGATCATTGTCCTTTCCATCATTACGTACATTGTTGATGTGACTTCACATCATGTTTGATTTGAGTAGATCATTACTCCTCTTTGTGTTATTTGCTTCGCCATCATCCTTGTTTTGCTTTTGATTCATCCCCTTTGTCTTACCCGTGTTCTTCTCTTACAACGACCTATTCCCAATTTGGTACTTCTGATGCACCATCCTGCGCATCTCGTTATCAGATCATTGTTCTCCACTGCCTCGTTATTGTTATCATGTTCACATTAGGCACTCTCGGGTCCATGGCTCGCGAGATTTTCTATACATGATGCATTTCATACATAAGGGCATGGGTTTTGATCATTGGGTATTTGGGCCTAGTTTCCTTTCATTTCTATCACCCTATCATGCACCCTAGCCAACATTACGTCCCGTGTCTTAAGACCGCCCTGAGGCCATGAGATCAAATGTCGTCTTCGACAGCCCCTACTTGGACAGGTATTTGAGACTTGGTTAATATTTGGATATCATCATGCTTCCTCTGCTAGGAGACGCTCTTTTGATGTTTGGATTCGATTCAGCTGTGGATTTGGATTACCGGGATCACACATTTGATGATGGATGATTTCATGTCATCTGATTTTTTGATCTACCATATGTTTGATGCCATACTGGGGCATATTTCTGTTTCGGTTGAGATTTACGATCTTTGTGGAGTCACATGATCATCCCCACCTATAATATACACGTCGAGATGATGACCTACTTGCTATCTTATCATGATCCCCCCAGGAAAGCCTCTCTTGAACTATTCAGTCAAGCTCACATTTTTTGGCATTTAGATGTCATCCTGCTTATTATTCTAAAGACGCCTTATTTGATCATTGGACCCGATTCAGTCATGGACGTGGATGACTAGGATTGTGCATTTGATGGTGGATGACTTGATGTTGTTCAATTTTTTCGATCTACTATGCATCTATGCCATACTTGGGTATATTTCGTTTCAGGTTGAGATTTACAGATCTTTGTGGAGTCGCATGATCACTCCTACTTACGGGATGCACACCAAGACGAAGACGTGTTTGTTATTTTATCGTGATCCCTCGGTGGAGTCTCTTTTGAGCCATCTAGTCAGATCCGTATTTTTCAGCATTTGTATGTCGTCATGCTTCTTATTCTGGGAGATGTTTCATTAACATTTGGGTTCGATTCAAATTACGGAGATCACACATTTGATGATGGATGATTTGATGTCATTTGATTTTTCGATCTACCATATATCTATGCCATACTGGGGCATATTTCCGTTTTGGTTGAGAGTTATAGATCTTCATGGAGCTACATGATCACTCCTACTTACGGGATACACACCGAGATGAAGACGTGTTCGTTATTTTATCATGATCCCTTAGTGGAGCCTCTCTTGACCCTATCAGGCTTGTATTTTTCGGCATTTATATGTCATCATGCTTCTTATTACGGGAGACACTTCCTTGGCGTTCGAGTTCGATTTGGATTATACGGATCACACATTTGATGATTGATGATTTCGTGTCATCCGATTTCCGACCTACCATATATCTGATGCCATATTGGGGCATATTCCATTTCGGATGAGATTTACGGATCTTCATGGAGTCGCGCGATCATCTCCACTTACGAGATACACGCCGAGACGAGGACCTATTCGTTATTTTATCGTGATCCTCCAGTGGAGCCCTTCTTAAGTCATTCATCATGATCCGCACCTTTCGGCACTTAGATGTCATCGTACTTCCTCTTCTGAGGTACGCCTTTTTTATCCATGGGTCTGATTCAGTTATGGATTCGGATGACGAGGATCACGCTCCTAATGATAGATGACTTGAGGCCATTTTATTTTTCTAACCTACCACACATTTGATGCCATACTAGGGCATATTTCCGTTTTGGTTGAGATTTGAGGATCTTCATTGATTCGCATGACCATTCCCTGTTATGAGATGCATGCTGGGCTCATGACTTGACTTCATTTTGCCTTAATCCTCCAATGGAGCCTTTCTCGAGTCACTCAGTCAAACTCATAGTTTTTGATATTATCATGATTCTTGGGTGGAGTTATCTCAGAGGCATAGACTCACGCATCATTATTTCAGTGGAGTACAGGTCGATCTCTTAGACGTCCTCATTGAGTCTTTCTCGAGTTACCAGGACAGACCGGATGCCCTAGTTGTTATACTGGGGCACATTCCCCCCTTTTAGTTGTGGAGATGATTGTTTTCTTGGAGACTTGTCACAGTTCACATTACTTGGTCGAGAGGTGTTCATTCATGTTGATGGTCACAGTCTCGATGATTTTTGCCGAGATGAGCTTTCAGCAGAGCACGACCTCAAGGGTTTGACTGCCCTACTATCCATGACTCTTCAGTAGATTGAGATCATAGTAGTTACCCTAGCAGGCTATTCTCTTGTGACTCCCCAGCAGATCATTCCTTTGATATGACAATGGATTCCCCCAGCAAAGCATCTTGAGTCAGAGGCATCCAGATTGTTATGAGACTTCATCAGGCCTTGTGTTTTAGTCAGATGGGTTGTGAGACTATGTTTATAGTTGATTTAAGCATTCCAACTCGCTAGTAGAGCATCCTTTGAGACTCATAGAGTCTTTTTTAGGCCATTTCCGTGGATTGAGAGCTGTAGCAGCATGTTATACTGGGGCATATTCCCCCCTCATTATCTCCTTGCATTTTCAGTTTGGCGTTCAGAGCCATGGTTTTAGTTCGTCATTCAGAGTCATCATCACACTTTACACTTTCAGTTTCAGCGTTCAGAGCCATCATCGCACTTTCAGTTTCGGCATTTAGAGCCATCATCATCGCACTTTCAGTTTCGACATTTAGAGTCATCATCATATTTTCAGTTTCGGCTTTCAGGGCCATCATCGCTATTTTAGTTTCGGCATTCAAAGCCATCATCGCTTCTCAGTTTCGGCGTTCAGAGCCATCATCGCTTTCTAGTTTGGCATTCAAGGCCACCATCTCTTTTCAACCTAGCATTTAGGATTGTCATTTTCTTTTAGTTAGTTTTGGCATTCAGAGTTGTCATGTATACTCGTTCAGGCATTTAGAGTCACCATCCTACCTTTTTTTGGTGTTCAAAGTCATTTTTCCCCAGCCTTGTCTTTCAGAGTCACAGCTTCTGACATTTATATTCATTGGCATTGCACATCTTACCTTCATAGTTTTGCGTTCTTCTTTGGTTCTTCCTCACCTCGTCACCTTGTGCTTATCACTTATTCATCATGCTCTTCTAGACTTCCCTTCCCCCTACCTTCAGTTTGTTTAGGGCATGCCCCTACCGTCAGCTTGTTTAGGGCATTCCCCTACCGTCAGCTTGTTTAGAGCATCCCCCTACTGTCAGCTTGTTTAGGGCATCCCCCTACCATCAGTTTGTCAGTTTCTTTAGGGCATCCCCTTACTTTCATCTTATTTAGGGCATCCCCCTACTGTTAGTTTGTCTAGGGCATTCCCTTACTGTCAACTCATTTAAGGTATCCCTCTACCTTCGGTTTGTTTAGGGCATCCCCCTACTGTTAGTTTATCTAGGGCATCCCCCTACTGTCAGCTTGTTTAGGGCATCCCCCTTCCTTCAGTTTGTTTAGGGCATTCCTTTTTTATCAGTTTGTTTAGGGCATCCTCCTAATTTCAGTTTTCACCACCATAGATTTTCATCTATGGGCATTTCAATTTCACCACCTTAGATTTTCATCTATGGGCTTTGATCAGTTTTCACAACCATGGATTAGACATCCATGGGCATTTCAGTTATCACCACCATAGATTTTCATCTATGAGTTTTGTTTCAGTTTTTCACCACCATATATCAGACATCTATGGGCATTTCAGTTCTCACCACCATAGATTTTCATTTATGGGTCTTGATCAGTTTTCATCACCATAGATTTTCATTTATGGGTCTTGATCAGTTTTCATCACCATAGATTTTCATCTATGGGCTTTGTTTCAGTTTTCACCACCATAGATCAGACATCTATGGGCATCTCAGTTATCACCACCATAGATCAGACATTTATGGGCTTTGTTTCATTTCTCACCACCATAGATTTTCATCTATGGGCTTTGTTTCAGTTTTCACCACCATAGATCAAACATCTATGGGCATTTCAGTTCTCACCACCATAGATTTTCATCTATGGGCCTTGATCAATTATCCCCATCATAGACCAGACATCTATGGGCTTTGTTTCAATTATTACCACCATAGATCAGGCATCTATGGGCATTTCAGTTATCACCATAGATTTTCATCTATGGGCTTTGATCAGTTTTCACTACCATGGATTGGACATCCATGGGCATTTTCAGTTTTCACCACCATAGGTTGGACATCTATGGGCATTTCAGTTGATTCACCACCATGGATTTTCATCCTTGGGCCTTTGAGGTTATCACCACCACAAATTTTTATCTGTCGGCTTTCAAGAGTTTCACCACCATAGATCCGACATCTATGGGCATTCCAATTGTATCACCACCGTAGGTTTTCACCTGTGGGTCTTCTAGTTTAGCATTTAGAGTTAGCATTTTGGTTTGGCTTCTAAAGCCATTATTTTCTCAGTTTAGCGTTTAGAGTCAGTCTTGTCTTTCAAAGCCACAACTCTTGATATTCATAATCACTAGCACTACATGCTTTGTTCTCACAATTTCATGTTTCATCTCACTCCTCTTTGTTGCATATGTGCTTCTCACTTCGTTGTGATATTCTAGAGTTCCTTCTCATCTTTTGTGTAGGATTTAGTTTTATGAGCTCGTGGCATCTGTCTTGACTTTATTGTTAAATACTCCATGCCTTGTGCCCTCGTATGGTACACGCATGTTTCATTCCCTTTGGACGCATTATTTCTCGTACTCCGAAGTGGTTCGACCATTACTTGTCTTTGACATTGATTTTCGAGTCACTTTTGGAGACATCTTAGAGGGAGTCCAAGTCCTTGGTTTAGCTTTAGAGGCGCTTTGAGATAGTCACCCTTCCTTGAGGATTAGAGCCTTTTTCTTCAACTGTTGACTCGAGTGAGCTCATGTTTTACTAGCGTACTTTCGAGGGGTCATTCTTTGTTCTTCGATAGAGTTCACTTCATTCCACTCACTATTCACACTTTCTTTTCACTTCAGTGTTCATGTTCCTTACACTCGTGAGCTCTACCGAAAAGGGGCATATTTGTAGACTCCCTCAGATGGAAGGGGTGAGATTTTATTTTTCTATTATTATTCTTCTTCTTGCTACCCCGAGATTGAGCTGCATGGGGCAGCTGGATGGGATGGAAAAGGGGGGGGGGGGGGGGGGGGGAGAGAGAAAGGCAGCTGATGGGAGTTTTTGAAAAGAAGGGAACACGGCTGAGCAGAAAAGAGGCACAGTAGAGCAAAAAGGTGGTTGGTGACAGGCTGTGGCAGGGAGATATTTTGGTTGGCTTCAGGAGCAAGCTACGGGGGAGAGATATTTTTGGTTTTCTTGGAGAGAAAAAGAGGAGAGAATAAGCCTGCGAGAGGGAGGATACCAACGAAGAAAGGAACAAAAAAACTGTTGGAGCAGAAAAGAAAGTAAAACAGAGGAGCGTAGGGAGATTTTTGGGTGGCCAGTTATAGACAGAGCATCAGAGAGAAAAGGAAACAGGCAAAAAAGTCATCTTGAAAGAAGGCGACTCAGGTATTGTTTCTATAAGATTTCTATTCTTTCATGTTCATGCCATTTTTTTTGTGTGTTCTGGGTATCTGAGATTTTATTTTTAATGTCTGATTGTTTTTTATTGAGAGACTCTCGTTCGTTTTTATGGAATCCTAGCTTGCTTGCACTCACCTTATGCTTAATTTCCAACTTGTTTTGTGGCCTCTATTTTGTGATTTTACATGAGATATTGACATCCACGTCTTTGATTTCCCTTTGAAACCTATTTGAAATCTATTTTGACCCATTCCTGCATCTGAGCTCATTGATTGATACGTGAAATGAGGCTTGTATAGGTCTATTTGGTTCCTATTATTTGTGCCTTGTTTTTCTTTGTCTTCCTCTATTCTTGGTATGAAGTCAGAAATCTGCACCATTCACCTCAGATGAAGCGTACATAGTTCAATAAGTGAGGATTTTAATATCCATGTGTAGAATCACATCAGCTTGGGTATACTAGTGCGTCCTCAGGCGAAGAATAATTGTTCCTGGATCTGCAACTTGGGCAGAGGAGAAACTTCTCACTCCAAGCTCACTAGTTCGGTCAGCTTGCTTTATGTCATCAATGCACTAAGGAATTCATTTGATGGAAATCCTCTAACTGTCGTGAGAGCTTGCATCAGTAACATCCTGTCGCCACGGGTATGAAATAACAGTTATGAGAGATGTGCACTAACCCCATTTCATGACAGCGCATTAGTGTTTGCTGCTAAGGTACGCACCCGCTCTCACCCTGTCCATTCTTTATGCGTGTTTTGATTCCTATATGTGCATGATCATTTCGAGTATCCATTGATTTCTCTATCAATTGCCATGATTGCTTCATTTTATTAGTAGAAACCCGCTTTTAGGGACTTAGAGGGGTGCTACAGTCTTTATCGTACCTTCCCGATAAGTAACCTGACCCTCAAGCCCATACTTGGTTTCTCACAGGCCACCTTTTCCGAATAAGGAGTCACACTTAGGGTTTTCTTTCTTATTTTGTTTACCCTTTTAAAAATAAAACAAAAATAAGTGGCGACTTCAAGTCTTTTCTAAAAATCATTTTGTCACAAATAAATAAAAAAGTGAGTTTCTCCATCGAGTGGGAACGCATGAGCCAAAATGCGGGGTCCACAATTTTATTTTTGGTAACAAATATTGTTATATATGTATCTTATTTAGAGTGTGTTTGACAATATATTTGAAGTATTTTTAATGAATATGTTTTATCTGAAAGTATTTATAGGAAAATCATCTATCAATATTTTTCCATAAAACACTATACATTAATTTTTAGTACTATGAGTGATTTTTCAGATTTTTAAAACTGTTTCTTAAATTTGACCAAATACCTAACTTTTTTTCAAAAACACATTTGAAACTAAAAACACTCTCTATAATCACTATGAAACAAATTCTTAGAGTCTGTTTAATAGTGATTTTAAAATACTTTTCAAAAGTGATTTTTGTAGCAATCACTTATTCATAAAGTAATTTTCGAGGGGTCACAGGCATTTGTTTTTTCAACTTTTTGCTGAAAGTAAGTTGCTTTTAGACTCTAGGTTATTTGTTTCCTACTATTTCATGACTTATTATAAATTTTCGGCGGATGGCCAGTGACCCAAGGAAACGAAAGAATCGGTTACTTTTTTCATTTGATCTCCTTACTAAATAGAAAAAATTAAAATATTTTACTTTTTCTAAAAGAAAAATGTAATATGTTGATTTTTTTACTTTTTAATGTTTAATAAAAATAAAATATTAAAAAAACAAATAACATAATATTTAACATTATTAAGTATTAAAATTCTATTTAGAATTAAATAAAAGAACAAACACCACCTCACTTTAATCTTCTAAATTTTTAAAAATAATTTTCAAGTAATTTCCAAACCGGCCTCTAATTTGTTGATGATATTCTAACCACTAAATCACTTGCAAATCCATTAAAACTCAGTAATTCCACAAAATAAAACATGTAATATTGATCAACAATGCCTCAAGTGAAAAAAAAAGGAGCATTTGAATCATAAATTTAGTCTCGTGTATATGGATTAGTTCGATCATATCCATGATGATGATGATTTCATGAGGAACCAAATAGTCTTCATTATCCAATAATTTTCTTACAACTTTCCAAGATCCAAATAGTCTTCACTATCAAATTATCTACTTACAATTTTCTAACGGAAACATTTTCATTCGTGCGGATTCGGAGATATAGGACCAAAAAATTGCTTCTTAGTGAAGTAATGAATTTCTCAAACTAGTTAGAACCCAGCTTAATTTGGTAATATATCAACCTATAGAGCTACAAAAAGGGCAGTTCAGGTTCGGATGTTCATAGGCTTTATACTACACCCGAAAAAATATATATATACTCCAAAGCACCTTAATTGCCAAAAGAAAGTTTTTAAGCAGTATATATACAATGTCAAAGAAAAGAAGAAAAGAATGATTCCATCCCAGGTTAGCTTTGCTTCTCACTGGAATTTTCAGGCTTCTGTATTCTTTTCTTTATCTTTCCTATGTACAAGGAATGTTCTTTCTTCTATCCCTTCACCCTTCTTTTGGGGGGACAATTTTCAAAGACAATAACTTGAAGTAACCAAAAGGAAAGCTGCCAGAATAAACTATTAAACATGCGCATCAAAGTCCTGCCATATATAATTCGGAACCATCTGACTTGACAAACACAAGCGGCATCCATTTCCAAGTGTTCAGTCAGACCTTCACCTTCATTGTTTTGAACTTCTGTTGGTTCAAATGGCTTCTAAACCGACCTTGAAGAGAACTGACTCAATGGCTGAAAACATGCCTGACGCCTTAAGGCAAAGCCGGTACCACATGAAGAGGTGCTTTGCGAGGTACATTGGAAAGGGGAAAAGGTTGATGAAACTCAACCATTTGATGGATGAAATGGAGGCTGTGATAGATGACAAGAATGAAAGAACCCAGGTCTTGGAGGGTGTGCTTGGCTACATCTTGTGTTCCACTCAGGTTCAAATTTCTGCACTCTCATTTCCCATATTTGTTTTTGAGCAATTCATCAGGATTATGAGTAAAGCTCATTGATGAAATTCCAAAGATTTTAATCTGAAATGTATCTGCAGGAGGCTGTGGCTATTCCTCCGTATGTTATCTTTTCCATAAGATCAAATCCTGGGTTTTGGGAGTATGTTAAGGTGAGCTCCGATGATCTTTCAGTAGAGGCCATTACAGCAGCAGACTATCTGAAATTCAAAGAAATGATCTTTGATGAGAACTGGTATGCCCTCTCTTCGTCTTAATTATGGAACATGTCTCCTTTTTCCTTCTCATCTTTGTATGAAACCCAACAATTAACCTCATCTCAAATATTATCTCAAAAATTGGAATGATAACATTGTCTGAAATCGCAGGGCAAACGATGACAATGCATTGGAATTGAATTTCTCGGCATTTGACTTTCCTACGCCTCGCTTGACTCTGTCATCTTCCATTGGAAATGGAGTTAGTCTTGTTTCCAAGTTTATGACTTCAAAGCTGAATGGGAACTCACAAAGTGCACAACCTCTGGTGGATTATTTGCTATCACTAAATCATCAAGGAGAAGTATGGATCCCAGAACAGACTTTAATGCAAATAGAAGAAATGAACTAATGGGGTTTTTGTTTGGGATTCTAATTTTGCAGAAACTTATGATAACTGATACCCTCAACACCCCCACAAAGCTCCAGATGGCACTAATAGTGGCTGAAGTATTCATCTCTGCACTTCCAAAAGACACGCCGTATCCAAGCTTTGAGCTAAGGTGCATCTACTTCTCATGTATCACTACAAAACTATAGCACAGAAATTTGTTATCTGATGCTGAATCCTCCACAGATTTAAGCAGTGGGGCTTCGAGAAGGGATGGGGCAATACAGCAGAACGAGTGAAGGAGACTATGAGATCACTTTCAGAGGCACTTGAAGCACCCGATCCAATGAATATGGAAAAGTTCTTGAGCAGGCTGCCAACCATATTCAATGTTGTAATATTCTCTCCTCATGGCTACTTTGGTCAGGCAGATGTCCTTGGTCTGCCTGATACCGGTGGGCAGGTACAAATTTCCATCAAATAGTGAATGGGAAACCTATTTGCTTGCATGGGACCATGGCCAAACATAAATTTCTCGTGTTATTCTGAACAAAACAGGTAGTTTACATTCTGGATCAAGTTAGAGCATTGGAAGAGGAACTGCTCCACAGAATAAAGCTGCAAGGGCTTAATGTGAAGCCTCAGATTCTTGTGGTAAGTATCATGACAAAAAATGCTCTGTTATTTAATAGCAGGAAGGCTTAAAGAATAGCCATTGCGTTGTTGACTGAAACAGGTCACACGACTCATACCCGACGCCCGGGGTACTAAGTGCAACCAGGAGTGGGAACCTATCAACAATACCAAGCACTCTACTATTCTCCGGATCCCATTTAGGACAGAGAAAGGAATACTCAACCAATGGGTTTCTCGGTTTGATATTTATCCTTACCTTGAGAGGTTTACACAGGCAAGTATCATCACATCCATGGTTGAGTTCAATCTTCTGAAATCTACCATTATTAGTTTTTCTTGGTTTGAGTTTTTATTTCCTTGATTATTGTGGTCTCTCTTTGATATCTAGGATGCCACAGCCAAGATCATTGAGCACATGGAAGGGAAGCCAGACCTTATCATTGGAAACTACACTGATGGGAATTTGGTGGCATCTCTCATGGCTACTAAACTTGGGATAACTCAGGTGTTTTTAGTCATTAGTGGTAGATAGTTTGCTACTAAATATAAACTGTCTTCTTGCTAGTAGCTACTTACTAATCTAAAATGCCCTGAAACTAGGGAACTATTGCACATGCCTTAGAGAAGACTAAGTACGAAGATTCGGATGTCAAATGGAAGGAATTAGAGCCCAAATATCATTTCTCATGCCAATTTACGGCTGATACAATTTCAATGAATGCAACAGATTTCATTATTACAAGCACATACCAGGAAATTGCTGGAAGGTCAGAATACTAACCAAATTTATCTGATGCCGATACATTACTGCTTATAAACATTGAAAAGGCTGGCCAAGTGACAGACATTTGGCTATGTTGGCTGGATATCAGAGTGTTGGTTCTCCTTATCTCAAAGGGTTCCCACCTTACTATAAGATAACTGACTGTATTGATAATTTCACTGCTAATGTTGTTTGCAGCAAAGATAGACCTGGACAGTATGAAAGCCACACTACATTTACTCTTCCAGGGCTGTGTAGAGTTGTTTCAGGCATCAATCTCTTTGATCCCAAATTCAACATCGCTGCCCCTGGGGCCGACCAGTCTGTCTATTTCCCTTACATGGAGAGAAACAAGCGACTCACGTCATTCCAACCTGCAATTGAAGAACTACTTTATAGCAAACAAGATAACAATGAGCATATGTAGGTTTTGAAAGGGAAATCATTTGTTCAATTATATATCTATAACTACCTTGCACTTTGGAATTTTATGTCTGAATTACTAACATCTGGTCCGAACCTCGAAAAACAGTGGATTTCTAGCAGACAGAAAGAAACCTATCATCTTCTCAATGGCAAGGCTGGACATAGTGAAGAACATTTCGGGGTTAACTGAGTGGTTTGGGAAGAACAAGAGGCTGAGAAGTTTGGTTAATCTCGTTATTGTCGCGGGTTTCTTTGATCCATCCAAATCAAAAGATAGAGAAGAAATGGCTGAAATAAAAAAGATGCATACGCTGATAGAAAAATACCAACTTAAGGGTCAGATCAGATGGATAGCAGCACAGAATGACAGAAGGCGTAACGGCGAGCTCTACCGCTGCATAGCTGACACGAAAGGAGCTTTTGTCCAGCCTGCTATATATGAGGCATTTGGTCTAACCGTCATAGAGGCAATGAACTGTGGATTGCCCACCTTTGCTACAAATCAAGGAGGCCCAGCCGAAATTATTGTTGATGGGGTCTCAGGCTTCCATATTGATCCCAACAATGGAGATGAATCGAGCAACAAGATTGCTGATTTCTTTGAGAAGTGCAGGGATGATTCGGACCATTGGAACAAGATCTCCAAAGCAGGTCTACAACGCATAAACGAGTGGTAATCAAATAAACTAAAACCCTTCTATATTCACCCTTTGATTCTTTGTTTCTTCTCTGAACACTACAACTTAGTTTCTTGCTGGGTTTTATTTTTTTGGGTAAAGCTACACATGGAAAATCTATGCAAACAAGGTGTTGAATATGGGGTGCATTTTTGGCTTCTGGAGGCAGTTGAACACGGAACAGAAGCAAGCAAAGCAAAAATACATTCACATGTTCTACAGTCTCCAATTTAGGAACTTGGTATTCTTATGGCCTTACGAATTGCCCACTTTCATTATTATGATCAGTTTCTAGGGAATTGCTGTTATTCTCATATGGCTCTATTACAGGTGAAGAATGTACCCATCCCGGATACTGAAGTTCAGCCACCAGTGTCGAGGGCCATAACCAAAGTACCCCCTACACAGAGGCATGTCACCTATCTCACAAATTAATACCTCTTGTTCTAACAAAATTAAACTAATTATATCTTCAAGCTTCTTATAAGTACTTCAAAAATTGATCATCATGTATATTAATCTTCTAGTTTGTAAAACTTGCCTACCATCTAATCTACATATTTGTTTATTGCAGCAGCACCAGGCGCTCACAGTCTCGACTGGGAAGGTAAAACCAAAATCCAAGTTTAACAGATTATCCTGCTTCTGCATTCAGCCAAGTTAAAAATGATCTCTGATGATCTTCACTTACTTTCAGATTATTTGGAGTTTGAAGATTGAAACACAAGAGCCGCCATTAAAAGTTCAGTTTCTGTTATGTTATTAAAGAACATGATTGGTGTGTAGTAATAACTGAAGCCAAGAGATTCCAGCTTCTGTCTGTATTGGCGCTCACTCGTGGCCAAATAATTATTTATTAGTATCTTATAACTTTGCTTGAAGATAGTCTTTAAACCAAGAAATAGTTCAGAAAAATATGGTGGTAATCCTTCAAATTAATTGACTTAGGTGGTGTTTATTTTTTTAATTTTTATTGAAATCAACTTGCTTTCAGATTTTAGATGGTATATATATTTTTTTTATTTTCTATTAACTTAATACTTATTTTTTATTTTTTATACTAAATAGAAAAAAAATTAAATTATTTGATTTTTTTAATATTAAAAATAATTTGATAGTTTTCTTGAGAGGAAATCATGTAAAGTTTCACTAACAAAAAAAGTATAGATTTTTTAAGAATTTTTTAAAAATAATTTTGTAAGCATGCACTCCAATAGTAATACAAAAAAAATTACAAAATTATCTTTCACTTTTTCTCTCTTCCCTGGCTATAGTCAACTACCACACCTTTTTTTTTTTTTTTTTTTTGTATAAATTGACATGACAATTGAAAAAACTCATAATTGTAATTTAAAAAAAAAAAATTGACATGTGGCAATCAACCATGTCACATGATTTTTTTTTTTTTTTTTTCAATCATGCTTATCAATGTTTTTAAGCTTGACATGTGGAGATCAATATGCAAAATTATTTTTGTTTTTTTTTTCCACTTTCTTCATTTTACCTTTTGACTTTTTTATAATATGCTAGTTACAAATTTTCATAAAATATTTTTAATTTCATTTTTTTCACTCTTTCATTTTTTTTTATTTTAATTATTTGTGAACACTTTAAATATAAAATAATAATAATAATAATAATAATAATAATAATAACATATAATACATAAAAAAAATTAATATAAAAATAAATACATAATAAACAAATTTAACTTTTTATTTATAGGTATGTAAATTCATCGTGGTTTTAACTTTTTTCTTGATTAAAATGTTTAACATTTTTAATTAAAGAAGATAAAAACTTGGTTGTGGTTCTAACATTTTGATTTGTTAAAATTTTAAATTTTTTATTATATAAAATAAAAAATAAAATATATTTTTCATAAGGAATTTGTATTTAATCATTTATATTATTTTTAAAAATTTTATTAAAAAGTAAAATTTTTACATATCTTACCATAAACCATAGAACAATGATATATCTTTCTCATTACAATGGTACTTTTAATACACTTACCTTTTTTTATAAAAGAGTGATTATTTTTTTTTTTATAAAATTCAAAGAAGAGTGGTACATCATTGTCATCACAATAGTACTATTAATATATTTTAGTGTTACTTTTTTTATAAAATAGTGGTACTTTTTGTTTTCTTTCTTTTTTATTTTTTATTTTTTATTTTTTTATATAAAAGTATGATTTTTTTTTCCATGGGTTATGTCAATAGAGGCATAACTTCAATATGCAAAAATTTTAATTTTTAACAAAATTAAGATAAAATAATATAAATGATTAAATACATTTTTAATGAAAAATATATTTTATTTTTATTTTATATAAATAAACAATTATAAATTTTAACAAAGCAAAATGTTAAAAGTTAAAACCACAATCAAGTTTTTATCTTTTTTAATTAAAAATATTAAACATTTTAACCAAAAAAGTTTAAATAGAGGCCAAGTTAGATCTACAAGCAAAAAATTAAAACCATAATCATTGCTAATTTTCACATAAAAATTTTAATACATTAAAAAATACAAACAATAAAATAATATGACAACGTAATAAAATTTATAAAATAAAAAATCTTATGTTTTAGGGATATAAAAAAATCTTATGTCCTAAATCTCCCAATATATTCTTATGTATTTATTTTTATATTAAATGTGTTCTCATTAATGAGTATTATATATTATTATTTTATGTTTAAAATGTTCATAAATAGTTAAAATCAATAAATATGAAAATATGAAATTATGGAAAATTTTGAAATTTAAAATTTTTTATGAAGCCAACATATTAAAAAAAACAAAAATGTGGAAGATTATGGAGGAAAAAAAAAAGAAAAAAGAAAAATCATATGGCATGGTTTGTTGCAACAAGTCAAATTTTTTTTTTTTAAAAAAATATTAATTATAATGGATGTTGAGCTTTTTGACTTGTGATGTAAAAGACTAAAAGTACAAAATAAATAAATAAATACAAACAGAATAAAGAAGAAAAAAGGAGAAAAAAAAAAGGCAAATTTGGTGACAATTGATGGTTGGATGATAAGGGTTAGAGGATAGTTTTGACATATTAATGTTTTTTTATTATTGGAGTGCATGTTTCGAGGATTGTTTTCCTCAAAATGAATGAACTTTAAAAGTAAAAAGTCAAAGTTTCAAAAAATTTAATTTTTTTAGATAACACACTATTACATGTTTCTCTGTTTTCTTTACTTTATGATACTTAACAATAATAATATATTAAATAAAATAAAAATATTTAATATTTAACTCTATCAAACACTACTTAGTTTTAAGCTTCATGGGTAATTTTAGTCTGTCCAAATAGAAGAAATAACCAGACAATTATAATATCCAACATAAGTCAGAAAAAAATCCACAAACCACTCAAAATCATCAGCAATATCCTTAATTATTATATTCATGCATGCAACTTCACCACGGTATAGATGTGCTATAATAAAAACCAACCTAAGTTGAATTGCATAGACTAATGTAAATTCTGGGTGATTAGGAAATTCAAGTAACTAAAGAAATATCATTTATATTGTCACGACCTGAATTTTGGGTGAACCAGAATTGGATCCCAAATTAAAGCTTTGACATGAAGGGTTACTCCGAACCAAGCTAGCATGGTAGTCAATGCGTATATATGTTCTTTCTTAAAATTAAATAAAAAATAAAAAATCATCGTATAAATCAAAATTTAATTTTAAATAAAATTTGTTAAAGTAAAAAATTCAATTTTAAATGATTTTTTTTTGTTACTAGCTCATACGTATGATTAATATCCAATTATTTGTTTATCTAAGATAATCATCCAAGTCCGAACAACCATTTCTAAATCAAATGTTCCTACAATTTGTTCAAAACTAAGCAAAGTATGATTAACTAAATTATATATATTTAGATTCCTCACATTGATATATGTTCCAAAATTTTAACATTAGCGAACATTAATATTTCTAAATAGCTCTTAATCCTCTTTGGACATTCTAAAACCTTCTTTGATCCACCTGTGAATCCTTAGGAATAATATCTACATATAAGAATTTTAAGGAGAAAAAAATGGGCATTTTCACAATACTTGGCAAGGTGCCTTACACCCATCCAATTAGTAGGTAATAATCAAGGGCTAAAATATATGAAGATAGATATTCAAATATTAACCAAATATTTTATGGTAACTTGAATATATAGCATACACTATCTTAATAATTTAATAGAAAACACAAATAGAGATGGATACATCCAATTAGACTGCATTGTTGTTTTCGAGCTTTCACATAAGAATATGCACCTATAGCAAAGTACACGACCTATTTGGAGTCCTCTCAGAGTAAACTTTTGTGTTTTTTATACTAGGAATCTCACTTCCATTCTAAAATTCAATAAATAATATTTTTTTAAATCCAATTTTCAAGAAAATTTATTTTTCATTAAAAATTACTAAAATTTCCATTCTATGTAACACATATCATATCTAAAAATTACATAAAAAGCATAAAGCATAAAAAGCATAAAGATGGAAATTAAAATAAAAATAAGTCCTATGGCCAAGGGATCCTTTAGTGAGTTATTTTGGTAGTTTCCTTTTTAGAATCAAACATTTGAAACATGCCAAAAAATTATAGATGCATATTGCCAAAAATTGAGCCCAAACTACCAAAAGGAACTTGGCCCAAACTCAAACTCGAAGCAACATGGCCTTTTACACAACCTTACTTCAATTAGTCATCTCCCTCATTTCAACTTCGATTTTTTAACCATTTGAAGCGTTGGATTCCTTACATCTTAAGCTTGAAAACCATATATGGCTTACCCCATGAACTCATGGGAGATAACCCTGATTTTGAGTCAAAGTTACTATTCTACCATGGATCTCAAAAAAGCTTCCAAGACCCATCCTTATTTTCTTTTAGGTTACAATAGATGGATAAAAAAAACGAAAACTTTACAACAATAAAAAAAATCTTATGCTCCTATAAGGGAGATTGCAACCCATATATTAAAAAATATATATATTTTTACATTGAAATAAAAATCCTATACCCCTTATGAGGTGTACAACTCAATCTAGAGATCAAGAAAGCAAGTAAACTACATCCATCCATGTTCAATTGAACAAATAAAAATGTCTCATACATTCATCCTTAGGGGCTATGGGATGAATAAAATAACCCTACAAAATAGAGTTAGCACACTCTAGAATATTTCTAGCACGCTAAATCCTAACCGATGCTCTCATACTAGTTGTAAGGAAACCTAGATATCTCCATTCCTAGCCTTGGATCTTTTAAGGGTGCATGCAATATATTCCTAGAGCTATCTAGATTAATCACAATGGAATCATTTGACATATAAAAACCTAGATCTAGAGATTAGAGATACTTTACCTTAGATTCAAACATTCCCAAATCAATTACAATCCGATGAAGTTGTGTAGAGTGAATTACAAGCCTTGCCAATTAGGTAGTCTTCCTCTCAATCACTCTCTCTCACAGATTTGGGCATTAGAGAAGGGTGGTCTTCTCTCTAGAGAGGGAGGCTAGGGTTTCTCTTTAAAGCATAAAATTGAAGCCTTAAACCCCTAGGTAGGGTTTATATAGGCTTCTTTGTGGGCTTAAGTGACTTGAGCTCAACTTGATGAGCTTGGTTCACTAAATCTAGCTCACTTAGGTCTTAATTAATTAGCTCTATGGAGCTTCAATTAATGAAATAACCCAATCCATAAAGACCATTCATATGAAATAGTGCAACTTTGCATTTTAACAAAAATTTCCTTATGCACATATATGAATTAGAAACCCAAAAATATACCCTCAAAACCATGTCACTGGCCATGAATCAGGAGCTTGAATTAGGACTATTAGGATCCATAGCAAAGCACTAGCTTCCTCAAAATCCAATCCTAAAGTTAACTCAACATACTACTATAGAAAGTCAACTACACTCTAGTATCTTATGAAATTACAATAGGATACAACTCAGGTTCATAACCTACTATCCATTATATGCATATTCCTCATGAAATGGTGTTTGTAACCCAACAAGGTATATGCTATCAACCTCTAAAGATTACCTTTTCAATCCTTGAATGACAAATCCTCCTATCATGTGATTAACTAACATACTTTAGCTCACAATAGCATATGTCAAATTCCACTTAAGGAATTACTATGACCATAGATTTTATAATAAAAAACATCTTTAGGATCACCTAAGGGCACACACTATCTCAATCTCTTAAGATATCATGGTGTCTCTAGAGAATACTTGTTATCACTAACCTCTATCAATAGTGATCCAATCTGTAGGGAATATATGACCACCTTAAGGTCTCACTCATAGGTGAAAGCCTCATAATAACTTCAACACAAGCTCAATATCCTTTAAAGAATGAGAATCCATGCAATATAGTAGCTTGGTGAATCATTACTATCAAATAGCTGAAGTCATGATTCAACATATATCCTACCCAATGTGTAACCATACACTCTAGTGCACTTACCATATATAAGAAACTCATCCCAATGACTAAGACTAGTCATCCGTCAAATCAGGAGATAGTGCATGACAACCTGAAATAGATTGTCTAAGTTTATGAATTAGCTATGAACAAATCACCTACCTATAAGGAATTGATGATTTGTATCTTTTGTGCAACTCCTAAGGCACCCAATATAATGTAAGAAATGTCAAGCTTGAATGCTCAACATATATAATGCATAAATGAGATAGATAAGGGAGAATCAAAATCATAATACAAATATTAATGAATTCCAATTATTGTTATATGATGTCATACTTTTAAGGGCTCTATCCAACAATAGATATATTCATTCCTTTAGTCGAGTTTATATTTTTAAAGTGTCATTTTTAAAGAAGAATGTTTTCCATTCTCCACTAGCTTTGCATCCACTCCTTATATTTCAAAATCATATAATTTTTCAAATTAGTTTTCCTTAGTTTTTTGGCCCATTCCTCAACAATCAATCTCAACTTCTTAGCTTCACTCTACAACTAATGGTTTTGGTACATTAGATAGATGAACAAACAATCCATTAAGCCATGGAGTAACTAACTCTTCTAATAACCTTAGTTTACATTCTTTGTAGCACGTCTTCTAATATTTGACCCACTACTCAATCTAGATTACCTCCTTCATCCATTGCTATCATAATCACAAAATATTTCTTTTGAAACTATAGAATTCTATATTACAATTAGTTGATTCTTGACTTCAATTTATTTTTTCTTTACTAATAAAACTAGTTCCTAAAGATTTACTTGCCTTTGAATCTATCATTTCAATTCACATCATGCAAACCCAGTCAAGGTCTAGTATTTTCAATCCAAAAGCTTATACTTTTTTTTCTTTTTCTTTTTGTGTGTAAATCAAATTCTTTTGAGCCATCATTTGTAAGACAACTTTACTTGGTCCTAAGTGGAAAGAAGCAATGGTTGAGGAATACAAAGCTCTTATGAATAACAATACATGGTATTTGGTGACATATCAAGAGGCTATAAATGTAGTAGGGAACAAATGGGTTTTTAGAGTGAAGTATAAACCTTATGGGACTATTCAAAGGTAGAAGGCCTATTTGGCTACTAAGAGTTTTAAGCAAATATCTAGTATTAACTACTTTGAGACTTTTAGTGCAATAGTGAAGCCTTTAACTATAAAGGGTATAGATCTTTGGCCAAGTCAAACATCCGGTATTCTCTTTACTAAAGCACTCTTAGAGAATTACAATTTCTCACTATCACAAGACATGATTTGTTTTTTTGTTTTTTTGTTTTTTTTTTTGTTTTTCTATAAATAAGCTAAGTTAGTTCCTTCATGCTACAACAAAGTGTCATTGAAAAGCATGCAAAAGGGTTTTAAGATATCTTAAAGTGTTAGGACTATCAATTTTGGTCTTCATTTTGAGCCTTGTTCTTATTTGTTTCAAGAGGGGTTTTTATATGCAGATTGGGTAAATAGTTTAGATGGAGAGGAGGTCTACAAATGTATCTACTAGAAAATAATTTGATTTGATGTGGTTCAATAAAACAAAGGACTATAGCTCATTCATGCATAGAATTTGAGTATGGATCTCTAGCTCAAGCTTCTACTAAAATTATTTGGTTGCAACAATTGTTGAGAAAACATGGAATATTGTTTGTCAATGTTAGGTTCTCTAATGTGATAATGTTAGTTTGTTCTAGATCATTAACTTCAAACCCTTTTTTTCATGTAAGAACTAAACACATAGAGATATGTACATTTCACAAAAAAAAAAAAAAAAAAAAAAAAAAAAAAAAGTTCTCAACAAGGAACTTGATGTTAGGTACATATCCAAAGAGAAGCAAATAGCAAATATACTAACAAAAGATGCATACATAAATCATTTGGGAAATTTGAGGAAGCAAGCTCAATCATCTACTTTGAGCTTAAGGGGGGATGTTAAAGAGATCTACCTAGTTAGATTAGTTAGTTTAGGCAATTTGTTGAGTTGTTATATTACAACTAAACTTAGGTGTTATTCTATTAGTTTGCTTAACCGTTTTAGGTTATTATTTTTGTTTGAACTTGATTCCACTAGAAATAAAGGCTAAGGTCTACAACTTAATGTACTATAGAAACTTCATTTGTTGTAGATACTTTTTTCTTTTTGTGTCTTTCTCTCTCTCTTGATTTCTCTCTTATTAGCTCATATTGACATAGAATATATGGTAAAAATGGGCCTCAAGTATGTAACTCTTCAGTTTTCATCACTAATGTACCCTATTCTTACTTCTAGTCAAGAAAAAAAATTGCCTAAGAAGGTAAAAGGTTGGTTTGTATTGTTGAATAATATTGGGTCCCTTCTTCATAGGCTTTTTGTTTGGTTATACTTTAATAAAACACCTACTCACTTTTTTTTTTTTTTTAGGACAGAAAATTAACTAATTATTCCAACTAGGGCTGCAACTTAGGTAAGTTGGTCGGTTGAGTTGATTGCTAAACCGAACCCAATCTCAAATTAAGAAACAATTAATCAACCCAACTCAACTTCTAACCTGAGTTTGATGAACTCAATCTAAATCCAACTCAAGTTAAACCTATAGGTTAATCAATTGATCGAGTTGTATGATTCAAAATTCAACCTCGGTGTCTTTTAAAAACATTTTTCTATATATTTACCAATATTTAAATAATAAATAAGACAAAATTTCAAGATGGAAAAGAAAAGTAAACATAATATTTTGTCTTTCTAAAAAATGAAAAAGTCTATGATACAATTATAGTTTAATATTTTTTCTTTTAAAATTAAAAGAAAATGAATATTATTATATATATAAGATAATATGCATTATAAATATTATAAAAAATATTAAATCAGGTACAAGTTAAGTTGGGTTGTTTGAATCTTAGTATAAACTCAACTTTAATCAAGGTCAGATTAAAAAAAACTTAACCCAATTTCAATCCAAATATTAAAAATAATTTCCCACATAAATATTGGGTTGACCTAGTCCACCCAAATTGCACCCTTATTCCAACTTTAGCCAACAAATAATGACCAGGTTCACCCAACTTTAGCGATATGGCTCACTTTTTCCTTCTTGATAAGATTCAGTTTCCTTAGAAATTGTTACATCTCTTCCATATCATTTCCCCTTTTGAATTTAAATAAAACTGGGGTTATTAAATGAATTCTAAAATAATTCTTATTTGATAGTGATAATAACCAATAATTCTAGATAGTGATAATTACCCAATAACTTCTAGCCATTATGTTGTTCTCGCGGGTGACTTCCTTATATTTTAGAACTAATAAAATCTTAGTACCAAACTTCTCCTTTTCATTATGAAATTGCCAACCTATTTCATAATCTATTGATGTGGCCTTATATAAGTTAAATTAATTTTATTCGTTGTGGGCCACTCAACTATTTTTCTAACTGCTTGATTTTACTAAACTAAAATTACTACGACCCAATCCAAACCCAACATGGTGGCTTTCTTCCTCAGCTTCTACCCTCAATTTTCATCTTAACTACCCCGCATCATGTAAGAGTCCACAGTACATATCTTGCAATTACGTACACTCCTTTCTTTAAAACGTTATTGATTTTTATCAATCCTTTGGAGTCCACCAATTTCCTTTTACCGTCACATGGTAAAGATAGACTATGATCTTTACTAAAGATCCTTTTTAGATAGTAATTCTCTCTTACACAACTTCATCATATTTTGGTAACTTGACTCTCATCACTTACCATGATGAGGCCAATTGAGACATGCCTTTTTCTTTCAATTTTGGCCAATGTGTCTGCAAAAATTAGGTCTAAATAGTAATATATATCAAATCACTACAACGGCCTGTAGTAGTGTTGTAAGACCGCCACCAAGTGCTTCTGCGCAGAGCCTCACCCTCAATCCATATCTGTGATGATGATGATGCTGCTGCCGCGGCCATTGCAACCACCCACATTACTATCACTGCAAAAATGGAGGAGGCCATGTTTAATAATGCAATTGTCTGTGCTCGAGACTGGGAATAAGGATTTAAAATATCGGCGAGGAGAGTCTTGAATCAAGCACACTGCCCCTCAAGTCATTAGTCTTGGGGCATATTTCTCCGTAATTGCTGCAAGATTTCTGCCAAACTTCATCATGTTTTCTTCGTCAAACATAGTTGGATTGTTTATTTCTACTTTGAAACTTGAAATTTGGGTCGTCGTCCCAGGATGTGAAAATATGAAGAATTGCAAAGGAAAACAGAGGAGAAAACAGAGGAGCACTTAAACGTGTATTGAATCAAAAATTCTCTTTGCATTCAAATGAGATAAAAGCTGTACAGGTGAGGTCTATTTATACACTTGAAATAAATCAATAAAGTTGTTAAGTATTGACAATTGGCATAACTAATTTAACTGATATTAGTTAGATGAATTATGTTTGGCTACTTGTGACTTTAACTCTAATTCATCTATCAGATTTTGGATATTCCAACACCCCCCCTCAAGATGAGAATGAATGTTTATCATTCCCATCTTGCTGATAAGATGATGAAAATTGAGACATCCGAGAGGTTTGGTCAATATATCCACCAGTTGATGCTTGGAAGGAATGTGGATTATTTTGATCAAACCCTCTTGCAATTTCTCTCTAACAAGATGGCAATCGAGCTGTATATGTTTTGTCCTTTCGTGGTGTACTGGGTTGGAAGCTATTTCTGAAGCATGTTTGCTGTCAGTATATAACAGTGCTGGTTGAGCATGCTTAACATTCAAATCAACCAACAAATAAACCAACCATTGAAGCTCACAAGTTGTAGTGGCTAAAGCTATGTATTCAGCTTCTGCCGAGGACCTACTTATAGTAGGTTGCTTCTTTAATTTCCAAGATATGAGAGAGTCTCCTATGAAAACTGTGAAACTAGTAACACTTCGCCTAGTGTCAACGCAGCCACGCCAATCACTATCGGAATATGCCTTTAAATATAGATCAGATGAAGCCTTTAGGAATAAAACTTGACCTGGTGTTGCCTTAATGTATCGAAGAACTCTTTCTGCAGCTTGTAAATGTGTTGAATGAGGATTAGACATAAATTGGCTGAGAGCTTGTACTACATATGCCAAGTCAGGTCTAGTGATTGTTAAGTAAAGAAGTCTGCCAATGAGTCTTCTGTATGATGCAGGATCAGACACTAAAGGACTTGAATCATTGGCAGTAAGTTTTAAACGTGATTCCATAGGAAACCCAACTAGTTTAGAGCCAAAGAAACCACTATCTTTCAATACATCCAGAGCATACTTTCGTTGAGACAACACAATACCTTTTGCTAATCGGGCTACTTCAATGCCTAAAAAATATTTCAGTTCACCTAAATCTTTTATAGTAAAAGATTCATGGAGAAACTTTTTCACAGCATCTATTTCCTTGAGATCATTTGAAGCTATTATAACATCATCAACATAGATTAATAGAGCAATGAAACTAGTTGATGTTTGTCTGATAAAAAGGCTTGAATCTGACTTTGCTTGACTAAAACCAAACTTGAGTAAAGATGAAGACAGCTTTGAGTACCACTACCTCGAAGCTTGTCTCAAACCATATAAACTCTTTTTGAGTTTACAAACCCGAGGGTCATTTGGTGTTGAAAAACCTGGTGCCAATTGCATATAGACCTCCTCATTTAAGTCTCCATGTAAGAAGGCATTATTTACATCAAGTTGATGTAAATACCATTGTTTAGTTGATGCAATAGCAAGAAGCACTCTAACTGTTGTCATCTTTGCAACAGGAGAGTATGTGTCAAAAAAATCAAGCCCCTCTTGTTGAGTGTAGCCCTTGGCTACAAGCCTAGCTTTGTACCTTTCTACACTTCCATCCGCCTTAAATTTCACTCGGTATACCCACTTACAACCTATAGCAGTTTTGTTTGGAGGTAAAATTGCAAGATCACGAGTTTTATTATGCTCAAGAGCTTTTATTTCATCAGTCATAGTAGTTTGCCAATGAGGAATTGAGACAGCTTGTTTGTAAGTTTTTGGTTCAAAAGTGGATGAAATTAACAAAAATGAAAGCTTTGTGTTTAGAGGATAATCTGGAATCAGATAAAAAGGAGAATATGCAGTAGGGCTTACCAGATGAGGAGCAGCTTGAAGATGCTTGAGTTGCTGAATCAATCTTAGTCATATTACCACAATAGTAATTCTGCAAGTATTTAGGTAAATGCTTAGTTCTTTCAAACCTTCTAAGACTATTAGCATCATTGTTTGCATGAATTGAATTTTCAAGAATTGAAGATTCAATAACAGAGGTTGGATCAGTAGAATTTGTAGAACCAGAAGTTATAGAAACTGAGTTGTTTGGTTTGCAGGATTTGGATTCATATATTTGGGTAAAATTTGGAAAAACAAAAGGTTTGTGAATTGTGTTTGGAATAGAGGGAAATGTAGATTCATGAAAAAGTATATTCCGAGAAACAAAAGTTTTGAGAATTGTTAAGTCAAAAACTTTGTATCCTTTAATGTTTGGTGGATAACCAAGAAAAATACATTTTGTTGCTCTTGGCTGGAATTTGACTCGATTGTTTGTGATTGTACTAGCAAAACATAAACAATCGAAGACTTTGAAGTAATTGTAGTTAGGTGGCTTTTGAAATAATAATTGAAATGGTGTTTGATTATTTAGAATGGATGATGGAGTACAATTTATCAGATGTGTGGCTGTTTGATTCGTCCCCAATTGGTGTTCTACTTGATTTAACTCAATCAACTGATGAGCTTTGATTTCAATCCTCAGACGGGAGTTATCAGCAAAATTTATAAACCTATTTCACCATATACTAGGGTAGCATAGCTAGCATAGCATAGTGGCTCTAGGATCGTCCACAGAGATGGGTTTTCACTTCATAATTGATATTACTTCAAAGATGAATTGGTGCTTTTTCATTTCAAGGTTAGCTTTAAAAGAAAACATAAGTTTGCATGAAAACGAATGGTTTTAAGCTAACCCAACAAAAAGTAACTGAAATTAACTAGGAAGAAAGGTGTTTCTTGGGATCTCAGGTTACTAGGATCAGGTGCCATCTACAAAAGGGAGTTCCGGTCACTTGTTTCTTTTCCTCGCATTGGGGATTTAACATATAGTTATTTCCCGAACCGGTGTGGTACAGATGCTTACCGTTAATGGTTTCAAAACTAAATCCCTCTCACTGATACACCTTGCAATGGCTCGTGCCTCTCACCTAGCATTTGCCATTCAAGGGGATCTTTAACCTTGGATTATCCTTTAAAAGCTCGCAAGAGATAACTAATGGATGTCTCCTTGGAGTCCAAAAGCTTACCAAGTGTTGGCTGGTCTAGAAAATCCTACCTTCAAACCACCTCCCAAAGGCTCGCAAGAGATAAACTAGTGTATCTCAATGGACGGAGACCACTTGCCTTATCAAGTGTTGGCCCAGGTGATTCAAAGGCGTTTTAAGTTAACTAAAAAGATAAAAACCATAAACGGGTCACACTTTCTCTTCATTAAAAATGGAAACAACAAAAACTCACCCTCATGCAGCCGGCACCTTACCTAGCTTCCTTCACCTAAGAGACAAAAAGTCTAACCTCTCATCCTCTAAGGAAAAATCCTCAGAGTATGTTTGGCTAGAAAGAAAATAAAAGAGAAAACAAAGACGAGAAGGAAAAACAGAGCAAGGCTCTGTATATTTTATATATCTACATAAGTTTGTCTCTGAGAACAAGCTCCCAAGATGTGTTCCAAGGGAAAATTACAAATATATATATAAGGGGTTATTCACCCTTTGCTTCTTACTTCCTAACTAAGGAATCATGTGATAGGAGGGTTACAAGGAGAGTTTGGGAATTTAGACATCAAATATCTAAAGCAAAAATATCCCAGGATGTCGGTTGCAGTTATCGGGTGGCTTCAGGAGGCGTTTCGCAGCTGGCACTGTAGCGCTGCGAAATTTCGCAGCCAAAGGCCAAAATTTCGCAGCCCTGCGAAATTCTCCTTCAGCTTGGAGCGATCGGATTCCAATGGTTGTAACTTCTTCATTTAAACTCAGAATCGTGCACCATTTGAAGCATTGGATTCTTGACTTCCTGAGCTTTGAAATGGTATATAGTATGCATGAATTGGACTTCGGGAAGTACTCCAAAAGTGGCCAAGAAGACTGCAACTGCTGTCCCCTGTTTTGCTTCATGGCAGATTCCTCTTTGCTTTCCTCCTTGCATTCCGGATTTGCTCATGGCAAAGGACTTTAAAGCTTCAAAGCTTTGGTTCTTCATGTTTTTGAGCTTTCCAAAAGCTTTGCCATGGATTCCAAAGAACTCTCCTCAATCTCGGATTGCTTTGGTGATCAAATAGCTAACAAAAACACCAAAACTTACACAATTTGATTAGAATTGGTTGCAAGGGTCCTTAATATGTTAATTGGGTTAAAAGGTGATAACTACTACTCAAAAGTGTTTAAAAGAGTTAATTACAAGCATACAAAATAGCATTTTTGAGTAGTAATCACTCTCCCCAACCGACATATTGCTAGTCCCTTAGCAATGAAGGAGAGAAAAATAAAATAAAAGGTAATATAATTTACAAAATCATGTTGATCACTTCAAAAAATGTTTAAGTGGCATGACTGATCAAACTCTCACATGGAACATTAAAGAAATAAAACTCAAACTTCAACAAGAGTTATCAAATAAAAATTGTCTAATCACAATTCATAAAGAGAAGGCATTATGCAAATTTAAGCTTCAAAATCATTTTCACTCCCAAAGAGTCAATCCTTACTCTTCCACAAAAATCTATGTGTTATTTATTAGCTTCCGAATGTAGTATGTCAAACTAATCTCACCCCTCAACCTAGTTCTTTTCAAAGCTTAGCAAACTAATCAACCTCCAATAGGCTAGAACGCACCTCTTTCCTTTCACAATTTTTTTCTTGTAGGAGTACAAGGCTTAAAGGTATTCTTTTCTAAATTGTCCATGTAACGGGGGTCCATCGATGGCTCCCAACCAATCAAGGTTTAGGGCATCAAGCTTTAAGGATCTTTTAACCGCTAGCTCCTCGGATTTCACCCCGGACTTTTGAGAATGAATTTTAAATACCCAAGCACCTACAGTATGCTAAACTCCACCTATTCACCCATGTAACGAGCATTGAGGTCGGTGGCTCCCAACCAATGAAGGCTTAGGGCACCAGGCTTTAAAGATTTTCACCATATACCCCTCAGACCTTGCTCGGGTTTCAAGGCAAGTAAAACATTTTTTTCTTTCTTTTTTTTTCAAAGGCTCATTGGCCTTTTTTAAGGTGTCCCAACACTATTAAATGAGGTCAAAAGTACCAAGTCTAAAATTTTCCTAAGTCAAGAGGGAAATAGTTTTTCATCTTATAAACGGAAGCTAGTGCATAGTGTGTGAATAGCTTAAAGTGGAAGAACTAAGCTTGAATTCAATAGAAGATTCAACAATTCATCAACTTTAGTAAGCATAATACAAACTCTAAGTCAAGTAAAAAGACAAAAATTCAATTTCTCCCATTTCATTTTGAAAATTTTTCCTTAGTAACCATGGAGAGTATTCAAAAAAACTTTAAAAATTTTTAAAATTAAGCAAAAAGCAACTAAATTACCAAAATAACTTAGCATTAATAACAAAACTTACTTCCTTAACTCTCCCCCCAACCAAGCTGAACATTGTCCTCAATGTTTCAAGAGCAATTAGAAAATAAAGGGAGGAAGTGGTACCTCTTGAGTGACATGGAGTCCAAGTCGGATAGAAGAAACCACATGTTTCAAAAAAAACAAAAGAGTCAGTGAGTAGAGAAAATAGAAAAATGCTAAGTTTAAACAAAAATGATGTCTATATATGATGTATCATCAGTAATACATCCAATCCCATAGTATAAGACATCAAAACATGGAATTATCTATACTACTATAATAAGTAAATACAAAAAGTAAAGAGATGATCAAGTAATGGTAAGGTCCTGTGGAACTGATGGCTCTGTGGTGGCCTCCTGAGTGGGTTGGATCATGACTTTGGCCTCTGTTCTGGTAGTCTCCTTGGATGGCATAGTCTCCTCGGCTGGAGCTCTCAGCTGGAGCTATGGGCTTTGATGGTTTAAGGAGGTAAGAAATGGAATGAGAGGCTTCATGTGTGTGATCTCAGTGTGCACGGGGCTCTCCTCTTCAGATGCATGGTTGCAGGCTCTCTTGGCATTTTCACAACTTCCCTTGGCTTCACAAAGTGTTTTCGCAAATCATTTAGTAGCTTGGAGGTGTTTTCGCAGCTATTTTGAAGCCAAAAGGAAAAAAGAAACATTTTTGCAGCCAAAGGGAATTTTCGCAGGGGGCTATGGGGCTGCGAAATCATTTCGCAGCCAAAGTGGAATTTCGCAGCCCAATTTCAAAGTTTGGAAATCATTTTGCATCCATTTTGAAGTTTGGAGATCATTTTATAGCCATTTGGAAGCTAGGAGATCATTTCGCAGTCATTTGGGAAAAAAAAAATTTCGCAGCCCATTTCGCAGCTGCGAAATAAGGTTACTGTGCTGCGAAATGGCACTCGTGTACCAAAGGGGTGTTTCGCAGCTGCGAAACACCCTGCGAAATGGGGCTTTGGCTGCGAAATTCCCGCTCAGCTTTGCGCGTTCGTCTTCAAACGGCCATAACTTTTTCGTTTCAACTCTAAATTGCATACCGTTTGAAGCATTGGACTCCTGACTTCCCAAGCTTCAAAACGAGATATATCATGCATAATTTGAGCTCCAGGAAGTGCTTCAAAATGTGTCCAACAGTAGCAAAATGGGGGTGTGACATTTCTATTCAGCTTTGCATGGTTGTCTTCAAACGGCCATAACTTCTTCGTTTCAACTCCAAATCAAGTACCGTTTGAAGCTATGAACTCCTAACTTCCCAAGCTTCAAATCGCCATATGGTATGCATGAAATGGACTTCGGAAAGTACTTGAAATGTATCCAACAGTTGCGAAATGGAGGTGCTGGTTGCATCGGAGAAGACGGCCGAAGGTGCGCGCGGCTTGCTCAGGCGGAGGAGGTAGACGTGAGGGTGCTCTAGTTTGGCTCCTCTTGGTACCTTTTTGAAGTTCAAGTGACCGGTTAGAATAGGAAAAATGGAATTTATACCTTTTAAAAGGATGCCAAGGGACGCTTTTCATTTTTGCAGCAGGGTGGCAATTTCGCAGCGAGGAGGCGTTTTCGCAGCGGCACTGTAGCGCTGCGAAATGGCACTCATGTGCCAAAGGGTGGTTTCGCAGCTGCGAAACACCCTTCGAAATGGCGTGTCAGCTGCGAAAATGAGAATTTTTAGGCGTGGAGGATTTCGCAGCCGTTTCGCAGCTGCGAAATGAGTGTATGGGGCTGCGAAATGGCACTCGTGTGCCAAGGACCCTTTTCGCAGCTGCGAAAATTTTCACAGCGGGCACTGTAGCACTGCGAAATGGTTTCACAGCGGGAGGCTGATTTCGCAGCGGCAGGGGCGATTTTCGTAGCAGCACTGTAGCGCTGCGAAATTTTCCTTTAGGTCGGTGCAATTTTCTTCCAATGCCCATATCTTCTTTGTTTGTACTCCGATTTGGACACCGTTTGAAGCGTTGGATTCTTGACTTCCGGAGCTTCGAAATGGTATATGGTATGTAAGAAATGAACTTGGGAAAGATCTCCAAATGTCAGAATGAAGACTGCAGCTGCTCTCCAAATAGCCATGTGTGCCCAATTGTTTTGAAGTCCCTCCTACCATTGATCATCCAAAAGCTTATGTTAAATCAAAACAAATGAAAATTAAAGCATTGAAATCAAAATTAAAACAAGTAATAAAATAACGCAAAAAAATATGGACTAGCTAATCTTTAAAAAGACTAAGTCCATCAAAAAAAATTTGATCCTGATTTAACTTGCCCGGATCCCATATGAAGTTTGCATCTCTCACTTGAGACTTGCTTTGTATGATTTTTCCATACAAAGCTTGGGGGAAAAGTGGAGACATGTGCTTCATCATTTCTTCCTTGATGACTATCCTCTGTGGTTCTTCATCTATATTAAAATCATAGTCATCTTTCTTTATGTTTTTCCCCTTTTTCTTTCCTTTAATTTCCTCCCTCTTTTCTTTCTCTGCTTCACTCTCTTCCTTATGCTCTAGCTTGGATGTAGGCAGATCAACCTCTTTACCACTCCTCAAAGTGATAGCCATTTTAACTTCCTTCACCATTGAAGATTCTCTTTCAAGAGCCTCCACTTCATGGATACCCTTAGAATTTTGATGAGGTTGAGAAGGAAAGTTTCCTTTTTCTTGCACTATGTTGAGGTTGGTGAGCCTTGAGATTGAATATTGAAGATTATCTATCTTCTGAGATAGATCATTTTGCACTCCATCCATCCTTTTGTTCAATGAACTCTCTACACTGTCAATTCTTTGACTGAGCTGAGCATTGATGGATTTTTGAGCTCCAACAAAGTCTCCCAAGACCTTGCTAAGATTCACCATAGCTTGTTCAAGGTTTGAGGCTTGCTGAGGTGCTTGAACAGATTGTATGTCCCAAGAGAAATTTGGATGGTCCCTCCAATTGGAATTGTAGGTGTTGCAATCACCAAACATTTCCCTCACCGTTGGAATGGTAGGACACTCTTCCACCAAGTGCTCATAAGATAGACAAATGGCACAAGGCATAGCTTGCAATGGTGTCTGAGAGATGGCTTGCACTTCTTGCATTTTCTTCATTTCTAGCTCTTCTAATCTCCTTGCCATAGCTGCAATCTTTGCCTTCATATCTATGCCATCATTCAAAATATACATCTCACCCTTAGCATTAGGTTGAGACGTCATTTGTTCCATATCTCTAGCATTTGGTTCATCCCATCCTCTTGAAAATTCATCCACATAACTCATGAAATTGATGGCTTCCTCTGCTATCTCGTATTCAATATGGCATGCACAACTAGCAATTTGAGAATTAAAAACAGAAAAAACAAAACAAACAAAAATTCTAGAGAAGAAAAAATTATTAAGATTAACTAAAAGCTATACTAAAATATGAACAAAGAAAAAGAAACAAATAAAAAGAGTTAGTAAAAAGAAAAGAAAAATCACCAAACTTGTGATGAAGATCACAAGTGTTCTCAAAAGATCATATCACTGCAAAGTGGCACCATCCCCGGCAACGGCGCCATTTGATTCGTCCCCAATTGGTGTTCTACTTGATTTAACTCAATCAACTGATGAGCTTTGATTTCAATCCTCAGACGGGAGTTATCAACAAAATTTATAAACCTATTTCACCATATACTAGGGTAGCATAGCTAGCATAGCATAGTGGCTCTAGGATCGTCCACAGAGATGGGTTTTCACTTCATAATTGATATTACTTCAAAGATGAATTGGTGCTTTTTCATTTCAAGGTTAGCTTTAAAAGAAAACATAAGTTTGCATGAAAACGAATGGTTTTAAGCTAACCCAACAAAAAGTAACTGAAATTAACTAGGAAGAAAGGTGTTTCTTGGGATCTCAGGTTACTAGGATCAGGTGCCATCTACAAAAGGGAGTTCCGGTCACTTGTTTCTTTTCCTCGCATTGGGGATTTAACATATAGTTATTTCCCGAACCGGTGTGGTACAGATGCTTACCATTAATGGTTTCAACACTAAATCCCTCTCATTGATACACCTTGCAATGGCTCGTGCCTCTCACCTAGCATTTGCCATTCAAGGGGATCTTTAACCTTGGATTATCCTTCAAAAGCTCGCAAGAGATAACTAATGGATGTCTCCTTGGAGTCCAAAAGCTTACCAAGTGTTGGCTGGTCTAGAAAATCCTACCTTCAAACCACCTCCCAAAGGCTCGCAAGAGATAAACTAGTGTATCTCAATGGACGGAGACCACTTGCCTTATCAAGTGTTGGCCCAGGTGATTCAAAGGCGTTTTAAGTTAACTAAAAAGATAAAAACCATAAACGGGTCACACTTTCTCTTCATTAAAAATGGAAACAACAAAAACTCACCCTTATGCAGCCGGCACCTTACCTAGCTTCCTTCACCTAAGAGACAAAAAGTCTAACCTCTCATCCTCTAAGGAAAAATCCTCAGAGTATGTTTGGCTAGAAAGAAAATAAAAGAGAAAACAAAGACGAGAAGGAAAAACAGAGCAAGGCTCTGTATATTTTATATATCTACATAAGGTTGTCTCTGAGAACAAGCTCCCGAGATGTGTTCCAATGGAAAATTACAAACATATATATAAGGGGTTATTCACCCTTTGCTTCTTACTTCCTAACTAAGGAATCATGTGATAGGAGGGTTACAAGGAGAGTTTGGAAATTTAGACATCAAATATCTAAAGCAAAAATATCCCAGGATGTCGGTTGCAGCTATCGGGTGGCTTCAAGAGGCGTTTCGCAGCTGGCACTGTAGCGCTGCGAAATTTTGCAGCCAAAGGCCAAAATTTCGCAGCCCTGCGAAATTCTCCTTCAGCTTAGAGCGATCGGATTCCAATGGCTGTAACTTCTTCATTTGAACTCGGAATCATGTACCATTTGAAGCATTGGATTCTTGACTTCCTGAGCTTTGAAATGGTATATAGTATGCATGAATTGGACTTTGGGAAGTACTCCAAAAGTGGCCAAGAAGATTGTAACTACTGTCCCCTGTTTTGCTTCATGGCAGATTCCTCCTTGCTTTCCTCCTTGCATTCCGGATTTGCTTATGGCAAAGGACTTTAAAGCTTCAAAGCTTTGGTTCTTCATGTTTTTGAGCTTTCCAAAAGCTTTGCCATGGATTCCAAAGAACTCTCCTCAATCTCGGATTGCTTTGGTGATCAAATAACTAACAAAAACACCAAAACTTACACAATTTGATTAGAATTGGTTGCAAGGGTCCTTAATATGTTAATTGGGTTAAAAGGTGATAACTACTACTCAAAAGTGTTTAAAAGAGTTAATTACAAGCATACAAAATAGCATTTTTGAGTAGTAATCACTGTTAATACACAATCTGTCCAATAGGATAAGGGTAATTTTGACTAAAACATGAGATATCTAGCTACATTCAATAGGTGTTGATGTTTTCTTTCAACCCTTCCATTTTGTTCAGGTGTTTCAACACATGATAATTGATGAATAATGCCATGTTCTTGATAGAAAGTAGGCATATTAAATTCTTGACCATTATCTGATCTAAGAGTTTGAATATTAGTGTTGAAATGAGTGTGAACATAAGCTAGAAAGTTGGTAAGTATAGCTCGAGTTTCCGTCTTGGTTTTCATTAAGAATAACCAAGTAAATCTTGTGAAATCATCAACAATAGTTAGAAAGAATCTATAACCAGAATATGAAGGAATAGAAAAAGACCCCAAATGTCAATGTGAACCAATTGAAAGGCTTTATTTGATTGACTGTTTGATATAGGAAATGGTAGCCTTTTCTGTTTAGCTAATGGACAGATCTCACAAACTTTGTTATGAGTAACCTTTACAGAAGAATCAGAACTATTTATGAGTTGTATTTTTGCATTTGGAATATGGCCTAAACGAAAAAGCCATAGATAAGAATTAACAATACAAGACTCAACTAAAGAACTAGAAGGTAAACTAATTGAACTAGAAAGCATTTCTTTTTTTGTTTGAGCAGATGATTGTTGAAGATGGTACAGACCAGATTGAACTTCAGCAAGCCCAATCATCCTCCATTTGCTGAGGTTCTGCAAGATACATTTAGATTGAAGAAAAAATAATCCAATTGAATTATCTTTAGTCAATCTTGATGCAGAAATAAGATTGATATTGAAAGATGGAACATAAAGAGCATTGTGTAAAGTAATATCAGGTGAGAATTTTACAAATCCAGTGAAAATAATTAGAACCATTTGTCTATTTGGTAAATGAACTTTGGAAGATGTTTTAGGTAAAACAATCGAGTCAATTAGAAGGGGAAAACAGATCATATGATCTGTTGCTCCTGTATGAAGAATCCAAGTAAACTGGTTCTTTGATGAAGAAACTGTATTGCAGAAGAAGGAATTACCTGACGTGGATGCAACATTGGCAGTTGCATTAGAATTTATGTTTGAGCTAGAAAGGCTATTTGCTAGAGTAAGCAGATTCTCGATTTGTTCTTGAGAAAAAATCATGTTGGAATTACTTGAATTTTGCTCCAAAACATTAGTATTATTTGCAGTGGGCAATCTTTGAAAATTTTTTGCTGCAGTTGGTGCAGAGTTGAATCTTTTTCCTCTTGGTCCTTTCCATCCAGGAGGATATCCAATTAGCTGAAAACATTTATCAACTAAGTGGCCTGAATAACCACAATGAGAGCAGATTGCATCAGACTTTCCTTTCTGCTTTGTGAATCGAGTATTACTTGTTGAAACAGTTCTTGATGATTGTTCAGCAACCATTGCTTGTGAATCAATGGAAATGCCAACTACATTAGTTAATGATCTTTGACTCTCTTCTTGTAAAAGTAGGGAAAAAACTCTACTCATAATGATAAAGGAGATTGTAGTAGCAATTAACTTCTAATTGCTGAATAAGAATCATGAAGCCCCACAAGAAATTTCATTACATAGTCTGATTGTTGTCTATCAGTTAAGTCCTTCAAAATATTACATGAACAATGATTAAGGTTCCCACATCTGCAATTGGGAATAGGACGGTAGCTAATGTATTCATCCCATAAAGCCATGACTTCACTTAAATATTCAGTGACAAATTTCGAATTTTGAGAAATGGAACTTAAGGATTTTTCCAAGGAGAAAACCCTTGGTCCATCACTTCTGAGATATCTGAGTTTCAGCTCCTCCTAGATATCAAAAGCATTTGTGAAATAGAGAAGACTACCACGGATTTCTTTGGCAATTGAATTCATTAACCAAGACAGGACAAGATTATTTGCTCTTAGCTAAGCAACGCGAAGAGAAGGTTCATTAGTGATCGATTGAACCAGAGAACCATCAACAAATGCAATTTTATTTTTCACTATTAAAGCAATTGATATAGATCGACTCCATGCAACATAATTCTCACCAGTGAATATCTCGGAGACTAGAAGTGCACCAGGATTATCAGATGGATGTAAGTAATAGCAGTTGGATGAATCATCCGAAAGATTCTGTACAGATCCACTTGATGAATGAGAGTTAGCCATAGAAGCATTTTCTTCCTCAGTCATTGTGAAGCAACAATCGAACAGGAAAGAAGAAGAGTCAAGAAAGAATAAGAGCAGCGGAAAATATCTTGCTCTGATACCATGTGAAAATATGAAGAATTGCAAAGGAAAACAGAGGAGAAAACAGAGGAGCACTTAAATGTGTATTGAATCAGAAATTCTCCTTGCATTCAGATGAGATAAAAGCTGTACAGGTGAGGTCTATTTATACACTTGAAATAAATCAATAAAGTTGTTAAGTATTGATAACTAGCATAACTAATTTAACTGATATTAGTTAGATGAATTATGTTTAGCTACTTGTGACTTTAACTCTAATTCATCTATCAAATTTTGGATATTCCAACACGGGAGTCAAGGTCTTTTTCCGAACATATTTAACATCCTTTTTTGTTGCTATAAGATTTGAATATCTCGAAGATGTAGATATTTTTTACCAAAACTTGTTGGTATCCTAACTCACTGGAACATTGACAAGTACTAATTCAAGAGTGATGAGCATAAAAACAAAAAGAAAGTGTGTTCCCCATTTCACATGCATTCTTACTTGATGGCGAGACTCGCTTTTTGTTTTGTGAAAAACTAATTTTATAAATATTAGAATCGCCACTTTTTTTTTTTGTTTATTTTTTTTAAAAGGCAAACAAAATAAGAAAAAAAAAACCCTAAGTGTAACTCTAGAAGGAAAAGATAGGTATGTGAAAACCAGTTGAGTTTAGGGTCAAGTTACCTCTCGGGAAGGTACGGTGAAGAACTGTAACACCCCTCTAAGTCCTAAAAGTTAGGTCTCTACTAAGTAAGTTGAAATAATTATGACAATTAATCGGTAAACCAGTGGATACCATGGGTCCAATCTATATCAAAGCATATACGCTCAATAAGCAATAATCACATAAAGTGAAGAATGTGCCTTCATAACTTGTCAAACGCTTTCATAAAACAAAAGAATTAGTTTATAAGTAACAATATCATAACATACACAATATGCATTCCACCCAAGGTCAATAGGCAAGGACATCAACATAGAGATCAAACAAAGCAAAGCTAACCAATAACAAGAAATAAGCATACATGCTAATCCACACAAAAAGGTAAGGATAGAAAGCGTACTTTGATAGCATTTTAAAAGTGCTTTTATAAAAGTTAAGTAGCAAATAACAAATATCATATTACACTATAAACATTGCATACCGATAGTATTTCAATGCATCAAGCAAACAATTGTAGACAAAGTTCACCCATAGACTTTAATTTAAATAAAAAGATGAGGGGAAAATTTGCATAACTTGTTTGGCAAGCATAGCATTTCTTCAAAGGGTGATACTTAATTTATAAAATATAATAACATTGAATTTAAAGGGCAAACTTAAATCTAATCAATTATATGCATATAGCTCAACCATTACTAATGAAAACCAAATTACTTACTTCTACTGGGGGCATGTTATTATGCATGTTGCAACTTTAGTCTGTATTAGACCTACAACTTACTATGAATACTCCCCTTCACAACTTGTACTTGGAAAAAAACCAAATATCTCTCACTTATTAATCTTTGGTTGTGTAGCATAAGTGCCCATTGCACCTACACAATGCACTAAAATGGGTCCCCAATGAAGACTTGGGATTTATGTAGGTTTTGATTCCCTATCTATCATAAGTATCTTAAACCTTTGACAGGTGATGGTTTTATAGCCTGCTTTGTAGATTGTCATTTTAATGAGAGTGTTTTCTCATCATTAGGGGGAGAAAAGCTGATTCCTAAAGAATGGCAAGAAATTACTTGGAGCACATCTACTATGTCTTATCTTGATTCTTGTATAAATCAATGTGAACTAGAAGTTCAAAGGATCATTCATTTACAAAATCTTACAAATCAATTACTAGATACATTCATTAATAGAAAGAAAGTGACAAAGTCACATATCTCGGCTGCAAATACTCTAACACGGGTTAATGTCCTTGTAAGACAATTAATAAATGAATCTAAGTACGCTTGAAACGTGGTAGACTTGTTGGCTTAAATGATGTAACTTCTCAAAACAGGAAAACACAAGGAAAACTTGGCACTCTAGAAGAGACCATCAAATGATCGATCAGTCTAAAATTGATGAATCTGTAGTCCCAGAAAAGGCACAAATAATGCAGAAAGCCCCTGAAGAGGCATATTGAACAAGAGGTACATATTGAATAAGTAGCCTCTAAAGAGGCATACATACTTGAAAATTGTGAGATCTCAATAAGTTATGTACACATGAGAGAAAAATGAGATTGAAATAATATTGTAATTAACAATATTTCATTTTCCAAGTGGCCTCTTATATCATAAGAAATTATGAAGATCCCGAATCACAAAAGATGGAAAAATGTCGACATAGAAATGATTGGTCAAAATGGAAAAAGGCTATGCAAGTAGAGTTAAACTCATTAACAAAATGAGAAGTTTTTGGACCTGCAGTCCAAACAACTAAAGATGTAAAGTGCGATCAGTAGCATAAGGTTTCTCGTAAAGACCTAGTATTGACTACAAGGAAACATACTCTCCCATCATGGATGCAATCACATTTCATTTCTTAATTAGTTTGGAAATCTCAAAAGGACTAAATATGCGTCTCATTGATGTTATTACAACATATGTATATTAATCCATGGATAATGATATTTACATGAAAATCCTTAAAGGATTAAAATTGCCTGAAACAAATAGTACAAAGCCTTGTAGCATGTACTCTGAAAAATTGGATATTGCTTTGAATACCACTTGAATAATAATCGAAAGTCCAATGGGGAACACCCAAAGGGAGGTGAATGGGTGATTTTAAAATTTTAAATAAATATATATAAATTATAACCACTTTTCTTATCCCAAAATATTATAAGGATAACTTAGATATTCAAATAGGATTTCACTTCAATTAAAAATCTAATTTTTATGGTTAATTGATATCCAAAGATTAACATTAATATATGTTGAAATATGTTAGGGATAATAATAATCACTACCATCATGCTCAACCTAACAAACTTAACACAATAATCCCAACAAATCAATAATTGGTTGTAAGTATAACCACCACAAGATAACCAATTACTTAATAACCAATTAACCAATCAATCCAATATATTTAATATCTTCAACAACCATATATGTAGGAATAAATATAAACCTTTTAGAATAGCCCTGCAAGATATTAGGTTAAAACAAATTAACTTATTCTCAGCAATTCAAACATAATATCAAATAAATATGAAATGAGGCACATGATTTTTTTATGTGGAAAACCCCCACAAACTATATATGGAGATAAAAAAACCGCGAGGTCTAAGACCTATCAATCGAAATCCACTATTTGAAAAAAGAATTTAAGATGAAAGATCTTGGAAAAACAAATTTGTTTTTTTAGCTTGCAAATCGAGCATTTTCCAGATGCAGTTTTAGTACATCAATCACCATACCTTAAGAAAATTTTGAATCATTTTTTTTTTTATGGATAAAGTGTATCCTTTAAGTTTTCCAATGGTTGTCCAATCACTTGATGTGAAAAAAAACCTATTTTTTCATTGCGAAAAAAGTGAAGAATCACTTGATCCTAAAGTACCATATCTTAATGCTATTGGTGCACTTATTTAT
Organism: Vitis rotundifolia; assembly: GCA_030254885.1. Classification (NCBI taxonomy): domain Eukaryota; kingdom Viridiplantae; phylum Streptophyta; class Magnoliopsida; order Vitales; family Vitaceae; genus Vitis; species Vitis rotundifolia. The sequence goes on from CM058154.1 coordinate 9,690,179, forward strand.
CTTACCAATTGTACACATCCAAACATTATTTTCCTATCAATTTATTAACAAGATACAGTCTTGCTCAAACTCGAAGACATTGAAATGGTATCAAACATATATTACACTATCTTCGCAAAACTATTGATATGGGTCTATTTTACTCAAATGAATCAAAGCTACAATTACTTGGATATGCGGATGCAAGATATCTTTCAAATCCACATAAGGGTAGGTCACAAATAGGGTATGTGTTTAATTGCAATGGTACTGCTATTTCATGGAGACTTTTCAAACAAATAATGGTGACCATATCATCAAATCATTCAAAAATACTTGCAATTCATGAAGCAAGTCATGAATGTATATAACTAAGATTTATGATCCAACATATTCGAGAATTATGTGGACTCTCCTCTATCAAAGGTGACCCAACAATATTGTTTGAAGATAATGTTGCATGCATTGTATAGACAAAAGGGGGTTATATGAAAGGAGATAGGACTAAACACATTTCACCAAAATTCCTTTATGCATATGAACTCGAGAAAATTGGTGAAATTGATGCTTAACAAGTACGCTCAAGTGATAATCTAGTAGATTTCACAAAGTCATTGTCAACCTCAACATTCAAGAAATTAATAAAAAAGATTTGAATGCGTCAACTCAAGGATATCAACATGAGGGAGAGTATGCTTGTAAAAGGATGTTAGTGTACTGTACTTTTTTTTCCTTCATCTAAGTTTTGTCCCATTAGGTTTTACTAGCAAAGTTTTTAATGAGGCAGTCCTAACATACCAAGAGCAGCTTAAGGAATTATAAGAATATTGTACTTTTTTTCTTTCGCTAAATTTTTCCCATAGGGTTTTTTACTAGCAAGGTTTTAATGAGGCATATTCTTCTAATGTGATGGACATCCAAGGGGGAGTGTCATAAATGAAGTGGTGAATGCCACCATACTATGATGTTAAATGTTAATTAAACATTATTTATGAGTTCCATTCATTCAACATTAATGGAAGCCATTTGGAAAGCTTATAAAAAGGCTTCCCATCCTTTGTGTAAGGAGCATCCTAAGCAAGAAAGCTTTTCTTAAAGCTCTTTCTCTCATTCTCTCAACTTTCTCAATTCTCTTATCTATTCCTTCCTTCTCATTACATATTATTAAAGTAATATATATTTCTCTCTACTTTTATTTGCAATGCATTTATTATCATTTTACAACAATTTTTAATTTTTTTTTACTTATTACTTGTTCTTAAAATTTTTTATTGAATATAAAAGGCCAAAATATTTTATTTTTTTGTTAACGACTAAAAATAACATTTTGAAACATATTAATATTTAATACTTAATAGAAATAAAATAATAAAAAATAAATAATCTAATACTTAATTATATTAAATTATATTTAGAATTAAATCATATTAAGGTCTATTTAAATTTAAGTAAAAAAACAAACATTACATCTGACAGGAGAAACTAATTTACAAATTTTATAATATTTATAATTTATATTATTTTAGAAAATAAAATTCAATGTTCTAAGTTTTTTAAACAAAGAATGTTAAATTGTAATATATTATATATTTTATTTTACTAAAAAATAAATATTTTCTTATTATTATCTTCAAATATTGGATTATTTACTATTTAAATTTTAAAAATTACAATCCAAATTTAACTAAAATTTAACACAAGTTTACAAAAATTATTTGGGTTATAAATTGAGTTGGGTTAATTCGAATTGTCTCATAATTCAAGTTAGGTTCGGGTGCTAATCACAAACCTGATATAACCGGGCAAGTTGCAGCCCTAATTACTTGTAGGTTTTCAATTCTATCACGAGTGGGGCCTGTAGGGACCCCTCCCCCTAACGACACGTGGCGCACATCGCTATCCGGATCAACTCCATCCGGACTTCCCAAAGGACACGTGGCGCCCCTCCATCCGAACTCCCTCATGGAGGAGCACATGGCACTCGCGTATACCACGCCCGGGCGATAGCATGTCCTATCCAGCTATGTTGTCCGGATCATTGACTAAAGTGAGCAAGCCTTGCTGAGTCACCCTCGACAGCCTGCCACAGCCCATGCTCCGCCGCCTGCAGAGCGAAAAGACAGGAGCGATGGACAGGAGCGATGACAAGTCGCCTCCCACGATCTCTGACAGCCGACCTAGGATGATTATGGCCCTGCCACCACCTAGAGGCATCATGACGAGCCAAAAAGTCTTCCCACCATTAAAGAGGGAGGCAGAGCTTCTGACACTATATAAAAGGACCTTCACACAAGGAGGAAGGTAAGCTTACTATCCTTAAAAAAGACCAACAGCTTAATCTCTCAGTCCATGGCTGACAAAACTATCGGAGGGTGTGTCCGGACACCCTGTCCAGACATCTTTTGCAGGAAAGACTGAACCAGAACTCGATATTAGTTGAAAGCGTGCGTCCACTTGGCAGCTACGTGGATCACCGGGACGCAAGGCATCAACAATGGCGCCATCTGTGGGAACCTTCTTTGATTCAGTCGCCGGCAAAGATGTCCACTCCTTCCAGAAGCCGCTCGTCTACTAGGGGAGAAGCAGAAAATTATTTCGAATGGTGCCAAGCCATCGAGAGAAGACAGCTGGAGAGCGAGCGACAAATGCAGACTCTCCTCCAGGAGACAGCAAGACTAAAAGAAGAAAATGTTGTGTTGCGCATCCAGGCTTCATCAACGGAGCCTCCTCGTAGTCAACACTCAAGAGGCCAGGAAGCGAACTCAAGGCCTGACCCAGAATCAATATACCCTGGGACTGCGGGGGCCACCCCCAAGACATACAACGTTAGGCCCCAAGAGCGACACACACCCGTGCATCAAGCTCCCCAGGAGGAAAGTTCAAATTCTACTCGTCTCTCATCGAAGAGACAGCGTGACAAAAGACCCCAGTTGTCAGGCGCGATGCGCGCGAGGCTAGGCCCACAAGAACCAGGGAAGACAAAGCTGCCAGCAGCCACAACCTGGGGAGCGCACCTTGACCCCCTGGTCACCCCCATGGAACAAAACGTCTTCCTCCACCAAGCGATACGCCAAGTTGGGAGAAACCACCCAAACGAGCCACCCACTGGCTCCATCAGCAAAAGACTGGACGACATGCTCTCCACGCCTTTTTGCACGCATATTATTCATTACAAACCCCCAAGGGGATTTCTCGTGCCTAAATTCTCCACGTACGATGGGTCCAGCGACCCCTTCGACCATATCATGCATTATCGACAACTCATGACTCTCGATATAGGCAACGACGCACTACTATGCAAAGTATTCCCCGTCAGCCTACAAGGGCAGGCCCTCTCATGGTTCCACCGCCTACCCCCTAACTCTGTTGATAATTTCAGGGACCTGTCGGAAGCTTTTGTGAGACAATACTTATGTTCTGCTCGACATAAGCAAAACATCAGCACTCTGCAAAACATAAAAATGCAGGAGAACGAATCTTTGAGGGAGTTCGTGAAGTGGTTTGGTCAGGCCGTGTTACAAGTTAGAGCTTGCAGCATGGATGCTGTCCTGCAGATCTTCAAGCGAAGCATCTGTCCAGGCACCCCATTCTTCGAATCGCTAGCTAAGAAGCCTCCTACGACGATCGACGACTTGTTCCGGCGTGCGAGCAAATATTCAATGCTCGAGGATGACGTGCGCAGCCACCCAGCAAATCTTGGTTGCCGGACAGGCATTTAGAAGTGGTGCGGAAAGAAATGCCAAACGTCCGAACCGGCCAAGGCCGTCCGATCGAAGACAGCAAGAACAAAGCCGCCCGGAAAGGCCGCCCCTCACACCCCTTTCCACATCCTATGAGAAGCTTCTCCCTATGATCCAAAACTTGTTCGACTTCAGGTGGCCCGGACCCCTCAGAGCGGACCCATCTAATAGGGATCATAGTAAAAAGTATGCCTACCATAAGAATCATGGTCACACAACGGAGACATGCAGGAGCCTCCATTATTTGGTCAAAAAGCTCATCAGGGCAGGACATTTGAAGCAATACCTCCGCTCAGATGCCAGAGGTAGAGAAGCTTCCTGAAGTCATAACTCTGGAACCCCCAGGGTTCCAGCCGCCCCCAAAGCCATTATAAACTATATTAATGGAGGCCCATTGGACGAGGAATACGACTCCAAATGAAAGAGACAGAGGCTATTGCGGGCAGCATCGGTGCGTGAGCGTGTCAACTCCATACGCCTTAGGATGACTGGGGGGGCCCTCGCCCCATAGATGGAACAATCATTTTCCCCCCAGTAGATCCCACGCGGATATTGCAACCGCACCGCGACGCCCTCATCCTGCCCCTGGTGATGGGAGACTTCGATGTGAGACGCATCCTAGTCGACCCGAGCAGTTCGGCCGATCTTTTACAAGCATCGGTAATTAGCCACATGGGACACAATCTAGCAGGCCTCGAAAACCCCGGGTGAATTTTGTCCGGATTCAACGGAGTAGCAACTACTTCCTTGGGAGATATTGTACTACCGGTCCAAGCTGGCCCAGTCACTCTCAACGTAGAATTTTCGATAGTTCAAGATTTATCACCCTTCAATGGCATCCTGGGGCGCACATGGCTGCACTACATGAAAGTCATCCCCTCTACGTATCATCAAATGGTAAGCTTTCTTACCAAGGATGGGCAAATCGACCTATACGGCAGCCAGTTAGCCGCTCGCCAATGCTATCAGATAGTGCGAGAAGTGGGAACCAGCCAGGAGGATAAACCCCTCCTTGAGCCCACCCACGCACTGGACCAATAGCAATTACTGAGTCCGGCGGACAAAGATCCCCCGGCAGCCGATCCCTTGCAGACAGTCCAAATTTCGGAAGAAGGTACTCACCTTACGTATATCAGTTCCCTCTTGACAGTAGAAGAGACCCGAAACATCCAAAGCGCCCTCCGACAAAGCCATGATGTCTTCGCATGGGCGCATTCGGATATGAAGGGAATTCACCCCTCCATTGTCTCTCATAGACTTAACGTCTTGCCAACAGCAAGGCCCGTCCGACAGAGAGTTAGACGTTTTCACCCAGACATGCAGAAGATTATCAGGGAAGAGATTGACAAGTTGCTGAAAGCTGGATTCATAAGATAAGTGAAGTATCCGGACTGGTTGGCAAATGTAGTGGTGGTACCCAAAAAGGAAGGCAAATGGCGGGTGTGTGTCGATTACACCAACCTCAATAATGCATGCCCAAAAGACAGTTTCCCTCTACCATGGATAGACCAAATTGTGGACTCCACTGCTGGGCAAGGGATGCTCTCCTTCTTGGACGCCTTATTCGGATACCACCAAATCCCCATGTCCCCGACCGACGAAGAAAAGACAGCCTTCATAACGCCACACGGTCTTTATTGCTACAAAGTCATGTTGTTTGGACTCAAAAATGCTAGCCCCACTTATCAAAGACTGATGACGAAGATCTTCAAACCTCTGGTCGGCCGCACAATGGAGGTATATATTGACGATATCGTTGTTAAAAGCAAAACCCGAGAGGAACATACCCTCCACTTGCAAGAAGTCTTCCACCTCTTAAGGGAGTATGGCATGAAATTGAATCCATCCAAATGCGCCTTTGGCGTGAGTGTTGGCAAATTCCTGGGATTTATGGTCAGCCAAAAGGGGATAGAGGTTAGCCCGGATCAAGTTAAGGCAGTCATTGAAACACCACCCCCCAGGAGCAAAAAGGAATTACAGCGCCTCACAGGCAAGCTCGTCGCGTTGGGACGCTTTATAGCCCGCTTCACTGATGAATTGTGACCCTTCTTCTTGGCAATACAGAAACTTGGGGCGAACAGATGGACGGACAGCTGCCAGAGCGCTTTCGAAAAAATTAAACAAGGTCTCATGCAACCGCCCATTCTAAGCAGCCCCCTCCCTAGAGAAAAATTGTATATGTACCTGGTTGTATCAGAGTGGGCAATTAGCACTGTTCTATTCCGCTGCCCCTCGCGCAAGGAGCAGAAACCTATTTACTACGTCAACAGAGCATTGGCTGACGTAGAAACAAGGTATTCAAAGATGGAGCTAACGGCCTTGGCCCTTCAAAGTGCCGCCCAGAAGCTCCGCCCTTACTTCCAAGCCCACCCGGTGGTCGTGCTAACTAACCAGCCTCTTCGCAACATCCTGCACAAGCCGGACCTAACCAGAAGGATGCTTCAATGGGCCATAGAATTGAGTGAATATGGAATCGAGTTCCAACCCCGATTGTTCATGAAAGGCCAAGTGATGGCTGACTTCGTGTTGGAATACTCCCGATGATCTATCCAGCTCAAGGAGCCAAGCAGAGAGGAGTGGTGGACTTTGCGGGTTGACAGAGCCTCCCGGTCGTCAGGATCCGGAGTAGGGCTCCTGCTGCAATCCCCAATAGAAGAACATCTGGAACAAGCTATCCGACTGGGATTCCCCGCCTCTAACAATGAAGCGGAATACAAGGCCATCCTATTCTGGTTGGACCTCGCCCTGGCCCTATCCGTCTCCAAGCTCCGAGTCTATAGTGATTCCCAACTTGTGGTAAGGCACGTCCAGAAGGAATACAAAGCTAAGGATGAGCGCATGACGCGATATCTAACTAAAGTAAGGGACACCTTACAACGGTTCGTCGAATGAACGATCGAAAAAATTAAACGAGCCGAAAACGGACGCGCCGACGCCCTGGCAGGCGTAGCCGCTTCCCTCCCTATCAAAGAAGCCATACTACTGCCTATACATGTGCAAACCAACCCCTCCATCACGGAAGCCTCCACTTGCAATACCATTGAGGCAAGCCAAGCGGACGGCCAAGAGTGGACAGAAGACGTAATAAGGTATCTCCGGACAGCTACTCTGCCCAAAGAACCCAAGCAGGCACACAAGACCCGGGTACAAGCTGCCCGTTTCACCCTGATCGAGGGGCACTTATTCAAGCGGTCCTTTACAGGCCCTTACCTTAGGTGCCTCAACTACTCAGAGGCCCTATATGTCTTGGCTGAGTTGCATGAGGGGGTGTGTGGAAACCATTCCGAAGGTCGATCCCTGGCGCACAAGGCCCATTCGCAAGGGTATTACTGGCCCACGATGAAAAAGGATGCGGCAGCCTATGTCAAAAAATGTGACAAGTGTCAAAGACATGCCCCCATACCACATGTGCCGTCGGAGACGTTAAAACCAATTTCAGGCCCCTAGCCCTTCGCGCAGTGGGGCATGGACATAGTAGGACCCCTACCAGCCGCCGCTGCCCAGAAAAAATTCCTGCTTGATTTGTGCCCAATTGGTGTCTCAGCTGATTCACGTCCAGCTGGTGCTCCTTGATTGAGGGAGTAATCAACAAAATTTATAACCTATATCACCAAGCATTGGGATAGCCTCAACTAGTATAGCATAGTGGCTCTAGGATCGTTCACTGGGAAGGGTTTTCAACTCACAACTGATACCAATTCATAGCTGATTTGGTGCTTTTTCATTTCAAGGTTAGCTTAAGAAGAAAATGCAAACTTTAGTTGTAAAAGGTTTAGTTTCAAGCTAACTAAAAAGAAGGTGATGGGAATTACTTACGAAGAAAAACATTCCTTGGAGTTTTAGGTTCACAGGGGAGGTTCATCATGCAAAAACAGGGCTCCGGTCACTTGGTTCAATTCCTCGCATTAGAGAATTAACATGTAGTCAATTCTCTAACCGGTGTTATACAGATGCTTCCCTTTAATGGATTTCATCAATAAATCCTTCTCACTGATGCAACTTGGAATGGCTCATGCCTCTCACTAAGCATTTGCCATTCAAGGTGATCATTAACCTTGGACTTCCCGTCCCAAGCTCGCAAGAGATAACTAATGGATGTCTCCTTGGAGTCCAAAAGCTTACCAAGTGTTGGCAATTCAAGAAAATCCCACCTTCAAGTCACCTCCCAGAAGCTCGCAAGAGGTAAACTAGTGCATCTCTATGGACGGCTATCACTTGCCTTACCAAGTGTTGGCTCAGGTGACTTGCAAGGTGTTTTAAGTTAATCTAAAAACATAGAAATCATTAACGGGTCACACTTACTCTTCATTAATGACTGAAACCACAAAACTACCCATTCTTGCAGTTGGAACCTTTCCCGGCAACCTTAACTCCAAGGAACTAAAAGCTTAGCCACCCATTCTTTGAGGAAACCTCCTCAGAGCTTGTTTGGCTAACAAGAAAATAGAAACAAAGTGGGAAGGTAAGGTGGAGAAAGACTCTGAACTTTTCTATATATAAAAATGGTCTCTTGGAACAAAATTCCCGAGCATCCTCATAAGTGTTTACAAAAGAGTTTATATAGGAAGGCAATTTACCCTTCCTTCCATACTTCCTAGCTAAGGAATTACATAAGTGGCTGAATACAAGGAGAAAATGGAGATTTTTACACAAAAATATCAGAAGAAAAAGAGTCGGTGAACAAATATCCCATTTTCGCACGTTGCATGGTAACTTGCGAAATTTCGCAAGTTGATTTCGCATGTTGAAATCCACTTTCGCACGTTGGACTTCAAGTTTGCAAGTTGCTAAATCACTTTCGCATGTTGGGCTTCACCGAGAATGCACAGCTGCCATCCATTTCCACTTCGCACGGCAGGCTTCAATTTCGCATGTTGGAGTTCCAATTTCGCAAGGTGCGAAATTGTCCCTCAACTGGATGCAGTTGTCTTCTGAAAGCCATATCTTCCTCATTTCAGCTCCAAATCGCACACGGTTTAAATTGTTGAATTCTTGACTTCCAGAGCTTTCCAACGGTATATAGCATGCACAAAATGGACTTCGGGAAGTGCTCCAAAAGTGGGAAGGAAAACTACAGCTGGCATGCTCTGTTTTCTTTACTCTGTTTTCCTCTCTCCTTTGTTCTTTCCTTGCATACTTTACCCGACTATGGCAAAGGACTATGAGGCTCCAAAGCTTGGTTCTTCATGAATTTGAGCTTCCAAAAGCCTTGCCATGAACTATATACAAATCTCCCTCATTCTTACATTGCTTTGGTGAGCAAAAAGCTATCAAAAACACCAAAACTTAACACAATTTGATTAGAAACAATTGCAAAGGCCCTTAACATGTTAATTGGGTTAAAAGGTGATAATTACTACTCAAGAGAGTTCAAAAGAGTTAATTACAAGCTATGAAATAGCACTTTTTGAGTAGTAATCATTGCTCGTTGCCACGGATTACTTTAGTAAATGGGTGGAAGCTGAAGCATACGCTAGCATCAAAGACAAAGATGTCACCAAGTTCGTATGGAAGAACATCATCTGCCGCTTTGGAATCCCCCAAACCATTATAGCTAACAACGGTCCGCAGTTCGATAGCATCGCTTTCCAAAATTTCTGTTCGGAACTAAACATCCGGAACTCATACCCCACACCGCATTATTCTCAAAGCAATGGGCAAGCAGAGGCCACGAACAAGACCCTAATGACTGCCTTAAAGAAAAGGCTCGAGCAAGCCAAAAGGAAGTGGGTGGAGGAGCTACCCGACGTCCTGTGGGCTTATCGAACCACACCCGGATGCCCGACAGGAAACACTCCCTTCGCCCTCGCATACGGTATGGACACAGTCATTCCTACAGAAATAGGGCTACCCACTATCAAGACCGAGGCAGGAAGGCAGGATGATGCGAATGCGGAATTAGGAAGAAATTTGGACTGGGCAGACGAAATAAGAGAGACCGCATCCATCCGGATGGCCGACTATCAACAAAGGGCAGCCGCTCACTACAATTGCAAGGCAAGGCCCAGAAGCTTCAAAAGTGGAACGCTGGTCCTTAGGAAGGTTTTCGAAAACACTGCTGAAGCCGGAGCAGCAAAATTCCAAGCCAATTGGGAAGGCCCCTATACAATATCTAAGGCAAGTGAAAGTGGAGCCTATCATCTACAAAAGCTAGACGGAACCCCACTGCTCCGACCATGGATTGTATCCAATCTTAAGCAATATTACCAATGAAAGAAAGATAGAACAATGTGAATTAATATGTTTTATTAAGTAATTGTGAAACTGTATACAAAAAAACTCTCCGAACAACTGATACAGAGAGAAATAGCAGTACAAGTTACAAAAAGAAAAGCTCTCATTAGGAAGGCTTGCGACGCAGCTTTTCCTCCTCACCCGAAGGAATCGAAGGGACGTCCCGCTTGATACCATGCTTCTTCATGCAGCAACAGTAGCCAAAGAAATACATCTCATCCACCTACTTCTGGTAGTCCGCCTCGAGTTCCTCCCTTTGCGCAACAAACTCAGCCTCCAACTCTTCTTTTTGCGCTGATAAACGCAACTGTAAATCCTCTCTCTGCTTTTTCTCAATGGACACCTCGGGAGTTGTCTCACTTCCCCTCTTAGCTGGGCCGACTCATCCTTCGCCTCGTGCAGGCGGGCTTCCGTATCTTCCTCCCGGCTCTTCGCTTCTGCTAGCTCTTGCCGGAGAGCCTCGTTGTCGTCCTGCAACCTCTTCAGAGCTTCAGCACTCTCTTCAAAGGCTCTCCGGGCAGCGGATAAATTGGCCTCGGCCTGCTCCAATCTTGAGCGCAAGTCCTCTTCACCACTCATGCGCTGGGAGACGAAGGCCTTCATGTGATTGGTAATCCGCAGTAGGTTTGAAAAAAGATCGTGTTGTTGAACCATGCCGCGAATACCGCTCACCAGCTGCAAAAGAAAAACCCACAACGACAAGTTCAATTACCAGCCGTGTGAGAAACACACCAGTATGGCAAGAAAAATCAAAGGGAATAAGCTATACTGTTTCCGCCGCTTCAAACATCTTCGCTGAATGCCCCCCTATATCTGAGCCGGAAGGAATCCGTTTCAACAGCTCTCCCAATTCTGCATAGCTTGAAGGGCTAGCAGAGGTGCAAGCCACATCATCAACTGAATGCCCTCTTGACGAGGCGTCATGGTGTGACTCCTCCCCCGGAGTCGAGGCCCCATCATTCACGGCCGGCTGGCTCTCTTCGGGCGAACCCTCATCCGGGACCATCACCGGGTCGACTGGGTTCTCTTCTGCTACCTTCGTCTGAAGCCCCTCCGAATGACCCTCTTGGGCGGATGAGTAGCTGACTTCGATGGCTTCTAGAAGACGATCTTGAAGCCGCCCGCTGATGCCCGACTTCAAATCGCGGGCCGGAAGAGACCTCCCCGCAGCCAGCCCCTTCACCAGTACAAGTGCAAGGGAACTCGGCTCACAAGGGGGCAAGCCCCGCCCTTCAGCCTCCGTTTCTTCCGTCGGAGGCAACGGGTCAGGGCAAGAGGCATTGGCCGCATCCGCGTCCGGATGGGGAGAGCCAGGCTGATCCACTGAGCTTTCTTCCCCAGCCGGAACAGCCGACCGTTCCGTAGCCCGGAAAGCCAGCCGTTCAGCCGCTGGCATTTAAGGCCCCGATCCATATTGACCAGGGATACGTCCGGACTCGCTCGAAACAGTGGGAGAGCCGGAAGGAGCCGGAGAGCTTATTACTATTCCCTTTGTGGGAACCTTTTTCTTCTTTCCCGCTGAGGCGCAAGCTGGAGGAAAGGGCGTGGGGCATTTATCACCAGGGGCCTTCCGCAAAGTTCCCTCCTGACTTTTTTCCTCCCATTGGTCGAGAAGTGCTTGGCGTGCCTGCGCGTCTGCCTCCCACGCCTCTGCATAGAAGGGGAGATCTTTGAGAACAAAGTGTTCTCCGGACACCGCCTTTTTGGGCAGCGGCCTCAGGAGTATGTTGAGCACGTACAGCCCGGGCTCTTGGGTAACCAAGCGGAGATTCTGCGCGGAGAGAAGCGTTTGACAGCTCCTCTCGCCAGTTGCAATCTCAAATAGCTTGTTCAAGCGATCGAAGGACGTTTTTTTCACTCACGCGACTATGCGACCCCTCCAGGCCGAACCTGCATTATCAGCAACCAAAAATGTCAGCCATCTGATAACCCTGAAATAAGAAAACAACAGTCGAACGCCGGACAAATCCCACGAGCGGCCTTACCCGGAGTTTCAGTGAGCGGTTTGGGGAAAACGATCTCTCCGGATGCTCCGATACCCCAACCTAGACACCCTGGACTATTACATGCCCCTTGGCTCCCCCCTTCGTCGAGTCCGGAAGGCGAGTCACCAATTGGAGAGAAGGCAGGTGAGCAACCAGGCTGAAGAGGTCAATTTTCCCCTTCTTGATAGAGTAGATGAAAAGGACCTCCAATAGTGATAGGTCCAGATTGAACAGCAGGCTCAGAATGCTGCACCCCATCAGCACTCGGACTATGTTGGGATGGATGTAGGCCGTGGGGATCTGGCTGAAGTGAAGAAATTGCTTGAATAGCGATGGGAGGGGGAACCGGAGCCCAGCATTGAACTGCTCCTTGGTAAAGCAGATAGCGTTGTCCGCAGATTTTTTAGTCGACACGACCCCTCCGTCCACAAGCTGAACGAACACGCCATTCGGAATGCAGAAGCGTTCACAGAACTCGCTCAAATTCAATTTGTCAACAGGCTTTTCCGCATGGACCGATCCAAACACATCTTTGTCGCTCTGCCCGGCTGCGCTCGATAAACCAACGTCCTTTTTCGTAGGCATTTTTAGAGTGGGGCCGAAACGGAACCTGCATGGCAAGATACCAACTGTCAAAAACAAGGACCCGACCCCACAACCCTAATAGCAAAAACGCCCAGAAAACCCAACATAACCAGCATCCCCGTCCTAACCCTTGGCTCTACCCCAAACCAGGATCGATAACCCGTAAAAGGTGCAAGGGGGCAGCAAGAACCCTAACACATCCAAAACAAAACCAGAATCCCCCAAAAAGCCCTAAAAAAAACCAGTACCGACCCCCAGTCGCAAGTAACTTGCCCAACAAGCCAGAAACAACCACAAAACAAACACAATGAGGAGAAGGCAAGAGTAGAGAATGTACCAAGTGGAAAATGGTGAAATGAAGATGAAGTACGCGATGCAGACACCGTCACTGCACGAGTATTACTGCCAAAAACCCTAGAACTTCACTTGCAGATGAAGATATGCAGAGAGCCGAAGATAGAGCGCTACCAGTAGAAATGCAGAAGAGAAAAAATACAGGCGTAGGGGGCTCAGTCTGCTATTTATAAAGAGACAGCCCCTCGATATCCCAAACGCCCAGCCGCGCCTTTATTGAACAGACACGCTGCCTGGGAATTCCCAGAGATAGCAGCTCGTCATAAATGCTCTTCTTCCTTTTCGCCTCCGCGCACCACGTGGCCCAATGAGCGCAAAAACTAACCCAAGTTTCAAAAACAATCATTTTTAATCCGCCCATTCTGCCCGGGCAAAATCGGCAGGTTAAAAGGGGGGCATTGTAGGGACCCCTCCCCTTGACGACACGTGGCGCGCATCGCTATCCGGATCAACTCCATCTGGACTTCCCAAAGGACACGTGGCGCCCCTCCATCCGAACTCCCTCATGGAGGAGCACACGGCGCTCGCGTATACCACGCCCGGGAGATAGCATGTCCTATCCAACTATGCTGTCCAGATCATTGACTGAAGTGAGCAAGCCTTGCTGAGTCACCCCCGACAGCCTGCCACAGCCCATGCTCCGCCGCCTGCAAAGCGAAAGGACAGGAGCGATGGACAGGAGCGATGGTAAGTCACCTCCTACGATCTCTGACAGCTGACCTAGGATGATGATGGCCCTGCCACCACCTAGAGGCATCATGACGAGCCAAAAAGTCTTCCCACCATTAAAGAGGGAGGCAGAGCTTCTGACACTATATAAAAGGACCTTCACACAAGAAGGAAGGTAAGCTTACTATCCTTAAAAAAGACCAACAGCTTAATCTCTCAGTCCATGGCTGACAAAACCATCGGAGGGTGTGTCCGGACATCTTTTGCAGGGAAGACTGAACCAGAACTCGATATTAGTTGAAAGCGTGCATCCACTTGGCAGCTACGTGGATCACCGGGACACAAGGCATCAACAGGGCCTTTTTATCGATTTTTGTGTGGGTTTATAATTTCACTATTACGTGAATTTTTTGTGGGTTTTTCCTATGTGCCGTAACATTGATACATGGGGCACGGAGGTGATGGTCCTTAAGCTTTTGCGCTTTCCCCTTTCTTTCTTCTTTTTTTTTTTTATTTTTTTTATTTTTTTTTAACAAATAGATATGGCGTTTGGCTGCATTAAATTTGCGACTCTAATTTCATTTTATTATAAATTATTTATTTTATAATAATAAAATTTATGGTGCATTGTATTGACCTTAATCTTTATTTTAGTCCAATGCTAATAAAACTCAATACTATAATCCCCTCTATCCCAAGATTCAAAAGCACTCTTTTTTTTTTTTTTTTCCAAAGATAGTTTGTTTAAGTACACTTTTTTATTTTTTATTTTCAAAATTTGAATTTTTATATAAAATTAGAACATATTATAGATATATATATATATTTAAGAAAATTTTTAGTTCTCTTTTTTAAATGTCTAAGATCCAAAAAGTAGTTGTTCACCATTCAATTTTTCATTTTTCTTTTCCTTTTTTTTTTTTTGTTTTTTTGTTATTTTATTTTTTTTTTTTTTTTTGTTTATTGGGTGGTTTCTTAATAGTTTTTGCAATTTCAACTCCCAAAAATTGTTCTCCCCTAATATCTTATTTGGTTGGATCGGATTAGGTCAGCCCGAATTGGGCACCGACCCAATTCCAATACTATAAAAATTATTTTTATTTTTAAAATAATTTTATATTACTTTTTCAATATAAAATAAAAATTACTATTATTTTTTAATTTTTAAAATAAAAAGTGAGCAATGTATTTGAACCAACAATAAAATTTTCTTTTAACCTACAATAAATAACTAAATAAGACAATCAAGATAATAAACTCCTCAAATTATTAGCATTGTTTATGAAATTACATTATTTTGGTGACCAATTAGGACAACGGAAGGGAATAATACTTAAAGTATAAAAGAAAATATTATTAAACTTAAACTTTTGCAAATGCAACTCATCCATATTTATATCATGATTCATGTACATACATTGTTAATGACACAACCAAAAATAAAAAGTAAGGACTTGTTTTACAATTTCTTGAAAAATAGTTTTTCAATTTCAAAAGTCAAATCTCAATTATTTTGAGAATAAAATTTTAATTAAGAATTTGAATGTGAAAAATATTTTTTGAAATTTATTTTTCTATAAAGATACTATGTGAACTAAGTAACAAAGCCAAAAAGTTTAGTAAGGAGGGGCAAAGTTATCTATATAATAACTCATTCATAAATTTGAAAAATGGTTAATAATGTCCTCTTTATCATTCAATAAATCAAAAATTGGTTAACAATATCATCCTTATCATCCAACAAACTAAATAATTTAGGCACTAATAAATATTAAGTATTAAATTAAGTGAGTGTTTTATAAACCAATGTAATAACTTAAAATGACTTAATAACTTAATTTAAGTCATTAAATAAATTTAATATGTTTGGTAAAATAACTTAATGATATAAGTTAAAGTAAAAAACAACTTTAAGTAATAAGTAAAAATAATTAATTTATTCTTAAGTTTACATATTTATTTCTTTTTTACCTTTATTTATCCTAATTACATTTATGATCTCTTTTCTTACTCCACGAACCCTATTGATATTCGACATTATTTACCCTAGTTATAATTTATAAGGATAAATATGTATAAATTTTAAGTTAATTTTATCAAACAACTTTAATACTTAAAGTAAAAATTAAGTAATAAGTTTTAAGTCAACAACTTAAATATAATTTAACTTAAAGTCAATTTAAGTTATTAAAATAAGTTTTACCAAACACCCACTAAATCACCCAATTAACAAAATATTGGATTTTAAAAAAATAATCTAATGAAATAAAAATAATTGGAAAATTTTCAATCAATTTAATAAATTTTCATAGAAGATCTTTAAAAAAATTCAAAAATCTTATAATTTATTTAATAAAGTTTGAGATTTTACTCAAATAAATAAAAATGTGTTTGGTATGTGAGAGTGAGGAGTAGGAATAGATATTTCATTAATTTTCTCCTTCATTCTCATGTTTAGGTAATTTAAATGATAATGGGAATGAAATCAAAAGTGATTTCAATGAAAATAAAACCTCATTTATAAGTAGGATATCAATTCATCCCAAATAGGAAGCATTTTGATTAGCAAATTATTTTTAAAAAATAAAAAATTAAATACTTTTTAGATAATTTGTTATAAAAAAATAAATTTTTATTTTGATTTTTTAAAAAACACAAATTATAAATTCAAATTTGCATTAAATTTAATTCACGGCTTATTGAAATAAACACAATTTTTTAATTACAAATAAATTAAAAAAAATATCTTTTAATAAAATATGAATATTAATAATAAAATAAAATAATAAATTATATTTGTTATAAATATTATAAGAATATTGATATTAACATGAATTTATTTATTTTATTATAATAAATAATAATTATTCAAAATTAATAATTTCTAATAGTATTTACATGATTGAATAAATATTATAAAAATATGTATATTAACGTCTTATAAAAGTATACTTAATTTATTTTGTTAAAAATAAAAAATAATGATTCAAAATTAATAATTTCTAATATTATTCTATTTTAAATGAATATAAAAAGAAATAAAATTTAATTTTTTAAGATATAAATGAACTAAAATTTTCATTGTATCCATACATTTATTACTCAATTACCAAGATGGCATTCTGAATTATTATTTAATCTATAATTAATTAATGAGTTTTTTGAATTTCACATTATTCTTAAAAATTACAAGATTTATTAAATAATTTAAAGCATTAATTGGTCTATTATATTTTATAGTCATCATATATATAAATTTTTAAATTTTAAATTATTTTTTAAAATTATTAAACTTGTTAATAAATTCAATACAAAGTCTCACTTGATTTGAAATTCATTTTTTCTAATAAAAACATCAAAAGAATAGTTCTCTATTTTACTTTGTATTTAAAAATTGTTTCCAAAAAATAACAATCAAATAGTTATATAAATTTTTAAAAATAATTATGTTTTAAATCATATGCTCAAATAAATTTTTTGTAATAAAAAAAAAAAAAAACTCTCAAGGATTTTTTAAAATAAAAATAAAAAATTATTTCAAATTATGTACAATGTGAGATTTTTAAAAAAATAAAATAAAAATAAAATTATTTTAAACTATATGTATAGATATTATTGACAATTTAGTTCTTTTTTAAATTTTTATTCCTATTTTACTTAACATCCAAATGGAAACAAAGGGAAAAAAAAAGATATTACGGAGATTTTATAAAATAAATATATTTTTTTTGTTTAATTTCATAAAGTAAAAAATTAATTTTATTCAACTCCTTTGAAGTTTCAATTAAATATATTTAGTCACTATTAATTAGAAATTTGATTAAATATTTTCCTTATTTTGAATCAAAGGATAAATGAATTGAATTTACAAATAAATAGAATGGTGTTGTAAATAATGGTGAATGACCACACTGATGGTCATTTATGAACTCCATTTACTCATCTTTAAGATGAGTAATGGGAGTTCATATTATAAAAGCCTATAAAAGGCTTCTTACACCCCATGTAAGAAGCATCCCGAGAAAAAGAAATATATTCTCTTCCTCTCATTCTCTCTCTCTCTATCATTCTTTCAACACTTCTCTTCTTTGATTTCTTTCTCCCCCCTATGTATATATTATTAAAGTAATACATAGTCATCTCTACTTTTATTTGAGTCACATTTATTCTCATTTTACAACACATTATCAACACAAATTGCTCTGAAGGTAATTCTCGTATCTTACACTTGAAGTTATTTATATAGCATAAAATTTTACATATTTATTTTGTTATTGATTTGTTTTGTTAAAAGGTATAAACAAATTATTTGATTTTGTTTACAATCAAAGTTATACCAATGCTATCAATTTATTATAATTGATTCTAATAATATTGTTTTGTCATATATACGAAGTTATTTGATAATGTCGAATATCACAAAACTTGAATTTGTGGCACTTGACATTTCAGGAAAGAACTATCTATCTTGGATCCTTGATGCTGAAATACATCTTGATGCAATGAACCTTGGAGCTATAATCAAAGAAGGAAATCAAGCATCCCTGTAGGATCGCGCAAAAGCATTGATTTTCCTTTGCCATCACCTCCATGAAGGTTTAAAAAATGAGTATCTTACGATAAAGGACCCTTTTACTCTATGGAGTAATTTAAAGGAAAGATATGACCACCAAAAAAGTGTGATTCTCCCAAAAGCTCGATATGATTGGATGCACCTAAGGTTGCAAGATTTTAAAACTATTAGTGAATACAACTTTGCACTTTTCAAAATCAGCTCTCAATTAAAGCTGTGTGGAGAAAAAATCACAAAAGAAGACATGTTAGAGAAAACTTTTACTACGTTTCATACCTCGAATGTGCTCCTATAGCAGCAATATCGAGAGTGTAGATTTACAAAATATTCTAAATTAATATCATGTCTTCTTGTTGCTGAACAAAATAATAAGCTTTTGATGAGAAATCACCAATCTCATCCAACTGGATCTGAACCATTCCCTGAAGTGAATGCAATATAGTCCCAAACTAGTGAACGTGGACAAAGACGAGGACGTGGTCATAGTCGTGGAAGAAATCCCCTATACCATGGTTCTTATAGTAATAATTCTTAGAAAATGAAAGTCTCATTGCACCACTGAAAGTGGAACAATACTGAAGCAAAACAAGAAAATGGGAAGCGTTTATAAGATAAACCTCCTAAGAACCATGAGAATAATTGTTATAGATGTGGTATGAAGGGCCATTGGTCGCGTACCTGTCGTACGCCCAAACATTTGGTCGACCTTTACCAAGCATCAATAAAAGCAAAAAGAAAAGAGATAGAGATGAACTTACCAATGGTGATGGATTGGACCTAACTTACTATGACATTGATTTCTTTGGAGGTCCAAATGAAAAAACAGACCATTTGATAAATGATGAGAACATTAACATTGATTGATGTTACTTTTTATATGAAATAATATATTATTATGTCTTATATTTACATCTGATTTTCTTTGTTATTTACATTATGCCTTGTTTTTTTTAGTTATATCTGAAATCCATGTGTTATTTGGTCTCAAGATGAATGAGGATGATATATGTCTTGCAAACTCTGCGACCACGCACACAATTCTTTGAGATAAAATATATTTCCTCGAATTGACATTAATAAAAGCTAATGTAAGTACCATATCTAGTACTACAAACTTAGTTGAAGGCTCTGGAAGAGCAAACATAACGTTGCCAAATGGAACTAGATTCCATATAAATGACGCTTTATATTCTAGCAAATCTAGAAGAAATTTGCTCAATTTTAAAGATATCCGCAGAAATGGATATCATATTGAAACTATGAATGAAGATAATATAGAATATCTTTACATTACTTCCATTATATCTGGCCAGAAGCTTATAATGGAAAAACTCCCGACTTTCTCCTCTGGGTTGTATCATACAACTATAAAGCCTATTGAATCATATGTTGTCGTGAACTAGAAGTTCAACGACCCAAAAGTTTTTGTCCTTTGGCATGACAGGCTAGGTCACCCAAGGTCTTCAATGATGCATCGAATAATTGAACACTCACATGGGCATCCACTAAAGAACCAGAAGATTCTTTCGCCCAATGAATACTCATGTGCTGCCTGCTCACAAGGTAAATTGATAGTCAGACCATCTTTTACTAAATTCATATCTGAGTCACTAGTCTTTTTAAAAAGAATACATGGGGACATATGTTGGCCTATCCATCCACCATGTGGACCATTCCGTTATTTTATGATCTTAACAGATGCTTCTACTAGGTGGTCACATGTTTGTCTCCTTCTACACGTAACATTGCCATTGCTAGACTCCTTGCACAAATAATCAGATTACGAGCACAATTTCCAGATTATCCAATTAAGACAATACATCTTGATAATGCTAGCGAATTTATTTATCAAACATTCATTGACTATTGCATGTCAGTAGGGATAAATATTGAGCATCCTGTTGCTCATACTCATACCCAAAATGGTTTAGCAGAATCCTTCATCAAACATCTCCAATTAATAGCTCAACCATTACTAATGAAAACCAAATTACCTACTTCTGCCTAGGAACATGCTATTATGCATGCTGCAGCTCTAGTCCGTATTCGACCTACAACTTACCATGAATACTCCCTTTCACAACTTGTGCTTGGAAAATAACCAAATATTTATCACTTACGAATCTTTGGTTATGCAATATATGTACCAATTGCACCTACACAACGCACTAAAATGGGTCCCCAATGAAGACTTGGGATTTATGTAGGTTTTGATTCTCTATCTATCATAAGATATCTTGAACCTTTGACAGACGATGTTTTTATAGCCCGCTTTGCCGATTGTCATTTTAATGAGAGTGTTTTCCTATCATTAGGGGGAGAAAAGTCAATTCCTAAAGAACGATGAGAAATTAGTTGGAAGACATCTACTATGTCCCATCTTGATCCTCGTACAAATCAATGTGAACTAGAAGTTCAAAGGATCATTCATTTGCAAAATCTTGCAAATCAACTACTAGATGCATTCATTGATACAAAGAAAGTGACAAAGTCACATATCCCAGCTGCAAATACTCCAGCACAGATTGATGTCCCTATAGGACAATTAACAAATGAATCTAAGATATGCCTGAAGCATGGTAGACCTATCAGCTCAAAGGATGTAACTCCTCGGAAGAGGAGAACCCAAGAAAAACTTAGCACTCTAGAAGAGACTATCAAAACGACTGATCAGTTAAAAATTGATAAATCTATAGCCTCAGAAGAGGCACAAATAATGCAAAAAGCTCCTGAAGAGGCACATATTGAACGAGAAGCCCTTAAAGAGGCACATATTGAACAAGAAGCCCCTAAAGAAGCATATATTGAACGAAAAGCCCTTGAAGAGGCACAGGTACTTGAAAATTGTGAGATCTCAGTAAGTTATGTACATACGGGAGAAAAATGGGATTGAAATAATATTGTTATTAACAATATTTTTGCTTTCCAAGTGACCTTTGATATCATAAGAAATGATGAAGATCCCAAACCATGAAATGTGGAAGAATGCCGATATAGAAATGATTGGCCAAAATGGAAAGAAGCTATACAGGCAGAGTTAAACTCATTAACAAAACGAGAAGTTTTTGGACCTATAGTCCAAACACCTAAAGATGTAAAGCCTATTGGGTACAAATGGGTATTTGTACGAAAGCGCAATGAGAATAATGAGATCATAAGATATAAAACGCGATTAGTAGCACAAGGTTTCTCGCAGAGACCTAAAATTGACTACAAGGAAACATATTCTCCAGTAATGGACGCAATCACATTTCGTTTCTTAATTAGTTTGGTAGTCTCAAAAGGACTGGATATGCATCTCATGGATGTTATTATAGCATATTTATACGGATCCATGGATAATGATATATACATGAAAATCCTTGAAGGATTTAAATTGCCTGAAGCAAATAGTACAAAGCCTTGTAGCATGTACTCAATCAAGTTACAACGATCCTTGTATGGATTAAAGCAATCTGGACGCATGTGGTACAATCGCCTTAGCGAATACTTGCTAAAGAAGGGTACGTGAATAACCCTATATGCCCATGCATTTTCATTAAGAAATCAGAAACAGAATTTGCAATTATTACGGTGTATGTTGATGACTTAAATCTTGTTGGAACTCCTAAAGAGCTCACAAGAACAACAAATTACTTGAAAAAGGAATTTGAAATGAAAGATATTGGAAAAACAAAATTTTTTCTTGGCCTATAGATCGAACATTTTCCAAATGGAGTTTTAGTACATCAATCAACATACATTAAGAAAGTTTTGAAGCGTTTTTATATCGATAAAGCTCATCCTTTAAGTTCTCCAATAGTTGTCCGATCACTTGATGTGAAAAAAGACCCATTTCGTCCTTGTGAAAAAGATGAAGAATTACTTGGTCTTGAAGTACCATATTTTAGTGCTATTGGTGCACTTCTGTATCTTGCCAATTGTACAGGTCCAGACATTACTTTTTCTGTCAATTTATTAGAAAGATATAGTTCCACTCCAACTCAAAGACATTGGAATGGTATCAAACATATATTGCGTTATCCTCATGGAACTACTGATATAGGTTTATTTTACTCAAAGGAATCAAAGCAACAATTGCTTGGATATGCAGATGCAGGATATCTTTCAGATCCACATAAAGGTAGGTCATAAACAGTGTATGTGTTTAATTGCAATGGTACTGCTATTTCATGGAAATCTGTCAAACAAATAATGGTGGCCACATCATCAAATCATTCAGAAATACTGGTAATTCATGAAGCAAGTCGTGAATGTATATGGCTAAGATCTATGATCCAACATATTCGGGAATCAAGTGGACTCTCCTCTATCAAAGGTGACCCAACAATATTATTTGAAGATAATGTCGCATGCATTGCACAAATAACAGGGGGTTATATTAAAGGAGATAGAACTAAACACATTTCACCAAAATTCTTTTATACACATGAACTCCAGAAGAGTGGTGAAATTGATGTGCAATAAAGACGCTCAAGTGACAATCTAGCAGATTTATTCACAAAATCATTGCCAACCTCAACATTTAAGAAGTTAATACACATGATTGGAATGTGTCAACTCAAGGATATCGACATGAGGGGGAGCATGCTTGTAAAAGGGTATTAGTGTACTGTACTCTTTTTTTCCTTTGTCCAGGTTTTTTCCCACTGGGTTTTACTGGCAAGGTTTTTAACGAGGCAATCTTAATATACCAAGAAAAGAATATTGTACTCTTTTTCTTTCGCTAGGTTTTTCCTATAGGGTTTTTTTACTAGCGAGGTTTTAATGAGGCATATTCTTTTAATATGGTGGTCATTCAAGGGGGAGTGTTGTAAATAATGGTGAATGACCACATTGATGGTCATTTATGAACTCCATTTACTCATCTTTAAGATGAGTAATGGGAGTTCATATTATGTAAGCCTATAAAAGGCTTCTTACACCCCATGTAAGAAGCATCTTGAGAAAAAGAAATATATTCTCTTCCTCTCATTCTCTCTCTCTCTTTGTCATTCACTCAACACTTCTCTTCTTTGATTTCTTTCTCCTCCCTATATATATATTATTAAAGTAATGCATAGTTATCTCTACTTTTATTTGAGTCACATTTATTCTCATTTTACAACAAATGGGAGTAAAAGGTATTTGTTGAGATTTTAAACTAATGATTATTAATTATATTAACCTAACCTCAATACAAGTAAGTAAAATTAACCTTATAAAGTAAATATTTACTTTTTACAAAAGATATTTTTAATTAAATTTTTTATCAATAGTATTTAAAATATAATTATTTTTATTATTTAAAATTAAAAATTAAATTTATATTTTTAGGGTTTGATTTTAATTTTTAAAATCTCTAACTATATATAAGAATTCTTTTCCTTTTTTTTTCTTTTTTTTTTTTTTTGGGAAATTTGAGAGATGGCATATGCTTATGCCCTCAATGGAACAATCCCATGTAAAGTTCTTCAAATATTCTCTATATTTTTAATTATTTATTAAAATATTAAAAAAACAATTGAATATATCTCAAACATGATCTAAAAAAATATATATTTTCAATAAAAATATAAAAAATATATTTTTAAAAATTTTAAAATTATTTTATACTATAGAGAACCAAAAAGCATTTTTTAAATATAATTTTCAATCAAATCCTAAGTTTTAAAATATCACAAGAGACTAATAATCCGGGGCTACTTCAAATTTCAAACTACAGTCGAATGAGCTTATATTTTGTGGGAATAATCATATAAATATGTACGTATATATGTGATTTAGCCAATATAATACGCACGTTCCACTTAAAAATTTATAGCCAATATGTGGTTTAGTTTAAGCACTAGAGGTTACATTACTATCAAGTTTCACAAACAATAAGCGAAATATTTGACTATTTAGTGATTAGGGGTGACAATTTGTGTTGATGGATCGTATTCGTGTCATGTCAAAGTCTAGGTATTATACGACATAACTCAACTCAAACTTGACAAGAGTAATAATCGTGTCAAAAATATAAACTCAAATACTACCTAATTATTAAATCGATTACACGTTGTATAACTCATTTAATAATTAAGTCATCCTATTTAATAATAAGGTTGAGTTAGATCTTGTATATATCTATAAAATTAATGTCTCAACCAAACATATTTATAACTCAATTGGCCTATTTATTTAAAATGAGTTAGATATGAGTTAAATGGTTTTAAAATATAGTTAAATTAATAGCAAGATTATTACATGAGTCAATTCAGGTCAAATTCGTGTTATGCAAGTTAACCCAAAAATTACTTATTTATTAAACGGGTTATACAGGTTGACATGATTTAACCCAAACTCATTTATACTCAACCCAAACCTACAAAAAGTGTGTTGGGTTTGTATTATGTTGATGAATTATGTCAATCTTTGTCACCCCTACTAGTGATAACCTAAAAAAAAAAAAGGTTGACTTCTATGCACTACAAGAAAATGTAATTTTCGTGACAAAAATTTAGGGGCGAATTCTACTTTTGTCACTAAAAGTAACTTTTACTGATGAAATTTTATATGTTGTCAATAATGCCAATTTTCTACAAACTTTTCCTAACGAATTTGAAATTTTTGTCGCTGAAAGATGCGGCGGAAAAATTTGGCGCTTTTTTTTTTTGGTGCAAACACTTTTGTGACGAAAATAAACTATTTTCCTACGAAAATATTTATCACTAATTATAATTTTTGGTAATGAAAATAATTTCCTCACTAAAAGTTACAACTTTTTATCTATTTTTGCTTACGAAATGGTTTCGTCGGTAATTATATTATTTCCTGAAAAATTGAGTAATTTTGTCACCAAATAATATTATTAAATTGTGATATTAATAAAGAATATTAATAAATAAGTAGATGATTTATACTATGAAATAATATAATATATATTTGTTGACACTTAATATTTATACTATAATATTTTATTTATATAAATAATAATAAAAATTAAGGATCCATAAAATTAAATACTAGAATGTAGGTTTATTTAAATTTAAATGTTCTATTATGTAATAATAGTATTGTTATGAAATAACAAAAATGTAAATTATTTATGTTAGCTATGAATAAGTTATCCATACAAGTCCAATGTAGTATTAAATTTGTGTTAGCTATGAATAAGTTATAGTCCTCTAATTTGTTCTCATTCAAAATCATACCTTATCCACTCAAGAAGTAAATTTATACTAACATTTAGCTACCTAGTTTAAATTAATAGATTTTTTTTAATTATTACTTGGTTTTTAAATAATTGGTCAAAATTAAATTTCTCAAATAAATTGTCTAGTGTCTATAAAAATATTCTACCTACATAAAATTTCAAATATTATTTATGTGTATGAAGATATCATATATTATTAATAAATAAATAAGTATAAGTTAAATATTATATGATATAATATATTGCAAGTACTATATGTCTAGCTCTATTTTCATATTTACAAAATAAAAATGTCTAATATATATAGCACATGTGAAATTCTATATAAATATAAATTTTTTAAAAAGTTTTCAACCACATCTTTATTAATAATTGGTTATTTTATTTCTTATTGATCAATTATATATTTATTATTTTTAATTATTAATTACTAATTTATCAAAATTGATTAGTTATTAATAATAAAATCTTAAATTATACCGCAAAATAGTAACTTCTATAGCTACTAACTTATAAAGGAGTTTTTATACTTGTATGCATTTTTAATCAAATATTTAAAACAAATATAGTTATAAAAATAATTGAAATATATCATAAATTATTATATGATTTATATTTATAGTGTTTCATTATGTTTGATATTTTTGTTTGGAATAGATGAGAAAGGGAAAGAAAAAAAAAATGATGTAGAATCCTAATTTCATTTTGATCATTATTTTATTAATGTCAATATGAGTATTACACTTTGGCATTCTCCTAACATTGTCTTTCAATTGTACTTTTATTTTATATTTCAAATTCATCATTTTAATCCATAAGTCTGGAATTGAATTTATTCTAACTATTAATAAACTATAGTCCTCTAATTTGTTCTCATTCAACATTAGGTTTGTTTAGAGGTGACAAAATTTGATATGACTTGTCAATATTACTTGAATCTAACACCCTTTCATGATTTTGGGTTGAGTATAATTGAGTTCAAGTCAAATTCATGTCAACTTGCATACCTTATTTAATAAATAAATAGTGTTGACCTTATTGGGGGGCCAACGACCACCCTAATGGACTATGGAGAGTGAACTTAAATAATATAACGACCTACTGGGAAGTATAGAGCACCTCGATTAACAAGTGGTATCAGAGCTTCCTCACATGTTTGACGAGTGAGCTAGCACCGTGAGTGAATAGCGAAGGCCTGGGGTGTGGCCAAGTCAACTAATAGAGACCGGTAGGCTATCACCGATGAAATTAATTTGTTACAAAAAATATTTGGCAACAAAAATAAAATTCGTCAACATTAAATATTGATGACTTTTGGGACAAATTTTATTTTTTTCATGACAAAAATTCTTACTTTTGCCGATGAAATATTTCGTTGGAAAACACCTTCAATGAAAAAATTTTATTTCATCAAGGAAAACTTTGGGCGATGAAATAAGATTTTTGTCACGAAACTTTTAGCGACAGGTCTAGGGCGACGAACAAGGCACAAATGAATTTTTGTTAAGAAATATTTTTGTAGACGAAATTTAGACTTTCAGTGACAAAATATTTTATCGCTGAAAGTCAATTTTCTTGTAATGATGAGACGTTTTTATCCTTAGAATTTGCAACTCATTTTTCTCAATTTGTTCCTTTACCTATTTTCAAAAGCATATTAACAAATATTTTGACAAAAACCAGCACATAAAAAGCATCTAACATATACATAACCGTCTTTTTCCTTCCTTCCATGGTATTTTAGTCACTATGTTCTCATATGATATTTAATATAGCATTTAAAAGTGTGGTTTGTACCCTTAGACACTAAGAGTGTTTCTTTGGTGGAGAAAGTTTTAATAATTAATAATGTCGTACTCATGTTAAAGCTTAGAGATCATGAAAATATAAGAATCTAAGCTCCTTCTTGGCCAAGTGATTTAAAAACATTATTTATTTTATATAAAAGTAAAAATAATTTTCAAAAAGTAAATAAAAGTTAGTTTCAAATCTTGACATAAGGACTTTTCTAGTTTAGCGTGTCTTACTCTCCTTTGAAGACCTAAGATAGTTGCATGATCAACTTGAGGTGGTATAGATAAGTAAAAGGTTCGGAAAAGGCTAATTTTATTAAAATGTGGCATCAAGTGAACCTTAGGATACTTTAAATTAAATATAATATTGTTTTACATAATTAAATTAATGGGAAAATTGTGTTTTGGGCCCAACTGGGTCCAAAAATTAAGGTATGGTCCATATAAGTTTCATATTTAGGCCAACACCCAATGAAAGAGTAGAAATTGAGAGTAAGGATATTGTCTTGAAAAAATCCCTAAAATACCGTTAACAATTAAATGAAAAAACTAACAAATCACCTCACCTTTCTCATTCTCTCTTTTAACTTTTTTGCCCTTCTCTCACCTATTTAATAGTGGAACCAACTTGAATCATTTTTCTTCATCAAATATGAAAGATGGTTAAAAATTATTATTACCAAATATATTTTTGAAGTTAATAAGTTTTAAATACCTCATAAAATATTATTCTTTTTTTCAAACTTACATAATATATAATAAATATTTTTAAATACATTGAAAACTTACATAATATATAATAAATATTATTCTTTATTTCAAACTTATACTATTTCTCATATATATTAAATAATTTTTAAACACTTCATAAAATATTAATATTATTTGTTTGTTCTAACTTGTAAATTAGATATCATCAAATATTATATTTTTTCAAATTTATAGAACATATAATAAATACTTTTTAAATACCTCATAAAATATTATTATTATTTTTTTCTAACTTGCAAATTAAACACATAATGTTTATTATTTTTTCATAAATAATGTAAACGCTCACATGCATATATATATATAATATTAATCAAGGAGACAATATTTTTAAGACTAATTTACCAACCTTCCAATAATTTTGAAAGCGTAAATAGGGTAATTGGCTAAATTAAGGTCTTCAAAATATTCAAAATTTCTCAATTCCAAAATTACCTAATTGCTCTTCACACTAATCCTAAATATTTTTGAATAAAGATTTAAATATTTAAAACCATTAAAATAAATATTTTCTTATTAAAGCAATTTTTTCAAAGTAATAGGATAAAAATCATGAAATCTTCAAAACTATAATTACAAAAAATATTTTTAACTTTAAAACTAATTTCATAATTTAAATTAATGATTTTAAAAAATAAAAATGTTATAAAAATAATTTTTGTTTATTTTTAATTCCATTTAAATATGATTTTTTTAATCTCTATTGATAACAATGAAATTATATTTATAAAGGCAAAATAGTAAAAATATATATTTCATTTAGTTTATTTATAATGAACAATTTAAACATGATTGATTTTAATTTTATTTCCTATGTGTTAATTTTGGTAGGGAATGTCTTAATGATATAGTTTGGTAAAAAAAGAAAAAAATATATCAATAATCGTCTTAATGTCAAACTCAAGTTGTTTAAAAATCATACAAAACCTATTAGAAGCCTTGTACACCCTTGTACACTTAGCACATTTCCGTTGTACAGTTAGTGTAATATCCTTGTACAGTTTGTGTAATACCCTTGTACAATGATACAAATTTCATATCTCTCCTAATTTATATGTCCATGTAGGTGTATTAATCATATTTTCAATGGTTTGGTTGAGAAAATGGTAAATGACTTAGGATCAAATTTTTTTTCCCCAAATATCATTATTGAGAAAAATATTGGAATTTTTATGTGAGAGTTAAATAAAGTGCATGACATAGGTGTACAATTATTGGGTGACAAGGAAAATAAAAAAGTAGTTTAGAATCAATTAAAATCATTCACGAAGGGTAATCTTGTACACCTTTGTACAATTAGTACATTTCCCTTGTATAGTTAGTGTAATACCCTTGTACAATGACACAAATTTTATATCTCTCCTAAGTTATGTGTCCACATAGGAGTGTTTAACTATATTTTCAATGATTTAGTTGAGAAGATGGTAGATGATTTAAGGTCAAAAAATTTTTTCTCCAAATATTATTATTGGGAAAAATATTAGAATTTCTATGTGGGAATTAAATAAAGTGCATGACATATGTGTACAATTCGTGAGTGATAAAAAAAAAAAAAAAGGAATGACTCATAATCGATTATAATCTTTCATAAAAGGTAGCCTTGTACACCTTTGTACACTTTGTACATTTATTGTAATGCAATTGTATAGTGGTGCAATAAATGAATAAATAAAATTTATTATTTTTTTATTTTCATATAAAAAAAATTAGTCCTAAACAAGGTTTTCAATTTTCATTTTAAAAAATAGTTTTTTAATTAAACATATTTTCAAAAAGAGACAATATAGAAAATAAAAATTATTTTTAAAAATAAAAATTATTTTTAAAAATAAAAAATAAAAACTAGAAAAATATTTTAAAACCAAACTCAAATATAATCTATATAATTTTTAACAACTTGTTTTCATATAAAATAAGTAAATATACCTTTCAACCCTTTTATATAAGAAAAATTCAATCTCTACCATGATATAATCCATTTCTAAAGTTAGGTCATATGAAAACATTTTTATCGAGTACTTAAAATAAAAACTTTCCATCCATTCTCTTTCTTTCTTTTTCTTTTTCTTATTTTAATAAATTTTTAATTAATTCAAATCATTAAAAAAAATCCTTAATAAACAAATTTGTAACATTTCATATAACTTATTACTAAAAGTCATATTCAAAAAGTTATTAAAATAAGGAAGAAAGAAGATTAAAAAAAATTAAACTTTTTATTTTATAATAGTAAAAAAAAACTTTAAAATACTTTTTAATAGAAAAAAATTAAAATAGTGAATATATTTATTTTAAATAGTATTTTAATCATTAAATTATTTACTTCTAAAATGTAAAAGATAAAAATAAATGTAAAAGATAATTTGTATTTATTTAAATTAATATTTTTTTAGAAAGTATTTTTCAAAATAGTCTTTGAATCATTAATATAATTTTTGTTTATTTATAATTTAAAAATAAAAAATAATATTGATTTTTCAATTATTTAAAAAAGAGTTTAAAAAAATAATGAAAAATCCAAAAATAGTTAAATGAGAAAGAATAGTGGCATGTGAAGGGTGGTAGAATAAAGACAAAAATGAGTCAAGTAGGTATTTTTGTCTATTCCTATCTCATATCCTTGTAATCAATTTTGAGTGTTTGAAGAACTTTTTATTAATTATCAAAACCAAATGGGTCTAAAGCCCAATTCTCCCTAAATTAATTTGATCGAGCATTTAAGCGCTCGAACCTGACGCTTAAGAACTAGGAGTGCTAAAGCTTTGCATAGTTTAAATTGAGTGTAAAATGATCAATTACTTCTGTTTATATATTATTGTGATCAATTGCCTCTATTTTTATTTTTTATATTACTTTTCCCACATGGTTATTTATTTGGTTTGTGCATACAAATCACATATTTTGTTCATTGGATACATTGCAGACGTTAAATATTAGTTTTTGAATGTTTAGTTTAAACAAGTGTTATTGAGAGATTTGTAAACTTAGCTTGAGGGTATTGGAGGGTTATATAATCTGAATTTTGTCATAAAATTACTAAAGGAAGAGGTTGTTAGTATATTAGGTTGCTTAATTTAAGTTGATAATTTTGTTTCTTTCATTGTGGCTTAAAACTTTTCTAGTTTATTATATCTTACTCTCCATTGAAGACTCAAGGTTATTGCATGATCAACCCGTGATAGCACACATAAGTATAAAATATTTTGGGAAAGATTAATTTGGCTAAAATGTGTCATAAAGTAAATCTTAGGGTATTTCAAATTTAGCATAAAGTTGTTTCTAAGTGTTGAATTAATTTGATCCAGTGCTTAAACGTTCAAACCTAACACTCAACCATTGCTTGAGAGAGCTCAAGTGCTTGCAAGAATAGCTCAAGCATTGGATGAGATCAAGCGCTCCTAACAAGTGCTAGAGGTAAAATTTCTTAATTTTTTGTTTTTATTTTTCCATTTTTAATCATAATAATTTTTTTGAAACTTTGGGAATTTGGTCCACTATGTCCTTGTCCCTATAAATATCATGCCATAAAGATTCTTTTTTTTTTTTTTTTTTTTTTTTTGCATAAAAAAAAAAAAAAAAAGCTTTTCTTGCATTCTAATACTCTTATATTGTTTGTGATTCTCGTTCTTAGGTTTGTCAGAGAGTTTTGCATCCCTTCAAAGAGTTTAGGTGTCCATTGGAAGCACACATGGTGCTAAATCATGGACATGAAGACTAGTGTAGGTACTAGGGAGTTATACATAAGTATAGCATATCTTTATACTTTTCTTTAAATATTGTATTTGTATTCTACAATCTCTTCAT
This sequence comes from Vitis rotundifolia, assembly GCA_030254885.1. Taxonomy (NCBI): domain Eukaryota; kingdom Viridiplantae; phylum Streptophyta; class Magnoliopsida; order Vitales; family Vitaceae; genus Vitis; species Vitis rotundifolia. The sequence continues at coordinate 9,721,843 of CM058154.1, forward strand.
CTTGTGGTTTTTATGTTCGTAAAGTCTCTAAAAGACTTTCTGGGTGTTTTTTCATACAAAATCATTATCTTTTGTGTAATTTGTTTCTCTTCTTCTATAACTCTTAAAAGAAATTAAAAAATAAAAACTTGGCCCAAAAGGGATTAATGCCTATTAATTTACTCCCTCTAGGTTGATGAACAACCATTTTTCCACCACCCTCCCTCATGTGGAGAAAGGGACTTAATTTGGATTCATATCCAAGAGACAGAGAGAGATGAGGGAGAGAGATATCAAAAAATTTCAAATTGGAGACAAAGATACCAAATAAGGAAACAAATATGCAAATTGCGAAAAAGTCGCTCGAAGCTATGACCTCTTGTCAAACCAAGTTTTGATACCATATTGAATAATCAATTTTTCTAAATGTTTAAACTTGTATGTTTTGAGTTCAATATACATATCATACTCTCTAATATAGGTATTCCATAAGCAAAATCTCTAACTTTCAGATTTTATAACAAATGAAAAAGAAAAAAATTTAACAAAAAAAACCATAAAAGCAAATGACATCTATCATTCAAAGAGTCTCTATTGCTACTTAAAGTTTCCTTAGTAATGAAGTGTTGTTACAAGCATTATAGTAGAATTATGTCCATTAATTATTGAGTATAAGTTAGACCATGAGGCATGTTTGGAATGCTGAAGTTTAGTGGGAATCTAAACCCAAAATTATTCTACAATAAAATCACACAACAATATAAAATTAAACTTTTAAACGTTATTAACTAACACATCACATGCCTTGCATGAGACCACACGATAATTCAATATCATATGCATATTGTAGTCTACAACCGTAATAACAGAAGATAATTATCTTAATTAGTTACATAAAATTAAGAAAAATCAACTCAAAATTTTATCCCAATATCATGCCAATTATCCAATCATACTTCTTGATCTTTCAATTGCCCAAGTGAAATAGCATGGAAGGGTATAGGAAATGGGGTGCAAGTCTCAAATTCCTTGCACACGTGTTGCATTGTTGGACGGGATGTCGGATTCAAATTGATGCATTTGTGTGCCAACCTTATGATGAGAACCACATTATCAACAACTTCTGGATCAATATGGGGTGCAAGACGAGGATCTAATATATCCACCAACGTTATATTTTGAGATGAAGAGGTTGATAAGATAGTGACAAGTTCTCTCGGATGCTTTCCCATCATTATCTCCAATGTAAGTACCCCAAAGCTATATACATCACATTTTTCCGTCACAACCATGGTGTAAGCAAGTTCTGCCAAATATAACAAAAATATAAGCATACATCTTCATGAATTAAGTATTCACATCAAGATTAAGCTTTTTAATGCTTGCCATGTTAATTCTGAAATTGGAAAAAGCTATGAGCAAAGCTACATTATCATGTTAGTTGTTTCTTGACACTTGAAAATTTTCCAAATTTTTTTAATTAATTTAATGCATGAGCATGGGTTATTAATTAAATTATAGGTGATAATCAAACTAATAGAAATAAACTTCCTCAAGGATTTCTTGAAGTGCGAGCAATTTATCATTTTTAGGAGAAAGCATTTGGAAAACTTCAAAAGTTATTGAAAAATATTGTTTAAAATGTTCAGGAAAAATTTTGAAATTTTAGATACTACCAATGATGTAGTTGCAGTTTGGGATAACTTTTTATGTTTTATTTTAGTTGGAAATTGAACCGGAAAATAATCTGAAAATTATTTTTAAAAAATGATATTCATATGTAAAAGTTTTACTAAACATAAAATAGCTTTCTATTAAGTCTAAATTAGAGCTTTTGCTTTCTTAAAAGTCAATCTAAACAAGAAAAAAAAAATATTTTCATATAGTTTCTATATTTTGGATGTGTATTAATAAAATTTTCTATACATTTCATATTCATATATAATTTTCAACTCTTACTTCCTCATGTATGCTTGCACACTCGTGTGTACGCATATAAGAAGAAGAGGTGCATTTGTTTCTCTATGGCTCATTAATTTATTTTTATTTTTTTGTATTTTTTTCAATTCAATTTTAAATTTTTTTCTAGTTTCATGTCTTTCATCTATAAATATAGTTTGATACTAATATAAGATATGTTCTACTAATAAAAGCACTCAAACCAAGACCTAGAAGGAAAAGAAATTAAGCAGAAAAGAAGTACAGTGACTAAAAAGTTGAAGATTAAAGACATTTTTTCCTAAAGTAGCAAAGTCTAAAAAAGTTTTGGAGTTACCTGGTGCAACATAACCGTAAGTGCCAGCAAGAAGGGTTTGATTTGATGAATCAGGATCAAGCAATCTAGCTGTTCCAAAATCAGATACAACGGCCCTGAATTCTGAATCTAAGAGAATATTACCGCTTGATATGTCTCTATGAAGCAGCGGAGGGATACAATCATTATGCATGTAGGACAAGGCATTAGCAATGCTTTTAACAACATTCACCCTCTTAATCCAATCAAACTCCAAAGCCTCAATTTCATCACTCAAGACACAATGCAGGCTTCCTCTTTCCATGTACTCATAAACTAGAAACATGCACCTTTTGTGTAGACAATAGCCATATAGTTTTACGATATTTCGATGTCGGATTTTTGACAACACCCGCACCTCATTTGTAAAACTTTTCATGTAAGTTGGGTTCTCACTTTCCAAGGTATGAAGTTTTTTCAAGGCAACCTCTTTCCCATTGGTCAATTTCGCTCTATAGACACTGCCATAACCTCCAGTCCCAATGCAATATTTGATGTCGAAATCCTCCGTCGCCTCAATGATGTCTTCGTAAGCAATCTTACCATCATAATCCCATATTGAAAATATGTCTCCATTTTGTGTGGTGGTTGCTTCCTCAGGTTGAAGTTTTCTCGTCTTCCGGCTCCAAATTAATAGAACTCCAAAAATTATAGACGAAAGCAGCAAGGTGGAGCATAAACAAATGACCACAATGATGGTGATTGTGATTCTGTTCCTTTTTCTGCAAGGTGGAATGCCAAATTTGGTGTCACCACACAAACCTTTATTGTGTTTGAATGCTCCAAATAGAGATGGAAGATGCAGTTCGAAGGGCACATAACCCTCCAAATAATTGTAAGAGAGATCCAAATACTCTAAGCTGTTGAAGTTTTGGAACTGGAGGGGTATGGTCCCACTAATATTATTGACACTCAAATCAAGTTTTCGTAGTGCAACCAGGCCACCGATCTCCGAAGGAATGCTCCCATTCAAACGATTGAATTTCATAGACAAATAACGCAAGCTGTGGCAATTACCCAGTTCCTTGGGGATCACACCAACAAGTTTATTATTATCTAAGGCCAAATCAACTAACTTCTTTAAACTCCCAATTTGAGAAGGGATTGACCCCGTGATTTGATTCGAAGCAAGGTGGAGAGAAGTCAAATTAGTCAGATGGCCCACGGATGAGGGAATGACACCAGTGAGAATGTTATGATCAAAGTAAATATCAACTAAGCTCTTTAAACTCCAAATTTCAGGAGGGATTGAACCCTCCATTTGGTTCCAACCAATGTAGAGAGAAGTTAAGTGGGTTAACTGGCCTAAAGACGAAGGAATAACACCATTGAGATAGTTACAATCTAAGACTAGGCCAACCAAATTTCTCAGATTCCCAATTTCACTTGGGATTTGGCCAGATATGTGATTATAACCAAGATTGAGTTCCACTAACTTGGTGAGGTTAGTCAGCGAAAGAGGCAGCTCACCAGAAAGAAAGTTGTGAGAAAGATCAAGGTGGGTGAGTTTTGTGAGAGTACCTATTTGATGTGGGATGTCACCATCCAGGCCAAGAGAGCTAAAATTTAGTCGAACCAGATTTGGAAATGAAGAGAAGTTAAATTGGGTAAGCAGCCCATTTTCTTGAGTTGGAACCGCCCAAATCTCAGTGACACTTCCCCCCGCATTACAGCTTATGCCTGGCCAATTACAATGGCCTGTAGTAGTATTGTAAGACCGCCACCAAGTGCTCCTGCGCAGAGCCTCACCCTCAATCCATGTCTGTGATGATGCTGCTGCTGCTGCCGCGGCCATTGCAACCACCCACATTACTATCACTGCAGAAATGGAGGAGGCCATGTTTAATCATGCAATTGTCTGTGTTCGAGAGTGGGAATAAGGACTTAAAATATAGGCCAGGTGCGTCTTGAATCAAGCACACTGCCCCTCAAGTCATTAGTCTTGGGGTATATTTCTCCGTAATTGCTGCAAGATTTCTGCCAAACTTCATCTTGTTTTCTTCGTCAAACATGGTTGGATTGTTTATTTCTACTTTGAAACGTGAAATTTGGGTCGTCGACCCGGGAGTGAAAGTCTTTTTCCGAACATATTTAACATTCTTTTTCGTTGCTATAAGATTTGAATATCTCGAAGATGTAGATATGTTTTACCAAGAGTTGTTGGGATCTTGACTCACTGTAGAGTACTAATTCAAGAGTTCTGAGCAAAGAAACAAAAAGAGGGCCAGTGACTGGGCATTAGTGGGCATTGGAATTAGTCTTTTGGGTGGGGCTCCTCCCCGACTTTTTTAGGCAGCCTAACCAAAAACCTTTGACCAGTATCATATATATATTTTTTTGTATTTGATTAGGGTGGTGTTTATATTTTTAACTTAATACTAAATATAGGAGCTGGGAAACATAGGATTTGTCTTACTAATATGAAAATATATTAAAAAAAAACTTTTAATTTTTAAAATCAATATTATCTTCATCTATTTTAAAATAATTTAAAATATATAAATTTTTTAATATGCCATCTAATTATTCTCTAAAATATTACTTTTAGTTGTCATGTCATCAATATCAATTGACAACTAAACTCATCCACGAAAATATTTTCTTTCCTTTTAAATTTTTATTATTATTATTATTATTATTTAGGATTTTTTTCCTTAAAAAATAAACACCCGATAGGAAAAGTTGAGATTTTTTTTTTTTTTTCTCCATAAACGAATACCTCATAACAAAAGTGAGGTAATTCGAAAAATGTGGACATTAGAAATAGTTAAATTTATAAATTGTAGATGAGTTTGAGTTTTATTGAAAATAAGGTTTATGGTATTTTTTATAGTCTGTTTAGAATTTTTTTATTAGAACAAGTTGTGGTTAATTTCAAAGACTCTCGTTGTTTAGGATTTTTTTTTCTTTTATTTTTGGTTTCATCTTCAATTTAAGAGATACAGATAAAATGTAATATATTGTTGTTTTTAAATTTTTTTATTTTATATATGAAATTCTTGAAGTGATTATTGTTCGAGGCAATCCTTTAGTTCTCGCACCACTATTTCGTTCAATTTCGGCCACATAAAAAGGGAAGAAGGGGGAAATAAAAAAGATCGTATTTCTCTTACACCCCCAACCTCCACCATACCCATCTTTCTTTTCCAACCACTTTTGATACCCACTCATCACAGTGCCACTTTTGATGCCCACTCATTACAGTAACTCAGTTTTCCTATAGAATGGTTGTTGACGACGAGAAGGAAAAAAAAAAGTCCTGTATTTGTTTTTAGAGGAAAAAGAATCTCAAATAATAATAATAATAATAATAATAAAATATTAAAAAGAAAGGGAAATACTTAAGTGGAGAAGTCTATTTGATCACATGCCAAGTAAAAGGGATATTTTAAAAAATAATTAGATAATTCATTAAAAAATGAATCTAGTTCAAATTATTTTTAAATAGATTAAATATAATATTAATTTAAAAAATTTAAGGTTTTTTTTTCATATATTTTCATATTAGTGAACCAAAACCTATTGTTCTCAATATATATATTTGTTTTAAGACTTTAAATGATTTGTTTTAAATTTTTTACTAATTACTTATTTTTAAATTTTTTTATTGAATACAAAAAGATAAAATATTTTATTTTTTGTTAAATACTAAAAATAACATTTTGAAACATATTAATATTTAATACTTAATAGAAATAAAATAATAAAAAATAAATAACTTAATACTTAATTGTATTAAATTATATTTAGAATTAATTATATTAATTTTTATTTAAATTTAAGTTAAAAGAAAAAAACAAATACAATATTTGACTCGGGAGAACCTAATTTATAAATTTTATAATATTTATAATTTATATTATTTTATAAAATGATATTCGATGTTCTATGTTTTTAAAATAAAAAAGGTGAAATTGTAATATATTATATATTTTATTTCACTAAAAATAAATATTTTCTTATTATTATCTTCAAATATTGTATTATTTACTATTTAATTTTTAATGAAAATATAAATAAAAATTATTAGTTTAAAAAAGATACCGCCACTTCAAGCCATTCCCATTGGAAATTTGACATATATAACCTCATCAAACTGGTTAATCCAATTAATGTCACTCAATGAATCCAAATTTAACTAAATTCAACACAAGTTTACAAAAATTGCTTTAGGTTATAAATTGAGTTGGGTTAATTCAAATTAAGTGTCTTATAATTCAAGTTGGGTTTGGGTTAATCACAAACTTGACATAGCCGAGCAAGTTGCAACCCTAAATTCCTGTAGGTTTTCAATTATATCGCGAGTTGGGCCTTTTTGGATTTTGTGTGGGATTTCATTATTATGTGAATTTTTTGTGGGCTTTTTCTATGCGCTGTAAGGAGGTGTTTGGTATGTTAGAATGGGAAATGAAAATTAATATTTTGTTTTCATTTCTACTTTTTAGTGAATAGAAATAAATTTGATAATTTTATTTTTAACATTTTGATGAACTTAGGAATGCAAGATTTGAATGATTATTTGTTTGCATTCTGATGTTTGGTAATAATAAGAATGAAAATGAAAAATAAATAAATTTATATTGATACATGGGGACGAAGGTGATGGTCCTTAAGCTTTTGTGTTTTCCCCTTTCTTTTTTCCTTTTATTTTTATTTTTATTTTTATTTTATTATAAATTTTTTATTTTATAATAATAAAATTTATGGTGCATTGTATTGACCTTAAAGTTTATTCTCAGTCCAATGCTAATAAAACTAATAGCATAATCTCCTTTATCCCAAGATTCAAATGCACTCATTTTTTCTCTTTTTTTTTTTTTTTTTTCTCAAAGATAGTCTATTTAGATACACTTTTTATTTTTCATTTTTAAAATTAGAATTTTTATATAAAATTAGAACATATTATACAAAACAATATATATAGATTTTCCTTATATCTATAAAAATTATTTTCATTTTTTAAATAATTTTTATATTATTTTTTTAATATAAACATTTAAGAGTTCTTATATTGTATACAAAAGTTATTATTACTTTAATAAATTTTCATAGAAGATCTTAAAAAAAATTAAAAAATTAAAATTTATTTAGTAAAGTTTGAAATATTTCTTAAATAAATAAAGATATGTTTGGTATATGAAATGGATAGTGGGAATAGACATTTTATTCTTTGGGAGAGTTGGGCTTTAGACCCATTTGGCTTTGAAAATTAATAAAGAGTCCTTCAAACACCCATAATTGATTACAAGGATATGAGATAAGAATAGACAAAAATACCCACTTGATTCATTTTTGTCTTTATTCTACCACCCTTCACATGCCACTATTCTTTCTTATTTAACCATTTTTTGATTTTTCATTATTTTTTTAAAACTCTTTTATAAATAATTGAAAAATCAACATTATTTTTTATTTTTAAATTATAAATAAACAAAAATTATATTAATGATTCAAAGACTATTTTGGAAAATACTTTATAAAAAAATATTAATTTAAATAAATAAAAATTATCTTTTACATTTTAGAAGTAAATAATTTAATGATTAAAATACTATTTAAAATAAATATATTCACTATTTTAATTTTTTTATATTAAAAATTATTTTAAAGTTTTTTTTTTACTATTATAAAATAAAAAGTGTAATTTTTTTTAATCTTCTTTCTTCCTTATTTTAATAATTTTTTGAACATGACTTTTAGTAATAAGTTATATGAAATGTTACAAATTTGTTTATTAAGGTTTTTTTTAATGATTTGAATTAATTAAAAATTTATTAAAATAAGAAAAAGAAAAAGAAAGAAAGAATATGGATGAAAAGTTTTTATTTTAAGTACTCAATTAAAATGTTTTTATATGACCTAACTTTAGAAGTGAATTATATCAATACACAGTAGAAATTGAATTTTTCTTATATAAAAGAGTTGAAAGGTATATTTACTTATTTTAGATGAAAACAAGTAGTTAAAAATTATATAGATTATATTTGGTTTTAAAATATTTTTCTAGTTTTTATTTTTTATTTTTAAAAATAATTTTTATTTTCTATATTGTCTCTTTTTAAAAATATTTTTAATTAAAAATAAAAACTATTTTTTAAAATGAAAATTGAAAACCTTGTTTAGTACTATTTTTTTATATGAAAATAAAACAATAATAAATTTTATTTATTCATTTATTGCGCCACTGTACAATTGTATTACACTAACTGTACAAGGGAAATGTACTAAGTGTACAAAGGTATACAAGGCTACCATTTGTAAAATATTATAATCGATTATGAGTCATTCCTTTTTTTTTTTTTTATCATTCACGAATTATACACATATGTCATGCACTTTATTTAATTCCTACATGGAAATTCCAATCTTTTTCCCAATAATAATATTTGGAGAAAAAAATTTTGACCTTAAATCATCTACCATCTTCTCAACTAAATCATTGGAAATATGGTTAAACACTCCTATGTGAACACATAACTTAGGAGGGATATAAAATTTGTGTCATTGTACAAGAGTATTACACTAACTATATAAGAGAAATGTACTAATTGTACAAAGGTGTACAAGATTACCCTTTGTGAATGATTTTAATTGATTCTAAACTATTTTTTTATTTCCTTGTCACCTAATGATTGTACACCTATATCATGCACTTTATTTAACTCTCATATGAAAATTCCAATATTTTTTCCAATAATGATATTTGGGGAAAAAAATTTAACCCTAAGTCATCCACCATTTTCTCAACCAAACCATTGAAAATATGATTAATACACCTACATGGACATATAAATTAGAAGAGATATGAAATTTGTGTCATTGTACAAGAGTATTATATTAACTGTACAAGGGAAATGTGCTAAGTGTACAAGGGTGTATAAGACTTCTAATAGGTTTTGTACGATTTTTAAACAACTTGAATTTGACATTAAGACGATTATTGATAGATTTTTTTTTTTCTTTTTTTACCAAACTATGTCATTAAGACATTCCCTACAAAAATTAACACATGGAAAATAAAATTAAAATCAATCATGTTTGAATTGTTCATTATAAGTAAACTAAATGAAATATATATTTTTACTATTTTGCCTTTATAAATATAATTTCATTGTTATCAATAGAGATTAAAAAAATCATATTTAAATAGAATTAAAAATAAACAAAAAATATTTTTATAACATTTTTATTTTTTAAAATCATTAATTTAAATTATGAAATTAGTTTTAAAGTTAAAAATATTTCTTCTAATTATAGTTTTGAAGATTTTATGATTTTTATCTTATTACTTTAAAAAAATTGCTTTAATAAGCAAGTATTTATTTTAATGGTTTTAAATATTTAAATCTTTATTGAAAAATATTTAGGATTAGTGTGAAGAGCAATTAGGTAATTTTGGAATTGAGAAATTTTGAATATTTTGAAAACCTTAATTCGGCCAATTAACTTATTTACATTTTCAAAATTATTGGAAGGTTGGTAAATTAGTTTTAGAATATATATATATATATATATATATGCATGTGAGTGTTTACATTATTTAAGAAAAAATAATAAACACCATGTGTTTAATTTGCAAGTTAGAAAAAAAAAATTAATAATATTTTATGAGGTATTTAAAAAGTATTTATTATATGTTCTATAAATTTGAAAAAATATAATATTTGATGATATTTAATTTACAAGTTAGAACAAACAAATAATATTAATATTTTATGAGGTGTTTAAAAATTATTTAATATATATGAGAAATAATATAAGTTTGAAATAAAGAATAATATTTATTATATATTATGTAAGTTTTCAATATATTTAAAAAATATTTATTATATATTATGTAAGTTTGAAAAAAAGAATAATATTTGATGAGGTATTTAAAAGTTATTTACTTCAAAAATACATTTGGTAATAATAATTTTTAACCACCTTTCATATTTGATGAAGAAAAATTATTCAAGTTGGTTCCACTGTTAAATAGGTGAGAGAAGGGCAAAAGAGTCAAAGAGAGAATAAGAAAGGTGAGGTGATTTGTTAGGTTTTTCATTTAATGGTTAAGGGTATTTTAGGGATTTTTTAAAGACAATATCCTTACTCTCAATTTCTACTCTTTCATTGGGTGTTGGGCTTAAATATGGAACTAATATGGACCATACCTTAATTTTTGGGCCCAACTAGGCCCAAAACACAATTTTCCCTTATTTTTTTTCTCTTTCATTCCCATATTTGGATAACTTAAATGATTATGTGAATGAAATCAAATGTGATTTAAGCGGAAATGAAATCACATTTATAAATAGGATTTCAATTCATCTATAGATGTATTTTGATTCCCTAGTATAAGTTATTTTAAAAAATACTTTTCAAAAATTTAAAAATTAAAGACATTTTTTTAGATAAGTTGTTTTTAAAAATAAATTTTAATTTTAATTTTGTAAAAAAACACAAATTGTAAATTCAATTTATATAATGTAAACTAAATTTAATTTATTTCTTGTTAAAATAAAAAAAAAATTTAATTACAAATAAATTAAAAATAAATATCTTTTAATAAAATATGAATATTAATAATACAATAAATTACTAAAATATATTTTTATAAATATTATAAAAATATAGATATTAACATTAATTTAATTATTTTTTTATAATAAATAATTATTCAAAATTAATAATTTATAACAGTATTTATATGATATTATAAATTTTATAAAAATATGGATATTAACATCTTATAAAAGCATAATTAATTTATTTTGTTAAAAATAAAAAATAATGATTCAAAATTAATAATTGTTAATACTATTTTATTTTAAATGAGTATAAAATAAAATAAATTTTAATTTTTTAAGGCATATGTGAGCCAAAAATTTCATTATATGCATACATTTATTACTCAATTACCAAGATAACATTCTAAAATATTTTATTTAATGTATAATTAATTAATCATTTTTTTAATTTCAAATTATTCTTAAAAATTACAAGATTTATTAAATAATTTAAAACATTAATTACATCTATTACTTTTTATAGTCATCATATATATTCTTTGACTTTTAAATTATTTTTTAAAATTATTAAACTTATTAATAAATTTAATACAAAGTCACTTGATTCGATTTTTTTTTTTTTTTTTTAATGAAAAAATTGGAAGAACAATTCTTTATTTTAATTTGTTTTTAAAAATTGTTTCTAAAGAATAAGAATCAAATAGGGGTATAAATTTTGAAAAACAATTTTGTTTTTAATTTAAATCACATGCTCAAATAGATTTTTATTATTAAAAAAAGAAAAAAACTCTCAAGAATTTTTTTAAATATAGACAAAAAAATATATTTCAGACAATGTACAATATGAGATTTTTTTAGATAAAAATAAAAAAATTATTTTAAACCATATTGTAGACCCCCCCACCGGAGCTTTTTATTTTTTTATTTTTTGTTGTTTTCTGACTGCCTCTCAAGTGGGCTGCTCTCGGGAAGCTAGAGAGGATGGGGGGGGCGGCCACCAGATGGGACGTGTAGCAGCAGGGGGGATGGCTAGCCATGCTCGCTGAGAGGATGAACAGGAAAGCAGGTTAAGGCTTGCAAAAGAAGATAGAAAAAAAAAAAAAAAAAGGAGAAAAAAATGGGAGGAGCCTGAGAGAGTCTTACAGAGAGAAACTGGGGAGGAGAAGCGGGCAGAAAAGCTGAGTTGAGGGGGGAGCTTTTCGGAGGAAAATTTGTGTGAGCTGGAGAGGAACCAGTGAGGGGGAAGTTTTTATATTTTTTGGTCCATGGGTAATTCATTTCGGAGGGATTAAGAGAGAGAGATTGGAATAGAGAGCTGCAGGGAGTGGTTCGAAGGAGCTGAACTGAATGAGGGAGGAGCTCGGAAGGTGATTTGGGAAGAAAAGGGGTTGCGGAAAACAGAGTACCAGTGGGAAGGGTGAAGACGGGAACCAGAAGACTGGCCTTTTGAAAAATTCCATATTCCACTGGAGGGGCAAGACACCACTGCAATAACGACATAAGCCACCTTCACTTTTCTTCTCAAGCAGCTCTGCACTCAGGTTCAAAGATCGCTTCCTCTAATTTTCATGGGGCTCTTCATGGGTTTTTGATCGATTTAAAAACCCAAAAAGGGATTGGTGGCTCGTGCTTTGGTTTCCCACATCTTCTGCCACTGGTACCGTTCTCTTTCTTTTTTTAATGCATGCCTTAAATGTTATTTTCAGCGTTAATTTGATCTGAGTTCACGAGATCTGTGGTACCCACTTAAGTTTGCGCCTGATCAGTCTGTGAGCAGTTAGGAGTAAGTGAGGTCTTTGTTTATGCTCCTGCAAAGGGTTCTGCCAGTGAAGCAGGCTTACTACCAACTGAACATGATGCCTATGGTAGGCTTATTTTAGGTGACATCATAACAATGAAAAAAAATAAATTCTTGGAAAGTGTAAAGTGGGTGACGTGGTATAGTTCCTTCAACCCATCCATTATATTATTATTTTTGCTTTTGTGATTTTTGCCATGATTCTCCACATTTCACCCAACAACTCTTATCACCAATAATAATGCTTTACATAAATCAATACCGTGCATGTGTTTAGAGCTTCAAAATTGCCATAATCTAATGGAAGAAGTGTTAGAATTGGTGCGTTATCTGACTATGAAAATGAAGGTTTGGAAAAGCTCTTAGCCATAATTCAATGCCCTCGTTTCTTTCGTAATTCCCTATTCATGTTTGCAAATTTAATTTACAAAATTTAACTTTTAAAAATGATTTTCAAAGTTCCAATTTAATTTCTAAAATTTTAATTCTCAATTAATTTTCAAAATTTCAATTTCTTCTTAAATTTAAATTCCCAAAATTTTAATTTTCACATTTATTTATATAATCATTATTATTTTTGTTATTATTATTTTATTTATTTATTTTTAAAAATTTCATATCAAAATTTCAATTTCTTTCAAATTTAATTTCCAAACTTCCAATTCTTAAATTTAATTCCCAAGACTCCAATTTCAAATAATTCTCGAGATTCCAATTTTCAAATAAATTTCAAAAATCCAGTTTTCTCTCGAACTGTTTTAATTCCACTCCACTTTTTCAAATGTTTTTAATTCACAAATTTTCTTTTATTTTCAAATAATTTTATGTTTCTCTTAATTTTTAATAAGTATGAACATGCAATTTTCGTAATTCCAACATAATGGAATTTGTGAGATCAATTCATGCAAGATCGATCGGGCTTTGGTGGAGGCCCAACATATGTGATTTCCTCATTGGTTGGTTGATTGATTGATTGCTATATTTGATTGACTTGCTTTACTCTATGACATGCATGCAATTATTCTATATTTGTGCACTAACCTTGTCTCTTATGATAACGCTCAGCTTGTGACTAAGGTACGCCTTGTACACAATTGTATTTATTGATTTATTTGTTATCATGCGTGTCTTGCTTTCATATATTTGATCACTGTTCGATATCCATTTTTAATCAATCAATTGCCACACTTATCTCATCTTATTAGTAGAGACCCATTTTAGGGGCTTAGAGGGGTGCTACGGTTTTTACTGTACTTTCCCAATAGGTAACCTGACCCTCGAGCCCAGACTTGGTTTTTCACAGACCACCTTTTTCAAATAAGGAGTCACGCTTAGGGTTTTTCTTTCTTATTTTGTTTACCCTTTAAAAATAAAACAAAAATAAGTGGCGACTCCAAGTCATTGTCTTAATCAATAAATCATTTTTCAAATAAATAAAAAAAGCGAGTTCGCGCCATTTGAGTGGGAAACGCATGAGCCGAAATGCGGGGTCCACACATATGTATAGATATTGTTGATAATTTTTTTTTATTCCTTTTTTTACTTAACATTGTAACGGAAACAAATTATCATTCCAATTGTACATTTTTATATGCATCCAAACACGAAAATTGATAATGTATAGATTTTTATTATTAAAAAAAAAAAAAACCTCTCAAGAATTTTTTTAAATATAAACAAAAAAATATGTTTCAGACTATGTACAATATGAGATTTTTTTAGATAAAAATAAAAAAATTATTTTAAACCATATGTATAGATATTATTGATAATTTATGTCTTTTTTTATTCCCATTTTTACTTAACATTGTAACATAAACAAATTATCATTCCAACTGCACATTTTTATATGCATCCACACACAAAAATTGAAATTACCAAATTCATTCATATTTAAGAGAGAATGAGAATAAAAGCAAAATATTCATTCTTATTCTTCATTCCCACTAACAAAACATGCCCTATGTATAAAATCAATTAAAAGTGATGATATCAATTACTTGAAAGTTACTTCACTAACACATCAATCTCACAACATTTAGAATTTTAATGAATTTATATGTCAAATTAAATAAAATATAAGTATTTAATAAGAATTTGATAGTTATCTAATAGAATATTAAATACAAAATAATTAAAAGCTTAATTTTATTCAAAAAATTATAAAATTGAAAATAAATTAAAAATAATTTATTATGAAAAAAAAAAGATAAAATAGATTAAAAAAAAAAGTAAGGATATTAAGTAGATTTTATAAAATATTTTAATTTCTTTTTTATTTATTTAATTTTATAAATTAAGGATCAAATTTCATTCAACTCTCTTGAGGTTTGGATTAAATACATTTAAAGTGCGTTTAGTAGTGATTTTAGGAAGTGTTTCTAATCATTCTAATACTTGAAAAATAAAAAATTTTAAATATTATAAATAATATAAATACTTTTTAGAATCACTACCAAACATACACTTAGTTACTAAATTTTTCCCATATAAGGTTTTAATGAGACATATTCTTCTAATGTGATGGACATCCTAGGGGAGTGTCATAAATGAAGTGGTGAATGCCACCATACTATTATGTTAAATGTTAATTAAACATTATTTATGAGTTCCATTCATTCAACATTAATGGAAGCCATTTGGAAAGCCCATAAAAAGGCTTCCCATCCTTTGTGTAAGGAGCATCTTGAGCAAGAAAGCTTTCCTTAAAGCTCTTTCTCTCATTCTCTCTTTTTTTCATTCTCTCAACTTTCTCAATTCTCTTATCTATTCCTTCATTCTCATTACATATTATTAAAGTAATATATATTTCTCTCTACTTTTATTTGCAATGCATTTATTATCATTTTACAACAATTTTTAATTTTTTTTACTTATTATTTGTTCTTAAATTTTTCTATTGAATATAAAAGGCCAAAATATTTTTTTTTTTGTTAACGACTAAAAATAACATTTTGAAACATATTAATATTTAATACTTAATAGAAATAAAATAATAAAAAATAAATAACCTAATATTTAATTATATTAAATTATATTTAGAATTAAATCATATTAAGTTATATTTAAATTTAAGTAAAAAAACAAATATTACATCTAACTCAGGAGAAACTAATTTATAAATTTTATAATATTTATAATTTATATTATTTTATAAAATGATATTCAATGTTCTAAGTTTTTTAAACAAAGAATGTTAAATTGTAATATATTATATATTTTATTTTACTAAAAAATAAATATTTTCTTATTATTATCTTCAAATATTGGATTATTTACTATTTAAAATTTAAAAATTACAATCCAAATTTAACTAAAATTTAGCACAAGTTTACAAAAATTATTTGGGTTATAAATTGAGTTGGGTTAATTCGAATTGTCTCATAATTCAAGTTAGGTTCGGGCGCTAATCACAAACTTGATATGACCGGGCAAGTTGCAGCCCTAATTACTTGTTGGTTTTCAATTCTATCACGAGTGGGGCCTTTTTATGGATTTTTGTGTGGGTTTATAATTTCATTATTACGTGAATTTTTTGTGGGCTTTTCCTATGTGCCGTAACATTGATACATGGGGCCCGGAGGTGATGGTCCTTAAGCTTTTGTGCTTTCCCCTTTCTTTCTTCCTTTTTTTATTTTTTATTTAACAAATAGATATGGCGGTTTGGCTGCATAAATTTGCGACTCTAATTTCATTTTATTATAAATTATTTATTTTATAATAATAAAATTTATGGTGCATTGTATTGACCTTAATGTTTATTTTAGTCCAATGCTAATAAAACTCAATAATATAATCCCCTTTATCCCAAGATTCAAAAGCACTCATTTTTTTTTTTCCAAAGATAGTTTTTTTAGGTACGCCTTTTTAGTTTTTATTTTCAAAATTTGAATTTTTATATAAAATTAGAACATATTATAGATATATATATATATATCAGAAAATTTTTAGTTCTCTTTTTAAATGTCTAAGATCCAAAAAGTAGTTGTTTCACAGTTCAATTCTTCACAATACAAAAATCTTTTACCCTTTTTTTTATAAAAAAATTTCTTCCTGAGTTCTCTTGGTATTTATTTTTTCAAAGAAAAGTAAAAAGTAAAAGAGGAATCTCTTTTTCTTCTTTTTTTTTTTTTTTTTTTTTTTTTTTTTTTTTGTTTATTGGGGTGGTTTCTTGATAGTTTTTGCAATTTCAACTCACAAAAATTGTTCTCCCCTAATATCTTATTTGGTTGCATCGGATTAGGTCAGCCCGAATTGGGCACCGACCCAATTCCAATACTATAAAAATTATTTTTATTTTTAAAATAATTTTTATATTACTTTTTCAATATAAAATAAAAATTATTATTATTTTTTAATTTTAAAAATAAAAAGTGAGCAATGTATTCGTACCAACAATAAAATTTTCTTTTAACCTACAATAAATAAATAAGACAATCAAGATAATAAACTCCTCATATTATTAGCATTGTTTATGAAATTACATTATTTTGATGACCAGGACAATGGAAGGGAATAATACTTAAAGTATAAAAGAAAATATTATTAAACTTAAACTTTTGCAAATGCAACTCATCCATATTTATATCATGATTCATGTACATACATTTATGACACAACCAAAAATAAAAAGTAAGGACTTGTTTTACAATCTCTTTAAAAATAGTTTTTCAATTTCAAAAGTCAAATCTCAATTATTTTGAGAATAAAATTTTAATTAAGAATTTGAATATGAAAAATATTTTTTGAAATTTATTTTTCTGTAAAGATGCTATGTGAACCAAGTAACAAAGCCAAAAAGTTTAGTAAGGAGGGGCAAAGTTATCTATATAATAACTCATTCATAAATTTGAAAAATGGTTAATAATGTCCTCTTTATCATTCAATAAATCAAAAATTGGTTGATAATATCATCCTTATCATCCAACAAACTAAATAATTTAGGCACTAATAAATATTAAGTATTAAATTAAGTGAGTGTTTTATAAACCAATGTAATAACTTAATTTAAGTCATTAAATAAATTAAGTATGTTTGGTAAAATAACTTAATGATATAACTTAAAGTAAAAAACAACTTTAAATAATAAGTAAAAATAATTAACTTATTCTTAAGTTTACATATTTATTTCTTTTTTACCTTTATTTATCCTAATTACATTTATGATCTCTTTTCTTACTCCACAAACCCTATTGATATTCGACATTATTTACCCTAGTTATAATTTATAAGGATAAATACGTATAAATTTTAAGTTAATTTTATCAAACAACTTTAATACTTAAAGTAAAAATTAAGTAATAAGTTTTAAGTCAACAACTTAAGTATAATTTAACTTACAGTCAATTTAAGTTATTAAAATAAGTTTTACCAAATACCCACTAAATCACCCAATTAACAAAATATTGGATTTAAAAAAAATAATCTAACGAAATAAAAATAATTGGAAAATTCTCAATCAATTTAATAAATCTTCATAGAAGATCTTTAAAAAAATTAAAAAATCTTATAATTTATTTAATAATGTTTGAGATTTTTCTTAAATAAATAAAAATGTGTTTGGTATGTGAGAGTGAGGAGTAGGAATAGATCTTTCATTAATTTTCTCCTACATTCTCATGTTTAGATAATTTAAATGATAATGGGAATGAAATCAAAAGTGATTTCAATGAAAATAAAACCTCATTTATAAGTAGGATATCAATTCATCCCAAATAGGAAGCATTTTGATTAGCAAATTATTTTTAAAAAATAAAAATTAAAGACTTTTTAGATAAGTTGTTATAAAAAATAAATTTTTATTTTGATTTTTTAGAAAACACAAATTATAAATTCAAATTTGCATTAAATTTAATTCATGGCTTATTGAAATAAACACAATTTTTTAATTACAAATAAATTAAAAACAAATATCTTTTAATAAAATATGAATATTAATAATAAAATAAAATAATAAATTATATTTGTTATAAATATTATAAGAATATTGATATTAACATGAAATTATTTATTTTGTTATAATAAATAATAATTATTCAAAATTAATAATTTCTAATAGTATTTACATGATTGAATAAATATTATAAAAATATGTATATTAACATCTTATAAAAGTATACTTAATTTATTTTGTTAAAAATAAAAAATAATGACTCAAAATTAATAATTTCTAATATTATTCTATTTTAAATGAATATAAAAAGAAATAAAATTTAATTTTTTAAGATATAAATGAACTAAAATTTTCATTATATCCATACATTTATTACTCAATTACCAAGATGACATTCTGAATTATTTTATTTAATCAATAATTAATTAATGAGTTTTTTGAATTTCAAATTATTCTTAAAAATTACAAAATTTATTAAATAATTTAAAGCATTAATTGGTCTATTATATTTTATAGTCATCATATATATATATATATATATTTTAATTTTAAATTATTTTTTAAAATTATTAAACTTGTTAATAAATTCAATACAAAGTCTCACTTGATTTGAAATTCATTTTTTCTAATAAAAACATCGAAAGAATAGTTCTCTATTTTACTTTGTTTTTAAAAATTGTTTCTAAAAAATAACAATCAAATAGTTATATAAAATTTTAAAAATAATTATGTTTTAAATCATATGCTCAAATAAATTTTTTGTATTAAAAAAAAAAAAACTCAAGGATTTTTGAAATTAAAAATAAAAAAATATTTCAAATTATGTACAATGTGAGATTTTTTTTAAATAAAATAAAAATAAAATTATTTTAAACTATATGTATAGATATTATGGACAATTTAGTTCTTTTTAAAATTTTTATTCCTATTTTACTTAACATCCAAATGGAAACAAAGGAAAAAAAAGAGGATATTAGTAGATTTTATAAAATATTTTATTTTATTTTTATTTTTGTTTAATTTCATAAAGTAAAAATTAATTTTATTCAACTCCTTCGAGGTTTCAATTAAATATATTTAGTCACTATTAATTAGAGATTTGATTAAATATTTTTCTTATTTTGAATCAAAGGATAAATCAATTGAATTTACAAATAAATAGAATGGGAGTAAAAGGTATTTGTTGAGATTTTAAACTAATGATTATTAATTATATTTAACCTAAACCTCAATACAAGTAAGTAAAATTAACCTTATAAAGTAAATATTTACTTTTTACAAAAGATATTTTTAATTAAATTTTTTATCAATAGTATTTAAAATATAATTATTATTTAAAATTCAAAATTAAATTTATATTTTTAGGGTTTGATTTTAATTTTTAAAATCTCTAACTATATATAAAATTCTTTTCTTTTTTTTTTTTTTTCTTTTTTTCTTTTTGGGAAATTTAAGAGATGGCATATGCTTATGCCCTCAATGGAACAATCCCATGTAAAATTCTTCAAATATTCTCTATATTTTTAATTATTTATTAAAATATTAAAAAAACAACTGAATATATCTCAAACATGATCTAAAAAAATATATATTTTCAATAAAAATATATTTTTAAAATTTTAAAAATTATTTTATACTATAGAGAACCAAAAAGCATTTTTTAAATATAATTTTCAATCAAATCCTAAGTTTTAAAATATCACAAGAGACTAATAATCTGGGGCTACTTCAAATTTCAAACTACAGTCAGATGAGCTTATATTTTGTGGGAATAATCATATAAATATGTACGTATATATGTGATTTAGCCAATATAATACGCATGTACCTCTTAAAAATTTATAGCCAATATGTGGTTTAGTTTAAGCACTAAAGGTTACATTACTATCAAGTTTCATGAACAATAAGCGAAATATTTGACTATTTAGTGATTAGGGGTGATAATTTGTATTGATGGATCGTATTCGTGTCATGTCAAAGTCTAGGTATTATACGACATAACTCAACTCAAACTTGACAAGAGTAATAATCATGTCAAAAATATAAACTCAAATACTACCTAATTATTAAATCGATTACACGTTGTATAACTCATTTAATAATTAAGTCATCCTATTTAATAATAAGGTTGAGTTAGATCTTGTATATATTTATATAATTAATGTCTCAACCAAACATATTTATAACTCAATTGACCTATTTATTTAAAAACAAATTTAAAATGAGTTAGATATGAGTTAAATGGTTTTAAAATATAGTCAAGTTAATAGCAAGATTATTACATGAGTCAATTCAGGTCAAATTTGTATTATGCAAGTTAACCCAAAAATTACTTATTTATTAAATGGGTTATACAGGTTGACATGAATTTAACCCAAACTCATTTATACTCAACCCAAACCTACAAAAAGTGTGTTGGGTTTGTATTATGTTGATGAATTATATCAAAACTTTGTCACCCCTACTAGTGATAACCTAAAAAAAAAAAAAGGTTAACTTCTATGAGACGTTTTTATCCTTAGAATTTGCAACTCATTTTTCTCAGTTTGTTCCTTTACCTTTTTTCAAAAGCATATTAACAAATATTTTGACAAAAAGCAGCACATAAAAAACATCTAGCATATACATAACCGTCTTTTTCCATCCTTCCATGGTATTTTAGTCACTATGTTCTCATCTGATATTTAATATAGCATTTAAAAGTGTGGTTTGTACCCTTAGACACTAAGAGTGTTTCTTTGGTGGAGAAAGTTTTAATAATTAATAATGTCATACTCATTTTAAAGCTTAGAGATCATGAAAATATAAGAACCTAAGCTCCTTCTTGGCCAAGTGATTTAAAAACATTATTTATTTTATATACATAAGGACTTTTCTAGTTTAGCGTGTCTTACTCTCCTTTGAAGACCTAAGATTGTTGCATGATCAACTTGAGGTGGTATAGATAAGTAAAAGGTTCGGAAAAGGCTAATTTTATTAAAATGTGGCATCAAGTGAACCTTAGGATATTTTAAATTGAATATAACATTGTTTTACATAATTAAATTAATTTGATCGAGCATTTAAGCGCTTGAACCTGACGCTTAAGAACTAGGAGTGCTAAAGCTTTGCATAGTTTAAATTGAGTGTAAAATGATCAATTACTTCAGTTTATATATTATTGTGATCAATTGCCTCTATTTTTATTTTTTATATTACTTTTCCCACATGGGTATTTATCTAGTTTGTGCATACAAATCACATATTTTGTTCATTGGATACATTGTGGACGTTGAATATTAGTTTTTGAATGTTTAGTTTAAACAAGTGTTATTGAGAGATTTGTAAACTCAGTTTGAGGGTATTGGAGGGTTATATAATCTGGATTTTGTCATAAAATTACTAAAGGAAGAGGTTGTTAGTATATTAGGTTGCTTAATTTAAGTTGATAATTTTGTTTCTTTCATTGTGGCTTAAAACTTTTCTAGTTTATTGTATCTTACTCTCCATTGAAGAGTCAAGGTTATTGCATGATCAACCCGCAGTAGCACACATAAGTATAAAATAGTTTGGGAAAGATTAATTTGGCTAAAATGTGTCATAAAGTAAATCTTAGGGTATTTCAAATTTAGCATAAAGTTGTTTCTAATTGTTGAATTAATTTGATCCAATGCTTAAACGTTCAAACCTAACACTCAACCATTGCTTGAGAGAGCTCAAGTGCTTGCAAGAATAGCTCAAGCATTGGATGAGATCAAGCGCTCCTAACAAGTGCTAGAGGTAAAATTTCTTAATTTTTTGTTTTTATTTTTCCATTTTTAATCATAATAATTTTTTTGAAACTTTGGGAATTTGGTCCAATATGTTCTTGTCCCTATAAATATCATGCCATAAAAAAAAAAAAAAAAAGCTTTTCTTGCATTCTAATACTCTTATATTGTTTGTGATTCTTGTTTTTAGGTTTGTGAGAGAGTTTTGCGTCCCTTCAAAGAGTTTAGGTGTCCATTGGAAGCACACATGGTGCTACATCATGGACATGAAGACTAGTGTAGGTACTAGGGTGTCATACATAAGTATAGCATATCTTTATACTTTTCTTTAAATATTGTATTTGTATTCTACAATCTCTTGATCTTGTGGTTTTTATGTTCGTAAAGTCTCTAATAGACTTTCTGGGTGTTTTTTCATATAAAATCATTATCTTTTGTGTAATTTATTTCTCTTCTTCTATAATTCTTAAAAGAAATTAAAAAATAAAACTTGGCCCAAAAAGGGATTAATGCCTATTAATTCACTCCCTCTAGGTTGATGAACAACCATTTTTCCAACACCCTCCCTCATGTGGAGAAAGGGACTTAATTTGGATTCATATCCAAGAGACAGAGAGAGATGAGGGAGAGAGATATCAAAAAATTTCAAATTGGAGAGAAAGATACCAAATAAGGAAACAAATATGCAAATTGCGAAAAAGTCGCTCGAACTATGACCTTTTGTCAAACCAAGTTTTGATATCATATTGAATAATCAATTTTTCTAAATATTTAAACTTGTATGTTTTGAGTTTAATATACATATCATACTCTCTAATATAGGTATTCCATAAGCAAAATCTCAAACTTTCAGATTTTATAACAAATGAAAAAGAAAAAAAATTAACAAAAAAAACCATAAAAGCAAATGACATCTATCATCAAAGAGTCTCTATTGCTACTTAAAGTTTCCTTAGTCATGAAGTGCTGTTACAAACATTATAGTAGAATTATGTCCATAAATTATTGAGTATAAGTTAGACCATGAGGCATGTTTGGAATGCTGATGTTTAGTGGGAATCTAAACCCAAAATTATTCTACAATAAAATCACACAATAATGTAAAATTAAACTTTTAAACTTTATTAACTAACACATCACATGCCTTGCATGAGGCCACACCATAATTCAATATCATATGCATATTGTAGTCTACAACCGTAATAACAGAAGATAATTATCTTAATTAGTTACATAAAATTAAGAAAAATCAACTCAAACTTTTATCCCAATATCATGCCAATTATCCAATCATACTTCTTGATCTTTCAATTGCCCAAGTGAAATAGCATGGAAGGGTATAGGAAATGGGGTGCAAGTCTCAAATTCCTTGCACACGTGTTGCATTGTTGGACGGGATGTTGGATTCAAATTGATGCATTTGTGTGCCAACCTTATGATGAGAACCACATTATCAACAACTTCTGGATCAATATGGGGTGCAAGACGAGGATCTAATATATCCACCAACGTTATATTTTGAGATGAAGAGGTTGATAAGATAGTGACAAGTTCTCTCGGATGCTTTCCCATCATTATCTCCAATGTAAGTACCCCAAAACTATATACATCACATTTTTCCGTCACAACCATGGTGTAAGCAAGTTCTGCCAAATATAACAAAAATATAAGCATACATCTCCATGAATTAAGTATTCACATCAAGATTAAGCTTTTTAATGCTTGCCATGTTAATTCTGAAATTGGAAAAAGCTATGAGCAAAGCTACATTATCATGTTAGTTGTTTCTTGACACTTGAAAATTTTCCAAATTTTTTTAATTAATTTAATGCATGAGCATGGGTTATTAATTAAATTATAGGTGATAATGAAACTAATAGAAATAAACTTCCTCAAGGATTTCTTGAAGTGCGAGCAATTTATCATTTTTAGGAGAAAGCATTTGGAAAACTTCAAAAGTTATTGAAAAATATTGTTTAAAGTGTTCAGGAAAAATTTTGAAATTTTAGATACTACCAATGATGTAGTTGCAGTTTGGGATAACTTTTTATGTTTTATTTTAGTTGGAAATTGAACCGGAAAATAATCTCAAAATTATTTTAAAAAAATGATATTCATATGTAAAAGTTTTACTAAACATAAAATAGCTTTCTATTAAGTCTAAATTAGAGCTTTTGCTTTCTTAAAAGTCAATCTAAACAAGAAAAAAAAAATTACTTTCATATAGTTTCTGTATTTTGGATGTGTATTAATAAAATTTTCTATACATTTCATATTCATATATAATTTTCAACTCTTACTTCCTCATGCATGCTTGCACACTCGTGTGTACGCATACAAGAAGAAGAGGTGTATTTGTTTCTCTATGGCTCATTAATTTATTTTTATTTTTTTGTATTTTTTTCAATTCAATTTTAAATTTTTTTCTAGTTTCATGTCTTTCATCTATAAATATAGTTTGATACTAATATAAGATATGTTCTACTAATAAAAGCACTCAAACCAAGACCTAAAAGGAAAAGAAATTAAGCAGAAAAGAAGTACAGTGACTAAAAAGTTGAAGATTAAAGAGATTTTTTCCTAAAGTAGCAAAGTCTAAAAAAGTTTTGGAGTTACCTGGTGCAACATAACCGTAGGTGCCAGCAAGAAGGGTTTGATTTGATGAATCAGGATCAAGCAATCTAGCTGTTCCAAAATCAGATACAACGGCCCTGAATTCTGAATCTAAGAGAATATTACCGCTTGATATGTCTCTATGAAGCAGCGGAGGGATACAATCATTATGCATGTAGGACAAGGCATTAGCAATGCTTTTAACAACATTCACCCTCTTAACCCAATCAAACTCCAAAGCCTCAATTTCATCACTCAAGACACAATGCAGGCTTCCTCTTTCCATGTACTCATAAACTAGAAACATGCACCTTTTGTGTAGACAATAGCCATATAGTTTTACGATATTTCGATGTCGGATTTTTGACAACACCCGCACCTCATTTGTAAAACTTTTCATGTAAGTTGGGTTCTCACTTTCCAAGGTATGAAGTTTTTTCAAGGCAACCTCTTTCCCATTGGTCAGTTTCGCTCTGTAGACACTGCCATAACCTCCAGTCCCGATGCAATATTTGATGTCGAAATCCTCCGTCGCCTCAATGATGTCTTCGTAAGCAATCTTACCATCATAATCCCATATTGAAAATATGTCTCCATTTTGTGTGGTGGTTGCTTCCTCAGGTTGAAGTTTTCTCGTCTTCCGGCTCCAAATTAATAGAACTCCAAAAATTATAGACGAAAGCAGCAAGGTGGAGCATAAACAAATGACCACAATGATTGTGATTCTGTTCCTTTTTCTGCAAGGTGGAATGCCAAATTTGGTGTCACCACACAAACCTTTATTGTGTTTGAATGCTCCAAATAGAGATGGAAGATGCAGTTCGAAGGGCACATAACCCTCCAAATAATTGTAAGAGAGATCCAAATACTCTAAGCTGTTGAAGTTTTGGAACTGGAGGGGTATGGTCCCACTAATATTATTGACACTCAAATCAAGTTTTCGTAGTGCAACCAGGCCACCGATCTCCGAAGGAATGCTCCCATTCAAACGATTGAATTTCATAGACAAATAACGCAAGCTGTGGCAATTACCCAGTTCCTTGGGGATCACACCAACAAGTTTATTATTATCTAAGGCCAAATCAACTAACTTCTTTAAACTCCCAATTTGAGAAGGGATTGACCCCGTGATTTGATTCGAAGCAAGGTGGAGAGAAGTCAAATTAGTCAGATGGCCCACGGATGAGGGAATGACACCAGTGAGAATGTTATGATCAAAGTAAATATCAACTAAGCTCTTTAAACTCCAAATTTCAGGAGGGATTGAACCCTCCATTTGGTTCCAACCAATGTAGAGAGAAGTTAAGTGGGTTAACTGGCCTAAAGACGAAGGAATAACACCATTGAGATAGTTACAATCTAAGACTAGGCCAACCAAATTTCTCAGATTCCCAATTTCACTTGGGATTTGGCCAGATATGTGATTATAACCAAGATTGAGTTCCACTAACTTGGTGAGGTTAGTCAGCGAAAGAGGCAGCTCACCAGAAAGAAAGTTGTGAGAAAGATCAAGGTG
Source organism: Vitis rotundifolia (assembly GCA_030254885.1). Taxonomy (NCBI): domain Eukaryota; kingdom Viridiplantae; phylum Streptophyta; class Magnoliopsida; order Vitales; family Vitaceae; genus Vitis; species Vitis rotundifolia. Next base: position 9,748,194 of record CM058154.1, read on the forward strand.
GGTGAGTTTTGTGAGAGTACCTATTTGATGTGGGATGTCACCATCCAGGCCAAGAGAGCTAAAATTTAGTCGAACCAGATTTGGAAATGAAGAGAAGTTAAATTGGGTAAGCAGCCCATTTTCTTGAGTTGGAACCGCCCAAATCTCAGTGACACTTCCCCCCGCATTACAGCTTATGCCTGGCCAATTACAATGGCCTGTAGTAGTGTTGTAAGACCGCCACCAAGTGCTCCTGCGCAGAGCCTCACCCTCAATCCATGTCTGTGATGATGCTGCTGCTGCTGCCGCGGCCATTGCAACCACCCACATTACTATCACTGCAGAAATGGAGGAGGCCATGTCTAATCATGCAATTGTCTGTGTTCGAGAGTGGGAATAAGGACTTAAAATATAGGCCAGGTGCGTCTTGAATCAAGCACACTGCCCCTCAAGTCATTAGTCTTGGGGTATATTTCTCCGTAATTGCTGCAAGATTTCTGCCAAACTTCATCTTGTTTTCTTCGTCAAACATAGTTGGATTGTTTATTTCTACTTTGAAACGTGAAATTTAGGTCGTCGACCCGGGAGTGAAAGTCTTTTTCCGAACATATTTAACATTCTTTTTCGTTGCTATAAGATTTGAATATCTCGAAGATGTAGATATGTTTTACCAAGAGTTGTTGGGATCTTGACTCACTGTAGAGTACTAATTCAAGAGTGCTGAGCAAAGAAACAAAAAGAGGGCCAGTGACTGGGCATTAGTGGGCATTGGAATTAGTCTTTTGGGTGGGGCTCCTCCCCGACTTTTTTAGGCAGCCTAACCAAAAACCTTTGACCGGTATCATATATATCTTTTTTTGTATTTGATTAGGGTGGTGTTTATATTTTTAACTTAATACTAAATATAGGAGCTGGGAAACGTAGAATTTGTCTTACTAATATGAAAATATATTAAAAAAAAAACTTTTAATTTTTAAAATCAATATTATCTTCATCTATTTAAAAATAATTTAAAATATATACATTTTTTAATATGCCATCTAATTATTATCTAAAATATTACTTTTAGTTGTCATGTCATCAATATCAATTGACAACTAAACTCATCCAAGAAAATATTTTCTTTCCTTTTAAATTTTTATTATTATTATTATTATTTAGGATTTTTTTCCTTGAAAAATAAACACCCAATAGGAAAAGTTGAGATTTTATTTTTTTTTCTCCATAAACAAATACCTCATAACAAAAGTGAGATAATTTGAAGAATGTGGACATTAGAAATAGTTAAATTTATAAACCGTAGATGAGTTTGAGTTTTATTGAAAATAAGGTTTATGGTATTTTTTATAGTCTGTTTAGAATTTTTTTATTAGAACAAGTTGCGGTTAATTTCAAAGACTCTCGTTGTTTAGGATTTTTTTTTTCTTTTATTTTTAGTTTCATCTTCAATTTAAGAGATACAGATAAAATGTAATATATTGTTGTTTTTAAATTTTTTTATTTTATATATAAAATTCTTGAAGAGATAAAATGTAATATATTGTTGTTTTTAAATTTTTTTATTTTATATATAAAATTCTTGAAGTGATTATTGTTCGAGGCAATCCTTTAGTTCTCGCACCACTATTTCGTTCAATTTCGGCCACATAAAAAGGGAAGAAGGGGGAAATAAAAAAGATCGTATTTCTCTTACACCCCCAACCTCCACCATACCCATCTTTCTTTTCCAACCACTTTTGATACCCACTCATCACAGTGCCACTTTTGATGCCCACTCATTACAGTAACTCAGTTTTCCTATAGAATGGTTGTTGACGACGAGAAGGAAAAAACAAGTCCTGTATTTGTTTTTAGAGGAAAAAGAATCTCAAATAATAATAATAATAAAATATTAAAAAGAAAGGGAAATACTTAAGTGGAGAAGTCTATTTGATCACATGGCAAGTAAAAAGGATATTTTAGGAAATAATTAGATGATTCATTAAAAAATGAATCTAGTTTAAATTATTTTTAAATAAATAAAAGATAATATTAATTTAAAAATTTTAAGGTTTTTTTTTTTATATATATTTTCATATTAGTGAATCAAAACCTATTTTTGTCAATACATATATTCATTTTAAGACTTTAAATGATTTGTTTTAAATTTTTTTACTAATTACTTTGTAGACCCTATCAGATGGTATGGGTCATTTTCCATTTATTTTTATTATATCTTTTGCTTGCCACCCGAGATTGAGTTGCGTGAGGCGATTTGAGAGGGACTGAAGAGGAAGATAAAAGAAGGTGATGATGAAAAACCCTTCTCGAGCAGCCAAAGAGTGAAGACACAGGGCATGGGCGAGCTGCTCAAGTGGTGAGATGGGATAGTTTGAGAAGAAAACAGGGCATGGGCGAGCTGCTGGGGGACAGAGGAGGAGCAGGGTATGGGGTTGACAGAGGTGGCTTGAAGGAAAAAGAGTTTTTTGGGAGTTATGGGAGAGATATAGAGGGAGGGGGGGGGGGGGAGGGGGGGAAAGAAAATGCGGGGTCCACAAAATGGCGACTCCGCTGGGGATGTTTAGAGGGTCAAGCTTGAACATAAAATGAGGCAAATGTGGCGTTTGATGAGTCGATTAGTGGGTAACCTATCTCTTGATTGCACATTGGGAGTTGTTGATATCATTATCGTTGGTGCATGTTTTGTTATTGTGTTCGTTTGGGGCTCTGACATTTTGATTATGGTGATTGGTTATTTTGATTGAGGATGCTGACTGTAGAGATTTTTCCTGTGCTTCATTGCTATATTTGTTTGGAACGTTGACATGGCGATTATATTGATTGATCATCTTGCCTTGCTTACCATAGTCACTTAGATTTTGCCATGATTGTTCTGATCACCTCACATGCATGGATTCATAGTTGTATATCGTTTGACTTGATGGGTTGATTCATCCGCTCATATATTGTCTTGATCGTTTCTGAGCATGCTGTCTTTGTCACTATTTGTCTCAATTTTCATAGCTTGTGTGGACATGGGTGATATATCTGAGCTCCGCTTGACTGTCTGTTGCATGGCTACCCTCCTTTGTGTGATTGCATGTCGTTTGTCTGTGTGGGCCGCACATTTATCCCCTTACCTCCAACCCTCTTGGTTTCGGTCACTTCTTTCATCTCAGTTCTCACTTTTGCAAGTGTGAGGCTTTGCGTGCACTTGTTTTCCTCGACCGAGCCAGAGGTTAGGAGTAGGGTCTAGCGACGGGTTATATTGATATTTGAGAGCATTCTGAAGGAGGTCGACACAGTGATGTTGATTAGAGTTCGATCATTGAAAACCTATATAGCCCAGAGTTAGGTTTCATGGATAGTTGTGTGATCAGTGTGTTTCCTCTTTTGCTTTAGCTTCATAATATTTTTGGATGCACTGACACTGCTCACTAGGCACTCTAGTTGACCACTGAATGTTGAGATTTTTGAGAGCTTCACCGTAGGAAACCCCCTGGGATGTCGAGGTAGTGCATGTGTGGAAGTGATGACCACCTTGCATTGAAGCATCCCGTCTCTTCGGAGGCGTGCAGAGGGTTGCGTACCACTGGAGGGTATGATCGCTTCTGCTAGGGACCTTTGAAAGTTCGTTCATCTCCTTTTAGAGCCACCTTGACCCTGTAGGTTGAGCTTTAGATCTTTCGATTAGGATTCCATTTCTACATGTGGGTGCATATGAAGGCCTTCAGAGCCTCTTTGGTTACACTTTGGGTCCAGTACTCCCTCATTTGGTCTTCAGTTGAGAGTGCATAGAGATCAGTACAGGTTTGAGTTGCAATCGGACAGTCCTTCTACACTTTGATGCCTTGCTCTTCAGGATTGGTTCCTCATTTTCAGTGTAGATTTGTCACCTTGGGTCAGAGTAGAGGAGAGCTCAGTTCGATTTTTCGAGAGATCAGGCATGGATCAGCAGACTGTCACAGTTGACTGTTTCATGGATGCCACGACTTTATTCAGGCATCTTGTGCTTCATGCTCTTCAGGATGGGTTCCTCATTCTCAGTGTGGATTTGTCACATTGGGTCAAAGTAGAGAGGAGATTAGTTTGCTTTTATGAGATATCAGACATGGATTAGTGGGCCACCATAGTTGATCAGTTCACGGCCGCCATGGCTTCTATTCAGGAGGCCTTGGCCAGTCTCAGGCAGGGGATGGGCAATCAGCAGAGTAGACAGCTCGTAGTGCAGAATGAGACGCCTCATGATTTACTGCCACCTCCACCATCACCACTTGGTCCGATGATGTCATAGGCCCCACCTTATATATTACATGGTTATTTCGAGGTTGCCCCTTGTGCAGTAGTCCAGACTGCAGTCCCTGAGGATACTCATGCATGTATGGATAGTATGGAGCAGCGTATCAGGCAGTCGAGAGTATTTGACAGTTCATCGGCTTGGGATGATCTTGATAGTATACTAGTGGCCAGTCATCGGCCAAGTTCAGGATGCCTGACGTTGAGAGGTACACGGGCGTTGGTTATCCCCGCATTCATCTTCGACTCTACTGTACTATGATGAGGGCCCATAGGTTAGACGAGTCACAGATGATCACCGTGTTTCCTTTATCTCTGAGTGACGCATCCCAGTGTTGGTTCGCATCTTTGGAGTCCTCCCGATATCGGACATGAGAGAGCTTGAGGGTTTCAGATAGAGATCATATGAGTTCATTTCTTCCTTCATCTTCCAAAAGTGGGGGAGATAGCAGAGATTGTTGATAGACCATTGCGGATAGGTGACTTCGTTCTTAAGGTCATCAGGGGATTGATTAGAGATCCTAGAGGGAAGTTCAGACCCAATTGGAGCGGACCTTATTTCATTAGGGAGCTGACCCTAGAGGGCGCTGCATGGTTGATGGATCTAGATGGAAACCGATTCTCGGAGCCGACCAACGTGGATCAGCTAAAGAGGTACTATGTTTGAGACCATGGTCGCAGGATGGGTGGCCATTATTTCGATTAGCCATATACCTTGTTATTCCCTTTTGATACACATACTGTTGCTAGCCCATTGAGCCTCACATGCGCATTGTAGCCTTTCTTTCTTATCGCCTTGCTCACATTTCTACATCGGGATAGGGGCCCTTTAACATATGCATGCATTGTTTGGGAGTCTCATGAGTCTTGGACCTACAGGTGCATTTTTCTCTCATTATTCTTTCTTACCATCACATCATTGCATTCCATCGTATCTCATTGGTTGTGTTCTTCATCTCTCTTTCTTTATTCCATCTACTGTTTGTTTTGTTTCATATTCTCCTCACCCCGAGTGGTGATCCTTCTCAGTTCATTACATGGAGGATAGTCATGTCATTTCCACTATCTATCACACGGACACTGATTCAGAGATCCTTAGTTTGAGACGGTCATCTCATTAGAGAGAGTTTTGAGAGTGTATCTATTCATTGTTGATATCATCATTTGGGCTTACTTTGTTCATGTTTAGAGTGTGTGCATTCGTGTATATGTAAAAAAAAAAAAAAAAAAAAGAAAAAAAAAAAGAGGCACATGTGTGTATGTGCATAGTATTCTCCATCATTGAGCGTGTATGTTGATACTTGAGCGTCGTTTCATCGAGTATGTTCGTTGGTGTGAGCTCGTATGTGAGCTTTCTGAGATCCTCGTTTTCTTCTTTGTATTCACTTGTCGTGTATATTGATATTTGGGGGTCACTTCATTGAGTATGTTTGTTGGCGGAAGTTCGTATATGAGCTTCCCGAGACTCTCCCTTTTTTGTATTCACTATATCTTGTATTTTGAGAGTGAGATGAGTGACCTTCTCCTAGGGACTCTGGGTCATTGTCTTTTCCATCATTACACTCATTATTGATGTGACTCCACTCCATGTTTGATTTAAGTTGATCATCACTTTTCTTCATATGTTCATTGTCCTGCTATCATCCTCGTCACTACTTGTGATTCATCCTATTCGCTTGACTCCTTTGTTCATTTCTTACGTTGACCTATTCCAGATCTGATATTTTCCTTTCATCGTTTCTGCATATCTCATTATCAGATTGATTTGCCTCATTGTCTCTCATTATTGATATTACATTCACATTGGGCACCCTCGGGTCCATAGCTCATGAGATTTTCTGTACATGTTGCATTTCATACATGAGGGCATGGGTTTTTGATCATTGGGTATTTTGGCCTAGTTTCCCTTCATTTCTATCACCCTATCACCCAAGCCTACGTTACGTCACATGTCTTAAGACCACCCTGGGGCCATGGGATTAGATGTCGTCTTCGACAGCTCCTACTTGGACAGGTATTTGAGAGTTGGTTGATATTTAGATATCATCATGCTTCTTCTTCTGGGAGATGCCCCTTTGATGTTCGGACCCGATTCAGTTGTGGATTTGGATTACTGGGATCACACATTTGACGATAGATGATTTGATGTTATCCGATTTTGTGATCTATCACACATTTTATGCCGTACTGGGGCATATTTCTGTTTTGATTGAGATTTACAGATCTTCATGTAGCTACATGATCACTCCCACTTTCGAGGTACACGTCGAGATGATGACCTACTTGCTATCTTATCATGATCCTCTCGGGAGAGCCTCTCACATCTTTCAGCATTCAGATGACATCCTGTTTATTCTGGGAGGCACCTTATTTGATCATTGGACCCAATTCAGTCGCGGATATGGATGATCGGGATTACACATTTGATGATGGATGACTTGATGTTGTTCGATTTTTCGATCTACCACACTTTTTGATGCCATACTGGGGCATATTTCCGTTTCGGTTGAGATTTGTAGATCTTCGTGGAGTCACATGATCCTCACCACTCACGGGATGCATGACGAGTTGATAGTCTATTGTTATCTTATCACGATCCCTCAGTAGAGTCCCTCTTGGGCCATTCAGTCAGGCTCACATTGTTCGGCATTTGTATGTTGTCGTGCTTTCTTCTGGGAGACACCTTTGATGTTTGGATTTGATTCAACTGTGGATTTGAGTGACAGGGATCACGCGTTCGATGATGGATGATTTGAGGTCATTTGATATTTTGATCTGTCACACATTTGATGCCATACTGGGGCATATTTCCCTTTTCGGTTGAGATCTCGTGGAGTCGTACGATCGTCCCCCACCTGTGAGATACACGCCGAAGGTGATGATCTGCTTGCTATCTTATCATGATCCCTCAATGGAGCCTCTTTTGAGTCACCCAGCCAGACTCACATTTTTAGGCATTCAGATGCCATCCTTCTTCTGGGAGACGTCTCTTTCGATACGTGGGCCGGCTTCAGTTGTGGATATGGATGATCGGGGTCGCACACTTGATGATGGATGATTTCATGTCACCCGATTTTCAACCTACCATATATCTAATGCCATACTGGGGCATATTTTTGTTCTGATTGGTATTTGCAAATCTTTGTGGAGTTTCATGCTCATCTCCCACTTACGGGATACATGATGGATGACTCGATATCATTTGATTTTTTCGACCTATCACACAGTTGATTCCATACTGGGGCATATTTCCGTTTCAGTTGAGGTTTGCATATCTCCATTGATTTGTGTGATCACCCCTAGTTATGAGATACACGCCGGGTTTATGACTCGACTTCTTTTGTCATGGCCCTCCAGTGGAGCCTTTCTCGAGTCACTCAGTTAGACTCGTGCTTTATGATATTATCATGATTCTTAGATGTAGTTATCCCGGGCACAGACTCCCGCGTCATTCACTTTAGTGGAGTACAGGTCGGATCACCTATACGTCCCCATTGAGTCTTTCTCGAGTTATCAGGACAGACCAGATGCACTAGTTGTTATACTGGGGCATATTCCCCTCATTTAGCTGTGGAGATGATTGTTTCCTCACAGGTCTGTTACAGTCTTCATCACCCAGCTGAGGGATATTGATTTGCTTCATTGGTCACTGTTCATGGGATTTTCACTAAGGTGAGCCTTCGGCGGAGCACGGCATTCGAGTTTTGATTGCTCCACCATCCATGACTCCTCGATAGATTGCTATGTTGAGATTGTGGTATCCAGCGGGCTACTCTTTTGGGACCCCCTAGTGGGTCATTCATTTGAGATGGCGATAGATTTTCTCTAGCAGAGCATTTCGAGTTAGAGACTTGTGGCATCGCATCAGACCCTGTGATTTAGTCGGAGGGATTATGAGGTTGTGCTCATAGTCCATTTGATCATTCTGACTCGCTAGCGGAGCATCTTTTGAGACCCGTGGAGTCTCTTCCAGACCCTTCTAGTGGATTGGGAGCTGTGGCGGCATGCTACACTAGGGCGTATTTCCCCCTTCATCATTTCCTCGCAGTTCGGCGTTCAGAGCCACACCCGTTTCTCAGTTTCGATGTTCAGAGTCGTGTTCTCAGTTTGACGTTCAGAGTTCATCATTGCTTCAGTTTTGGCGTTCAGAGCCATCATCATCGCACTTTCAGTTTTGGCGTTCAGAGTCTTCATCGTCTTTTCAGTTTCGGCATTCAGAGCCATCATCATTGCACTTTTCAGTTTCGGCGTTCAGAGCCATCACCGCCTCTCAGTTTCGGCGTTCAGAGCCATCATCATCGCATTTTCAGTTTCGGCGTTCAGAGCCATCATCATCGCACTTTCAGTTTCGGCGTTCAGAGCCATCATCATCGCACTTTCAGTTTTGGCGTTCAGAGTCTTCATCGTCTTTTCAGTTTCGGCGTTCAGAGCCATCATCATTGCACTTTTCAGTTTCGGCGTTTAGAGCCATCATTGCCTCTCAGTTTCGGCGTTTAGAGCCATCATCACCTCTTAGTTTCGGCGTTCAGAGCCACCATCATCATTTTTCAGTTTCGGCGTTCAGAGCCATCATCACGTTTTCAGTTTGACGTTCAGAGTTCATCATCGCACTTTCGGTTTCAGCGTTCAGAGCCTTCATCACCTTTTAAGTTTCGGCGTTCAGAGCCAGGGCCATCATCATCGCCTTTTCAATTTCGGCGTTCAGAGCCATCATCATCTTCTCAGTTTCGGCGTTCAGAGCCATCATCATTTCAATTTCGGCGTTCAGAGCCATCATCGCTTTTCAGTTTCGGCGTTCAGAGCTATCATCATCACTTCTTAGTTTGACGTTCAGAGTTCATCATCGCACTTTCAGTTTCGGCGTTCAGAGCCATCATCGCCTCTTAGTTACGGCGTTCAGAGCCATCATCATTACACTTTTCAGTTTCGGTATTCAGAGCCATCATCATCGTACTTCTCAGTTTTGACATTTAGAGCCACCATCTTCCTTTAGTTATGGCTTCCAGAGCTATTATTTTCTAGTTTAGTGTTTAGAGTTACCTTTTTGGTTTGGCTTCCAGAGCTATTATCTTCTCAGTTTAGTGTTTAGAGTTACCTTTTCGGTTTGGCTTCCAGAGCTATTATTTTCTAGTTTAGTGTTTAGAGTTACCTTTTTGGTTTGGCTTCCAGAGCTATTATTTTCTCAGTTTAGTGTTTAGAGTTACCTTTTTGGTTTGGCTTCCAAAGCTATTATTTTCTAGTCTAGTGTTTAGAGTTAGCTTTTTTTGTTTGGCTTCCAGAGCCATTATTTTCTCAGTTAGCATTTAGAGTCAGTCTTGTCATTCAGAGTCACAGCTCCTGGCATTCATATTCATTAGCATTGCGCATCTTACCTTCACGGCTTGGCCTTCACCCTCATTCTCCTCGCTTGTTACCTTGTGCCTATCGCTTATTCATCATTGCTCTTCTAGGCTTCCCCTTCCATTACACATGATGTAGTCTTTCGAGTTCACGACACATATTTCAGTCATGTTGTTGGGCACCCTACACTTGGCATTCCCATGTAGTTTATATAGGGCAGTCTCCTTTGGATGCATTCTTTTTTGTACTCTAAGGTGGTTCGACCGTTACTCATCTTTGATATGGTTTTTCGAGTCACTTTTGGAGACACCTTAGAGGGAGTCTGGATCCTTGGTGAAACTTTAGAGACACTTTGAGGGTTGTTTTTCTCTTAGGATTTTGGAGCCTTGAGCGAGCTTGTGTTTTACTTATGTACCTTTCGAGGGTCTTTCTTTGTTCTTCGGTAGAGTTCACTTCATTCCACTCACTTTTCACGCTCTCTTTTCACTCTAGTGTTCATGTTCCTTGCACTCGTGAACTCTACCGAAGAGGGGCATATTTGTAGACCCTCTCAGATGGTATGGGTCATTTTCCATTTATTTTTATTATATCTTTTGCTTGCCACCCGAGATTGAGTTGCATGAGGCGGTTTGAGAGGGACTGAAGAGGAAGATAAAAGAAGGTGATGATGAAAAACCCTTCTCGAGCAGCCAAAGAGTGAAGACACAGGGCATGGGCGAGCTGCTCAAGTGGTGAGATGGGATGGTTTGAGAAGAAAACAGGGCATGGGCGAGCTGCTGGGGGACAGAGGAGGAGCAGGGTATGGGGTTGACAAAGGTGGCTTGCAGGAAAATGAGTTTTTTGGGAGTTATGGGAGAGATATAGAAGGGGGGGGGGGGGGAAAGAAAATACAGGGTCCACATACTTATTTTTAAATTTTTTTATTGAATATAAAGAGATAAAATATTTTATTTTTTGTTAAATATTAAAAATAACATTTTGAAACATATTAATATTTAATACTTAATAGAAATAAAAAAATAAATAAATAAATAACTTAATACTTAATGGTATTAAATTATATTTAGAATTAATTATATTAATTTTTATTTAAATTTAAGTTAAAAAAAATACAATATTTGACTCGGGAGAACCTAATTTATAAATTTTATAGTATTTATAATTTATATTATTTTATAAAATGATATTCGATGTTCTATGTTTTTAAAATAAAAAAGGTGAAATTGTAATATATTATATATTTTATTTCACTAAAAAATAAATATTTTCTTATTATTATCTTCAAATATCTATTATTTACTATTTAATTTTTAATGAAAATATAAATAAATAAAAATTATTAGTTTAAAAAAGATACCGCCACTTCAAGCCATTCCCATTGGAAATTTGACATATATAACCTCATCAAACTGGTTAATCCAATCAATGTCACTCAATGAATCCAAATTTAACTAAAATTCAACACAAGTTTACAAAAATTACTTTGGGTTATAAACTGAGTTGGGTTAATTCGAATTAAGTGTCTTATAATTCAAGTTGGGTTTGGGTTAATCACAAACTTGAAATAACCGAGCAAGTTGCAACCCTAAATTCCTGTAGGTTTTCAATTATATCGCGAGTTGGACCTTTTATGGATTTTGTGTGGGATTTCATTATTATGTGAATTTTTTGTGGGCTTTTTCTATGCGCTATAAAGGGGTGTTTGGTATGTTAGAATGGGGAATGAAAATTAATATTTTGCTTTCATTTCTACTTTTTAGTGAATGGAAATTAATTTGATAATTTTATTTCTAACATTTTAATGAACTTAGGAATGCAAGATCTGAATGATTATTTGTTTTCATTCTGATGTTTGGTAATAATAAGAATGAAAATGAAAAATAAATAAATTTATATTGATACATGGAGACGAAGGTGATGGTCCTTAAGCTTTTGTGTTTTCCCCTTTCTTTTTTCCTTTTATTTTTATTTTTATTTTTATTTTTATTTTTATTTTTATTTTATTATAAATTTTTTATTTTATAATAATAAAATTTATGGTGCATTGTATTGACCTTAAAGTTTATTTTCAATCCAATGCTAATAAAACTAATAGCATAATCTCCTTTATCCCAAGATTCAAATGCACTCATTTTTTCTCTTTTTTTTTTTTTTTTCCCAAAGATAGTCTATTTAGATACACTTTTTATTTTTCATTTTTAAAATTAGAATTTTTATATAAAATTAGAGCATATTATACAAAACAATATATATAGATTTTCCTTATATCTATAAAAATTATTTTCATTTTTTAAATAATTTTTATATTATTTTTTTAATATAAACATTTAAGAGTTCTTATATTTTATACAAAAGTTATTGTTATTTTAATAAATTTTCATAGAAGATCTTAAAAAAAAATAAAAAAATTAAAAATTAAAATTTATTTAGTAAAGTTTGAAATATTTCTTAAATAAATAAAGATATGTTTGGTATATGAAATGGATAGTGGGAATAGACTTTTATTCTTTGAGAGAATTGGACTTTAGACCCATTTGGCTTTGAAAATTAATAAAGAGTCCTTCAAACACCCATAATTGATTACAAGGATAGGAGATAGGAATAGACAAAAATACTCACTTGACTCATTTTTGTCTTTATTCTACCACCCTTCACATGCCACTATTCTTTCTTATTTAACCATTTTTTTATTTTTCATTATTTTTTTAAACTCTTTTATAAATAATTAAAAAATCAACATTATTTTTTTATTTTTAAATTATAAATAAACAAAAATTATATTAATGATTCAAAGACTATTTTGGAAAATACTTTCTAAAAAAATATTAATTTAAATAAATAAAAATTATCTTTTACATTTATTTTTATCTTTTACATTTTAGAAGTAAATAATTTAATGATTAAAATACTATTTAAAATAAATATATTCACTATTTTAATTTTTTTTGTATTAAAAAGTATTTTAAAGTTTTTTTTTTTTTTTACTATTATAAAATAAAAAGTTTATTTTTTTTAATCTTCTTTCTTCCTTATTTTAATAACTTTTTGAACATGACTTTTAGTAATAAGTTATATGAAATGTTACAAATTTGTTTATTAAGGTTTTTTTTAATGATTTGAATTAATTAAAAATTTATTAAAATAAGAAAAAGAAAAAGAAAGAAAGAGGATGGATTGAAAGTTTTTATTTGAAGTACTCAATTAAAATGTTTTCATATGACCTTACTTTAGAAGTGAATTATATCAATACATAGTAAAGATTGAATTTTTCTTATATAAAAGGGTTGAAAGGTATATTCACTTATTTTAGATGGAAACAAGTAGTTAAAAATTATATAGATTATATTTGGTTTTAAAATATTTTTCTAGTTTTTATGTTTTATTTTTTATTTTTAAAAATAATTTTTATTTTCTATATTGTCTCTTTTTGAAAATATTTTTAATTAAAAATGAAAACTATTTTTTTAAATGAAAATTGAAAACCTTGTTTAGTACTATTTTTTTTTATATGAAAATAAAAAAATAGTAAATTTTATTTATTCATTTATTACGCCACTGTACAATTGTATTACACTAACTGTACAAAGGAAATGTACTAAGTGTACAAAGGTGTACAAGGCTACCCTTTGTGAAATATTATAATCGATTATGAGTCATTCCTTTATTTTTTTTTTTTATCATTCACGAATTGTACACATATGTCATGCACTTTATTTAATTCCCGCATGGAAACTCCAATCTTTTTCCCAATAATAATATTTGGAGAAAAAAAAATTTGACCTTAAATCATCTACCATCTTCTCAACTAAATCATTGAAAATATGGTTAAACACTCCTACGTGGACACATAACCTAGGAGAGATATAAAATTTGTGTCATTGTACAAGGGTATTACACTAATTGTACAAGGAAATGTATTAATTGTACAAAGGTGTACAAGATTACCCTTCGTGAATGATTTTAATTGATTCTAAACTACTTTTTTATTTTCCTTGTCACCCAATGATTGTACACCTATGTCATGCACTTTATTTAACTCTCACATGAAAATTCCAATATTTTTCCCAATAATGATATTTGGGGAAAAAAAATTGGTCCCAAGTCATCCACCATTTTCTCAACCAAACCATTGAAAATATGATTAATACACCTACATGGATATATAAATTAGGAGAGATATGAAATTTGTGTCATTGTACAAGGGTATTACACGAACTGTACAAGGAAAATGTGCTAAGTGTACAAGGGTGTACAAGACTTCTAATACGTTTTGTATGATTTTTAAACAACTTGAATTTGACATTAAGACGATTATTGATAGTTTTTTTTTTCTTTTTTTACCAAACTATGTCATTAAGACATTCCCTACAAAAATCAACACATGGGAAATAAAATTAAAATCAATCATGTTTGAATTGTTCATTATAAGTAAACTAAATGAAATATATATTTTTACTATTTTGCCTTTATAAATATAATTTCATTGTTATTAATAAAGATTAAAAAAAATCATATTTAAATGGAATTAAAAATAAACAAAAATTATTTTCATTACATTTTTATTTTTTAAAATCATTAATTTAAATTATGAAATTAGTTTTAAAGTTAAAAATATTTGTTGTAATTATAGTTTTGAAGATTTCATGATTTTTATCTTATTACTTTGAAAAAATTGCTTTAATAAGAAAGTATTTATTTTAATGGTTTTAAATATTTAAATCTTTATTGAAAAATATTTAGGATTAGTGTGGAGAGCAATTAGGTAATTTTGGAATTGAGAAATTTTGAATATTTTGAAGACCTTAATTCGGTCAATTAACTTATTTACACTTTCAAAATTATTAGAAGATTGGTAAATTAGTCTTATAAATATTGTCTTTTTGATTAATATTATATATATATATATATATATATGCATGTGAGTGTTTACATTATTTAAGAAAAAATAATAAACACCATGTGTTTAATTTTCAAGTTAGAAAAAAAAATTAATAATATTTTATGAGGTATTTAAAAAGTATTTATTATATTCTATAAATTTGAAAAAATATAATATTTGATGATATCTAATTTACAAGTTAGAACAAACAAATAATATTAATATTTTATGAGGTGTTTAAAAATTATTTAATATATATGAGAAGTAACATAAGTTTGAAATGAATAATAATATTTATTATATATTATGTAAGTTTGAAAAAAAGAATAATATTTGATGAGGTATTTAAAAGTTATTCACTTCAAAAATACATTTGGTAATAATAATTTTTAACCATCTTTCATATTTGATGAAAAAAATGATTCAAGTTGGTTCCACTATTAAATAGGTGAGAGAAGGGCAAAAGAGTCAAAGAGAGAATGAGAAAGGTGAGGTGATTTGTTAGTTTTTTCATTTAATGGTTAAGGGTATTTTAGGGATTTTTTAAAGACAATATCCTTACTCTCAATTTCTACTATTTTGTTGGGTGTTGGGCTTAAATATGGAACTAATATGGACCATACCTTAATTTTTGGGCCTAAAACACAATTTTCCCTTATTCTTTTTCTCTTTCATTCCCATTTTTGGATAACTTAAATGATTATGTGAATGAAATCACATTTATAAATAGGATTTCAATTCATCTATAGATCTATTTTGATTCCCTAGTATAAGTTATTTTAAAAAATACTTTTTCAAAAATTTAAAAATTAAGGACATTTTTTTAGATAAGTTGTTTTTAAAAATAAAATTTTATTTTAATTTTGTAAAAAAACACAAATTTTAAATTCAATTTATATAATGTAAACTAAATTTAATTTATTTCTTGTTAAAATAAAAATAATTTTTTAATTACAAATAAATTAAAAATAAATATCTTTTAATAAAATATGAATATTAATAATACAATAAATTAATAAAATATATTTTTATAAATATTATAAAAATATAGATATTAACATTAATTTAATTATTTTTTTATAATAAATAATTATTCAAAATTAATAATTTATAATAGTATTTATATGATATTATAAATCTTATAAAAATATGGATATTAACATCTTATAAAAGTATAATTAATTTATTTTGTTAAAATAAAAAATAATGATTCAAAATTAATAATTGTTAATACTATTTTATTTTAAATGAGTATAAAATAAAATAAATTTTAATTTTTTAAGGCATATGTGAGCCAAAATTTTCATTATATGCATACATTTATTACTCAATTACCAAGATAACATTCTAAAATATTTTATTTAATGTATAATTAATTAATCATTTTTTTAATTTCAAATTATTCTTAAAAATTACAAGATTTATTAAACAATTTAAAACATTAATTACATCTATTACTTTTTATAGTCATCATATATATTCTTTAACTTTTAAATTATTTTCTAAAATTATTAAACTTATTAATAAATTCAATAGAAAGTCTCACTTGATTCGAATTTTTTTTTTTTTAATGAACAAATTGGAAGAACAATTCTTTATTTTAATTTGTTTTTAAAAATTGTTTCTAAAGAATAAGAATCAAATAGGGATATAAATTTTGAAAAACAATTTTGTTTTTAATTTAAATCACATGCTCAAATAGATTTTTATTCTTAAAAAAAGCAAAAACTCTCAAGAATTTTTTTAAATATAGACAAAAAAATATATTTCAGACTATGAGATTTTTTTAGATAAAAATTTAAAAAAATATTTTAAACCATATGTATAGATATTATTGATAATTTATTTCTTTTTTTATTCCTATTTTTACTTAACATTATAACAGAAACAAATTATCATTCCAACTGTAAATTTTTATATGCATCCAAACACAAAAATTAAAATTACCAAATTCATTCATATTTAAGAGAGAATGAGAATAAAAGTAAAATATTCATTCTTATTCTTCATTCCCACTAACAAAACATGCCCCAAGTATAAAATCAATTAAAAGTGATGATATCAATTACTTGAAAGTTACTTTACTAACACGTCAATCTCACAACATTTAGAATTTTTAATGAATTTATATGTCAAATTAAATAAAATATAAGTATTTAATAAGAATTTGATAGTTATATAATAGAATATTAAATACAAAATAATTAAAAGCTTAATTTTATTCAAAAAATTATAAGATGGAAAATAAATTAAAAATAATTTATTATGAAAAAAAAGATAAAATAGATTAAAAAAAAAAAGTAAGGATATTAAGTAGATTTTATAAAATATTTTAATTTTTTTTATTTATTTAATTTTATAAAGTAAGGATTAAATTTCATTCAACTCTTTTGAGGTTTGGATTAAATACATTTAAAGTGCGTTTAGTAGTGATTTTAGGAAGTATTTCTAATCATTCTAATACTTGAAAAATAAAAAATTTCAAATATTATAAATGATATAAAAACTTTTTAGAATCACTACCAAACATACACTTAGTTACTATTGGTTTGAAATTTGATTAAATTTTTTCTTTATTTTTGAGTCAAAGGATAAACGGATTGAATTTACAAATAAATAGAATAGGAGTAAAAGGTATTTGTTGAGATTTTAAACTAATGATTATTAATTATATTTAGCATAAACTTCAAGCAAGTAAAATTAACCTTATAAAGTAAATATTTATTTTATAAAAGATATTTTTCTTTAAATTTTTTATCCATTGTATTTAAAATATAATTATTTTTATTTTTTTAAATTCAAAAATATTTTTATTATTTGAAATTTAAAATTAAATTTATATTTTTTAGGAGTTGATTTTAATTTATTAAAATCTCTAACTATACATAAGAATTCTTTTCTCTTTTTTGTTTTTTGTTTTTTGTTTTTGTTTTTTTTGTTTGTTTTGGGAAATTTGAGATTGAGCATATGCTTCTGGCCTTTTGGATCAATCCCATGCAAAGTTCTTCAAATATTCTCTATTTTTTTAATTATTTATTAAAATATTGAAAAAAAACAGTTAAATATATCTCAAACATGATCTAAAAAAAATATGTTTTCAATAAAAAATAGAAAATATATTTTTAAAATTAAAAAACTATTTTATATTATAAAGAACCAAAAAAAAAAATTTTAAATATAATTTTCAATCAAATCCAAAGTTTTAAAATTTCATAAGAGACCAATAATTGCTTGTTACAAAATCATGATGATCTGGGGCTACTTCAAACTAGAGTCCGATGAGCCTATATTTCGTGGGACTAATCATATAAATACGTACGTGAATATTTGATTTAGCTAATATAAATACGTACGTACCACTTAAAAATTTATAGCCAATATGTGATTTAATTGAACTACTAGAGGTTACATTACTGCCAAGTTTCATCAATAATATGTGAAATATTTTACCATCTAGTGGTTCAATAATATGTGAAATATTTTACTATCTAGTGATTAGGGGTGGTAATTTGTATGGGTGGGTCATGTTTGTATGGTGTCAAAGCCTAGATATTCTACTACATAACTCAACTCAAACTCGATACAAATAATAATAGTGTAAAAAATATAAACTCAAATACTACCTAATTATTAAATAGGTCACATGTCATATAAGTCATTTAACTCATTTAATAATTAAATTCTCATATTTAATAATAAGATTGAATTAAGTTTTGTATATATTTATATGATTAATGTCTTAGAATCTTTTAAAAACCATAAAAATAATTTTCAAAAAATAAATAAAAGTTAGTTTCAAATCCTAATTTAAGACTTTTCTAATTTAGCATGTCTTATTGACCTTTGAAGACTTAAGATTGTTGCATGATCAACTTGAGATGGTACAAGTATCAAAAGGTTCAAGAAACACTAATTTTATTAAAATGTGGCATCAAGTGAACCTTAGGATATTTTAAATTGAATATAATATTATTTTTCACAATTAAATTAATTTGATTGAGTGCTTAAGCGCTCGAACCTGACACTTAAGAACTAGGAGCGTACAAGCATTGTTTAGTTTAAATTGAATATAAAGTGTTCCATTACTTTTATTTTTATATTATTTTTCCCACACACCTTTTTACCTAGGTATTTATTTAGTTTGTGCATACAGATCACAGATTTGGTTCATTGGGTATGTTGGAGTTGGGTAGGTGCCCAAGTCTGGTTGATCCAATCAAATTAGAAATTAGGGGAGAACAATTTCTGGGAGTTGAAAGTACCAGAAACTGCCTAGAAACTATCCCATTAAAAATAAAAATAAAAACAAAAATAAAAATAAATAAATAAATAAATAAGATCTCTCCCTCTCACTTTTAACTTTTCTTTGGAAAAATAAAAATTGAAAGAACTTAGTAAGAAAAGTTCTTTGGAAAAAAAAAAGGTGAAAGGATTTTGTGTTGTAAATAGAATGGTTCTCAATTTTAGTGTGGTTTCATTCATGACTTGGGGTGAAAAATTAAAAGGTGAAACAACTATTTATTTTTGGA
The DNA here is from genome assembly GCA_030254885.1 of Vitis rotundifolia. Lineage (NCBI taxonomy): Eukaryota > Viridiplantae > Streptophyta > Magnoliopsida > Vitales > Vitaceae > Vitis > Vitis rotundifolia. The sequence continues at coordinate 9,767,196 of CM058154.1, forward strand.
TCTTGGGCATTTCGAAAAGGTAACCTAAAGTTTTCTTATATTGGTATCAGAGCATGTTTAGTTTGTTTCTCGTTTTGTTTTATTTGTTTCCAGAAAAAATCCCAACTTGATAAAAATGTTTTCATAGTTCCTAAAAAGAACAATGTTCCCATAAATAAAATAAGATAAAAAAAACTGAAAAATAAAATAAAAGTTGGTGAATGTAGTGAAAAATGGATAATATCCGGTAAAATGCAATGAAAAGTGGATATTATCATATTATATATATATATATGTAGGGACAATTGTGTTTTGGACCCAGCTGTGCCCAAAAATTAAGATTTGGTCCATAAAAGTTGCATAATTGATGAAAATGATATAAAATGTGAAGAGACCAATATATCCTTTAAAACTATTTTGAGTATTTTCTACCACAATATTTGACAAACTTTTTTATCTTAATTTTTTTTAATAATTATTCTAAAATTTTATTATTTTTAGAAAACTATTTTTTTAAAAAAATATATTCTAAAAACATATCATTTAAAAAAAATAATTTTGACATATTTTTAGTTATTTTTTACATACATAGTTTTAAAAATATATATTTTCCAAGATACTTGATTTTTAAATAATAATAATAATAATTTATTTTTATTTTTTTTGGAAAAGGGTGTATTTTTTTCCAAATCACTAAATTAAATTAAATTTTATTGAGGTTTACAAAAGGAATAAAATTTAGATCAATGTTTTTCTACTCTTTTTTTTTCATAGTCAATAAAGGTTATTTTTTAAAAGATAAAAAATTCATATCCTTCTTCTCAAATTTCACACTTTTTCTAGGTCTTGGACTTTAATGGTGAACTTATATGGACCAAAGCTTAATTTTTGGGCCCAATTAGGTTCAAAACACAATTGTCCCATATATATATGGCATTGTAATCTTATAAAATCCACTCCTATTGCTGGATTCCACCCTTACATGGAGAATGACTCATTGGGTAATAATAATAATAATAATAAATTAAAAAAATTTGAAAAAATGAACACATGGATCATGTCATTAATATGATCAAGAGTTTGGAAGTGGAATAAATTTTTCCGCCAGGTTATAAAAAATGAATTTTACAAATGTCATTAACAGAACTTGAAGTTAAAGTTTTAGAACATATATGAGAATTCACTCAAGAAGGGCTTCAAGGTTTCACAAATAAGTCTTTTGATGACTTTTAAAGAACATTGGCAAATATGCTTTCTGAAGAATGCCATTAGATGAACAACAGTGTTTCCTATTAATTCTAACTTGCGAAGTGTGAATTTTTCAAATGCTATTAGGCATAAAAATCGTAGAGGATTATGGTTATTGAAAACAACTTCTAGAGTTATGGAAGACACAATATATAATCTAAATATTGTTCCTTTTAGCTTCAAGGGAGAAGATTAGTTTTTTTTTCTATATATTACTCTTTTTTATGCTTTGTACATTAAATGTAAATATTTTGATATGCAAGACATGACAATTTATATTTTTGATGAATTAGTACACCTTATTATTCACATGTCTTCTATTATTTATAAATATATTTCAACACATGATAGTTATGCAATATTATTTCACGAAGTGGAAGGTTTTAGGTTAAAAAAAATTTATGTAATTTCTTGCCTAAAATTAGTAATACTTCCATAGATTATTTTTAATTCGTAATAATTAAAATTGTATATAGGAGCTAATTGGGAACATAGTGAACTTGCATTTCTATTACAATTTAAGGTTATTACATATTAGAAGATAATCAAAGCAAGTATAAGTACCAATATCCTTAAAAGTACCAATTAATAAGATTTGTGCAATATCTCTATGTAGTTGAATATGTTGATTGCAACTAAGAACATCATAATAGAACTAAATAAGGGCAAGAAATTAAATGGTGATAATTACGAGATTTGGCATCACAAGATTTGGTATATCCTTGAAGAGCAAGAGGCTCTTGAAACACTAAGTCATGTCATGAAAGAACCTGAACAAGGGAACTCTACCCAACATAGAAGGGATTGGAGGCTTACATGACCTAGAAGAAAAAGAATTCTTTAGCTCACATTACATTGTTAAGCTGTATGTAAGATGATCTCTTGATTGAGTATGAGGTATACCAAACTACTCATGAGATGTAGGAAGTTCTAAAGGAAAAGTATGGTGTACTTTCAACTACAAAGTTGAGAGAACTTGTAATGAAATATGGAAATTACAAGATGCGATTGAACCATACAATGAAACATCTCAAGGAGATGAAAAGAATGATAAGAGAGCTTAAGGCCCTATTTGGGAATGTTTTCAAAAAATAGCTCTTAGAAAATAGCTTTTGAGAAGAGTTTTTAAAAATTATTTTATGATATTTTCAAAAATAAAATTACATTTGGAAATTGAATTCTGAGAAATAGTTTTCTATTCTTAAAAATAAGAAAACACGTTTGGCTGAGTCAATAAAAACAGTTTTATAAAATAACAAAAAATAAAAATAAAAATTGTTTGGAATTTGTTTTGTAAAATGAGTGTTTTCTTCCCTTTATTAACATCATGTAGTAAAAACAAATAATGTATGAAATTAAAATTTTAAAACATAAATACAAACTTGATTAGAACAACAAAAAATTTCATTAATTTGAAATTTTCTATCTTTAAATAATTTCATCATTTTTAATATATATATATATACATATTTATAAACATTTTATTTATAAATAATTTCTACTCTTTACACATGCAATTGATAAATTAATAAAAATTTTGGCATCATTTTGCCTATTGCATGATATTTTACAAAATCTTACACCTATAAAAAATTTTATGTATCATACTAATAAAAACCAGTTAAGAAATATATATATATATATATATATATATATATATATAATCCTAAAATTTAACTAAATAAAATACAAATATGTATAATCATACAAGTTACAAGTCATAGATTGCAATTAATATAATTTGTACACATGAATTGGGCAATTTCATCCCTACATGCTGCCATAGCTACTCCATTCTCATCTGACAAATACATGGAGTGACTTATGTTGCTCATGGTCACCTCTTCACCTTGCACTAAAAGGTCTTCTACCTCACATTGCCTAAATAATTGATCATTTCATGTTGATAGACGAATCCAATTGTGAAGTGTACAACATGCAACAACAATTGATGGTTGTCTACTTGGCTTATAAGAAGACATTATCCTCTATCAGAAACAGAGCTTTTAAAATACCAAAACACCTTTCAATAACATTTTGAAGTGATGAATGTCTATAATTAAAATTTTCCTTGTATCTTGTGGGTAGATTGTGTCTACCTCAATAATCTTGTAAGTGATACCGCTCACCATGGTAGGGTGGTAGAAATCTAAATGTACAAGGATAACTAGAATCCACTAAATAATATTTCTTTCAATTGGCCATGGAAATTGGACTTCAAGTTTAATAAATACATCCAAGAAGACAAGTGCATCATTTGTTGTCCTCTCCCAACCAATATAAATAAAAGGAAACATCATGTCAAAATCACATGCACACATCACATTTTGTGTTATGATTGTTTTTCTACCTTTAAAACTAGCTTGCCTATCAATTGGAACCCAAGCACTTACATGGGTGCCATTAATTGCTTCAATGCAATCCTATAAGAAAAAATTATATGTTATTTTAAAGGATAAAAACATAAACACGATATACTTATATAAAATACTTCAAATTGTGAAATATTATATATAACATTTTACCTTAAACCATGGAAAATACTTAAGGTTTTTGTCAATATATGAAAACACCTCATTGGACATATTGCTTAGACGTATGACGATTTTGGCTAGCTAACATAATGCTCTTCGAACTTCTTTGAAATGTTTAGCAATAGTCTCTATTAAGTGTTGAAAACAGTCTGCTACAACCCTCATTTTCACATTAGGTCCCATTATTAATAAAAACATAGCAACTGTTTTTGTAATTGTCACTCATCATGTATTCTCTAAGTTTTCATGTCTCTTCATGTGATCACAAAGGTGTTAACATAAGTTTGTTTGTCTATTCAAAATAGTTCGTAACATATTTGAGGATGACCATCTAGTATATCTCTTACAAACTATGATCCACTTAACATAGATGTTCTTCGAGTGGAATGGAGATGAGTGAAGCTTCAAGGGGTGGAAGGAGTTGGTTTGTTGTGGAGTCTAAGTCTTTTGAGTCGCAGGTTGAGGATGTGAATGGGAAGTTGAGGGGGTGCATCTGGGAGAAATGTAAGAGAATCATTTCTTGGATCAAGTTTGGGAAAGTTAGTTTAAGTCGATTGTTAGATGTAGTTGAGGCTTATTGTAAGGATAATGCAAATAGAATGTGGGTTCTTGATTTGGAGGAAGAAGGAAGGAAATATAGGTTGGAGCAACATTTGAATGAGGTGGGAAGGTTCCTTCTACCCTCAGTTCGTGATCTTGAGTCTAAGAAGTATTATATTATCTTCTCAGAAGGAAGAGGTATGTTTGGTGGCTAGAACATTTTGGCGAAGAAGCTACGAGACCTTGGAGTAGTCTTCTTGGTGAGGTTTTCTAGACTCGAGTGGTTCAGCAGCACCTCTAGAGGATAAGGAGTTGTTGTCAAAGATTTATGTAGAGATGGCAAAGCTAAGGCTAAGAAGGATAGAAGACTTCGTTTGGTTGGAGCTAGGAAAAAAGAAATTGCTAGGAAGGAAGGATCAATTGGATCGGTGTTTAGTAGGATCGTGGGGTGTAGATTTTGTTCCTATACTTAACTTGGATTTTCTAAGGAGTTAGGCAAGCCACCATTGGTATCTAAAGGGGAGATTGAAGGTGGCATTACTAGGTAGAGGGTTTTTACTATTCAAGTTTGAGTCTTTGAGGAAAGCAGAACGGTTGTTTGCCAAAGGGAAAATGAGACTCAAGGAGATTTTTTACACCTGAAGTGGAGTGTTTCCAATAAGGAATTAAAGTTAAAGAGGCTTAGGTGAGGGTGATGGGTCTTCTTTTTCACATGTGGTGTAGAAAGGTGTTCAAATATATGGGTGACGGTTGCAAAGGTTTTATTACAATTGATGAAGATACAACTTTCTTTTTTGAGTTATAGTGGGCCAGGATTTTAGTGAAGATGGTTGATAAGGAGCTACCCAGTTCTTTAGAGATAATGGTGGGGTCAGGTTGCTTTGCTGTTTAGTTATAGTGGGAAATTCATCCTTGGTTTATTTAGGTGGTGTCAACGAATATGAGTTGCTTGGCTGGTGGCTTTGGGGGTCAAGTAGAAGACGAGAAGAGTCTATACTCTAACTCTTATGGTTCTCAAAGAGGAAGAGTGGTACAAGTTGAAGTTCAAAGAGAAGTACAAGATGTGTTGATTTTTTAAGGAAAACAAAATTGAGTTATTGTTATTTCTATTGTATCCCCTATAATGGGGTCAAGAGGTAGATTTGTAAAGGAGGGTGAGGATTTCACCCTTAAGCCTAAGAGGGAGAAGTAGAGGCAAATGTGTCTCTGTTTAAGTCGATGGGTGGGTGCAATGGTGGGGTGGATAGAAGAAGGAAAGGTAAGGTGGGTTTGGGCTTAGTGGAGGCCCAAACTGTTAGTGAGTCAAGCTTTCTGAAGGGGAAGGGCCTAAAAGTGGATGACTTTAGACCATTTTCTTTAAAGAGCCCTTTAGTGAGTCGAAAGAAGATGTGGGACCTGGGTGTTGGGCCTAGTAAAATGGGTACGAAGGTCATTGACTCTTTAGAAGCTTTAGTTCTTCTCACTTCTACGTTTGGAGCTAGGGCTCAGGATGAGTCCCTAAGCGAGGACGAAGATGGTGGAAGGCCCCGTTTTTGTCTCTTCAATGGGGAACCATTGCTAGCTTTGGTCCTAATGCTTGACTAGTTAGAAACAGCTCAAACAGAGATCACAAGGGCAACAATTAAGAATAAGGCGTTGTTGAAAAAGGCCGTCAGGTATGATAATCTTCCTATTGGTCTATTGGGTTCTCCGTTTCTCTCTTCTACCCCTTCTTCCTTTGTTCTTGGTCGAGCCTTGGTGGTAAGCATGTTCCTTGGCCTGGGTGGGTTGGTTGAGGCAAAAAAAAAGTGAGGTTCATGGATCTTTTGAGCATTGTCTTGCCTGACAGTAGCGCAGGGGAGGTTGCAAAATGATGAGAGAATGATTTGATTGAAGGGAGAATGAATGACTCTATAGAAAAGGTTGTGGATGCGAGGAATAGTAAAGAAGAAGCAAAACTTGGTTATCACTGGGATGAGAGTAGTTTGGTGAAGTTAGCAAATTTTTGGGTTTCTAGATAGAAAGGTATGAAAGGAAGGTATAAAGGGGAATTGCTAACGTTGCTTCTAAGGATAAAAAACATAAGAGGAAAGGTCTCTATTCAATTATAAAGGTCGACCAAGAGCTGAAGAAGCTAGTGTGGTCAATCAATTATAATGGAGGGGGAAGAGAGAGTGGGATGGCCAAGGAATGAATTTTCAAGTTGTAAATGAAGTTAAAATTGTTATCTTAGAATGTTAGAAGGGCTAATGACAATAATAAGATGAAGGTTATTAAAGTGTTAATCATGGCTCAAAGAGTGGATTTGGTTTGCTTATAGGAGACTAAGATCCAGAAGATGTCCATTAAGGTGGTGTGAAGTCTTAGCGTGGGGAGATTTATGGAGTGGGGTGTAGTAAATGTGAGGGGAGTAACGTTTATTTTTTAGAATATGTGGGAGGCCCTATTCCCTTTTGTTTTGAGAATATGCAGTTGAAAGAGGAAGGGTTTAAAGATATGTTGAAAGACTAGTGGCAAGGATTAATTTCAGGGGCTCATGCAGTTTCATTATGGCAACAAAATTAAAAGCCCTAAAGAGCAATTTGAAAACCTAGAATAAGGAGGTGTTTGGGAAGGTGGAGGTTAATAAGAGTATGACATTACAACAGGTTAATTTCTGGGATAATTAGGAGAAATCTAGAGTTTTATTGATAGAGAAGGTAAATGCCAAGAAGGAGCTAGGGAGGAGTATAAGAAATGGGTCCTCATGGAGGAAATCTCTTAAAGGCAAAAATCTAGAGAAGTGTGCTTGAGAAAATGCGACAAAAACATAGGTTTTTTCGATAGAATGGCAAATTGTCATAAAAGAAGGAATAACATGACCAAGATCAAAGTTAATGGAACTTGGTTAGTTGAAGAGCATAAGATATAGGAGGGTGTAGTTAGTGCTTTCTAGTACCTATTTTCAAAACCTGGTGTTGGCGTCCAAACTTGGATGGGCTGGTGTTTGAGAGAGTTAAAGGGAAGGACGCTAAGCTAAAGGAGGTTTTCTCAATTGAAGAGGTAGTCTTTGCTTTCTTTAAGCTGAGTGGGAACAAAGCCTCAAGATCGGATGGTTTTCCTTTAGCGTTATGGCAGTCCAATTAGGATTTTGTGAAGAAAGAGGTGATGAGCTTTTTGTGAGAATTTCATAAGCATGGAAGGTTTGTAAGAAGCCTAAATTCTATCTTCTTGGTTTTGGTTCATAAAAAGGGAGAGACTAAAGATTTGAGAGATTTCATACCTATCAATTTGGTAGGAGGGTTGTACCAGTTACTAGTAAAGGTGTTAGCTAATAGGTTGAAAAAAGTGGTAGGTAAGGTGGTATCCTCGTCCCAAAATGCTTTTGTTTATGGAAGACAAATCCTAGATGCAATGTTAATTGCTAATAAGGCTGTAGATGTTGGGAACCTTGGATTACTCCATTCTCATGCTCTAGATAGTGTAAGGTGCATGTATCACAATGGATAAATAAGTATTCAAAAATAATATGAATATCATAGAAAACATAGATTTAGATAATAAAGCTACATACATTTGATCTAGATGTTCTTGAATCAATTCCAATCGATGTAAATAACTCCAAAGTCATAATCGATCTCATAAACACCATGATCTTTGCCTGATAACTCTTCCTTATGTTTAGGCATTAAGAATGTGGAAATCTCAAGGGTGGAGGTTAGGGTTCTCTCTCTAGATTGAAGGGGAGAATGGCAAGATTTGGAAACCCTAACCCTTAAAAGGGTATTTATAGGTTTCCTATTGGGCTTAAGTAACTTAAGCTCAGCATGGGCTTGGGTCACTTAATCTAGTCCAAAAAGACTGTTAATTGATTAATTAACCATATAAGGCTTAATTAATCAATTAGCCTAGTCCAGAGATACCACTCACTTATCATTATGCAACTTTATGTAATTACCAAAATGCCTTTATACACAAAAGTGAACTAAAAACCCATCTAACCCTCATAAGCCATACCAATAAGAAATATAAGCTTAGAGCATGGACTACTGGGACCTATAGGAGTATTGGCTCCCTCAAAATCAAATTCTGAAATTGACTCAACATCCCACTATAGAGAGTCAACTTCACTCCAGTATCCTATGTATATTACAATGAGACACCAAGTGCTCAGGTCCGTGACCTACTATCCACTACATGTAGACTCCCTATGAATTGGTGTCTGTAATTTAAGAAGGCAGTGTTATCACTTATCATTGAGTTACAGATCCCACTTATTATGTGATCAATTAACATACTATAACTTTAAAAAGCATATGTCAAATTTCCATTAAAGGAAATGTTATGACCATAGTCTTCTAGATCACATGTCCTATAGATCACCCAATGTGAAACATTGTCTCAATCTCATGAGATATCATGGTGCCATTATTGAGAATACCTATTGGCACCAGCCTCCATCAACAATGATTGAATCCATAGGGATATATGACTACTTTAGGATCTCACCCATTAGTCAAAGCCTCATGTTGATTTTGGCACAAACTCAATATTTTCTCAAGGTTGAAAGTCCATGCAATATAATAGCTTGGTGAATCATGATAATTGATAGCCTTGCGTCATTATTCATCGTAGGTCTTATCTAGTGAGCATCACATACCCTCACCATCCCTCTAATTAGGAGGTAATGCATGACAATCTCTACTAGATTGCCCAAATCCATGAACCAACTATGGACAACTTATTTACTCACAAGGAACCCATGATTTGTATCTTTTATGCAACTCCTAATGCACCCAAGTCATATACAATATACGGGACATGGGTTGAATGGTCAAATCAATGTCAATACACCAAATAAGATAGTTAAGTCTAACTTTGTTACTTCATGTCTTGCTTTTAGGGGCTCAATCCCAATAGTAGACTCTCTACTAAAAAGCAATGAGTGTAGGGTGTTGTGCAAGCTCTACATAGAGAAGGCTTATGATCACTTAAGTTGGGATTTCCTACTCCAAGTGTTGTAAAAAAATGGGATTTAGAGAGAAATGGGTAGGATAGGCTAAGTGGTGTATTTCTATAGCAACTTTCTTGGTTTTAGTTAATGGGAGTTTGTTGAGGTTCTTTCACAACTATATGGAGTTGAGGCAAGGGACTTTTTTTTGTCTTATTTTTTTGTGATATGAATGGAAGCCTTAAGCTACCTTATTAAGAGAGCAATTACTAGGGGATATTTGACAAGCTGTAAAATTAAAAATAGGGGTGGTGAAAGAGTTCAACTCACCCATCTACTATACGCTGATGATACGCTGATATTTTGTGAAGCTTCTGAGGACCAGTTGGCTCTCCTAACTTGGTTGTTAATATGGTTTGAAGCCATCTCTGGGCTAAAAATTAATTTGGACAAAAAGTGAGATCCTACCAATAGGGAGGGTGGATAATTTGGAGGAGTTGGCCCTTGAGCTTGGGAGCAAGGTGGAGACGCTTCCCTCCTCGTACCTTGGGCTTCCTTTGGGCGCCCTACACAAATCAATGGTAGCTTGGGATGGGGTGGAAGAGAGGTTTTAGAAAAGATTAACTATATGGAAAATACTATGTATTTCTAAAGAAGGGGGACTCAGTATCATTCGGAGCGCTTTGTGCACCATGCCCCTACATGTCTATTCTATATATTCCTAGATCGATTAGATTAAGACTCGAGCAAATCCAAAGGGATTTCCTTTAGGGTGGAGGGGGCTTTGGAGCGGAAGACTCATCTTGTTAAATGAGAAATTGTATGCTTAGATAAAAGTAATGGTGGATTAGGTATTATATGTCTCTCTACACTTAATAGAGCCCTCTTGTGTAAATGAAGTTGGTGTTTCATGGAAGAAAGGGAAGCTCTTTGGAAACAAGTCATTAGTATGAAGTATGGAGTAGAAGATGGGGGATGGTATACCCGTTAAGAAATAGAGGGATTTGGAGTAGGGTTGTGGAAGGAGATTAGGAAGGAAGGTTCATTGTTGAGCAACAATATTGTGTTTTTCATGAGTAATGGTAGAAGAGTTAGATTTTGGAAGGATTCATGTTGTGGTGATAAAGTTTTTCATAACTCTTTTCTCTCTTTGTATGCTTTGGCGGTTTCAAAAGAGGAGTGGGTGGTAAAGGTTTGGGACCCTTCAATTGAGGGGGTAAGTTAGAGTCCTCATTTTTCTAAGGCTTTCAAAGATTGGGAGATGGTCTTGGTGGAATGGTTGCTCATGACAATTTAAGGGAAGAGGGTTAACGCAAAATTGAAGGATAAGGTGTTATCGAAAAAGACAAAAAATGAGATTTTTTTAATTAAGTTCCTTTATAGTGCATTAAAGCGGGAAAATATAGTCCGATTTTCAAGGAACATCATTTGAATTCCTTTTGTTCCTTCCAAAGTGGGTTTTTTTGCTTAGGAAGCTTCGTGAGGGAAAGTTTTAACATTGAATCAACTAAAGAAGAGGGGTTGGACCCTAGCTAATAGATGTTTCTTTTGTCTCATCGAAGAGAAGTCTACTAATCACATTTTAATTCGCTGTACGAAGACTAGGGTTTTGTAAGAGTTATTATTTGCTCTTTTTAATGTGACTTGGGTTCTCCCTGGCTTGGTAAGAGAGACTCTCCTTGGTTAGTATGGGTCTTTTTTGGTAAGAAGCGTAAAAAAAGCTTGGAAGTTGGACCTATTATGTCATTTTTTCGAAGGTGTGGAAGGAAAGAAACAGGATAGCTTTTAACAATGAAGAGTTTTCAATTCATAGGTTGAAGAATTCTTTTGTGTGTAGTTTTTGGTCTTGGACAAAGTTGTATATAGATGCTAGACCTTTACCTTTAATCGACTTTTTGGATTGGTTGGGTTCTAGATGAGGTGGGTGAGGTTTTTTTTATTCTCATCTTTTTTTGTTCTTTTTTACCTTATGACGTTTTCTATATATTTCCTGTATGCCTTGGGTTGTCTTATAAACTTCCTTTTTATACATTTATATATTTTATTCTGTTTTTACCTATAAAAATTGTCATTTGAGATGTCTTACTTAAAAAAAAATTCTTCATGCTCTTTCATCATCTAGGCAATAAATATTTTGTCTAAGTCATCGTCATCCTCAAAAGATGAAGTTGGCTTGTACAATGACCCACTACTTTTGTTGTCATCATCAATTATGTGCTACATAAAATAAAACAATAAACAATATAAAATAATGTTTAATAAACATTAAAAACACATACTATTTAAGTTTCATAAGTCCAAACTAAATCCACATAAAAACTTTATAACATATTTAAACTACTCTAACAAAAGATAAATAATATATACTACATTGCTAGCATAATAACAATCCATTCAAATATGAGTAACCATATCTAAAGTCTATCAATCCATGTTTTCTTCCTCTCATCAAGCATGTTCATAAAAATTTCTCTCCACTCTGCAGATGTGAACTTCTCAACAACCTTCATATATTTGTCATTGTCAAGCAATCCAATATTTTCCAAGACTGGCATGCATTTGGTTATGTTAAATTCATGAGTGCCTAAGGAACTAGTAGCTTCAGTATTGGTTCCACCCTTATATCTCTCAACTCTAGCCAATAGTGCCTAAGTTTTGGCCTTAAATGCCTCAGATCTAACCTTAAATGCTTCAGCCCAAGCTTTCAAGGCATCACCCATTTGACCTAGTCTTGATTCTTTCTTACTTTTATGATCCCCACAATAATCACTAGTGCATTTTCCAAAATGGGTGGTTACACCCTCTTCAATCACCGGTCGTAGAGAATCATTACGATTCTCACAATCTACATATACATGCACTCCACCATGTTGAAGGTCATCATCCATCTCATCTTCATCATTAGTATGGATCTTGAGTTGAGGAATAGTGGAGCACGCTAGTTGCTATAGAAGGATTAAAGATGAGGCCTAGCAACTTATAGTGTGGACATCCCTTGGAGAGGATTTTTTTTGCATTTGGGTGTGCCTAAAAAGAAACAAACAAATAACAAAAAAATCTTATGCTTGACATTCTGTTAATGGAAAATAATTGAACCAAAGAATGATTACTTTTGAAGTCATTTTACCCAAATGTAATTTCATCATATGTCATTTAAGGCATGCACCTTTTTGCTTTCAACATCCCAACCAAATCTAGTGTGCTTTAAAAGGTCTGAGAATTTACAATGCTTGACACGTAGTCTATGAAAATTTTGTTTCAATTGTTTTAAATTGAAATTTCATTTTGCTCTAATGCTCATTTTATTTAACATCTTCTTCTAAGTTTGGCTATTGAACATCCCATTATCCATGTTACCTCTATTCATTTATGTTACCATTATATCAATGAATATCTTCTCTATATAACCATTTCACATTTCTCATTCCTCAAAATCTGTTACCTCAGTGGCCATCTATACATATATAACTTCTTTTAGCATAAGTAACAATAAAAAAGAATATGTAAGGTTAATTTATCCTATTATTACCATCACAATTGTATAACAAATGTTTTATATTTTCTTCTATGAATGAAAGTTGTATATTGTACTTATTATAAAAATCCATAGTCAAGGTTTTGGATGAGAATGAAATTATTATAGCTATCTAGCTAATACTAGAAACATTAAAATTAATTATTTGTTTTGGTTGGTTTTGATGGGAAAAAAACCCAGATCTCTTCGTTTCCCAAGCTCAGATCAAGTTAGGAACATGCATAACTATCCTAAGCCTTTACTAAACCTTATGCACAACGGAAAAATAACTTTTTTATACTTTAAAGGGATTCAAAAAGTGTTATTGAAAACCATACCTCAGATTTAGATGTTCTCGAATTAAATCCACGTGGTGAAGATGAAGAACGAAATTGTAAAAGTCTCATAAACCTGAAGTCTTCCGCCCGATGACTCAAACCTTGATATTGACACACTTCCGGTGGGAATGAAAGGGAAAGTGGAGGCTATGACTTTTTTCTCTTTCTCTAAAGATGGAAGACGACTCTCTAGAAAAAAACCCTAACCCCTAAGAGGGTATTTATAAGGTTTCCTATTGGGCTTAAGTGACTTGAGTCCACTAAGGGCTTAAAGTCACTTAATTTCGCCCAAAATGGGTTCTAATTGATTAATTAACCCAATAGGGTCTACTAATTAATTAATTAACCCAATCTAAAGACCTTGTTCACTTACCCTTGTACAATCTTACATAATTACCAAAACACCCTTATATACAAAAGTGAACCTAGAGCTAATTCGACCCTTATAACCCATGCCAACAAGGTATATGAGTTCAAAGCAGGGACCACTAGGACCTATAGGAATAATGGCTCCCTCATAATCCAATTCTAAATTAGATTCAACATCCCACTATATAGAATCAACTGAACTCCAGTATTTTATGTAAATAACAACGAGACACCAAGTGCTTGGGTCCATGACCTACTATCCATTGTGTTTAGTCTCCCTATGAATTCGTGTCTATAGTCTAATAAGGTAAAAGCTATTAGCCTTTTAAGACTACCTCTACCATCCTTAAGTTACAAATCCTTATATTGTGTGTTCAATTGACAAATCTTAGCTCTCAAAGAGCCTATGTCAAGTTCCACTTAGGGAACTACTATGACCATAGTTTCCATGAACACATCTCCTTAGGTTCACCTAAGGAGACACACTATCTCAATCTCAAGAGATATCATGGTGTCTTTATTGAGAACACCTATTACTACCAGCTTCCATCAATAATGACCCAATCCATAAAGAATATATGATCAGTTTAAGATCTCATCGGTAAGTCAAAGTCATTGCTAAGTTTAGCACAAGTTCAATATTCTCTCAAGGTTGAGAGACAACACAATGAAGCAGTTTTGTGGAGTCATGACTACTTGATAGTCTTAATCATAACTCACTATAAGTCTTGTCTAATGTGCAATCATACACATTAGTGCACTCACCATGGGAAACTCATCTCAATAACCAAGATCAACCATCCCTCCAATTAGGAGGTGGTGCACTACAACCTTTAATGGGTTGCCTAGGACTATGAACCGATAGTGAACAAGTCATCCATTTACAAAGAATCCATGACTTAGATTTTTTGTGCAACTCCTAATGCACCTAAGTCACGTACAATGCAAAAGATACATGCAAGAATGCTTATAAAGTATAATACATGAAATAAGGATAAATAAAAGTGAAACTATAATATCAGTAAATAAATAATGAATTCCAAATTTATTACATCATATAATGTTTTTAAGGGCTCTATCCTAACAGGTTTCAGTTAATATATAATTAAACCAGTATTATACTTACAACAGACATTATAAATTATAAAATTTTACCTCGGTTTGACTTCTAAGCTTTACAAAGAATCTCAATGTTTCTGTTGCCCTTAAATAATGTAATATTCTAAAGAAAAAATTTGTCATATACAATCCAAAACATTATCTCGAATGTAAAAGGATAATATGTAAATCATAATGTCCACAAATGAAAAAAAATTTGAAGGAAAAAGATAATATTCAAAATGCAAACATGCGATGCATTAAAAAGTAAACAATATCCTCTCACTTTCTCAAAAAATTGTCAAACATTTATAAGAAATAATTGCACATTCATATCTTTCTTTTTATTTATTTTGTCACAAATATGATATTTACATCTTTCTCTTTATTTGTTTTATAACAAATATGATTAAACTCATTAATGAAAAAATAATTAAAATTCATTTACTAATTAAACTTTTATTTTATATCTACCTTAAAAAACTTTCCACCAATATTCTCAAGATATTAAAGCTTATGAAGTAGTGTTATGTTTTCAATCATATTAATGATTTACTAATCTTCCAATACTTCATTCATATACCCATTTTTTTTTCAACAATCAATGTCGTGTTGTCCAATCATCACTTAATTACACATTCTTTTACCATGCATATATTAATTTTATGCATTAATTTGATATTACCTTATTTGAATCTACAACTATAGAAATGTGTTATTAATTAGGTTACCTATATACATTTCAATAATTATTTACGATCCTTATTTTCATTTTTATTATTTTCATATCCTTTTCAAACAAATAGGACAACCTAACATTCCACCTTTCCTAAGAAAAAAAAATTGATAATTTCTAAAGATAGAGTCACCCCAACTTTTTAATCAAATACTAGAATTGCATGAATGGAAAATTAATGACAAATAACCAACAAATCTACCCTAACCTAACCCCAAAACTTCAACACAACCTCATACTCAAAACTATCCCAATTTGAAGTGAGAAAATGGAAATGAACAAAAATTTCAGCTTTACTTCTAGTAGTAGATTTTCAAAAAGGCATTTCCTAATAATTATTAATGTGTAAGAATATATAGATCATAAACGCATAATTAATATTGATGTAATTTCTTTACAAGCATGGGGGTGTGCAGAAAACTCCATCACCATGCTAAATGGGGCTTGACAAAACTCATATCTATACTTTTGAAAGACAATATAAAGTGACAGTTGGTAATGAATAAAGCATGGCCTTCATGGAATGGCTTCAAGCCTACCCATCCATCTTGGTTTTTTTTTTTTTTTTTTTTTTTTTTTCTAGTTTTTCACTCACTTTAATTTTTTCAATTAAAAAACTTGTGTAAAAAGACAAAATATTCATATCCCCTCAAACATAACCCTACATTTTTCTTGGAAATGGGCAGTAATTTCAAATGGGTACTAAGCACAAACAATACCCATCAAGAAAAAACAAAAACCCAATTGTCCAAAATCAATTCGTTTTAAGAAAAAATCGCCAAATTTCAAAATTAAAATAAAAACACAAAATATAATAATAATTATTCAATCAATATAGAACAAAATGGTAGATTATGAGTGCCAATGTGGTAGAAATGCTAAATTAAAAAGGGGAAATTGTATAAATATGATAGATAATTCAAAGGTATCTTGCAAAAGAGAAGAGTAGAGAAAAGGAACCGATGAAAACCCAAAACCAGAAAAAATTGAAATTCATAGAAAATTTAAGTGTTGGGTGGTGATGTCTAAATTGCAGCATAGAGGACAAATAAACACAAAACCAATCACTAATTACATTTCCATGTTTTTTTTTTCGTGTTTAAGAAGATATGAGAGTTGGAACTTAAAAAAAAAAAAATGAAAAATACCTTAAGATGGTGAACCAATGTGAAGATCTTCATGTGAAGTAGCAGAAGTTGGAGATAAACAAATCTAAAAGTTATAAATAAGTAGATTGTAAGTTGGAATTTAGGAAAAATAAATAAATAATACTTGAAAATGAAGAACTAGTAGGTGAAGATCTAGATGAAACAAAGAATGAGATGAACTGGTTTCCAACAATCCTTTCAATTTGGGAGATGATGGCTAAAAGATAATGATGAGCCCGACATAGAGTTGAAACGCATAAGGGTTTTTTTGTTCTCTATTTTTGTGTTCTATGCACAGTAGTAAAAACAAGAGAAAACTTCTTTTTGGTGTTATGTGAAAACACCATGTTTTGAGAAGAATTTCTTAAAAATAATTTTTAGAAAATTTTGGACCCAAACGTGTTTTTTACCTAAAGAAAAAGGTATTTTTTTGTTTTAAAAAACTAAAAACTGTTTTTCAAAATGGTTACCAAACACACCCTAAGACATTTGAGCATGTCCTCACCAATGAACAACAAGTTGAGGTAGTCATTAGATCTCAACCAAAGAATTGGGAACACATGGTGAACATGACACATAATGAGAATATTAAGACCCTTGATGGTATAGTTCACCATGTTGAATTGGAAATCGAGTGACTTACGGTTGTTAGGCCTAATGAACAAGCTTATCTAGTTGAATCTAGTTCACACAAAACTTCCGACTTTAAGCATAATAGAAATTCTTTAAGAAGAATAAGAAGTCTAATGATGCCTCAAAGAAAGGAAAGATCAGGGCACACAAGAAGTTTAAGCATACTAAGAAGGATAAGAGCAAGTTGAAATGCTACAACTGTGGCAATAAGAGTCACTTCGCTCGTGAGTGCACTAAGTCAAAATAGATATGGTCTTGTTCAAATAACTTATGTGCTTATGTTTCTAGCTGTGTACTATTAGTTGAATCTATTCCTTTGTGGATTGCAGACTCAACTACCATCGATCATATAGCTAAAGACCGAGGAGCATATGTAGAGTTTCAACAAATTAGTTTTGATACAAGATGGATCTATGTAGGAAACAACTCCAAAGTTGAGGTCAAGGGTATTGGAATGTGTAAATTGGAATTGCATAGAAGACGTGCCCTATTCCTACATGATCTTTATGCTCCGGATATTCAACAAAATTTGATTTTTGTGTTAGTCCTTCCTAGTTTAGGTTTCAATTTGAATTTTCATGATTCAGGAATGGAGTTGTATTTGAGAACAACATACTATGGTTCTAGATTTATTTTTGGATGGTTTTATGGTTCTTGATATTAATAACTATGTGTTATCTAATACTAATGATAGTTATTATTTGTTGATGACTACTTTTAGAAATACATGTGATAATGTGATCATATGGCATACTAGACTTGGACATATTGAACAAGAAAAAATGAATAGACTAGCTAGAGAAAATATAGTAAGTCAATTCACTAAAATCAATATGCCAACTTGTGAATATTGTCTAGCTAGTAAAACAACAAGAAAACCATTTAGAAAAGGAATTAAAGCTGAAATACCATTGCAATTGATCCATTTTGACATTTGTGGTCCTATGAGTGTTAGAATAAGGCATGACGCCTTGTACTTCATCACATTTATAGATAAATTTACTCTTGACGATCATGTTTATCTGATTTCTCATAAGTTGGAAGGATTAGATTGCTTAAAATGCTACATTAATTTAGTTGAGAATCAATTGGATAAAAAAAATTAAAACATTAAGAATAGATCAAGGTAGATAATATCTATTAGAACAATTTAAAGATTTATGTGATGAAAAGGGTATTAGTAAACAACTGACTATTTCAAGGACTCCACAACAAAACGATGTTGCTGAAAGAAGGATTAGAACATTGTTAGACATGGTTATGTTAATGATGGCTCAAGCAAATCTTCTCTTTTCATATTGGGAAGATGCATTGTTGACTGCTACTTTTGTACTCAATCAAGTACCTTCAAAGACTATTGCTTCTACTCTATATGTGTTATGGAATAATCTAAAGCCCGAAATTAGCAATTTGTGATAGTAGGGGTTAGTGGCTTATGTTCATAATCTTTCTTATAAATATGGAAAATGAGGTCCTAGAGGAAGGAAATGTATCTTTATAAAATATAGTGAACACTCCAAAGGGTATATGTTCATAGATGAGCATGAAGATGACTAGTAACTAAATTAAAATCATGAGATGTTATGTTCTTAGTGGACGATTTCCCATGTATGGGTGAGATTGATAGGGATTTACATATTTATAAAATGATAGATCCATACATAAGATCTACACCCGAATGACAATTGATGCTTGAACCTAGTGGGAGTGAACTAGTACCTATAGCAAGTACGGTAAAAAAGTCGATGTTGAGAAAATGTTCTTGACAAATTATTCCTCGATGATGATTTGAGATTGAAGGAGAAGTTCATATTGTTACTCAATATGATGATGTTGAACCTAAATTGGTTCAAGAGACTCTTTCTTGTCCAATTAAGGATGAATAGAGAAAAAAAATGGAAGAAGAATTGGAGTCAATGCAAAAGAATCAAGTCTGGGACTTAGTTGATTTGCCTTTAGATAAAAAAAAAAAAAAAAAAAAAAAAACTATTGGGAACAAATGGGTTCTTAAATATAAAACAAAAGACAAATGGATCCATTGAAAAATATAAAGCTCAATTAGTAGCTAAAGGTTATACCCAATAAGAGGGTATAGACTATGGCTCATTCTAGCTATAGTAGCTCATATGGATTTAGGGCTACACCAAATGGATGTTAAGACAACTTTCCTTAATGGAGACTTGAATGAAGAAATCTATATGGAACAACTAGTAGGTTTCATTATCCAAGGCTAAGAATGCAAAGAGTACAAGTTAAATTGATTGAATTATGGGCTCAAGCAATCATCCAAGCAGTGGTATTTGAGATTTCATTGTACAATAACTTCGTATGATTTTACAATGATTGATGAGGACCATTGTATTTAGATTAAACAGCATAATGATAAATATATGTTATTGTCTTTATAAGTGGATGATACACTTATAGTTGGAAATTATTTAGAGTTTTTTCAAACCATTAAAAGATGGTCGTCATCTACTTTTGAGATGAAAGATATGGGATAAGCATCTTATATTCTTAGAGTAAAGATCCATAGAGATCGTTCTAATAGACTAGTGGTTTTTTCATAAGAACACTATATTAAGAAAATCCTTGAATGATTTAATATTCAAGACTGCAATCCTATTAACACTCCTTTTGCACGAGGTGAAAACCTAAGTAAAGAAATGGGTCCAAAGAAAATAGAAGAAAAGAGGAAAATAAGTAATGTTCCCTACTCCAATGTTGTTCGGAGTTTAATGTATGCTACTATGTGCACAAAACCAGACATTTACTATGTTGTTGGGATAGTTAGTCACTACCAAGTAAATCCTGGAATATGCATTGGAAAGTAGTAAAGAGAATTCTTAAGTATCTAAAAGGAACTATGGACTATTCTCTTTGTTATCAAAGAATGGTGGGTTATTTAGATGCCAATTGGGTAGGTGATCTAGATGAGTGCAAATCAACATCTAAATATATACTCTTACTTAACAGTGGTGCTATCTCATGGAGAAGTAAGAAACGGACTAGTATAGCTTTATCAACCATGGAAGTTGAATTTATTGTTTGCTCAACTATAGTATAGGAAGCTGTATGGTTGAGAAGATTTTTGTAAAGCTTGGGAATAGTGAAGGATGTTTTTGGGTCAATAACAGTCTAGAGTGACAATTAAGTTGTGATCACTTATGTAAAGGACCCAAAATATCATGGAAGAACTAAGCATATAGATACCAAGAATAATTTATAAGAGATATTATTTCACAAAGGGAGTTGATCCTGAAATATTTACCTACACGTGATATGGTTGTTGATCCATTCACAAAATCCATTTTGAGAGACATGTTTTATGTACATGTAAAGTCATTAGGACTACATAAGTTATAATTTATGTTGATTATATATATGACATAAATCATTATTGATTAGATATAAGATGCTTTGTACATGATCAAATGAGATGAGTATTTGTTATTCATATAATTGAATATGTAAATGGTGCTTATACAAATATGCTCTTAAATGTATGTCATCCAATAGAGGTTGGCTCTCTCACACGAACAACCATCCTAGTAAATGAGTTTATGAGCTAGATGAGACATAATATATTAATGATGATAAATGAGTGAAAAGTATACAAAGACAATATGTGTTGCCTTTATTAAGTATCAAGATAAGGTCTATGATAAGTGATATCTTGACTAAATGTAATAGCCCACAATTAAATTTACCTGTTTAAACTAGAATTGAATTATAACATAAAAGATTTGGAGTTGTTAATTAAGGTCCGTATGGTGGTAATCTGACATACACTATCCAATTGAAGAGAAACCACCATAGCCTGTACTTCATACACGTATTTGAAAGTGACTAATAAGAAAAGTAAGTGATTAATCCCTGCATCCTTACTGTGTGAGATCCTTAGGGCTTATTACAATTACAATAACCCAATATTGAACTTTTTATATTTTTAGCTATGTTTTGAGATGACAAATTAATGTTGCTACTTTAGTATGTTTCTGATGGAAATAAAATAATTCATCTTTATGAGACATATTGGGCAAGCGATTAATTTTAATCTAAAAAACATGAGCTTAAAAGATTTTTTTTTTTTTTTTTTTTTTAGTTACATTGATAAAGGTGTGTTAACGGTCAACCGATTATGTTGCTTTTGTAGCTGATATAATTATGAATACACTTATAATATTGTGAAGCATGCAACTTTAAGGGATTAAGTGTATACATTAAAATATGATTAAATAAATTTGGGGTACAACTAGACATGATTATAGTTGTTCACTCATAATTTTGGGGTTAAGCTATTATTTATCCCTAACAAGTTCATAACTTTATAAGCTCCCAATTGTAGATGTCCACACATTGTCACATGACTCATTTGGCTATATGAATCACCTTCAAAAGTTGAAAGAATAGACTTAGATGATTATTGATCAGGTTGTATCAACCTATCTCGTGCAAGTGGGAGATGTTGGAGTTGGGTGGGTGACGAAGTCGGGCTAACCCAACCTGATCCAACTAAATTAGAGATCAGGGATGAGTAGTTTCTAGGAGTTAGAACTGGCATAAACTGACTAGAAACCACCCCATTAAAAAAATATCATTTTTTTTTTCTCTCTCTCTTTCTCTTGCTTTTAACTATTCTCTAGGAAAAGAAAGACAGAGAGAACTCAGGAAGAAAAGTTCTCTTAAAAAGAAGGTGAAAGACTTTTGTGTTGTAAAACGGAGTGGTTCTTGATTTTAGTGTGGTTTCATTCACGACTTGGGGCAAAGAGTTGAAAGTTGAAACAACTATTTTTTTGGATCTTGGGTCATTTCAAAAAGGTAATCTGAAGTTTTCCTGTAGGATACACTATAGACGTTGAATATTAGTTTTAGAATACTTAGCTTAGACAAGTATTATTGAGAGATTTGTAAACTCAATTTGAGGGTATCAGATGATTTATATAATCTGTATTTTGTCATAAAACTACTGGAGGAAGAGAATGTTAGTATATTAGGTTGCTTAATTTAAGTTGGTAATTTTGTTTCTTTCATCGAGACTTGAAACTTTTCTAGTTTATTGTGTCTTACTCTCCTTTAAAGACTCAAGGTTATTGCATGATCAACCTACGATAGCACACATCAGCATAAAAAGGTTTGAAAAAGATTAATTTGGCTAAAATGTGTCATAACGTAGATCTTAAGGTATTTCAAAATTAGTTTAAAGTTGTTTCTATTTATTGAATTAATTTGATCCAATGCTCAAACACTTGAACCCTACACTCAAACGCTCAAACCTAGCAGTCAATTAACCATTACTTGAGACCGTTCAAGTGCTTGCAAAAATAGTTCAAGCATTGGAAGAGAGCAAGTTGTCACATGATGCTTCAAATGACACTCCCCATAGGCTTATATAGAGCCTAGGAAGCTTCTGGAGACTCTTGGAGCCATCTACACTAAGCCATTGGTGGGACGAGTGTGGAAGGTTCTAGAGATGCCTAGAGATGTCCACACATCTCTACACTATGGTGGAAGGCATGAGAGGAGTTCAAGGCTTTCTAGAGACTTCTAGGAATCTCTTGTATATTCTTGTACATAGAATTGTGTAGGGTATTCTGAATCTTCTTGATTTGTAAAGAACCCTCCAAGGATCCAGAGAGTTTTATTGGTGCCTATAAATAGGTGAGACCCTCATTTGGCCAAGGCACCACCCAAGAACCTAACCAACCAAGTAAGTGAGCTTCCAAGCATTGTAGAGCTTTCTTTGAAAGTAATAAAGCTTCCATTCTTTAAGAGTCGCCTACTACGCCTTCTAAACCTTTCAAGTCGCGAACGTCTTAGCTTAGCAAGCTAAGCATTGGGAATCAGTCTGACTTAGCAAGATCAAGGGTCTTGACTTGTCTAAGTGCCGCATGAGCTTAGGAAAAGACTAAGTCCATGACAAAGCGCTCCTAACAAGTGCTTGAGGTAAAATTTCCTAATTTTGTTTCATTTTTTTTTTCATTTTTAATTAAAACAATTTTTTGGAAACTTTGGGAATTTGGTCTACTATGGTCTTATCCTTATAAATACCATGCCATAAAGATTTTTTTTTTCTTTTCATGATGCAAATTTTTTTTAAAAAAAAGATTGTTAGCCTTTCTCGCATTATAATACTCTCATATTGTTCATGATTCTTGTTCTTAGTTTTGTGAGAGAGTTATGCATCTCTTCAAAGAGTTTAGGTTTCCATTGGAAGCATGCATGGTGCTATATAATAGACATGAAGACTAGTATAGGTACTAGTGAGTTAGACATAAGGATAGCATCCAAGGTAAATCTTTATACTTTGCCTTTAAATATTGGATTTGTATTCTGTGGTCTCTTGACCTCGTGGTTTTTACATTTGCAAAGTTTTAGAAAGACTTTGCAGATGGTTTTCCATATAAAATTATTATCTTTTGTGTGATTTATTTCTATTCTATAATTCTTAAAAAATAAAAACTTGGGCCAAAAAGGGATTAATGCCTATTCACTCCCTCTAGGTTGTTGAACAACCAATTTTCCAACACCCTACCTCACGTGGAGAGAGAGATAGAATTTGGATTTATATCCAAAAGACAGAAAGAGATGAGGAGAGAGATACCAAAGAATTATAAATCAGGGAAAGAGATACCAATGGAGACATGAATACACAAATTGTGAAGAAGTCGCTCGAACCCATGACCTCCCACTAAGCCAAGCTTTGATACCATGTTGAACAACCAATTTTCCTAAACATTTAAACTTGTAGGTTTTAGGTTCAATATGCATATCATGCTCTCTAACATAGGTATTACATAAGCAAAATCTCAAACTTTCAGATTTTATAATAAACGAAAAGAAATTTTTTTTTTAAAAAAAGAAAAAAAACCTTTAAAGCAAATGACATCAATCATTCAAAGAGTCTTTATTGCTGCTTAAAGTTTCGTTAGTCATGAAGTGTTGTCGTTACAAACATTGTAGTAGGATTATGTCTATAAATTATTGAGTATAAGTTAGACCATAAGGCATGTTTGGAATGGTAATGTTTAGTGGGAATCTAAGACTTAAGAAAGCCTCTAGATCCAATCATTCTCTTTTCAATTTGTTTAAAAATTCTAATTTCAAAGAAATAATTATAAATGATAACACTAGAATACACCACAGGTGAGGGAAATGAGAAAAATAAGGTTTGTATTTTTATAGTTAAGAATGGTTTTTGGCATGTATTAGAAATCAAGTAACTTAAAGGATGGATTTGTATATTATCTTTTATCGCTATCTAGGCATTATGGTTGAATTTGTCGATGTTCATCTTGGTTGGTTTGAGCCAAATGCATATCATTGAATTTGTATGCTCCATCTTGCTAGCAACTTTATGACTTGATTTAAAGAAAAATGTTTGCTAAAACTTTTGTGTAAAATAACATTTAAAACTAAGGTGGAAAAGTTCAACGTGCATGTGGACACAAATGGCAGGATTAATCAAGATATATTAAATTGGTTAAAGGTCATCACTTTTAAGAAATAGGCACTATTACATGATGGAAGTTGATAATATGATATAATAACTAGAACATGTTAGAGTGTTAAATAGTGTCCTTAAGGGGGCATGGAACTTACTTATAACTGCATTGGTTAATTTAACATTTCATCAGGTTAGTAGTTACTTTGCTACAAGTGAACATTGTGTTAGTTGACTTACTTGAGGAAAAGAATACACTCCACGTGTTGATGCTATGATTAATGCAAATGTGGTTTGGGCTAGATATAAGGTCATTTTGTATAACCACTTTTAAGGACTATTTCATGTGAAGACTAGTAAAGATAGTAAAAAGAGCTCAAGTGATGGTTGAACATATCGTGTTAATCTACATAAAGTGGATGCATAAGTGGTAAAACACTAATATACAAATTCCCATGCAAACATATTCTAACATGTTATTTTTGTTCAATTAATTTTAGATCATTTGTTCAACATTATTAAACCACCTAGTTGTACTTTAGCACTTGGACTCCACTATTTGATATCATATAAAATGAGTATGAGGGGCCTTTATATATTGGTCTACTTATTATGCCTTTGAGTCGATAAAATGTATGTCAAGTGGTTGACCTAAATTTACTCATTGCAAAATGAAATGCATGTTAAAGAAGGCAAAACCTCAATTATGCGTGGTTTGTGTATACAAAGTAGTCACAATCATCATTCTTTTTAAAATAGGAATAGGGCCAATGGGGCTTCATAATGTGTATTTATCGTTGATATTATGTTTTTATGTAGAATAAGATACTTTGTTTTGTGTAATTATTTTCATGACTATGAAGTAATATAATTGTAGCATTGACATTTTATTTCTTTTTTTACAAAGGCACAACTTCGTAAATAATTTAATACTATTTAATAAGTCAAATTTTGTAATAGCCAAAGGTAGATGACTATAAATTTGTAATTTATTTAAAAGAAAAAACATTTTATTTGGCCTTAATATTTATACAAAATCACATTATTGTAAAAAATTTGTAATTTTTTTTTTCATTAATCATACAACCATTTTCTTAATTTATCGTTTCTTTTCTAATCATTTAAAAGCATGATTATTGATAAAAAAAAATGCTTGAAATATAAAATTTTAAATTCTTAATTAAATTATGAGAAAATTAATATCAAATATTAAATATAATCTTTTAATAAAAAATATTTTTCTTTTTTATTTTATATAAAAAATATAAAATAAAAATTATAACCAAATATAAAAGTTAGAACCATGGTCAAGTTAAGACACAAACAAAAAGCTAACACTACCATCAATGAGTATGAAAAATAAAAAATTTTAAAATTTTAAATATAGAAATAATATAACAAAAATAACTTTATTTTGTTTATATATGATAAAATTTACAAAATAAATAAATATTTTATTATGTCTTAAATATAAGATATTTATCACTTAAAAAATTTAAAATGCAAAACTCTAAATAACAAAATTATCAACAACCAAAATGTTTAAAATTTTTTATTAAAATTAAGTTTTTTTAAATATTTTATGAAGACTACTTTTTAAATAATAAAATTAATTTGATGAAAAAAAAATTATATTTAGTTGAGAGAGAGGTAACTTATATTTAAATATTACTAGGGTTATTGAAATCTTGTATTTAAATTAAGAAAACTGAAAAATGACTTATATTTAAATATTATTAATTATATTATCTATATATTATTAAAAAATATTTTAACAATTGTGTTATAATATATCAAAGTTTTATCCAAAATTTTCTTTTCTTTTTTTTTTTTAATTTTCATCAACTTTCATCATTTTTTAAATTTTAAGAGGAATTAATTTCTACATATATTTTCGTGTGATATTTAATTGGGATTAGGATTATGCATATGGACTCTTTGTCTTTATAAAAAAAAACCAAAAGAGTCGATCCTGGTCTGACTCGGTTTTTGGTTGAGACATGGAACTGTGTCACCCAACATAGTGCTGTCGGTTCCAGCTTCTAGGTATCCACTGCTGTATGTATCTTATGATGAAAAACTCCTTATCCTTTTCCTGCGCATAGCCTCCCTCTGCCACTTAATTAGCTCGTGAAGGTGGAGGTGGATCGACCGTCAAAAGTGACCATGAACGTGCCTAACCCTCCTACCTTTAATCCCACCTTGCCATAAGGGAAAATAGAAAATTCCTGGACCTATATACTTTTTATGAAACTTATAATACACTGTTGAATATAAGACTTTTTGAAAGAAAAGGACAAAAGTAGTATAAGTAGCCTTAGGTGAATTGCTAGAATTGGTAAGAAAAATAAGTGTGAATGGAGACATAAAAAGTAGAAAAGTAATAGTTATATGGATGGAACCCATGACAATCAGCCAAGTACTGCGCAAGAGTGATGGCGGTGCAGTGCACATGGGCTGATGCCACTACCCCAAGTCCTAAGATAATTGAAACAAATGGCAAACTGATGAAAACTACCAGACAAACATACATGAAGGCAATGTGGGTTAAAGTTTTGAAGGTTCACGGGTCATAGACTGACCATAGTTGTTTTTAGTCATACATATAAAATAATATATATATATATATATTTATATTTATATATACTTGTACGCATACCAACAAAACCAGCAATCAACCACTCCTTGAAAATGAAATGGCCCCACACCTTCACTAACAGTCACACCATACCATTCCAAAAGCTCTGTCTCTTTTTTCTTCTCTCTCACATGCGCTATAGCTAGTTTGCAGCACTAGTGTTTAGAGAGGAAGACGGTGTGGTTCTCCGGGTTCATTCACTGATTTAGTGCTCCATGTTGCAGTACATCTTCTTCTTCTTCTTGTTTTTGTTGGTGGGTGGTTGTGGGCGGCTTCAGGCTGGTGTGAGTGAAGAAAAAGAAGGTGTGAAGGTGGGTAACATTTCAAAGGTGGAAGATGCAGTGTACTTCCATGTATATTATGGGCAGACATTCAAGGTCATTAAGAATGGGGTTGATGGCAAGAGCTATCTTCTCATCCAGGTATTCTCTCTTTCTTTCTTTCTTTCTATGTATCCATCCACATAGAACGGGGAAAACCAACTTTGAATTTTTTTCTTTTCCCCCCTTGGAATCATTTTGGGGCCAAACACATGAAAAGAACTCATTAAATGGTAGCCACGCACTGATGATTGAATTAGACTTACAGGAAAATTGATGATTTTGCCTTACAAATTCACAATAGCAGTGGATTTTCCTTTCTTAGAAAAGGTCCTTTTTTAAGAGGATATTAATCTTCATTAAAATGTTATCTAATATTATTCTGTCACTTTTATACTATACATAAGTTCACGGGTGCACAATGTCTATTTTTCAAGTACTATTGCCATTAGAGAGAAAAATGTGGTTATGAGCCCATAATCAAGTGCTAGTCTGAACATGGTTCAGCCCAAAGCCCAAATCCTCTCTGGCTGTGAGCAAAACTTCCAAAAGTATGGGCCAAGCCCAAAAAAAGCCAAAAATTGATTGGTAATGAAAATGGGGTTTGCAGATTTGGCCTTGGTTGGATCTAACTAAAGCCTACTTAATGGTCAGTTGAGCCTTTATAGGCAACATGTGCGACGCATCTTATCTTTTGGGCTAGGTTGTTGAAGTACAGATTTTGGCCCAAAATTCAAAGTCATGTCGAATTGAATGAGACCAGCCCAGGTCCAAACCAAGCATGAACTCTATAAAATTTTGACATTGGAATTCATCATTTTTTTTTTTCCTGATTTATTTATTTATTTATTTTAATGAATTAGGATAATTCAAGAATGGCAGCAAGGACAAAATACTGCACAGCAAGGATCAAATCATTTGTGATTCCCTTGTCCAACTACTCTGTTGATACAGAGTATTTGCCAGGTTTGTAATCATATTATTACGAATTATTCTTCTTGAAAAGAAGCCTGCATTTGACAGATTAATTTTGATAGAATTAAAAATACTTTCAAAATATTTGGAAATATTTTCTTATAAAAATTAGTTGTTTAACAAACTTTAAAAATTTATTTTTAAAATTTAAAAAAATCGCTTTTAAAATTTTAAAAATTATTCTATTTGAAAATAATTAAAAAAATGACTAACAATAATTCCTAATAATGTTTAAAAGCATTTTCTTAAAAAATTTAAGAAAAGAGAAACCAAATAAATGAATAAAATTTAGGAATATACTAATTTCAAAAAATATGGAAGCAAATAAATTTCCCATTTGTATTGTCTTTTACGTACGGCATTGGGCATACCTTAATTGGCTAAGAAAGAAATACGATGCCCAAAATATAAGCCAAGTTATTGAGAGGATTATTCTTTGCTTGTGAATTGAATGTTTCCCACTCCCTCAAAGCCAAGAATGGAACCTCAAACGCTTTACTCATGCTTATCTTTGCCTTTCGGAAAAAGCACACACATATGTCCATTGCCATTGGATCCTCACAATAATAATAATTGTAAGGGTTCCAACAACAACTATTATTCAATAGAGCAGTGAAATATTAACATTATAGATTTAGATTATGTTTAGTATGGTGGATAAGGAATGAGATATGATAAGAGAGAATACGATATGTTATGTCTTATCATAAATTTATTTGTCATAAAATTAAATTTATGGTTAAAATAAAAAACTAAAAAAATATTTATAAAATAATATTAATATATATATATATATATATATATATATATATATATATATATATATATATAGATAAAATATTTTTTAGATGTAAGAGAAATTTCATATTTTTTTACAAATTAGGCAGAAATATATTGTATTAAATATATTACCTTAGGATATTATATCTATTAAATTTAATATCTAAGGATATTCTATTGAATGAAAATTGTATCCTAACACATGCATATTTTATCTTGTGAACCAAACGTAATTTTAAAGTTAATATATTACTTAACTCATTTTGTTTATTTTAATGCATATTACACACAAATACGAGAGAATTATTTTGATTATTTTTTTCTTTTAACCAAACATGGTGTAAATGTTACAAAAATTTATGTAGTTTTGCATTCAAAATAGCCAATAAACTATAAAAGGTTAAGCTTATGTTTGGTAGTGATTTTAGAAAGTGTTTTTTTTTTTAATACTTGAAAGATAAAAATTTTTGAGTATTAGAAATATTAGAAACACTTCCTAAAATCACTGTCAAACACGCTCTAAGATTTCATTTGGTAGTGATTTTAGAAAATATTTTTAGTTTTTCTAATATTTGAAATTTTTTATCATTTAAGAGTTAGAAATGATATATACATTTTCTAAAATCACTTCCAAATGCACTCTAAGAGTATATTTGGTAATGGATTTAAAAAACATTTCTAGTCTTTCTAACACTTAAATGATAAAAAATTTCAAATATTAGAAAGATTAAAAATGCTTCCTACTAAATGAGCTAAAAAATGTGTTTGGTAGTAATTATAAGATGCACTTTTAGCTTTTCTAACACTTGAAAATTTTTATTTTTCAAGTGTTAAAAGGGCTAAAAATGTTTCCTAAAATTAGTACTAAACAAGTTTTAAGAATGCATTTGAAGGTAATTCTAGAAAGTATTTCTATTTTTCTAATACTTGAAAGATAAAAATTTATAAGTATTAGAAAGGTAGAAACGTTTCTTAAATCACTATCAAATGGAATCTAAAACAAATTGACCAAAAACCAAGGAATAAGTAATAACATATGGCAATATTTTCCCCTTCTCTATTTTTTTTTTTTTTTTTGGTTTCTATTTTATTTTGTCTGACAATCTGTCTGTCTTTTGTTTTCTTTTTAAATTTCAGTTTCCTTCTTTGAGGTGAGCATCTTGGCTTTTGTAAGTTGAAATGTGGGTAAAGGAGTTGGTTTGTATCCGCCCAATAGGGAGTTTGCAATGGTAAAAGGCTACTCTTTTCCGTTGGATTTATTGTCTGGATTCTTCAACAAGACACACCACCTGCAGCTGTCTCATAATTTTGCTAATACATGGTGTGTCTTGTTCAGGAATTGAGGCCTACAACTTCAAAACTGAACCATCACATTTTCAATTTTTAAAATTCTATCTGGCAAAGCATAGCTCTAACCGTAACCCAAAACCCCCTTTATCATCATCTTCTTGTTCTCCTCCTTCTTGTCTTGTTAGTATTGAGCTTTCAGATGTAACCTTGTTCTTAAAAGTATCATGGAAGCATTTTTAAGAATTATTTTTAAAATTTGATTTTTGAAAACAATTTCTAAAAATCAGACAGAAGTTTTTTTTTTTTCCTTTTTCTTTTAATGAATAATCCCCTTATTTATTCCTATCTATTATTTTACTTTCTACTTTTTATTCATAATAGAAGTTCAGGTGACATGTGGATACACTTTTTATTTTTTATTTTTAGAAGGAAAATTTTTTATACAAAATATAGAAACTTTCACACCCCTCTCTCTCTTTTTTTTTTTTTTTCCAAAATTATAAAAAGTTAGGGAAGATAATTTTTATTTTCCTACTAGTTTTTTACATTTTTGAAAAATTCATTTGAACTTTCTTGATAATTTATTGCAATTCTAAAAAAAAAAATTGACACAATTTAATGAATAGAAAATAAAATTGATTTTTTTTTTTTGTACACTCTCCAAACATTCCCATGTGAAAATGAAATGGATGACTTATTTCTTCAATGGGGTGTCCAAAATAAGGTGGCTTTACTTGTGTGTTTGTATGCAATTGGGACAGCTCTTGGGTTCTCTGGGGAACTTGAAGGGCATGACATCAGAGTCCGTGGCTTCAGAATGCGTCTTAAAATCATACGAACAAGGAGAAATCCTTATAATCAGTAAGAGCGAGCCACAGCTGCTTGACCAATTTTCAGCTCATTTTATTAGCGACACTGATCAACCACAAGCTTGCAATTTTGCTTCTTTTCTTCCTTCCGAAGAGGACACTCCCCTCCAGGTATGCCTCTTTGAAAAATGACAACTCTTCTCCAATTTCCATTTTAGTTGAATCCTGCTTTACACTGCTCTCTCTCTCTCTCTCACCCGTCCTCAATGTTTTCTATACTCAACCTAAATTCAATTACTTGTTTCGTAAAGGCATCCTATTGGGGTAGGGTGGGGTACCAAAAGTAATTGTCCACACGTTGATAAATTACTTCAAAAAATTAATAATATGTGTGATCATTTATCCTTCATGTTATTAATGGCAGCGAGCTGAATGGATCAAATACTTGGGAGTTTTTTCAAACCTTGAGGTCAGAGCCAATGCAGTCTATGACGCGGTCAGTATGAAATTGATATTCAAATTAATATTGGGTTTTTTTTTCTTTTCTTTCTAATCACAGTAAATACGATGCCATTACAATTAAAAATAAATTTAAGTATTAAATCAAAATAATTAATTTATTCTTAATCTCAAATATTTTTTATCATATTTGTCCACATCTAGCAATAGTATATTTTACATAACTCATTTTTATATTTATGGTCATGTTATGTATCTACGGTACTTGATGTTTAACAAAAAAATAAAATTATTGCTTAAAATCAATAAAAGTAAACATTAGTTGAAATGAATGAAGATAAATATTAGCTAATTTCATGATTTAATTAAATTTTAAATTAATTTTATTAAACAATTTTAATTAATATAGTAAAAATTAAATAATAAATTTTAAATTAATAGCTTAAAAATAATTTAATTTACAAATCCGTGGAAGCAGGGAATATGACACTTAACCTCTTAAACAATAATAATGATTTAATTCAAACTTTAACAAAGAAATTTGAACAGTTAGATCTTTCAAACAAAGAGCAACAAATGTGGATCAAATACAAACTATATTTGAGGAACAGGACCCTCAAATAAATAGGATTGCTCATAACTTCAAACAACAAACCAAAACTAGGAATTATTATCTTAGACCAACTCCTCTGATCTTCAATATGAAGAAAGAAGCCAAATAGTCCAATCAAAGTATGATGGAAATGACATCTATAAATGGAACATAGATGGAGTAAGTGATCATCAAGTCTTGAATATTCTTCAAGAAATGTCATGGCCTCTACAACCTATAAATCCAGAGAAAACTCTAACCACAAGATTTGTGTACACTTGATAGCAGGATTTACAAGCCAACTCAAAGGATGGTAGGACAATGCTCTCATTGAAGAAGAAAAATTTTTATTGAAACCAGTTTAGAGGAAAGTGGAAACCAAAATTCGGTTCACACCTTAGTCTTCCCTATAACCAAATATTTCCTTGGAGATCCAATTGCTTTCCAAACCCGTACCTCATAAATCCTTCAAAACATCAAATGTAGAAAATTAAGTGACTATAGATGGTATAAAAAGGTATACTTTGCTGAAGTCCACTCAAGAATTGATGTCAATCAACCCTATTGGAAAGAAAGATTCCTTAATAGGTTACCAAAATCCTTTAGTCAAAGAGTTCAAATGAGAATCAAGAGATGTACAATGGTATTATCTCTTATGATTCCTTAACCTATGGTCAATTAGCAAAGTCAAGAAGCATTAAATCTTTGTTCCTTGATCAAGGTTAATGCTACCCTAAAAAAAGATCTTAGAACATCAAAGAAAGAGTTAGGATCATTTGTGCTCAATATGGTATGATAATCGTCTCCTTCTTCAGCCAAACAGGAAAAATACTATAGATCTAAGAAGAAAAGGTTAAATAAAAAATATTCAAACTTCAAAGAAGAATCCTTTTATAGGAAACCTAAACACAAGAAACACTCAAATAAAAAATATCAAAATTTTCCTTCAAAAAAGAAAATAGATAAAAAAAGATATAAAATGTGGCAAAAAAGGGCATATCACTCTAAATTGCAAAATCAAAGAAATAGTTATAGATTTAGATATAGGAAAACGCCTAAAATAGAAAATGATTAACTTAATCAAAACAAAATCATAGTCAGAATCGTCTAGTCAAACTTCAGTAGAGTCATCTAGTGACGATCAGTTTCTTTTGATCGAAGAAAGCTCTTCAAATGAGTCAAATGAGTCTTCTCAATCTTGTGATTGTGTAGAAAACTGTCTATGTCATATCAAACAAGTTAATGTAATAACTAGTGATCAAAATTTCCTAATAGAACTAATTGAAAAAATTTCTGACCAACGTCTTCAAAAAGAATATTTCAAAAAATAGTTAGAAATCTAAAAACAAAGTAACGAAAGAAATCTAGAAAATGCAAATAAATACAACCTAAAAACTATGTTAGACTAGTTTTCTAAGCAACCTAAACCTATAGGGATTCAAGACCCTCAAAATGAGATAAGCCAAATAAAATTTCAAATCAATACCATGTTAATTCAAAATCAAGATTTAGAAACAAGACTAAAAGTCTTAGAACAAAGAAAAATTCAAACTTCATAAAATACAGAAGATAAACAATTAGAAGAAAGAGAATCTTCGCAATTATTTGTAAATGCTACAACTAAAATGATAACTCAAAAATGGCACATCAAAGTAAAACTTTTTATCAAACTTGATTTTTCAAAAGAATTCGTTGCATTAGTTTATTCTGGTGCTGATATAAATTGTGTACAAGAAAGATTAATTCCTACTGCATACTTTGAAAAAACTTTTCAAGGTGCCGTTAGTGCAAACACTAAACCTTTACAGATAGATTACAAAGTTTTAAATGTTCATATTTGTAATAAGAATATTTGTTTCAAGACTTCTCTTTTACTTGTCAAAGACATGAATAAAGAGATAATCTTAGGAACACCCTTCCTTGCTCTACTCTATCCTTTTAGAGTAGATGAAGAAGGACTCAAAATAGTTTATAAAGGCCAAGAAATTTGTTTCAAATTTATTAGCTCTTTAAAAATGAAAGAATTAAATATTCTTGAAGATAATGAAGTAAATCTAATTCAAAAGAAGAAACAACATATCAAATTTATAAGCAAAGAAATACATTACAAAGGAATGGAAGAAAATCTTTTACAGAAGGATATTCAAACAAGAATTAAAAAAATTAAAAATCAAATTGAAACAGATTTATGTTCTTTTGTTCCCAATGCCTTTTGGAATAGAAAGCAACATAAAGTTTCCTTGCCATATATTAATGGATTTGATGAAAGTCAAATTCCAATTAAAGCAAGACCAATTCAAATGAATGCTCAATTACTTGAGTATTGCAAACAGGAGATAAAAGATTTACTTGATAAAAATCTTATTAGAAAGAGTCACTCTCCTTGGAGTTGTGTCACTTTCTATGTTAAAAAACCTTCAGAAATTGAAAGAGGTGCCCCTAGACTTGTTTTTAATTACAAGCCTTTGAATAAGGTTCTCAAATGGATAAGATATCCAATACCTAACAAGAGAGACCTTATAGGACGTCTCTATAATGCTTCAATTTTCTCAAATTTGGTAACCCATTAAGGAATCTTTCTTTCTAATATGGTTGGTTGACATCAATTCTTGAGTGGAGTTTAGCAAAGTATACATCTTTATACCATCTACAGTCGCTCAATTTTCTACATCTGATGTTTAGAAGGATTTCTAAGGTACGAGCTTGGAAAGCAATTGGATCTCCAAGGAAATATTTGGTTATAGTGAAGACTAAGGTGTGAACGGAATTTTGGTTTCCACTTTCATCTAAGCTGGTTTGAATAAAGATGTTTTCTTCTTTAGTGAGAGCATTGTCTTACCATCCTTTGAGCTGGCCTGTGAATCCTGCCATCAGGTGTACACAAATCCTGTGGTCAGAGTTTCCTCTGGATTTATAGGCTATAGAGGCCATGATCATTTCTTGAAGAATATTCAAGACTTGATGATCATTTACTCCATGTATGTGTCATTCATATATGCCATCTCCATCATACTTTGATTGGACTACTTGGCTTCTTTCTTCATGTTGAATATCAGAGGAGTTGGTCTAAGATAGTAATTCCTAGTTTTGGTTTTTTGTTTAAAGTTATGAGCAATCCTATTTACTTGAGGGTCCAGTTCCTCAAATATAGTTTGTATTTGATCCACATTTGCTAAAGTGATTTTTATTATAACATTAACAAACTTTGTATTTAAGGTTGACGCTTTGTTTAAAAGATCTAATTGTTCAATTTTCTTTGTTAAAGTTTGAATTAAATCATTATTATTGTTTGAGAGGTTAAGTGTCATATTCCTTACTTCCGCGGGTTTGAAAATCGGACGATTCTTATCTAGATGTCTATCTAAAAAGTGAGTAACAATTTGATGAGATATTTGATGGTCTTCTAGTTTGTCTTCGATCCTGTCAAGTTGAGAGGAGAGAGTTCCTAGAATTTGATTTGTAAAATTATTTTGTTGTTGAAGGTTTTTACAGTCTTTTAAGGTTGTTGTTCGTCCTTCACTATCTTTGGGATTTATTGTTTTGAACAGAGAGGCTATTATTTCAGTATTTTGAGTAGTTATATGGATTTCTTCTAAAGGAGGATGATTTGAAATTATTGTTTTGTTGGATGTAATTTTCCAAATTAGTCATTTTTTAAACATATTGACCTCTAGGAAAGGGTAGTCAATATTGTTGTTTGAGGCATACATTTCAATTTATGTGAACATAGGAATATCTATCCTATTTCTTTCCATACACTTATACCATTCATATTTAAACTCATGTCTAGATTGAGTAGTGAGTTTGGTAGAGAAAAACCATTTTCTCTTTAAATCATGTTTTGGAAGGTGCAAAGGGTTCGGTACTATCTATAACCATTAACTTTTTTGGTTCATCCGGCATCATTTGGGAAGGGGTTGAGAGGTTGGAGGTGACTCCTATGTAACATACCTGGGTTGAAGAATGTTGGGAGTGAAGTCAACATTGTCTAATTTGACCGAAGATCTTTGAGAATTTACCTCAAAGGATTGTCTAGGAGGAGAGGAAGTTCTACTTCCTTGAGTAGAGATTCTACTACTTGTTCCTTCTTCTCTTTTTGGAAATTGAATGCTGACATTCCCTTTATCATCTTGTATGATAAAGAGAGGTTTCCAATTTTGAATAGGTTTTGGAAGGGCTAGTTAGGTGAAATTCCAAGTATTTGAATGAGTTAGAGATTCCCAAGGGATCTCGTCTGGGGTCATAAGTGAGGGATGTTCCTCATTGGCTTGGAATAAAAGGGTTTTCCCTTTTGGAGACTTTAGTAAACATTTAGCATTTAGCATTTATAGTATATTCTATATTCTATAAGAATGTTTTTTGCTCTAGGGTCCACATCATAACCCTTGGTTTGAACATTTAAAGTTAAAGTTTTATAAATAAAAATAAACATTAGTTAAAATGAATGAAGATAAATATTAGTTAAAGCTAGTAATGATTAATATGTTAATTTCATGATTTAAAATAAATTTTAAATTAACTTTATTAAACAATCTTAATAAATATAGTAAAAATTAAATGATAAATTTTAAATTAATAACTTAAAAATAATTTAATTTAAAGTTAATTTAAGTCATAAAGTAATAATTATTGAATTTGACCAAATGTTATATAAAAGTTTTAAGATCAAAATATGATTTTTAATATTTTAGTGTAAACAAACTTAGTGGGTATTTAATAAATTAATATAATAACTTGAGGTGACTTAATAACTTAATGTAAGTTATTAAGTATCTTTGGTAAAATAACTTAATGATATGACTTAAAGTAAAAAAAAACAACTTTAAGTAATAAGTAAAACCAAATAATTTATTTTTAAGTCTATATCTTTATTTTATCATTTTACCCAATTTGTCTTAATTACTTGCACGATCTTCTTTACTACTCCATCACCTCCACATTACTTTGAGCTCATTTACCCTAATTATAATTTATAAATATAAATATGTCAATTTGATTATTTAAAATATATTTTAAGTTAATTTTATCAAATAACCTTAATACTTAAAATAAGAATTAAGTAATAAGTTTTAAGTTAACAACTTAAATATAATTTAACTTAAAAAGTAATAAGTATTAATTTTACCAAACACCTTTATTCATGATAATAAGGACATGTCTAAATCATGAGTTTCCTTTTCTCTTAAATATTTAATTAATGAAGAGAGGTCCATTGTATGCATGCAAATTAAATAAATGAGTTAAGACGTTTATAAATTTATGATATTTTATTATTTATTTTGCAGGTTCTTGGCTCATTCATTTGGTTTATTTATAAGATTTTACTTAGAAACTTATAGTAATTTATGATTCATTTTGCAGGTTAAAGAGAATTATATGTGCTTGACTAAAGTTGCTGCAAACAAGAGTGCTGCAGCATCATTCAAACCAATAGTTGCATGGATGAATTATAACGATGTTAGTATGACAAATATTAAACAAGCATTTAGAAAATAATTATCTAATCATTTCTTTTCTCATATGTTGTTAGACCATGTTTGGTGCAACAAACCTTTGACAAAAGGAAAAATAAAGACTAAAACTTTATTTAGATATCCATGAGAAATTAAGTTGAGGGCAACAAATAAATTAAATTTTTAAGTATGTATTTTTTCCAAACCTATTATTATCAATAGGTTCAATTTAATTATATTGGTTGATATCAACAAGTTATTTTTAACTTAATAAAAAAAGCTAAATATTTTGACTTTTTTTATTCAGTTAAAAAATAAACACCACCTATATATGTGATTTATTGTATTACTCATTTCATCTTACTTTCTTCTTTGTAGGGTGTTTGGTCTTTTACAAAGGACACATACAAGCTGAAGGTAAGAAATTAATTTTGAAATGGATAGGAATGTGTTGGATTCAAGGAATGAAAATATCAGTAATATGGTATCCAACTATTCTTTTTCTTTTTTTAAAAAAAAATATAAATAAAGAAACACTATAAATTCATAATTTATTTTTGCTAATTGATTTTTCATGTGCTTATTAAGGTGGCAACCTTAAAAAAGGGAAAAAAAAATACTAATATAAATAAGAAAAAAAATTCTATATAAGATCTGAGAAGTTATGCTTCTCATTCCTTGTAGCAAATGAGGTAAGATCCTTTAACTTTGCTAATTGATTTTCCAATTTCCGTTTTTGGTTTCATTGATTTAGTTATATTTTGCTAAACTTGAGAACAGTACGTGGAAGATGCAGGTGGGGAGAATGTGGATGCCTCTATCAACAAAATTACCTATAACATTTCTAATCCTGATGATTTGGACGAACTACATGCCATATTATGTGTAAGTTCAATTAAATTAAGGTAGTGATTACTTTGAAATCATTAGATTATATACATATAGATATGAAACATATATAAATTTCATAAATGCATCATTACACGTACATTCTCTCATGCAAGATATTCTTTATGCATATTAGGAGTTGAAAATAGGTCATTGATAAATGAATTTGAGTTTGGAGAGTAATTTTAGGAGGGTTAGAAGCATTTCCTAATGTTTTGACACACTTTGCTTATAATGATCAAGGATTTGACAAAATTTCAAAAATTACTTTTAAAAATCTAAAAAATCACTTGAAATGATTCTTCTATCAATACTTTTTACTTAAAGTGTAACACATTATTTAAAACGCAGTCATAAGTACTTTTGATTTATATCCTAATAATATATGATTCTCTAGAAATTAAAGTACATATATAATAGAAGTGCTAATGATAAAAACACCATACCATAAAAGTGCCAAGTGAACCTTGGTTATTTATCTAGATTTTTTTAGATGAATGTCTCCATAATAGATCTTTTTAGATAAATTGCAGTACTTATAATTTTTAAACATTATTTGGTAAGTTGGAACTCTTGATTTAGAACCTGTTTGACAGTAATTTTAGGAAGCGCTTCTAACATTTTTAACACTTAAAAATTTTTATCATTCAAGTGTTAGAAAGACTATAAACGTTTTCTAGAATCACTACCAAACGCACTCTAAATTTAATTATGCTTTAGGTACAAGTGCTTTAGGAATTTAATAGAACTTATAACAATCACAATTCATACAAGTAGAGATGTTAGGGCCTTTTGTCACAAAAATGATAACCTTATCATTTATGCTTTCTTTTTACTCTAAGAAAGAAATATATTGTTTCCCTAATGTTCTTTTTGTAAGAAATAGTCTTGATCAAATTTCACATTTGTATGCAGTCAACTGTGGATGTGGTGATTGATGAAACTTACACTTCTGATCCTATGGGCTACAATGTCTCCACCTTCCTCCAAAATATAAATGTTGAAGAGTACTCTTGTTTCACTTTTCTCACAAACAACAGCTTATGGAGATATGATAAAAGAATCCAAAACTCAACCACTCTAGGTAAGTTCTTTGACATAATGCATGCTTAATCATTTTCACTACATTCAT
This sequence comes from Vitis rotundifolia, assembly GCA_030254885.1. Classification (NCBI taxonomy): domain Eukaryota; kingdom Viridiplantae; phylum Streptophyta; class Magnoliopsida; order Vitales; family Vitaceae; genus Vitis; species Vitis rotundifolia. Next base: position 9,807,022 of record CM058154.1, read on the forward strand.
TACTTCTAACCATTAGAGTAATTATATATTTTCGAGATCAATTATATATCAACTATCTTCACTAAGGTCTTTCATGCATTTAGAAAAATGGTGGGGTATTGGTTTACTTTTAGGATATGTTTGTTGAATTACCAATTTTTTAAACTTGTAGGATTTGAACTTAATATACATATCATTTTTTTAAACACATTCCCTCACGTGGAAAGAGGGACAGATTTGGATTTATATCAAATAAATTTTCCTAAAAGCTTAAGTTTGTAGGATTTGGGCTCAATATACATATCATGCTTCTTAACACCATCTTTCACTTAAAGAGAGGGACAAATTTGGATTCATATTCAATAGACAAAAATAGACAAAATTTTGAATTCATATCTAATAAACAAATAGGAGAAATGCAAATTGTAGATAAGGGAGTCGAACCCACTACTTCCTGCCAAATCAAGCTCTAATACTATGTTAAACTGCTAATTTTCTTAAAAGCTTAAACTTGTAGGGTTTGGGCTCAATGTGCATATCATGTTCCTTAACAATGTTTAATACCCAAAAATAAGAATGAAAATATGATATGCATGGAGATGAATTACAAATGTAAAAGATATATCAAAATCTTGGTAGATTGGGTTTCGATTTTGATGATAGTGAAAGTTTTATTTTTAGTTTCATTTTTAGAAAACAATCGAAACAATAATGAATGAATTCTCAATCTCTATTCCAGATTTTAAATATGCATTAATTTATTTTAGAATAAAAAAGAAAAATGACAATCTCTGTTTTGTTTCATTTTATTTATTCGCACCACTTCAAACAAAAATGTGTTTTTTTTCATCATTTTTCTTTTTTATACTACCATGGTCTTGGTATTGTTTTAATTAACTTCTAGAGGTGATGGTTTTATTAATTTTTCTCTCATTTCTTTTGGTATAATTCTCTCATTTCAGACTGGTTTGATGGAGCCATTTCGCAGCCTCAACTAGTTTTAGCAGATCTAGTTGAAGCTTTGTTTCCAACAAAAAGTTATACAACAACATACCTGAGGAATCTTGCAAAGGTTCGATTGCTCTATATAACATCTTTAATTGAAACTCTATAAATACAAAAGTTTATTTATACATATAGGTATATAATACTAATTAATTTTCTATTTGATTATGTAGGAAGAAGGTGTCATTAGTATCAAATCTGAGATGTGTGACAGAGATAGTTCCACTGCTATGGAACCCACAATTCTAGCTTGCCAATTATAATGTTTTTTTATTATTGATTTGTTTAAAATTTATTGAAAAGATTTGAATTTTTTTTTCTTTTGATTTTCAGGTTAATTACTTCATATATATATATATATATATATATGTGTGTGTGTGTGTGTAATCTACATTTTGTCATGCTCTTTAGGATGTTTCTTTTTTATTTTTTTTGTATATATATCTATATGTGTGTGTGTGTAATCTACATTTTGTCATGCTTTTGGGATGTTTCATTTTATTTTATTTTTGGCTTTAATCATACATTTATCCATCATTTTCAATCTATAATTTATATATTGTTGACACATACCTCTTATAAATACTAATTAAATTTAGCCTATTCCATCAATGTGGGCAATAGATTTTAGACTTGTGTGGTGTAGTTTCATTTTGAATGACAATTTTGGTTTAAAGAAAAATAACTTTCATTTCAAAATTAGAAGGAATAAGACTTTTGAAGAGGCTTTAATTTAATTGTAACTCATGAGAAGCCATTTCTTCCTTCAAAATTTAGGGTGGGGATGCCTCTTTTGATTTAGCCACTCCAATTCAAATTTCACATTTTCAAAGATTTTCCAATATTATACAAGTTTGCCTCGACAAAATCCTAACAATATGTTTAGCTACTTAACCCTAACCAAATTACTTCAAGAAAAGGAAAAGAATTATGCTTTGCAACTATCATCTTACCTCATATAATTGTTAGATAATTGATATCAAACCAAACTAATTTATATCAAATTATCACATACAAAAATTATAGGGATTTGAAGTTGTGGAATCACTAGATCATTTGAAGTCCAAACAACACAAAGAATATATACTATAAGCAATTTCAAAATAATAGTTGAGTTTTCTATAAATATTTGTGAAAAATTGAATATCCAGTAGGCTAATATCTAGATTTATTCTTAATAGCCCAAAAGTTGAAAATTTTAATTCAATTGATTTCTATGAGAGTAGAAATTATTAAAAGTAATTCCAATACACAAGACACAATATTTTTTACATGGAAAACCTTTATACAAAGCGAAGAGATAAAAAACCACGAGATTAAAGATCTTGAATCAATAATCAACTATTTGAGAAAGTAGTATACATAATTATCTAACAAATGCTATCCTTAGACTTAATCTCCAGAACCTATATTACAATCCACGTTTGTGATGTAGCACCTTGTATGCTCCCTTGGACCTTCCCTTGACACCTGAGGGGATGTAGATTTCTTTCACAACCTGACATAAGTACGAAAACTTCTTTGAGAGTTATAAAGAACGGGAAGGCAAACTAGGTTTTTCTAAATATTTGTATCAAACACAAAATCCTATTTAGGCAAGCTATATATAGGCCTTAGGACCTAGAGAATCGGTTATGGAATAAACCCCAAAAATAAAATCTTAAATTACAAAAACGTGGACCACCAGAATTTGACAAATCTAGGTTTGAACACTTGAGAAGACTAGGAGCATTTGAGCACTTAAATAGGCACTTGAGCATTGGGTCCAATGCTTGAGTGCTTTGGCCAATACTTGAATGCTCTTGCAAATTTTAAAAACAATTTTAAAATTCTTTTTGTATAGTTTTAAATATACAATCCAACCTATACCTAGTTAATCCTAATTTACCTTTTTTAGGATCTTTCCAAACTTACCTATGACGTCTCGATTGATCAATCAATAACTTCGAGTCTTCAATGGAAAGTAAGTCACAATCTAGAAAAATCCTATGATAGAATGAATGAAATAAATTGTCAGTCATAACTACAAGACTTAATGCACTAACAATTTGAACTAACAAAATTTTAAATAATATTGTTTGATAAAACTAAAAATGGTACTTTTAAAAAACTTTAGCATTGGATTATACATGCTAAATTTGTAAAAATGAAAGTTATTCAATGCCATCTAAAATTTAAGAACCATACTCATTCACTTGTTTGATAAATAAAATGATTAATAGCATAAAATGGTTTGTTTTTATAAATTTATTCGATATTCATGTTATGACATTATGAAACCTATGCCATATGACAACATTGCATGTTTTTTTTTTTTGGTTTTTATAGTGGAAAAATAGTATTCTATAGTTTTGTTTTTGGAGTTTTACTTCTTTTAATTTTTTTAAAAATAAAACAAAATAAGAAAGAGAAAATAGTGATGGATTGTGTGCTAATAAAAATAAATTTTAAGATAATATTACTTAAGATGAATAGATTAGATGCTCCCATTAAGACCAACAAATGCATCCTTCTTTGCTAAGTAATTCAAGGGAAATTATAGTGTTCAATTTATTAGTTCGATGCATAAATTATAAAGAGAGAAAAGAAGACTGAGAAAATGTGACATAACCTTCTTATTGATGATTATTGAATATTTATATACAAATAACATTTGAGAGGATAAATCTTGACTAATTAAAATTAAAAGAACGAGTCTATCTTCTATTATAATTCAAACTCTATTTTCTATTCTAATTCAAACACAAGCCAATCTCTTAAATTCAAATTCTATCTTCTACTCTAATTCAAACTAATAATAATTATCTTATGTTCGAAGTTAAACTAATAATAGATAAATACCAATGTTTAAATTAAGGATGAACATTATCTTTCGCTAACATGCCCTCGCAAAATGAAGCTCCAATAAAAGATTTCAATCTTGGTCTTGAGAGAAAGAAAGAGACTGCGATGTAGCGATTTGTTAGAGCATATGTTGGTTGATTTTCTAATGACACATGAGCAAACTAAGAGCATCATTTTGAACTTGATTGTGAATAAAATGAAAATCAATAGTCACATGCTTCATGTGAGACTGAAACACTACGTTGGAGCATAACTATGTTGTAACAATACTGCCATAAAAAGTCATAAGCAAGTGAGGAATCTAAACATGTAGTTTGATTAATAGAGAACACATCTAGTTGAGTTTGGCAATAGTAGTGACAACAAATTTGTATTTAGCTTTTGTGGATGAATAAACAATTGTGTGTTGTTTCTTGGAGCTTCAAGAGATAGGAGAATGTCCATGACACATGATTTAAGCATTAATGGATGAGAAATCATCTTTGTTGCTTGCCAAATCGACATTTGAGAAATCATGTATAGCTAGTGGCAAGTATCAGTAAACTAAAATGCCATGATTAGAAGTTACCATATATATAGCACAAGAGGCTCTTGGAAAAAGCCTAATATTTGGTATTGGGTTGATGCATGAACTAAAATAGTTTTTTTACTATAAATGCTATGTTAGGCCATGTAAGACACAAGTACTGTAAACTTCCCATAACAACACAATATTCAATTAGATCTGAAAGAGTAGAGCCGACATTAATGCAGGATGGCAGACTTGTAAGAAAAGGTGTAAAGATAGGTTTCACCTCAATCGTCTTAGTGCAGGTAAGAAGATCCATAGTGTATCATGTTTGAGACAAAAGTAGCCCATTTTGGTGTGGAATTACTTCAATAGCAAGGAAGCATGAAAAAGACCCAAGGTTCTTAAGAGAAAACTGTTGGGAAAGAATGTCTAGAAAACATTGGACCAAGGTAGCATTGTAACTTTTGATAATAATGTCATCAACATAAAAAAGCATATATACAGTTTTACCAGTAGTGTTAAGGACAAATAAAAAAGTGTTGGTATGAAATTCTAAAATCTTGAGATGATAAGAAACTGATTGAGCTTGTGGTACAAGGTACATGGTGCTTGCTTGAGGCTATAGATAACCTTATGAAGCTTGCACACTTGAGACGAATAATTTAGATCAACAATGCTTAAGGGTGAAGCTATATATACATCTTTTATAAGATGTCTTGAAGAAAGACGTTGTTGACATCCAATTGACATAGAGACTACCTACAACTAGGAACAATGCTAAGAAATAGACACATAGTGGTGGGCTTTACCACTTAACTAAATGTATCATGATAGTCGATTCTTAATCATTGAGGATATCCTTTTTGCAACCATGCGAGCTTTTGTCAATGAAATCATCAAAATGTCGCTTAGTCTAAAAATCCACCCAATAAAATTTTATATGGGTATAGATGGAACATATGTTGACATCTTAGATCTATGCAATAGAAGAATACCAATTTTAAAAAAATTGATCTTCAAGATTAAAATTCTAACCTTTAGGTTTGGATGTTCCCAAATCTTAAATTCCAAGTGTTGAAGATGACCTCAAAGACTTAGAGATCTTCCACTCAATGACTTGTCCTTGAGCTTTAGCATAGAGATGGTGGAAATCTCTAAAGTTGGAGGCTAGGGCTCTCCTTAGAACATGAAGGAGAAGAATAAAAGAATGAACCCTAACCCCATAAGGGGGATTTATAGGGTTCCTAGTGGGCTTAAGTGACTTGAGCCCATTTTGGGCTTGGGTCACTTAATCTAGACCAAAAAGTCATAATTGATTAATTAATAGTCCCTAAAGGAAGAAGGGTAAAGTACCCTAGGGTGAAAGACCCAAAACATCACTAAGAATATCCAAGTGTGGATCAATGAGGGGCATAGATGCATGTCTCTAGGTGAGAGCCTTAGAATACTTTTTGTACTATTATAAATGTTACAAGTTGTGGAAACAACTTGTTTAAGAAAGTTACATGGTGTGATATCTATTAGTGGATGTGATATAATTGTACTCGTGAAGTGAAAATTTGTGATTTATATGAATTGTTGTTTTGAATTGTGTAAAATATTTTACATAAGTGTTTTGTAAACTCTTTTGTGAAAATTAAACTCTTCTTTATTCGGAATGTTGTGTTTTTGTAGTATAGGTGCTTTAGATGTTAGAAAGTTTTGTAGTAATAATAAAAACTGGAACTATAATTGTGTGTGATAGTTATATTTGTGTTATAAGTAGCTTGAATAGTATGCACAATATTTGAAAAAAAATATGTAAGTTTCCAATACTTTGGTTAAATTGGTTGATATTGGTTGGTTTAAATTATCGATTAAATTTTGAGTTGTTCCATGATCCTTACAATAAAAAGTTTTAAGGTGGTAAAGGTTTCCCAAATGAACGAAGATGACCATTTGAAGAATCTAAATAAGTGTAAAAAAAAACTCAATTAAAAAAGAAAAAATGGGGAAAAGCTTAATACACTTTACCCCCTCAACCTATCCCATGTTTTGCATATTGCCCCCTTAGGTTTAAAATTGAATAAATTGCCCTTCAAGCTTCTTAAAGACCAACATTGTGCCTTTTTTGTTGGATGGTGTTAGTATGATTGGAAGAAAATGTCATGTGTTGTGCACATGACTTAATAAGGTAAAATTGTCATTTGAAATATCCAAAGTCCTAAAACATCTTCTTCTTCATTATTCTTCCTTAGAAAGCCCTAAATCCCCAAGTCTACAATCCGGTTTTAGTTTTCTACACATCATATCATTCAGATTTCCTTGGTTGGATTCTCTTTTTTGTTAATGGCCAATTCTAAATTATGTCCTAAACAACTACAAATAAAAATAAAAACACAAAATGAGAATCTAAAACTTTTGTTTGGTTGCATAGAAAAAACAGGGGAGTGATATTGCTCATAACATTTTCTTTTTCTTTTTTTCTCTTTTTTTCATCTCTTTCCCAACATTAGATGGAATTCAAAAGTACTTAGTTTAGAAATTAAAAAATAAAAATTTATATTTTCCTAGACCATTTTCTTTTCCTTTCTCTTCTACATTCTCGAGAACCAAATAGAGAGAAAAACTTCCTACATAGGAAATTTTTCCAAAATGCATTGAAACACTCTAGATTAGATTTGATGAGGATTAGGTAGATCATAATAATATATCAATTTTCGTTAAAACTAAAAAACAAGGAGATTTGATATGTATTACTAAAATTTTAGAACTAGTACACTTGCATAATTAGAAGCACATCTACGATTATTTGTAAAATTAACTTTAGACACTTATCTTCAATCATTTCATCGAGCACAACGCCTTGTTTTAGAATCTTAGTTGGACCCAAAACCATGGTTTAGCATTGTTTTCCATGGATAGGTTTGTTATCACACTCAGCATTCTGTCAAAACCTTTTGGTGCTTCATTTTTTGTGAGGAGAGTGATTGAGGTTAGGGTTAGGGTTTTGGTGGCATTTCATAGAGGAAAAAATTCCAAGAGGGCAATGATCTTTGATAGAATCTTGAGGACTGAGAATTGCATCCGCCACTAACTAAAGAGAATGCAATAGAGGAAAATCGAATGATGTGATGATTAGAAAAATGAAACTATGTAGAATTTGCAATAATCAAATTTTAAGGTTAGGATTTATGGCTTTAGAAGGAAGAAGAATGAAGATGAGAAGTTTTAGGGCTTTGGATATTTTAAATGACATTCTTACCCACGCTTATTAAGTCATGTACACAACACATGACATTTCCATCCGATCAAACTAATATCCTTTAACACAAAGTCACTATGCTAGTCTTTAAGAAGCTTGAAAGGCACTTTGTTCGATTTTAAACCTAAGAAGGTAATGTGCAAAACACGTGATAAATTGAGGGGGTAAAGAGTATTTAACCCAATAGGAAAAGAAAGATTATGTAGGTGGTCTGGGGATTGGTTCACAAAACTAAGATAAAAAGAAAAGACAATGCACGGTTGTGATGCGTTGGTTAGATTAGTTAGATTAAAAGAAAAGAGGTATGCAATTTGCTATGTGTGTTGTGAGGGTGCATTGGAGGTGTGTGTTGTGGTATGTTGTGTGGTGCGCCCCTTCTTAGCCTCTGCATAATTTTACTTACTTTGTAGCATTGTGTTTTATTTATATTGGTGTTGTGCCACTTCTTAGCCTTTGCATAATTTTACTTTATAGTATTGTGTTATGTTTACATTATAAACATTGATGTAAATGTCTACATTTATTTTACGTTTATAATGTAAATAATGAAACCACACCCCAATTTAAATTCAATAAAAATGCCTTTAGAATCTAATTCTAGGCAAATCAAAATCCAAATTTCTAATTTCAGTTATAAATTAACAATTTTAACTAAATTTCTTTGAAAAAAAATTTTCCAAAACAAATTATCAAAGATAAAAATCCAGAAAAATTATTTTGAGTATTACCAATATGAAAACGATAAAATCGTTTTTCTTATCTTAAATTTTGAAAATTTAAAAATGGTCTATTTTTCATAGTGAATTTTTTTTTATGGTTAAGGTAGCATACATGGCATGTCTGTAAACACTTTGTTTGACCATATTATCTAAACTTTTGAAAAAAACAAAATTTTAAATTTAGAAACTATAAAATAAAATGTTATGATATTGTTGCAATTTGGAAATATATATTTAGTAATAACTAAGAATATCTAGTTGATATTTGTACATTAGAAATAAATTTTCTAAATATGAAAATAAATGATTAACAAACTATATTACAAATATTACATTATTATCTTTAATTCACATTAAATTCTAGAATTATGGGTTAACCCCTTTGTATTATGATTAAACTATAGTTTTAAAATTTTGGGTGTGACAAAAGTTGTATTTTGCCCTTCGTGCTAAGTAAAATGCATAAGTATTAATCACTTTATAAACCAAGATTTGGGCCAAAATCAATATGCGTGGAAGTGATTTTTTTTGTGTTTAGGATTCATTCGACAAGTTTTTAAGTCACATAAAGGTCGTTTTTTTGGATGTGAAGAGAAATGATTAGTTTCAATTGGAAAAAGTGTCATTTTATGGTAACTTCAAGCATTATCTTAGAGCACATAATGTCATCCAAAGGGACAAATGTTGACAGGGCTAAAACTAATCACTATCTTCCAAATTCTTAAAGTCAGTGATGAATATTAGGTCATTGCTAGGGCATGCTGGATTTAGAGTGTGTTTGGTAGTGATTTTAGGAAATGTTTTTAGTCTTTATAACACTTGAAATTTTTTATCCTTCAAGTATTAAAAATGCTAGAAACACTTCCTATAATCACTACCAAACACAGTCTTAATAGGTGTTTCATTCAAGACTTTAGTGTCATAGCGTTACCACTGTGCAAATTGTTGGTGAAAAATGTTGATTTTGAGTAGATAAATGAGCGTAATGAAACTTTTGAAAAGCTAAAGAAAAACTTGTTTCAACCCCTATAACATGAAACCTCCAAATCGAAGCGTGTCTTTTGGCCTTTTGAGCTAATATTTGATTCTAGTGACTATGCCATAGCAACCATGTTCAGGCAAAAGGGAGATAAGAAACCACATTTCAAATATCATGCTAGTAGAGTTGTAGATAATGCTCAAATGAATTGCATAAATTGAAAAAAAATAAACAATTAGCTATGACATTTACTTTGGACAAGTTTTGGTCTTATCTCATAGGGTCTTAAAGAAAAGATCTTTATGCAACAAGCAGTGGTAAGGAAATCATTGTATTGACTTAAACAATCACCTAGATAGTGGTATAAATAGTTTAACACATGCATGTTGAAAAATCCTATCAAAGATCAATTTTGACTATTGTGCACTTTAAAACGCTTACTAATGGTTGTTTCATTTATCTATTATTATATGTAGATGACATGATTATAACATGTAAAGATATTGAAGCAAAGGGTCTAAAGTCCCCATTAAGTTTAGATTTTGAGATGAAGGACTTGGGGAAAGCCATAAAGATTCTTAGGATGGAGATATATAAGAAAAGGAAGGAAGGTTTTCTATAATACGTGAAGAAAATTCTAGAGAAGTTTGGTATGTATTGTGCTAATTTAGGGGACACTCCACTTGTAGCATTTTTTAGACTCTTATTTCCAGAAGAAATTTACATGAGTGCTTTGCTATATTCGAGTGCACTGGAAGCTTAATTTAAGCTATGGTATGTAGAAGACTAGACATAACACATTCAACAAGCTTTATTTGTTGGTTCATGGCTAATTTTGAGAAAAGCAATTGACAAGTAGTTAAGTGGGTTCTAAGGTACTAGAAAGGAATTTAGATGGTTGGTTTAATTTATAGAAAGTCATAGGTGTTGACCAAGAAATATGTAGTTTTGATAAACTTTACTTGAGTTGGAAATATGTAGGAAATTCTGGAGCTTTGAGAGACTTTGCAATTTTTAATATATATATTAAACTTTACTTGATTGGTTTTTCAGAATATATAGAACTTATGATAATAAATAAGAATAAGGGAAAGCCCTATCATAACTAATAGAGGATGAGAATGAGGCTTCTCACAATAGAAAGAAAGAGTCCTAAGAGAGAGTTCTTATAGAGTCTTAAGAGTCCTGAGAGAGTTTGTAACTAATTTTGATAAGATGAGCCATTTTCCACAAATGGATAACTCTTCAACATGCTCTCTTTAGCGAGATTGTGGGGGATTGAATAACAACAAGCTTGCCTTCGAGAGATGGATAACGGCTTTGTCAAGATATCAATAGTTTGATCTTCTGTTAGCACATATTTTATCTCTAGTTCTTTGGCAATAACCTTATCTCTAAGAAAATGAACATCAATCACAATGTGTTTTGTTCTTGAGTGGAAGATTAGGGTTAGAAGCAAGTTATTTAGCTTTTGTATTGTCGCACCAGAGTGTAGGGCACCCATTTATCTCAATTCCCAATTTAGAGAATAGAGATTGTAAGCTAATAAGTTTTGTTGCAGCTTGAGCAAGGGCACGATATTCTGATTTAGTGTTTGAGTGAGATACTGCCTTTTGTTTTTTTGGAGTTCCATGCAACTAAGTTTCCACTAAGATAAATACAATACCTGTTGTGGATTTTCTATCATCCAGGGAACTAGCTTAATCCATATCAACAGACCTTTCTAGTGTCATTTCAACTGTTGGTGAGAAGAGAAGCCCATAGTCAAGAGTGCCATTTAAGTATCTTAGTATACCTTTGCAAGTTTTCTAGCGATTTACTATTGGTACCTACATATTGACTCAGTTTGTCTACAGCAAATGATATGTCTGGCTTAGATAGAGTTAGGTACTGTAAAGCTCCAATGATGCTCCGATATAGAGTTGGTTGTTTGAATAAATCACTATCAGTAAGGTGAATTTTTGTTCCTTGGCACGTAGGCGCTAGGTTGCTTTCGGCATTCAATATGTTAGCCTTGGACAATAGATCAGTTGCATATTTCTTATGAGTTAGATAGATTCCAGACTTTGTTCGATGAGCTTCAAAACCAAGGAAATAGCTTAATGATCCCAAGTTCTTTAAGGCAAACTATGCAATCAAGCATTCAATAATCTTTTTCATCTTCACTTGATCATTCCCAGCTATTAGGATATCATCAATGCATACCAACAATATAAGAATTTTTTTTCCAAACCTAAACACAAATAAAGAGTTATCTGATTTGGAGTTCACAAAACCAAGACTGATTAATGCTACCTTAAGCTTGCCAAACCATGCTCAGGGTGCCTGTTTTAATCCATAGAGAGCCTTTATGAGTTTACAAACAAATTCGGCTTTGAATAGATTGATATAGCCTGCCAGTTGGTGCATATAGACTTCTTCTTATAGTTTCCATTCAGATAAGCATTATTTACATAAAGTTGTTATCTATCCCAGTTGTTTGTTACTGCCAAAGTCAAAACAACTCAGATTGTACTAAACTGAATGTTTCAAAGTAGTTAACTCCTGGTGTTTGCTGATAGCTCTTGGCAACCAATCAGACTTTATATCTTCGAATTGTACCATTTAATTTCTCTTAACCCTGAATACCCACTTATTGTCAACAATATTCATGCCAACCTTATATGGCACCAAAACCCAAGTGTCATTTTTCATCAAGGCCTCATATTCCTTATCCATAACTTTGTTTCCAATCTTTGTTTTGCAGGGCTTGGCCAATACTAATTGATTCTAAGTTCTGAATTAAAATGGATGTTGATCTGGGTTTTGTGTTGGTAAAGTAGAGCTTGGGTTTAGAAATGCCTGATTTGGATCTAGTGGTCATAGGGTGAATTGAGTTTTAAAAAGGTTTAGGGATGCTACTAGAATTAGGATGGACAATGTCAGGTTGTTTTTGTATGTGATCTAGATGTTGCTAAATAGGATTAAAAGAAAAGCCTTCAAACAAATCAATCAAAGGAATTTCAATATTGTTGGTGAAGGAAAGACTAAGATTATTACCTTGATTGTTGTTTTGACCTGAAGCAGAAGAGGTTGGTAAGGATGCAGTGGATTCATTACTCTAAACTGCACCAGAAATTGTCATGCCAACATCCATTATATTTGAACAATTAAACTTGGGAATCCACTGATGATAAGAAGAAAAGGAACTTTCAGTGGAAAAATAATTTGGATGTGAGCTGGAATATGGAAAACAGATAAAAAAAAGGAAAATCATTTTCATCAAAGGAGACACTGAATAATGTAAATTCTTCTAGAGGGATATAGACACTTGTAACCTTTGTGATGAACACTACAACGCAAAAATATACACTTGGAGGATCTAATTTGTAGCTTGTTATTATTGTATGGTCTTAGGTAAGGATACTAAGCACAATCGAAAGTTTTTAAAAATTGGAAATCTGGTTTTTGATGGAATAAGGCTTCAATTGGAGAACGACAGGCAAGGATAAGAGTTGGTAACTAATTTATGAGAAAGGTTGTCGTGCTAAAGGCTTCCCACTAGAAAAATAAGGGCATGACAGCTTGGGCCAACAAAGTTATGCCCATTTCAACTATGTGCCCGTGTTTCCTTTCAACCCTACCATGTTGTTGGTGTGTGTATGGGCAAGGATGTCTGAATTGTATGCCTATTTGATCAAGAAATGTTTAAGGTTGTGGTATTCACCGCCCAATCAGTTCGTAGTATTTTGATTTTCCTATCAAAGTGTCTTTGAGCTAGGATGTGGAATTTTTGAAAAATGGTTTTGGCTTCTAATTTAAAATGTAAGGGATGGATCCAAGTGTATTTTGTGTAGTCATCTATGAAATGTATGTAATATTTGTATCCTTCCTTTGAACTGATGGTTGTTGGACCTCATATGTCTAAGTGAATTAGTTCAACAAGATAAAATGAAACATTTGTTGAAGTTTGAAAAGAAATTTGGTGAGACTTTCCAAGTTGAGATGTAGTGCAAAAATCAATTTCAAAATTATTTGAAACACCAATTTGTATTCATAACATTCTTTAGAATTGGCACACATGGGTGGCCAAGTTTCCTATGCCAAATATTAAATTTCTTTGACTGATTATTTTGGAATCAACTCAAAGATTTACTCATGGTTGAACTCTTGGACTTTGTAACTGACTCAACAACACAAGATTAAGCTGATGGAATACTGGTGGATGAGTTGTTGTGAGGCATGACCATTCGGTACAATCCATTGCTAAGTTTCCCTTGCAGCACTACCCTCATCGTAATTTTGTCCCTGATTAAACAGAAGTTAAGAGTAAAATTCAGCAATGACATTATTGTCTTTACTAAATTGTGAGACGCCTAACAAGTTTTTAGTTATTTTTGGGACATGCCGAACATGATTCATGAATAATGGTTTAAAATCAACATCTGAATTAATTAAAGACTTTCTAACATGAGAACTGTGAAGTAGTTGACCATCACCTACAACCAGCTTCTCATTACCTTTGTACTCTGTCTTTTGAGAAAGTGTATTAAGATTAGTTGCGATGTGATTAGTGGCTCCACTATCGATATATCAAGCTTGATCATTAATGGTTACTGGTGAAGTAATGAATGTAGTATGTTGGTTGTTCTGTCCATGCTGATTTTGTTGTTGAGATCCTTGAAATGAGATGTCAAATTAAACCTATAATGGCAATGAATGGCAGCATGACCTTGTCTTCCACCCAATTGACAAGTTGGTCTATTGAAGTCTCTACGGGCACCTCAGACCATGACTTCTGCCAGGGTAATTATTGTTTGGAGATCGACTAAATTGGTTGTTGTTGCCTTGATTGATGAAGATAGGTTTAAAATTATGCTTGAAGTTAGCAGCAAAGTTTGTAATTGGATTGCTTAGGTCTACTGCAGCAATTGAGTTAATTTGTTCTAATCTCATCTCCTAGCTTTGCAACATAAATTGGACTTCTGGTAAAGTTACCTTATCACATTGAGAGGTGAGATTGATGACCACAGGATCATGCTCCTGAACCACTCCTCCAAGAATATACAAAATTAGTCCCTCATCAGAAACTAATTGTCCCACAGTAGACAAATTCTCGATAATAGCTTTTATCTTCAGGATGTAATCATTTATACTCATGGATCCCTTCTTAATTGACTAAATCTGAAAACAGAGTTGCAATGTGTGTGTTTTTTACTGTGTCGTGAATAATTTTTGAAAGGTACTCCAAACTTCATGTGAGCTAGTACAACGTACCACATGGCTAAACATGGCCTCGGAGATTGACTCTAATAGCCAACTCATTAAGGACTGGTCAGTTTTCTTCCAGATGACAAAACTAGGGTTGACTTGACATACCTCACCAGGATCCTCTCCTCGCATTTGTGGTCTACATATTGAGATGGGCAGACTTTGGTCCCAAACAAATATCCTTTCAATTCATGGGCACGGGCTATAGGCAACACTTGTGAGTGCCAGAAGGTGTAATTGTTTCTATCTAGTTTTAACGTTAGTGGAGCAAGGTTCTGACATAGCGAATGTTAAGACAGAGTAGAGACTAGTTGATTGTTCTGAAAGGAGGTAGCCATTACCAAGTTAAGAAATAAGGGATTTTGGAGCTTTGAGAGACTTAACAATTCTTTATATATATATATTAAATTTTATTTGAGTGGTATTACAGAATATATAGAACTAACAGATAAGAATAAGGAAGAGCCTATCATAATTAATAGATAAGGATGAGAATGAGGCTTCTCACAACAAAGAGAAAGAGTCCTAAGAGAGAGTTGTGATAAGAGTCAGGTCCTAAGAGAGTTCGTAACTAATTCTGATAAGGTAAGTCATTTTGCACATATGGAGAACTCTTTAACATATGTTGATTCAGATTTTTTAGAGGATAATGACAAAAGAAGATCACTGACTAGGTACATCTTTACTTTAAATGGTAGTGCTATAATCTAGAAAGTGAATCTTCAATTAATAGTAGCATTCTTACAAAAGAAACAAAAGAAGCTACATAGGTTAAGGGTTTGGCAATTGAGTTAGAAGATTGTGAGATAGAAGCCTTAGTTAGGTGTGATAGTCAAGTGCTATCTGTCTCTTAAAGAACTAGATGTTCCATAAGAAAACAAAGCACGTTGACATAGGACTTCACTTCATCAGGGACGTTATAGATTATGGATCAGTGGATACTAAGAAGGTTGCTACAGAAGATAACCCTGCATATATGCGAACAAAGCCACTACCTGAAATGAAGTTCAAGCATTTTTTGAATTTGGTGAATGTCAAAGACATTGAGAAGCCTCGTCGAGGGGTAGGAAGAACAGGACTAGTTTATGAAGATTTCGATCAAATGGGTCAAATTATGACATCTGGAAGTCAATTGCAGTCCTAGTGTAGAAGTTATTAGAAGTTAATTGCAATGTTGGTGTAGAAGTTACTGAAGTAAATTGTAGTGAATGTGTTGTGAGCCCCCTTTTTTTTTTTTCATAGTTTACAACTAATAAGGTTAATTTCACTCGATCACCTCCCTTAAGGTTTTAGCTAAATACAACTAGTTTCCATTGATTTGAAAATTCATTAAATAATTCCTTTATTTTGAATTAGAGGAGATGTGGGTGAAAATATCAAATGAAAAGAATAAAAGAGACATTTGATGAAATTCAAACCAATATGGGCTAGGTGTATTTAGTCAAAAGCTTAAAGAAGGTCATTGAAATTAACCCTAACTAATAATTAGGAGAAGCGGGAACACACATAATATAAAATCTAATTTATGTTTTTCATGCTTAAATAAATACATTTTTTATCCTTCAGAGATGATTTATCTTCGGCTATTACCCTGTAACATTCTCATTCTCATCACTCGTGCAGAAATTAATTTTCAAATGAATAGTAACATCAATCATGATATCAGTCATCAAATGTATTCTAGGAAACATGATCATATGCACTTTTGAACCTATGACTCACAGATTCAAGTATTTCATTGATCTAGTTCAGTAACAATAAATGTTAAATGATACAATGCAATGCAAAATACAAGTATATTGAGATGCTTATGAGTAATCCTAATTTGCAGCAGACTTTTGTCTTCCTGTTTTAACAACTATGGTTAGCAATGAAGTAAAACATATCACTGAGTCAAGAAGGTAAAATATGGTGAGCCCAAATGCTACAAAGAGCCAAAGCAATGGTGAGGAGAGGCCCCATCTTCTTCAAAAGCGCACAGAAAATGTAGCTTCCTCTTATCTTAATGAACCAAACATTCTCCTTCTCGTCAATGCACTCGGTTTTTCCAGCTATTTTCACTGTCCTGATACTGAAAGAGAAACCTTCCTCACCTTGTTTCACCACCTCTCTAGTTTCAGGGAAATAATCCATCAACTTCTCGCCTTCCGGGTTTTCCCCGAGATAAACACAACATGTCAACAGAAATGCAACCATACCAGTGATGGTATTCGCTATGTTCCTACATGGTTCTATGGATTTGGTGATTCCAATGAACTTTCCCCTTCCCAAAGCCTTGAACTTCCTAAAGAAAGAACTTCCACTCTTGGATCTTATCTGTGTACCAGAGTTTTCTATTGACAAGTTATTGGTAATCACCGGGTTTAGGTGCACCTTAACTGTTTGTGAAGGCTCAATTTGGTGAAAGAATGTTTCAGCTACCTGGCGAGTTGAAACAAACATCCCGTGGTTGACTTCAATTTTCTCGAAAACTTCAAAGGAGTGAGTATTGGAAAAATCGCCTTCATTGCCATCTTCTATGAAGTTCTCGTTTGGATCATCATTTATGAACCCAAGAGGGAAATCGTTTAGCTCGCTGTCGTTGAGCTCCTTCAAGTTTTCACGACTATCAGTTTCTCCTGCAATTAAGCTTTTGTTGATGCATACGAAAAGCTGGTCAACATGGAAAAGAAAGACAAATTAAGATAGTAGAATACCTTGAGCCTCATGCTCTAGCTTGCTTTGGAAACTGGAAATATGTTCTATTGGAACAATCTTGTGTTCCTCGATAAAGTTCTGTTCAGTACAAAAAGGAAAAGTTATTGCATTAGAATTCTAAACCAAATACCTTTAAGCATTGAGTGATGGTATTGGGTAAGTGAAATTAAGACAATTGAGATGAGATGCAAAGTGGAATTGGCAAGTGGAAAAGCAGGTTTTATTTTATCTGATCGCTTCTACGGTCAGATTTTTCTTTCTTATCTTTTTCAGTTTCTGGCAAGCAATCAGAATCTAACAATTAAACGTAAATCATCTTTGTTATGCCCAAGATTTCACTGCAAGCTAATTATTCTGAACTATTTGCGTTTATCAAGTAACTTATATAGGGAAAGGTACCTCAGTCAGATCTTTGTTTGACATTCCTACCCATCTCAGGTTCTCCACCATCCTCTCAGAAGTCTTGAAATCTTCATCCAGATGCCCAATCTCTATAGAGCTGGTATTTTGATGTTCCCATGATTTGTCTATAAGTCTCAAAGAATTCATGTTGTTAACTTGATTGTAATAAGTTTCCTTGCCCGTCATAAATGTAAAATCATCATCGGCAGCATAATTTTCATCCCAAAGATTTGGGACGCTGGATTGATTTATTAGTTCCTGAGAAGCATGAGCAACTGAAAGAATTTCCTGCAAAATGTCTGCTTCTGTGCTTCCACAAATGGAAGCTGGTTGGGGAGCTTTAAAATTGGTGACTCCAACTTGGGGGAAGTCTTCCACCTCTAAGGGAGGCAGTGAGAATCGATGCTGCAACCTTGCACACTCCAATGCTACGTCCACCTGTGAGCCATAGAAAGAAAGAAAGAATGTTCATCATTATATAAGAGAGAATCTTCTGCTAGTTCTGAATTAATTTGCAAATTTCTCATACAAAATGAAATTTTACCTTCGATGGAGGGTATGACATGGTTCCATAATTTGGCAGTGATGGCGTAGGAAAGTAGAATGCTTCATCTGATAAGAACTGCATCCACTTCCCGTCTCTTGTTACATTGATATCGGCTGAGGGTCCATTCATGAGACTGGGTGAACATGTGTCTAATGAAATTGGGTAATCAGAGCTCTCCAAATCTTCACATCTTCCCTCAGAATACAGTTCCATGCTAGATGAGTGATCACTAGACATTTGGTTGGTAGTTGTGGTAACATAATGCTCTCCAATCTTAGGGCCAGTTGCAGTCTTCTTGAACACACGGCACAGAGCATAAGCGTCCTGGAATTGTAGGGAAAATTGCATTTGGTCATTAATGTGATTTCCATGATTGCACTGGTTCAATACACTTGATTTTCAGAATGAATTAGTATTTCTGTTTAGGCCAACAGAAAAATTCACCTTTGGAGCATCAAAGGTTTAAAGCAGATGAAAAATGCAATATAAAGCAATGACAAATATGACAAACGTGAAGCTTTAGTTAAGAGGATTTTTATTGATAGAAAGTAAAGGAAGCAAATGAAAAGAGAAGAGAGGTAGCACCTGTAAGCCTGAGACAATTTCACATTCTCTCTCATCTAGCCGATATTCATGCATAACCCAGTCAGTTCTAGCACCATGCGGAGCTCTCCCTCGGTAGTAAACTAAGGTTTTCTTCATGCCCACAGCACGCTTCTGGGAGTTCACTTTCCGATCCTTGCCTGTGGCCTTCCAATATCCTGCTTTAGTAGCACGGTTGGTCCTTGATCCATTGGGGTACTTCCGATCTCGGGGACTAAAGAAATACCACTCAAGATCTTTGCTTGGTAGTAATGATTTTCCTGTAATGGATTCAAACTTGTTGAAGCCACTATATTGAGTATACACAATAGAACTTGTGAGCAGTAACAGACTGTAGCCAAGATAATCTACATGGCATTCATCGCCTGGACTGTGTTTGAACAGCCAGAAGCTGTAGATGTACAAAGGAGACTTGAAATGAAATCATAAATTTAGTTCATGTACTTCTTCCTATTTGGAAGTTACTAAGAACCAGACTACATCAAAGAAGGCTAATGGAGGATCTGAGCAATATACTAGAATCAGGTCATTACCTTCATCAATTGAATTGAAAAAAAAAAAAAAAATGTTCAATATTCTTTGACGGTTTTTAGTAATAGAATAACTTTTTACATGGTATAGATTAAACTACACTTTTGCAATGCATGGTATGGTCCCGTAAGACTCTTTGACGGTTAGATGGACGTTAGGCCTAGGTTCCATATTCCATAAAGCTTGAGCCTATCTACCCTGAGAACCTGCATGCACTTCATCACAAGCAAAAGTGATAAAGGAGCTAGGGCTGTTGAAGGGAGAGTTAGGCCATTTGTATTTCCCCGGCACCCACAGGATCAATGAAAAAAGAAACAAAAGAAATAGAAAACATGGCTTGGAATTCATTTCTTGGGGACAATGTAATCCTCTTTTCTTTCTTTTTTGACTTCAGTTTTCACTTTGCTTTCCTGAACATATACAAATCTTTGTGTTTAAGCCCATCTGAGATATTTAATACTAAAGTTTGAGATATTTGACTAATAAAGGAAGTTCAATGCATTTAAGGGACAAGCGTGCTAAAAGGGAAAAAAAATGAAGGGATTTAGAGAGGTGCTTCTACTATTGTTGATCAGCCTTAAAAAAGTTATATAGCCTCATGTGAGATATATAATACGCATAAGTTTTGGCTTGGGTGTATGGCCTGGACTGTTACTCTTGAACGTCTCTTTCTAATAAAAAAAGCACCTAAGCTGACTGTTAGTTCCTTTTCTGAACATTATTCCTATTCTTTTCTTAGACTTCATAGACATGAATATTTTTTAGTACTATTTCAGATTATGTTGCACTATGTGACTGAATTGAAAAACTTGAACTAACAAACCCAATTGTGCATACATACATACATACATACATATATATATATATATATATATATATATATGAAAGCAATATTATCAGCATTCAAAATATGCCAGGAACAGGAAAATACCAGGTAAGTCCCATGGCTCGCACTTGTAGAGATCAACCTCGGGGATGATCTCCAGTTCAATCTTTCTGCCATTGATCTTTCTCTTGAGATAATATGCGACAAGTTCTTCATCGGTTGGGTGGAAGCGAAAACCGGGAGGCAATGAAACAGGAGCCATGTATACGATGCTTATCTAATTTGGAATTTCTTCTGCTCTTCTTAAGAAAAATGAAATTGTTGACCAGCCTCGTATCCAAAAACAAGGAGACCAGTCTCCAAACTTAAAACAAAGCTGTGCTATTAATTTACAGAACCTGAAAAGGACGGTGAAGAAACCTGGTCAGAAAAATGAACAATAACCCAAGAAAAATCTAATGACTCTGCATGTGACCGAAAGAGAGAAAGACCCATGATCTATCTAATGCATATCTCTGTGTCAGAAGAGGAAAATGAATGATATCCTATGGACAATCTAATGTATGTCTTTGTGTTATAGAAAGAAAGAGAGAAGAAACTAAACATTTAGGGGTCAAGATCAGAGTCTATCAAACAATTATGACAAGCCATGCATGAATTTCATCACAAGAAAGAGAGATGAGAGAGAGAGACCTTTGGCAGAAGAAGATCCGAAGAAGGTAGAGAGAGAAGAGCTGGAATTGAGGCAGAAGAAGAGAGTTGGAATGTGGGTCTTGCTTGGGGTTTTGATATGGGGACAAAAAGAGAAGAAAAAGCAAGGGAGAGGCTGCCACCCACAACCCACCACCCCTATGTCCCTTTATCTTTTTTTTTTTCCCCATTTGTTTTTCCTCAGACAATGATTCTCATTATCGTTCCTCTGAAGCTCTCCATTTCTCTCTCTCTCTCCAATTATCCCATGCTTCCTTGTTGTCCTTTCTCGGAATCTGAGCTCCACATGGTGATGATTGATTCGATCCATTCCCCACCACTTTTCTCTAACGATATTACATAGTATCTTCGTTAACCACAAACTGTACCTTGAAAAGGAATTTCGGCGGCATTCTACTGCAAGTTTTCACAATTTAGGTCGAGTTCCCACTTACATCACGCAAGAGTTTGCTGTTTTCGGAAGATGCCAACTATTGGTGGTAAAGCATCTCCACCTTCATTTCCCTCCATTTATATATAGAACCCTTTCATTTTCCTCACCTTCTAACTCCTAACTTTACACATCACTATCAATAAAAGCAACAAATTATGATAAACATAGTGGATAAACCCCCTTTGATTTTGCATAAAAAGCTCACATATCAGAGAAAAGTTATTTGTGCCATTAATCATTTCCCCAATCTGGTTAATTTTGATTGTGAGATGCACAGGGTAATTAATTAAGATTTAAAACACGTTAATCATACTGGGTTTGTTTCTTTCCCTTTGAGATATCCAAATTTTTTGTTGCCAAAAGGTAAATTGGTGTCTTGGATTCCAAATGAGGATCTTTTTTCCATAACACAAAAGGTTCATGCATGTGATTATTAGGGAGTAAACATCAATAAAATTGTGATAAGACACCACCTTCACCATCACTGATCGCCAGTAGCAGCTAGAGATAGTGCGTGCAGTAACCTTCATCACAAGTAATCAGAATGGAGAAATCACATGAGTTCTGATTCTTATGGGCAATTAGTTAGGTTCGGTTGAAAAGATTTTGCATTTTCTTGTGGAAACGTACAACTGAGCCTTGGATATTTACGGGTGAAATGAGACATAAGTTCTTGGTTCTGTTGGGTGATATTTTGAACAAAAGAAAAAAAAATTAAAATAGCTATAGAAAATTCCTTTTGAGAATAAAATTCTGTTTAAGAATCAAAATATGAAAAATATTTTTCTTGGTTTATTCTACGATATAATACACTTTTGCATGATGGAAAAATTCTTAGAAGTATCATCCATATTATTCAGTTATTTCTCTAAATACTTTTAAAAACAATAAGAAATATTTTAAAATTGTTCTAGAAAATAATTTTTTTTCAAAACATATTCTAAAAAAATTATTTTTAGTAAAAGAATTGTCAAACACTTTTTCTAATTTATAATTTTTTTTATTTTTTATTTTTCCAAAGAATAGGAAACTTTTTTTTGAAGTAGTTCCAAACACTATAAAGGTAAATCCTCTAGCCTATTTCTATATTCATTTTTTAAGAAAATAGAAAAAGAGGGCACATGGCTTTTTGTGGGAACAAAATAACCTAAAATATCTCATAATACTAATGAATATTTTGTTTTATTTATTATACTATGATTATAGGTGGATATATTTTTACATTAAAAATTAATTTAATTATTTTTACAAAATAAGTTGAATATTTTATTATGTCATTTTAAAATAAAAAATAAAAAATAATGAAAAAATACAATTAACAATAATATCACATACAATAATACATAATATGTATAAAACATTACATATAACATCACATTATTACACATTGTATATGTAATCTAATTTGGAGTAATATTACTCTCTATAGTCACACGGTTAATTAAAAAAAACATAAATTGATTTTAAGCAAATAAAAATAACAATTCAAAAGTAGAAAATATTTTGGAAATAAAGACAACTTTACTTCTAAAAAATATTCTTAAACCAAGGTGAATTTTTTTTGTCTTTTTTTTTTTTCTTCTTTTTAGTGTGCATATAAAATGCTTAAACAAATAGTCATCTACTTCTTAGCATTCTTGTTATCTTACAATCAAAAGTCACTACAAGCATGTGATAATCGAATTTATTTATTTATTTTTTTTTATCATCCTTTTCTTTTAAGACTTAAATGTTCATTTTTAAGATTGCCAAGAGAAGTTTTTTTTAAAAAAAAAAAAAAAAAAAAAAGAATTTTTCGTTCTTAGTTTATTTATTTATTTATTCATAATTTTGATTTTTAAATGTGGACATGAGAAATAAATCCATTCCCTCTTAGAGAAAAACATATAATAGCTATGCCACAAATGTCATTCCTCACTACATTTGCAATGAATGTACATAGAATTATATGATCTAAATCTAAATAAGCCTACTTCTCAAGGTCTTAAATGGTAAAAACCTATATAGACACATACTTGGTGAAACACTCCATGCTAGCTGTCACACCCCAAGTTTCAGACTTAACAATTGATACTCAAATACAACATAAGTGCTTTCAAAAATTTGGAGATACAAAAATTTAAATGTTGAGTTCCTACTTGCTTTTGTGCAAAAAGAGAATATGAAAACCTGTTATAAAAAGGTATACATCTTGTATTAAACTTTGTAACTATTAGTTAACAAAATATGATTCATTTCACAAAAAGAACTTATACTACGTTAATTTACATATACGAAAACCCCATGGTTCACAGCCCATACTACAAGTGTACATAACAAATTTACATTGCAGCATTCCTTTAAAAAGATTTAGTCTTTGTATAATACAAAGGCAAAGTCTTAAAACACTTTCAATACGAGCAAACAACATCTATTAATCAACAGTAAAGCAATGCTCAAACATTATTTTCATCATAGGTTTTCTAACCTGCATTTAAAGGTGGAATGGATAGGGTGAGTTCACAACTCAGTAGGAAAGTTTATAATCATCCTAAGCATGCCCTTAAAAACCTTGAATTAAATGTACAATAGCATGCATGATAAACATTTTATAACCATTAACAAATATGCAATAATGTCAAACATGTATGCATGTGTTTGTTGGTTTCATCCCTGCTTTTCCTCATCCATCCTTTCACAACTGATAAACTAATAACCCCCAACAATGTACACATCAGATATCAATGCTCCACAAAAGACTCGGTCAATATAATAATGACTATTCCGGGACATCACCCAAGGGTAAGTCATACCCCGTGTCTTTTGGGACTTATACCCAAGGGTAGGACCATCCCCGTGTCTTTAGGAACTAAAACCCAAGGGTAGGACCAACCCTATACACCCACATCGTAGTGTCTTCCTCGAGGGCTTTAAGGACTTTCACCCAAAGACCCACGGTCCCACATAAACAATATATCAAAGGATAGTGTCTGTAGCATCACTTAAACACTTCCCACCAATCAATTCTCTTGATATCATCTGTCATCATACCATATCCTTCTTGCAATGCAATCATATCATGAACCATTTCCACAACACTGAACCATGAATCTTCATACCAATATATGTTCCAATATCGTTGTAACATTTCAATACAATAAACCGAGATGCAACGACGCATTAAAAATTTCATAAAATCATAGAAATGACAAAATTTAAATAAATGTTTCAAGGAAAGAAACCAAGATACACCATAGAACAACATAAAATTCATTACCTTACACTGACTTTCCCTATGTGATTCTTCTATGTAGGCAATCGTTACTTATTACAAGGAACTGAAATGAAATACATAATTTAGGTTTCCTAACCATGAAAATATATACAATTAAAACTCATGACATTTTCCTTTCTTACTAATTTTTAACAACTTATTGTTGTTAATTTTTAATTATCATATTCTCTAATCTACAAGTCCATAGGTTTTCAAATCAAATTTGAATTAAATTAACAATATTCACAATGCATATTAATATTTCCCAATTAATTACCAAACACCAATTGTTTTTATTTTCCTAAAGCCTAACCCATTAACAAGTCCCAAGTGTCCAAATAACCTAATTAATCATATGTTTCACTAATCTTTTTTTTTCTTAATCATACCAAATTAAACAAAGATGTATGTTGATATTACCATTAATAAAATACTTAAGTTAAAACACTTTAAACCTTAATTAATTTTGATTTTTAACTAAAACATGTTTATAACTAATTACACTCAACTTTTATACAAACTTCACCATTAATTTGTTTCAACATACCATTAGGAACCCAAATATACCAAAATTACTAAATTAATCAACTTGCTTACCTCAAATCTTCACTTTTTTTCTCTAGATTCTCTCACTAACCAAGTTGCTACAGGTAAAATGCTACAAAACGAGGCTACCAACCCTTATAAAGGGGTTTCCATGCAGCCAAGTAGGAGGTGGCAGGCCACATGGCTGCCACCAACCCTAACTTTCTCAATATTGCAATTTAGTCCTCCTAGTTAACCAATATTAAAACTACAGTAGCTCATTAGTCCTTTAGGTTTTCATAACTCTAATCAGCCCCTAATAATATAATAAGCCTGTTTAAGTCATTAATTAATCACACTTAACCTTAATCAAAATTTAATTCATAATTAAACAAGATTAGCATTAAACTAGTTTTAACTTCTAATTAAGCACGTTTAAAGTTAAGTACTAAAATAATCATTATTGCTTATTTATTTCATTAGTACTAGGTATTAGACTAGCTCTTGAGTGAACCTCTTAATCCCTTAATCCCAGTTCTTAAGTGAACCTTTTAATCCCTTAATCCTATGCTAAGGTTAAAAGATCAAACACTCTCACTTATGTGTACTCCAATAATTACCATAATGTCAATACTTGTCTCCAACCGACTTATGATGTCACCAACCAATTACAATAAATATATATTTTTTTTCTTTTTCCTTTTTAGATTTGTAACTTTGACATGACAAGTTATGTGCTCATCATGTTTGTCAAATGTTTTGTTTTGTTTTGTTTTTTGACATATGGTGGAACCAACACTAATCATGCCACATGAATTTCTTTCTTCTTCTTCTTCTTTTATTTTTTTTTAACTTTGATGAGTCAAGTGAGCCTATAATTTTCCCCTCAATAAAATATTTTCAATTTCGTTTTTTTACTCTTTCATCTTTTCATATTTTTTTATTTTAATTATTTGTAGACACTTTAAACACATAATAATAGGATATAATAGATAACAAATGAAAAAAAATTAATATAAACATAAATACATAGTTAAAATTTTAAAGGTTTAGGACATAAGATTTTATATATTCATACTTAATAAAATATTTATTTATTTTATAAACCTTATAACATGATTAAACAAAAATATTTTTGTCGCATTATTTTATTGTTTACATTTTTAAAATTTTTAAAATTTTCATGTGAAAAATGAAACTTAATGATCTAGTTTTAGCTTGTTGTTTATGTTTCTAACTTGACCATGGTTTTACCTTTTTTGCTTGATTAAAATGTTTAATTTTTTATTTGTATAAAATCAAAACATGAATATGGTTCCAACTCTTTTGGTTAGTACAACTCGTTATGTGCTCAACGTTGATTGTAACAAAGAAATAATGTGAAATATATGAGTATCATTGCATTTAAACATTATGTATCCAAACCTTGTAAATGGGGTACCATTTTTATTTAAGAAAGGACCACCAATCTATAAAAAAAAAAAAAAAGTGTCACAAATGTCTACAAGATGTACCATATGTAAGGAAGGATGTATCACCCTTCTTTGGGTTAGGATTGAGGCTAATACCACTTGTTACATGCTCGACGTCAATCGTAATAAATAAATAATGTGAAATGTATGAGTATTATTGCATTTAAAGACTGTGTCTCTAGTCCTTAGAAATAGGGTAGCACTTGTATTTAAGAAAGTATCATTAGTGTATAGAGAAAGGACCACTGATGTCTACAGGATGTACCACATATAAAGAAAGATGTATCACCCTTCTTTGGGTTAGGATTAGGGTTAGTATTGCCAACTACATGCTCAACATGACCATAATAAGGAAATAACATGAAATGCATAAGTATTATCATGTTTAAACACTATGTATCTAACCCTAGGAAGTAGGGTATCACTTTATTTAAGTACCTCTAATATATAGAGAAAGTACCACTCATGTCTATAGGATGTATCACATGTAAAGAAGTATGTATCACCCTTCTTTAGGTTGAGATGAGTTCAGTACTTCCTATTACATTCATTATGTCAACCATAATAAAGAAATAATATAAAACACGCAAGTATTATTGCATTTAAACACAGTGCATCTAATCTTTGGAAATGGGGTACCACTTTTATTGAAGAAAGTACCACTAATGTTTACAAAATTCATGTACCACATGTAAAGAAGTATGCATGGCCCTTCTTTAAGTTAGAGATGAGGTTAGTACCTAGGTTACGCACTCAATGTCAACCATAATAAACAAATAAGGTAAAATGAGTAACTATTATATCGTTTAAATACCACATGCATAAATTCACAATTTGAATGAATAAGGGTGTGCAATTTAAATGAATTGGGAGTATGTAATTTGAGTGGTGCCCAACTTTTGAGGTGCACAACCAATAGGCCTTAGGTACACAACTTAAGTTATATACTACTTTAAGGTACAACAACTTAGTGTTTCAAGAGAGTGCACTATTTTTTTCTAGCTCACTTGAGAATACATTGTTTTTTTCCTGTCATACTTAAAAGGCACACAACTTCAGTACACAAACATTTTAATTTCTAATAGAATTAAAAGAAAATTAACATAAAATTATTAAATACACTTTTTTATGAAAAATATATTTGATATAAATAAAAAATTAAAATTTTAACCAAACAAAAGGTTAAAATTACAATCAAAATAGTAGTAAAAAATTAAACATTTTAACCAAGAAAAAAGTTAGAACCATAGTCATATTCGAACCATAAGCAAAAAGCTAAAACCATGATGATTAACTTTGATTTTCACATGAAAATTTAAAATTTTAAAATAATATAAATAATAAAATAATATGGCAAAAGTATTTTTATTTAATTTATATGTCATAAGATTTATAAAATAAATAAATATTTTATTTAACATGAACTTATAAAATCTTATGTCCTAAACTTCTAATTTTTTTTATTTTATATTTATTGTTATATTAAATTTGTTCTCATTAGTTATTTATTATATATTATTACGTTATGTTTAAAGTGTCTATAGATAATTAAAATCAATAAATATGAAAAGATGAAAGAGTGAAAAAATGAAATAAAAAGGATTTCATGAGAGAAAGTTATCAGCTCACTTTACTTATTAAAAGAAAAAAAAAATTTATATGGCATGGTTGGTATTGGTTCCACTACATGTTAAAAATTAAAAATAAATAAAAATTGACTAGTGTGATGAGTACATGGCTTGTCATGTCAAAGCTAAAAAAAATCCGATTTTTCATGAATCGATCAACTGCATTTGACCAAAACCCCAATGGGCTTGAAGCAGCCCAAAGCTACTAAGTGCCTAAGCCCATCGCCCTTAGGAGGTTTGCCTTTATAGTGTTGTGCAATATATATATAGTAAAGATATTCTTTATAACTAACAGTTCATTAGAAAGGAGCAAGTTACCATTGTGCTGTACAACCCATTATTTTATAACTTAGTAATGTTATATTAATACTCATTTCAAAATTTTATCATATAAAATATTTAAATAAATATGAATATTTAGTTATTTACTTTCAAGTTTATTTTTATAATAATTATTAATGATAAGTATGAAAATAATATAATTAAATAATATAAGAATTTGAAAATAATAAAATACATAAAGAAACTTAAATATATATTTCATTTAATATATTCATATTTATCGTTATAATATAATTTGTTATATCAAATTTTAAAAATAAAATATTATTAAAAATGTTAATTATATATATTTTTTATTTTTAAAAAATTAATTTTATTTTTAATAAAAAGTAAATTATTTATTTATGACATCACCGATTTAACCATCGATCCAACTACTGAACCGTTAACCAATAACTTTTTTGATTCAATGACCAGTCCAATTCTGAAAACATAGTTCATAACCAATGTCTAAAATTACCTAGTTTGTTGAGTGATAACAATAGCACCACTAACTACTTCTCCTAATATTCATTGTGGATTATTATAACATATGAATTTTCTACTTATAATTATTATAATGTATATTTTTTCTACTAATATAATTATTTGTTAAATACTTTATTTAGAAGACCATAAAACTTGCCAATATGAATTAAAAAAAAATATTAATGATAAATAAATAAATTAGGATTATGGTTTCATGTGAAGAAAAAAAATGATGCAAATAAAATAAAAGTATTGTCAATATTAAATAAATTTTGTGAAAGATTTTTTAAAATTTTATTAAATTCCTAATATATTATTGGTACTTATTTATTTATTTTGTTGACAACATTTAGTTACAAATATTGTTTGGCTTTTGAAACTTCAACTTTTTTAAGAAGGCAAAAGTTGTGTTTTTAGATATGAGGTTATGTAAATGTATCTATTTTAAATAGCAAAATTAGATTTCCCAAGTACTTGTTTTATACATGTGAATGAATGGTTTATTTTGTTATTTAACTTTATAGCTTGGTGAACCACATTTGTTGGTCTATTAGAGGGAAGTATTAGTTCTTCTTAGTTTATTAGATGGTGTGGTATTTTTTTGTTTTCATTTGTATCTTACATTTGCTAAATTATGAATAGAAAATGTAATTAACATACGCAATTCTATAATTAATAGAGTTAGTAGGGAGAATATTGGGAATGCATCAGAGGATCTAGTAGACAAGAATATGGATGATGAAATACATATATATATATGTTCTTCCAATATTTAAGTTCTTACCATGTGAAGGTCAACTATTACAATGAACCTAGGATCAAATTTTCTTGATTATTGAGTAAGGTACTGATATTTTGTGAATAGATATTTTACAAGATAATGAAAAACAAATATTCTTAGACAATGTCATTTTTTTGTCATTAGGTGGATGGATATTGTCTTGTTCTTAGTGTAGACTATAAAGGATCCCTTTTTATTAGAAAGAGGTTAGAACTTAATTTACATTAGCATCATAATTGTGGTATCTTGCTTTTATAAAGTCAAAAAATAAAATAAGATCTCTGAAGTCACATCCTTTCTTTTTTTATATCAGTGAACTACAAGTATAAGAGTAAGGGTTTAAATAAATTAAATGTAGTGTTTTTATCATTTGCTAGGCTCATATACTAGTGAAGTGTTAATTCTCATCTAAGTTAGAAACTATTAGTTTCATTCACTCTATTAGGAACTATCATAGACTTAAAGCTATCCAAACAATTACCCTAGTGTTTTTACCACTTTGTTTGCAACCTAATTTACTTGAATTTTATCTTGATCGTCATTGATTCAGTTAAAAATTAATAGGTGGAAATTTTGATCTATACTAGCTAATGCAATAATCAATTATTTCTTATCTAAGCTAGAAATCATTAATCTCATCTGTTCTATGTTGGGAACTATAATAGGTGGAGCAAATTTTTATGCTTAGCTTTGTGAACTTGCAAGAACATGCTCTATTACAATTTTCATAACTTTTTGATGTTATGTTTAATGGGTTGTTTTCTTTCTTTGTGAAAAATATGTTCTCTTCTTATCAAATGAAAAAGGTACTTGATTGTTACATCCCATTATAACAAAATAGAAAATTCTTAAATTCTATTCGATACTATCAATTATTAGGATTGAAGTATGGTAAAGAAGGATAAAATCTCCTCATGAAAAAATTTCAACTATAATGCTAGCCTAGTGCAGTTGCCAATTTATAAAATTATGAAGTATAATCAACTTGTATATAGAGCTTTGGATAGACTTTCACTATCTAGGAATCTTACATCGAGGAGTATCAAACCCACATTATTTGTTCTAGTTAGAAAAATATAAAACATTAGTGTAGTACATATAGGGATAAAACATTAGTGTAGCAAACCCACATTAAGGTATGAATTAATTTTAATGTTATTTTTAATGTCTAGGTTTTTTTTTCTCATTTTTATCACAGAGTATTCTACTAAAATTAACCATTTGAGTAATTCTAAATCTATATTCCATTTAGGGATAAATTACTTATTTATTTGATATTTTTTTCCTAGTGATTTTGAGATTTCTACTTTCATCTATCCTTATTATTGTTGCTTAATTCTCATCAATGTAGTGCTTACATTATGTGTTTTGTTAGATAACTAAAGAACTAATAAGTTTATAACTTATGGGGCAAAATGAAATTATACTTGCTTTTCGAAGAGGCTAATTAATAGTAAGTCGGTGTATAAATATTTTTTTGTTAAGCTACTTTTAATTGAGTTACATGTTTAGAACATTAAATGGGTTGCTTTGAGTTCATTTTCTTTCTACATAATTTGACAAATTAAAATTGAGGTGTCTTAGCCACATAAAACACTATGACAAAACTATTTTAAAATATAACAACTTTCCTATTTATAGGAAGAGATGGCTATGTTATTAATTTCTCATTTTTGCTATTGAAATTAAAACTAAACTAATCCATTCCAAAAACTTCTAATCATAGCTAAATATCTTATTGTTGTTTATTTTAGGATTTTCTTAATATTAATATGATCTAATAATTTTTGCAAGAGGTTTGATGGTTAGGTATTGGAGACCTTGGGATCTTTCTATAAAGTAATGTTTGAAGATGGATGCAAGAGATTTGGTTGAATACTTACAATGGTCATATTCATTGTACATGCATGTACATTAAATTAGTTTTAAATTTAATTTTATGTATATTGTCTTATAAAATGTTTTTTATTTGGTTTTTTATATTATATTAATTTTACCATAAATGGATTTATGGATTTGTGTTTATAATATTGAAATATATTAAATAGGTTTTTGTTATATGTAGAAAATATAGGCAATTTAATTGTTATTATTATGCTTAAATAAGTGCCCAAATTTATTTGGCATTAAGTTTCATAAGACAACATATTCCACTTTCTATTAAAAGTTCAAATTAAAATAAAAATTAATATTAATTTGTTCATAAGCAACCTTAATAGACCTTAAGCTCCAATCATGACATATATGTTTACAACCATGACTGTGACACCTAGCATTTACGTATGTGGAAGAAACTATTACATATATATGACTTAACCTTAACAAATACTCTTAGCAACCTTAATATATGTGAAAGAAAACATAACATATGTTGAAGCAATCATGACATATCTTTATCCAATCTTAATAAATGTGAGAGTAACCATGACATTTGTGGCAACTTGACATGTGATGAGTAGTAAAAGGCACCTACCTTGATATATGAGGTAAGGTGAAATATAAGTATCTTAAGATTGTATATATATCAAGATTGCTTGTACCCTTACCTTGACAGTCAATAATTGTCAAAAAATTCGAGTTGGACCAAAAAAGAATTTGGGTCACCAAGCTCTAACAAATACAAGGGCTTTAAAGACTTGGAACAAAACATTATAAGGGAAAAAGCTTTCTTTGATAATTATTGACTGTCAAGGTAGAGGTACAAGCAATCTTGATATATATACAATCTTAAGATACTTATCTTTCACCATGCCTCATATATCAAGATAGGTGCCTTTTACTACTCATCTTGTGTCAAGGTTGTTTGCCACATATATCAAGGTAGGACTTGCTTTATTTTTTCGCTCTCACATGCGCGCGCGCACACACAGACACACATATATATATACCTTTTTGTACCAATTTGACATAGTGAATTTTCTTTTCCTCTGCTCATGGTCTTTCTTGTCTAAGGTTTTCCATAAAAATCTATGTGTTCTTATTTTCTTGTCGCCAATTATCATTTTTCCATAACAGTATTTATACCCTCTAATTCTATCATCCATACTTAGACCTCAACTATGAAATCATCATTATCCCTGTGGGACCAATCCCTATACTTTCTAGGGTACTATTTTGGAAGTTCTTATTCTTGGGAACAAAACACACACAAACATATCATTTTCAACATACAAGCACCAAGTAACTAGTAAATGGAATGATTATAGTAAGTGTAGAGACTATGGCTCCTACATAGTCTAACCTTATGTGGGTTTTTCTTTGAAACTCTAATCATATCTTTTCCATCCTCCTCTACCTTTGGTTAGGCAATATAGCTCACATGTCTTGACTAAGGTGTCTAACCAATAGGTATTACCTAACAAAGAATAAGGAGATCATTCTAGAAATCAAGCCGTTACTTTAGAAGGATCCGCAAAATGATAATAAGGAATAACAAATCACTGACACAAGAATAAGAGGTTTAGGATCCCATAACATCAAAAGTAAATCTCTAATGTCATTCTCTATCCAATGAGGAAACAATGGATGAAATGAGCAATTGAATGACGAACCCGGGTATCATGGGAAGTAATATAGAATGTATTATACCTAAATATGCTAATAATCTATGATGACTTGACTACATCAATAAAAAAAATACATAGAAATACAAAGTTGAATCCGAAAACATATTTGTAGATGTTTGCTTAAAACATCTATATGTAATAAGGGTATGTAGCCCCTTAAATCAAAGCTAGAGGCTCTTACTCCTAGTCATGAAAGATATGAAGAATAAGAGTATCCCTGAAATTAGAAATAACAATTTGGCATTGTGGCTAATTGCACCTTTAGAAAAATCCCCTATAAAAGGTAGAATTATGCTCTACTAATATAAAATAATGTATTGGGAGGTTATCTATCATATATAGATAATGAATAGTTATTCTAGGACACATAGACCTATAATGGGGAGGATGTCTACCACAAGTACCACCCGTACTATGAACCATGGAAGAAAATGAAGATAAACAAAAGAAATAAGAAAAATGTAGGTTAAAATTGTTTTGAACTATGTACTAAAGGGCCTTATTGAGATGGATCCAATTACAAAAGGTGGAAAAATGTGAGAGAAGACTTCTAAAATGTGATAGGACAAGCATATGAAGAAAACACATTGAAAAATGACTGTTGAAAAGAAAAATAGTGTTAGTGCACTTTTTATGAAGCTCACATTTGAATGCCCCTTAATTAATGTTTGGACATCTAAAATCTCAAACCAATATATGAATGCCCTATGTTGGATATTTGAATGCCCCTGCTAGAATTTGTTCAATAATGAATACTTTCGATGTTTCAAACCTTTTAGTGAAAATTCAATGTCCAAAACATGAAAATTGGTGTACATCAACATTCATCAAGGATTTTAAAGCCAAGCTGCACACTAATTTCCTAAATATTCTCTTGGGATCATTTCTTATTCTATAGAAATTATTTTTCGCATAAAAGAGTTTAGTGAGATTAAATTGAGCAAGTCTCTATAAGAATTAAGAGTCACGCAATTATAAGATGCATCGAGTGAACGTAATTGATATATATAAATGATTTTTTCAAGTTCATAATGAAGAAAACAAGTAAATAATGTCATATCAATTTTAAAGAAAACTCACTTTTCATGAATTCATTAATCAATTTCCCTAGTTATTTCAACAAATTCATTAGATCTCCTTGGGTTGAGTTTTTAATTTGAGTTTAGTTAGTCGGATGCTTAACATGACTTAATAACTTTCACATGAATATCATACATATCATATATCTTTAAATCCTCAATATTTTTTATTTTCTAATTTCTAATTTCTTTTCATTTGGTGGTAGAATTTAGTTGGCATGTAGCATAAATTCTTTTTTAGCCTTTACCATATTTTGAGGTTGTTCTCATTATTGCAAGTAATGGTTTTAACACTTGGCATAAAGATATGTAATTTAATGTGTGACCAAGATAGTCTTTTTCACTTTCAAGAATTTTATTGATTTTCTTTTTAATCAAAATTAAGTGGATCAAACAAGTACTAAATAGTAGGTAGCTAAAATGAAATTTGTCAAAATTTGGTTAATCGTCAACTCCAAAATATGTAGACGTAAAGAAAAAAAAAAGTTAGGCAAATTCCACAAATATCAAACCATGAAATATTCAAAGAGAAATTTACTCATCATATTCAATTATCAACTAATTAAAAAGATTTAATTTGTAAGAGATACAATCAAAATTTGAATCAAGCATGTCAAAATAATATAAAACTAAAACATTGTACGTAAAAAAATAATTAACTAAGAATTACATTGTCCCCGATTAATATACTAATATCCCTAGACCCTAGAATCTCAATATAAACTCCCCCTAAGCATAGGATCCTAAAATGTAGAGCAGCCAAAATTATTTTTAGGTGCATCTAAAGGTCTCCGAAGACTCTCAAACCTAAGGACATCTAAAAGCTTTGTGAAAAGATTGACCAATTGACCAGTTGACATTTTATAGGGATGTACCCTAAGTGATGAAAAATCTTAATGTATTTAGTTGAAGAATCTAGAAATGAATTCTAAGAATACTAATGATACTTGAATCACTCGTTATGCGCCACTTAAACCCATAGTTAATATGCATTTTCTTTATCCATAAAACTTGTATGCAACAACTTCCAATTTCACTAGGTAGGAAAATATGATTATGTTTTTTGCTCATTTGAGCTATTAAATAGTTTCAAACAAAAAAAAAAAACACTAGAACAATTTCTCTTATCATCCACAGCCCCTAGCCAATTGACATAAAAAATAATCATATAATAATTAAGGAAATATCAAAAGGAGAATGTACCACTCACATAACAAATAGTATTTTTTTTACTACATTAAGATGTGATTTTTTAAGACAACTTTGCAATGTGCACAAGCCCAACAATAAAAAATATATCAAAATAACTTGCAATGAAGTATAACAAGTTCCCTATCATACTCTAAAGATTTTGCTCAACATCCTTATCGGATGTGTCCTTGCAAAGCTTGGTGTTAATGCTCATGGGTGTCCTAAAGTGTTTGGTTGAGTTTAGTCCAATTTTTTTAACTAACTCCCTTGCATGTCTGGATTGAGATAGGAAAATCACTATTTAATCGTCTAATATATAATCCTAGGAAAAAAATTCATTCACCTACCATGCTTATTTCAAATTTCTTTTTCTTCTCCTTAGAAAAACTAAGGGTAAAGTAATCTAAAGTAAACCCAATAACAATGTCATCCACATAAATTTGGCTACTAGAAATGTAAACTAGAACCTAAGAATCAATAAAGTATTATCTATTTCCCTTCTTACAAATCTTTATTTCCAAAGGTAAGTAGAGAGTCTCTTATGCCAAGCTCTAAGAATATGTTTTAATCTAAGGTCTTTTTCAATTTATATATATGATCAACATATTTAGGATCCTTAAAAACTCTGGATTGCTAAACATATACCTTTCTTACCAAAATTCTATTGAAAAAACCACTCTTAACATCTATTTGATATAATTTGAATTTCAATGAGCATGTTACGACTAATAAAAGTCTAATTGACTCTAATCTAGTTATAGGGGAAAATGTCTCTCCTTAATCAATTTCTTGTATCTATATGTATCCTTGAGCTACTAGCTTTGCTTTATTGCTATCATTTTATTCTCATCACTTTTATTTTTGAAATTATATTTAGCTCTAGTAACTTTTGTATCTTTTAGCATAGAAACTTTGCAACACATCATTCTAAATGAACTTATTTAACTTCTCATATAGTGTGACAATCTAAGATTCCTCTCGAAGGGTTTTGTCCTCATTCTTTGGCTCTAATTAGGTATAGAAAAGAATCTTATTTGATTTCATGTAGCTTGTCTCTTATTTACCATTGATTTATTTGGATCTCTAATAACATTTGAGATAGAGTGATTTTTGGGGACTCTTGATTTTGGTCTCTTAACTTCTTGAAGTTTATGATCAATCTTAAAGTCTCTCATTTTCTTAGAAATCTCATACAAGGAATCTAATTATCTTTCAACTTCAATCTAAGTATTAGGCCTACATCATCATCATCATCCACTTGGTCTAATGTGTAGTGCCTGAGACCTATAATCACAAAGGTTTTTGAACTAACTTGGTGCTTAAATTAAATACCATATAAGCTCTACACTTGGAAGAATATTTTAGGAAAGATCCCTAAATCATATTTTTCAATTAAATTTACCTAGGTTTTCATTATCCCTAAGGATATAACATCTACTCCCAAAGACCCTAAAATACTTGATATCAGATTTTTTACCAAATCATAACACATAAGATGTCTTTTTTTTCTTTTTTTTTTTTCTTTTTTATCCTAGATCTAATTATAACTCTATTTGGAGTGTAACAAGTAGTGCTAAAGGCCTCTATCAAAAATGAAGACGCACATGTGCATGAATCATGACATAAGCATGAGCCATCTCTTAGAGTACAAAGACTAAAATTTTTCTCCAAGGAATGCAATGAAGAAAAACCTAGAAAAGTCATTTATCATGACAAAGACTTACCTCTTCCCTCCAATAGCATCCATGTGTAATATCTCTAGTGGTCAAGATGTCTTCTAAACTCTCCTATACCTTGCTTCCTTTTAATACATTGTCCACAAATGGAACTATTAAGCTCACTTAATTTGAGAACACCTCTGAGTAGGCTCACTTAATTTGGGAACACCCCTAATTAAGCTTTTATTCACTACCCTAATGAAACCCTTATAATTTATGTACCTTAACCTCTTATGTCACAACTCTGTGGAATCTAATATTGTACTAGTGGACACAAAAGTTGAATTAAGACTTGGATTAATTGTTGCGAAGTTCTAAACCTAGTAAAACCATACTTCCAAAATTCATCCATTATCTCACACTTAGCCTAGAAAACTTTCATACCAAAATTTTTATCAATATTTAAGTTTTAGTCCCTTAACATAAAGAACTTCATTAAGCTGAAGAAATTTAGGTAAACAAATCAAACTAATACCCCTAACATATGCAACACTTTCATCCTTAAAATTCACATTACCATCATTAAACTCCTTAAAGGTAGAGAAAGATGATTGATCTCTAGTTATTTACTTCGATTATCCACTATCAAAGAACTAATCATTTAACTCTCTAATTGTAAGTGTTATGAATTCCATACTACACCTAATGTCACTCTTCTTAACCTAGAATTGTTTAAATATAGAGGTTTGCCTATAAAACTCTTTCTTTTCTTCGACCTAGTATGTGGCCTACCATCATTCCTAAGATTTAAAATCTAATTTCTAAGATTATTGGACTCACTCAGTAGCTTATTCCCATGAATTTTCAATTTTTTGAAGAGCCTATTATAACACT
The DNA here is from genome assembly GCA_030254885.1 of Vitis rotundifolia. NCBI lineage: Eukaryota > Viridiplantae > Streptophyta > Magnoliopsida > Vitales > Vitaceae > Vitis > Vitis rotundifolia. The sequence continues at coordinate 9,845,160 of CM058154.1, forward strand.
TATTAGCAAGAGCAAGATGTCCAAGTTTATCTCATGCAATGCATTTAGGCTCTTGTTTAGACGTAGATTCTCCAAAGGTAAAACTTTTTTTAAGCTTTACACAAGTAGTCTTTCCACTCATGAGATTTTTAAACTTATGAATATAGTACAAATCCTTTTTGTTTCTAGAAGCTTTCCCACGAAGAATCACTTTATCTGAAATTTTGAACTAGGGTCAAAATTTTCATTTTGACTCCCTAAATTCTTTTTAAGTTGATCTAGAAAAAGATTTATTTGTGATTAATATAGTATAGTACTCAAATTCAAGAAAACTTATTATTTTTAATCATGTTTTCATGTTCACTTTCCTTGATTCTACCAATCATTTCATTTTTATTTTATTTTTTTAGATTTATAAGGGTTTATTTTATCATTCAATTCAATTTTCTCAATTTCTAACACTCAATTTGAGAATTATTTTCAGTCAAAATCTTTACAAGTTTTACATCATAAATGGCTCTTTTAGAGCTTCAAATTCCCCTTCTTCATCATCTCTAAATTCATAGAAGATTTTAGACTCATTTTTAAGGGATGTGGGTGATAAAGCAGTAAATCCAAAGAGATTAACATTATCATAACTCTTATTTGAATATATGATATGATTAAAACCCAAATATGTGCTCCAAAGGCTCATAAATAGCATGACTTATACAAGATATAGAGCTCAAATTAGCTAACTTAGCTTGAATTTGTGTTAGGAACCTAGTTATGGGTTTAACATTTATCTTAAGCTAAAAGATAGGTAAAATGAAAAAGAACTACGTGAATCAACCAAGGTAGATGAAGGCTTACATTAAATGAGAGGTTTAAGACATGGAAGGATGATGAGAACAAAAAAAATGAACAAAACCTAAGCAAAAGTAAGAGAGATGAGAAAAGCAAGTGTGAAACCAAGGTTTGGTTAATCTCGGTTTTAATGATAATAAAATAATGTTTAGAACTAATGATTATATTTCAAGTGTGATTAGGCAAGACGTTTTCCAAAGTGGCAATCACAAAGATAAATCAAGTCAAAGAGAAACCATTAAGAAGAAGGCCTCAAAGATAAGTGTTTTTCAAGACCCCAGCTTCATAAGATCTCTTTGTAAAGTTGTTGGTGCACTAGAATTTTCATGCATTACATTCTTTACTTATGCACCAAAATCATCCAAGAGTTATTTTGTTTTAAATTTTTTAAAATTGGATGATTTCATTTTTCAACTAAAACCTTGTGTCAAATGTTTTCCAAACTTGTTTAAAAGGTTTTAAGTTGAAAAAGTTGGTTGTTGAGCTAAAAACGGCTCAACCGATTGAACCGGATGAGATATCAGTTGACCCCCAGCTCAACCGATCAAATGGTGCAAAAAAACCTTCTCTCTCTTCTAAAACGGTTGTTCAACTGAATGAGGAACCTGTCGACCCCCACCTTAATCGGTCGAGGTCCAATTAAAGGGTGGTCGAGGTCCAATGGTCACCTGCCAAGCATTAAATGCTAACAACTAGTCAACCAGTCAACCCCCAACGACTAATTTGGCTTTTTTCCTCTATAAAAAGGCTTCAATCTTCATTGTTTCATGAGCTTAATCTTTCTAAACATTTTTGAATATATTTGAGCCTTAAGAGAATTTTTTTAGTGCACCATTGTGCTAAAACTTGCATATTATTAGTGCACCATTCAATCCTAGTTTACTTGTATCATTTGAGCCTAAAGTTTTATACTAGGAGTTTGTGAAATTATTTGTATATCTTTGAGAAGAAGAATCTAAGTGTGAGGCATCACTTAGGGATTCTCAAGTGTGGATTATCACTTAAGGGGTTGATCAAGAGTGGGGTATCTCTTGAGAAGTGTAAAAGGTGCTTAGAGCCAAAAATCCAAGAGAGTGGATTGGAATCATAATCCAATTATATTGCTTGAAGGCTTGGTTTGGAAGCCTTGAATTAGTGGAACCTCAAGCTTGGCATTGAAGCTAGAGGAGAGTGAATGTAGGTCGGGTTGCGCCGAAGCACTATAAAAATCTTATGTTTGCATTCTCTCTTCCCTACTCCTTTACTTTATATGCAATTGTCTTTACATTGTTTTATTAAACACTTGCATATATTTGTCTTTTACATTCACATAGTTTAAATTTGTAAAAAAGAACCATCACCCTTTTCACCCCCTCTCTAGGGTGATTACCATAGGTTTGGATTAGCCTAATTTTTCTAACAAGTTATAGAGAGTAAAGATATAAGATCAACCATATTTGGAAGGTACAGAAAGATAGAGTCATCTAATCAAGTTTGAGCATGTTGGAAGTCAAAACAAGCAAAGAAAGGAAGACGAGAGGCAAAAAGAAGTTAAAGAAGCAAAATAAGGCAATATCAAAAGTTCAATTCGAAATGCCTATGGATTTCAAATTTGAGACAGCAAAAGAGAAGAATTATAGAGGTTGAATTTTAAATCAACATGTCGTTTTGAACTCAACAACTTGGAAGCCCGACGGCCACTTACTAATTCAAAATTGATTTCAAATTCACCCCTAATTTTGAATTCAAGAGTTATTTTATGCATTCCAAGCTTCCACCATTTTGAAATCACACTCCAAGACTCTTATCTATTGAAATTACTCCAAAAATTTTAGAATTTATAAATTCTCAAGCTTTTAGTCCAATTATGATGTAATTTTGATGAAAGTGGCCAATAAAGGTATACCATTTTTAGAGTTATGCAAATACTATATAAACCCTCTTAGTTTGAGAGTTTCGGTTTTTGAAGGTTTGGAATTTTTGAGGAAAAAGTCAATCGAATGGTATTTTCTATTATGTTTGACATTTGTTTTAGTTTTTTTATTCCATAATTATTGATTTGGTATCATATGGCTTATTTATTTGAAACCATAGCCATGAAGGGCTAAATAGCTATCTTAGGATGTGAAGCATGAAATTCTAGGATTAGATCTAAAAGTATAATGATGGGGAAAATGAAAACCTAGATAGATTTAACTAATGGTTTAAGGTAAAAGTAATGAGATTACGAAACTCTCTTATATTAGTTTGGATTAGAAGATGATTTGGTAATATTTTACCAAGGTAATAATGATTCTTTGTGTGTCTTAATCACTTGTTAACTTGGTTCATTACCTTATTATCTATTCTAAGACAAATCTACAAGAGGAGTAAGGACTTAAAAGTTGAGATTGAACCTTAATTAATTTCATTAAATTGGTGATAATTAGGAACAATAAATTGAAAGAAGAAAATCAAGTTTTGGATGTGTAATCTTAAGTAAAAGAACATTGATTGATTACGATCAATCATCCTAGAAATCCTAACATTATGTTTCAGATGCAATCTTGAGTTAAACTCAAATTGGTTGCAATTGAATTATGGATTCTAGAAACCCTAAGATTACCAAATATTGAAAACCTTTGTTTACTCTAAGTTCCATTCTCAAAACTAGAATGTGGAGCCCCAAGACTTGAATTGTTGAAGTTAAAAATCAATTGAAGAATTGAATTGTTTTTCTTTAGTTAAATTTTATAAATTAAAATCAATAAATCCATTTTTTTTTTACCCTAGGATTTAAATAAATTGATCACTCTAAGCTAATATTGATGAATTTTGTAACTAGTCTGAAAAGATGACACTCGAAATACTATAAAGTTGTGGTAACTTGATCTCTAGTTTTTTTAGCCAAAGTTATCAAATAATTAGGCATAATATTTAGGAACAATAAAGATCATTACCATCCAAGAAAGCAACATCATTGCCGAGTATTGGCCACCACCATTACTAGAAGACACTGATTTATTATTACTTTTTAGTATTTTAATTTATTTTAGGTTTTATTGTTTTTTCTTCAAACCTAGGGTATTGTTTTTATTTTATTTAGTTCATTTAAATTTTGATTTATCTTTTTTCAAATTTTTTTTAAAAATTAGTTCTTTTGTTTTATGCTTTTACTCCTCCATGTTACGCTTAATTGGAGAAAAGACTTTGTAGGTAAATTAGAACGCATTGACCCACACCTCCAACAGGCTGATAAATAATGAGGATCAAAATAGTAACAAGAATAATAGGTTGAAAGTGTCATACCAAGGATATCAAACCATAAGGGAGCATCTAAATATTCCTAAGATGAACACACCCCAGTGTTTTTTCATGCCTCAAAACCATGTCACTATTTGGACCCAACTAGTCTCATTACTATAGCTTCAACGAAAATGAGAATGAGAATTCCGATGCAAAGTTTCTGAAAGATTGATATATAGTGAAAAGAAAATTCAAGCTCGACATAAAGGCCTTCCTTACTGAGCAAGTCAATCCTATTATCAAGAACAAGGCCCTTATGAGTATAAGGACTCTTGGTGTCCTACTATTTTGATAAAAATTGGTGATTCATTCATTGAAAGAGCCTTATTGGATTTAGGAACTATTGTCAATTTGCTCTCATACTCTATCTACAAGTAATTATATTTAAAGGAGCTTAAGGCTACTAAAATTACTTATCCTTAGTCAACCATTCCATCAAGGTACTAAAAATGTGGTAAAAGATATATTAGTGTAGGTTGAAAAATTTTACTACCCTTTAGATTCCATGGTTTTAGGTATGGAACCCTTCATAAAAGGAATGAAGTAGTACCAATCATTCTTGGAAGATCTTTCCTAGCCACAAATAATGCTCTTATCAACTTTCACAACCATATTTGATGCAATTATCTTTTAGTAGCATACCGATTGAGATGAATGAGTTCAATCTTCACAAATAGCCATTAAATCATGAGGACTTAGAAAGTAAGAAAGCTTTTTTTATTAAAGCTTTGGTATAAGGGCACAATGATAAACTTATAGAGGAAAAACCATTGGTATTTTCTCTTTTATAACTAAGGAAGATAATTGGGAAGAAACTACAGCTTAGAAAGAAAATGGTAAAGATGAGAGTTTAAAAATGATTTTAAGGATTAGAAAGAAGACAACAAAAGGGAATATCAGAGTAGAAAAATAGAGTTAAAGCCCTTACCTCATGGATTTAATTATACTTATCTTGAAGAAAATGACGGTAAACCAATTATGATTTCTAGTATGTTGACTAAAACTCAAGAGTACAAGTTATTTAAGGTGCTTATAAAGTATAAAGGAGCTATTGGTTGTTCCATTTCAAATTTAAAGAGGATTAACATACTTTAGTATATCTATTTATTTGAAAAATGATGTAGGGCCAGGTAGGAAACCACCAAGGAGGCTCAATAATTAATGTAAGATGTAGCTCGAATTAAGGTTTTGAAGCTCCTAAACCCAAGCATTATTTATCCCATTTCTAATAGCATTTGGGTAAGTCCTACCTAAGTCATGTCTAAAAAGAATGGGATGATAACAATGAAGAACTGCTAAGGAGAGCTCATTCCAACAAGACTAACTAGGTTTGCATGTTTGTATAGATCACAAGAATTTAAACTTGGTAACCAAGAAGAATCATTTATACTATTGTTTCTAGACCAAGTTTTAGAGATGGTAGCTAGCCATGACTACTATTGCTCCTTAGATGGGTATTGAAGTTACTTCTATTTCCATTACATTATATGATCAAGAGAAGACCACCTTCATGCGCCTATTTTATAAGAGGATGCCTCCAACTTGTGTAATATTTTACTACATTTCAAAGGTCCCAATTAAGTATCTTCAATGATATGGTTGAAAGAGTAATGGAGGTTTTCATGGATGATCTCACATTCTATGAGAAGACTTATGATGATTATTTACTCAATTTGAAGAAATTCTTAAAGAGACGTATTAAAAAGAACCAAGTTCTTAGTTAGGAAGAATACCACTTTATGACAACTTCAGGAGTAATATATACTTGGTTATATCATCTCTAGAAAAGGTATCAAGGTAGATCTTACAAAAATTGAACTTACAGAAAAAATACCAACTCCTGCTATAGTTAAGGAAATGAGGCAATTCTTAGGCCATATGGGTTTTTTTAAAAGGTTTAATCAAGACTTCCCAAATATCTCATAACCCTTGTTTGCACTATTGATCAAGAGTATAAAATTCACTTAGACTAAGGCATATCAAGAGGCATTTGAGAAGCTAGAGTTTCTACTTACTTTTGCATCTTTAGTGAGTGTTTGAATATCTAGATTACTCCATTCCAAGCCCTAGATTGTTAAGGTACATGCAACTAACTTCCTAAAATATTAAATTTAAGCAATAGAAGCATTAAAATGTAAAAGCTTAGATTTAGGTGTTCCAAAAAATGTTACCTACAATCTAGCTAGATGTTCCTATATCAATTCCAATCAATGAAGAGGATGTTCTGAATCTCAAAAACCTATTGATCTTCTACATGATGGCTCTCTCTCCCAAAGTTAGGCACTAGAGAATGGTAGACTTTTCTCTCTATGGGATGAAGCTAGGGATCTCTCTTCCTTAAAGACAAAATGAATAAATAGTCTAACCCTAAACCCCTAAGGGGGTTTATAAGACTTCTTTATGGCTTTAAGTGATTTAAGCCCATCTCAAACTTAGGTCACTTAATCTAAACTATCAAATTCTATTTAATTAATTAGTGTTATTAGGCTCTAATTAATTAATTAGCTTAATCTAGCAAGACCCCATTCATAAGTTCTTGTGCAACCTTGTGTATTTATCAAAATGCCCTTATGCACACTTATGAATATAAAAAAACCCAAATATCCCTTGAACAATATATCACCAAGGAATGTGAGCTCAAGTAGAGACCATTAGGACACATAGGAAAATACTGGCTCTCTTAGAATCTAATTTTAAAGTTGACTCAACATCCCACTATAGAGAATCAATTGCACTCTAATGAGATAGATGTAAATCACTGAATTAAAGCTCCCCATGAACCAGTGTGAGTAATCTAATGAGGTAGATGTTGTCAACCTCTCATAATTACCTCTACCATCCTTGAGTTTAAGATTCTCCTATTATTTAACATACCTTAGCTCACTAAGATCATATGTTAAATTTCACTAAAGAAATTACTATGGCACCTTAAATTTATGATTACAATTCTTTAAGATTACCCAATGGGGCATAATGTCTCAGATTCATGAGATATCATGGTGCTTATCTTAAGAATGTTTTTATCTATCTATCTTAGTCAATAGTGACCCAATCTATAGGGAATATATGACATCTTAAGGTCTCACTCATATGTCAAAGCCACTAAAGACCTCAACACTAACTCAATATTTTTTCAAGGTTGAAAACTCATGCAGCATAATAGCATGGTGAAATCATGACTACCTGATAGTTAATATCATAAGTCACCATAAGTCCTATCCAATATGTAACCATACATACTAATGCATTCACCATAGAAGACACATCTTGAAGATCAAGATAAGTAATTCCTTTAATTAAAAAGTAGTACACTATAGCCTTAGATGGATTGTCTAAGTTCATGAACGAGTTATGAATTATTCATCAACTTGAAAGAAACTCATACATGAATCTTTCATTTAACTCATAATGCACCCAAGTCATATACAATTCAAGTGATGTATGTCTGAATGCTTAAATAAATATTAATACAAATAAGAGTAGAATAGTAGTAAAAATAGAAATCATAATACATAAACACATTGAAATCTCACTTTGTTAAATGTCATACTTTTGAGGGTTCTACCCAACCAATCTCTTACTATCCTTAAAAGCAAATTGGGCATGGCAAAAAGAATGTACTCCCCTATCACATCATCTCTTTGAATTATCTTATAAATAAAGTGAAACTTCGTTTTTATGTGTTTACCCTTCTAGTTGTTTTTTGATTTATTAGATTATATCACCACCCATTGTTATGTTAAAATTAACAAGATCATGAGTGATACAAACGTAGTTGTACGTGTCCATGAAGCCAAAGATTGATGATTACTATCCATCTCACTCGCAAGTGATGGAGATTCTCGTGTAATGAAACCAATTAACTCTTGACTTTCAATCAATGATAGTAATTACGTTTCCCATAACAAATAGTTGGATGAGGTGATCTTTAGAGAGACAAAATTAGCGATTCAGATCTTCTGCTCTGAAAATGATGACGACAAAGCCATTGATGAAGATCAATTAACCCCCCAAAAAAATACAACATTTCTTTGGGTTAAAAATTACTTTCTACAAACTTTTTATTATAATATTGTAGCTCATAAGATTCTATACAACAAATAAATTGAGAAAAGATAAAGTTGTGGAGAGGTTGTTACATTCAAAAAGGAGATATGAATTACTTCATCTTTGGATGTATCCCCCATAGGTGAGATATCTGAGATATGTTTCTCATCATCATTGACTAGTAAGCTTCCTTTCCTTGATTAAAGGGTTGTGCAAGCTGTGAATTGATTTCTTTGAGAATTGGAATCCTAATGCCAAAAATGTTTGAGGACACGAGTATTTTATTTTTGACACAAAAGGGGACTAAGCAAAGAATAAGCGAGCCTTAAAAAGAAAAGGATCAGTTCATGAGTGAGTTTGCTACGTTGGGATATAAATAAAATAATGCAAAATATGAGAAGGAAAAAGAATCACAATATGTTGTTCAAGGAAGCAAATCAAAATGGAATTTTGAAATATAAAAAAAAAAAAAAAAATACTTTTTAATTCCTGTTCATATTTCTAACAAACAAATATAGGAATAGATGACAAATAAAATAAATTTTTTTATTTTTTATTTCAGTTTTGTGAATTAAATTGCCCTAAATATAAAAGAAAATAATAAACATGTTCATAAGTAAAATAAAATATAATTTAAACTTGAAATTAGTATAAAATTTAATTAATAAAAGGCACTTGTAAGTAATGCTTTGAGAGCCCAATAATTGGGTGCAAAGAATAGTTGGTTTCCCTTCCTGGAAAGGCAAGATTGGCTTTAGTTTAGTGGTAGAAGCATCCTACTTAATTTTGTAAGATGACCAACCATTGAACTAAAACCGAAAGGGATGCCCAATATGGATCTTCATCATCATATGGTCTGAACGCCTAAGAGGCTTCATACGCTGATTACAAATGAATCAACCGCCCAAAGAGGAAAAGAAAAAGGACTAAAGAAGTTCATAACAATTAAATAACCAATTTCATATTATTTAATTTAAAAGCAAAAAAGCAAACTTTGTTTCTTCTTGGGTGATAAAGAAAATAAGACTTTCTTTTTTACTTTTGACTTCTTAAGGGAGAGGTTGATGGGACCAACTCAGCTCATTTTAAATAACATAAGTTTAATACTAAAATCGTTTTAAGTTTTATCTATACATTAAGATAATTATTTATTTTTTTTTAAAGTTATCTTTATGTGTCCAGCTAGAGAGCTAGCCTTGATATCTTTAATTTCAGTCCAACTGGATTTGGTTAATAAAATCCACCCATTTACTCAAAATTTCTAGCAATTTTCTCTTGTTTAATTTAGAGTACATTTAACAGCTATTTTAAAAAATATTTTTATCTTTTTTTTGTATTTGAAAATTTAATTTTTAAGTATTAGAAAGATTAAAAACACTTTCTAAAATCATTATCACACCTTTAAATGAAAATTAATAATAATAAACTTATATTAAAATAAAAATTTTATTTTATTGAATTTTGATAATTTAATATACATTATATTATATTTAATATTAAAATAGTGGGGATTAGTGGGTGTTGGATGCATTTGGTTTTTCATGTGCTTTGAAAATGGACCATGGTATCTGTAGATAATTCTAAGTCATAGAATGAATTTTCTTTAAAATATGATTGCTGAATCATAGTGGTGTCAACTGCAGGCTTATCTATTGCATGTCTCTCATGAAAGTTACATGATACATGATTAGTAATTAAGAAAAGTAATTAGTGAAAGCCTCACCAAGAATAAAATCTATAAATATGTGTATCGATATTTTAAATCATGCCATATAATATTCAATTTAAAGATCATTGCTTTAAATAATTTTATTTTCCCTCTATAATACAGTTTGATCTAACAATAAGATTGTTATCTCTTATGTTTTGTAATGTATATGATGTCTAATTAATTTCTTTCTATAGTTAGATTTTGTATAGTGTGACCTTAAATGATAATGTCATAATATACATGTAATTGTTTATAAATTAAATTTATATTATATAAATTGAATTTATAATTTTTTTTACAAAATCAAAATTATTTTTCTAAAAAATATATATATATTTTATCAAAATAAGTTTTGCTTGTTTATTTTTTGAAAAGTGGTTTTATTTGGATTATTTATTTTGTGAAAATTGATTTTAAAAATAACTTACATAGAGGGAATCAAAATAGGTTCTATTAGAGATGAATTGAAATCCTATAAGTGAGATTTCATTCCTACTGAAATTATACTTTATTCTATTTTCATCCTTATTTGAGTTATCCAAATATGAGAATTGATGAAAAAAAATAATAATAACATGTTTATTTCCACTCGTCATAACCACATACTAGGGAAATATCATACAATCTCACCATTATTTGATGTATAATTGACTAAAGGTAGCTGTGACTTCAATCACTTTTATATTTATGAAGTGTCCACACTTTCTCAATTTAGCACATTACAAAGTTGAGATTTGTGTAAAGAGACAACCACTCAAGATGTAGAAAGTGCTTTTAGTTTTTGGAAATCAACCGCTTGAGCATGGGATTAGTGCTCAAGTGTTTTGACCGATCAAGCAATGCTTCCAATGGTGGTAAGCTGCATCTCGCAGTCCTCAAAAATGTTTAGGCACTCGAGCGCCTGAAGGCAGATTAGCAATAAGAAAGGGACAACAACTAAAAAAGGCATATTTGGGATCTTTGTAATAGATTAAGGTTTGCTTGTGATCCTCACTAGCCCTAATTTTTGTTGCAAGTTAAATTTTTGGTAGATTTGGATATAATACAAATATTTAATTACGAAATAATCAATAGGATCCTTATAATGCCATGGGATTTGATTTTATTTTTATTTACTATTTTCTTTTATGATTTTATGATATTGCATCTATGACAGGAGATATTTGAAAATATTTTTCAAAATTGGTAATTATGGATTCTCTTAAAAGAATAAATTTTCATGAAGTTTTCATTTATTTATTTATTTAAGGAATTGGTTGTTGTTATATTGGATTTCATATTCCTTTTGAAACTTTTCTATTGGTATGGATTAGGTAGTTTTCTAGGCTCTCTTCCCTAGAAAGAAGGATAATAACACCTAAAGATAGTCCTCTTTGAGAAAGAGGATAACACCAAGTCTAGGCTCTTCCCCCTTAAGAAAAGAAAGACTGTGATTGGAAATGAAAGTTCAAGAATAAGGAATTTGACGATAATTCATACTTAGCATAGGTATCCCAATTCAAGTAATAAATAAAAGTCTTGAAAATTCTCATGATGGATAATTTATTTTGAGAAGGTTATCAAAATTATCTTAAAGTCTTTTATTCAAAATATCAAGTGGAAGCATACCATAGGCAAACCCACACCCTCTAAGATCGAGCCCATTTTGATGGGTCCATCACCATCTTAAAGATGGGGTGGCCCAAGATATCAAGGGATATGAATTATCCTAAAAGTACAAGACTATATATGTTTGTAGTGGGAGTGGTCAATCCTAAAAACGGAACTCTTCACTTGATAATATTGATGTCAAGGATGTTAACTTACACTTAACTTAGATATAAAGTGGTAGAATCATCTAAAGTGGTCTCACTTATATGTGTTAAGGGCTTAACACAAAGGTATGTTAATCAATGCCTTAGGATAACCTTTTGAGGTTTAAGGCAAGCTGATTAATTAGAAATGATCTCTACCCAAGTAATAAGAGTCATGATCTACCTAAAGTAGGCTTGATTCTTATGATATTAGGATCTCTTGCATGAATATATGTAGTTTGAGAGCACTACATTTTTGCTAAATTAATTATCATATTTTCCTTGAATGCTTAGGTTTTTTTATAAATGTACGAAATGTTTTGTTTATTAAAGGAATCATGTCTTATACTCCTATCATCCTGATTCTCACTGATAACAAATTGACTTGACCTAATTATGTTGATTAGAAAAGAAACCTGGACATTATGCTCACAACAAAACAACTGAAATAGGTAACTCAAGAGCTTGCTCTACCCATTTCCAATCAGTTTTGCACATAAGAAGAGAAAGATGTTCATTCCCAATGGCAAATGGCATATGAGAAGGCTTGTTGTATTATACTTAAGTCTCTCAATAATGTGTTGCAATAGAAACACATAGGCATTGCCACTACCTATGAGACTCTCTTGAGCCTATAAAAGATGTTTAGTGATAAGGGCAAGCCAACTAGGCAAGTTGCCTTAAGGACCATCATGAACACCAAGATGATATAAGGAACTCTCATTAGAGATCATATGATTCGTACAATTGTACTCTTTAACAAGATGGAGATCCTTAGAGTTGAAATCAATGGAAAAACCTAAGTCGATATAATCTTAGAGACCTTATCGGACTCCTTCAAGCAATTTAAGGTCAATTATACTATGAATAAGTTAATGATGAGCTCACCAGAACTTATGAAGGGACTTCAGATGGTTGTGGGGATTCTAAAGGATCCTAAAGGTGTTCACATGGCAATGACAGATTCTTCAGGTTCTTCATGTAATAAGAAGATGAAGAATTTTTTCAAGAAATGTAAGCAAGGAAATAACAAGGCTGTGAAAGGAAAGTGTAAGGGAAAGGGCAAGTGTTTCATCTATGGCAAGAAGAGCCATTGGAAGAAGGAATGTATTGATTACCTGAAGAAAAAGAAAAGTATGTCTCATTCACTTTTTGTTTAGTTATGTTTAGTGGTGGATTCCACCAATTCATGGTGGATAGATTTCAAGGCCACTAACCATATATGTAATTCTTTACAGGGGTTTCAACTAAGGAAAAGGTTGAATGAGGGAGAGATGTATATGACTTTAACATTTGTTGTGAGGATAGCTGTATAGGAAGTTGGAGATGTTACCCTAGTGTTAACAAATAATAAACATTTAGAACTCAAGGATTGTCTTTATGTACCTAAGCCAAAGAATTTGATTTCAATTTCTAGTCTAAATAAATCAAATTATTCATTTTATTTCAATAAAAATGTTTTTATTGGAAAGAATGCCTCATTATTTGCTCAAATATGTTAGTTCACAATCTCTTTCTTATTACTCTTATTTCTTTGTTATCTATTGTTGAAAATAATCATGTCTCACTTAAGAGGAAAGTACTTAGCACTAATCAAACTTATCTATGGCATCTATACCCAAGTCATATTAATCCAAATATGATCCAAAGATTGGTTAAGTTTGGAACATTGCACTCATTAGCTCTAGAAGACCTTCTAGTCTACAAATCCTATATAGAAGGTAAAATGACCAAAGAGCCCTTTACTGCTAAAGGGGTTAAAGCCAAAGAATGTTTAGAGTTAGTACATACTAACCTGTATGGACCTTTTAATATCCAAGCACGTGAAGGTTATGAGTATTTCATCATCTTCATAGATGATTACTCTAGGTATGGTTATGTTTACCTTATGCATATGAAATACAATGCCTTTGATAAATTCAAGGAATTTAAGGCGAAATCAGAGAACAAGTTAGGTAAGCACCCTAAGGCACTTTGATCTGATCGAAGTAGAGAGTTCATGTCTAATGAGTTTAATTCTGTCCTTAAGACGCATGGGATTATATCCTAATTAAGTGCCCTTAGAACTCCACAACAAAAAATAAAGTAGCAGAAAGAAGAAATCGAACTCTTATGGACATGGTAAGTTCCATGATGAGTTTTTCAACACTTCTTACATCCTTTTAGGGGTATGCCTTAGAAACTATAGGATATCTTCTTAATCTAGTTCCATCTAAGTTAGTACATTTGACTCTTATGGAGATGTAAACAAGATGTTAACCTAGTTTACACCATGTTCACATATAGGGGTGCCTAGCACAAGTGCTAAAACCAAAAGTTGATAAGTTGGAACCAAGATCAGAAGTTTGTTAGTTCATTGGGTACCCAAAAGAATTAGAGTTATTACTTTTATAGTCAGGTCGGTCATAAGGTGTTTATTAGTACAAATGCCAGATTTCTAAAAGATAACTATATGATGAGTAATAAGACTAGGAGTGAGGCGTTTACCTTGTTAGATTACAAACACCAATTCATGGGAATACTATATATAGTGGATAGCAGGTCACAAATATAAGGTATTGGAGTGTAGTTAACTCTCTATAAAGGAATGTTGAGTCAACTTCAAAATTAGGTTTTGAAGGAGTCGATACTATCTTATGGGTCCCAATGGTCCCCACTCAAGCTCACATACCTTGATGACTTAGTTTGTCAGGGTTGGATTGGTTCTTAGTTCACTTGTGTACATAAGGATATTTTGGTAATTATGTAAGATTGCACAGGGGTAAGTGAATGATATCTTTGGACTAGGCTAATTGATTAATTGGAGCCCTATTGGGTTAATTAATCAATTAGCAATCTTTTTAGGCTAGATTGAAAGGAAGCCCATAAGTACCCCTTTAGGACTTAGGGCTTCAAACTTTTGCCATTCTCTCCCTTCATTCCAAATAAAGAAACCTAGCCTCTAACCTAGAGATTTCTACCATCTATATGCCTAGATTCAAGGAGGAGTCATAGGGTGGAACATCGTTATGTTTACGATATCATCTACAGTATTGGAATATTCTACAATGATAGCAATCAATCTAAGAACATTTAGATCACAAGTAGGACACTTTTCTCTAGATTTATGGTTTTATTAGTGGTTTTTGAATACCTATTTGTGTCAACATGATTATTTCTCTAAAATCAGTATTAATAATTCTAATAATAGGAAAACTTATCTAACTTCCTAAGAAATTCTCTATAGTAAAAATGACATGGCACCAATTTAATTCACTTATTTGACCACTAAATTTCTTCAAATTTTGAAATCCAAATGCAACACATGTTCTTAATTTTTCTTTTTTAACTTTTCAACCACCACTTTACTAGAAAATTTTCAAACTCACAATTTCCACATGGCCTAAAATACCTTGATATTACAATATTCCTATGTGATACAATATAGAGAAGAGATTAGAGATTTGTGATGTGAGAGATTGACACGATTTAGATTAGATTAACATTAATTGAGATTACTTATTGGAGCCAAAATATTTGCCCCAATGGCACAATTTCAATATTATTTGTGCACCAAATGACACTCAAATCACCCAACTTTACCTAAATCAATGTTAAGGCCCTAGCCATGAGTTTAACTTTTATTTTAGAGATTTTATCTCAAGTTTAAGAGAAGAAAAAAGTGCAAGTTGAAACCATTTTAGATTTTGAAATATCGAGGGGTCAAATGAGAAATTAAGCGAGTCAAGACTCATGGAATTTAAGGAAATGCAAGACGAGGATGTCATGGCTTTGTTAGATGAGGATTGATCATTATGAAGTAAGAAAGAAGGCATGCAAACATAGACAATGAGGCATGAAGCAAATTCATCAAGTTGCATGGAAATTTGGAACTCAAAATCTAGTGGCAGCATATACTCTGATTTTGAAATGAAATTTGGGGCAACTCCCGAAGTCCATTTTAGGCAAGCTTTGTATTGTTTCGAAACTCTAAAAGTAAAAAATCCAACACTTCAAATGCTACACAAATCGAAGCTAAAACAATGAAGTTGTGCACATTTAAAGCAAACATAATAGAGAAGAATGTTGAGTTCGAAATTCACCATGTATTTCGAACTCAGCCCCTTGATTTTGAATTAAACCTCTTTCATCCACTTATGAGTTCAAAATTGACTTGGCACTCATCCAAATTTCGAACTCAGCCACTGGTGATCGAGTTTGAGCCCCAAGACACATTGAAACGAGTTCCAAATGCCTCCATCCAATTCGAAATGCCTTGTACTAATTTAAAACTCATAATTTTTGAAGCTTTTTAGATTGTGTATGACTTTTCCTTATAATAAGTGGCTAATGAGAGTGTGCCACATGTTAGGTCATTGATGATACTATACAAACTCTCTTAGTTCAAGGGTTTAAGGATCTTTTTATAAGAGTTTGACATGAGAGGCAGAAAAAGGTGAGAACTTTGGTTTGTTTCTCTTCTTCTTTATTAAGTATATTGTTTTTAGTTCTTATTGATTTAAATTATGGAATTTTATCCTTTTATGGATTTTGATTGTGACATCACCCCTATAAGAGGCTAAAATCTAACTTGGGGCTTAAAGCATGAAAACCTAATGGTTAGGAAATTTATAGGGACAATGAGTAAATCATTAAGATCATATTACTTAAAAGACCCTTGTTCACTTTAATTTCTATACCCTAAGTTAGATTGTGGAAAACCCCAGATTGAATCAATTGAATTTAAAATCAATATTCATTTTGTTATTAATTTTCTTTTTCTTAGTTTTATTTCATAAAAGTTAATTCACATATTGGTTTTTCACTTTAGGATTTAAATAAAAGTGATTCATGTATCCTAGTATTGACAAATTCCATAAGCCAGTCCTTGAGGATGATACTCAGAGTACTACAAAAGTCGTAGTGACTCTTTCTCTGGTTTTTCTTGACCCGAGTTGCTATGTAAAATGACTTAGTATTTTGGATAACTGAGAAGATCAATCAACTACATTCAAGGGTAGGAGGCTAGGTGTGACCATCTTGTCATCATAATATGGCCTCTGATCCACTCAAGATCCATCACCTATATATGGTGTGGTTAACATTCCATCACTTATCTATTATTAGTCCTATGAGATCCATGTTTGAGACATTGATAATCAAAATAAACCTTCATTTCTTATTAAATTTTCTTTGATTTACAAATGCATCACACTTATACTCGCAACTCATAGTAGATATATCATTAAATGGGTTTAGATGCTCTATTGATAACATGCCATAAGGACATTCACCACTCATTTTCAACTACTTTAGAGACTGCATATGAGATCAATACATTGCATGCTATCTTAGTGTCGTCACTATAAAAATGCAACGTTAATGGGCATAGGTAAAAACAAGCTGTGGAGAGGTATGAAAAAAAAAATTGAGGCATATAGACCAAATGAAGAGGCATATAGACCGAAGGAAGAGGCACATAGACCAAAGAAAGACATTCCTCCTCATCAACACCCAATATTGATAGTGTACCACTAGACCAATGCCTATTCCCTCTTACTTCAACTCGAGCTTGAGGATTCTCTCCAATAATACTAAGGCTTTCTTCAACCAAAGCCTTCAATTCTTTTACACTTGGATTTGCAGTTCTAATATGCCTTTATGAAACCCCTCAAGTGATGTCTTACAGTTGAAAACACAACATTACACTAATAAAAGATTAAACACTCAAGGGAGTACTTCCTAGTTTGCAATTTTTTTCTCAATTACACAAGAAAGCTAGGATTAAGGTGTATTAAGAAATGATTAGCAAATAGAAGAATGGTGCACTCAACAAAAATTTTTAAAACTCTTTAAAAATGATGTTAGAGTAATCTCTCAAGGTTGGTAAGTTCATAATGAACTTAGGAAGCTTTAAATTGAAGTTTAGAGTAAAACTACTCGTTAGGCATAATTTTAGCTCAATGAATCAACTAGGTGGTTGACCAAGGCACTAGTCATTAGAGAGCTCATACAATTTCAAGTAACCATTACTCAATCGACTAAGGTAAAATCTCAATCATCCCAAGCCTAACTTCTTGCACAAAATTCTTCTATCAGCTAAAGTTCGCTTGACCATCTCGAATAATTGAGGCCTTCCCTAGCCTCTCTAAAACAAATTGAGGTCTTTCTTAGCCTCTCTAAGACAAATTGAGGTTTTCCCCTTAATACTTTGAACCAATCAACCAGGAGCTTAACAATACTCTTTTGATTAGCAATTTTGAAAATTTACTAGATTTTGAGCTCAAATAGTTATTCAAATTGATATAACTTAGATTGATTTTGTATTGGTTTTCTCATCATCCAACTTTTTTGAAGGATTTTAATTAATTTAGACATTGATTGGATGAGTTTTTGAATTGTTAGTTGCCTTAAGAACATTTTCATGCATTCCTAGGTAGTGCACCTCAACATTACAACTTTTAAGATCCTAAATATGGTCTTTAAAAACTATGAATCTTCCATGGCATGATCTTGATTTCTATGCTATGGTTGATCTTTTCATTAGCTAGACAATTTTAAACTTGAATAAAGTACCTAACATTATTAAATTGTCATCCTTTGTTTTGTAATCATCAAAATTTACTGTGGAGACCTTAGGTTAACACATACTATACCTAGCTAACCAAAATTGAGTTGAACTTATATAAAGTCTCAAGAATAATTGGTTTTATAATTAATTTTTCATTAAAAATGATAAGCATTTCATATCCTATATTTATTATTTCATATTAAAAAGGAAATGGTATTAATTAATTTTCTTCTTAATTCATATTAATATGGGAAGGTTACTAGAGGTTTTTTTAAAAGGAAATATAGGAATGAATTAAAAGAAAGTTTAAGTAGTGTGAGTTTTTAACAAAATATTGGGAAAAGTGGGTTTTAACTCACTAATTTCAGAAAATATAGATAAAAAAAAAAGTGACCAAAACTTTTATAAATAAATTTTATATTCATTCATTAAAAATATTTTAAAATGTATGTACTTTTTCATAAGTCAGATAATTATTTTCTAAAATACCCTTTTACTTGATATATTAAATAAAATTATCAAAAAATAATTTATCATTTTAATTTGATAAAAGTATCTACAAATAAACATATTATAATTTTTTTATTATATAATATAAGATACAAATCATTTTAGAAAAAATTTCCAAGATCCTCAAGTGATAAATAAAATCTTTCTAATTCCCTAATTAATAATTATTTTATATTCTCTATTATATAAATCTACTCATCTTCTCATCCTTTTTTAATAAAATTGATTAAAAATTTTATTAGTTGATATTGACAATAAAATAAGAAATTTTAAAAATTTAAAAATACAATTAAAACTAAAATAATTAAAATAAATAAATACTACTAAAACCAAAAAAATAAAATAAAAATTAAATACAATTAAAATAAAATAAAAAACCTTAAAATTAGAAAATAAAATAATGAAAACCCATTGTATTTCCAACTCTTTCTCAAATTTATATTTTCTATTAGTGTGATTTAAAAAAATGAAAATTAGTATTTTATTTTTATATTTTTAGCTTTAAAGTTTTTTAAAATTTTAATTGTATTTTAAATTTTTAAAATTTCTTATTTTATTGAGTTCAGATCAATTTTTTTAAAAAAAAAGTTTGTCAATTAGTGTTATTAACCGAATAACTAAAGGTCATTTTAAGAAATAATTATTTAACTTGTGAAAAAATGCATGTATTTTAAAATACTAGTAAGTGTACGCATGACAAAGCACATGAGAGAATATAAAAAAGGTCCAACAAGAAAATTAGTATGTGAATTTATTCTTTCAAACCTTATATAGAAATAAAGTAAAGATTCAAAATCAAATAATTGAATTAAACATGAAACCAAATATATAAAAAATAATTGGGATTAGATATGAATAAGATTACACTTTTCGACACCAAATTTTATGATAATAAAATTATTTTTTAGTCAATTTTCTTAGATTAAAAAAATAAATATCACTTTGGTCATTGGTCATAACATTTACCAATTTTAATTTAAACACATTGTTCATTTCTTTTACACTAAATTTGTAAAAAAATTTGTGTTAATTATTTTATGTATGTTTAAATACTTTTTTCCTTTTATATAAAAGCTTTTTAATAAACATAAGAACAAAAAGGAATTAATTTGAGCAAGAAATTTGTGAATTAAAAAAAAAAATCTTTTAAAAAAAAATGAAAAAATCTCAAACTCACAGCATTGTCAGACATGACCCATCCGAAGAGTTGAAATAAAAAATTTGAAAAGAATAGAGAATGATAAAAGAAGAGAAAAAAATTTTAACTTTTAAGATAATAAAATTTATAATGGATGAGAAATTTGAAAAGTTTTCAAACTTTTAATAGTAAATTTTTATAACATTAATTATATTAATAGTGTGGTTTTAAAGAGAATGAAATTTATAATTTTAAGGCATTTTTGGAATGAAAACAGTGGAGTAAATAAAAAATTAATGATTGGTTTTCATACACTTTCGTTTCAAAAAAATAAAAATAAAAATAAAAATTTATATTAAATTTAAAAATTCTTATGGAAAAATTATTGACTTATATTATGTTGTTCAAAATTATTTTTAAAAATTATATTTTAAAAAACATATAAAGGAAAAATAAGTTTTGTTCTAAAAATATTTATAAAAATAAAAAGAATTAAAATCTCAATAGAAAATTTTTCATTGGTTTGATAAATTTTATATCAAAATCTTAATATTTTTAAAATAATGTTGTAATTTCTTAATAAAATTTAAATTATTTAAATAAATAATGTAAATGAGTAATGAAACTTTTTATTCAATAATTATCTATAATATAATAAGTGTTATTATTAATTGACTATTATTTAATTAAATATAAAAGTTTAAAAGATTTAAATATCTCAACATGAATGAAAATCACTATTATAGTTAGAAACTGTAAAACGTTTCATGCAAATTTTTTTGAAAAAAATTAATTTATTTCATTGAAGAAATGAAAGATAGGCTAGGATGAGAAAAAAAATTAATAATAAATATAAGTATTAAATATATTTTATTTATTTTTCTCGAAACAAAATTTTTATTGAAAAAAAAAAAAACATGATTTATGAGAGAATTCCAAACAAATCCTAACTATCCTTCATCTCAATTCTAAATTTGAAATCAAAAAAACAATTTGCAATGATCTCCTACTATAACCAAACTTCTCTCTATATATATTATAAATAAACTAAAATCAATGGTTGAGATTGATTGATAAACATCATATCGATAAATTATAGGACACTTCATCAAATAGAATGAAGGATGGAGTAGTTGTGCCGGATGGGACAGATTGCTATGTCCATGATAAATGTCTAATTTGAGAGATTTCCTACAAACATTAACCATTTCTAGTTTCAATTTCTTGAGAGCAATATTAGGATTAAATTTGAATATAAAATTAAAATGAAGTATTGAATTTAAATATAAAATCAAAATGAAGTTATGAACATTAACATTTCCGTTAACTCTAGTAATTAAAATCCTAAATTAAATCCCTATTGAGACCGTTAATGGAATAGAAATTGAAGGCAAATCAAAATATTAAATTTTTCATTACCTTTTAGGTTTATAATGGCAATTTTAAATTCCCTAACAAAAATTTAAAAAAAAAATTAAATTCTCATTTAAGCTTATTATGAGTATGAAAAAGATTAAATTTTAAATTATCTTTTAGGTTTGTGGTGGTAATTTCATAATATTTACGTGAAATAATCAAAACTTTAATTAATGAAAAGATTAAATTCATATTTAAGTTGATTATTAGTATTAAAAAGATTAAATTTTGAATTACCTTTTAGGTTTGTGATGATAATTTTAGAAATGACTTTTGTTATGCCAAGTATTTAAAACCCCAACCAAGTGAAAAGATTAAATTCTCATTTAAATTGATTATTAGTATTGATAAGAGTATTTTTGAAAATAAAAAAAGCAAAAAACATATCGTACTTTTATAAGTAGTATAGATTTTCAAATAATGAAGATAAAAAATTGAGGTTCCTTTTCCCATATTTTTTTAAATTAGTAAGTAAAAACCCACTTTTCCCTAAAATACATATAAGAATAACCTTTACCAATAAGGAAGAGCAAACAATGTTATTAACATCATTTTTTAAAAGATACTAATTAAAACTCTTCATATATATTAAATGGAATTTTCTAAATCACGTGCCATTCACGTGTTATACTAGTACGTCGAAGCAACTAAGCCAATTAAACCAATTACATGTATAATTTTTTCTCTTCCTTTTTAAGATTAAAAGCTCCATAAACACTTTATTATAATTAACCTCCTGCAGATAATTATTATCATTCACAAATAAAATTAGTTCTGTTTGAATATTTTCTTAAAGAGATTGTTTTCTTTTTTAGCTCTTATCGTTCATGGTATTCCCCAAATTCAACAAGATATTATGGCTATGTTTGGTTCCAAAACATTTAAGGGAAAATGTAAGGGAAATAAAATAAAAAGGAAAAGTGAAAGCAAAGATAAATAAAAAAAAAATAGATTTAAAGACAATAAATTATTTTTATATCATTATTTAAACTCATTTTACTTATTTTCCTCAATTATATAAAGATTAAATAATTTGAAAGTATATAAATTTCTAATTAATTTTAATTATATTTAATTTTTTTTATATTTTTCATAATGAAATCAAATATAAAAAAAAACGTTTTTATTAATATATTTTTTTCTTTTTTTAATACTTTCTACGAACCAAACATAACCTAAATGTTTAGTTCTTGTATTTTCTCTAATACAATTCACAAGATTTAAAAAGTAGTATTTCTTTTATCACTCAATCAATCATGTCATTATATATTGGTTGTATTAATATGTTATGATAATTTTATATGAAGAAAGAGTAGTAAATTAATCACTATATGAGTTTCCAAAATCCTTTATGAATGCAATGAAGCAGATTTTTCGACTGGGTTTATTGTCTTTTTAACTCCCTAAGAATGACTAATTTTATTTAAATAATTTATAATTTTAAAAACTTAAAGTTACGTTAGGTTCTCAAAAAGTATTAGAGAAAGAAAAAAAATATATAAAGGAAAATAATTTTCTCATGTTTGATTTTGTTGTAGAAAATGTAATAGATACAATTAAAATTATTTAAAAATTTATATATTTTAAAATTATTTAATATTTATATATAAGAGTTTAATAAGTAAAAAAAAAATTGAAGTAGTAAATAAAAATAGTTTATTAACTTTAAATCTATTTATTTTTATTTACTTTTTATTTCCTTCTATGTTTCCTTTTCATTTTCTTTCTCTTGCATTTTTCTTCAAACTTTCTAGGATCCAAACATAGCCTAATAAAAAAATCAAAAAATGTTATTTCTTTTAAAAATTTTATTTTATCTTATGTAAGAAATTAATTTATATTTAATAAAATTTTTATAATATCAATATTCCTCTTTAAAAATTATAACTCTTACTTTAACTTTGAACTAAAGTAAAAAAATTGGAACATAGGAAGACCAAGTGGGTGTTTAGCAAACCAACTTAAAAACTTAAAGTAACTTAATAACTTAATTTAAGTCATTAAGTATATTAAGTATATTTAGTAAAATAACTTAATGGCATGACTTAAAATGAAAAACAACTTTAAGTAATAAGTAAAAACAATTAACTTGTTCTTAAATCCATATTTTTATTTTACCCTTTTACCATCATTTGTTTTAATTACCTTCATCATCTCTTTTGCTACTCCACAACCTCTATTGTTACTTGACCTTATTTGCCCTCGTTATATTTTATAAAGATAAATATGTCAATATGATGTTTTAAAATAAATTTTAAGTTAATTTTATTAAACAATTTTAATACTTAGGTGGTGTTTGTCTTTTTACTTAATTTTAAATAAAACCTTAATGCTTAATAATATTAAATATTAGGTCATTTGTTTTTGTAGTATTTTATTTCTATTAAGTATTAAAAAGTAAAAAAAACCAATATATTATTTTTCTATTTAAAAAAAGTTACATATTTTGGCTTTTTCTATTTAGTAAAAAGTTTATAATAAGTCATAAAAAAATAAAAAACAAACAACCTAAATTCTGAAAACAAATTGATTTAAGTAAAAAATCAAAAAAACAAACATCACCTTAAAATAAAATTTAAATAATAAATTTTAAGTTAACAACTTAAGTATTATTTAACTTAAAATCAACTTAAATCATTATTAAGTTTTACCAGCAAGCCTAAGTATATTCAACCCACCACGTTAGATGTGTATATTTTATTTTCATGCGCAATCGAATAGCAAGTGATTCCCACTCCTAACTTTCAACTAAAAGACATGCATTAAGCCTCCTCTAGGTAGTGAAAGACACCAAGTTATCAAGACTAAAGTCGACATCAAAGGAATAAGAGCCCAGATATGATAAAGCCCAATGAGAGCCAGCCCTTATCTGGGTTTTCCCACCCCATATAAGTGGGCAGCCCATTTCCTTGACTTCCCAAGCACCAAGTATGATTGATAGGTCGTTGATAAATGGGCGGTATTGCAGTGATTTCAACATATGGAAAGTAACAGAACTGCTCAACATACAAATACACTGAGCTCTTGATTTTATTGAGGAGCACAACCATGTAGATTCTCTTCTCAATCAATAAAAATTTTCACATCAAAAGGAAAAACAAAGAAAAATCCATGTCTATGTAAAAGACCTGCTTCTCCTTATTGACAACTATACACTGAACAGCATATGAACAAGTACTTGGACTCTTAAATACAAAGAAAATTTCACCTTTATCTGTAAGCCAATTCTTCATTAGTTAGATAATGAGACATTCAACTTGGTATGCAGTTCAAAGAGCTGACAAGAAGAAACTACCTTTTTGACTGCATGAAATTATCGTTAGGGCACGGGCCTTCTTCCCTAGTGTTCTTGATGAACACACCTACATTCACCTGTCAATGCACATCCAAATATAAAACTTCACTTCTTAGGGCAAGGAAGGACGAATCAACTAGCCCTTCATCTTATTTTGGTTGGAGCTTATGTATCCTTCAATCCCATAATTTTGATATACTCCTATTTGATTCTCTTCCCACCATCGCTCCGCTTCCCTCTCAGTAAATCGTTTGCGGCTGCATGAAAGACACATATCCAAGTACTAATCCAAGTTAAAAGTTGATTAGCATTAAACGTTCTGGAGTTACTCACTTGGATAGTGATCGAAAATACTAACCAAAAACATGGTAGGATTCAAAGGGAATGATCATAACAGATATTACAACAGGATATGTTGTTTATGTTGAAGTACAATGAACAAAATCATTATGCTCATTTATGATAGGAAAATGAATAGCCAAGCAACCTTTTAAATGCAACTGCATTCAAATGAAGATTGTAATCAGTAGAAAAATACCTGAATCTCACCCGCTTGAGGCCTCTTTGCCCACTTGCTAAAGTTATGAATGTGATATATACGCCAGGTTCATACTGCTCCACCCATTCAAGCTTGGATGGCTTAGTTCCATTCTGTCTAGGATCTATTTTCTCGAGGCATGAATCCTCTACTGATCTAGTATGGCCTTGACACTCATCTCTCCCATACATAGATCTCAGGGAATCAGAGAACACAATTGGAGAGCCACACAGACTATCTAGCTGTCTCTCTTTCGGAGTATCTACATATCTTGTAATGATTTGAGGCAGCTTTGAATCAATTCCATCCTTTGCATCCCTTTCAGAAGAAAGTTTCTCTGACATCGTATGAAGCTAAACAAAGAATATACTCATCAATCCCAGATCATTTATAGCACAAATGAAAGTACATGAGTATGATTCCTATAGAATTGGACAAAAGACAAGAAATGAAATTATTTGAGTTTGAAACCTATGGAATTTGACCAGCTCCTCATGTAAAAAGTAGATAAACTTAAACAACGATTTTGATAGAATAGAAAGGTAATGTTATCAGCCAAAAGCAAAACATGACCACACTATATATGTCTGAAGAACATTTCTATAGATCTCAATAATCTCCAATTATTTTAGGAATAAAGAGAAAGAAACCAATCATATAAAACACTAAATATCATTTCTTAGACTCTTGATCCAAGACAAAATGGGTCACAAGGAAAAGCAAAGTTTAAAGAGTGAAATCCAGCAACCATCTCATGCATATTTAAACTTTGGGTTGAATGAAGCAAAGGGCAAACTAATCATCATAAGAGCCAATTATCGAATGGAGTTGGGGCAACAACAGATTTTCATTTAAATACAGAGGAAATTATAGAAAAAATTTAAAACAAATAGGAAAATGAAAATATTATTTATTTGTCTAGAACATGGCATCTCATATGAAATGGCAACAAATAAGTATAACCAGTGATAGCCACAACAGAAATTTATTCATTTGCATCTGAAAAAAAAAATGGATATACTAAAAAACAGTGAGGAAAAAAACCAAATAAAGAAGGATATGATGATTTACCTGCTATAAAAAAATAATTAAATAAAATAAAAAATTGCTATCAATTTCTAACCATTCATTACTGAAAAAGCTAGGGAACCCTTCCCCACTATATTTATGATGGCCACATTATCCCAAGTAACATTTGACAGAGCACCAATTCGATGGTTTATTGCAGAATGCCTAGATTTGTTTTGCCATGTCTCCATGCATTCAGATGCTAAGAACGATTTTGTTTGCCATGGGATATCCAAATCCCTTTTATATTTGCAGAAAAGAAATCCGGAAATTGGGGTTGTATGTTAGAATCATGGTTTCAAACTTCATCAGACATGCACAAAGATTTCATCCCATCAAAATATAAAAATAAAAATAAAAAACTACCAATGATGCACATAATTTCACTTTTATGATAATTAAATCAAACTTTCATTGGAGTTAAAAAACCTTGCAGTATGTCCCACTGATTTGTTAAGAAATATGGCTATCAACCAACTAAACTGACAACAATAAGCGGAGATTACCCTTGATGATAAAGCTTTTATAACCTCCTTTGCTGCTTTACACTTAGCAGCTTCCTCCCTTGCTAGAGACCATGTTTCTTGTAATTGTTGTTGACATTCTTGAATCTTCTCACTTCTCATTTGACATAGCTTTTCAAGGCTCCTAGCCTATTAAAATTAAATGAATTTTGGTTGAGAAAGAATATTCCGAGACAATATCTGAAAGCAATTTAAATTTCACAGGATGCGAATAAAGCAATGCAACAATGTTACATGTGTTCATCCAAAAGAGGAATTATGACTAATCAGGGAAAAATATCTATATATGGGAGAGATAAAGCCTCGTAATGACAAAAGTCTCTCCTTTATACTATTAATTTCAAATACAGAACATAGAACATAGAAATATCATTGCCAGGAACATTAATATCAAATTTTCCATAATAAAGAATCCTTTTGCAAATAAGATTCCTCCTGTTACATTTTGGATGAGGAGCAGAATTTAAGACTTTTTCTTTCAGAATCAAGGAGCAAAAAGCACCAAAACCCAGAGGCTGGTTAATACAATTAAAACCAACTATACAGATAGGCCCTGCCCCTACAAATTTGTTTCTCTCCACCTTCATCCAGTCATAGTCTGAATCCTACAAGCCACGAAACCCTTTTTCAGAGGCTCAGCACATGATATTTTCAGCCATAGCCTTGTTTCTTTTAGTGCCTTCAACTCAAACATATTATTTTTTCCTAGGATACCAGTGATATAGGTTTACATGACCCATCCCATCCACGGCAAAACTACTAATTTCTCATGTCATGAACATATGGTTCAAATTCTAATCATGGCAGAAGGGACTCAAAATGGTTGGGCCACAGGTTATGTCATAATGAGCTTTAGAATCTCAGCCAAAGTAAACATGATCTCTACTCAGAAATGAGTTATATGGGTATTGTCAAATACCCTTATGCAATTTTAACCCATAAAGGGTTATCATTGTTTCAAAAGGTGTAGAAGTTTGAATAGATAATAGAAGATTTGTTGAAGAGCTTCCATGAAATCTGTGTTATGACCTCTACTGTGCAATTTCTTGTTTTGGGTTGTGTTATGACACCCTGGTGTCATTGGGTTTGCCCCCTAGTGGTTTATTTTCCATTTAATTTGTATCTTGGATAGCAAAATTATTTGAACAATTCATATTCTCTCAGTTCATGATAATACAACATCCAAGATGCATAACCATGCAAAATTCATGTAGAGAAAACCAAGAAACGCATGTGCACCCAGGCAGGACACAAAAAACAGAGCCAAATTAGAGCTTATCTAAATGT
Organism: Vitis rotundifolia; assembly: GCA_030254885.1. Lineage (NCBI taxonomy): Eukaryota > Viridiplantae > Streptophyta > Magnoliopsida > Vitales > Vitaceae > Vitis > Vitis rotundifolia. The sequence continues at coordinate 9,873,126 of CM058154.1, forward strand.
TTATGGCTGATCCACACCTTTTGATGTAATCAGCATTCTTAAAAACATGTAATATAAACATCTACCTATTTTATGAACTAATCTAGTAGTGTCAAGAGCAGAAAGCTGACAATTCCATGTGGTGTGCATAAGTGCTTGAGAGAGACATACATATCAAAAGACAGGAAAAACATGCATTTAGATCCCCGGGGAAAAGTTAAGAGGATGGAAAAGTTACCTCAGATCTCAACCTCTCAACTTCTTCAATGAGAATCTTATCTGTGTCTGAATAATCTTTCTCCATGTTCACAACAGTGGATACCATATATTTAGATCCCTGGGGGCTTTGTTTCCAACACAGAGGAACAGACGATAGCTGATTATTGGAAAGAGGAACCAATGCAATAGAATTTTCTCTACAATATTTTTCAAATAGAAAAGGGCATGGAACTTGACCCCATCTAGGCGGTCCATTTGACAAAGAAGAAACTGGTTCTACAGTCTGCTGGTTTTCCACTTGGTTTTTGAATGGTTTCTTTTCATAGGATTGGCTTTCCTCATTACAGGGCTGTCCAACCGATGAAAATTGAGTCTGTGCAGGAGTTCCTTCCCCCCTGTCCTCTTTCTCATCAAACGACGTCTTTTGTGTCATCGATAGCTGTCTTGGACTATGATTTTCCAGCTTCAATAGTCTACTTGAATGTTTAATCCTTTGCAGATAGGTGTAGCATGGATCACAAACTCGAAAAGGCTTTTTTTTATTAGGCGCTAGAGATGCATTTAGAACCTTCTTATTACTACACGCACGACAGAATAGAAGACCACAATTATAACAATTATGCTTCTTCCTTGTAAACCCAAAAGCCATTCTACATCCACTACAAGCTGATTGGTCAGTGCTAGATATAGACTTGTGTAAACAGATTGCAGCAGTTAAACTTGATCCACAAGCAATACTTTCTACTTGTCTATCTCTCAACGCCTCCACTACAGTTGGGGAGTTCCTATCTTCAGTATCACCTAATCCTAACTGCCCATTTGCACCCATGCCCCATGTATAAAGGCTTCCCTTTGATGTCAATGCAGCAACATGATATGATCCTGATGAAATCTCTTTAACAAATTCGTCTTTAAGCTTCCCTCCAACAATTGCAATTGATTTATCCTTGGCTTGTGGATTTCCTAACTGCCCGTGCACTGCACTTCCCATTGTGTAAACTGTCCCCAAACATGTAAGTCCGACAGTCAACATTCTCCCACAAGAAACCTGAACAAAATCATGATCCACAAGTTGTGCAACACATGTTGGTAAAAGCTTCCTCTCTTGATCACCATGCCCAAGTCTTCCTTTATCCCCATCACCCCATGTAAACAACTTCCCACCTTTAGTGTTGAACTTCAGGCGGTCAGCCCTGACTTCCACAATAGCGGCTGTATGCCATGGTCCACATGCAGCAGCTTTAACCCATAAACCACTGAGAGACTCAACTTCTTTCGGTTGAGAAATGCTTTCAAGCTTCCCATGCCCAAGAACCCCAAAAGTTCCATCTCCATAGGTAAATAATTGCCCAGAAGTGGACACAATTGCCATATGCCATTCCCCACAAGCAACATTTGATACACTTATACCATTCAAAGGACCAGAAAGCTGACTTGGTAGCCACTGACTTCTCTTTCTCCTCTCACCCACTAAATCTATACCAGAACCATTGTCACCCCATGTATAGAGTTCACCAGAATGCGTCAGAGCACACGTTTGATATTCCCCACAGGAAACTGATTTTACAAGGACACCAGTAAGGGATTCAACAATTTTTGGGCTGCCCATATCCATGTTAACTTTATGCCCAAGCCTTCCCCCACTCCCCTCACCCCAGCAAAAGACTTCCCCCTGTTTGGTAACTAGGGCAGCATGCTTCCCCCCTAAAGATATTTCTCGCACATCTAACATTGTGGTGGATTCTAGTAACTTGGGAAGCAAAGCATCCGATTGCATCCCATTTTGGTTACCAAACCTATAGACCCCACCTCCTAAGATCCCTCCTTCTATTCCTTCTCCCCATATCATGACATCCCTCAAAATATCATTCTTTTCTATTTGTGGTGATGCATGAGAAGGTGCAGCAACCCGACTCAGCATATCTGTTTGAATTTCTGTGCCAGCATAGATTTCTTCCCCCTGTTTGAGATGATCTGGTTCAACATAAGGAGAACTTGGAAGTGAGACATCCGCTACATTTTTCACATTCGATACACTCGATTCTGATGAATAAAAGCTATCAGCAGAATACGATAAGCCATCAGAAAAACACCTCTCTGAAAGAGACTGTGTAGGGCTTCCACATAAGCTGCGTACCTTCAGAATATAGAATGACAAAATAAAATAAGTGAAAGGCATAAGGTTGAACATCAAGGCCAAGGATGGATATACCATCATATCCTGAGTTAAAATTGATTCTAGTCATAAACGAACATTACAAAAACATTCCTCAACATGGTTAACACAGAGGAATCAACTATTTTGATACTGAAAGAATAGTATATAACATCCTATTACAGTTAAAATCCCAAGAAATATAACTACAATCACTTGATACCAGTGGAAATTTGTAGTGAGCTCAACCGATATTGTTTGTTGTATCTCACTAACTTTTCTTATTTTAAGTACTTTCAATTGCATTCGATAACATTTCTTCATTCGAAAACACCATTCACCATTCCAAACAGGAAAAGATCACATTTTCTCATCTAGAATAGAAATCCCATGGATCTCACACTCCTATAAGGACAAACCTAAAGCAATTTTCTTTTCTTGTTTCGAGCTTTACTTTATTTGTGTTTTAATGCACATCTACGCATTCAGGTGTCATTTTTTACAAAAACATAATTCTACATGTTCTATTGTTTGCATTCATTCTCTTCTTCTGATGTGAAAATTCTTGGAGAAAAGAAGAAGGGGCGCTTGCTTTCAGAATCTTCACATGCAAAGGCATTTAGGGCCGCATGGATGATTACTCAAGCGTTATATAGAACCTAGATAACCCAATTTTAGCACTCATAACACAATTTTAGCACCCATAACACAATAACCTATGAATTATGAATGAGAACTACAAATAACTCCTAAGCTTTTCACGGAAGCTCTACATTACTCAGGTTGATTCCTATATGAAATCACACCTGTTTTCCTTATCATTAATTGCTAATGCCCATTCAAATTCAGTCTTCTTTTTCCTTATGTAACCTTAAAATACTTTCCATTCATTTATTTTTGTAACTCTCTAACTAGTTACCATGTTTTCCTAATAAATTTTAAATTGCTAATTATTCCAAACACAGGATAACCACAAATGGTCAATTGCATGTCTGCCTCTAGAAAAGGGTATGTTATGAGCAAGTTAAATGATATGTTTTCCAGCATCAACCACAAAAGGAAAGGTATTAAGTGGTCACCTGACTAAACTTCGGTGTATCCTCTAGAAGTCCTAGATTATGCTTTCTTCGAAAATAACCTGCTGGGCTATTGAAACAAGTTTGTACGCCTACGCAGTTTCTGAATGTGCTCAATTGTCTAGGATGTTGGCATCTGGATATCACAGCTTTCAAGCCTAAAAACCAAGAATCAGCCTGTGCTTTGTCCTTGCATATCTGTGATTAAGATAGATAAAAAGTATCAGGATTAACTAGCAAAGATATATGCAAGAAACTGAACCAAAGATTTCAAAAGATTACCAGATCAAGTGACCGTTCGCCATTAGCATAGACAAGTGAAAAGGACCGACACTCCCTTTCTTCTTGAAGCTGCCTCTGAAAATTTACCTACAATACACACAGATAAAGCATAATGGAATATCACCACCAGCTCATGGTTTAAGCATACAATTTAACTTGGATATTAGCTCTTATTTACATACAGTTCTTTGCCCAGGTATAATCTTTGTAATTGAGCTCAATCTCAATTGTTTTTCCTCCTGTCCAGAATACCAAATCAAAAACTTCTCATCCTGAAATCCAAATGACAAATTCAAATTCCAAATTTGTTATTATAAAGCTCCTTTAGTAAACAGACAAACAGAAAAAATGAAAAATAAAATGAAAAATGCTTTAGTGTTATTTTTCTTCCATTCATTTCACTAAGTAGTATTTTTAACTTGTAGATGCAAACAAAAGCATACTTTGTTTATCAAATCTTTGTTTCACAAGAGGTTGTATTTAATAATGGAAATCTACATCACAGTGCCTGCAAAAAATTCTTATCCCTATAGTGTTAGATTTTAACATAAATTGAAATCCTTAGAAATTGAATTTATCACACTTGAGTACTGAGAGAATTCACTCAAAGAACAGGGACAGGGACAAGTTCTAGTGGAACTTCAGGGAAAAAAAATAAACAACATTGGTTAAGACAGGCATTTTTTGACAGAAGATGGTAAATACTATGGCTTAGGAAATAATATATGCAATGTTCAACAATTTTCCATTAATTTACCCTGTATCTCAACTCTATGAGGTCGACCATACAAATATTTAGCCAAACTAATCTCTACTACATATACCCTGTTACAAATTCATGGAATCTAAGCATAAATCCTTGTATCCAATATCGCTTATTTGCATTTTTGCACACGAAGCAGTATAAGGAGTTCTGATTATAATGTGATTTGTGATTATGATGCTTCCAAAGTTTGAAAGTTAGGCTCATACTTCAAATATATCAGAATCTTCAAAAGTTCTTTGAAGAAATAGTCCAAAGAGCTGTCTTTGGTTTGAAAAAACTAGTACTTCAAACTCTGCTCATTGGTACAGCTCCATGAAGAAATGATTTTATGCATTCCAGTGAAAAATTCTCTCAAAATATAAGCCATAAAAGATGTTACTACCGTAGATAGCCTAAAAGGGCAGAACTTCGGCTTCCCTCTCCGTCCACACCTCAAAAGATAAGCACCCTTTTTCAAAGTCACAATCGCCTGCACAAATTCACAAAAAACATAGAAAGGATATTAATTTTCTACAAAAACAGAAAATACATCTCAATACTATCTCAACCAAGGACATATCTCTCACAGAACTTCAAAAAACATTTAACAATTCATTTTCTGATCTCGAACAATTTTGGAAAAATTTTTACCGAATATAATCAAACTAAAATCAGCACAATTTTTTTTAAAAAAATATTTTTAGGAACAAGAGGTTCAATAATCAAACTCTGAAATTGGTATCAACTAGAAAATGCAAAGGTGAAAAAGAAACCCAAAAGAAAAGAAAAAACAAAAGGTAGGACCAAAAAAAGAAAGTGTAGATTCTGGAAGGATTAACAGACTCATGGATTGTTACAAGACAAAACTAATGAGTGCTAAAGGCCAAACAAAAAGGCAGTGCCATGAATCAAGACACTATAAACTTTATTTCACACATAAAATACGATTTTATTTAGTTCATTAACTAAAGCCCACGTCTGGATTAGGTTCCATTATTGCAGCAAGAAATGTATACTGTTAACATTCCATGACACTGCAGCAAGAAACATTGAGATGATATAAGCTCAAATGTACTAAAAGCACTTTGAATACATATCCACCCAAAATAATAATAATAAATTAAATAGACAAAAATGAACCAAAAAAAAAACCCCATATGTATTTCCCAGCTCTAAACGAAGTAAAGGGCAGTAGATTTGAAGTATATGTTTATCATGACTCCAATCAATCTTTATCCTACTCCTACTCTCTGCTGATCATGGAGAAGGGAAGAAAGCTTTGGCAGTAGATTCTCAAACACCACATTTTCAAATCAGTAGCAGCATATACTGCTGGATGGCTAAATTGAATAATTTACCAACTGCAAGTTCTAATCCATTAAAGAAGAAGACTATGTGCAAAAAAAAATAATAATAATTAAGAATAAATAAAAATTTGCAAACAAGTAGAACAAACCAAGAAAGCAGTAATAACTAATGATCAATAAAGAGCACACCAAACACCAAATGCAAGTTGGAAACCCAATTAGTCTTCCACCCTGACATTGCTCACAAAAATCCACAACATGATAAAAAGTAATAATTAGTAGAAATTCAAAACCCAAACCAAAGAATTGGTGGACTGATCTACAGAGCAAAAACCCAGAAAATGATTCCAAATTCAGTGTTTTCTTTCTTCTGATAAAAATCAGATTTTGAATCTTTGATCATACCACGTCAAGTGCCTTAACTAAAAGGAGAGCTGGAAATGGGCATTGGTTTGGGAAAAAAATGAAGAACAAAGAACCAGATATGATTCAACTCAGCAGTTTTTTACCAAGAAGGGAGAAGGAGAAACAAATACAATTCACAGTGGAGACAAGTCATGCACCAGATATTTGCCATTTCTTTTTCCATTTTTGTTGGCTTTGACAGGAAAAAAAACAGAGAAAAAGCAGAAAAAGAAGAAAAAAGAAAACCTGTTCAACAGCTCTGTCAAATGGTACTGTAGCTAAGGATTCTTCACCCATATTTGGCAGAGAAATTCATGGGCAGACAAAGAAGGCAGAATGAGAAGAGGGTTTGGTTTCCTGAGAAGGGAACTTGACAACAGAGGAATGTGTGAGAAGTAAGAATGCAGAAGATGCCTCTGCTCTGCAGAGAATCAAGGAAGAAAGAGAGAGAGAACTGTGAATGTGATTTTTAATTTTCCCTTTTTTGTTGCCTATCTCTATCTACTGAATCTATTCTTTCCATTACTGTAGTTCTCTTCGTTTCTCGTGCGCACCCTCTCAAAAATACTCAAAACACAAGGGTTCAATTTCTTCCCCCTACTGCACGTGTTCCCCTTATGCCACATGCCCTTCCTTTTTCTTTTTTTTTTTAATATATTATAATTATTCTTTTTTTTTCTTTTAATTTATCATTCATTAACATATGGTATGTTGTTTATACTATTATTATTATTATTATTATTAGAACAACGCTATTCTCGCTATATATCCCGTATGTTTCACATGTATTCCCATCCGATAACATGATTTAAAATTGTTCGGAATCGCTATTTATTTAAAAACTTTAAATATGACTCTTAAAATAAAATTTACAATCTACCATTTTTATTATATTTTATTATTATTATTATTATTATTAGAGTTTTTTAATGGATTTATATATATATATATATATATATATATATATTTATATTTAAAAAATAATTAAATTGAAAGAAAATAAATTATTTGATGCAAAAACATTATCAAGATAAAGAGGAAAATAAACAACACCACCAAAATATTTGATGGAATGCATAAAATGAACTTGAAATGTGAGTTTTAGAGAGAATTTAGGAGAGGGATGATGGAGAAAAATGAGAAAGGGAGAATTGGAATCAAACCTAGGATACCATGTAGTTAAAAAGAAGAGGGGGAGAGAAAGGGAGGGGGGTAAAAGGAAAAATGAGAGAGGAAAAGAGAATGAGAAAATTAATAACAAAGTCATGATGGGCCGACCAATGGCCAGAAGTGTCTCCTGTGAGCAGACGGAATTCAGTAGACATTCACGTCTTTGATATCCTTGTGCAAACCCATGTCCTGATCAAGGGTAAAATGGCAATATATCCCAGTCTATTTGTTAATTATATTTTGATTCATAATAATCATAGATTAGGTACTTTTGGTGTTTGGTCTTCTTCAATGATTGAGGTTTTACAACGTTTTTAAAAACGTTAAATCAGAATAAAGAAAACATATATACTCATCCTTCCATATGAGATTGTGACTAGTATCTTATATACATATAACATTATCATGTTTGAAATGAGCATGACTTTTAAAGTCTTGATTTTCAAAGAAATTCCTCAAAATTATAAATAAAAAAAAATATATATATATATATATATATATATCCAAGATTTTTGTTTTGTAATTGTTTTCAAAAACAGTTTTTTATTCTTCAAAACAAAGAATCGTAAAAACTTATTTGACAACCAAAATGACAGAAAATAAAGTATTTTCTAAGTTTTATGAGGGTTGTTTTAAAAAATAATTATATAAATATGTAAAATAATTAAAATTAAAATATTAAATATAAAATTTATTTTTAAAATATATTTAAAAATATTAAAAATATTTTAAATTTTCAAATAGATTTTTGTTTTATAAAATATTATAAAATAATTTTTTAAAATAGTTATCAAATATATTTTTAAAATATATTTGATAGTGATTTTAATAAGTATTTTTCTCTTTTCTAATGTTTGAATAATAAAAAATTTTAAATGTTAAAATGACTCCAAACACTTCTAATTATCACTGTAGCATTCTAAGATTAAAAAAAATAAAAATAGAAATTATTAACTTAGAAGAGTGATATTACATTTAATTGTCTGTTAAATAGGGACTATCATGGTCCCAATCCCATGTTATTTATATAATTTATCATCTCATTTTAATAAAAATAAATAAATTATCATCCCAATCCAATAAAAAAAATATAAATGGAGGTATAAGTCAAACAATTTCCAACACCCACTCCCCCGATTAGCTTTTTAAAATTTTTATAAAAATTTTATTATATTAAAGTAAATATATTATATAAATAAATAAATAAATATTATAATTTTTTTTGTAAGAAATAATTTTTTATTTTATATGACACAAAAATTAAAAATTAAATTATTTTTTATTCAATTACATATATAACTAGGCAGGAATGAGGTTAGCAATATCTGAATTCTTCTTAAATCCAATTGACAAAAAAAGAAAAACAATCTCAAAATTATCTTTAATTCATTTAAACTTCTCACAAATTTCATCTTATTAAAGACCAAATAATATGGGTACCTAAAAAAATTCATCCCATTGTCATCTCTAATTCATAAAAGTATAATTACCGTCTTTAATTTGAATATCCTAACTTAATGATCGTATAATCATATATGTTCACAGTTAAGGTCTATGTTTCATGGGATAAAATTATTTTCCAAGAATCTTTCTAGGAGCTAGTGGCATATCGGATAATATGAACATGTCTCGTCTCGAAGATAAAGAAAGAAAAATTCAATCCCTAAAGCAATTCATATAAGAAGAGCTATCGGCATTACCACCGGGCTATTGGAGCTGTTAGCGCAATTGAATCAGAATATGCTCTAACCGTTGGAGAATACCCTGAAATAAGACTTTCTCGCATCCGGAGTTCAAATAGGCTAGGCCTCCTCGCACATAGAATGGACGAATCCACTGTTAGGCCAAATGCCCTCTTTGTTGAAGGAAACGCCATTAATAGAACTAGTAAAGAAAGACACAAGAAGCTAACTGAATGGGAACTGAGAAGCTGGTTGTTGAGTGTATAATGGGATGTCTGAATGGCATTTGTTGTTGTTTTCAGCCAGGTACAGTCACGGGCAACTGGGCATTGCCGCATTGGCCAACCTCGCTTCTCTTCTTTTCTAATTTTTATTTTATTTTATTTTTTTCCACCCCGTCAAATATCACTTCAATTTAACCTTCAAAGTACACATATTTGATTGATTGAATGATTAATCATGTGATTCTTTTGTGTGCGTGTCTAATATCCACATTCCTAAACATTTTTAATAATAATTTTCAACAAATCAACACCACAAATTGTTAGACTAGTCAAAATTAAATAATTCTTTTTTATTTGAAAAATTAATTAGGTTGGATAACGATGTGCCCGATTGATAAGTGTTTTACATTTTTATTTAATAATTTTTTATATAAATATTTTAAATTACTTAAAAATTATATTATCGATCATTCGATCTATAAAAAGGAGTACATCAAACAATTTTTACTTTTTTTTAATGAAAGAAGCCTAAAAGTAAATACCTATATATACGATTAAAAGATGAGTTACGATAATCTTCAAAACTAAATTTTATAACATCTTTAGAGAAATTTGATCATTAAATAATTAATTCTAAATTATAAATACTTTTCTTAATTAAAGAATCTGTTATTTTATTTATTTTCTTATAAATATGACGATAATCATAAATATTTAAATTTGAGATAACTTCCAAATATCCTTTATTAATAACATAATAAAATTAAAAATATTCTTATTTTTATATTAATTATTCTCGAATCATCCTCAATCTCTAAATTTAAGAACCCATCATTTTTTACATATATATCATTTCTTAAAATTATAAATTCAATGATAATTATTAAAATATTACTTATATATCTACTTACAATCATTTTGAGTCTCTATTCACCCATTATAAAGTACTTTTATTCTTTATTCTTGAAACATTAAAATTTAATTTAAAATTTTTATGGATGGAAAACATCCAACAAGGTACATTATGCCCTTGGGTCAAACAATCAATCTGAATGCATGATAAATATGTTGTGAAAGAAATAGAAGGATGCCAGGTCTTTTTTATTATTTTATTTATGGTGAGGGAAGGAAAAGCATTGTTGACCAGCCAGCTATGAGTGAAGAAGAGAGTATGTGGAGAAAGATGGAGACAGAGGACTGCTGGGTAGATGGTTTTAAGTCAAAGAAGTATCAGAGAGCATTGATAGCTCAACACCCTCTCTGCAGTGGATATGTTGTCAGAAGTGAGAAGGAAAAGGGTGGTGGGTGGATGGTGGAGGGTGGAGGGTGGAGTAGGAGAAATACATAGATAATTGAGAATGCACAAGCCTCCAAAGTTAGGTTTACCAAAAGTTAGCTATACTACACCATTTTGCCGCCTATGTTGGACTTTATAAATATTCACCTTTGACCTTTCCATCCTTTTCCCAATATTATATTTAACACGGCCCCTTTTGGATTAGATTTCCAGGCCCCAGAATCACGTTTACAGTAATTGTCTAATCCACTAAACTAAATAAAAAATTATTATTCTGAAAATGGATAAAAAGATATATATTTTTTAAGTCTAGAATGGCCTCGAAAATTTGTTTATATATATATATATATATATATTTTCTCCTCTTTTATTATCTTGTCTTTTGGGATATATACTCATTGGAAAATTACAAAAATGAAAAATTTAGAATCTATTATGCATAAAAGTGTTGACTTATTTTTATACCAAAGTAAATGAAATTATTTAAAATTTTAACATCTCAATTTTTTCCATTACATACATTCACGACAATTTAATAATCTAATTTATCAAATCTTAAGTTTTTTGGGTTTAAAAAAAATGTTTTCTTATCCTATTTTTGTAAAACAGTTTTTATTTTCTTTTAAAAAATATATATATTTTATTGATAAAAAATATCATTTGAATGAAAATTAATAAAAACTCGTTGATGTTGGAAAATCTTCAAAGAAAAGGAAAAAAAAGAAATTATAGAAGAAATAACAATTCATATATTGAATTTTTTTTAATAAATAAATAAATATAGAATAAATTTGTAACATTGGACAATAATATACTAAATTTGAAAACTTATTAATATTAAAATAATAATATATTTAGTTTGGATATATTAAAGAATATAAATTTATATTTAGCTTATATTTAATTATTCTATAAAAAACATAATAAGATAATTAAAATTCAATTATTTATTTAATTAATTATAATATAATATATAAAATATATTTGAATTTCCTTGTGGTGAGAGCTGAGTCCTCGTTTTCATTGCTTTTTTTTTTTCCCCTTTTTTCTTCATTATTGGTTTAGTCCTTGAGAGCTATGTTTTGTTTTTTTCCTTCTTCTAATCCACTACCTCTTGAGGCTCTTTATGGTTGTCTCATGGGACATGAGAGAACCCATAAGCTTTTTGAAACTTTTAGATGTCTTTGTCTTCTTGAATCGTGTTAGCCTTGATTTCCCATTGCTTAGGTAGAAACCTCAAAATCTTAATCAATATTTTATTGAATAAGAAACTTATCAAAGCTTGAAGACAATTGATAATAACATGAATCTAGTAAACATTTTCACAATAGTTTCATTATCTTTTCTTTACTTGGTAAGTACCAATTATGTTTTGCTAATCAATAATTAACATTGGGATACCAATTAGATTTATTCTTATCTAAGGCATAAAATAGTACATTAACCACCTTAGATTAAGTTGTATTTTTCTCCCACCATGCTTTTGCAATGGTTATTTTTTGTTTAGAATATAAACCCTATTTTCAATTTTCATAGGAATATAAGGTCTATTTTCAATGATGTCCCGTAGCCCACTCTCCAAAGATCATAAATACTAAGCTATTCTATTTTTCCAACACTTGTAATCACTTCTATTAAAATAAAGGGATTTATTGATTGAATGATTGAATAACCTTCATATAGTGGATGAGCTTGGTATGTTTTTCATTTTGCTCTTAAACGGTTAAGTCCTAATAAGAGGTCTAACTTTAATGCTAACTGTGACTTTTTTTTTTTTCTTTTTAATTAAATCTAAGCTTCTCAAAGAGGAGAAAGAGGAGGGGGTATAGGAAGGGAAATAGTTGAGTTGGATGATGGTTTCTTTTTAAAATTTGTAGCCAAATTTTAATACAAGTATGGATGCAAATAATAGAAATAAAATATTAAAATTAAAAAAAAGTAAGTGAAAAGGTAATATAAACAAAGTGATTTTATTGTCACTCAATAGATAATCTCTATATAGATTTTTCTAGCTTTTTCATAATCCTTTAAGATTTCGACTACATCAAGAGTCTTCTTATTCCTCTTTGCACTTGAGTGCTTTAGGTTCCAATGAATTATATAGTGTTTCTAAGTGTCTTCCCCCACACCATATGAAATCGAGGTTTAAACATATAACATCAAAGTATAAACATATCAGGTCGAGAAATATACATATGAGATGTGATTACAAGTAAATAAGAGAAAGATACCAAAAAATTTAATATTCAAGTATAAAAATGGAGATGCAAATATAAAACAATGAAATCTAAGTTACATGTTATGACATTGTAAAATTAGTAATTCCTTTCCAATAAATACCGAAAAAATATCCTTTAATATTATAGTAAAACCCATTAACAATATACATACTTTGGAATGTTTGTTTCTTAATTATTTAGAATTAATAAAGTTTGAAAAATATTTTCAATATAAAATTATTTATTTTTTTACTTTAATTTTCTCCCTTATCCTTCCATTATTTTTTCCTATATATGAAATAAAGCTTAATATGCCACATTGCTTCAGTTTCTTATTTATTGTTTTCATTCTAGTGCATTTGCACAATATAGTGACGATTTTCTATTATTATTATTATTTATAAATGTATCCCATGGCCGCGGTGATGGAGCTAGGGACTTCTCTTGGGGCAAGGAGAAGAATATTAGATCGTAGTTAAGGTAATTAATGGGAATTATTATTATTATTATTAAAAAATAAATAATCTTAAATATTAATTATGAAAATGTATCAAATTAAACAACTAAGAATATTTAAAAAAAAAATAGATTTTATATAAAAAAATATTAAGAACATTTAACCAAAAATTTCAAAAGAAATAAAAAAATAGAAAGAAAAACCATTAAAAATTTTCAACAATTTGAATCATTTTGTAACAAAATCCTTAAAATTATTTTAAAGAATTTAATCATTTTTATTATAAATTTTGATATTTTTCAAATAGAAGAGATGTGCGCCTTAACGGTCTTGTCATATAATCTAATTTTATTTATACTTTAATACTTTAATCTAATTATTTGTATATGCATTCAAAGTTCTAAATTTTCCTATATATTTTCAAAAATGGAAATTAAGATTTTTATAGATATCAAATAAATATATTAATTTTTTCTATTTTCAAATAGCTAAATACAAAATAACTTAAAGTAAGGTCTTTTATTTAAAATTTATATTTCATAAAGAATAAGTATAAAAAGAAAAAGATTGGATAAAAAAAAAAAGTACCAATATTAAATGAGATTTATTTATTTCTTAATTTTTGTTCAATCTTAATATTTTATTAATTATTAATCATAAATATTATTTTTTGATAATAATATTTAATTGCCATTATTTTCAAAAATTTTAAAAGTTAAATTTATATTTTTAAAGGGGGCCAAATTCTCATTTTGATTTTTATATTCTTAAAAGATTTTAACATATAAGGGAATTTTTATTTTTTATTTGGAAAATTGAGAGGGGCACATGCCCCCACGATCCTTACTTGTGATGGTACGTACCTCGAACAAGCCCTTGATAATAGTTGCTTTATTTCCCTTATTAAAATATACATATCTACTATAGCTCACTTGTGGCACATGCATCGAAGGATACCTTTATAAGTTGTAAGATATAATCTAGTTTTTAGAAAGGCATTGCGGGCTACGATTGTAGTTTGAAATCATGATAGTTAGTAGCCTCATGTTTATCATTATTCTATGGCTTGTTAAGTTGCATGTGCGTACCACATACCCTATTTTATTTCATATGAATGAGACAAAAGTCATACATATAAAACTTTATTATTATTATCATTATATCAATACCAATAATATTGTTGTTAGCATCTATGTAAGTGTTATGATGTAGCGTGATTTTAGGGTTTGGTATCGATCGCTTAACCTGTCATTTCTTCCTTTCTGAAAACTATTTTTACGAAATATATTCTTGCCTTTTTTAAATGAGGATTTAGATTTGTTAAATATTGGGAATAATATTGAATGCTAATTAGTTAAATATTTAATTATATAAAACATCATTCTCACCTTCTCACCTATCATGGCGACATTTTGGCTCTTATTTAGTCTTAAATATCTTAGAGTCTGCTTGGGCTCATGATTAAAAAACAATTTTAACTGTCAGATTAGAATATGATTTTTTGTTTTTTAAAAATTGATAACATTATTTTATAGTTGTTTTTCTGTTTCTAGTTTTTTAAAACAAAGTGAAATAGGGAATAGTTTTTATAGAATAAGTATAAATTATTTCCATCAATTTTTAAAAATAAAAGAAAAATAAGAATAAAATTTTAAAGTAATAAGAAATAAATAAAATTGAACAGGATATCATTAATTTTCATTTTGCGCGATTTAATATCGATATTGAAAATTTTCACATATAATATTCCTTTGAATTACGCGTGTTTTTTTTTTCTTTTTTTATAAATTTCTTGGAATTTCTCTAAAAAATTTTATTAATCAAATAAATTTTAAATCAAATTATACTTGATACCTAAAATTTGTTAATTTTTAAAAATAATTTAAAACTAAAAAACTGATTTAATTAGTATTGGAAAGTAAAACAACTCAATAATATTTGAAAGTTCTACACCAA
Source organism: Vitis rotundifolia (assembly GCA_030254885.1). Lineage (NCBI taxonomy): Eukaryota > Viridiplantae > Streptophyta > Magnoliopsida > Vitales > Vitaceae > Vitis > Vitis rotundifolia. The sequence continues at coordinate 9,888,299 of CM058154.1, forward strand.
AATTTATTTTAAATAACTTTGTTAGTTTTTTCTTTACATATATTTTATTTTTACAAACTTTTTCACTAGGCAAATTGTTTGGGTGAATTCACAATATTCCAACAAACACCAGGATTTTTCTACCATTTCTTTGTACAAAATTAAATAGGTAATAGCAACTAACAACAATAAATAAATAAACTCATGCAACAAAAAAAATAAATCAGACACCATAATTTTTACGTGGAAAACCCTCCGATGTGAAGGGAAAAACCACGAGACCTAGTCTACTTCAAACTTCCATTATCAACAATAATGAGTTACACCTGTCTTTTTTAGAATAATCTCTAGAGGCTGCCAAATACATTAAAAGCATATATAGCCTTGGATTATACAATCTCTCTTGACAAAAGAAACAAAGAAAAATTGGAGAAAGTATACAAAAAAAAAAAAAAAACGATGTTACTGTTCATGAGAAGTAACACCAGTTTCCAAGCTTGAAATCTGATCTTCATCGTTCAGATTGTAGATACTTGAGTTTCAAACCTCTCATCCAAATTTCAACTCGATCGGACCATAGATGAAGCGAGAACGACATGTTGATGAAATTTGGACAGATGTGTTTTTTTTTTTTTCTCTTTTTTTTTCTTTTCCCGATCTTTTTTTTAAAATGTAACTAACTTGGGGCCTAAGCATATGGGGTCCACTCCCTCACATACGAGGAAGCCCAAAAAATCTCTCCCTCTCGATTATGTAAGAGGCTCTACCAAGTCCGCTTGTTTTCTACAGAATTGTAGCTCTCTATAGGTATTGGTTTTGTCATCATATCTGATCGATTCTCATTAGTATGGATTTTCTCAAGGCAAAACAATTTCATCTCTAGTGCATCACAAATCCAATGATATTTCACATTAATATGCTTGGATCTAGAGTGAAAAGTTGGATTCTTACTGAAATGAATATCACTCTAACTATCACAATAAAGTAGATACCTTTCTTATTGTAGACCAAATTCTTGTAGGAACTTCTTCATCCACAGTAACTCTTGTTAGCTTTGGTGATAACAATATACTCAGCCTCTATGGTCGACAAAGCAACACATTTTTGCAACCTTGATTGCCATGACACTGCTCCCCTTGAAAAAGTGATCAAATAACCAGAAGTAGACTTTATGGAATCAACATCCCCAGCCATATCTGCATCTGTGCATCCTACAAGCACAGGTTTGTCAATCCCAAAACATAAACATGTCTTAGAAGTACCCCTCGGATACTTGAGAATCCATTTCACTACAGCCTAGTGTTCTTTGGTAAGATTAGAAAGGAACCTGATTACAACTCCAACAACATGAGCAATATCAGGCCTCGTGCACACCATGACATACATCAAGCTACCCACAGCTGATGCATAAGAGACCTTTTGCATTTCTTCTTTTTCTTTCTCACTTGAAGGACTTTGTTTGGAACTTAGCTTTAGATGACTTCCAAGTGGAGAACTCATTGGTTTTGTTTTGCCCATGTTGAACTTATCTAAAACCTTCTCAATATAACTTTCTTGAGATATCCACAATTTCCCATTCGTCTTATCTCGAGAAATCTTTATACCAAGAATCTAACTTGCAGACCCCAAGCCCTTCATTTCAAAGGACTTGCTCAACTCCTTTTTCAATTTATCAATATTACCAGTATCACGACCAACAATCAGCATGTCATCTAAATATAGCAAGAGAATAATAAATTCTCCATCAGAGAATTTCTTCACAAACACATAATGGTCAGAAGTAGTTCTACCATACCCATGCTCAACCATGGAGGAATCAAGCTTCTTGTACCACTATCTCGGTGCTTGCATGAGGCCATACAAGCTTTTCTTCAAACGACACACTAAGTGTTCCTTGCCTTTGATTGTAAACCCTTTTGGTTGCTCCATATATATTTCCTCCTCTAAGTCACCATGGAGGAAAGCAGTCTTCACATCAAGTTGTTTAATCTCTAGATTCATACTGACAGCCAGGCCTAACACAACTCAGATCAAAGACATCTTAACCACAGGTGAGAAAATCTCTTCAAAGTCAAAGCCTTTTTTTTAACTAAAACCCTTCACAACCAATCTTGCCTTGTACCTTGGCTGTGATCTGTTTGGTTCAGGCTTCTTTTTCAGTATCCATTATTCTTCAATGCTCTCTTACCCTTAGGCAACTCTATCAATTCATAAGTGTTGTTCTTATGCAAGGATTTCATCTCTTCATGCATAACTCTCAACCACTCTTTTTTCTCATCATGCAGCAGAACCTCTTGATAATTTTCTAGCTTTTCCCCATCAGAAAGCAACAAATACTCATCACTAGTATACTTTCTGGAAGGTTGACGTTCTCTAGTAGATCTTCTTAACTGTGTTTCAATAGGCAACTCTAAAGTAGCTTGTTCTTGCTACTATTCTAAGCTATCATTCTCAACTATAGGATTTTCTTCTACATTATCAATTGTAGACTCATCATTTCTGTCAATTGTATTAACCTGTTCTTTTTGCACAACTTCCCTGTGTTCCTTATGTCCCATAGAGTTATGAGAGACTGGACCCAAATCAACCTGTTCTTCACTGAAAGGCTTTGGCTTCTTAACCCGATCCAAGTCTTCAATGGTTTGATCTTCAAAGAAGACAACATCTCTACTTCTTATAATCTTTTTGGTAGCTAGATCTCATAACCTGTACCCAAACTCTTCATTTGAATAACCTAAGAAGATACACTATTTAGTCTTGCTGTCAAGCTTGGACCGCTCGTCTCTAGGAACATGAACAAATGCCCTACAACCAAACACTCTTAAGTGCTCAAAGGAAACAAATTTTCCTATCCAAACTCTCTTTGGAATATCACCCTCTAAAGGATATGATGGAGATAGATTAATCAAATCAATGGTTGTCCTCATGGCCTCACTCCAAAAAGACTTAGGCAATTTTGCATGAGAGAGCATACACCTGATTCTATCACATATGGTACTATTCATTCTCTCAGCTACATCATTTTGCTGTGGGGCCTTAGGAACCGTCTTCTCAAGCCTAATGCCATGAATTCTATTGTATTGCTCAAATGGCCCCATATATTCACCACCATTGTTTGCTCTGATAGATTTTAACTGTTTGCCAATTTGCCTTTCAACCTTTACATGAAAATCTTTGAATACATCAAGTTCTTAGTCTTTGGATTTCAAAGCATATGCCCACACCTTTCTTGAGTGATCATCAATAAAAGTCACGTAATAAAGTGCACCACCAAGAGTATTATTTTGCATAGTACAAATATCAGTGTGAACTAAATCAAGAATATCTGGTTTTCTACGTGAAGGAAATCTACGAATTGCAACTCTACTCTGCTTTCCAGATAGACAATGTGTACAAGGTAATAGTGACGTACCTTTAACTGATAGAAGCTTCTTTTTGGCAAGAACTTGAAGTCCATTTTCACTTTTGTGACCAAACCGCTTATGTCATAGCTCAGTAGAGGTTTCATTCTCAATAATGTTCACATCTTCCTTGACTAGTCTTGCTTCTGTCTTATAGAGATTATTGTTTTTCTTTCCCCTAGCTAAAACAAGAGAACCCTTAGTAAGCTCCCACTTACCCTCTCCAAGGTGTCTATGATAGCCCTCATCATCAAACTTCCCAACAGAGATCAATCTAAAGCACATTTCAAGAACATGTCTAACATCTTTCAGAAACCAATTTGCACTCAATGCTAGTTTCTAGCTCTATATCTCTCATGCCAACAATTTCACATTTTGCTTCATTTATCATCCTAACCCAACCAAAACTGCCACTAATGTAGGAAGAAAAGAAATCTCTACGTGCAGTGATAAGAAACGACGCTACTGTATCAACCACCCAAGTGGAATCCTAGTATGCAAGGTTTACACACGCATCATCACAAACAATGATCGTATCACTATCAGATGCAACTACTGTAATGTCTTTGTCCTCTTTCTGTTCTTCACATTTTCTTTTAAATTTTCATTTTCTAAATTTTCTGCACTCTCTCTTAATGTGCCTTGGCTTGCCACAATAAAAACACTTTATCTCTTTTTGAGACTTTGACTTTCCTCTTGACTTGTCACAGTTATAATCACTGGAAGGTTTTCTGCTTTTACTTCTCCCTCGCCTCTCTATAACAAGTGCTTCTGTATTAGAGGAAATACCTAACTCTTTTCTTCTTGCCTCTTCATTAAACATGTTGTCTTCTACCATGTTGATAGTTATCACACTATTTGGGGCTGAATTACTCAAGATACCACCAAAGTTTCCCAATTGTTTGGTAAGGAACTCAACAAAAGTAAAGCTTGTACCTCATCATCTAGCTCAAGCTTCATGGTAGACAACCATTCAACAGTCCCTGAAAATTACTGAGATGCTTTGTAACACTATTACCATCCTTGTACTTTAAATTCATAAGCCTTCTTATCATAAAGGCTTTGTTATATACAATCTTTCTCTCATGAAGACTCTTTAATTTCTACCAAAGGTTATGTGCATCAACTTCCTTGGCTACATGATGGAAGACACTTTGATCAACCCATTACCTAATTTGTCCAATGGTTTTCCTATTTAATTTCTTCCACTCATCCTCAATTGTATCTGGCTTATAACCCTTGCATTTAATGGGCTCAAACAATTCTTTGCAATATAGAATATCCTCCATCCTAGTCTTCCAAATTGAATAATTGGAAGCTGTGAGTTTAATCATTCCATTTCTAGCCTCCTCTATTTAATTCACACAAAAGATCCCATTGTTGATCGACTTGGCTTTGATACCACTTGTTAGGGTGAATTCACAATATTCCAACAAACACCAGGATTTTTCTACCATTTCTTTGTGCAAAATTAAATAGGTAATAGCAACTAGTAGCAATAAATAAATAAACTCATGCAATAGAAAAATAAATCAGACACCATAATTTTTATGTGGAAAACCCCCTAATGCAAAGGGAAAAACCACAGGACCTAGTCCAGTTTGAATTTCCACTATCAACAATAATGAGTTGCACCTGTCTTTTCTAGAATAATCTGTAGAGGCTGCTAAATACAGCAAGAGCACATATAGCCTTGAATTATACAATCTCTCTTGGCAAAAGAAATAAAGAAAAATTGGAGAAAGTATACCAAAAAAAACGTTGTTACTGTTCATGGGCAGTAACACTAGTTCCCGATTTGATCTCCATCGTTGAGATTGTAGATACCAAGTTTCAAACATCTCCTCCAAATTTCAACTCAATTGAACCACAGATGAAGCGGGATCGACTTGTTGATGAAATCTGGGTAGATGTGTTTTTTTTTCTCTCTCTCTTCTCTTCTCTTTGTTTTTCTTTTCCCTATTTTTTTTTCTTTTTCTTTTTTTAAATGTAACTAACTTGGGGCCTAAGCATATAGGGCCCACTCCCTTACATACGAGGGAGCCCAACACAAATAAACTCCAAAAAAAAGTAAAACTTAATGCGTGCGTTTATTAATGAGTTTACTAATTTTTTTAAATTCAAATGGTGAACCAATTAATACAAAAAAAATTATGGGGAAAAACTGGTTTAAAATGACTTTATTATTTTTCTTCTACATAGAATCCTATTTTTTCAAATTCTTTCACTAAACAAATAAACTCCAAATTAAACAAGAATTAATGTAGTAAACTCATTAATACAAACAAATTTATAAATAAAAATTAGTTCATAATGACTATTATTTCTTTTTCTACACATAATTGTATTTTATAAATTCTCTCACTAGAGAAATAAACTTTAAATCAAATAAAAATTTATATTAATTTATTATTAGTTTAATAGTTTTTAAAAAGAATTAGGAACTCAAAAAATAAATTTAATTACTACAAAAAATAATAGATCAAAATTGATATAATATGAGTAACAACTTTGTTGTTTCTCCTATGCACATAACTCTATTTTTTGAATTTTCTCACAAGGTAAATAGATTTTAAATTTATGTGATACAAAGTTAATAATTTAAATTCTTTAATAAATCTTTTAATTTTTAAGAATAATTTAGAATTCAAAAAACCAATTTAATTAATCACATATCAAATCAAAATATTTTAGAATATCGTGTTCATAATTGAGTGCTAAATGTGTGTTTGTAATAAAAAAACTTAGCTCATTTGCATGTTAAAAAAAGTTAAACTTCATTCATTATTTATTTTAAATGATTTTTTTTTAACAATTTTAAATTATCACATTTCATTTTTGGCAAAATAAAATAAAATAAAATCAGTTATGCTTTTACGAATGTGTTGATATCCATTTTTTTTTGTTTTTGCATATACTAAAATAGTATTCTTTTTTATAGAAAAGTATAATTTATGATTTTATTATGATATCAGTATTCATGTCTTATTAAAAACTTTTATTTTAAATTTATTTATAATTACAAAAAAAATTTCATTTTTTAATAAAAATTGAATTGAATTAAATTAAATTAATATTATGTAAATTGAATTTACAATGTTTTTACAAAATCAAAATAGAAAAATTATTTTTAAAAAGAAACTCTTCCAAATAATTTATGTATATATATATATATATATATATATATATATATATATATATAAATTGTTTCTAAAAATAATTTTCCAAATACTCTTATTTTTATAAAATACACAAAAATTGTTTTGTTCTTTAACTTAAAAATAGTTTTTAAAAACAAGCATGAGAAAATATAGCCAAATGGACCCTTAATCTCCCTTTCTTTTGAAGAATTTTTTGAATTTTTGTACTCCTATTTCAATCCCTTAGACATTGATCATTCATATCCCTTTTAATATCTAATAGTTGCTTAAAGTCCACTCAACTCGTTTTGTACAAAAATTTAAAATCTTTATTTTGATATTTATAATGAAATTGTCATTAAAATAATTTTTAATTGATGAAAATATTTTATCCAAGTGCTTTCTAAAAGAAAATTGATTAAGGTGGGTAATAGTACTCAATGCATCATTAATGTGGTTATAGCTTTTCCTTAGCAATAATCTAATAAAGTGGGTCTAGTTGTAAAGTATTTTGTGGCATGTAGGTATATGAAAAATTCTTCATCATGGCAAAGTCAAAAGAACGACACTTTATCCCTATACACCTTTCGGTACAAAGTCACAATGAGACTTGCCATTATGGGACTCCTACTATAGCATAATAAATGTGACTAGACAACAACCATCATGCCATCATAGAAGGGATCAACCACATTTATGGCACAACCACTACTTGCAAAATATGATTATCGCTTGCAAAATGCGACCCCATACAAATGACAACCCACAAATTAATTATGTAATGGTTGTGAACCCTGCATTAATCACATTTTAGTTGAAACCTTAAAAGCCATTCCATAATCATTACATGACGACCATCAAAAGATGATTATAAAAGGAGGCTTTAGACTTAAAACAAGGTGCAAAAACAATTCCATCATTTTGTTTGTTGTTCTTTTTCACTTCACTTTATGGCTAACTTGATCATTGGAAAAGGGTTAACCTAATCAACACATCTTTTTTCATCATTTTATCTATTTGATCTACATATTTAAAGAGTACACATCAGGTTGGCACCGTTTATGGGTGTTAGGATATGATATATGGACTTTGGGATGTATGTATTTAAGATCAAGTGTATAAAAGCATTAAAAATAAAAAATTTTGACCCCATATTGTATATTAGAAATAATACACGAGGTTTGATTGTTCCCAAACCTAGATCATTTTGTAAAAATGATTTTTAAATCTTGGATGATTTTTTACCCAATAGCCAATGTCATGACTCACTATAGTGTTGGGTACCCTTGGGTCATAGGTCCATGCTCTTTAACAATCTAGGAACTCTAAAACTAATCACAACGGAAGATATTGAAGTGAAAAGCTTAGATATAGTGCTTAAGAAAACATACATTTGATCTAGATGTTGCTAGATAAGTTCTAATTAAAGAAGAAAATGGTGCAGATCTAAAAAACTTCATGCTCTTTCGTTAGATAACTCTCTCCTAGATCTTGGCACTTAAGAACAGTGGAGTTTTGATTTAGGGATGGAGGCTAGGTTCTCTTTCTTTGAAAGATAGAATGACTGAAGTATCTAACCCTAATCTATAAGAGGGTTTATATTGACTTTCCTATGAATTTAAGTGTCTTAAGCAAATTTTGGGCTTGGATCCTCACTAGTTAATTAGCTCTATATAGTAGGACCATTCATAAGCCCTTGTGCAACCTTATGTTTTTACCAAAACACCTTTATACACATACATGAATAAAGAATCCAAACATCCATAGAAATTGTAACACTAAGGAATTGTTAAGGCATTATACCATTATGTTTTTACCACTATTCCATTATGACAGAACGCTTAAAAGTATGACATGGTGTAATAGACTTTTAGATCTTATTTATTAATAAGTTTCTAGTTCATTTTTATCTATCCTCATTCCATGCATTATAACGTATATCTCTTGCATACGTGACTTGGGTGTGTTAGAAGTTGTATAAAAGATCTAAGTCATGAGTTCCTTGCAACTAAATGACTTGTTTACAACCAATTCGTGGGTCTAAGCAACCCATTAGGGATTGTTATGTGTTACTCCTAATTAGAGGGATGTTTGGTCTTGGCTATTAGGATGGGTTTCCTATGATGAGTGCACTAATGTATATGGTTACACATTAGGCAGTATAGTAAGTTACGAAATAAGGCTATCAAGTTGTCATGACTTCACCAACTTGCTTTATTGTTTTGTTTCTTAATCTTGAGATAATACTAAGCTTGTGCTAAAGTTAGTAGTGACTTTAACTTATAGGTGAGATCGTAAGTTGATCATCTATTTTCTATAGGTTGGGTCACTATTGATGAAAGCCAGTAACAATAGGTATTCTCAATAAAGATATCATGATATCTCATGGGATTAAGAGAGTGTGTCACATTGGGTGATCCTAAGGATGTGTATTCATGTAAACTATGACCATAACAATTCCTGAAGTGAAACTTGATATAAGCTTTTGGAGAGTTAAGATATGTTAGTTGAACACATAATAGGAGGATTTCTAACTCAAAAATAATAGAGAGCCTTGAAAGACTAATAGTTTTCTCCTTATTAGACTACGAATACTAGTTTATGAGGAGACTAAACATAATGGATAGTAGGTTACAAACCTGAGCACTTAGTGTCTTTTTATCATTTATATAGGGTATTGGAGTATAGTTGTTTCTGTGTAGTGATATGTTGAATCAACTTAAGAATTTGATTCTAAGGCAAGTATTATCATATGGGTCCCAATGATCCCCATTGGAGTTTGTATACCTTGTTGGCACGGTCTATAAGGGCTAGATTGCCTCTTGGTTCACTTTTATACATGGGCGTTTTGGTAATTACACAAGGTTACACAGGGGTTAGTGAATAAAGTCTTTGGATTAGGTTAACTGATTAGTTAGAAGACCTTATGAGGTTAATTAATCAATTAGGATCCATTTTAGGCTAGGTCAAGTGATCCAAACCCTTGGTGAGCTCAAGTCATTGAAGCCTAGTTAAAGAACCCTATAAACACCCAATTAGGGGTTAGGGTTTCAAGTTAGTCATTTTCCACCATCTAGAGAGAAGAGAGAGACATAACCTTCACTTTTTAGGATTGAACCCCTAAAAACAAGACATAATGTAACAAACATAGACTTCATTTTCCCTTTGCTATCCCTTTTCATGCATTGACATTGATTTGATTTTACATACCCACATCACTTGCATTGTACATGACTTGGATGTTTTATGAGTTGCACAAAAGATTCAAGTCATGGGTTCATTGTAGAGTGATGAGTAGTTCATAATTGGTTCATGGATTTGGACAATCTAGTAAAGACTATAGTGTACTACCTCCTACTCGGAGGGATGACTTGTCTTGGCCATTAGGATGAGTTTTCCATGGTAGGAGCATAAGTGTATATGGTTACACATTGGACAAGACCTATGGTGAATCATGACGTAAGGCTATTGATTGTCATGATTCACTAAACTATTATACTACATAAATTCTCAACCTTGGGAGGATATTGAGCCTATGCTGAAATCAATAGGTGGCTTTGACCCATGAATGAGACTTTAAAGTGGTCATATATCCTTAAGAATTGGGTTATTGTTGATGGAGGCTGGTGACAATCGATATTCTCAATATATAGGCATTATGATATCTCATAAGATTGAAACAGTGTACCCTCTTGGGTGATCCAAAGGACATGTGATCATGAAATCTGTGGCTACGATAATAACTTTAGTGGAATTTGACACATGCTCCTTGAAGCTAGAGTATGTTAGTTGATCACATAATAAGTAGGATTTGTAACTTAAGGATTGGAAAGGTAATCTTGATAGGTGATAATACTACTTTGTTAGATTATAGACACCAGTTCATGGGGAGTTTGCATGTAGTGGATAGTAGGTCATAGACTCAAGCTTCGTCTCGTTGTAATTTCATAGGATATTGGAGTGTGGTTGACTTTCTTTAGTGGAATGTTGAGTCAACTTCAAAATTGGATTCTAAGGGAGCTCGTATTTTCCTATGGGTCCTAGTGGTCCCTGCTCGAGCTCTTATTTCAAGGTGATATGTTTTAAGGGTATTTTGGGTTTATAATTCATAACTGTTCAATAAGGTTGTTTTAGTAAAAATTCAAGGTTGCACTACATCTTATGAATTGACTTTCTAGACTAGGCTAATTAATTAATTTGAGTCAACTAGGGATAATTAATTAATTAGGACCCAAGTAGGCTAAATTTGGTGGCTTAAGACTAAATTGGGCTTAAGTGACTTAAGCCCACATGGAAGCCTATATAAACCCTTTAAAAGGGGTTACAACTTCATTCCTCCTCTCATATTTCCAGAGAGAGGAACCCTAACCACCTTTTAAAAAAAAAGAGAAAGAGAGAAGGCCACCATTTTCTCATGCCTATAGAGGGATAGATCAGGCAGAAGATCGTTGGGAAAATGAGTTCTATAATGACCACTACGGTTTCAAAGTCTTCATCAGATTGAAATTGGTCTAGGAACATCTAGATCACAAGTTTGAGTGTTCTAACTCTAGATCTACATCAATAATGGTTTTTAATGCCATTTGTTTCTGTTGCATTAAATCTATAAAAAGCCTAGGATAGATGCATACACCTTACATGATTTGGGGCTAGGGAATGGAGAAATACGAGTGTTCCCAGTATTGCTCTCCTTAACCTTCCCACTAATTGTATGCCAAGATCAAGGGAGAACCATCCAGCGGAAGATTGTGGGTCTATGAGACTTCCCATAATTATAAATTTACTCTTCATAAAAAGGAATTGATTTTAGAACATCCAAATCAAGATAAAAAGTTTTCTAACACTGATATCTAAATCCATTTTTTTATATGTATGTTTTCGTTGGGTTTAGGATTTAAAGAAAGCCTATGAGGATTTATATGTACTTAACCTGATTTAGGTATAGGGAACAGAGATATCCCAAATTCCTTACAACTAGTATAAGAGCAATAAGTTAGAAAAAAAACATGTTAGAACGTTTTCAAAGTGTGCCAATAGTGGTTTTGTAGGATATTTATCCAATGACCCCAAGGATAAATTATATGCATGTGAATAATGTGATGATTATATATTGTGATTGTCATTATGATTATTGTTGTGATTGCTTTGTCATTTTCTAGATGTTGTAAGCCCTATAAGGGGCATAAAATTTTAGTTCTTTGAATTGCAATCTGCTTGAACCATTATATTTGTGACTTCCTAAGATTCAAATGCATATGTGGCTTGCTATAAGAAAATACTAAGAGATAGTCTCGATTTTGAGTTTAATTTGACATCATTGTGGAACCATGGATCTCAAAAAAAAAACATTCAAGAATGCTTCTTTTTTTTCTTTAACTACCATAAAATCTCAAAAAAAAAAAAAAAAAAAAAAAAAAAAACCCTTTAAGATTGTTTCTTTTCTCTTGGATCGCCATAGATGAATACAAAAAACTAAAATTTTTACAACAATAAAAATTTCTATGCTCCTATAATGAAGGTTACAACTCATCTATTGAAAAGAAATTTTACAACAAAATTTATGAGGTGTACAACCCAATCTAGGTAATCAAAAGGCATAGATTATATCCATTCATATTCATTCATTCAATTAAATCAATAACAATCAATCTTATTCAATATATGAATCATTAATAAAATTCATTCATCCCTTAGGGTTATGGATGAATAAAAAAAATACATTACAAAATAAAGTTAACAACTTAGAACATATTTAGCACACCTTAGAACATATTTAACAGATTAGAACCTACCCTAGGGCTTTGATACCAATTATTGGGAATCCTGGATTACTCCCTTCCCATGTTCTATATCTCATAGGGTGCATGCATTTATCCTTAAGGCTTTTTAGATCTAATGTAGCGGAAAATAATGGCTTCAAAAACCATTATAAAATGAAGATCTAGAGAAAAAGTGTCCATACTTGGATTTAGATGTTCCCAGATAATTCCATGTGGTGAAGAATAGTTAGAAAAATTGGAGAATCTCTCCTCATGTTGCTACCCACGTGCACGTCTCGTGTGATTCTCATGCACATGGCTTATGCACATTGCGTGCGATTCCCATGCGCACAGTCTGTGCTCATCCTGTACGATTCTTATGTGTGTGACTTGTGTGATTCTAATATGCTTCTTATTGTACCCAAGATCTTCCACTCAATGACTCTTCCTAGTGTTTAGGCATTGAAATGGTGGAGATCTCAAGGATAGAGGCTAGGCTTTTCTCTCTAGACTAAAAAGGAGAATGACAAGACTTTAAAACCTTCACTCTTAAAGAGTTATTATAGGCTTCTTACTAGGCTTAATTGACTAAAGCCTATCATGAGCTTGGGTCACTTAATGTAGCTTAAAAAGGTTGTTAATTTATTAATTAAGCATACAAGGCCCTTATTAATCAATTAACCCAATCCAAATATATCACTAACTTATCATTGTGGACCTTTGTGTAATTACCAAAATGCCTTTATGCACAAAGCTAAGTATGTTGGAAAAGTCTACCTCCAGGTGTGTGTTCACTCTATGTGGTGGGACTGCTAGTTGGAGAAGTATGAAACAATCATGTATTGTTAACTTTACTATGAAAGTTGAGTATGTTGCTACTTCCAAAGTAACAAAGGAAGTTGTTTTGCTTTGGAAGTTCCTGATGAGACTTGAGGTAGTACCATTGGTTGTATTGCCCCTAATATTGTTTTATGATAAGTGAGTTGAGGTACTCAAGCTCTTGGATTCAAGCATCATTTATTCAATTTCAGATAACCTTTGGGTGAGTCCACATAAGTAGTGCCTAAAAAAAGTAGGATGAGAATGGTGTTGTGAACCCCATATCACTATGTTTCCATGCACTAGATCTTGTAAGGTGCATGCATTTATCCCTAGGGCTCTCTAAATCTAATGTAATATAAAATAATGGCTTCAAAAACCATTATAAAATAAAGATCTAGAGATTTGAAACTTATAGCTATGATTTACATATTCCTAGATCAAAATCCATTTGTTGAAGAACATGCTTGGAAAAACTAGAGAGTCTCTCTCCTCATGCTATTGCCTATGTGAGCATCCCATGTGATTTCCATGCATGCAGTCTGTGTGTCTCATGTGCTTTTTGTGCATGCGGCCTATGCGCATTTTGTGTGATATAGTCCTACATCCAAGGAAGTCTCATACACCCAAGATTTTTTTCCCAATGACTTGAACCACAATCTTGACTCTCCAAAGTGTGGGTTTTGGATTAAAAGGGTATTTATAAGGTTGCCTATTCGGCTTAAGTGACTTAAGCCCAATAAGACTTGGGTCACTTAATCTAGCCCAAAATAGTTCTTAATTGATTAACTAACCACATGGGACCATCTAATTAATCAATTAGCCCAAACTAGAGACCTTGTTCATCATTATTCACTATACAACGTTGAGAAATTACCAAAATGTCTTTATGCATAAGAATGAACCTAGAGCCAATCCAACTCTCATAAACCGCTTCATCATGGTATATAAGCTCAAAGGGGGGACTATTGGAACCCATAGAAGTATTGTTTCCCTTAGAATCCAATTCTAAAGTTGATTCAACATTTTATTAAAGAGAATCAACTGCACTCCAATACCCTATTTAAATAACAACTAGGCGAAGCTCGGGTCCGTGACCTACTATCTACTACATGTAGACTCCCTATGAATTGATGTCTGTAATCTAACAAGGTAGTGTTATCACTTATCAAGGTTACCTCTCTAATATTTGAGTTACAGATTTTACTTATTATGTGATCAACTGATATACTTTAGCTTCAAGGATTATATGTCAAATTCCATTAAAGGAATTACTATGGCCATAGATTTCATGATTATAAGTCTTTTAGATCACCCAAGGGGACACACTGTCTCAATCCTATGAACCATCATAGTGTCTCTATAGAGAATATCTGTTGCCACTAGCCTTCATCAATAGTGACTCAATGCATACGGATATATGAGCATTTTAGGGTCTCACCCATAGGTCAAAGCCTTTTGTTGATTTTGGTACAGACTCAATATCCTCTAAAGAGTCCATGTAGTATGGTAGCTAGGTGAATCATGACAATTGATATCCTTACATCATGATTTACCATAGGTCCTGTCTAGTGTACATCACATACATTAGTGCACTCACCATAGGAAACTCATCCTCACGGCTAAAACAAGACATCCTTCTAATTAGAAGGTAGTGCACTATAGTCTTTACTGGATTACCCAAATCCATGAATCAACTATCAACAACTTATTTACTTATAATGAATCTATGACTTGTATTTTCTGTGCAACTCTTAATGCACCTAAGTCATGTACAATGTAAGAGACATGGGCTAAATTCTCAAATCAATATCAATACACCAAAATGATAGCAAAGAGATAGTTAAGTCTAACTTTGTTACATCATGTCTTGTTGTTAGGGGCTCAATCCCAATAAATGGTAGAAAATTGAAAATGTGAGCTCATTTCAACAAGAATAGCCAAGAGATTGTGAGTTTGCATAAACTATAAGAAGTTGAACTTAGCTACAAAGAAATACCATTTCTCACTTCCCTTTTTAGATCAAGTATGGTTGGACATAAATTTTACTATTTTTTGGATGGCTACTTGGGTTATTTTCATATTGCCATAGCTTTGGAAGATCAAGAGAAGACCACTTGCACCTGCCCATTTAGAACATATGCTTATAGAAGGATGCCTTCTGGATGGTGCAATGCACCAACCACTTTCCAAAGGTGCATTCTTAGTATTTTCAATGATATAGTGGAAATAATCATAGAGGTTTTCATGGATGTTTTGAGAGTTATGAGAGTAATTTTGATAAGTGGTTGATTAATTTGAGGAGAGCACTCAAGAGATCCATCGAGAAGAACCTTGTGTTGAACTAGGAGAAGTATCAATTCATGGCAAATGCTTTCAACAAGCTAAATGAGTTTCTTATATCAAAACTTATTGTGAGACCTCAAAATTGGGCATTACCATATAAGTTAATGTAAGATACAAGTGATTTTACATTGGGAGCTATTTTGGGCTAAAGAGACGAGAGATAGTCTTATGTGGTTTACTATGCCAATAAAACATTAAATGAAGCTAAGAAGAACTACACCACAACCGAGAAGGAGTTTCTTGTTGTAGTATTTGCCTTGGAAAAATTCAAAAACGATTTGCTTGGTGCACATGTAGTTGTATTCGTAGATCACTCTGCTTTGAAATATCTTCTCAATAAAAAGGATTCCAAGGCAAGACTCATCTGATATATATTGCTATTGTAAGAGTTCAATCTTCATATTAAGGATAAGAAAGGTGTAAAAAATGTAGTGGCTAACCATCTCTCAAGTATCTAAGTTGATTCATCCTATGATGATACTATGATTAACGATGCATTCCCCAATGACACTAATTTGTTCTAGAAAAACTACAATGGTATGCTAACATAGTAAATTTCATTGTTATTGGAAGAATTCTTAAAGAATGGTCAAGTGCAAAAAAGAAATATTTTCTATCTCGAGCTAAACACTTCATTTGTGATGATCCTTACCTCTACAAACATTGTAAAGATCAGATCATTAGGAGGTGCATTATAGAAGAAGAGCAATGAAACATCCTAAAAGTGTGTCATGAAGAGTCTTATAGAGGGCTGTTTACAACAAGGAAAACTTCAGAAAAAATTTTACAATATGGGTTTTATTCGCTTACTCTTTTCAAAGACTTTAATGTCCATTACAAAAGCTATATGAAAGGCCAATAATTAAGAAAGATTGGTAGGAGACATGAGTTGTCTATGAGTCACATTCAAGTAGTTGAAGTATTCAACTATTGGGGAATAGACCCTATGAGGCCTTTCCTCCCATTTTTTCTAACACCTTTATATTTTAGAAAGGGTTGATTATATTTCAAAATGGGTGGAGGCAATGGCATGGAAGGCTAATGGCCACAAAGTGGTGCTCAAGTTCATAAAAGAGAATATTTTCTCAAGGTTAAGGATCCCTAAAGCTACAATCGATGATGGACGAACTCATTTTTACAACAAACTCCTTTGTGAACTTACTACAAAAGTATGGAGTTAGACATAGAGTTTCTACACCCTATCATTCCCAAACTAATGGGCAAACATAATTGGTCAACTATAAGATTAAAGGCATTTTGATGAAGATGATAAATTCCACAAGGAGGGATTGGTCGTTAAAGCTCACTTATGCATTATGAGCACATAGGACAACCCATAAAACAAGTTTAAGCATGCCCCCATATAGGTTAGTTTTTAGCAAAGCTTGTCATCTACTCATGGAGTTGGAACATAAAACCTTTTGTCGATAAATTTTTATTATGATCAGGTTACAATAAAAATAAAGTATGATTTGAATGAATTGGAAGCCCTAAGGAATGAGTCTTATGAACATGTACAAAGAGCAATAGGTTAGTTTAGGCATGCCCCCATATAGGTTAGTTTTTAGCAAAGCTTGTCATCTACCCTTGGAGTTGGAACATAAAACCTTTTGTTGACAAATTTTTATTACGATCAGGTTACAATAACAATAAAGTATGATTTGAATGAATTGGAAGTCCTAAGAAATGAGTCTTATGAATGTGTACAAAAAACAATAGCCAAGGTTTGAAATATCAGTAAATACATATACATCAATACTTGGATTTTATCGATATATAAAAAATATCATAGAAATATTGATGGATATTTTGACAAAAAATATCGATCAAACAAAAATGGTTCAAAATTCATGAAAATTCTTAGAAAACATTCAAAAAAAGATAAAATAAGTAAGAATACATATATTAAAGCTATTTTTTAGGTGTAATTGACTTAAGTATGATTAAAGATAGTATTTATCAAATTTTTATAAAAAATTAGCTTAAATTCCTTAATATATTTATATTCATTTATTTTAAACATGTTTTATTATAGTTTAGATAAAAAATTAAATTGATTTATATAAAATATTTTATTTGAGATTTAATTTCTAAAATTTAATACAAATATATGGTGACAACTTTATCTATTAACATTAATTTATTTAAATAATTAAAATTATTAATAATTCATCTTATCGTATTAATTTTTATTTGTAAAATATTAAGACTTCATTAATTTTTTATATTGTTTCAATTGTTGAGTAAAATTATATTTTAATATTTTAAAATAAAAAAGTTTAACACTAAAAGGATAAATAAGAAAATTAAGAGTGAAGTGATAGTAATTTTTAAAAATAGGATTAATGAGATAAATATGAAAAGTAGTTAAAAATAAAATGATAATGTAAATTTAAAATAGAAGATAAATTAAAAATGAATAATTAATATATATATATATATATTAAAAAAAATTCAAAAAATTGCCAATTTATCACCAATTTTTTCGAAAAATCACCGATTTTTTCAGACTGCTCTACACCACATGCACGTCACTCCCACACCTGATTTTTCTATGATTTTTTGCTCCAAAACCGAAATTTCGTCGATATATTGACAATTTTTTTGACATTCTGGCAAATTTTTCGATAACTGATTTTTCACTGATATTTTGGCCAAAAAAATCCAATTTTTCAAACCATGGTTTTAGCCTAAACAGAAGGTGTTGTTGTATGAATCTAAACTTCACATGTTTCCAAGTAAACTACAGTCAAAATGAATGGGTTCGTACATTGTCAAAGAAGTCTTAACTTTTGGAGCCATAAAGATTCAGAATCCCAAAACTAGTAGTGAATTCAAAGTGAATGGACAAAGGTTGAAACGTATGTGGACATGTTTGACATGGAGGAAAGTGAGATCTCCTCTAGAGATTCATGCACTTGATGAAGCATTGGGACTCAAGTAGGTTATATTACTTAGTTTTCTTTTAACTTTTTTTTCTTCTTCTTCCTTTTGTTTTATATTGCTTTCCTAGTACTTATGTGTTTCTTTTAAATAAATGAGCCTAACCATGCATGGAGTTGTCTTGAGTACATAGCTTATTGGAATGTAGTAGCAACCATGACCATCAAATTGAATGAGGAGTCTATTAGCAATATAAGTATCCCTACCTCCTTTGTTTTTACATTTGTACATAATAGGGACATTATGCTGAGTAAGTTGAGCAGGTGAGAGTGTGTGTGTGTGTGTATTATTCTGTTCATGTTGATAGTGTGGTGTTATTTTTTTTTTTTTTAGAATTCCTTGAGTCAAATGATTTGATATTGATATAATTCAATTTAACTAGTTATAGGCAAAATGTAGGGATAGTTAGGTGTTTTTTCTTGAGAAGTCCAAGGGTATTTTGATACTAAATTCTCTACATGACTTACACACACATGAGCACATCATACCTTAGTTGTGTTTTTAAGAGAACATTTTCCATAAACCATGGTATGAGAGTGTTTAGAGTAATATATTGATTTGGAACACCATACAAAATGTTTAAAAGATGGAAATTTGAACTTATTCTAAAGAGCAAAGGTTTAAACTGAAGGGGTTAGTGGCCTTGAATGGTTCTCAAAACCTAGGACCCTAGGTATAAACTTGGGAGCTGCCGGTGAATCCTCATTAGCTACATAGAAGTGATTTCCATGCTAGTGAAAGAAAGAAAAGAAATGTATGCATACCTTGCACCCAAAGGAAAATCTAAAGGAAAGGTTGTGTAAGCAATCTAAAAAAAAAAAGAATAAGAGTTGTAAAGTATAAAAATGGTGTATTCTAAAATCAATTGGGGAGGAGTATTGCCTTGCATAGGTTGAAGGGTGTTATTCTCCTAAAAGTCATAACTAAGGGATGAGAAAATTTACACTAAGTCTGGTATGGAATGAGTAATAAGAACCTTGGGAGGAGTAAGGAACCATTAAACATCTTTTACATGCTTTCTATAACTTGGTAAATTGAGGCACATCAACAATGATTGTTTAGACTAAAAAAAGACCCAACTTTATGAAAATGCACTCTGAATAAAAGGTGGCTATATAAAGGACAATAAAAAGTTTATGAGGATTGCATATTACCTTTGTTTTTATCTCTTTTATTACTAGGGACTAGCAATGTTTAGGTTAAGAGGTATGATTAGCACTCAAAATTGGTATTTTTTCATATATAAAAATAGATTTTTGAATAACTTTTGAGAGATCTTTTAACTTAAATATATGCTAAGTCCTAAATTGAGGACTAATGTTTACATTTAGTAAAAAAATGTAGCAAAAAGAGGCTAATATGTGCATAAATGTAAGTACATGACAACTCAATGATTCAAGGACGTTGGAAGCAAGGTGGAAAAGCTTGAATGCATGGGAAATGATGAAGAAAACAGGGTAAAAATGGAATTTCGACATAAGCTAGGGAATTTCGATACAAAAATATGATGCCATAGCTCATTTCAATACACGTTGAAGCCACTTCAATAAAACAAAGCAAATCAATCAAGATACAATGAGTGTAGGGTGTTATTGAAATACATTTTGACAACAGGGACTACTTCATTTAGATACTAGAAGCCAATTTTGATACCATAGTAGAGAGATCAAAATCACAAACTTTAGCCTTTCTAAGATCTAATGAGTTCCAGAGTTTATTGAAATGGATTTGAATACCATTTCGATACAAAAGCTAAATTTGAATATTATTTCGATAGAATAGAGATATTAAAATTATCGAGAACAAGCATTCTAAAAATATAAAAAGTTTGAAGTGTTATTGGAATGAACTTCAATACTAAGTGATACACAATTTGATGCTAGAACATCATTTCAATACAAGAAATGGATTTTGATACCAATTTTAATACGCAAGATGAATTTTGATACTCATTTTGATACAATAGAGGTATCTAAATTTTCTTGTAGTAGCATTCTAAAGGGACAAAAAGTTTGAGGGTTTATTGAAATGAATTTCAATACATTGAGATACAATTTCAATAGAAGGTGAAACATTTTGATACATCAAGATACAAAAAGATATACTATGATGCAATTTCGATACATAACAATACATAAAGATACACTATAATACATATTGAAATGAATCTAATACCACATTAGAAGTATCCCAAAGGTTCAGAATGTTTGGGTATTTGTCAAAATTCATTTCAATATCAATGTGGAGGTATCGAAATTTTCAATACAAGCTACGATTTTTGAAATTTCACTCCAAGACTTTCCCCATTCGGCTCTTTCACATATTTTTTTCTTACATTTTAGGAAATTTTATTATGTTTTTAAGTTTTATGAAATAGTATAAATATATAGAGAGGATAGATGACAGAGAGACATGTAGCGGGGAGATAGATAAACAATTTTTGTAATTGTTTAGTTTTTAATAGTTCAACTCAATGCATGGTGTTAATTTGAGCATGAGTGGCTAAATCCTCTTACTGTAGATGTAGCAATGAAGGCAAATGATTTGAGAAAGAGGGATGATGAGAAAAGGTGACATCTTTTCATGGTATTAAGCTTCTAATCTTTAATTTTTCATATGCAAGTTGAATTTCTTGTTAGTTCATCCTTGTTAGAGATATATTGAATGCATGCTAGGGGTCCCTTGATGCATAAAAGTTTGTGATCATTGGTTGACTTGATGTGATTCCATGTGATTGATAACTGAGGAGAATCTAGTAAATGAATATCAAGCCTTAAATGTCTTAAAGATTAAAACTTTTGATCATATTACTTGTTAAATGACTATTAAAAATAATATATTTTAAGCTTTAAAGTATGGTTCTAGACTTGAATGACCTATATCGGTGATCAATCTTGGAAGACCGAAAATTCTTTAATCAATATTTATTGTCCCTTAATCCTAGGTTTGAAATTAGATTTGTGAAAATCTCTAGATTCAATTATCATAGTTTTCTCAATTCAAAATTTTATTTTAATGATTTAATCATAGTTTGATTTTATTTTTTTCATAAAAATCATTACTTGATTTGGTTTGGGTAAAATTAGTTAAATTTTCTGATTCCCTAAGGATGATAACCTAAAATACAATAAGATGTGGTGATCTTTTCTCTAATTTTTCTTGACTAAGATCACTACATAATTAGGCTTTAGTATTTTATTTACAACAAAGTGCACCTAAACTAAAGTGCAACTATTTGAGCTAGGCTAAAGTGTAGCTAAGTAAGCTAAACCTAAAATGCAATTAAGTGATCTAAATGAGCTAAACTAAGATACAGCCAAATAAACTAAGTTAAGGTGTTACCAAGTGAGCTAAACCAAAGTGAACTAAGTGGGCTAAACTAAGATGCCATTAAGTGAGCTAAGATTAAAAAAAAAAAAAAATGCATCTAAATGAGCTAAACTTAAAAATGCATTTTAATGAACTAAGTTAAGGTGTCACTAAGATCCATAAAAAAATAAAATAAAATAAAATAAAAGCCCTTGACAAAAAATCTCTACAGGTGGCTCCAAAATAATAAAACAAATGAGTGGCAATGGACTAACATAGGACGACTATAAGGCAATGAGAAATGAAAGAAAACACACAAAATAACATGTGCTACTAGGACAAAATAGAAGGTCTACAATATAATATTGCATTCACTAATCCCTTTGATCTTATGAAAGCGCTTTATATGCTATTAAGGTATGTTTCCACTATTCCTCATTTACTTAATTCCATGGACACGTATGCCTTGTTTTTTCATATTCTCAATGTATGATTACATCTTGTTATGTCTTGATCACTTCTTTGATTCTTGATTTTAGTGGAATGCAACTTGTGTGTATTATAGGATATTTGCTATATTATACTTGTTGAACTAACCCTATTATTTTATAAAAGCGCTTTAGATTACAATTGAGGTGCGTTCCTTCTTTTTTCTTATATGCTTGATTTCACTTGATATGCATTTTTTTGTGAGAGTAGTATTCTGCTAGGCTTTTTTATTATCATCTTTGTCTTATTCTTGTTTCTATGATTTACTGATCAATTATCATAATTATCTCAACTTGATTAGTAGAGACCTTTATTTAAGGCTTAGAGGGGTGCTACCTTAGGTTTCCTTCTTGATAGAAAACCTGACCCTCAAACTTAGACTTGGTTTTTAGAAACATGATTTTCCAAATAAAAGTTATTTTTTTAGGGTTTATTTTTTATTTTATATTCCCTTTAAAAATAAATAAAAATAAGTTGTGACTCTAATTTTTTAACTAAAAAATGAGTCTCACCATTGAGTGGGGACACAGATGAAAATTGTAGATCCACACCAGTTATCACAGTTGATATGAGTGTGTAACTCCTAATGCATTCAAGTCATATATAATGCAAATGATATAAGCGTGAATACTCAAATAAAGAATTAATGCAATAAAAAGATAATAAAGGGAAGGAGAATCATAAATGAACAAATTTATTAATGAATTTAAAATTTGTTGAATCATGCCATGCTTTCTAAGGCTCTACCTCAATAATCAAAATGGTGTTAACATGTCGAAATGAGGTTCCAATACTTATTGTAAGTTTCATCATGTATCGAAAACAATTCCAATACCACAAAGACTCTATCAAACTTCTACCAACTTCAAGTAAATTTCGTTGTGTACCGAAATGCTCTCCCATGTATCGAAAACCATTCCAATACCACAAAGGCTCATTGAACTACTACCAACTTCCAGTAAGTTTCATCATGTATCAAAATGCTCTCCCATTTATCTAAAACAATTCCAATACCACAAAGGCTCTGTCAAACTATTGTCTGCTCTCCTTCAACTCCTCTTTATTTTTTATATAACTCCCCGATATCAAAATGGCTTTGACAACAGTTTCTTATATCTAAATCTTCTGCCATTCATCATGTGGCATCAATTTTATTGAAATAGCTGTCAAACCGTAGTTCCTCATTCCGATACAGTCATCTTTTCTCACTTAAGCTCTCACACTTGTCTTTCCTTTTGATCTTCCTTGTTTTTTTTTGTTTTTTTCCTTTGTAATGACATAAATGCTTAAAACCTGCTACATTTTCACAATTTCTCACTAATTCTCAAGGTCAAATCTAGAGTAGGTACTAGCTCAAATATAGTTTAAAGAGGACAATTTGTATACTTTCTCTATATTTATTGATCATTTTAGCTTAGGAAGAATATTTGCATACAAATCACAAGAAATGTGATCGAAGTATTAAGTTATAAAGGCTAATATTTTGGTATAAAAAATATAATAAGATGTGAAAAATGACTATGATATAAAGAATATAATCAAAGTACAGGGAATGTTACTTAATGAGGTACAAAGAATATAACCAAGGAACAAAAAATGTAACCAAGTTATGAGAAATACAATCAAGGTTTTATGATGTAAAAATTGTGATCAACTACAAATAATATATTTAGGGTATAAAAAATGTGACCATGGTATTAGGGTACAATAATTGTGGTCCAGGTGTACAAACACTCTGAGTAATGCATGAAGAACATGATCTAATATGACTAGGAAAAAAAATGTAACCAAGGTATGAAAGTGTAATTAAGATATAGAGGTTTAAAAAGTGTGACATGAGTATCAAAGAATATGACTAAGGTATAAAAAAAATATAAGGAAAAAAATTCAAAGATGACTATCATTACTTATTTTCCTATAGAAAATACTTAATGTCTTTGTATTTGATTGAAATTATTATATACACTAGAATGAAAATTTTATATAAATTGTCTTAAAACAAGTAGCTTTACAAAATGATAAGTAAGATAAAATATTTTTGTTAAATATCTTAACAACCTAATTTCTAAAAAAGAATAATATATTCTTATCCATTTTGTATAAAATAAACAAAGAAATATAATATTATTTAATATATATAATATTTTTCTTGGCATATTTATATTTACATAAAATAATATAAAATGTATATTTAGTTAACTTTTTACATTTTTGAGTTTATCATTTATTTATAGATTAAAATAATAATAAAATACTGAATAAAAATTAGTTTTTCATTAATCAATAGATTAAAATAAATACCAACCATGCCATTTACAATATCAGTACTATAAAATAAAATTAATTATTTTCTCTATCAATCTATTAACAAGTATAACTTTCACAAAATCATGCATTAGTGAACTAAATATTCCACAATTTTTTCTTTTTCTAAAATATACTTGTGAAAGAAAATAAAAACATGGTTTTCAGACTATTTTAATGTTGCTTGTAGAGTATTAGAAGCTTCAACTTACTTATATCTCCTTCATCATGGTAAAATATTGACCTAAATTTCCTCTGTAAATTAACTTAAAAATTATAAACAAGTTAATTACCAAAGTACATAAAAAATAAATTAGATATCTCCAAAATAAGTGATACTAATAAACCAATTAAGTCATAAAGTTTTTATATTTATGCAATACATCTAATCCTATCTCATAAAGTCTTCTACTGTTTTGTTTTGCTCTAGTTTCTTTTATATTTTGTTAACTCTATTTATTATATTTGGCAATGGAATATTCATACAGGCCATGTAGTATGATACAAAAAGTAGGTTCAAATATCGAAGTTTCACCTTAGAAAGCAAGATTAAAAGATAATAGGGAAGAGTGTCTTTTAGGGCCCATTTTGGAAAAAATAAAAATAAATAAAAATAATAAACCTTTTAAAATTAAATAACTTAGGTTGTACTTTCATGTTTAAAACTAGTATGCGTTCTAGTTAAAAATAGTAGCTAAGGGGTGTTTGTTAACCATTCTCAGAAGTAGTTTTTAATTTTTTAAAACAAAAACCACTTTTTTTAGGTAAAAAAATACGTTTGATCTCAAAATTTTCTAAAAACTATTTTTTAAAATTTTTTCCCAAAACACACTGTTTTCATATAACACCAAAAATAAGTTTTCTTTTATTTTTGCTATTATACACTTAACATAAAAAGAGAAAACAAAAAAACCTTTGTACGAAAACCCTTTTATGCTCCAACTTTATGTTGGGCTCATTATCATCTTTTAGTCATCCTCTCTCTAACTGAAATCATTGTTGGAAATTAGTTCATCTCATTCTTTATTTTGTCTAAAAATCTTCATCTACTAGTTTTGCAACTTCATGTGAAGGATCTTCACACTATTTCGTCATCTTCGGGTATTTTTAATTTAATTTTATTTAATTTTATTTATTTATTTTTTTGAGTTCCAATTCTTAGATTTGCTTGAAACAAGAAAGAAAAAACATGGAAATGGAATTAGTAAGTGGTTTCATGCTTTATTTGTCCTTCGTGCTACAATTCAAATACCAGCACCCAACACTCAACTTTTCTGTGAACTATAACTTTTTCTGGTTTTGGGGTTTCATTAATTTCTTTTCCCTATTCCTCTCTTTTGCAAGATTCCTTTGTATTATCTATCATATCTACACATTTTTTTCTTTGTAACTCAACATTTTTACCACATTGGTACTCATAATCTATCCTCCTGTTTTATATTGATTGAATAATAATTATTATTATTTATGCTTTTGTTTTAATTTTGAAATTTGGTGATTTTTTTCTTGAAACAAATTGATTTTGGAGAGTTGGGTTTATTTTTTTTCTTGATGGCTATTGCTTGTGCTTAGTACCCATTTGAAGTTACTGCCCATTTCCAAGAGAAATGTAGGGTTATGTATGAGGGGATATGGATATTTTGTCTTTATACACAAGTTTTTTAATTGAAAAAATTAAGATGAGTGAAAAACTAGGAAAAAAAAAAAAAAAGAAGGAAGCCAAGATGGATGTGTAGGCTTGAAGCCATTCCATGAGGGTCATCCTTCATTCATTACCAACTGTCACTATAAATATATAAAATTTTAAATTAATGAAAATTCTTGTTGTTCGAATCAAGTATGTATTTATATTTTAAAATTTTAATTTATACATTATTTATTTTTACTACATGATGTTAATAATGGAAAGAAAAAACTTTTTTTACCAAACAAATTCCAAACCAGTTTTTTGTTTTTGTTGTTTTATAAAACTATTTTTATTGACTAAATTAAATGTGTTTTCTTGTTTTTAAGAAAATAAAACTGTTTCTTAAAATTAGTTTGTAAATATAATTTTATTTATGAAAATAACATAAAACAATTGTCAAAAACTCTTTTTAAAAACTATTTTCTGGAACTTGTTTTTCAAAAAATTCCTAAAGAGGGCTTAAATTATCAAAAGGCATCTACTTATTATCTTTGATATAGAAATGTATAAAATCCTAAAAGTGTATTAGATCCTAATTATTTTTCAAACAAATATACTAGATTTAGATGTTACAAGTTTAGGATTTTTTTCAATTTTTTTTTTCAAACACATTTTGGGTTGTAAAGAAAATAATAGAGGATCAGATAGAGTAAGAAATGTAATTGTACAATGAGATGGAAAGAAGTTGTTTGTAATGTGGTAACCAAGAGGGAACATCCTTTGACATGTTATTAAACTTCAATTTCACCGATCTAACATACAGTATACTAAAAAGCCTATATACAAATTGAAAATGAGTTCTGATGAGAACAAACTCTGATTCTTCAACATTTCCAAACAAAGAAATGAACAAACGTTTGGAATTTTTATCCATCACATTTATATTATGATTATTTTATTGGGTTAATTTCATTGTCTTTCCCTAATATTTGAATTAAATACACTTAATTATCATTAATTTAAAATTTTGTCAAATACTCCCTCACCCTTCTCATCTCCCATTTGAGTGATTTGATATCAAATTAACGGAAGATCAAATATATTTAACTCAAAACTTTTAAAAGAGGTAACTAAATTAAACTTTGTTCCATTGCTCAATCACTCACTGTCAATCGTGGGTTCCAATTTCCCCCTCAGGAGAGCCAAAGGCCCCAGATGCTACTAAATTAGCAATGGTGAGAGCCGAAGTTGACTCACCTCAAATACATTAGTTAATTATGGAGCTCATGACGTGCCAAGACATCCCAAAATCACATCCACAGCACGTGGACCATGTCACCTCACCAAAAGGTGAACATATGAATCACTACACCACTCAATATTTCCATGAATTGACTGGTGTCTGCTTCTCCTGGGGCCAAAAGAGGAATTGGGTCCCAACTATTGGAGTCAACAAAATAAACTTCCCACTCTCCCCCATTTAAATGGTTGATTTCGAATGAAATAGTGGGCCAGACATTTTATTTTTAAAAAATAAACCCTCATATGGTAAATATCTACGTTCATGAGCTTTTGATAATATGTAACTAGATAATTTCCTTCATTAGTACATGTATGTACTGGAGATGTATAGTTCCAACAATCTTTCCTTCTTGTCATTGTTTAAAGAGACAGATAAATGATTGAGATGGATTCTTGATATCCCATGTACCATGCTAGCAATTGAATAAAAAAACTACACAATTAGACAATGCACAGAAAATGTAGATCAAACTGAAGTCTTAATTAAAACACCTAACTTAGAAGGATCAGCTGAGAGCAAAAACCATTGGTTTGTAAACTATATATTTTCACAGTAATAATAAGATATATATTGCAACCTCAAGTGGTAGTGAAGAGGTGTGGATTTGCAGGGATTTGCATTATGGAAAGAGGGTCTCTGAGGGATGGGCTATCTTAAAGTTGCAATACCTAACAAGTTAGGGCTATGCCAGACAGGTCCATGAAGTCACTGTCCCATAATTAAGTGTCCACTTGCCTTTGGGAAGATGTAAACAAAATATCGTGTATGCTAATTGACAAACGATCGGAGACATGGAGAGCACAGTAGTGCTTTGTGTCACCATTAGTGTCCCCATTTTCCAGATAGGGTTCTATGATACAGTTGTCCTGCAATGTCCCTCCTTATGCACTACAGTTTTGGTATGTCAGTCTCAAAAAATTGATGAAATACAGCCAAAGTTACTAAGATTCTTAGTTCAATCTCTTGTCATTTTTCTTATGCCAAGCATGACTGCAACATCTCAATGATATATTCCAAATCATTAAAATAGGCCACTAGCTTAGGACACACTTTGTACTGCTAGACAAATTTCAACTTGAGAATCATTTAGCGATTTGATTTGAAAAACACTGAAAATAATCTGAAGAAAAATCCAAGAATATTCGGTTTTGGACACAATTATTTGCAGCCAACTCAACTCAAGAATTTGTCCCCGATTTAGTGTTGTCTTAATTATCATAAAATGGAGAATTTTGCTTTAACTCGGAAGGTTTAGAATAATTAGAGTAGTTTGTCATTTGATGGGTTGTGCGGGTGGGACATATAAAAGCGAAGGATTTGGACATTGATTTTCAACGAGATATTGAACCGAATCTCAATTATTCATGAAAGGTTGGCTGTAAAATCTATCTATATTTCATTATAGTGAAAAAGACCAGACATTCATTTCAAGACTTGTGCAGAGGTTTTCCTCGTCAACTTCACATTTGTGTCCTTTTTTGTTGTAAGCTTTGCAAAAGTGCAGTACTGCTGGAAATGTTTATCCACTAATTCATTTCCCATGCATCACTGTCGCATATGACCCTAAAGGAAAAATGAACAGAACTTAGGATTTTGAGCATCCATGAGTGCATTTCCTTTGGACTAGGAAATGTTTTGGAGGATGTGAAAGATAACATTTCAAAAGAACATACATTGAGTGAGTGGTCTTGAAAGAGCTGTACATCTTAATTGGGTGTGTGGGCATGTGGGTCAGCCATTAATTAACTCATAGCCATGGCCATCCCACTGTATGCCAATGGGATGAGGGGCAAAGGGAGGGCTACGCCTTGAAACTTCCTCTCAAAACACAGGACGTCTATGAATAGGGCCTTATGTCCACATGCTTTTGGAAGACAGTTCCAAAACATGAGGCTGGCCTAGTGGACAAAAGGTAGGAGACATGTTATAAAGCTGCTTTATGCACAAGCATATGCCATGTACTTGACGGCACAACATACATCCAATTGTCAAATCTAGGATAGGACCTAACCAATAGCCCCATGGCTCATCACCCCACCAACTTGTATTTTTGTGTTATATGAGCGGCACCTCCATTTTCCATCTCCCCCCAGCTCCCCATCTCATATTTTTTTTTCTATAGAAAGTAATCACAATAAAGGGTTTGGATTGGAAAATATTTTCTAATAATTGGACTGATGCTTCTTCAGCTAAAGGTTAAGAAAGAACATCGATAGAGTATGTGAATTAAATATTGAAAAGGAAAAAGCATAACATGTGAGCTTAAATCTATGAGGGTTATATATAGATAGATAGGTAGGTAGATAGATAGGTTTACTTTGCTGAAAGCGTGCAATTTCATGGTGTGCCCCCCCTCGCACCTGGGCTTTTCAAGCACTGATCATTACCCAGTAACAATAAAATAAGAGAGTGATTTGAAACTCCTTGGAATGTTTCACCCAAACTGTTACTTTCAAGGATTAGATGTAGGCCATAAGAAAAGAGATCCTTCATTTAAGCTAAATAATATGAGATTTCATATGATCTGTGTTGTTTTCTATTACGTTCTCAACCTGGAATAACCCTAAAAATTAAAGGTAAATAATTTAAGGCAAAATGCTTATTTACGCTTCACAGAGCTTGGGCTCATAAAGCATTGGGCTGAGCCCAGGCCATGCCTAGTTTATCTTGGACTTGACTTTTAAGATTGGGCCCACAATGCATTCTGCTCAGCTAGGCCCATCCCTAGTTTAGCAGCGGCCCAACAAAGAAGCTTCAACAGAAAAGTATAGGGAGAATTGTGTTTTGGGCCCAGGTGGGCCCAAAAATTAACATTTGGTCTATATATCATGCATATTTAAGCCCAAAACCCAAACAAAGTATGAAAATTAAAATGAAGAATATTGTCCTTCATTAATTCCTAAAATACCCTTAACCCTTATATAGGCACAAGTGAATGTGAATTTCAATTTTTTTGTGTTTTTTTTTCCCTTTTCTATTCTTTATTAAGTATTACTCATTTCTAACTTTTTTTTTTCTCTTTCTTCCGATCTATATTTCTATTTTATGTCAAATAAAAAACAATAATATTTTTTT
Organism: Vitis rotundifolia; assembly: GCA_030254885.1. NCBI lineage: Eukaryota > Viridiplantae > Streptophyta > Magnoliopsida > Vitales > Vitaceae > Vitis > Vitis rotundifolia. The sequence continues at coordinate 9,918,793 of CM058154.1, forward strand.
TTTTCATTTTTAAAGATATTGAATCTTTTTGCTCTTATTATAAGCAATGATAAAAATTTTGGGATTTTTCTCTCATTTTTAATTATTTTTTATATTTTCTACATTAACCATATTTTAAAAATTTTAAAAATTGACTATCACTTCACTTTATTTTATATACATATATCCTTTTAACTTTTTAATTTTTAATGTTTTTATTTTAAAATTTTTAAAAAGATAAATTATTGAAAAAAATAATTAAGATATGAAGTTTTCATATTATATTAATAATTTTTCTTATCTAGATAGACTAATGGAAAGTATTTTGACTCACAATAAGAAAATTGTCAATACAATTTTTTAGTGAAACTTTAGAAATTAAATTTCAAATAAAATATATTATATAAAATTTTATCTAAAAATTATTGAAAGTGGTATTTAATTTTTTTTATTGACTTTCAAACTTTTCTAATTTTTTACTTGAAAGGTAATAGAACATGTTTAAAAAAATTAAGGTCTTCAAAATATTCAAAATTTCTCAATTCCAAAATTACCTAATTGCTCTCCACACTAATCCTAAATATTTTTCAATAAAGATTTAAATATTTAAAACCATTAAAATAAATACTTTCTTATTAAATAAAAAATTTCAAAGTAATAAGATAAAAATCATGAAATCTTCAAAACTATAATTACAACAAATATTTTTAACTTTAAAACTAATTTCATAATTTAAATTAATGATTTTAAAAAATAAAAATGTTATAAAAACAATTTTTTTATTTTTAATTCCATTTAAATATGATTTTTTTAATCTCTATTGATAACAATGAAATTATATTTATAAAGGCAAAATAGTAAAAATATATATTTAATTTAATTTAATTTACTTATAATGAACAATTCAAACATGGTTGATTTTAATTTTATTTCCTATGTATTAATTTTTGTAGAGAATGTCTTAATGACATAGTTTAGTAAAAAAAAAAAAACTATTAATAATCATCTTAATGTCAAATTCAAGTTGTTTAAAAATCGTACAAAACCTACTAGAACCCTTGTACACCCTTGTACACTTAGCATATTTCCCTTATACAGTTAGTGTAATACTCTTGTACAATGACACAAATTTCATATCTCTCCTAATTTATATGTCTATGTAGGTGTATTAATCATATTTTCAATGGTTTGGTTGAGAAAATGGTGGATGACTTAGGGTCAATTTTTTTTCCCCAAATATCATTATTGGGAAAAATATTGGAATTTTCATGTGAGAGTTAAATAAAGTGCATGACATAGGTGTACAATCATTGAGTGACAAGGACAATAAAAAAATAGTTTAGAATCAATTAAAATCATTCTCAAAGAGTAATCTTGTACACCTTTGTACAATTAGTATATTTTCCTTGTACAGTTAGTATAATACCCTTATACAATGACACAAATTTTATATCCCTCCTACGTTATGTGTCCACATAGGAGTGTTTAACCATATTTCCAATTATTTAGTTGAGAAGATGGTAGATGATTTAAGGTCAAAATTTTTTTTCTCCAAATATTATTATTAGGAAAAATATTGGAATTTCCATACGGGAATTAAATAAAGTGCATGACATATGTGTACAATTCGTGTAATAAAAAAAATAAAGGAATGACTCATAATCGATTATAATATTTCACAAAGGGTAGCCTTGTACACCTTTGTACACTTAGTACATTTCCCTTGTACAGATAGTGTAATATAATTGTACAATGGCGCAATAAATGAAAAAATAAAATTTATTATTTTTTTATTTTCATATAAAAAAAAATAGTACTAAACAAGGATTTCAATTTTCATTTTAAAAAAAAGTTTTCATTTTTTAATTAAAAATATTTTCAAAAAGAGACAATATAGAAAATAAAAATTATTTTTAAAAATAAAAAATAAAAAATAGAAAAATATTTTAAAACCAAACTCAAATATAATCTATATAATTTTTAACTACTTGTTTTCATCTAAAATAAGTAAATATACCTTTCAACCTTTTTATATAATAAAAATTCAATCTCTACTATGTATTGATATAATCCACTTCTAAAGTTAGGTCATATGAAAACATTTTAATTGATTACTTAAAATATAAACTTTCCATCCATCCTCTTTTTTTCTTTTTCTTTTTCTTATTTTAATAAATTTTCAATTAATTCAAATCATTAAAAAAAATTCTTAATAAACAAATTTGTAACATTTCATATAACTTATTACTAAAAGTCATGTTCAAAAAGTTATTAAAACAAGGAAGAAAGAAGATTAAAAAAAATTAAACTTTTTATTTTATAATAGTAAAAAAAAAAAAAAACTTTAAAATATTTTTTAATATAAAAAAAAATTAAAATAGTGAATATATTTATTTTAAATAGTATTTTAATCATTAAATTATTTACTTCTAAAATGTAAAAGATAAAAATAAATGTAAAAGATAATTTTTATTTATTTAAATTAATATTTTTTTAGAAAGTATTTTCCAAAATAGCCTTTGAATCATTAATATAATTTTTGTTTATTTATAATTTAAAAATAAAATAATAATGTTGATTTTTTAATTATTTATAAAAGAGTTTAAAAAAATAATGAAAAATCCAAAAATGATTAAATAAGAAAGAATAGTGGCATGTGAAGGGTGGTAGAATAAAGACAAAAAAGGGTCAAGTGGGTATTTTTGTCTATTCCTATCTCAAATCCTTGTAATCAATTATGGGTGTTTGAAAGACTCTTTATTAATTATCAAAGTCAAATGGGTCTACAGCCCAATTCTCCCAAAAGTATACGTAGTTAATAGAAGTAGAAGGTTCTCTTCATAAGAAAATAATACACAACTTCTTGGAAAATTCATATGCTGAAAATTTCAATAGTTTGGAAAATCAAACTACTTAAATTTGAAAATAGCATATAAGAGTAAAATAAAATTCTCAATAAAAGAAATTTAAGATGGAGTGTAATTATAATGGAAAATATTTATGACCACATTTCTCTAGTGTAAATACTAAGGTACGTTTGATTCCTAGAAAATGTGAAGGAAAATATAAGAGAAAAAAATATAGAGAAAAAAACTAGAATGAAAAAAAAAAAAAAAAAAAAGTGAGAAAAAAAAATTAAATCAATAAATTATTTCTGTTTGTTGTTTGAAATGCATTTCACTTACTTGAACTCTTTTGTATAAATTTAAATAATTTAAAAATAAATAAGTTTCTAACTAATTTTAATTACATTTGATTTTCTTTGATATTTTTCATTATATAAATAAACATAAGAAAATCATTTTCCTAAATATTTTTTTTTCTTAATATTTTGCGAGAACCAAACATAACCTAAAGTTTAAATACATGACACCAGAGATAGGATCAATGTAGCTTGTAGTATCTAGGTTGTTGTCTTCTAGGATCAACACTAACGCGTTTAGTTATTTAAGTAAATAATAATAATTATTTATTAAACTAATCAAATACAAAATATGTAATGGAAGTTTTCTAAAATATGAAACCAACATAACAAAACTATAAAAGAAGGCATCCAAAAAATTCATAATCTAATGTTGAATTTCAAAAAGATTTTTAGACGTAAGGATCGAACCCTTAAAAGTATGACATGATGTAATAATAAATGGAATTCATTAATATTTATATTATGATTTCAATTCTCCTTTCACCATCATATATTTATGCATATTCATATTGAACATTTAAGCTTATATCACTTGCATTATATATGACTTAAACACATTAAGGGCTAGACAAAAGATTTAAGTCATGGTTTCCTTGCAAATTAATGAGTAATTCACAATCAATTCATAAACTTAAACAATCTATTTGAGGTTGTAGTGTACTACCTTTTAATTGGGGGGATGACTTGTCTTAAATGGGGTTCCTGTGGTAAGTGCACTAGTGTATATAGTTATACCTTGGACAAGACCTATAGTAAATCATGACATCTGTTATTGAATAGTCATGATTCACTGAGTTACTATATTATATGAGGAGTTCTCAACTTTGAGAGAATATTGAGCTAGTGTTGAGGTTTTCAATGACTTTGACCTATAGGTGAGACCCTATGGTGGTCATATATTTTATATGGATTGAATTACTGTTGATTAAGACAAGTACTAATAAGTATTCTCAAGATAAGCATCATGATATCTTATAAACTTGAGACATTGTGTCCCCTTAGGTGATTTTAAAGACATGTGATCATGAAATTTGTGACCTTAGTAATTCCTTTAGTGAAATTTTACATATGCTTTTAAAGAGTTAGAGGATGTCAATTAATCATGTAATAAGAGGATTTGAAACTTAAGGATAGTAGACATAATCTTGAGAGGTTGATAGTGTTTACTTCATTAGAATACAAACACCAATTCATAGGGAACTTGCATACGACTAGTAGGTCATAAACCTAAGTATTTTATCTTTATCTAATATCATAAGATACTGGAGTGCAATAGACTCTCTATGGTAATATGGTTAGTCAACTTCAGAATAGGATTATAAGGGAGCTAGTATTTTCTTATGGGTCTTAATTGTTCTCATTCAAGCTCGTATTCCTTTATGACACATTTATTGAGAGGTATTTAGGTTTTTTATTCACATGTGTGTATAAGGTTGTTTTGATAAATACATAAAATTATATAAGAGCTTCTGAATGGTTTTTTTGGACTATGCTAGTTGGTGAATTGCAGATAGTCCAATAGGGCTAATTAATCAATTATGACCAAAGTAAATTGGATTAAGTGACCCAAGATTAAGATGGACCCAAGTCCATTAAGCTCACTAGTTTATATAAACCCCCCTTTGACTCATTTTTATAGTAAATATTTTAAGGTTATCTTATCTATGAATTAAGAAAGTGTTTTCAATTGGTATAAGAGCAACTCAAGGATGCTTCTCAAGAGGCAAGAGGCCAAATTGCTAACCGTACGTAGAGAAAGATCATCATTAAGGCTTTAGTTTAGTTTTTATATTCACTTCGAAGCAAGGAAAGCTAAAGCCACCACCCCTCTGTGAGGCTTCCACCACCTTCAATGGCACTAACAACAAAAGAAAGAAAGTTATTGAGTGAAAAATTATGAGGTATTTGAGATTTGCACCACCCTCATCACCGATTGCGATTGATTTAGGAATATCCATATCACAGATAAGTTATTCCGAGCATCTTGATCTAAGATTATTTGCTTTTGAATGCTTCCATTGCATAAATCTAGTATCCTTAGGATGATTTCGCATGCTCCCAAATGATCTAAGTCTTAGAATGGAGCAATCTAGATATTCAATATTAGAATCGACAATTATCTAAGATTGAATTGAATTTAAGACCAATTCACATTCAAAACTTAGATAGTTCTTATTTTGGAAAAGAAATCTCTTAAACCTATCAAATATGTTGGTTAATTTACTTTCCAATTTATGCACACGCAACCCTACTTGAATTATAGATTCAGTCATTAGATTCATTAACAATAGATAAAACTAAGTTAACTAGTGATCTAGGTATGCCCAAGAATCATTGTAAGCATCTTTATACCTTATCTAATCAAACTACACAAGGATCTATACATATTGATTTAAACATAGAAACATAAACATACCACGCATTCAAGATTTTACTATGCTATTATTACTCCTACTTTAAGTTTTTCTCCTTCCTAATGCATTCTTTGGATCACACAAAATTATAAAAAATAATGGAGGATTTTTGCTCACAACCCATGATTGATTGCCAAACAAATAGAAAATAAAATAATATAAAATTAAAACTTTATAAAGAAACTAAGGGGAAAGAAAAAAAAAAACATTTAGACGGATGAATGAATTTCACCCCCTCCGAGCCCCTCACCCACCCTTTTCAAATCCTAACAATGAGAGCTTATATATGTTTCCTAATCCTCAAAAGACGTGGTATAATCTTATTGGTTACTTATTATAAAATAATAAGAAATATGCTGAAAATATAAAGAAAGTATTCAATTTCGAAATTTCTAGAATGATTTGAAGTGGCTAATTTTGAAATGGATCTAATTTGAAAATAAGTCTGAAATTTTAGAAAAGAGCTTTCTAATTGTGAGATAAATTCAAAATTTTAGAGATTTGCTTCTAATTTTGTCTATCAATTGAAAATGCCTCTTCTTGACTTTCAAATTTTACAGTAAGGTAAGTATTGATCTTTTTTGCATTCTTCACTTCATTATGGGATGGTTTGACTTAGGAATTCTAAATTCATGGTACTTAATTTTGTAGAAGACTTATACAAAAAATGAGTACCTCGTGACTCAGTCTTGTCTTTGTGATGAATGCATCATTAAGACAAAGTAAGGTGTGTGTTTGAATGTTATGCTAATTAATGAAACACTTGACTAAAATATGTAAGTACCTAGAGTTGGAAATTTGAACTTATTCTCTAGAGCTTGAGGTGAAACCAAAGGAGTTAGTGGCCTAGAGTGGTCCTTAAGGCCCGGTACCTTAGTATGACTGGGAGCTACCAATAACTCTTAATTTGCCACATACAAGTTATTTCCAAGATATGCCAAATGAGTGTAGATGCCTACGTATGGAAAAGAAGTTGAAAATGGTAAAAGGCTATGTGTAAAAAACCCTAAATAAGGAAAAAATAAGAGCTTAAAAAATTAATAAAAGGTTGTTTCCAAATCAGTTGAGGAGGATGTTGTCTAACCCAAGACGAAGGGAGTTAGATGGTATTTGTTTTTTTACTTAATTTTAAATAGAACTTTAATGCTTAATAGTGTTAAGTATTAGGTTGTTTGTTTTTGTAGTATTTTATTTCTATTAAATATTAAAAAATAAAGAAAAACCAATATGTTATTTTTTCTATTTAGAAAAAGCCAAATATTTTGGTTTTTTCTATTCAGTAAAAAGTTTATAATAAATCATGAAAAAAAATAGAAAAACAAACAACCTAAATTCTGAAAACAAATTACTTTCAGCAAAAAGTCAAAAAAACAAACACCCTCTTAGTCTCCCAAAGCCATACTTGAGAGATAAGTATATCTATTCTAAGTTTTTGTATAGAATGAGAAATAGGGAGTATTGGAAGGATAAGGGATACATTAAAGATCTTAAGCAACATTTCCTATACTTTGATAAATTGATGCACAAAAATGGACAATATTATCTTAAATTTAAGGAATTTCTCCTAATTTGTAAGAATATTACACTATTATGGGAATGAGTTCTAATACTAACAAGAATAGGTTATATGTCTCTTTTTATTCTTTTATTGCTAGGGACTGGCAATATTTAGGTTTAGGAGTGTGATTAGCCCTCAAAACCAAGGTTTTCCATTGCATAAAAGAAAGTTTCTAAAGAGATTTTGAGTGATAATTGTGATCTTTTAACTTAAATAGACTCTTCGTCCTCATTTGAGTACTAGTATATTTATTTAGTGAAGAATGCAATATGAAGAGGATAAAAGGTACACATTATGCAAGTGTTAAGGTAATTCAAGAAAAGAGCTTAGTGTTGAAATTTTGATACAAGAAGGAAATTCGATGATGGGCTAGTTTATCGAAATAGCAAATCAACCAGAGGTGAGCTTAGCATTGAAATTTTGGTACTATTTTTTATACAAAAAGGAAATTCAATAATGGTTTGGTTTATCGAAATCCTTATAGTGCAAAATTTTGATATCTTAGTAGTATAATGAATAGTTTAAATGGAAGCCTTGACACCTAGTATCCAAACCAATTCAACAAAGCAAAAAGCATATCAAAAATCTGATAAAGGCCTTGAAAGGCTTATTTTTTGTATCAAATAGCAAACTTCTTATCGATAGAAGTTGATATGATCTATATTTGAAACTCCTTTATTGAACTACCTACTGCAATACAGAACCAAAATGCAAAAAGCATATCGAAAACAGATTTTTGTGTTTTTCTTAATAATTTAAACCCATAATCATAGCTTTGATTAAGAATTAAAGAATTTTTTTAAATACTTGATGAGTATTAAAAAAAAAAAAAAAAAAAAAAGGATTTAAGAATCTACAAGTAACATACATATGTATATTAATTTAAGTTGTAATAAATTGTCGGTAAATCTAGCTAAGCAAATTAAATTATAATTTTAAATTTCACCTAGTCTAATAATACAAGCTGAAGTTGTATAATACAATAAAACATGTTAGCCCAAAGTCTTATAAATCAAATTTTGATAATAACAAAACAAGAATGATAATTTAATCTCATATTTTGAGTATCTTTTGAGGAACATTTAGCTTCACTAGAAGATTTTCAAGCAAATTTATCCTCTTTAAGGCTTTAATATAACATTAGGTCCAAATAAATTAGGGATTTTCTTGCATACTTTCAAAAGCCTTAGGCCTATAATTTTTTTCAAAAGAAGTCTTCATCAAATTTATGAAAGCTTATGTCCCAAAAACAAAAACCAATGGAGTAGTGCTACTATAAAAATTAATAAAAGCCCATTAATTTTCCAAGGTTTCTCAAGATAAAGAGTTTTTCAAGATCACACAAAATACATCAACTAGCCTGGAAATTTTCTTGGAGTAACATAGCAAAAAAATTGCTATATTGTGGAGTATAGGCCTAGTCCATCGACTAGGTGGTCGACCTGCTCCATAAAGGGCACTTGGAAGTTTTTGGTAGTGACCAGAGGTTGAGCTACTGATGGAGGAACCACTCAACCAGTTGCGGCACCAACCGACCGATAGTGGTACTGGTTGAGTTGTTTGCTTCTTACAAAAGGGGAAACAATTAAAAAGCCTAACATTGAATCAGGAAAAATGAAAAGGGAATTAAAGACATCTAAATGACCATTAACTTAGATTCTATACCAGTCTAATGACTACTATTTATTTCACTTTACTAGTACTCTACTGGGGATTCTAATCTTTTCTCCAGCTTCATTGTAAAATCTGTACAAAATGGAGCCCCAGGAAATTATTCCAGTAAAAAGTTCCCCAAGAAAAATTAGAAACATAGAAGGGAACCCACGTCCAAAACCAGCAAAATATGAAACGACACAGAAAACGTGCCAACACAATGTGTTTTCAATTTCAGAAGGCATTTTCCGAAAACTGAAACCTTCAGTTTCAATTGACACTGCATAACATGAATCACAAACTTAGGTTAACTAATGTGCTTTGTCCAGTGAACTTCATGACCATATGTATTCTATCAACATCGGTGAGTCACATGTACAATTTATCAGTCCACTAAACAGGCCCAATCGAATCATAAATTTCATCTCTTCATGACCATATGGTATGTTTCATTCAGAACATAACCCATAAATTTACTTTCCCATGATGTTTTGGAATACAACAAGAAGTGAGTACGAAGCAAACCCATGAATTTATTTTCATCATTACAAAGTACAAACAAGAAATGAAAATCAAGGAAAACGAGAATTTTCCCCTTATTCTTCCCCTTCCAACGGCAAACAAGTAAAAAGCCATGCAGGCATGAATTCTCACTACTCAATGCCATTCATCTTTCTTAACATAAGGACAGCCTCATAGACCTTCTCTGGCTCTGGAAGAGCTTTGGCCACGCTCTCTCTTTGCATGCATCTTTTCACCCAAACTGAGAACTTGGGACACTCATCCTCAACCTTAAAACCCCCAAATTTCTCATAAGCGTAGAACCAGGTGGTCAGAGGGATCAATAGAATGTCAACAAATCCAAAGTTGTCACCACAAAAGAAATCCTTCTCCCCCAAAGTTCCCTCTAGCTGCTTCAAAATCTCTATGAAATCCTTCTTACCGACCTCTAGTGCCTCTCCTTTGCTACTCCATATCTTGGTGCCTCCTTCAAATATCTGCAAATATCAAGCAATATTGAAAATACATGCATGAGTATAAAACATGGCACGTCTTATATTTGATATCTGCTGCTCATCTGAGTGTCCAGTAAAGTTCTGTGAGTAAATCAAGAGTAGTTTTCCTAATTCTAAGAGCTAAAACACTGAATAGTGAATTCATATATAGCATACATGTTAATGTTTAAAAGCCACGATAAAAGAGTGAAAAGAGAACCTTCTTGTCAATGAAGTCCCCCCAGAACCGGGCTCGAGCTCGCTCATATGGACAAGTTGGGAGCAATGGTCGAGAAGGCCAGGCCTCATCAATATAATTAACTATGACAGTGGACTCACACACAGGCTTTCCATTATGTAACAACACAGGAACCTTTTTGTGGATGGGGTTTGAATTGAGCAACAACTCACTCTTGCTACCCAACACATCCTCTTCTCTATTTTGATATTCCACACCTTTCTCAGCCAGTGCAATCCTTACCCTACCACAGAAGGGGCTAGCCCAGAAGTCTAAAAGAACAACCTCTTCTTTTGACATCTTCACTTCGATCTCTCTTAGCTTGTCCTGTGACGACAGAATGAGGAAAGAAGGCAGCAATTTATACAGGAAAAAAAAAATCCTAATTTAAGTTCAAAACAAAAAGGTCGGTAATTCCATTGAATTTTTCTTGGTTGCTCCATCGGAAAGAGCCTTGTTATTATCATCTGCGGCCTTTGATTTTTGGCCTTTTAGATAGGAACTATGTAATTGGAAGCAACTTTTCTGGAAGTATATACATGTGTCATAGTAGAAATACATAAAAATAAAATAAGTAGGACATACTAATTTTTAATGTAATAAAATGATAAACTACATGCTTAAAGTGAATCCGCAGTCTAAAAACAAAGTTTTGAGTTTTCATTTCATTTCTACTTGAAGTGAGCTCACTTTGGCGTGTATGGTTCTCTATTATTAGGAATTTGAAAATACAAAATATGTTTTTATTAGAGATTTAAAGAGAATAAATGACTATGAAATTAATATTGTACACATAAATTTCTTTTTTCAAGAAATTTTTTTAATTAAAAATGAAATTTTATTGATTTAAAAAATGGTTTTAAGTACAATCTCTATTCTATTTTTTCTTTTTTTCTTTTTTTTTTTTCCTAATTGTCAATTTGAGGTTTAAAGAAGTTTGATTCGGAATGGTCCATAGTTTGGGTTTGATTTAGTTTTAGGTTTTTAACTTAAGTTTTAATTAGAGTTGGGTCTTAGCCTCATTTAGGTTTAGATATGACTTAACCTTCATTTAGGAAAAAGTGTGTTTTTATGCCTCCTAGAAAAAAAAATCACAAAATTGAAATTCAAGAGTTTTTTTTTTTTTTTTTTTTCAATTTTTGATTTTGATCTTGAAGGCATGTAAATTTGTAATAATACATATAATCTTTGAATATCCCTTCATTTTAAAAGTTTTAGAATACATTATATTTATAGGGATAGGAAGCATGATAAATTTTTATCTTTTAAAATTAAACTAATATTTAATGAAATTTGAAAGGCAATATTTTGTATTCTTTAGTTTTTTTTAACAATATTGATAATTAACTACTCCTATGATCAATTTTTTTATTTTTTTATTTATTCCAACAGTTATAATTTAATTGTCAATATATCTACACACACATACATACATGCATATATATATACATATATATATATATATATATATATATATATATATATATATATATATATTTAAATTTTATAATTCTACTAATATACCCATTAAATCATAAATATGGTTGTGCTGCTATGCTTCATAATGTTGACTTTGAAATATTGGATGCTACCATAATCTAAGAACTTTGTGAAAATCACCCGTGAAAAGATAGATTCTTTTTCTCTCCTCACACAAAATAATTTGAGCATGCAACATGCACCTTTAAGAACCCCAGTAAGATGGTTTCAATGCACAGTATACATCTCTTTCGCTACGTTCATATATATGTTCATATCTTTCAATGAAACAATCAAGATAGCAATATTATCCTGAATTAACTAGCATTTCGACAAAGCACCAAGGGGTAGCTCCCACACTCATTCCTATACACATATACATGTCGGCATAGGTAGTTGTGTCACACTAAGTAACTGATAGATTCTCTCTCAATTTCATTGTCTTCCTATGGTGTCTCTTTTGCAAAGAGGTTTGTTTTCTCTCTGGTAGTTAGTACTTGGGATCTTAGTTCTACATAATGTTAGAATTGGATCTACTATTAAGTATTGTTAAAGGACAACTAATTAAACTCTGCAAAGATGATTCAAGCTTTCGTGAGTGGTTATGCTGGCATTTCACCTTATCTTATTTATTCCTTACCGGATTCCATTATTTCGATTATGAAGGATATGTTGAATAAGAAGCAACTATATCATCTACAGTAGATCTTTTCGAAGAAAAAACCATTGATGCTTTTGGACATCTTTCCTTGGCACAAAGGCAATAAGCATCGATCTTGCCTTGGTGTTGACCCAAGGAGCGGTAAACGAGGCTTTCTCTGTTCACGACTTCGGTGATATTGAATTTTTCTTTGGCTTTAGTTGGGTACCTTGGCACTAGGATGTTAAGCTATGAACAAAGAGTATCTTATCTCTTATTAGACTACTCTAGCTTTGTGCTCTATCGATTGGGTCTAAGGGTTGTTTCATCCACTTGGTCTTCTTTGTACCGTACCTAGAGAAAGGAGAAGATCGAATTAACTCTGCTAAGGAATCGAAAGCATCCAATCAACTAAGAGCATCAAATCAAACTCATAGGCTATAGACCGTGTCATCTCAATCATCTATTGTCTCAAAATGCCATAGCCAAACAAAGTCAACAAGGAGCATAATTCATTCCAAAGAAAGTAAGGCGGGCCTGAGAGCTTACTCCACTGTTGGTGGTTGACTAAGTCTGTTGGAAGCAGTTTCAGAGTTGGTAGCTTCAATTGCTCAAGTGGAATCCATTGAGTTTGCTACTAACATATATAAAGAAGTAGTAGTTCTCGATTCAAGGCCATGAATAAGAAAGGAAAGTACCTATTAACTAGCCATAGGCTATCCTAAGAACGATATATATACTATGATAAGGAGTACCCTCCTTCACAACAAATTCAATAACACTTTCTAGAGACTTGATGAATGAACGAAGGCAAAGGTGCACTTAACCTTGAAAGTGGATGGTGTGAAGACTATAAACTAGGACTACTCCTAAGTGTAATGAAAGAAAATTACTAATTTGATTAATCTAATAAGAAAACTACAAAAAGACAAAGTAAATGATACATTTTGGTTCAATATTATGAAAGTTGAACTCAAAAAAGAGTTATCTTGTAATATTTATATATTTAGACAAGGAAAGAGTTAAGTAAAAGCTCCTTAGGATGGGGTAGTGTCTAAAAGACACTTGTCTTTGTCTATTCTAATAGGCTGATGGATAACCATCCCCTATTTAAACCTTGGATTCGATCTTCTTTGGTAATCGCCAGATAATTGATTCTCTAAGGAATTATCTATTGTACTCGACTCCACGGTAACCTATAAGTAACTACCATACCTCTGACTCTGCGAAGAGTCATTTGCTACATACCTTAAATATCTCATAAGACTCAAGATATGACCTTTGGAGCCTATAGGAGTACCCTCCACTCTCTTCTAGAGCTTATTGATGGCTCCACAATTGAGTCTTGGTATTTAAGAGCCTGCCGATGTGGTGGCTCTAACATTCATCATGGGACAATCCAATATCCATACATGGATGGGATATTATTGGTGTACACAGAAAGATTAAGAATCTCATTCTCACAGAATCTATTTCTACCCAACCTACAGCAGAGAAGAATCTTATCACTTTTGTTATTCCACTCAAGCCAACCTATTCCTTCCCCACAAACCTTAGATTATTATCCCAAGAAGGGGTCTTAGGCATAGTATAAAAAGGGTTATAGGACCTAACTTCCCAGGACCAACAACTTGAAAGCTCAATCTCCTTTCGTAACAACTTCTCTTGTAATGACACGCTCCCAACTGTGTAGATATTGTCCGCTTCGGGTCTAAGGGGACTCTCACGGCTTTAAAACGTGTCTATAGGGTTAAGAGGAGTTCATACCTATATAGAGTCAGGAACTTTCCCCCCTATCCAATGTGGGATGTCACAAACACCCCCCCATATAGACATAACGTCCTCATTGTGTCCCACAGGATTGTGGGGCCAAACAGACAAACACCCTTACGGGACCAAACAAACCCTACATCAAGGTCAAGGATCGGTTCTAATACCATTTGTAATGACTCGCTCCCAACCATGTAGATATTGTTTGTTTTGGGCCCAAGAGAACCCTTACAGCTTTAAAACACGTCTACAGGGTTAAGAGAAGTTCATACTTATATAGCACCAGGAACTTTCCCCCCTATCCGATATGGGATGTCACAAACAACCCTCCATGCAGACACAATGTCCTCGTTGTGTCCCACGAGATTGTGGGGCCAAACAGACAAACACCCTTACGGGACCAAACAAACCCCACACCAAGGTCAGGGATCGGTTCTAATACCATTTGTAATGACCCGCTCCTAACCGTGTAGATTTTGTCCGCTTTGGGCCCAAAAGGACCCTCACTAGTTTAAAATGTGTCTATAGGGTTAAGATGAGTTCATACTTATATAGCGTCAGAAACTTTCCCCCCTATCCGATATAGGATGTCACATCTTTGGTATAACCTTCCTAAAGAATAAAATCCTAATCATTTGAATCTAAACCTGAATCGGGAAACCTATTGAGAAACTTCCCTTTTTTATACACCTATCGGTCCGATAACAAAGCTTATCAACCAAGAATGGAAAGAAAAATTGAAAGGTCACATTTTTTTGTTGTTAACCTTAGTTTTTTCCTCTTATTTTCCATTTAGTATGAATCCTTCCCAACCCATAATGATGTTGTTTTTCCCTTTCACCAAGGGAGTCTTTGTTTCCTTTCCTATCGAGACAAGTTTCCCTTACCTGAATATCCAGTATGGGTTCTGGGCTTGACAATAAAGTTTTTGCCTACGCCTATTGTTTAGCTTCCTAACCTAGTTTGCTTAGCTCTAGTACTCCCTTGGTTTATCTGCTTGAGGCTTTTCGTCTTCTTTCTCTCATCTAGAAAACGAGCCTAAGAGCTATGAGTTTCAAAGTGAGATGGTCATCTAAGTTTGAATGCTTACCTATTTTCATGCTTCCCAAAATGGAATAGTAGTCAATCTAAAAAAGCAAGTAATTTTTATATGTACTAATTAGTCATATGAAAGTTATCAAATTTTAAAGTATGGAAGGAAGCATCGATTGTAAGTGTTCTATCTTCATAGTCAAGATCTTCGTTTCCTTTGGTACAGAATGAATAGGATAAATCAGTTTATCGCCTTCCTTACACTCTACCTTCTAGTTGATTCAAGTAAGAAAGGTCAGTCTATTGATTTGGGTACATCAAGGAGGTATCAAAGCAAGAGTTGTTGGATCCATTACCGAGAATAAAATAGCTCAGTTTTTTGTACCAAGCACGGGGTGGTTCTTTGAGACCGTAGATAGACTTGCAAAGCTTAAAAAAATGTATTCATAACATTGTTAAAACTGCATCTACCAGCGGATCTAACTCTTTCTCTTTCTTTATTATTATATTATTACACAATCGGGATCTTCAAATGTATGTTGTAAGTAATGTTCGAAATTAGAGGAGTTTTCTTCTCTTTAATACTTCCTTAAAGGTGCAAAGCGAAAGCCTTCTGACTATAGTTTGAATTTCATCCATATATATAGGGATTTTTAGTTAATCATTCCCATGTGCAATCTTATTTATCTTTCTGCATTTAGCTTTAGAAAGATTGTCGTAAAGTGATCACAAAACTTTCATACAATTGGGGTAGTTTCAAAGGCTTGAAGGAGCGTAGCCTTATTCAAAAGCCCTAAACCGTATTCTCACAAACAATGTCTTTATAATAGAGTGTTACATTTTAACTTTAGATTTCATGCTTCTGCAAAAGGTGGAAAAGGCTCATCCGCTTTCTTCGATTAAGTTGTCCATGGCATGAATACCTCTTTCCTCTAAATATCTATTTCCCTTTTACTGGTCTTTTATGCTGTAACAGCAATCACATCTAGAATATCGAATCAACTCTTAGTTAGTCTAGTTCAACCTCTCTTCTATCTGATGACAATCGGGAATGCCTTACTAGCGAAGTAAGCAAGAAAATAGATGTCATTAGTTTGATTAAAAGACACACTTCTAATTAGGAAATTGGAATTCCTTTAGTAAGATAGATCATGAGTGACACTTTCAAACTAGTTCCCAATTTCAGGAGTTTAGGAGTGCATATGAGTTTATGAGTGCATGAGTCAAGGCTCGTTTCTCTTCCAATCAAATATATTCTATTAAAACAAAGCCAAGAAAAGAAATATACCAATTTGATGTTTCAAAAAAGTAAGTGGTTGTTAACCACCGAAGTCTAGTTGATGTTATTGATTAACTATCTATCAATCTCATTCTATTCCATATTCTTTCTACTATTGATTCAACCTCAAACTGCTCTTATAAGGCATAATGTAAACCTTGTCCTATTCCATGCTTCTAATTCAATTCCTGGTCCGCCCTCTTGTATTGATGTGCTTTTCTTCTATCTAGAATTTGCAAATCCTTAGTTGTTGAGGAGTTTCACACCTAGATTTAATCCTGCTTTCGTTGGTTATCTTCGATTGATGTGTGTGGTTCATTCTCACAAGAGTAGCCTACGTCCAATGACTCTTTGAAAGAGCTACGCCCCCGTACAAAAAAGAAAAGCCTTGTCTGCTTTTAATTGGGTTTGGCATTATATTCTAAGGAGCAACTTCCCCGTAGAATCAATTTGGTTCCATCCTTTACCTTCTATCCTATGTCTTATCATTTAGAATCACATTTTATCACACTAGTGGTACTTCCTATTGAATTGAATTAAAAGATTAGATGAGTCTTTCTGTACCTACCCACCACCCTAGTGGTGTTTGTTTTTTTTACTAAATAGAAAAAGTTAAAATATTTTGTTTTTTCTATTAAGATAAAAATAGTCTATTGATATCAAGAATGAAAATATCAGTAATCACGGATATATCGATACTTCTATTTTACGGATATATTGGAGATACATCGGTGAATGTTTCGGCACAAAATATCACTGAACCTAAAATTGATCAAAAATTTAAAAAAAAAAAAAAAAACTTTTGAAAATAAAATTAGAAGTATAATAGATATTTTAAAGTTATTTTGTTCAAAAAATTGAAATATATATATATATATATATATATATATATATATATATATATATAATATAATTTAATTTATCATAGTTGATAATTATATTGTATGTGCTAATAAAAAAAATATGAATTTCATAAGTATACATTTATTATTAAATTATATCAAATATTATTCCATAATAATATTGTGATTTTTTTTATTATAATATGTCTAGTTTAAAAATATATTTAATATTAAAATTATAATTCATTTAATTCATTTAATTCAATTGTATTAAATGAAAATATATGTATAATCTTTAATACTTAATTAATATATTAATGATATTAAAAACACTATGAAGAAAATTATCACAATAATTTTTATATTTTTGGTATTCAAAAATAGATGAAAAATTTTCATTTAATTATAAAATAATTATAATTAATTTGTTCTTTAAAATATTTTTTTTTAAATTATGTTTATATGATGAATTTGAGTATATATATATATATTTGGTGCAACTTATATAATAAGGGGCAAACTTGCCCCTTATTATAAATTTTTTTATTTAATTATAAAATAATTATAATTAATTTGTTCTTTAAAATAATTTTTTTTAAAATTATGTTTATATGATGAATTTGAGTATATATATATATTTAGTGAAACTTATATAATAAGGGGCAAACTTGCCCCAATGGTTGGCTCATATGCAAGTTAAACATTTTGGTTGGGGTTCGAGCCCTTTTTAAAGTTTGACCAGACCATGTTGATCCCCCAAAATATCGTTATTGATATTTTAATCAATCAACATAACTAAAGTTAACCTATTGTTAATAGGTTTAATTTAGTTAGGTTGGTTGATATCAATATGTTACTTTTTGACTTTGGCAAAATAATTTAATGTTATCACTTATCATAAATAAAACTTTAAATAATAAGTAAAAATAATTAACTTATTTTTAAGCCCACATATTTATTTTGTCTTTTTATCCTCATTTATTCTAATTACCTCAATGATTTCTTTTGTTACTCTATGATTTTCATTATTACTCAACATCCTTTGTCCTGGTTATAATTTGCGAGGATAAATAAGTAATTTTCTTATTTTAAATTAATTTTATCAAACAATCTTAACACTTCAAGTAATAATTAAGTAATTAGTTTTGAATAAACAATTTAAATATAATTTAACTTAAAATCAACTTAAATTATTAAAGTAATAAGTATTAAGTTTTACCAAATACCCCATAAATTTAGAAATTAAGTTTTTTTTAGTGGTTTAAGATAAAGGGTTTTGGATAATCACACATTTTAAGATCAACTTTAAATAAAATACTTATTTATTTATTTTTTACTTTTAATTTATTTAACTTCTACCTTCTTAATTTATTATTCATTTTCTAACTAGTAAAAATATGACCTTTGGTAATTAAATATTAAAATTAGTGAAAATTTAATATTGAAATATAAAAATTTATATAATTAAAATAAAATTAGTATAAAATATGAAATACAATTTTTTTTTTATGAAAAATATTTTCTCTTTCATTTTATATAACAAAAAAAAAAAAGAATTTAAATTAATAAAAAATGAAAAAAAAAAAATGCTAAAACCATAGTCTAAAGTTTAAGAAAACTTTTATTTTATTTTTTAAACAAATTATTTTTGTGCTTTAAAAAAGATTGTAGATCGCCCATTCTTCTACTAAGTAGGAAGTCAGGTGCAAGGATAAAAATATCGGTAATCACGGATATATCAGTACTTTGATTTTACGGATATATCGGAAATATCGGTGAATATTTTTTTACAAATATTGATGAAACAAAAATTATTTAAAATTCATAAGAATGCTTGGAAAAACTTCAAAAATAATAAAATAAGCAAAAATACACATTTAAAAGTTATTGTGTAAGTGTAATTGATATATATATGATCAAGAAAAAAAATATTGGTAAATAGAGATATATTGGTAGATTCAATATTTGAATTTTAAGAATAATAAATATGAATTTTGGAAGTGAATAAAATTAGAATTGAGTTAAGAAATATTTGATTTATTGAATAAAAATAATTTATACATAAATATAATACATATTACATTGTAATAGTCTTTGATTTCAAAAAGAAGATCGATGTGATTCCCATTTTGTTGAAGACAATATTCATTTAAAAAATTTTAAAATACTTTTATTAAAACATGTTTTATTACATTTTAAATGAAAAATTAAATTAATTTATATAAAATATTTTATTTGAGATTTAATTTTTAAAATTTTATTAAAAAATATGTGGTAAGAACTTTTTTTATTAATATCAATTTATTTAAATAATTAAAATTATTAGTAATTTATCTAATCAAATTAATTTTAATTTATAAAATATCATGGATAATTAATAATTATTTATATAGTGGGAGGAAAATTGTTTTCATGATTTGTTTCCTTTTTTTTTTTTTTTTTATCTCTACTAAATCTAAAAATCAAGAGGGCCACCCACTTCTCTCACTCGGGCATCAAGAAGCCCTTTTCTGAGGTTGCCCTCCAGACGAGAGAATTCCGAAAAAGGCCCTGTTTTCCTCTGCCACTCTCAATCCTCGCAGGTACTAATCTAATCCTGTTATTATTTTTTTTTTTCAACCCCCGTTTGATTCTCAAGAAAATCCATCCCCCATTCGATTTCCGGGAAAATTCATCCTCGTTTGATTTCGGAGAAAATCCATGCAAAACTCCGAAGGAAAACCAAAAGAATTGCTTTTTTTTTGCTCCCTGTGTTTTTCCGGATCTGTTCTTGGGGTCTCTTTGCTTTTGTGCCATTGGATTTAAATTTCACGAACCCTAAATCCACGGTTTTTGAGCCAGGCTGAAAACACAACCTTTGCCTGCAAATCATGATCAGATTACCAAATAACATCTTATGTTTTTTTTTAAAAAAAAAAAATTGGACAGATTTTGTATCCTTTGCGCGGGCTGGACTGGTAGGAAATATCGGGAAATTTCCGAAAAATCGGTAAAAAAACCCGATAAATACCGAAATATCGGCGATATTTTCGAAAAATTACCGAAATTTCTGTCGACCGATAATCGGTGACGAGCCGGCCGATAAGCGATATTTCGGATCGCCGAAATTTTTCGACATTTCAATCCTTGGTCGGGGGTCGTGACTTTTGTTTATTTAGTTTTTCATTCTACCGTCATTAGAAAGAAAACGTGAAAGGGGGACTGAAGCGTTTTGTCTTGGGAGAACCCTAACGCCGCCTTGCATCGCAGCAGCTCTGCTTCCAAAATGGATCCGCAACCCGAACCTGTTAGCTACATCTGTGGAGGTACATCCATTTTCTTTAACCCTCTTGTTTGGTTCCCGAGAAATCTCAGGAACGTAATGTAAAACGAGTTTTGGTTGAATTGCTATGGAATTTTCTTTTCCTCTTCCCTCTTGTTGGGCGTACGAACAGAGCTTTATTAGTTTCTCGCTGTTTTTTTTTCAATCAAAATAATTTTGTTATCACCATGAAGATGTTTGGTTCTTAGTGGCTGACCCTTAATTGGATGTAGACTGTGGGCAAGAAAACACCCTGAAGCCTGGCGATGTGATTCAATGCCGTGAATGTGGTTACCGCATCTTGTACAAAAAGCGAACCCGTAGAAGTAAGCAATATCTGAAGCATCTTCACTTTATTCGTGTGTTAGTTGATATTCACTTTATAAACTTGAAAATTGGTTATTTTATTGGTAATTGAAAGTTGCTCATATCTTTTGGTTTATTTCTTCGGGTTTGAGACTTATGAAATTTGGCATAATTGGGGCTTTCGGTTAAGCCCTAACATTGTAGTCTGATTAAATTGGAATGGAAAAATAGGAATTGAATTTTATGAGAAAGTGATGGAAAGGATATAAATTACATAAATTGTAGTTTGTTTGATTTATATGGTGGAACATGTTCACATGATTCGCAAAATATTGTGGTACAAACTGTAGCATTTAATTTATTATTGGTTACACCCTCAGTTTTTTTTTTTTTTTTTTTTCCTTTTTTGATTTGCAAATAAGAGTATATACATAACTATATATATATATATGTAACTACTTTTGGTATACTGTGTTTGCCACTTTAGTTTGGCTTATATATATATATGCATGTATATGTATATATAACTAAAGTGGCGAACACAGTATACTAGAAGTAGGTACACCCTAGTCTTCTATATGGCCTTATATGGCTATCTCTTCCAAATCGTTTTGTTGGGTAGAACTATTCACTTCTTTCTTCATTATTGAATTGAGTTGCAACCATCTTTTTCGCTATGCCCATGCCCCCCCCCCCCCACCCATCCTAGGTCCAGATTGTGCAAAATATACATAGCTACCACCAGGCTATATGAGCACTTTGGTCTCATTTTGCCCCAATGTAAGGTAAAGATCATATGTTCCTTCCCCCCCGACTCTGTCCTTGTCCATGGCCATGGTGTTAACCTCTTATACTTCTACTTGAGTTAATTTTATTCATTAATTTGCTTGTTTCCCCATTTATAGGAGTGATTTGTTTGAGGAACCTGCATTAATGGCTTTTCCATTTTCTTATAAAGTGTTTTTTCATGAGTTTGTATTGATCCCATAGGCCTGTTTGGGATTCAGGCTAACTGCTTTATTAGAAATCTAGCAGAAAAAACTACTTTCAGCCTTGAATCGGTTTCAGCTTGTGAGTAGTTTGTTTAACACTAAATTGTGTTATGACCCTTGAGGCCTAGCTCTAGTGGCAAAGGGTTGGGGTGGGTTTACAGGAGTTTCAAAGTTCAAGTCCCAATGGAGACCCAAAAAAACATTAAATTGTATTATGGTCCCAATTTAAGTTGTTTGCCTTTCATTTTCTGAAGTCACTCCACTTTATTCTCCTTTTTTTCGGAGCCCCTTTTTAGTAATGGATTGGTTGAGTTATATTGTAGCTGTAGGAACATAAAGTAGAAGAGTACAATATGATCTTTATGGGGGAGATTGTGGCAGTTGTTATGTCATAACTTGCAGAAAAATTAATCCTTTTCTTGTAATCTTGTGGTAGGTTAAAGGTATTTCATTAGTTATATAGTTGATTTTTGTTCCCACTGCTTTGACGGCAATCATAGGATATGTGAAAATTTTCTGAAAAATTAATCCTTTTGTAATTTTGAGGCAGGCTAAAGGTGTTTCTTGAGTTAATTGTACTTGGTTTTTGTTCTGGTTGCTTTGTTGGTGATATGGACAAAAGGTTTCAAGGTGGGAGGTGGGGGCCAAAGGTGGGGGTTGTGTTGTAAAGAGATGAAGGAAGAAATGGCAGCAAGGCATTTTTATGATACTTGCTTTCAAATAGATAGACCTGTCTTCTAAATCAAAATTAATTGCCCCTGTATGAACATGTAGTTATTATAAAAATAAGTAGCACCATGAGGGACAATCATGAAACTGATCTTGATTGAGGAACCAATCAATATCTTGCTCTTAGACCCCAATCTTGTATGTTGCAAAGGGAGTTGCTTTTGTGCAAAAGCCATATCTAGTGAATTGGTCCATATATGGATAAGAGGAATGGAGGCTTGGGTATTAGAAGTTTGTCCAACCTTAACAAGACTCTCTCCTTGACAAATGTTGTTGGAGATTTGTTGCTAAGAGGGCTCCTTTTGGAAGAAGGTGATTATAGGGAAGTATGGGGAGGAAGGAAGGGGATGATGGTGAAGAGGAGCAAGGGAAGGGTATGAAGTGGGGAGTGTGGAAGACTATCAGAAGTGAGGCCTTCAACAGTAGAACTGGTTTAGTGTGGGCAATGGGTGAAGGTAGAAATTTTGGAAGGATAGAAGGTGTGTTAACCTACCTCTTGGAGAGGCTTTCCTTGAGTTGTTTTCCATAGCTATTGCCAAAGATGTATGGGTAGCTGATGTGTGAGAGCAAAAAAAAATGAGGAGTTTTTTGCAAACCTCATTTCACTAGGTACATCCATGATTGAGAGCTAGATGGGGTGGACCTTTTTTGGGAGATTGCAAGCACTATCAATTTGCAAGGATGTTGAAGATAAAATGGTTTAATTGAACTTGAAATGTGTCAATTTTTTAGTTAAATCTCTTTACACTTTATCTAATGGAAGAATAGGGACTTTTCTTTCTAGCATTGTTTAGAATCCTTGTGACTTGTCGAAAGCTGGATTTTTTTGCGCTTGGAAAGCTGTGGGGAATGATATTAATGTTGTATCAGCTCAAAAGGAGGAAATGGAAGATGCTGAACGTGTGCTATTTGTGCAAAGGAGAAGAAACGGTTGATCACATTCTCCTTTGATGCTCAAAAGTAGTCATCTTGTGACATCTAATTTACACTCTTTTTGGAATAAAGTGGGTGATGTAGTTCTCTGAAAAGAATGCTCTTTTAAGTTGGCATGGATCTTTTGTAGGGAAAAAAGAGAAAGAAAGCTTGGAGGGCTCCTCCATTGCACGTATTTTGGATTTTGTTAATACTGAAAATGCATATCAAGCTCTCAAACAAGCTTTTATGTATATTTTTTTAGGGTGGTTAGAGTGTATATAAGAGATTGTTCTATGTGTTAGATGGATATTATTGATTGGTTGAGCTCTAAAGAGTGTGAGAGAGCTGCTTTTTGTGTATCCCTCAGGTTTAGTTAGCCTTGTGGCTCCATTGTATATGTTGTGTATGCTTTTGTGTGCCCATTTGTATATTGACTATCAATATATATATATAGAAGATGATAGGACAAAAGTAGTGGTTGTGTAACATGACACACTGTCTTGAAAATCAGAGAGTGAGAATAGTCTAAGGAATGGTTGAATCCTTGTCATGTAAATGGAGCAGAAGGGGTTGACATTGATGAACATGGAAATGAAGATTTAGGTTGGGTCTAAATGTTTCTCTTGTTTGTAAACTAGAGGGTGGGAGAAATGGAGGGAGGAGGGATGGTGGAAGAGGATCTGAAAGGTGTAAGCATGGTAGCTTGTTTTTTTAATTTTTTTGACATTGAACTAGGATATTGCCATGTTGAGAAGAATTCTTTAGATTTTATAGGAAATTAACTTAAGAATAGAGGATGATCAGAAGGTATAAATGACAGATTTGAAGAAAATGATGCTTAAATTGAATTTCTATTGCACAGAAAGGCTTGAATAACTGCCTCTATGGCAGTTGACTTAAAAAGGCATTTTTGTATTCAGTTTCCTCCTTCATTAACTACATTTTTTCCAGCCTTTCAGTTTATATTAATGTCACTATGTATGTAGTGAAAGAGTCAATGAGCAATTATTTTAATCCAAAATGTGATGCATTGTGTCATGTTGCCTACTCGCTTACAGAGTGATTGACCTCCTTAATGTTTTGTTCATGAATTTTGACAGCATACTAAGTGAACTTTTGCTTAATATGCTCATGCAACATAGCTGACATTCTTGGCAGAGGTTGTTGTAATCTTCTTGCACATGCTGACAATTCAAATATGAATTCCTTAAATCATTTATTTGCAGCTCTATTCAATGTGGGCACCTTCTATCATGTTTATGAAAATTCCCCTTGAAAATGGTGCTTATCTTTTCTATTTTAATTGTGTTCTTTTCTCTTGCCGCATTTTTCTCCTCTTCCTTCCAGTCATTCCAGTTGACAGTAAGTGTGATTTCCAAGATATGTTAACAATATTGGCAAGATGCTGCTAGTGTTGTATCTGTAAGAAAGATGTGTCAAGACATTAGACCTCTTGCTTTTGCATTGTTTATTTGCAACCAGTTCAGTTTTGTGGTTGCTTCTCTTTCAGCTATCAGGGTTGTGTTTTAAAAATTTATGGTGCCTACAGAGAAGGTTAGTGGTGCGAAAAGCAGCCTCTTTGAGTTTGTTGTAGACTTACTGGAAAGAACGTAATAGAGCTTTTGTGGTGGGGTGGGTGTGGAGATCAGAGGCGAGCAGGCATTAGCATCAGTTTTCTAGAAATGTCTGTGTTTTTGTGTTTTAGCGGGTTGCAGCAAGTTGCTTTTTTAGTTTTGGTCTTGAAGGCATGTGGTTTAGTTTTCCCTTTTTGTTTGGTTGGTTCCCCCTTTCTAGGTGTTCTGGTATTATGGAGCATGTATCTGGTTAGGGACTAATTTCTTGGCTCCTTCAGTGGGTGTTTGTCTATGGAGAACTGATGCTGATTTTCTACAATTATGAACTTGCCTTGGTGTACAAGAGAGGGAAGCAAAAAATTGAGAGGGCATGTGTTATTATGGAATGGTTAAAGGCTAGGTAGCACAAGTGTTGTGCCTTTTCGTTTTCTTGCTTGCCTATAATAATACAAATTGAAAAAAATAAAAATAAAAAAAATAAAAAAAAGGAAGGAAAAGACAAAGGGAACAACTAATGAGTTGAATCTAACTCAATTGTTGGTTTGGTTGGTTTGTTTATTAGCTCTCATTTATATTATAATTATTGAACACTACTTTCTTTAATTTTTTTCTACAGTTGTGCAGTATGAAGCACGCTGAAGACAATGTGAAAGCTCAAGCATATAGAGTTGATGTGAAACAATATCAATCATGTTTAGTGCCCTACTGGTGGTTGGTTCTGTATCACTTGATAAAAGGATGTGTACCTATTTTGATACTAATGTTGGACGTATTATGATATGGTTTCTGTTGGATTGTCTCAAACAATTACTTGTCAACAATGAAATGAACAGGCATTGATACAGTTTGTTTGAGAGGTTTTATAGATTTGTTTTCTCTTCCCAAAAGAATTTTTATCCAATCAAAGGGCAGTGAGAAGAGGGAAAGTCTGAGGATTAAGAATTAGATGGGCTGGAATTTTTCAAGAATTGGTGCAATGCTAAGCAGCAATTTTAAGGCATTGTTGGTGCGATGCACAATCTCTCCCTTGAAGAGATGATTTCAGCTTTCTCCGCTAAATTGCCAAATTCATCTACAAAAAATTGCCAGTCTTCTTTACAAGAGCCATTTTTCTTATATATATTTTTAATTACTTTTAATTCATACTATATTTTTATAATAATATGATTATTTAAAATATATGTATTATAAAATTAATTAAATTTGTGTAATAAGTTCAACATATATAAATAAATAATAATTATTGTGGATATTATATTTATAAATAATAATATTATCAATCAATTAATATGATATATTATTTCTAAATACTAATATTTGTAAAAGTATAAATCGTGTTGAACATGGATGTGTTGATGTCATTTAAAAAAAAAAAAAACTATTTTATATTAAATTAGATATTGATTTAAAATATATTTTGGTCTTTATTTTAAGTTTTATTCTTAAAAATAATTAGTGCTGTTTATCTTGAATTTTATTTTTAAATTATAATTTTTAAAAATAAAAACTAATTTAGATTTTTTTTTTTTATTCTTTTTACTATAAATAATAAATATTTTAGTTTTAAAATTTTATTTAGTACTTTTCTTTCTCATTTCCTTTTGCTATTACTTTCTTAATATCTTTTTTAAACTAATATTTTAATTGGGTCACAATTATTTTCACTGAATTTAGAATCTTGAGGATAATTAAATATTTAATTTTCTTATAGGTGACCATATTAATTTTTTCTTAAATTAAATTATATCATATTTGACAAAGACAACGTTTAAAAACTTGAAAAAATTAAAACCCCATGGATTTTATTTTATTCAAATTTTGAAAAAATAAAACTATTATCGGTTTTATTCATTTAAGTGTATTATATGATTTTTTTAAATGAATAATTTTATTTTATTTTAATTATTAAATTAATTTTATTAGATAAACTTCATAATTAAAAATATTATTTCTTTAATTTAAAATATAACCATTTTAATCCTAATTTGAAAACCTTTTCTTAGTAAAACGAATAAAAAAAGAATTTAAAAAAAATAGAAATTAATTAATTTCTTATTTTATAATTAATTGATTCAAGATTAAGAAAATAAATCATTATTCAATTTGATATAAAATGGTAGTTATTTGCAATGTTTTCAGGACCAGTGATTGAATAGAAAAAGTTATCGATTCAATGATCGAATCAGTAACGTCATAAATATATTTTATATATTATTAAAATTACAAATAATTATAAAAAATAAAAATAATAAATTATACTAAGTCATCATATATCATATTTTTAATACAATATAAGATGATAATGTAAATCAATATAATACTTTTATCAAATCATTACTACCCTGTATCCACAAACATGGTTCAAAGTCGTGGTATTGGTCACTAACTTGGAGGGTCTAGAGGCGTATCGGTCTCAGTGTATCGGTTTGATATCGGGCGATACGTAAAATAAACTAATTAGAAAATTCAAAAAATTATAAAATATTATGTAAATCATCAGAAAAATATATACAATTAAATGAGCTCAAAAAAATTAATAAAATAAAATTGTCTCACATTTAACATTATTTAAATAGTTATAAAAGTATCTGCTCAGAGTTATTTATGATAATGCTAATAAAAGAAAATTATTTTATTTCAAATATAATAACATTTTTACCAACAAACATACAATACAATAATCAATTCCATATTGAATGACAAGGGGGTTCAAAATCATCATCATCAGTCCTACGACGAGTATACAAATTGGGGTGGCAATTCCAGTGGTGAGGATATGGTTGAAAGAGTTGTTCATAATTTGAATATGTTGGTTGAGATGATTGGCTTGATGATCCATAATCATGAAAATATGGTTTCGAAGGCCGTTCGAGATCAACACCATATTGATAGTATCCAAAACCTCGATAAGCAATGCTACTACTACAAAAAGATTGATCATATCCATATGAATCACTAGCTCGTGTTCCAGTATTTGAATATCCTCTGGATGCATCATTGTAAATCGATCAAAATCATTTATACTAAAAGTACTGGAAGAGCTATCACGGTCTCTAAAGTTGTAATATGATCTATCATCTACCCTTCTGAAATACGGTCTTGATCCTATACCCAATTTTTGTAATCGCTCATCGATACAGTGATAATTTGATCTATGATAATCATGCCCACTAGAATAATCATCATCGCTAGGAAATTTAGTTAGTCTTTCTAAATGCTTTCGTTGTTCCCATATCCTTGGTCGATATTCATGATCTATATCTTGTGTGACATAGTAATTTTCACCTCCTTGTGCCCATGACATGCCAGGATCTACTTGACTAACATAACCACCCCCAATGCTACCATCTCCTCCAATACCCTCACTAGTGCCACCAATTCCTCTAGTGCCCCCACTAGTGCCACCACCTCGCCTACGACCCCCATTGTCACCATCATCACTACTAGAACTTAAAGAAATTGTTCTAGGAGCCTCACCTTTATGACAATCAACATTTCTTTCTTGTGTAGCATTATTTGTACGCCTACTAACTCTATGATTTGTGGCATCATCATCTTCATGAACTGTTTCTTTACCTTCTTCATTAGTGGGAAGACCTTTATCCAACCAATCCAAATTATCATATGATAAAATAGGCTCCTCTCCTTCTCATATCCATTCATCTAATATATCATCATCATTAAAGAAATGATTCAGATCAACTGGATTGTATAAATCTTCATTGTTTTGCTCTTGCATCAAATTCTTAACTCGAAGTCGCATATTGTAGTGCACATAAACTAACTTACGCAACTTTTTCATTGCCAAACAGTTGCGCAACTTTGTGTGAATCAATGACCATGTGCTCCAATTTCTTTCACAACCTAATGAAGAACAAGTTTGGCTTAAAATTTTAACAACAATCTTTTGTAAATGTGGACCTTCGTCGCCATAGTTGTTCCACCATTTAGCTATAACAAAAAAAAATGCATACTTATTAATCACTATGATATATTTAACAAAAAAAAAATGATAATTTCTTATTTGTAATAGATGTAAATGCATTGAGTACCTGGAAGAGATTGATTTGATTGTTTTCTTTGTAAGTGCACTTTCAAATTCTCTTTGGTTGTCAACAAATAATTTCACCTACATCATTAACATTTTTTTTTTTGTTAATGCACATTACATATACAAAATGTATTATATAAAGGTCACAAACTATTATTATACCTCGTTAATAGCTTTTGCTTGTCTATCCAAATCTGGCTCTAATATCTTGATAACCTCCTTTAATCCAATTTTAATTTCTGGATGGTTGGAGAAATGCTTTGAATATTGGAACATTAGATTTAAAAAATATTCTGCCATAAGTTAAATAGTGATCAGTTTATAATAATTTGTACTTGAAAAAAATAATAAAAAATATATAAAGAAATTTTTTATTACCTACAGCATGCAAATGTTTGTGCAATTGACCTTCCCGTCTTCTATCAATGACTTCCCAATACTTTTCCTATTGCTTGACCGATGCCTTGATAGCCAATTTAGCTTTATCAATTGCTTCATAAATGATTGATAGTGTGGGTTTTTTATCTTGATCAACCAATTTTAATACTTTGACGAGAGGTTCCATGATGGTTTGAATTTCCCCTGCCTTCTTCCAAAATAGATCAGTTAAGATAAGGTTGGATACCTTATCTCTTAGACTTTTTCTACTCCTATCTTTATTGAATTCACGCCACTCATTTGTTGTGCACATTCTCTTCAAATTAGCCTCATAACTTATAAGACTCTCAAGTGAAATGAATTCAGTGGCAAAATTGGTTATTCCTAACCTTAACAGATCTCTATCCTTGGTGAACACTTTCATCAAATTCACTACTTTCAAGCTATTATAAATAAATCATGTGATCATCTTAGCTTGATCTAATGTCTCCTTAATCTGCTTCATGCTTGCAATATCTTCAAGCATTAAATCAATACAGTGGGTCGCATAAGGAGACCAAAACAAATGCTTCCACTTCTCCATCAACAACATATCGGCTGCTTTAAAACTTGCCTCATTATCAGTGAATAGAACAACATTTTCATCCCCAACCTCCTCTACAACTTTATCCATAAGGGAAAAGATGTAGTTTGTTGTCTTAGGTATGTTGGTAGTGTCAATTGAAGAATGGTATATCATACTTCTATCACAATAAATCGTGAAATTGATGATAGGATTTCTAGTCCTAGAACTCTAACCATCACACATGATTGTGCATCCATATATAGGCCATTTAGCCTTTAATGTTGTTATATATACCTCAAGCTCTTGCACCTCCTCTTCCAAATATGTATTTCCAATTTGGTATCCCGTGGGATCTTTGATGCCTAGACCTGCTTCTGCTATGGTATCAATCATTGATTGATAATAAGGTCCACTGTCAGCTGCATTAAAGGGTATTGCATTAAAGAGAAAGAATTTAAAAATAGTTTTACCCACTTTCTTCAGGCATTCAGTAAAAAAACAAGCTTTTTATTGATTTCTACTTTGATGAGAACATGTAAGGATCAATTCCTTTTAAAGGTATGCTAGCTTTTTTTACTCTGAAGCTACGTGTCAGTCTACGTTTAATCCTAGCATTAGAAGGTTGTGAGGAACTACCACCCTTCTGATGCTCTTGTCTATTTTCTTCAAAAATTCCACGACTTTCTTTCATTGCTTGTTTCATTTGTCTTCTTTCAAAATCAGCCATTGCAACTTCCTCAATTTTATCATTAGAATCACCCTCATCAATTTCATAGAAATTTTCTTTATTTAAGGAACTCAAAAGTCGTTCCTTTTTTTTCTTTGACTGTGCTTTTTCTTTTGAAGTAGCAGACATATGTTGTCTAACACTACGTGACACTTCTATCGGTACATGTGGACATCCTTCCACTTGTCCGAATATATGTGCGATGTGTTGCTTTAATCTTGTTATACCGCCATGTATAACTTTCCCACAATATTTACACTTCGTGGTTCTTCTACTACCACCAACAAGTTCTACATGCTCCCAACCAATATCATATTTTGAAGCGATTTTGAAATCTTAACCTAACCATGTATAAAAGAAAAACAACTTACTTTTCAAATTAAATATATATAATCACATTTATGTAAAAATTATAATATTCAATTTTCCACTCACTTATATGTTTCATATTATTACCTTATAGAAATAAATTCTACTAAAAAAACAATAAACACAATCTCACCTAAGTTCATCATCTTTTGTTTTCCACTTATTTATATGTTTTTCTTAATTAAAATAAATAATAGTTAAATAAATGGATATTTTTATATAAAAAAAAATCTTTTAAAAAAGTTTGTTTTGATAATTATTGATATTGTAATTTAATTGTAGAATATTATAAAATAAAAAATCTACATGATATAATAAAGTAAAATTGATTCAAATATAAATGTAATTTCTCTATACCATGTAAATGCATATCCTTTATTCCGTATTATTAAATTATTTATAATTATTTGAAAAAAAAATTGTTTTAAGTAATTATTAATTTCATAATGTAATTTAATTTTTCAATATTATAAGATAAAAAACATAAATTAAAAATACAATATCTATACCATATAAAGTTTAGCATATAAATGTATTTTATATTTCTATACCATACAAAAATAATTTAGTGAATCAATTTATTGTTTTGATAATTATTGATTTCCTATTGTAATTTAGTTGTAGAATATTATAAAATAAAAAATCTATATGATATAATGAAGTAAAATTGATTCAAATATAAATGTAATTTTTCTATACCATGTAAATACATACCCTTCATTTTGTATTATTAAATCATTTATGATTATTTGAAAAAAAATTGTTTTAAATAATTATTAATTTTCTAATGTAATTTAATTTTGTAATATTATAAGATAAAAACATAAATTGAAAATACAATATTTGTACCATATAAATGTATTTTATATTTCTATAAAATACAAAAAGAATTTAGTGAACCAATTTAATATTATAAGATAAAAAAATCCTATAATTTAATAAATTAAAAATATAATCTCTATATAAAATAAAAGCATTACATATAAATATATTTAATATCATCATAATATTATCATTATGAATTCTCTAATTTCATATAAACATTATTTTCCAATTTTTCAATTTCATAACATTATATTTAAACATTACTTTACACGGCATACATGAATTTCCTAATTTTGCCAATTTAAATACATGTAAATCAATTTAATATTATAAAATAAAAAATTGCATAATTTAATAAATTAAAAATATAATCTCAACATAATAAGGTAAATCAAATTTTAAGTATATTTTTAATTGATTCAAATTATGTCATTTTTTTAATATAATCTCAAATTATGAATCAAATTAGACAACAAAATATAATTTACCAATTTATATAATTAGATTCAATAAATTAAAAATATAATCTGGTGTGACTATGGCAGTGTGGGTGTGTTGATTTAAATAAGGTAAATCAACATTTACCTTAAAAATATAATCTTGATTGCAGTGTAGGGGTGTTTTGATTTAAAGTTAAAAATATAATATTGACTGCAGTGTAGGGGTGTTTTGATTTAAATAAGGTAAATTAAACTTTACCTTTATTAGTTATTACTTACTGGTTTCTTCCCAAACCCTTGCCCGCTATCTTCTTCCCCAACACACCACGAAGACCGATCTGCGGCCTTGCTATCTTCTTCCCCAACACACTATGAAGACCACGATCTACAGCCTCTCAGACGACTCAGACCTTTCTATTGGTACCATACAATCACAATCGGACTATTGGAGGGAGGAAGGTTACAATCAAAGGGAGAAGGGTTGCCTTGTCGGCGTCCAGTCATCGTTGCGGCACCGGCAGCGCACCAAAGATGAAAAAACTACACTCTGGCAATGGTGGTTTAGGGTTAAGTAAGTTATTCTTCAACCGAGGCTCTTTTTAAAGGCTTTTGAAAGGGTCACGAGTTTGTTTCAAATTTTCATCGATTTTCTTTTGCAGAGGAATCTTTGATTTCTCTGAAAATTTTGATTCTTGTTGTGATAGGTTTCTTTTGCAGGAAATCTGTTGATTGGTTTTTTTTTCGAGTTGATCGAGTTAACTCGAAATATTGGTTGATTCATCCAAGTCCAATCGATTCAAGGTCAAGTCTAGGGATAAATTATATCTGGTATTGGACTCATCGTGACTAGCGTCGAGGCGAATACGACTCGGCCAATTTTTTGAACCCTGTCCACAAATGAACAATAAATTA
This sequence comes from Vitis rotundifolia, assembly GCA_030254885.1. Lineage (NCBI taxonomy): Eukaryota > Viridiplantae > Streptophyta > Magnoliopsida > Vitales > Vitaceae > Vitis > Vitis rotundifolia. The sequence continues at coordinate 9,951,961 of CM058154.1, forward strand.
ACAATGATAAAATTATTTAAAAATAAAAAAAAATTAGTTTCAAATAATAAATTAAGATTAAAATAGGAATTTTAGTTTAAAATTAGTAAGTTTAGTTTAAAATTAGAAATTTTAAATTTTATTTTTAAATCATATACTTATTTTAAAATAAAAAATTTATTTATTTAAAATATGAGGACACAAAATTTTCAAAAATTTATTTAACATCATAATGTTTATATGAAATTGGAGAATTCATAATGATAATATTATGATGATATTAAATATATTTATATCTTATGTTTTTATTTTATATAGAGATTATATTTTTAATTTATTAAATTATATGATTTTTTTATCTTATAATATTAAATTGGTTCACTAAATTCTTTTTGTATGGTATAGAAATATAAAATACATTTATTTGGTACAGATATTGTATTTTTAATTTATATTTTTATCTTATAATATTACAAAATTAAATTACATTAGAAAATTAATAATTATTTAAAACAATTTTTTTTTCAAATAATCATAAATGATTTAATAATACAAAATGAAGGGTATGTATTTACATGGTATAGAAAAATTACATTTATATTTGAATCAATTTTATTTCATTATATCATGTAGATTTTCTATTTTATAATATTCTACAATTAAATTACAATAGAAAATCAATAATTATCAAAACAATAAATTGGTTCACTAAATTATTTTTGTATGGTATAAAAATATAAAATACATTTATATGGTAAACTTTATATGGTATAGATATTGTATTTTTAATTTATGTTTTTATCTTATAATATTGAAAAAATAAATTACATTAGAAAATTAATAATTATTTAAAACAATTTTTTTTTCAAATAATCATAAATGATTTAATAATACGGAATGAAGGGTACGCATTTACATGGTATAGAGAAATTATATTTATGTTTGAATCAATTTTACTTCATTATATCATGTAGATTTTTTTATTTTATAATATTCTATAATTAAATTACAATAGGAAATCAATAATTATCAAAACAAACTTTTTTAAAATAATTTTTTTATAAAAATATTCATTTATTTAACTATTATTTATTTTAATTAAAAAAATATAAATAAGTGAAAAACAAAAGATAATGAACTTAGGTGGGATCGTGTTTATTGCTTTTTTAGTAGAATTTTTTTTATATGGTAGCAGTATGAAACATATAAGTGAGTGGAAAATTGAATATTATAATTCTTATATAAATGTGTTTATATGTATTTAATTTGAAAAGTAAGTTGTTTTCCTTTTATACATGGTTAGGTTAAAATTTCAAAATGGGTTCAAAACATGATATTGGTTGGGAGTATACAAAACCTACTGGTGGTAGTAAAAGAACCACAAAGTATAAATATTGTGGGAAAGTTATACGTAGCGGTATAACAAGATTAAAGCAACACATCGCACATATATTCGGACAAATGGAAGGATGTCCACATGTACCGGTAGAAGTGTCACGTAGTGTTAGACAACATATGTCTCATACTTCAAAAGAAAAAGCACAGTTAAAGAAAAAAAAAAAGGAACAACTTTTGAGTTCCTTTAATAAACAAAATTTCTATGAAATTGATGAGGGTGGTTCTGATGATGAAATTGAGGAAGCTGCTATGGCTAATTTTGAAAGAAGACAAATGAAACAAGCAATGAAAGAAAGTCATTGAATTTTTTAAGAAAGTAGACAAGAGCATCGGAAGGATGGTAGTTCCTCACAACCTTCTAATGCTAGGATTAAACGTAGACTGTCACGTCGCTTCAGTGTAAAAAGAGCTAGCATACCTCCAAAAGGAATTGATCAAAGCATAAATCAATAAAAAGCTTGTTTTCTACTGAAGGCGTGAAGAAAGTGGGTAAAGCTATTTCTAAATTCTTTCTCTTTAATGCAATACCCTTTAATGCAGCCGATTGTAGGCCTTACTATCAATTAATGATTGATACCATAACAGAAGTAGGTCTAAGCATCAAGGGTCCCCCGAGATACCAAATTGGAAATAAATATTTGGAAGAGGAGATGCAAGAGCTTGAGGTATATATAATAACACTGAAGGCTAAATGGCCTATATATGGATGCACAATCATGTATGATAGTTGGAATTCTAGGACTAGAAAGCCTATCATCAATTTCACGATTTATTGTGATAGAAGTATGATATACCATTCTTCAATTGACACTACCAACATACCTAAGGCAGCAGACTACATCTTTTCCCTTATGGATGAAGTTATAGAGAGGTTGGGGAGGAAAATGTTGTTCTAGTTATTGATAATGAGACAAGTTTTGAAGCAGCCGATATGTTGTTGATGGAGAAGCGGAAACATTTGTTTTGGTTTCCTTGTGCAGCCCATTGTATTGATTTAATGCTTGAAGATATTACAAGCATGAAGCAAATTAAGGAGACATTAGATCAAGCTAAGATGATCACATGGTTTATTTATAATAGCTTAAAAGTAGTGAATTTGATGAAAGTGTTCACCAAGGATAGAGATCTGTTAAGGCCAAGAATAACCCGTTTTGCCACCGAATTCATTTCACTTGAGAGTCTTATACGTTATGAGGCTTATTTGAAGAGAATGTACACAACAAATGAGTGGTATGAATTCAATAAAGATAGAGCAAAAAAAGTCTAAGAGATAAGGTATCCAACATTATCTTAACTGATTGATTTTGGAAGAAGGTAGGAGAAGTTCAAACCATCATGGAACCTCTCGTCTAAGTATTGAAATTGGTTGATCAAGATAAAAAACCCACACTATCAATCATTTATGAAGCAATGGATAGAGCTAAATTGGTTATCAAGGCATCGGTTAAGCAATGGGAAAAGTATTGGGAAGTCATTGATAGAAAATAGGAAGGTCATGTTAGAAATATTAGGCTAATCCAACCTATGATAATCACCCTAGAGAGGGGGTGAAAAGGGTGATGGTCTCTTTTTGAAAATTTAAACTAAGTGAATGTAAGAGACAATTATATACAAGTATATAAAAAACAATATAAAGACAATTGCATATAAATTAAAAGAGTAGGGAAGAGAGAATGCAAACACAAGATTTTATAGTGGTTCAACGCAACCCAGCCTACATCCACTCTCCTTTAGCTTCAATCCGAAGCTTGAGGTTCCACTAATTCAACACTTCCAAACCAAGCCTTCAAGCAATACAATTGGATTATGGTTCCAATCCACCCTCTTGGACTTTTGGCTCCAATCACCCTTTACACTTCTCAAGAGATACCCCACTCTTGAAAATCTTCCTCTAAAAAATATACAAATAATTGATCTCACAAAATCCTAGTACAAAAACTTTAAGCTCAAATGATACAAGAAAACTAGGATTGAAAGATGCACTAATGATATGCAAGTTTTGGAACAATGGTGTACTCAAAACACTCTTCTAAGGCTCAAATATATTTAAGAAAGGTTTGGGAAGGTTAAGCTATTGAAACAATGAAGATTGAAGCCTTTTTATAGAAGAAAAAAGCCAAACTAGTCGTTTGGGGTTCGACCGGTCGAGCTGGGGGTCGATCGGTTGACTAGCTGTTAGCATTTAATGCTTGGCAGGTGACCGTTGGACCTCGACTAGACCTCGATCAGTTGAAGTTCAACCTTGACCGGTTGAACAATCATTCTGGAAGAGAGAGAAGATTTTTGCACCCCTCGACCGGTTGAGCAGGCGGTCGACTGGTTACTGTTCATACCCTCAACCGGTTGAGCTGGGGGTCAACCGGTTACTGTTCATTCGGTTTAACCGGTTGAGCTATTTTTGGCTCAACACCCAACTTTTTCAACTTAAAACCTTTAAAACAAGTTTGGAAAATATTTGACACAAGGTTTTAGTTGAAAACATGAAATCATCCAATTTAAAAACATTTAAAACAAAAATAACTCTTGGATATTTTTTGGTGCATAAGTAAAGAATGTAATGCATGAAAATCCTAGTGCACTAACAACCTTACAAAGAGATCTTATGAAACTTGAGTGTTGAAAAACACTTCTTTTTGAGGTGGTATTCTTCTTCATGATTTCTCCTTGGCTTGATTTGTCTTTGTGATTGCCACTTTGGAAATCGTCTTGCCTAATCACACTTTAAAATATAATCATTAGTTCTAAACCTTGTTTTATTATCATCAAAATCGAGATTAACCAAACCTTGGTTTCACAGGTCAATTGCACAGACATTTGCATGCTGCAAGTAATAAAAAAATTCTTTATACATTTTTTATTATTTTTTTCAAGTACAAATTATTATAAACCGATCATTATTTAACTTATGGCAGCATATTTTTTAAATCCAATGTTCCAATATTCAAAGCATTTCTCCAAACATCCGAAAATTCAAGTTGGATTAAAGAAGGTTATCAAGATATTAAAGCCAGTTTTGGATAGACAAGCAAAAGCTATTAACAAGGTATAATAATAGTTTGTAACCTTTATATAATACATTTTGTATATGTAATGTGCATTAACAAAAAAAAAATGTTAACAATGTAGGTGAAATTATTTGTTGACGACTTAGAAGAATTTGGAAGTGCACTTACAAAGAAAACAGTAAATCAATCTCTTCTAGGTACTCAATACATTTAAATCTATTACAAATAAGAAATTATCATCATTTTTTGTTAAATATATCATAATGATTAATAAGTATGCATTTTCTTTATTATAGCTGAATGATGGAACAATTATGGCGACGAAGGTCCACATCTACAAAAGATTGCTGTTAAAATTTTGAGCCAAACTTGTTCTTCATCAGGTTGTGAGAGAAATTAGAGCACATGGTCATTGATTAACACAAAGTTGCACAACCGTTTGGCAATGAAAAGGTTGCATAAGTTAGTTCATGTGCACTATAATATGCGACTTCGAGTTAAGAATTTGATGCAAGAGCGAAACAATGAAGATTTATACAATTCAATTGATTTAAATCATATAAAGATGATGATATATTAGATGAGTGGATAGGAGAAAGAGATGAGCTTATTTTATCATCTGATAATTTGGATTGGTTGGATAAAGGTCTTCCCACTAATGAAGAAGGTAGAGAAACAGTTCATGAAGATGATGGTGCCACAAATCGTTAGAGTTAGTAGGCATACAAGTAATGCTACACAAGAAAGAGATGTTGATTCCCGTCGTAAAAATAAGGCTCCTAGAACAATTTCTTTAAATTCTAGTAGTGATGATGGTGACAATGGGGGCAGTAGGCGAGGTGGTGGCACTAGTGGGGGCAGTAGAAGAGTTGGTGGCACCGGTGAGGGTACTGGAGTATATGGTAGCACTAGAGGAGATGGTAGCACTAGGGGTGGTTATGTTAGTTAAGTAGATCCTGGCATGTCATGGGCACAAGGAGATGAAAATCACTATGCCACACAAGATATAAATCATGGATATCGACCAAGGATATGGGAAAAAAAAGCATTTGGAAAGACTAACTACATTTCCCAGCGATGATGATTATTCTAGTGGGCATGATTATCATAAATCAAATTATCACCATATCGATGAGCACTTACAAAATTTGGGTATAAGATCAAGACCGTATTTCAGAGGGGTAGATGATAGATCATATCACAACTTTAGAGACCGTGATAGCTCCTCTAGTACTTTTAGTAGAAAAGATTTTGATCGATTTCTAATGATGCATCTAGAAGATATTCAAATACTAGAACACGAGCTAGTGATTCATATGGATATGATCAATCTTTTTGTAGTAGTAGCATTGCTTATCGAGGTTTTGGATACTATCAATATGGTGTTGATCTCGAACAGCCTTCGAAACCATATTTTCCTAATTATGGATCATCAAGCCAATCATCTTAGCCAACATATTCGAGTTATGAACAACTCTTTCAACCATATCCTCACTATGGGAATTGCCACCCCAATTTGTATACTCGTCGTAGAACTAATGATGATGATGATTTTGAACCCCCTCGTCATTCAACATGGAATTGATTATTGTATTGTATGTTTGTTAGTAAAAGTGTTATTATATTTGAAATTAAATAATTTTCTTTTATTAGCATTATCATAAATAACTCTGAGCAGATACTTTTATAACTATTTAAATAATGTTAAATGTGAGGCAATTTTATTTTATTAATCTTTTGAGCTTATTTAATTATACATATTTTTTTGATGATTTACATAATATTTTTATAATTTTTTGAATTTTCTAATTAGCTTATTTTATGTTTCACCAAATACCAAACCGATACACCGAGACCGATACGCCTCAGGACCCTCCAAGCTAGAGACTAATACCATGACTTTGAACCAAGGGGGAGAACAAGCTACGAGGCAACAACTAGGGTGTGGTTTGTGGAGTCTTGTGGACTGTTTTGCTGTGGTGGGGCAACAACTGTGGATGGGGGGAGAATGCGCTGGAAGAACAAAGAAAAAAAGGAAGCCGTTGTTTTGGAAGGCAAAAAAACAAAAAGGAAAAAGCTCATTTGAATTGTTTCATTCGTTGAAAACCGATTGGATCAACTGTTCACCAGTCTGACTGCTGGTTCTGGTGGTTCGAGGCAGGTTCAAAGGGGCGAATCGAACCGAACTGATGACTAGTCAATGGTCAGTAAGACCGACCAGTCCAATCTGATTTTTAAAACGCTAGTTATTTGTATAATAAAAGGTTCTATATTTATTAGTTACAAATGGTAAAATATAATACAACTTAAAAAAATAAATTAATAATCGAGGTGACATCTTCCAAGCCCATAAATATAAACATATGACAAATCAATTTTTCTTTTAAAAAAAAAGTATCTAATCATAAATTATATATTTACAATAAAAATTAAAATTTTATTATAACCATATATTGGTTTTCATAATAATCTTCAATTAGTTTTAAATTTTATTTTAAAAATCAATTAAAAAATTATGTTTTTTTTTTAATATATATATCTCTACAAATTAATTGATAAATCAAAAATTAAATTTTAATTGAAAGGATTTTTATTTTTCTTGAAAACAAACCAACGAGCATCTCAACAAAGCATCAACTAATAACCTGTATTAATATATTCAATTCTGAACAATCAAATATTTCTAATGCTGAAGGATCAAGGATGAACTAGTATCATGAATACAAAAAACCAATAACCTTTTCTATATGAATACTAACAAACCAAAAAGCATTCTAACAATCAAAAAAATATCCATCAATAACCTATATGGTATGTTCAATTCTAAACAATCAAACGACTTCAATGCTAAAGGATGAAATAGTAATTAGTATCAAAAATGCAAAAACCAATAACTTTATCCATATGAATATTAACAAACCAAAAAGCATCTTAACAACCAAAAAAATATTGATTAATAACTTATATTGATACATTCAATCCTAAACAATCAAATATCTTCAAATATTAAAGGGTCAAAGATCAACTAGTATTATGAATATAAAAAACTATAAACAAACAAACAAACAAACAAACCAACAAGCATTCTAACAACCAACTAAATATCAACCAATACCAAGAAGCCTAAAATATTAAAGTTCAACATTACTAGATGGTAACTTCAATACTAACAAACTATAGATCAACCTATGCCAATAATATAAATGAACTAACAACCAACAAACTATTAATATGTACAATCAATACAAATAAATCAACAAGCAACAAAAAATCAATACTTATCATTAATCTATGTTTAATAAAAGATATAAAACTCATCAATGTGTGCCACAGGATGGAAGCTTCCTCCTTCATTGTAGGAATTGGTGACATCTTCCCAACTCCAGTCAATTTTAGGGACCATCCAATGTTGTCTCATGTCCTTGTCCACATGCTTGACCTTAAACACATTTGTCTCACATTCTCAACTTTAAATGGATGCTCTAATGACTATGGTGAGAAAGTGACGAGTGGTGTTACAAGTAGAGTGGATGACACCTTTATACTAGAAGATATCGGTATATGAAAATAGGATCTATCAATATGAGAATGCTATAAATCTTGAACGAATGATGTGTCGACATCTACATATATCACCCTCTCACCAATGGATGAAAGTGATGATAGACGTAGTGGTTGCTTTAATGGTGTAGAAAAAGTGAAGGTAGTATTTTATAGAGAGGGGGATGCCAGTAAAGGTAATGATGGAAAATTTGGTAGTGCACTATTGATAAGGAAGTGTTGATCATGAGGAATCCGGTTTGTATTCCCCCTTTTGTCCATACACCTTCAACTTTAGTATGTACCCCTCCACCTCTAGTTTATACCCTTCTACCTCTTATTCAAACCTCTTGACCTCTCATCTCTACCTCCTCTTTTGATGGTTATATCTTTAAATCAACAAAATTGGGGCTAAGATACAATCTCTAAAGTGGTTGTGCATAATTGGCGAATTTTGCAACGAAAACCTACAAATGAAGTATTTGGACTAATCTACTAATATATTTGCTACAAGTCACAATTTTTTAAGAATTAAGAAAGAAAAATGAGATGTTTTTCCAATCAGAAGACATGACATTATCAGTATATAGCTCCCATATAATTTGCAATAGAATTCCAACTATGACTTATAGTAATATTCGAACTATAAATTATTTAAAAAATATATTTTATTAAATAAATAAATAAATCCCTCACTTGCTTTAGCATGAGTCAATCAAGTTGATGCTTATATTAGGATAACACATGCATAAGTGTCGAAGTAGTACAAAATTCATCTTCAAACTTTAAAATAAATATATTAAGAGTCTGTATCATTTTTTTTATTTGTGTATATATGTGTTTACATATAACTAAGGGTGTGTAGATACCTTATGCCTAAAGGTGGTGGTGGTAGTACTCTATCACGTGGGGCTAAAAGTAAGAATTGATGTGCTATAAAGGGAAATATATTAAACACCCACAATTGTAACAAAATAAGCAGACCTAATATATCATGTGAATCAATATGGGATGTTTAATACATCTCTTGATATATCTAAGCTAGACAAGCACCACTCCAACTATAAGTACCAATTGCTAGGAATCTCGAATTACTCCATTCCCTGGCCTTGGATCACATAAGGTGCATTCATCTATCCTAAGCTTCTCTAGATCTAAAGCAGTGGAAATCTATGGCTATAAAAACCATAAAAATACTAGATTTCAAGGAGAAAGTTTCATACTTACGATCTAAATGTTACCAGATTGATTTTTATTCGATGAAGACATTGAAAAAGATTCTAAAATCGTAAAAAACAAAGTGCTACTTGTCTACTCAATGCTCTTCCACCGAATCTTTCCTTCCATGGATACTTGGCATGAGAGAAGAGTAGACTTCTTTCTTTCCTTGAGAGTGGCTAGTGTTCCTTTCTCTGGAATTTTAGAAAACTAAATTGAAAGAATGAAGCCCTAACCCTTAAAAGGGATTTATATAGGCTTCCATGTGGGCTTAAGTGACTTGAACCCAAATTGGGTTTGGGTCACTTAATCTAAGCTCATTTGGGTTTTAATTAATTAATTAGCCCTAATAGACTATAACTAATTAATTAACCTATTCTAAAAAGTTACTTCATAAGATTTAGCTCAACCTTTCATTTTTACCAAAACACCTTTATGCACACTTATGAATTACATATCCAAAATACCGTCAAAACATATGCCACGATGAACTAGGAGCTCAAGTGGGGACCATGGGACCCTTAGGAAAATACCCAACACTCCACTAGATAGTCAATTGCACTCTAGTATCCTATGAAATTACAAGTAAAGCTTGGGTCTGTGACCTACTATCCATTGCATACAGACTCCCTATGAACTAGTGTTTGTAATCTAATAGGATAGTGTTATCAACCCATCAAAATTACATGTGCAATCCTTAAGTTACAGATCTTCCTATTATATGATAAACTAACATACTCTAGTTCCAAAGAGCATATGTCAAATTCCACTAAAAGAATTATTATAGCCACAAATTTCATAAGCACATGTCTTTTGAATCACCCAAGGGGACACATTGTCTCAATCCCATGAGATATCATGGTGCCTCTATTGAGAATACCTATTTCCATTAACCTTCATCCACAATGACTCAATCCATAAAAATATATGACAACTTTAGGGTCTCACCTATAAGTTGAAGTCTCTTGTTGATTTAAGCATAAGCTCAATATCTTCTTAAGGTTGAGAGTCAATGTAACATAGTAGCTTATTGAATCATAACTATCTAATAGCCTTACGTCATGATTTACAGTCGTTCATGTCCAATGTGTAACAAACACACTAGTGCACTCACCATGAGAACCCCATCCCGACGGTCAAGACAAGTCATCTCTTTAATTATGTGGTAGTGTACTACAGTATTTGCTGGATTGCCCAAATCCATGAATTGGCTATGAACAACTTATTATCTTATAAGGAGCCCATGAATTGTATCCTTTATACAACTCCTAATGCACCCAAGTCATGTACAATGCTAGTGATATAGGTCGAATGATCAAATCAATGTCAATGCATAAAAAGATAACAAGGAGACAATGAAGTCTAACTTTGTTACATTATGTCTTACTTTTAAGGGTTCAATCCCAATGCTAGTAACTCCAAAATCCTTAAGTAGTGGCAAAAACATTCAATACATCTTATTATTTAATTTATCCATAAACAAATAATCTCTAATCAATTATAAGATGAATGCTCTAGCATATTGTTGATAGACTCTACATCAACATCTAGTGCCAATGAAGGAAAATGTTTTATCAACCAAGTCAAACGAAGTCTCTATCTAAATAAATCCCTATTTTAGGCATCACTTCTTACAATGTAGCACATATTGTTAGGATAAAGCCCTTAAAAGCAATACATAATGTAACAAAGTTAGACTTGAGTTTTCATTTATGTATTCATTGGTTGCATCGATATTGATTTAAGAATTTAAGTCTACATCACTTGCATTGTACATGACTTAAGTGTATTAGGAGTTACAACGAAGATCCAAGTCATGGGTTCCTTACAAGATCGATGAGTTGTTTACAACTAGTTCAAGGACTTAAACAATCCATATGAGGTTATAGTGCACTACCTCCTAATTAGAGGGATGATTGGTCTTGGTTGTCAAGATAAGTTTTTCATGGTGAGTGCATTAGTGTGTATGATTACATACTAGAGAGGACTTACGGTGAATCATTACATTGGTTATCAATTAGTCATTCACCAAGCTACTATATTACATAGACTCTTAAGCCTAAGAGGATATTGAGTTTATACTTAAGTCATTAGGAGGCTTTAACTTCTAGGTAAGACCTTAAGGTGGTCATATATTCCCTACAAATTGGGTCATTGTTGATGAAGGTTGGTGACAATATATATTCTCAATAAAGACACCTTGATATCTCATGGGATTGAGACAATGTGTCCCCTTGAGTGATCTTAAGGACTTATGATAATGAAATTTGTGGTGTCGTAGTAATTCCTTAAGTGAAATTTAACATATACTCTTGTGAGCTAGAGTATGTCAATTGATGACATAATAGGAGGATCTATAGCTAAAGATTAGAAAGATAACCTTAAGAGCTTGACAATACTTACTTCATTAGATTATGAATATTAGTTCATGGGGAGTTTACATACAATGGATAATAGGTCATAGACCCGAGTGTTCTATTTTGATCTAATATCATAGGATACTAAAATGTAGTTGACTCTCTATAGTGAGATATTAAGTCAACTTCAAAGATTGGATTATGAAGGAACTAGTATTTTCTTATCAGTCCCAATGGTTTCTACTCAAGCTCATGTTCCTAGGTGACATAGATTTTGAGGGTTTGTTGGGTTATTTATTCACATGTGTGCATGAGAGTGTTTCAATAAAAACACAAATTTGCACAAGAGCTTGTAAGTTAAGTGCTTAATCAGAGTCTAATAAGGTTAATTAATCGATTAGGACCCAAGTAAGTTGTATTAAGTAACTCAAACTCAAGATGGACTCAAGTCACCTAAGCCCACAAGAAAACCTATACAAACCCCCTTAGGGCTTAATGCTTTAGACTTTTTAGTCTTCTTCTTCGAATTTTTAAATCCAGAGAGATGAACTTTAGCATCCACCCTTCTGAGAGGATTACACCATCCTCAAGTACCCAAATCCAAGAAAGAGAGCCATTAGACAAATTTTTGAGATTCGCACCAACTTTTTCACTAATTATAACAGATTTGGGAACATCCAAATTACAAGTATGATTTTCATCTCTAGATTTACCATTATTAATGGTTTTTATTACCATGTTTTCCAATGTGCATAGATCTAGAGATCCCTATGATAGTTTTGTATGTACCCTCACTGTCCAAGGCTTAAAATAGAGTAATCCAAATATTTTAACTAGTACTAGAACCCTAGGTTAGAGAAAAGCATGTTAAATCCATTTTAAGGTGTGCTCTCTTTGTTTTGAAGAGTTTCTTTTACATTCCAAGACGTAAAAGGATGTATGCATAAATGTTCTTAATGAATGTTGTGAATGGATTTTTAACAATCAATTTTTATTTATAGATGAGTTGTAATCTCCATTTTTTTAAGAGCATAGCTTTTTTTTTTTTTTTCATTCTATGTAAAAAATCATATTTTTACCTATCTATGGTGACCTAAGAGTAGAAATCAAAGGTTCCATGCATTCAAGAATATCCTTAGTGGAGGAACCAATCTATAAAGGTGATTTTTCCAATGGAAAAGTGGCTAAAAAAGATGGAAGAATGGTCGCAAGTGCACAACTACAAACAACAACTATCAAACGCTCACTTTGGTGCTCAAGTGGCCTGCAATGCTCAATCGCTCATCAAATGCTCGAGTAGGACATTCAAGCACTCCAAGGTGGTTCTAATGGCCTTGAGGCATTTTTAGGCCCTCAAGTGCCCTTCAAACACTCATCACTCTTAATAGTGGCAACATGGTAAGTTTAAGGCTTTAAAGGTTCTTTGTTTCCTAACTTTTTTTTTTGTTGTAGGGGTATTTTGGTAAAATTTGGATTTTTGTAATTCCAAATTGTGATTTCCAAATGAGGAGATATTTATTTATTTCCTTCTTTTTTTTATGATCTTTCTATTAATTGCATGTGTTTAGCATAAATAAAATATTTTGATATTTGTAATGAAAAATAAATTTTCATGAGAAATCATTTTCCATATAATTATTTATTTAAATTGAATGTTGCTAATTTAGGTTGCTAGATATTCCTTTTGAACAATCCTTGTGGTTTGGATAAATGGTTTCCCATGCTCTTCTCCTTGAGAAAAGCAAAATGACACCTAGGTGGTCCTTTAGGCTCTTCTTCCTAAGAGAAAAAAAAAACAATAGCAGATAAAGAAAGTTAAAGGAAAATGAATGAAAGAGCAACTCCTTTTTAGCACAAATGTTCCAATTTGGAAAATAAATAAAGAAGTTGAAAAATCTCATAATAGAGAATTTATTTTAAGATGGTTACCAAAATAGTTCTGGAAGTTTTTAGTAATTTGTAATGGAAATAAATTTTCTTGAAAATTAGATTCCAAAAGGAAATTATTTATTAAATATTGGAATAATGTAGATTAAAGAAACAAATGTTGTAAAAATAAAATTAAGAGAGTAAAGTTTCCTTTTGAAAATTTATTCTAAAGGATTCTAAAATATTTTCTTTAAAATTTTGATAAGAATCCTTGTAAAATAAAAGTTTTTCCTTTTAAGATAAAGTGCTCTCTAGATTTTTATTTTTCTCTTCCAACATTTAGCTTACTTATTCCACATATAATGCTTTGGGAATTCTCTATATAAAAATTATCTTGCCTCATTATCTTGCAAACATGTAGCGAAATTTTTTTTTGAGCATTATTCTAGATACAATATTAGAGTGAATGACTCTTTCTATTTGATTTTCCTAATAAGAGATGAATTGTTTACTTGAAAGGTGTAACTATGAATTGGTAAATGCTAGATAAATTTTTGATTTAATTGAAATTCAAATTCATATATCCTTTTTATGGCTTCTTAAGCTAAAATCCCACAAGCATCTTCAAACTGTTGACTTTTGTCAATTATAGTATGGTCGGTGTTTTAGGTTTAAAATTTTCAACTCTATCAGGTCCTTTATAGATGTTCTTATAAGGATACTTAACTTTTTCTTTATGCTAGAACATATTTTCACATTAACATGGCAATTGTAAATTGACAAAAGATATAGGGTGTAAGGCATCACCCGATGGTTGTCTAATTTTGTATTCTGCATAAAGATTTGGTGACTTTCATCTCCCTTTCTATAAATTGGATAAGAGCCTCTATTTTGCATTAAGAAAGGGTAATGACCTTTTCACTTGCCCTCCTACATGCATTAATTATGTTTTTATCAAAACTCGTGCATCATATAATCATACTAATTAGGGCTTAAGATTTTATAGTTGTGTCTTAAGATTATCAATATATGTGCATAAAACAATCCTCTTTTTTCAAATTCTATGACATAAACATGTATTGCAACCTTTTCGAATATATGTCTTTAACAATTGTTCTTTTAGATATTGTAACTTTCCTTAAAATATTCTCGCGGTTAAATTAGGTTTGTTTTTTTTCAATTTATTTTGAATTTCCTTCCAGTTTGGACTCCATTTCACTGTTATAAAAAGATTGGGCTTCCTAAACCATCGTATTAAAGACATAACATCCATATATTTACATCACATGTCTCTAAGGCCTCCCATAAATGATGTTGGTAGGACAATTCTTCTTCCAACTTTGCTTTCTCTATATTCTAAATTTAGCGCACTATTGACAATACCTTGGTATTATTAGGATAGAGCCCTTAAAAGCATAACATGATATAATAAATTTGGAATTCGTTATTTATTTAATGATATTTTAGTTTCACTTTTATTTATCTTTATTCCATGTATTATACTTTATGAGAATTTTTGTCTACATCTTTTGCATTGTACGTGACTTAAGTGCATTAGGAGTTACACAGAAGATCTAAGTCATGGGTTCTTTACAAATAGACGACTTGTTCACAACCAGTTCATGGGTTTAGGCAACCCATTAGAGGTTATAGTGCACCACCTCCTAATTGGAGGGATGGTTGGTTTTGGCTATCGGGATGAGTTTCCCATGGTGAGTACACTAGTGTGTATGGTTACATATTGGACAAGACCTACGGTAAGTCATAACTTAAGACTATCAAGTAGTCATGACCTCACCAAGTTGCTTCATTATGTTGTCTCTCAACCTTGAGAGAATATTGAGCTTGTGCTACAGTTAGAAATGGTTTTGACTTACAAGTAAGATCATATATTCCCTATGGATTGGGTCACTGTTGATGAAAGTCAGTAGCAATAGGTATGCTCAATAGAGGCAGCATGATATCTCATGGGATTAAGACAGTGTGTCCTCTTAGTTGATCCTAAGGAGGTGTGTTCATGAAAACTACGGCCATAGTAGTTCCTTAAGTGGAACTTAATATAAGCTCTTTGAAAGCTAAGACATGTCAATTGAATACACAATAAGAGGATCTATAACTCAAGAATACTAGAGGTAGTCTTGAAAGGCTAATAGCTTTCACCTTGTTAAACTATGGACACCAGTTCATGAGGAGACTGAACACAATGGATAGCAAGCCACGGACCTGAGCACGTAGTGTCTTGTTGTTATTTACATAGAATACTAGAGTTTAGTTGATTCTCTATAGTGGGATGTTGAATCAACTTCAAAATTGGATTCTACGGGAGCTAGTACTCCTATGGGTCTCAATGGTCCCCACTTTGAGTTCATATACCTTGTTAGCATGAATTATGAGGGTTGGATTAGCTCTAGGTTCACTTTGTTCATAAGGGTGTTTTGGTAATTATGCAAGGTTGCATAAGGGTAAGTGAACAAGGTCTTTAGATTGGGCTAATTGATTAATTAATAGGCCCTATTGGGTTAATTAATCAATTATAACCCATTTTGAGCTTGATTAAGTGACCCAAGCTCATATGGGCTCCAGTCACTTAAACCCACTTAGGAACCCTATAAATACCCCTTAGTAGTTAAGATTTCTATAGCTTTTGTCTTCCACCATCCAAAGAGAAATAGTCATAGTCTCCACCTTCCTTTCCTCTATACCAGAAGTGTGCCAAGAATAAGGTTGAGTCATCGAGCGGAAGATCGTGGGTTTGCGAGACTTCTAATAACTTCAAGGTTGTCTTCAACACTTGGATTTTGAGGTTTGGAAACATCCAAACCTAAAGGCTAGTACTTTAACCCTAAAAGATCAATTTAAAAAAAAAATGGTATTGCTTCCATTGCTTAGATCTAAGGTGCCAACAGGTATAACTTTGCTTTAATTTTTTATTGTTGCCTTTTACAATAATCTAATTTTGTTTTTTCAAGCTTTATATACATGTCAACTATATATTATTGCAACAATTAGCTACAAAGTAGCAAAACCGTTTGATCATCTTTAAAGTGCAACTTATAACAATAATATTGTCAACATGATACCTTTTTCCTCCCTCTATTATCAACATCTACAATAATTTTTGTCAATTAAAATTCAATTTTGCTAAAGAAACGCTCTTATTGAAATAGCTAAAGTTAGTTAATATAAATATCAAAGAAATTTTAAATCAGAATTAGTAAGGATACTTTACTACTCTTGATTTAAAATATCTTCAATGTAAACCAATTTTTTGTACTCAAATTATCATTTGTCTCCATCACATCAATGCCATCCTTAATAAAATTTCTTTTCACAATATTTTGATGTCATCCAACTTCTCCTTTAAGGAATAATAATGGGTATTGTAGTGGATCATAACAACCATAATAATGTTTAACTGTATGTTTATATGCCTATGGTGTAAATGATCTACAACATCTCGCTCATAAGCCACATTAGGATTATTCCCTTCAATCCAAATAGCAGAAATTTAATCAACTTATTAGCATTATAGATTCTATGATCCAAGTTGATGTCACTTTTGTATAGAAATTTCAAAGGCATCTAATGAAGCATTCTTTAGTATACAAAAGAATTGGGAATGTAGTTTTTCTAATAGTAACCTCATTAACTTTTGCACAATAGCCTCATTGAGCGTTGCATCTCATAGGATGTGTAATCTATTATGGACTTTATTATCTATATAATAGAAGTATATTTGCTCTTGTACACGAAATGTATATATCCTTTTTTTTTTTTAATTTGTGAGTTCTTTATTCAACCTAACTCAAAAGGTTGTAAAGGACAATATGTTATTGTAAGCTTATATATTTTGTTGAAACTTTACACCTTCAATAGTTTGATATGTGTATAAATGGTATAAATCTTCAAAAATTTTAAGGAACAACAAGAATTACTTATCTATCATAGTAGCAAAAGCTAGTAGCCTCATTTTGAAAGGTTTTACCCCACAAAAAGAACAAGGTTGTCTTTGACTTAATTCATGTAATGGAGAGTAAACAAGGTGGGTATTTGGCTCCCTTACATTAAAGTAGTTAATCATTAGTTTTGTACATAAATAGTAAAAGTAAATACAAATATATATGAACATTTTACTTTTATGACATACCTTGTAATTCTTATAGAATTGGGAATTTCTCAATGAAGGTAGCAATTTTCTTTTTGTCCATATGTATAGTATTATATTGGACGAGATCGATGCAACATGTTCCTACCTCTTTTTTTGGTTATCAATTACTCATTGGATATATTGTCTGTACTCCATTGTTAATCTAATATAATAACTTCTTTTGTAATTACATTTTTGTGGTTGTACCATATCTACCAAATTTTCATCCTTTCTTTTAGTTATGTAGTTAAAATCTATCCTTAACTATTTAATAAAATATTTTCTCAATAAAAATGTTATTTAATAAATGTTAACTTTATTATATTTTATTAACAAGCAAAGTAGAAGAAATTGGGAAGTTAAATTTTAATGAGTTATTTATTCCTAAAAAATGTTTGATGGAAATAATTTATGGTCAAACTACAATTTTTTTTAATAATAAATAAATAGAAAACTTTATAATTCAATTTTAATTTTCTCATCAAATATGGAAAAAATTAATTCACACAAGTTTTATGCATTTAAAATAATAAACTCATATCTTTATAATCATTAATTAGCTTTTGAAGTATTATGTCTTCCAATATAATCAGTTCTACCTATATGACCAATTCTGATAATATGTCACCATTAATCATCTCGTGTTTAGCCTTAATAATAATAATAACAACAACAACAACACAAGAGCAAAGCAAATTTATTTCAAAAAAAATAAATAAATAAATTTATCAAGTAATTTTTTAAAATGAAACATGTAGAAGAAGAGTATCACATTATTCTTCAAAGTCAAATCTTTCATCAATTAGTCTGTTCAAATGTGTTTAGCAAACCAACCAAACCCAAAAGGTAGAAAATCAATCAATGAAAACAAAATATCACATTTCAAACTATTGATTGTTTAAAGTACATAAAATTTGGTAAGACTTCGTGTCTTGGATAGTTAAATTTGATATCTTAATTAGTATGCTTCAATATTTAAAAATTTAAATGTGTACTAAAATTACATTACATTTGATTAATAAAGAAAACTTTTACAATGGAAATTTTAACCATTTGAAATACAAAATAGTTTTATGAACTATTTATGTTACGTTGTTTCTCCTTAAATCTCTTATGGAAAAAACTATTTGTTTTCTTCCTAGACTTAGTTGTCGATTCTTTGTGTTTGATCTACCATGGATGTTTCTGTTACAGATCTTCTCCTGCATGTAGAAGGGAGAGTCAAGGAGGCCAACCAGAAGACTGGTGGGGTATAAAAAGGACAACACAAAATAATGGCAGACCAATTGGAAGAATAGTGGCCTATTGAAGAGACAATGTAAAATAATGTGACTTTTGTAGTGGGGAATGAACCGACGTATGTGAAATGAAAAGGTTTCATCGAAGCAACCGAAGGTCTAGGTGTTGGATGGATAGAAAAGGAAATGACTTTCTATAAATATAGCAAGTCTTTCTCAAACGCGCTGTGCCTCAAAAAGCAAGAGGTGGCAGTATTAGAATGGAGAAAGAGAGATGTTAAGAAAATTCACCACGTGTAACTATGAAGAGACACTTGGCAACTCCCCTGGAAATGAAGCTGCCACACACCTCCCTCATCATCAGCAATTTAAAAAGAGATGCGACGCAATGAGCTGGGGGCATTGAGGAAGAAGCTAGACGGAATGGCCAAGAGCAAGGATGATATCAAGTATGCGACTGCACAAGCAAAGCTGAGTGAAGACGAGGCTTTGAGGGTGAGATACAAATCCGGAACTCCACTTGAAGGAGGGAAGATTGCTGAAAGTGAACCTGTCGATCTCTTCTCCAGTGCTCGGAATATTTCTTCTACTCACACAACTAATACTACACACCCTTCTACCACTGATGATCAGCAGCCTCAAAGGTCGAGTCATGACCCTAAGGCTGGAAGAGATTCTAATGCTTCAGGTTAAAGTAATCAGGGTTTAAGAAGGGAGTTGTATTTCCATATTTTCTGTGTCTTCTGTACTAGAGCCTTGGTTCCTCCTTTCTTTCCCTCAATCCTCTCTTTGGAGTTGTAATAATAAAGGCTTACTGGCCACTTGGTTATTGCTATCCGTTGAAGAACACTAAAGGAAACTAAGAAAACCGACAATCTATTTCAAGTTAAAATGACATGATATTAAGCCCGTCGCCCAATGCCCAACCCACAAAATGTAAGGAAAGCAGTGGCATCCAGTGGCATAGGCATCACCCACAATCATGGTCAGAGCCCAACCCAAATCAATTTCTTGGATTTGGTGGAAGAACATCAAGAACCAATCTTGAATAAAAGCCAAAGCAATTGAAAACAAATGAAATCATAACTTTTCTTATTTGGGATTTTCTCTTAAATTCTAGAACCAACAAAAAATGCCCCAAACAAGAAATTTTTTAAAATCTTTAACTGTGACTCAATTAACTTCTTTTTAACATTCTTGATTATTACAATGGACAAGTAGTTTTTGAATAAAAATTTATTCTTTAAAAGTGTAATATGATCTCTACATAATCTGAATTACTTTATAAGTTTGGTATTTTTTAACTAGCTCTGTTATAAATTATAATCTAATTTTTGTAAGAGTATTTTTTGTAATTATTTTAGGAAATATTTTTAATCTTTGTAATATTTTAAAATTTTTATTAAAAGATTTGTTTTCAAATATTAGAAAAGTTAAAAAAGCGTTTTTTAAATCATTATGTTTAAAATACGTTTTAAATACATTATATAAGGGCTTTTAAAAGACATTTCTAGAAAAAAAAAAAAAAAAGAATAGTACAAATATTGGAATGTGATTTGAGTCACCCCAAATTCATGACTATCCTAATGTAGAAAACTTGATCTTAATCAAATGGCACTAAAAAATTGAAATGTTATAAATAAATAATCTATTATTTTGAACACATTTTAATACTGAGATTGCCAAGTTTTTTAAAAAATCAACTGCCATGAAGGGAAAGATCAACGTGAAAGAGCATCTTTATCAAAAACGGGTCATAGATAAAAGTTGAGAAAGTTAAGGTTATTTATATAAATAAAAATTTTATTTAGACCCTTTTAATCAAATAATTCTAATTTTAATAATTTGAACATTCTAAAACATGATTCTCCTTATTGGAAAATGAAAATATTATTATACGAAAGTCTTGATGATTATTGATCAGAACCTAGAAAGGTTTTTCTTTTTAAAAAAAAATATTTTTTATTTTTATTTTTCCTTTCTAAATTCCATTTTAGAGGTCTTATTTGCATTGTTTAAATCTAAAATTTTAATTTTAATCAAATAATCCTTATTTTAATAGTGTTTTATAAATTTAAAATTTGTTGGTAAAGTAAATCAACAATTTGGATTTTATAAGAGTTCGTTTAAAAGTGACTTTATAATAAAAAATTTCAAATGTTAATAATAAAAATTTACCCACGCTTCCTAAAATCATTGTCAAACAAATTCTAAATCTACAATTTTAATTTTTGTTCGTTATGGAAACAAGTTTCACTTTATATAACTTCATCTCTTAAATATATCTATCATCAATTTCACAACAAAAGATTAAATAATTTTTATGGTGTATAGCCCACATTCAGAGTCCTTTTTACATAATGCATGAGCCTATAAACCACTCTAATTTTGTTGTAGATTTTAGAAGTGTGTAAAAAATGAAATTTTAAAATAATTTTATTTACCACAAATATAGTAAATAAATAAATTTTAAATTCATCTATTCCAATTCTATCAAACCATGTAATACTAACATAAAAATCATGATTTAATGTGTATTAATTACTAATTCTTTTTTATTATTTCTCAAAGTTTTTTTATGGTTTCTTTTAATTTTTACCAAAATTTTTATTTCCATTTCAATCAATTTTTTCATAAAATCCGACCATCTATATTTTGATTCAACGCTTTGATCATTGGTGCCAATTCTTATAGGATGGTAGAAAATAGTTTTCAATATTGTTTTTAGGATGATTTTTTTATTTTACTACTAACGTGTGAGTTTTGATTTTTTTTTATTTTATTATTATCTTAATTTTTAAATAGTTTTAAACCCTTATGTTTAAAATAAAAAAATAAAAAATAAATCTCAACTTAAATAGAATTTTTTACAATTTAAAAAAAAAAAAAAAAAAGGAAAAAGTCATTTGAAGATATATGTCAATAGAAAGTCATCTTTTCATATTTTCAATTATATCATCTAAAATATTTATCTTTTTATGCAATTTTCTTTTATCAATAATATATTTTAATTATATAAATACTATCTTTTGATAGGAAACTTTAACTATTTTTAAAGGTTTTTTTTACATTTATTTTCAAAAATTTATACCAAAATGAAAGTTTTTTTCCAAACAATATATATCGAAAGGAGATTTAGGCGCTACTTAAAAGCTATTTTTGAGAATAGTTTTCCATTCTCCAAAAT
Source organism: Vitis rotundifolia (assembly GCA_030254885.1). NCBI lineage: Eukaryota > Viridiplantae > Streptophyta > Magnoliopsida > Vitales > Vitaceae > Vitis > Vitis rotundifolia. Next base: position 9,973,899 of record CM058154.1, read on the forward strand.
ATAAAAACAGAAAAATGTGTTTGATAATCACAAAATTGTCTTTTATTTTCTATTATTAAAAATAGCAAACAGAATGTTTTCAAATAACATTTTTTAGTTGTTTTCAATTACTTTTACCTATTTTGAGTTGTTTCAAAACATAATTATACAAATATAAAATAACTAAAAATAAAATAATAGATAAAAACTATTTTTAAAACATATTTAAAAACATTAAATATAAGTTAAAAATGTTTTAAGTTTTTAAATAAACTTTTATTTTATAAACATCAAAAAAACAATTTTAAAAAAGTAATTACAAAATCATTTTATAAAATTATTTTTTAAAACAATTACCTCAAAAGTTATCATCGCGTCTTGTTTTTCTTACCTGAAAAATCTAAGGTTGTCCTAACTTTTTTTCCCCAAATGTCACTCTTGTATTTTTTTTCAGCATTATTTGACGAAAAAGAGAAGTGGCCCAAGGGCCATCCCTTGGCCTAAATTTAGAGCAAGCCAAAGTTCATTCAAACCCGTTCCACCACAATAGGTTTTTTTTTCTCATCTTATTTCTCCAAGTTAACCCCATATCTAAGATAGATAGAACTAATAGCGTCTAGAGTCAATTCGAGTTTTAAGGTCAAATTTCAAAGTGTTGGTTCTAAGCAATATTTCCATAATCAGACCGGTCATTAAACGAAAAGTTATCGATTCACTAATTAGACTAACGATCGAATCGTGGTCGAATCGATGATATCATAAATATATATTTTATATATTATTAAAATTTAAAATAATTAAAAATAATAATAATAAATTATGAGGAACATAATATTTTTAGACATTTATTTAAAATCATATTGTTCTCATTAATTTAAATTAAAATTTTAAATTTTAAAAAGCATAAAATTAAAAAAAATTACAATTGTAAAATTAAAATAAATAACAATAAAAATAAAATAATAAAGTAAATAAAAAAATATATATATAAGGAAAATATGAAAATGTGAGTGAAATACTCATAACATTGTGTTTTTGTATTTAAATGTTATTTCCTCATATTTTTATTTTATAGTTCGTATAGAACCACATATAAAATATTAAGTTTGAAATATTTATGTTATTAAATCACTAATTCACCATTTTTAAAAAAAAAAAAATTAACTATTATACCAAAAAACTAACTATTCTGTATCACATATCTCCTTTTCAATCAATTACAAATTTTTATGTATATAATTGATATTTTCAACCAATAACAAACTTCTATATATATAATTAATATTTTAAGGTTTTTCTTTTTAAAAATAATTAGATAGTAATGTAACATAGAATTTGATTTAAAATTTACAAAATTATAGCCACAAATTTAATCATAAACTTTGATATTCCTATATTAAAACTTAAAAGTTTTAAAATTGTATTGAATTATGGTAATTTTACAACTTATAGCCGTCGGGATGACATTGTGATGGTGGCGTCCTCATCAGAGACTCACAATTGTCTCATTGTCGGTCAACGACGACGCATTGGGGTGGAATTGGAGCTGCCAACAATGACGCAGAAAGGAGAAGCTATAGCTATCAACAGCTAGTGGCGACGCATTGGGGTGGAGTTGGAGGTGCCAATAATGACGGAAAAATGGAAATAGTAGCTGTCAATAGCCAACGGCGACACATTGGGGTGGAACTTGAGGTGTTGATAGCAACGTAGAAAGGGGAAGTTGTAGCTGTCAGGATGGCATCATCTATTGAAAGCAAGAACTATAAAGCTATGAACTCACACAAATCTGGAATAACATCCCCCATCTTATTGAACACTTACTAGTGGCTTATATAGCCTTACAAGATAAGAAATAAGAAAAACATTGCAACCCACATCTTATACCTAAAGAGATGATATTAGTTACTGAAATAGTCAAAACCTATCTACTGGTTCCTAACTAATAGGAACTTATTAATAGAACTTTGACAAAGCCAAACCTTAACATAAACAAATAAATCCCAACAAATAATTCCTCCCCTAAACTGAAGCAGTATGCATTCAGTTTAAGTTTGGTACCTCACATACCCCAAGCTTCTCATGCAACTTCAAGAACACTTCAAGCTTTAGTGGTTTTGTCAAGATATCAGCCACTTGATCATTGGTGCCACAATGAACCAACTTCACCACTCCCTCCTTAGTAAGATCCCTCAAGAAATGGAACCTCACATCATATGCTTACTCCTACTATGCATAATCGGATTCTTAGATAGCTTGATCGTTGAACTGTTGTCACACATAATAGTAGTACACTTACACTTTGAGTGCCCAATCTTTTCTATCACTCCCCTCATCCATATACATTGACAAGCATAGAAAGCTGTTGTCACAAATTCTGCTTCAATGGTAGACAAAGTCACCACTGGTTGCTTCTTTGAGGCCCAAGAAACTGCTCTGCCACTTAATAAAAACACATAACCAGATGTGCTCTTCCTATCATCAGTGTCTCCAGCATAATCGTTGTCAGTGTAAGCCAATAGTTCTCCAACATCTTCTCCTCTCTTATAAAACACACCCAACTCCACAATTCCTTTTAAATAACAAAGAACTATCTTTGCTGCTTGCATATGTAGGTCAGTAGGATTGGCCATATACCTACTCAAGAAACATACTCTGTACATTAAATCAGGTCTTGCTGCAGTAATGTACATGAGACTCCCAATTAATTGCTTATAAACTATAGCATCAATCCTAGTACCTTCTCCTTCCTCTGATAGCTTGAAACCGGGCACAATAGGATTCTTCACCGAATTGGCATTTTGTAAATCAAACTTCTCAAGTAATTCACAAGCATACTTCTTCTAACTTAAGTAGATACCCTGTTGAAGTTTGCAAAACTTCAGAACCAAGAAAGTACTTCATCTTCCCTAAATCCATCATGTCAAACTCATCCTTCATGGAACTCTTGAAGCTTTCAAATATGTATACATCATTCCCAATAAAGATTAAGTCATCCACATACTAACTCACAATTAAAAACCTTTTACCTCCTTTTTCTATTTTGACAAAGAGAGTGTGCTCGTAATCACATCGTTCAAATCCCTCCTTGACAAAATAAGCTTCAATTCTGCTATACCAAGCACGTGGTGCTTGCTTCAACCCATATAATGCCTTCTTAAGCTTGTAAACCTTTTCTTCTTCACCGTTTCGAATATAACCTAGTGGCTACTCCACATACACATCTTCTTTCAACTCACCATGAAGAAATGCACTTTTGACGTCTAATTGATACACATTCCATCCCTTTTGTGCTGCTAAGGCTAGAACCATCCGAATTGTGTCCCACCTTGCTACTGGAGCAAAGACTTCATTATAATCAATTCCTTATCGCTGAGCATAACATTTAGCTATCAATCAGGCTTTGCACTAATCAACCTCGCCCTTTTCATTCAATTTGGTCTTAAAGACCCACTTCACACTAATCTTCTTGGCACCTTTAGGCAAAGTAGTAAGCTGCCATGGTAGACTTCAAGAGCTCTTGCTCTGCGTATCCTCCTACTTATTATTCTGTTAGCTTCTTCAAAAGAGCCCGGATCTTCATGAAAGATAAACATTGCAAGATTATTCACATCTGCATCTTCTGACAGTTCTTTACCCATTACATAGTCCTGCAAGTAAGGAGGTGCTCTTTGAATCCTTATTTCAGCTTGAACTAGTGCAACTTCATTGGATGATTCAATCGATGTTGGAGTTGTTGCTTCTACCTCTTGATTAGTAACCACCACTTCAATACCTTCCACAACTTCTTCTTCACTCTCAAAGAAAGCATCTTCACCTTCAACACTATTTTCCCAGACCAGTATATCACACTTCACTTCTTTAGCTATCCTCCTCCAATTCCAGCCTTTATCCTTTTTGAAACTCACATATCTTCTCACTATAATTCTTATAGTAGCTGGATCAAACAATTGATAAGTTTTAGATTCATGACTTACTCCAAGTAAGACGCACTGAAGACTTTTATCATCCGGCTTTGTTCTCTTCTGATCTGGCACATGTACATGAGCTAGGCACCCAAAAACCCTAAAGTAGTCCACTTTGGGTTTAACTCCACTCCATATCTCTTCTGGGGTCTTGTCTTTCACTATCAATGTCAGACTCCTGTTGAGAACATGCACTGTCCATCTTGCAGCTTCAGGCCAGAATGCTTTTGGCACTTGTTTGTCACAAAGCATGCACCAAACCATATTCATGATAATTCGATTTTTGCGTTCAACTACCCCCTTTTGTTGTAGGGTATAAGATGTTGTTAGCTGCTTGCTTATACCATTGATTCTACAAAACTCATTAAACTCATTGGAGGTGAATTCTTATCCTCTATCAGTGCGTAAACAACAGATAAGTGCACCCAACTTCTTCTCAACCAAGCTCTTATAGTTTTTGAAAGTTGTAAATGCTTCAAACTTTGCAACCAAAAGATATATCCACACCTTTCTACTAAAATCATAAAGGTTATAATATACCTTTTGTTACTGTTGGATTTAGGAGTAATAGGGCTGCAGATATTAGCATGAATGAGCTACAATTTTCGGGAAGCTCTCCACTAACTCTTCTTTGGAATAGCATTTCTGTGTTGCTTTCCCACAAAGCATTCATTGCAAGCTATAGTTGACGCTCTGAGAAGTGGAAGACCCTTCACCATCTCTTTATATTGCAAAGTTCTCAACACTTTGTAACTTAAATGCCCAAACCTATGGTGCCACAACTTTGAATTATCTTTTATGACTGTTTGCAGGCATGTCGAGGCCTTAAGCACCACATTAGCCAATAACACAAACATCTTATTTACTATCATCTTTGTCTGCATAATCAATCATCTTCTAGGATGGTATAACTTGCATTCCCCATTTTGTATAATTATAGCTAAACCCCTTTCTTGAAGTTGGCCTATACTCAGCAAATTATTCTTCAAAACAGGAACATAGTAAACATCAGTGACTACCTGAGTTGAGCCATTAATCTTGAGTCAGATGTTGCCTTTGCCCATCACTCCCATCCTTGTATTATTGTCGAGCTTCACTGAGTGTCTGAAAATCTCATCAATGTTAGAGAACCACTGCCTGTTCCCGCACATGTGATTGCTGCAACCCGAGTCAAGGAATCACACATCTTCTCGTTTCGAGTTGTTGACTTCAACATAAGACATGAGAAGCATCTCTTCTTCTTCATTGAACTTAGCATAGTTTGCATTATTCTCCCAACTAAGGCATTCGTATTGGAAGTGCCCTAGTTTGTGTCATTTAAAACACTCCACTATGGCCTTGTTTACAAAGTACCTTCCTCTGCCTCTCCCGTGACCTCAAATAAAACTTCAACCTCTGCCTCTTCCTTCATACCTTTCTTCATACAAAACCTTTAAAGCTTGTTCATCCCTTGCATCTCCACTATGACAATTCATTCTCTGTTCATGAACCAAAAGGCTGCTTTGAAGCTCATCAATGGTCATCGTGTCCACATTATTGGACTCTTCTATTAAGCATACCACATACTCAAACCTGGGAGTCATCGATCTCAAGATTTTCTCCACAATCACGTTCTGTCCCATTCTTTCTTCATGTGCTTTCATCTTGTTTGCAATAATCAAAGCTCTAGCAAAGTACTCATCAACTTTCTCACCCTCTTTCATCTGCAGGATCTCAAACTCTTTTCTAAGGGCTTGTAGTTAAGCTCGTTTAACTGTGGTGGAGCCCTGATACTTCTACCTCATTGAATCCCATATACTCTTTGCTGTGTTCTTGTCAAGAATTGTCTCCATAATGGTCCTGTCAATCGAGTGAAATAGGTAGTTCTTGATCTTCATATCCTTTAGCCTCGCCTCTTCAACTTCCTTTCTTTGTGCTTGAGTAGGCATTGATCCTTCGGCTATTGAAGGAATTCCATTCTCTACTATGCTCTAATACTTCTTTGAACGGAGAAAATTCTCCATTAACATGGCCCAATGGTCACAATAACCATCAAACCTTGGAACTACCGACTGAGCAAAGTTTTCTGTCGCTGTGTTCACTCACTCCACCTTCCTTTCTTCTCTATTCTCTCTTCTTACACTCTATAAGAAATTTGCAGTTTCTTACTTTCTTCAATCAGGTTCCTTAGCGGAGCTTTGATACCAGATTGTTAAAAGCAAGAACTATAAAGCTATGAACTCACACAAATTTGGAATAACATCCCCCATCTTATTGAACACTTACTAATGGCTTATATAGCCTTACAAGATAAGAAATTAGAAAAACATTGCAGCCCACGTCTTATACCTAAAGACATGGTATTAGTTACTGAGAGAGTCAAAACCTATCTATTGGTTCCTAACTAATAGGAACTTATTAATAGAACTTTGACAAAGCCAAACCTTAATAGAAACAAATATATCCCAACATCATCGTCATCGATCGACTGTGATGCGTTGAGTTAGAGCTAGAGGGAGCGACAACAGCAAAGAAAATGGGAGCTGGAGATGAGGGGTGCAATGGGCGAACGTTAGAGTAGAAGGCAGAGATGGTTGGCAAAACAATGTCTTTTCAAAAGGCAAAAAATAAAAATAAATAAATAAATATTTTGAATCATTTGATTCATTCAAAACTAGCCAAGTAACCTAGTTCAACAGTCCGACAATTGGACTAGGCGGTGCAAACCGGACCGAAATGGTGATCGAGAGTCTGGTCTGATTTTTAAAACCATGGCTCTAAGTTCTAACTTAATAAAATAATTTAGGATTTGGTTAAAGTAGTAAAAGACAAACTTTCAACACCTACCAAAAAGTTAACTCCAATGACAAAACAAAACTTGGTAGGCAAAAGTGGTCGATAACATGGGGGTTAATAACTTTTTATTTATTTAACAAAATCATTAAAATTTATTATTATTTTAATAAATAAATTATTTTTAAAAAGTTTCTATTTTTGAAGCAAATAAAATATATTTATAAAAAAAAAAGTTTTTAAGATAGAGATAATTTTACAAGATTTTTGCTATTCTAAAACATATCAAATTTATTTATAAAATATATATATACACACACACTATGAGGGACAGGTGAAAAGAACCCCATCGAGGAGTGAAATAGAATATGAAATCGTAAGTTCCCAAGTAATGGGAGGAGAAGGGGTCTTTGATCGCATGCTTATTGAAGAATTAGGCGACGACTCATCAACAATGGCTTGGTTAAAGGAACCCAGCGGAGTCATGGGAAAACAAGTTTTCATTTGACAACTGTTACTACTTTTGAACCCGAACCTTGGTGATTTATCCATGACTAGGATGAAGTTTAGGTAAAACTAAGTGGAGGTCTAAACCGACTGATGTTGAAGAATCATATATATATTTATATATATAGAAAAATGGAACTCATTAGAGGAATACAGGTTTCCTCTTCGAATCAGTATTTTTTTTTAATAAATGATTAAGATTGCAACATAAGATCCAATGTGTAAGATCTTGTATCTAGTTTTTTAAGAAAAAAAAAGGATTTTTTTTTTCATCATACTCACGTGACATATTTTAAAATTTATGTCACTGTAAACCCCAAAATTTGTCTCAATTTATTTTTACATTAATTTTGAGCCTAATTTTATCTTTATATTTAAATCCCAATTGCATTTGAATTTTTTGACCCACTAACACCCTTTAATTCTTAGTTTTTATTATTTTGTATATTGTTTTTCTTTTTTTTTCTTCCTTTTCTCTTTTCTTTTTTTCTCTTTCCTCTATCTTCCCACTTACCGCTACACCCCACTTTCTCCCATACCTCCCACGACCATACTCTCCTCCTGAGACTCTTCTATTTAACTTCTCTTTTATTATTATTATTATTATTATTATTATTATTATTATTATTATTATTATTATTATTATTATTATTTTCCCCATCTACTCCTTCCTCTTCTAAGCTACCCTTTGTACCCACAAAAAGAGGACTTCATTGCCAAACGCCCATGCCCTCTTTCTTCCTTCTTTCATTTTTTTTTTTTTTTCTTCCTTTTGCCTTCTTTGTTCTTTCTTTCTTTTCCTTTTCATCACATCATCTGCCATTTTCAGCTGTCATCATCGCCACTGTCAATGACATGAAGCCAACACCATTTTCGATAGCCGAGGACCACCTTCCCCTTCCATCCATTTTTCATCTCATCATTATTTCTCTCTTTTTTCCTCTCATTCTCTTTCTTTTTCATTTTATTTTGTTTTCCCCTCTCAACTCCACTGCCAATCTTTCCCACCTTTGTCTCCAAAGAAAAATGAGTAAGTTATTTATGCTTTTTTTTTTTCACTTTATATTTCTTTTTTTGTTTGTTGTTGTGATTTTAATAGTAATGTTCGTGAGATTTGGGTTGGTGAATTAATATAGAATTTTTGTTATTGATGAATTAATATGAAATTTGGGCTCATTTGTTGTGGGTGAAATTTGTTGGATTGGTGATAATTGATATGAGTTTTTCCCATTTGAAATATTTAATTTGGGCATGAGACAATTGTGGTATATTTTTGTTACATTTGAGCTTTACGTATTAGATTGAGGTTGATTTTGGCTGTGGATATAGGCTTGGATATTAAATTAGGCTGGAATTATTGGATATTAAATTTAGGTCTAGTGGAATTTATTTTAATTCATCAAATTTTAGGTTTGGTTGGTTGTGCTCGTATTTTGGCTATTAATTTGAAAATTTTAAACTAGGGTTTATAGTATGTGGGATATTTCTATTTGGTTATATTTTCTAATTTGGGCTCATTTCTAATTAATGAAATTTATTAAACTAATTTGAAGTTTGAATTTGAGTATAAATATTTGTTTTGGACTTTGTACATTTTTGGATATTGATATTTGAATTATTTTTGTTTTGCATGGGCCCATTCCACAATTTTGTTGTCTGAGTATGGATTTATGGTACGTTGAGAATTGAATTTCACGGACGAAAAGTAGACACATGAAGATATTAAACTTGTTGTAAGCTTGGAAGAAAATGTCGAGATATATCATTGATATATCGTGTATCAAAGGTCGACGATATGATATTTTGTGGGGATTTATCGGAAGGGAGAAAAATTGCAAAAAAATCGACAAAATATCGCTGATAAATCAGCGATATATCGACACAAGGCAATAAATCACTGATTTTTTGAATAAATCGGCTAGGACGGTGGAAAATCACCGAAATATCAGGATTTTTTGGCTAATAAATCGTCAATTTTTTAGTGATACATTTCCTGTTTTCTTCAACGTGATCTGACAGCCCAAATCACACCCGCCTCCAACAATCATCTATCCAATGCCTCAGATTGAATTTGGGTTTGATCCAACGGCTGGGATGATATTCCAATAGTTAAATCACAACCTAATGATTCGATTTCACCTAGATTTTGATCTAACAGCCAAAATTGTTTTTCAACGGTAAAATCATCTTTCAACGACTAATCTGGCTCAAATTTTTCCTATAAATAGCCCATTTTGCATCCATTTCATCCATTTTAAATTTCATGCTTTATTTGCTCTCTCATTACTCCAAATTTTCCTAAGGCTGCTCAATTATTCAATTATTTTAAAGTATGTTTGGTAGATTTCTCATAGATTTAGATTTAGTAAACTAACTTGGCTAAATCATTTAATTAATTTAGGTATTAGCATAAATTAGTATATTTGGAATATGCTCATTTTACATGATTATTTAATTTTCTTTTCACATTCCATTGCAACATGTTAAATTTCAATGTTTACTTAATTTTTGTTTAAATTGAAATCACATTCAAGTATATTTTTTTTGCAATAAATTTAACATGGCTAGTGGAAGTGGTTCTCCCATGCCAGGGCAAGATCTAACTTAGAAGTATTGTTTACCAGTAGAGGGGAACAAAAATGGGACAATTTGTAATTTATGTGGGTTGTTGATGAAAAGTGGAGGCATCACGTGATTCAAGTTCCATTTAACACATAACGACCAACATAACAACACCAAAAAGTGTCCAAGAGTGCTTCCCGAAGTGAAAGAAGAGATACGATCAATGGTGCATGAAAAAAATAAAGCAAAAGCAAAGAATGTTGTTGATATTCAAGAGATTTGTGCTCAATTACGTGGCACAATGAAAGCCAATGATACACATCTAATAGATGAAGATGATGATGATGAAGATGTGTATATGTATCCAACAAATATGCACCCAAATGAGCAGGATGCATATCGATCTGCAGTTCGTGCCTCGAAAAAGACAGAATGGGAGCGCCAACAAAATAAGAATATTGTAGGAAACAAACGTAAAATGGATGAGTCTTCACAACCTACTGGTACATTGACGATGATGGGGAAATCACAAAGTATGCGACATTCGAACCAATCACCCCCTATTGCCCCTTCGCTCTACAAGTCTTCTATAGCAAGACAAAAAAATATCAAAGATATATTAAAGGGTGATTCAATTAAAGAATGATGGGATGCTTAATCAACAAAGTCTTCATTTATGAAAGAGTCACACCCCAAAAAGCAAAGTCTCATCACTTTAAGAATATGATTATTGGTGCAGTAGTAGGTAATTACTAATTTTTAAATTGTTATATTGTTTTAGACTTTTAGTAAGTATAGTCTTTTGTGACAAGTTTTAAATATTTGTTATATATGAATTGTAGGAATGGGAATAGAACCTCCATCTCCATATGAAATAAAGAACAAGTACTTGGAAATGAAGTACAAAGAAATGGAAACTTATGTGAACCAGCAAAGAGAAAAATGAAAGATATATGAGTGCACAATAATGTCAAATGGATGGATAGGGCCCACGAAATTAAGTATTATTAATTTCATGGTTTATTCAAAAGGGACCACAGTGTTCCTTAAGTCAGTCGATGCATTAAACAATATCAAAGACCACAAGTATATATATGAGCTACTGAAGACTGTTATCAAAGAAGTCAATCAATAAAATATGGTCCAAATTGTCACAGATAAAGGGTCGGCGTTGGTGAAAGCAGGGAAACTATTGATGAAGAGGTTTAACTTATACTGGACTCTATGTGCAGGGCACTGCATCGACTTAATCTTTGAAGACATTGGTAAAAGACCCGGTGTTACAAATGTGATAAACAATGCTCGCAAAATAACCAACTTCATTTACAACCATGGTTGGTTACTTGCACAAATGAGAAAGTATTATGGTGGAGACATTGTTCGACCAAGTGCTACAAGGTTTGCTACCAATTATATTGCTCTTGACAGTCTTCTTAAAAAATGGCTAATTTGAAAAAATTGTTTATGAGTGATGAATGGGCACAACACAAGTTTAAGCAAACAAAAATTGAACGAGATTTGGAGCAATTATTGTTTGACCATGCTTATTGGAATAAAGTGGCAAATATAGTTTCATTATATGAGTCATTATATGTGGTGCTTCGACTTATGGATTCTGAAGTTATTCCCACAATGCCATTTGTGTACAAGCTTATGCACATGATGAAAGAGAACCTTATTCGTCAAGGATTTAGAGATTGGATCTTCAAAATAATAAAAGATCATTGAGAGAAAACATTAAAACATCCACTTCATGCAACAGGTACTTAAGTACTATCTATCTTTATAAGTTTTTACTCTATATTTAATTTTCTCTATCTAAATACTAAATCTACTTAATTTTATTGTAGCATACTTCTTGAATCCAATATTTCAATATAGGTGTGAAGTTGGTAGTGATCTGGAACTACTTCAAGTGGTCCATAATGTTTTTGCAAAATTAGACCCACTACTAAATCACTTAGTCAATTTGGAAATGAGCTAAATAAAAAACTATTATTTTTGTCAATAAAACAATAATTTCATTCATCAATTTATTTAAACATTTATTAACAAATATGATATTAACAAATTAAATGTTGAATACATAGCTTATGTTTTTTCAAGATGCAAAAAGCGGATTCAGTGATCTAGCGGCGATTCCAGCAAGGTCAACCATGGTGCCCGATGAGTATTTATAGGAAAAAATTGATTATCATTATTGTAAATTCACCACATAAGTATTTATATAATTATGAAATTGATTCCAATTGAATGGTGCTTCATGTATGGGAATCAAACACCTACATTGAGGAAGTTAGTTATCAAAGTTCTCTCACAAATTGCTTTATTTTCTACCTATGAGAGAAATTGGAGCACGTTCGCTCTCATCCACACAAAGCAACGAAATTGTTTGGCTTACCCTCAATTGGAGCAATTAGTTTTTTGTTATTATAATATGATGCTAAAGTTACGCGATATGGAAACAGAAAATGATTAAGTTGCTGAAAAAGATTACCTTGAACTTCTTGACATTTTAGCCGAAGTGGGTAAAGAAGAAGATAATCAGTTGTTCCAATGGGTTAGGCCTATACACTTGGATGATGAAGTTGGAAATCCTAATCCACGAATTGCCGCTCATGCTTGAGAATTTGGAGTTAATGTTGAATGTGTGTTGTCTGAAGAAGTTCCCTCTGAAAGTTTTATCAAAGATACTGAGGATTCATTTCAGGCGGCATTAAATCCCCACCAAGAGGTTGACTCCACAAGTGCTAGCCATAGTAGTAGACCTAGTGTTGCAGGTACTTCTACTTCTGGTTATGATAGTCCAAAAGGTGGAATTGATGATGGAGGTGATAATGCGGGAGGAGATATTTGGGAATGTCAACAAAGTCAATATCCAATCAACCAATTTACCTGTGAAAATGATTTCGCACATTGCACACAAGATGAAGACCATGGCTCTAGAAGAGTTGGCCTAGGCATAGGAGCTATTGGGAAGCCCTATAGAGGAAGATAACGAATAATGGAACCATACAACGAGGAGTTACTTTCAGGAAGTTTTGAATCTATGAGTATAGGGACTCAATTTAGTGACTCCTCAAATGAGACTAACGTTTACCCTCCTCATGTGATGAGTTATGGTAAACCTTCAAGTTCAACCGATGAAGAGTATGGTATGCCGAGTTACTCCCCTTCCACACAAATGTCATACCAAGTTTCATATAAGATGGAAAGAGGATTTGACATTAACACATGGGTGAACCTTGAGTATCTAATCCATGTAGAGGTAGTGGGCAAGACTCAAGAGATATATGCATGGCATGTTAGAATTTTTAACCAATATTATCGAGACTCATTGAGTTAGTACCAATATTGTCTCCAACAGCAAAATGCATGGGGTTCCTTCATCTACCAATTCCATTGAACCACATCGATCCTCATTTTGGTACTAAAGGGACATTGAAATGTAATGTGTACAAATTATTGATATCTAATCAAATGAAGTATTTTATGTAACTTCATAATGAGTGTACAATTACAAACTTAACTTTTTTTATAGATCGACATGATATAATTACATCTAATATCGCAAATTATATCATACATATATCAAATTCTTCAATAAAACAACTTTAAAATGTCTATTATGCTTTTAATTATATTGTTATGAGGTTTTTCTTGCATTTTCATGAGTTTTTAACAATTTTAAGCCTACAAAATTTTTTTTCCAAAATATCCATCAATATATCTCCAATATATCCGATATATCTGTAAAATCGAAGTATCGATATATCCATGATTACCGATATTTTTATTCTTGATTGTAAGCATGTTTTGGTACAGGTTTTATTTCTTACTTCTATTTAGTTTTATTTCCATTAGTTTATGTAAATATTTACTTGTATATATTTATTCGTTGTGTATAGAATTGAATTTCGAACAAATCAGAAATTTTGCTTAAATAAGATAAATAATTTAGTTAACATGTTTTAATAAAATAATAGTTCATAAAATATTCTTCTTAATAAAAGTAAATTTTCTTAACAAAAATTTAGAAAAGTGTTTTTTTAGAAAAGTCTAGAAATTTTTTTTTAATAAAATTCAAAAAAATTGTTTTTAATAATAATTGTCTATAAATTGTTACATAAATAAAGTTATCCTAAAAATTAATTTTTAATAAAATTGTCCAAAAATATTTTTTTTTAAATAAATTCTTTTTCCTAATTAAAATGGGATTAAAAGTAATTTTTAGAAATAGATGATTTAAATATTTTTTTTAATGAGAATAGGATGAGAGTTATTTTTGAAAATTAAAGTTGTAGAAATCATTTTCTTAATAAGATTGGATTGAATTTTAACATTTTTGTAAATAAAGTTATAAAAGTCTTTTTTTTTTTAATTAAAAATTCTTTTGCAAATAAAGTTATATTTTTTTTATATAAAATAATTTGTATAAATCACTTTTCTTAAATGGAAATAAATAGAAATAATTTTGTAAATAAAATTGTAAAAATTTATTCTTTTTCTTGTAAAAACAAATAAAAATAATATTTGTTGTCAATTTGAAATTTTGCAAAAAAAAATGATAAAATAAGTGCAAATAATTTTCTTGAAAAATAAAATTGAATGCAAATGAAATTTTATTGAAAAAAAATTACAAAAAATTTGTAAATAAATAAATTAATATCAATTATTCAAAAAAAAATTAACAAAATCCTTTGAAATTTTTTGAAAACTATTTTTTTAAAAAAAAATCTTTTTTTAATTAATTCAATAAATGATTTTGTATAATTCTCTTATCATTTATTTCATGCATTCTTGTAATTAAATTTTACCGTCATCTATATGTATTGTTTTGTTCCTTTAATCTTAATATCCATGATAAATAAATCAATTATCTAATTCTCTTGCTTCATTTAGTAGAGACTGTAAGTGTATATATACTTAGAGGGGCGTTACGACTCACTATCATATCTTCTTGATAGGTAACCTGACCCCGAATTCAGACTCGATTTTCATAAACATGTTTTTTCCAAGTAAGAAGTCATCCAATTTTCTTTCTTATTTTATTTTCCCTTTTAAAAAAGTAAACAAAAATAAATAATGACTCCAAGTTTTTTTTTTTTTTCAAAAACATCAAATTTTCATAAATTAAAAACAAGTCTCATAGTCTAGTTGGGGGGGGGGGGGGGGGGGGGGGGGGAGGACACATGAAAAACGCGGGTCCATAGTTACATCGATTTTTTTCTTGAAAATGTATATTATGTTTTTCTATAAATCTATAAATAAAATTAAATAGTTATTGGAATTTGATAAGAAATATCATAATTTTACTTATGGTAATGAAGTGATAGATTTCCAAATTCATGGCAAATTAATTCGTTTCTTATTCATGTTTAGAAAAATCAAAACAAAATAAACTATTTTCATATGTTTGATTTTATTTGAAATAAATTCAAATATAATTAAAAATTATAAAATTTTAAATTATCTAATATTTATATAGAAAAGTTATAAATAAGTTAAACAAGTCTAAGATTTATATAAAAATAATTTATTAATGTAAGTCTGTATTTGTTTTTCTTCAAATTTTTGGGAACTAAAAATAAATTTAATATATTTATTGGTAGATAAAAGAAAATAAAAAATTTCTCCATCATAACTATGTTGCAACCAAATAAAGTAATAGAATAATATTTGACTTTCTTTTTGAATCCTTTAGTTTTAATATACCTCGCCTTTCTAAGACAAAACTATAAAAAATTGGAACTTACAAGAAGAAACAAAAAGGACTTAACCACAAGTAAAATCTACTCCCTAATTGAGATCAACCTTAGACGATGCTTCATTTGAGCCATCCTCAGTAATTTTGCAGGCATGGAAATTTGAGCAAGGATCTTGGTTCATAACTGTAGACTTGGTCTTTCTAATTCTTTTCAACTTTTTCTTCTCAATAATATCACCAAAAACCTTTCCACATAGGTTGCAGCATCTGCGGGATAATGTAATAGTTCAAGCTTTTTGACAATGCACAAATAGATTCTTTACCTTTGAAAAAAAAAACAAACAAACAAACGAATCACACGCAATTTAGTATACATTATTTCAGAATAATGAACACTTTTACTGTAGGAAAAATGATTTTATATACATGAATTATTCCCAATGATTTTTGGCTATTATTGATAGCAAAAATTAATAGAACTAAAATTAAAAAAAAAATAAAAAATTGTCATATGAAAACCCAACAAGATACTTACAAGAAGGAGCCATGGCAGGCTGTCTTGCAAAATTTTCCACAGTGACTACACCTCTCCATTGTGATTAATTACAAAGACAACAAAGACAAGGCAGAAGAAGCCAATCTTATTTATATGCATTATGCATTGGAGTTAGAGTTGGAGTTGGAATAGGACTTCTTGTTCACGTGACTCCTTTTTTGGCTTACTAATTTCAAATATTTCCCTTATTTCCTTGTTTTAAGCTTTCCTTTTAGGATCCTTTTGAATACAAAAAAGATTCGTGGGTCTTTAGTATTGATTCCTTATGTATAAAAGCCTTTTAATGCTCTTAATGCTCTCACGTGGGATGTCATAGTAAATTACTCATTCACGTCTTTCCGTTTTGACTAAGTTGGTATTTACCTTTTTTATTAAATAAAAAAAATTAAAAAAATATTTGATTTTTTTTTTTTCGTATTCATTCACAAACCCGTCATAATTAAATTAGATTTACGGATAACAAGATCATTTTACTTATTGGTTAATAAGAATAAGATATTTTTAACTGAATAAAAAAAATATTTAACTTTTTTTATTCAATCAAAAAAATAAACACTATCTACATATTGCATAATATTTTACATAAGTAATGGATTTGATTTATTTTTAAACCAATTATAACGTGAAATTTAACTTAGACTTATTTAATAATTTCATTAATTTATTAATCAATATGTTAGTTTTTGTGTAGCAAGTCCTAGTGAAGAAATTAGAGAAAAATAAAAGAAAATACACAAATTTAACGTGATTCGACAAATTGCCTATACTCATGAGAACAGAAAGAAAGACTTTCACTATATCAAAATTAAGGTTACTTGAAAAAATATATTCATACTAACTCTTAGATATTGAAATTCAAAAAATACCCCTAAATCGTACCCTCAACCTATTATTCACCCTTAATAATAAAAAATACAAATTAAACTCCCCTCGTTCTACTATCATATTTGCCCATTTTTTCTTCATATATGTCTTTCACCCAATATGAGCCGCATACTACAACACAATACAATGCAATGCAAAAGAAAATCAAGAAACGCATGCTCAATGGCATGAAAACAACTCAAATCAATTTGATTCCTTTAGATGGATAGATCGATAGATTTTCCACTCACCCATTGGTGACAATTATATTGCTAAAAATGAGAATATATAAATTTCTATTTTATCTCATTATTTATTATGCTTAGGGCGATCATCTTATTATTATTACTATAATATGATAGTGAATAGCACTTTCAACATCCAAAATTTGCCTTGTACATAAGATTAATTCTTTGCCCGTAACCATCGATAATTTGATCTCAAGTTAATTCTTGAGATGGGTTAGCTTTTTTTCAATTAAATCTTGGTAATTATTACACTTATTATTGCTAATTATTCCTCCTTTATATCTGTGGACCCCGCATTTCGGCTCATGCGTTTCCCACTCGATGGTGAGCTCGCTTTTTGTTTCATTTGGTGAAAATTTGATTTTTAGAAAAAGGACTTGGAGTCGCCACTTATTTTTGTTTTATTTTTTAAAAGGGTAAACAAAATAAGAAAGAAAACCCTAAGTGTGACTCCTTATTTTGGATAAGGTGATCTACGAAAAACCGGATCGGGCTCGGGGGTCAGGTTACTTATCGGGAAGGTACGGTACAGACCGTAGCACCCCTCTAAGTCCCTAAAGTCGGGTCTCTACTAATAAAATGAAGCTGACGTGGCAATCGACGAGTAAATCAATGAATATCCTGAGTGATCATGTACACATAAGAGTCGAGATATGCATAGACAACGATTAGAGGAAAATGGGTACATACCTGGGCAACGAGCCACCATGCGCTATCAATAGAGAGGGTTAGTGCACAATTTAGGAATAATCGCATGTATGTCAGAGAGTAGGGGAAATCAATCATGTATAACAATTAATGAAATATGGAAATTGAAAATTGAATTTAGAAATTGAGAATATGAAGAATTAATTAAGGATGGAATTTTAAATAAACGAATAAGTGGACAAATAAACGAATTGGATAAGAATAATAATGATTAAGTGAATGAATGTGGAAATTTAGAAATTGGAAATTGAAAATTGAATTTAGGAATTGGGAATATGAAGAATTAATTAAGGATGGAATTTTAAATAAATGAATAAGTGGACGAATAAACGAATTGGATAAGAATAATAATGATTAAGTGAATGAATGTGGAAATTTAGAAATTGGAAATTGAAAATTGAAAATTGAATTTAGGAATTGGGAATATGAAGAATTAATTAAGGATGGAATTTTAAATAAATGAATAAGTGGACGAATAAACGAATTGGATAAGAATAATAATGATCAAGTAAATGAATGTGGAAATTTAGAAATTGAAAATTGAAAGTCGAATTTAGAAATTGGGAATATAAAATAAGGATTGAAGTTAAAGTAAATGAAATAATAGGTAAATAAGCGAATTAAATAATAAATATAACGAAAATAATAATAATTGAGTAAATAAATACGGGAATTGAGAAATTGAATTTATGAATTTGGTAATTTGAGAAACTAAATAGGGTTGAATTTTAAATAAATGAATAACTAGGTAAATAAACGAAATAAATGATAGTGATAACAATTAAGCAAATAGACACGGAAATAGAGGAATTGGATTTATGAATTTGGTAATTTGAGAAATTAAATAAGGATTGAATTTTAAATAAATGAATAAACAGGTAAATAAATGAATTAAATAATGATAACAATTAAGCAAGTGAGTACGGAAATTGAGGAATTGAATTTATGAATTTGGTAATTTGAGAAATTAAATAAGGATTGAATTTTAAATAAATGAATAAACAGGTAAATAAATGAATTAAATAATGATAACAATTAAGCAAGTGAGTACGGAAATTGAGGAATTGAATTTGGTAATTTGAGGAATTAAATAAGGATTGAATTTTAAATAAATGGATAAATAGGAAAATAAATGAATTGAATAATGATTATAAAAATTAAGCAAATGGATACGGAAATTGTGGAATTGGATTTATGAATTTGGTAATTTGAGAAATTAAATAAGAAATGAATTTTAAATAAAAGAATAAATAAGTAAATAAGCGAATTGAATGATGATTGTAACGGAAATGATAATAAAATAAATGCGGAAATTTAGAGATTGAAAATTGAAAATTGGGTTTAAAAATTGGGAATTTGAAGAATTCGTTTAACCGTGAAAATTTTGAAGGCTTGATTTAAAGGGAGGTAGGATTTCGAAAATTTATTTCGAATGCGACGTTTTTAAAAGAAATTAAATTCATAGTGGTGGAATTTTTGGGAGATTAAGATTGGAATTTCGAATTTTTGAAGATTAAATTTAAAGGTAGAGTTTTTAGAAAATTACGTTGAGAATGGAATTTTGAAGAATTAAATTTAAGATGCCGGAGTTTTAGAAAATTGAATTTAGGATCTGAAGTTTCGTAAATTAATTTTAAAAAGTCGAATTTTACAAGTTCATTTCGAAAAGGGTACGTGTATAAATATATTTATAGGTGAAATAATACATGAATGAATGAACAGACAAATAGGGATGAATAAATAAAAATAAGATGAGATGAAGGCATGAATGAATTAATTTTAAAACGAGTTTGAAACTTTGGGGTCTTTGGAGGAATCATTGAATAGCAGAATTCTCAATAAAATCAATTTTCCTTTTCCTCTTGTTTAGTTCATGGGCTTTGAAGATGGGCCAAGGATGGCAGACATGCAAACTGGAACTTATGCATATGGGCCCAAATGCACTCAGCCTCTTTTAAATAGCCCATGATACCACCCTAGCAACCACATGAACACAATGATGCTGCACCTTCACATACACGATCAAACCTCCTTCCACTGTATCCGTCCCACTCCCCAACTCATCACCCACCTCCATAATCAATATTTTTCCCTTCAACCGACCCCGAGCCTTCATACTCAGACATTCGAAGCCAACTTGGAGCACGCCATTCGCATCGTCTTCTTCATCAGATCACATTCCGGTTCTTCCTTTCCTTCATAGACGGCGTCTGCATTCTCGACGTCGACACCGCGCCACCTTCTCTATTATAGCTAGGGCCCGAATTCGAATCCGAACCTGGAACCGAAGTCATGGAAGGACATTCCCGATCCTCCCGCATCTTCCGGTGGCTCGACATATCCTTGTATAGCATGAACGGTGGAGGGGTGGTGAGGCGAGAAAGACGGTGGGTGACGGCATGGGCATGGTGCTTGTAATGGAAGGCGTTTGGCTTGGGGTTCAGATTCGGTGAAGGATGGGTTTTATGGAGAAGGCTTGGGAAGGATGATGATGGGCCGTGTGCATGAACTGCATGCACGTGGGTGGGTATGAGATAGGTGAGGAAAAAAAAATGGGTATGGTTGCGGTGTAGAGAGAGAAGTGGTGCATGGGGGTATTTTGACTGGGGGTATGAAGTATGTGAATGATGGCCGGGTTTGCATGGTTCTCATGCACGCGAATGATTGCATTTGGGACCTTAATGAAGGCTATGGATGAATTTTGGGGGCCATGCATGGTGCAAGAAACGGGCTATGGGTTGGTGGAATGAGTGGTGAAGGCTAATGAGAGAAAATGGGTGGTAACGGGTGTGGTGAGTGGTGACTATGTGCATGGTAGCCTATGGATGATAAGTATGGAAATGGGCATGAGAATGGGGAGAATGAAGGTGGCCATGTGCATGCATGGTTCCATGCATATGAGGATGAGTTTAATGAAGTATGAAGGATGGCCATGCATGGGGACTGGTAGTGAGAGAAAGTGAGAAAATGGGTATGAAAGGGGTGAAAACGGGTAGAGAGAGAAGTGGTGATGTGAGGGTGGTAATGTGCATGGTTTAGTGGGTTAGAAGGATAGGTTGGAGTGAGAGGGGCGAGGAAGGAGTCCATGGGCATGAGGAAAACGGGTATGAAATGGAGGTGGCCATGTATTGGGGCTTCACGCGTGCATGTATGAAATGGACGAGGGGGGTAGGGAGAGAAATGAACACTGTAATGGACATGATGACGGGTTTTGACAGGTGTGAAGTAATGAAGGTAGAGTAGTGAGAAATAGAAATGGCCATGCATAGGCGAGAATGAACACATCAAATACAACTATTGGCATGACTGTGGAATATTTCACAGTAGAAACATGGCATATTAAGATTAACAACCTCAAAAGCATGAGTTTAGGATCACATCTTCAACAAACAACGGGTGGCCTTCATTATCCACCCCAAGCAAACGAATATTCAAACATCAACAAGCGATATGGAAGAGAGATAACAGCTAAAAAAAAAACATCAATAAGTCTGCAGTAACCATACCTGAGGAAGCTTTTCTCCAGCAAAAACCAACAGTACTCCAAGCTTCTTCCTCTAACTCCCAGAACCTCTCCTCTCTTCTTCGTTTCCTCTCAGGTTTTTTTTTTTTCTCAAACAAGAAGCCACAAAAGCAACCTCTTCACCAGCAAGCTCTCCTAAAATTTTTCCGAACCCCCCCTTCAAGCTCTGTTCCCCCCTTTTAAACCCTTCCCAGCTCCTGTTCTTGTCTTCCTCAGCAAGCCATCACCAACCCTACTGTTCCTCCATCAGCTAGCATGGCTTGTCAACCATCAGCAGCGTGGCCTCCTTGCTTTCCTGCTGCCCCGTCTGATCCGGCTTTTTCTTCTCCAGCAGAAGAAGGGGCCCCCTCCTTATTTCAAAAAGAAACGCCAAGAAGAGCTAAAAGCTCTCTCCCGGGGCCCTCCACAAAAGGGGTCTACAATATCATAAAATTATTTTCCAGTCTTTTAAATTTTGGTTTTTTTGGATGAACCCAAATACCCTTACTTCATTTACAAAGTATTATTAGATATTTTTATATATTCCTAGATTTTTAAGGGTATTGTGTAGAGTCTAAAATCTGTCCAAAATATTTTCGTATTATATTTTTCCTTTTTTATTATTAATTTTTTTTTCCTTTTTTTTTTTTTTTTTTTATCTTTTTCCCTATTCTCCCTTTTTTTTTTCTCTCTTTTTACTTTCCTTCCCTTTTCCTTCATTCATGTGTACTACCATATCTTCCCCCTTTCCCACTTTTACCCTTTTCCTTTCCTTCTCGTTATTTTCTTTTTCCTCTCGTCTCACCACTGCTTCCACCCATCTCCACCACCAAGACCATACCACATGGCTTCCATCCCCACCGCAGTTCACCACCACCATCGTTTTGAATTTGGGCTTGGTTGGTTTGGTTCGTTGGATTGTTTAGATAGAATTTGGGCTTGATTTTTTGTTTTGATTTACTGGACTAGCTGATGATTGTAATTAGGGCCGATGTTGTTGGGTTTGATGAATTGGGTTGTTGATTGTGTGAAATTGGGCCTCATATATTATTGATTTGAGCTCATTTGTTTGTTGTTTTGGACTTTTTATTTTGCATGGGCTTGATTTTAAATGAGAATTTTGGGCTTCATTAGTTGAGATGGCAAAATTGACAGAGAGAACAGCTCCAAAGCGGGCCCTCTAGGATGGAAAAATGGCTCTACAACCCTCTTCCTGGTTTTTTTATGATGATTTCTTGGGGACTTCGCTATTTATTTTTGGGAGAGGCAAAGTATTGAAGGGAAGGCTGTACCAAGAGGTTTTCTCCTCTCCGTATTTCCTGGTTTTCTCGGTATTTATTTTTGGTAAAGAAATTTGTAAATTTTGTTTTCAAAGACCTTTTTAAAAATAATAATAATAATAAAATCCTAAGTTCGTATTTGATTGACCCGATATAACAAAAGATAAGAAAAGAAACATGCTATTATATCATATCTTATGTTTGGTTAGAGATAAAATAGGATAAGTTATCATATTACTTATCTTATCCTATGTTCAACCAAATGATTTTTTGAAAAAAAATTTTCATTTTTAGAAACTACTTCTCGTGTCTTAGTGTCAAAATAGGATATGTGGTATAAAAATAGAAAATCTATTCTCTTTTTCCCCAAAAATGATCTTGGCGATGGTGTAATGCTTACTCTCAAACTCTTCGTTTAGGCAATAGTAATATTCTTTGTTTCTCTTTTCAATTTTTAGTTCCCATCTAATGATTTGGAACGTAATCCTAAGCATGAAGAATGAAGAATAAAAAATAAAGGCATTTTCCTTACTTGATTTTCAAATTTTCTTTGGATCTTGTCTATTCCACATCTTTAACTATCAAAAAAGAAAAAGGGTTCAAGAAATTCTAAAGATAAATAAATAACTACAATGGATTAGCAATGTGCAATGGATTAGCAATGTGCCGCCTTAGTCCACTCAACCATCTCTCTCATACATAAAGTAAATATTGAAAAAGTCTCTTTATCTTTTTTTATTATTATTTTATCTCTTTTTATTATATAGATATATACGATTTTTATCAGCAATTCCAATTCCATTAAGATAAAGTAAGGGCTCAAAAAATATATTTCTAGCACAAATATAAAAAAAAATATTATATATATATATATATATATATATATATATATTTTTTTTTTTTTTTTTTTTTTTTTTGAGTTTGTTCAAAAGGGCCTTTTTATTTTATTCCCATAACTTGGATAGGTGATACGACCCTTTTTTGTTCCAATGAATCATAAATATAAAAAATTTATCCCATTTGAAAACAAAAATATTTGTTATTAAAGCAACAACAATAATAAGAAGAACTATTTCAATTCCTATGATATAGAGTCAAAATAGAATCAAAATGTGAGTTCTTATTATTTTATAATTCTCTTTTTCTTTCTTTTTTTATTTACTATTTGCATTTACTCTATTGGACTAAAAAAAAAAAGACCTATTATTTAATAATTTAATAAATTATTTATTATTATTTATTTTTATTATTATTTATTAAATTATTTTTTATAATTATAATGATTTTTGTTATTCAAGAAAAAAACTTTATTTGAACGCTTGAGTTCACAAAAAATACTTATTTTATTTTTTATTCGATTCAAATTTCCTAAATCTTATAAATAAATAAAAAAATTTGACATAGGCACGAGGGAATACCTTAAAGAAAAAAAAAAAAGATTAAAACTCTTTCTTTTTTGAGAAAATCCTTTCTTTTCTTTGCTTGAAAGAAAATAATAGGAAGTTAAAAAAAAAACAAAGGAACTATGGATTCTTGCGCAATGC
This sequence comes from Vitis rotundifolia, assembly GCA_030254885.1. Taxonomy (NCBI): domain Eukaryota; kingdom Viridiplantae; phylum Streptophyta; class Magnoliopsida; order Vitales; family Vitaceae; genus Vitis; species Vitis rotundifolia. The sequence continues at coordinate 9,998,093 of CM058154.1, forward strand.
GTTTTTATGTTATGATTTAAGTGGTTTTGTCCAGACGCATTTCTAAAAACTAAAAATCCTCTGACAAAAAATAAAACTTGTTATTTAGTTATTTAAATGAGACCTCTTTTCCTAATCTCATCAAGTTCCCAACAAAATTCTAATTTTCATATCCTATGTTGATCGTGTCTGACTCCTCTGTTTGACAAAAGGTTAATTTATATACAATAATCACATTGTATATAAAAATATCATTATATATATTTTTTTTATCCATTTTACATGGGATATGTGTGGACCCCGCATTTCGGCTCATGCGTTTCCCACTCGATGGCGAGCTCGCTTTTTATTTCATTTGGTGAAAATTTGATTTTTAGAAAAAGGACTTGGAGTCGCCACTTATTTTTGTTTTATTTTCAAAGGGTAAACAAAATAAGAAAGAAAAACCCTAAGTGTGACTCCTTATTTGGAAAGGGTGGTCCGTGAGAAACCAAAAATGGGCTCGGGGGTCAGGTTACTTATCGGGAAGGTACGGCAAAGACCGTAGCACCCCTCTAAGTCCCTAAAAACAGGTCTCTACTGATAAAATGAAGCTGACGTGGCAATCAACAAGAAGATCAACGAATACCCACATGATCACATACTTAAAGCCGAAAACATGCACAAGAAATCGATCAGAATGAGAGAGGATGCGTACCTTGGCAATGAGTCGCCATGCGCTATCAGAGAATGAGATTAGTGCACAATGAGGATCATGAAATGTAACACACAAACCACTAAACAAGATAACAAATCATCAGATATCACAATTTAATCAAATTTGTCTAAAATGAGCGCTCACTGATGTTGGGCCCCACCAAAGGGCACGGGGCACAAAGGTGGCCATGCTAAAGGTGACCATGCGGTACCCACCTGGAGGTTTGATTGGAAGCTCGGATAGTCATCACCTTTTGGGTCAAAGGTTATGAAATGGAATGTGACACATGGCATGTCTGTGCAAACCAACATGAGATCATGCACGCATCTGTCTCAGAGGTGGGCCCCTTGACTGTAGCTGATTTCGGTTATGGGACATATTTTGGATCAAAAAAGTTGGCCCGCACTATCACCAGACTCCTTCTTCATAGCTCATAAGAGCATCATAGCTGACAAACCCATTGCCAGAGATACTTGAAACCTGGTTCTCATCTCTCTTATTTATTAGGAAAAGATAATTTGTATTTAAGTTGTAATTATCTTGTTGTAATTAGAAGATAATATTACTCTAAATAGCTTGTAGATTGGCTTGATTATAGGAAAGGATATGTACTAAACATGTATAAATAGTAGTATCAAATCAATGGAAACACATCTTCCAAAACCATTTTTATTATCTTCTTTAATTAAGTTGGTATCAGAGCAAGGTTTCTGGTGACTCTGCAGACTCTCTTCCGCTCTACTTTTCTAACAAACCGGCCATGTCCGGAGATGGTTCTACATTGTCTAAACCCTTGGATCCCTCACATCCTTTCTATGTCCATCATTCGGATCAGCCCGGATGTACACTTGTTTCAACCAAACTAAATGGTACCAATTACCAGTTGTGGAGTAAGGCAATCATCCATGCCCTTACAGGAAAAAATAAAATCGGGTTTATTGACGGCACCATACAGCCGCCATCGTCCGAGAAAAAGCCAGAAGAATATGCACAATGGAATCAATGCAACAGTATGATTCTGTCGTGGTTGACCAATTCTGTGGAAGCGGACCTTGCAGCCGGCATCATCCATGCCAAGACAGCCCAACAAGTGTGGAGTGATTTGCGAGATCAATTTTCACAAAAGAACGCTCCCGCGGTGTATCAGATTCGCAAGTCAATTGCAACAATTTTCCAAGGTACTATGTCAGTAGCAGCATATTATGTGAAATTGAAATCACTCTGGGATGAACTAGACAGCTACCTTGATCCATACACATGTAATAAGGCGAAGGAACATTCGGAGGAAAAGGAGGAAGAACGGATGATGCAGTTTCTTATGGGCCTCAATGAATCATTCAAAGGGGTTCGTTCTAACATCCTGATGATGACCCCTCTTCCGAATGTCAGGCAGGTATATTCTCTAGTGATACAAGAAGAGACCCAATCTCGCATGGCTTCCGAGTCAACCAATAATTTCTCCATTGCAGCGGCGGTAGACAACAAATCATCATCAAAGAATGGTAAAAGCTGTGATCACTGTCACCGATCAGGACATACGATTGATGAATGCCGATCACTCAAATACCATTGCACCTTCTGTGGTAGAGATGGCCACACAGAAGATCGATGCCGTCAGAAGAATGGAACCGGATCGTCAAATTCTCGGCAGAAGGGTTCTAGGAACAATGGTCGAAATAATAAACCTGCAGTGAACATGGCGGAGGGTTTTGGTGATGCAAACTCAGATCCGTCGAACATCTTGCAGAATTTCTCGGCAGAAACTATTCAACAATTTGCCCAAGCTTTGTCTGCGTTTAATCAGAATCGACAAACTGGTAATAATGACGTTTTTGCCAATGCCGCAGGTTCGACCTCTGCATTTGATGTCCATGCTAATTCGATATATCTGAATTCATGGGTCTTGGATAGCGGTGCAACTGATCATATAACTTCGAATCTTTCTATTCTCACACATGTTCATTCACCACATAGTCATACTGTTAATCTGCCTAATGGTACATCCACACCTATCACACACATGGGCACCTTTCAATTCAATTCTAAATTTTCCCTCCATGATGTTTTATACGTACCAACCTTTCGCATGAATCTCATGTCTGTCAGCAAATTAACGCGAGATTTAAATTGCTCAGTTATCTTCCTTGTTGATTCGTGTATTTTGCAGGACTTGGATTCGAAGAAGACGATTGGCTTGGGTAGACGTCATGGTGGTTTGTATTATTTACAACCAGAAAATCTCTCCTCAGTTTCGTGTCAAATTTCCTCAACCGAGTTGTGGCACAATCGACTTGGACATCCGTCCTCGTCTCGTTTTAAGCTATTACAACCTTTGCTTTCCATTAAAAATAATGTAGCTCATTTTGATCATTGTTTAGTCTGCCCTTTAGCAAAGCAGACTCGTCTTTCATTTCCCAATAGCTCAATAAAGTCAAAAACTGCATTTGATTTGATTCATTGTGATGTCTGGGGTCCGCATAGAACTCCTACATATTCTGGTTCTCGTTTTTTTCTTACAGTTGTGGACGATTACACTCGATGTACATGGGTGTTTCTTATGGCTCATAAATCCGAAGCAACTCACATATTAACTAAATTTATTCACTTTGTTTCCAATCAGTTTCAGGCTTCCATCAAAGCTATCCGCATGGATAATGGCACAGAATTTCAGCCATTGTCTCCATTCCTTAGTGCACGAGGCATTGAAATACAAAAATCGTGTGTTTACACTCCACAACAGAACGGTGTGGTCGAGCGTAAGCATCGTCATATTTTAAATGTTGCTCGGTCACTCTTTTTTCAGTCACAAGTTCCTCTTTACTTATGGGGTGAATGTGTGCTTACTGCGGTTTATTTAATCAATCGTACACCTTCTCCTCTATTGTCCAATCTTACTCCCTACGAGCGCCTATACAATCGCTCTCCATCCTATGCTCATATACGTGTTTTTGGCTGCAAATGTTTTGCCACTATTAACCAGCCCAAACACAAATTTGAACCTCGAGCAACACCCTGTGTCTTTGTTGGTTACCCTAGTGGTCACAAAGGATATAAATTGTTCAATCCCGTCACTAAACAGATTTTTATAAGTCGTGATGTGCATTTTGTTGAAGACATCTTTCCATTTCAGCAAAATTCATCTCCTTCCCCACCCAGTCCCGTCAGCACTGTTCCTTTACCCATAGAGCTGCCAGCTTTACCGTCACCTATCACTGATCCGACGACAACCCATTCTTCGTTCCCATCTCCATCAACCCCCTTACCTTCTCCAACTGAAAATATCACATCCTCACCTTCACCAATTCCATTTCCCTCTGATATTTCCAGTTCATCCAACTCCCCTTCATCCCCTCCGGAGTCGACACCAGTGGCTCCTTCTCCGGTGGTCCATCGTCGTTCTGAACGAGATCGTCATCCTCCAGTTTGGCACAATTTATACCATATGTCTCCTCAGGCCGGCTCGTCGTCTTCTTCGGCATCCAAAGGTACACGATATCCTCTTTCACTCTACTCATCACTCGCACGTATTAATCCCCCTTATCGCATTTTTTTAGCTTCTCTTGATGCACAGGAAGAGCCGAAGACTTATGATCAGGCTGCACTTAATCCGAAATGGCAGCAAGCAATGGCCTCTGAATTGGCTGCGTTAGAACGGAACAATACATGGTCTTTAGTTCCCTTACCCGCCGGTCATCGTCCCATAGGTTGCAGATGGGTTTTTAAAATCAAATACCATTCGGATGGTCGCATAGAGCGCTACAAAGCGCGACTCGTAGCCAAGGGCTATACTCAGATCGAAGGATTGGATTATGGTGAGACTTTTTCCCCTACTGCCAAACTTACCACTCTTCGTTGTTTGTTAACAGTTGCTGCCTCTCGTGGATGGTACGCTCATCAGCTAGATGTACAAAATGCGTTTCTTCACGGTGACCTACATGAAGTGGTTTATATGGTTCCTCCTCCTGGCCTTCGCCGACAGGGGGAGAATCTGGTATGTCGGCTCAATAAGTCTCTTTATGGCTTAAAACAGGCCAGTCGTAATTGGTTTGCTACTTTTGCTGCTGCAATCCGACAGACAGGTTTTGTACAGTCTAAAGCTGATTACTCCTTATTCACTAAAGTTTCGGGTTCATCTATTACTGTTGCATTAATATACGTTGATGATATACTTCTGACTGGAAATGATCTTCATGCCATCACAAGTTTGAAAGAAAGTTTGCTTAAGAAATTTCTCATTAAAGATCTCGGTGACTTGAAATATTTCTTGGGGATTGAATTTGCGCGTTCACAGAAAGGGATTTTTATGTCTCAGCGCAAATATGCACTGGATATTGTACATGATGCAGGGTTAACAGGGTCAAAGCCCGAGCTATTTCCGATGGAGCAAAACCTTCGTCTAACATCCGAAAGTGGTGAGAAATTGCATGATCCGAGCAAGTTTCGGAGATTGGTTGGCAGGTTAATTTATTTGACAGTTACTCGGCCTGATATCGTATATTCTGTGCGTACCTTGAGTCAGTTCATGCAGGTTCCGACTACACATCATTGGAACGCTGCCTTGCGATTGCTGCGTTACATCAAAGGTACACCGGGACAGGGACTATTACTTCCGGCCGATAATCAGTTAAAGCTCACAGCATTTTGCGACTCCGATTGGGCGGGTTGCCGTGAGACCAGAAGATCGATTTCGGGTTTCTGTGTTTTCTTGGGAACTTCACTTGTGTCATGGAAATCGAAGAAGCAGACCAATGTATCTAGGTCTTCAACAGAGGCAGAATACCGAGCTATGGCAAACACTTGTTTAGAACTCACTTGGCTCAGATATATAATGAGAGATTTACGTGTTCCATTGTCAAATCCTTCAGTCTTATATTGTGACAATCAAGCAGCTTTACATATAGCTGCTAATCCTGTGTTTCACGAGCGTACAAAGCATATAGAAATTGACTGTCATATAGTTCGTGAAAAGGTGCAAGCTGGACAGGTTAAGCCGAGATATGTTCCTACTCGACTACAGGTGGCGGACGTCTTCACTAAGGCCTTGGGAAAAGATCAGTTCCAGTCCATGCGAAGCAAGTTGGGAGTTTGTGACATACACTCACCAACTTGAGGGGGAGTATTAGGAAAAGATAATTTGTATTTAAGTTGTAATTATCTTGTTGTAATTAGAAGATAATATTACTCTAAATAGCTTGTAGATTGGCTTGATTATAGGAAAGGATATGTACTAAACATGTATAAATAGTAGTATCAAATCAATGGAAACACATCTTCCAAAACCATTTTTATTATCTTCTTTAATTAAGTTTATTGCCACAGGTGAAATAATACCAAATCGAAGAGATGGCCATAGAGAGATAGGTTAGGATAGGAGAGGGTCCTCTCATATCACTCCGTTTCAGTCTCTTGTAACCTCTTGGTGAGCAGCGCGATACCCATGACGGATGATGCATCTAAACCCCCTTTCCCTTTCCGGCCTTCTTCAAGTGTAGGACCACCTTGGGCTGTTCCAAGGACGTCTTTTCTGCCTGCCCAGTCATGGCTCAGAGGTTGTGGGAGACCCAGAAGAACGTGGAAACCAACAGGGGCTCTCTTTCACTTTTTTCGGCCATATGCACTTTTCTGAGTGATAATTCCTTATTCTCTCAGCATGGAGCATAATGGAACATTCCCATCTATCGAAGAGACCACGTAAAACCTTGCGAATGTCCAGCAATTTATTGTATCCAACATCGACAGTAGCAGTGATCCAAACCTGGTCGAATTCACCCAGAAGTCGGCACAGATTCTGGTTATCTCAGTCTTGAGTGGTGTCATTAGAAACATGGCTCAAATATCTTCTGGACCCCGTGCGAATAAGCATCTGCAGAATCTGGCATGCCATGGTTGCTAACACTATTGACACGCCCAATATCAATGACAGCCCCGAAGTGCCATCCATTTGAAGGGTCCATATGCGGGACGCTGACCAAAAAGAGGGCAAGGCATGGCGGTAGCTACTGCACCATGCAGTCCGTGAGCTGTTGCCGCATGCCCTGGAGAAAACGTCACCAACAAAGGTCGCCATTTGCCTTCAAATTAAACTCCGGACTCGCGGCTGAATGCAAGGGGAAAGCCGAGAGTCCCATGTGGAGAGCATGGGTGGGGGCATGGATGATGGAGGAAATGGGCGGGTATATGCGGGGATGAGAGAGAAAAGGTGGCGGTGAGTTACATGGGTATTTAGAGAGTGTGATAACCACCATGCGCGGGTGAGAGAATGGGTATGGGCGGGTTTTAGAAAGAGAAAAGGTGGTAGGAGGGTATGTGGTGTGGTGTAGAGAGAGAAAATGGGTTTTATGGTGGGTGCCATGCATGAGGATGAATGGTATGGGTGGCTATGAGTATGAGATTAGTGGGATGGGTGGCAAGGGTTAGTGAGAGGGATGAGTATGAGAAGAATAGGTAATACGTATGGGTATAGAAAGGTGAAATGAGGTATGGGTAGTGAAATGGGTATTCGGACATAATGAGAAAATGGGCTTAGTGGATAATGTGAAGTGGGGACGTGCATGGGGTGATGTAGGTTAGTGCAAGGTAAGTCAACTATGGGCTATGGGGAGTATGGTGTTGAGAATGAGTGGAGGGTGATGGGTTTAATGATAGGATGATTGGTGAATGGTAATGATAATGGGTTAGTGGGCATTGATATGGGTATGGTATGGGTGTGGGGATGAGGGTGTGCACGAGAAGTGGGTACAATGGTTAGAGAGAGAAGTGGTGCATGGGGGTATTTTGAGTGGAGATGAGAGAGAAAGGTGGTGATGGATTACATGTGTAAATGGGTATTTGCATGGGTGCATGGGACGTATGAGCATAGATGCAGGGGTGTGATGGGTGAAGGAAATGGGTGTGAATGCATGGCTCATGAGAGGTATGATGAGTGGTGACAATGGGTATGGGAAGGTGACGAAGGAAATGGGGTTTTGATTGTCCACACGCTGACTGCTGATAGTAGTGGAGACAAGAAGTGCAATTGCTTGATGACCAGAGGTGGCATCTTGATTTTAATTTTCTTGCTTGATTTTTGAAGCTCTTCATCATCCTCTCAAAAAAAACCTGATTTTCATTTCCCTCCAATCGAACAGGAAGAGTTTGATCCAGTCGGAGTGCCTTAGATGCCTCACCCGCTTTTGTATATGCTAACTGGTATGCACTATTTCTCATTTGCACTATTTCTCATTCCAGAGACTGCTGTTTCAGTTTTTGCACCGTTCAGTGTTGGGATACTTGGGCTTGAAACCTTTGCAAGCCTTGATGGCTTTCACATAATGATTTTCGTCATACATCAGGATGTGAAGCTGAAATGTCGTGAAATCCACCGGACCTTGGCATGCTCTGTTTCAGCCTTCACACAGTCAGCAAAGAGCATCCTTTCAAAGAGAGAGATTTTCCTAAATGTCCCAGCCTCCAATCCCCAACAAAACTGGATGTACTAATCTCAGCGTCCAATCCGTCTTCAACAATACGCTGCTAGTTGCGTTTTCCGTATTACGTCATTAATGAAACTGAAACCTGAACTTGGGAAAGAAAGTTCCAGAGAGCAGCTTAGGAACTGGCTCACCAAGAGGTGGCCATGCACCATCGTGCGCATGTGACAGTTGGGTAGGAAACAAACAGGGGAGGAGCGAGGTTGGGAGAGTATATGAGAGAGGTGGGCTTGATGGAGGCGCTTTGGGGGGAATGCTAAGAAGTCATATGCGTGAACTGCATGCACGTGGGGTGGATAGGGAATGAATGGGTGAGAAATGGGTGTGGTAGAACAGACTCCATCTCAGGGCCACCAGAATGATTGCGGGCCCAATTCCGAGCAAGACCAACGAAAATCTGAATAACAGAACAGCCGGAGTAGCAACTGTGGCGCAACAAAAACCTCCCAATAATGCCATGTGCGTCATAAGCAATATGAGCATTCACTTCAGTCAACGCGATATCCAGAACTAGTCACAAAGTCATTAACCAAAGTTCACCAAGGCCTTATTCAAGAAGCAAGACATTTGAGTCATCGAGACCTTCTAACCCATAATACACTGAGTCTGCCAATGCAATCTCTATTGCACTCAAGAAGGAGAAAAATTGCCTCTGGTAGGCTACAAATACTTAAGAGAAGTGAAGAGCTAACAGTAGCAATCGCGAGTGGAAAACTTTCTCAAAATGATGGTGTCTGGAACGATTTCATTGTATGGAACGATTTCCCTCAAGTTTCTGGAAGCTGAGAGCAAATATGGGTGTAGTGGATCAAGCCAGGAACCTTAGTTTCCCCTCCTTTCGTAAAGAAGAGGAAAGCACTGATGCACACCATGGAGGAATACAGGAACAGAGAACAAAACAGCAAAACAGCAAAACAGGGCACAAGGGCTAAGAACAAGATGAACCCATGCTTCATGCTTCAATCAGCGGGCTTAGATGCCGGGGTTGGATCAAAGTAGATCCCATGGGAACAAAAACAAAAGCACATAATGTATAGTGAAGCTAACAGAGCCGTGTTGCTCTCGAATCACCCCCAAGGAAAATGAACGAGATGGCAACAATGAACCCATAAACCAAACAAAAGCCACATCAAGAAATCCATAGAAAATATCGAGGAAAAGAAAAAGAATGAGACTACATATCGATAAAGAAAATCAAAGGATCCATGGCAGCCATACCTTTCCTGTCTTTTTTTCTCTATGACCCTTCTCTGTAACCCGCTACCCAAAATCTCTCTGTCACTCCCTCACTAACTAGCTCTCCATCAAAAACCTCTCAAAAATATCTCCCTCACCCTAGAGCAAGCTCTCTCCGTCATCTAACAGAAAAACCTCCAGAATATCTCCCTCACCCTAGAGCAAGCTCTCTCCGTCATCTAACAGAAAAACCTCCAGAATATCTCCCTCACCCTTTTCCTACAAGCTACCTCTGTCCAACCCCATACCCTGCTCCTCTTCTGTCCCCCAGCAGCTCGCCCATGCCCTGTTTTCTTCTCAAACCATCCCATCTGGCCGCTTGAGCAGCTCGCCCATGCCCTGTTTTCACTCTTTGGCTGCCCGAGAATGGTTTATCATCATCAACTTCTTTTATCTACCTATTCAGTCCCTCTCAAACCGCCTCATGCGATTCGATCTCAGGGTGGCAAGCAAAATATACAATAAAAATAATGGGGAATGACCCATATCACCTGAGAGGGTCTACAATATGTTAATCTTATACTAAAAGTAAATACATTAATTTGATAACTTTAAATTTTAAATTAGTTTTTATTAAATAATCTTAGAGTGCGTTTTACAGTGATTTTAAAAAGTGTTTTTAATATTTTTAATACTTGAAAGATGAAAATTTTCAAATGTGAGAAAAATTATAATCACTATCAAACGCACTTTTAGAGTTTATTTTAAGAAGCATTTCTACCCCTTCTAATGCTTGAAAAAGAAAAAATTTTAAGTGCTAAAAAGGTTATAAACGTTTTTTAGAATTACTACAAAATGGATTCTTAATACTTAAAATAAAAATTTAATAATAAATTTTAAGTCAACAACTTAAAAATAATTTAACTTAAGAATTAATTTAAGTCATTGAATCATAAATATTAAAATTTTAGTAAATATACTTTAAGTTTGATAATATTTTAAATATTAATTGCATAAGGCACAATGAAATAATGATGTGAGTAGTAGACAATCGTAAAAAATCAAATGCACAACATGATTAAGACATCTTCTCATTTGAAATATACCATTACCCATAGCTATGTTTGTTCCCGAAAAATATAAGGGAAAAAAAAAATCTCTCATTGAAATATACCATTACCCAAAGCTATATTTATTCCCGAAAAATATAAAAGAAAAAAAAAAAAGACATCATCTCATTTGAAATATACCATTACCCAAAGCTATGTTTGCTCCCAAAAAAATATGAAGGAAAAAAAAAAAAGACTTCTCTCATTTGAAATAATACCATCATCCAAAGCAATGTTTGTTCCCCAAAAATATTAAGGGAAAAAAAAATCATCTCATTTGAAATATACCATTACCCCAAGCTATGCTTGTTCTTGAAAAAAAAGAAAAAAAAAAAAAAAAACATCATCTCATGTGAAATATACCATTACCTAGAGGTGTCTAATGGGTCAGACCGCTAATTTTAGTCTATGGCCTAGCACACTAAAAGATCGAGTTAGGTTGACACAACCTAATTATTATAGCAAGTTGGGCTAACATGACCTAAAGAAGTGGGCAGTGTTGGGTTTAAGGAAACAACCCGTCGTGTTGGCCCACTTGGCCCTTTTAAATATCACTTTTTACTTTTTACTTTTTTTTCTTCTTCTTATTTTTTCATATGATTTGTTAAAATATTGAATAAAAGAATAATTTTTTTATATTTTATTTCCTTTTATATTCCATTATTTTAAATTTATTGTTATTTTGATAAAAAAAAAAAAAAAACAAATTCAAATATAATTCTTTTTAGTATTTTTAAAAACAAAAAACTAACATTTTTATAAATTTTACAATTACAATCTTGATAAAATAAATATAAAAAATAAAAAGTATAATTATTAGAGGTGTATAAAAAATAAAAAGTATAATTATTAAAGATATTTAAAGTAAAAAAAAATTATTTAATAATGGAAAAGGCTTAAGATGATATTACTTAAAAAAATTAAATTAAAATTTTTAACAAATTAAGTAGCCCATAGGCTACAACTCGCCAGCATGGCATGGAACGCCATGATTGGCTCGCGAGCTTATGGGTCATGTTGGACCACCTATTTCGTTTGCATGAGTCAGCTCGACCCAACCTGATTTTTAAGTAGGTCGTGCCAACCTGACACATTGGCCCAGTAAACATCAAGTCGTGCCAACTCGACATGGCCCGTTGGACACTTCTACTCTATTACTCAAAGCTATGTTTGTTCCCAAAAAAAAATTAAGAAAACTTATTTTTTCTTAATATTTGATTTTCTTACGAAAAATATGAAAATAAAAATATAACTAAAATTAATTTAAAACTTGTACATTTTCAAATTATTAATCTTTATATAAAAAACTAGAAACTACTAATAAAAGAAAAAATATATTAAGAAAAAATTAAAGAAAAAAAATATTAAAGAAATATGGTTTAGTTAGGAGTGTTTGGTAAAATTTAATATTTATTACTTAAAGACTTAAGTTGAATTTAAGTTAAATTATGCTTAAATTGTTGATTTAAAATTTATTACTTAATTCTTACTTTAAATATTAAAGTGTTTGATAAAAATAACTTAAAATTTATTCTAAATAATTAAATTGACATATTTATCCATATAAATTATAACTAGGGCAACAAACATCAAATAACAATGGGGTCATAAAGTAGCAAAAGAAATCGTGGAAATAATTAGGTTAAATGATGATAAAAAGGTAAAATAAAAACGTGTACTTAAGAATAAGTTAATTGTTTTAACTTATTATTTAAAGTTGTTTTTGTTTTAAGTTGTCCAATTAAATCATTGTACCAACATACTTAATTTACTTAATAACTTAAATTAAGTTATTAAGTCTCTTTTAAGTTACTAAATTAGTTTACCAAACAAAAAACCATTAAGAAAATAAAAAAAATGTTAACATATTTATTTTTATTATAAAAAAATATAAAAAAATTAAATATAATTAAAATTATTTAAAAAATTTTACATTTTCTAATTATTTAATTTTATTTAGAATATTTAAAATAAATGAAAATATAAAAATAGTTTATTAATTTCAATTTTTTTTTCATCCTTTTTGTTTCCTTTTACTTTTCATATCTCCTTTTTTCTTTAACCTTCTCCCTCAATTTTTTGGACAACCAAACATTTTGTACCCTTCCATAAGAATTATCAATATCCAAAAATTAATTATTCACAACAAATTTTAATTTTAATTTTTTTTTACGTGGTCTGCTTCCAAATGTAAATAACAAATTAAAAAAAAATTAATATCAAATGTTAAATTATTCTAAATTAAATTTCAATTTTGTTAAAATTATCACATGTATAACATACAATCTAAGAGTTAAAAGTCCATTTAAGCTAATTTTTATTATAACAGGTATTATTAGCAAAAACTAATTTTACAATAACGAGAAGGGTAGTTCCTGGGTTATCCACGTGCGACCTACCCAACATTCAACTCCAAGCATTCAATTTGCGGTCCTGATTTTCATCCAACTAATTTCTTGCAATCCAAACACACTGCAGTGGTTAAAAGGAAAATACCAAAAAAAGATTAAAAGAAAGAGAGAAAGAGAGAAAGAGAGACAGATGGAAACTGAAGGTGGGAAGGGTTAAATTATAAGTATTTTACATTCCAGAAAAAACATTTTGTTTTTCTTTCTCTGTGAGAAGATGGACCCGAATGGTGGATCGAGCTCCGCAGGGGCCGCAGATGGAGCATCTGATCCCGCAGCTGCGCGTAGGAGGCATTCCAAGAAACCTAAATGTGTATTTCTTTTCTCTCTCTCCTTCATTATAGCTATTTATACTTGTAATTTCTTCTTTCTTTTCGTGTATTGTTATTATTACTGCCATTTACGTTTTTTTTTTTTTTTTTGGTCGGCGGGGTTGGGGCGGAGGAATTTGAAGGGCAAATCTGCAATGTTGTGGATCAGTTATACATTGTGTTATAATTCAAAATTTCAATATTCTTGAGTGGCATTACCTTTGGTCATATTTTGGATCAATTCTTGGAATTTCTGGGTGGTGGCATTGGCATGAGTGAATCGAATCTGGGTTTCATTCTCTTCAAGAATTGGTATCTGGGTACTCTATTTGCTATCCAATCGCTTTAGGCGCTTACTGTATTTTTATTTTTTTCTTTGGGTTTGGTGGTTTTATAATTTTATTAGTAGACAGTAGATATGAAACTTGTTAAACCATTCAGAATGTATGTAACATTTAACTCAATATACATGAGGGTATTTACCTGGAGGAGACATTACCCAGAGGATGCTGCCGCCTTTCAAAATGAATGCAAGCTTATGTGTATATATATGTATGTATTATTTATGTATTTTGTTTGATATGAGTTGTGAATTTGGGTTAAATTTGGAGTAATGTGGCCTCCATTTTTATTCAAAGTTAATGCATGTAATGTGAATCAACCACACTACTGACAACATGCTAAATTAACTTCAAGGGGTAGGGAGTGCTGCCAAAATGGTCATTAGACTCATTACCTTAGGTCATGTTTGGATCACTGGAATAGAGAATGGGAATGGGAAATCAATTCCATTTCTACTCATTAATCTGTTTGAATTGATTTTTAGAATGGGAGTGGGAATAAAAGATTCATTAGTATGGAAACCAAATCCCACTGTCACTAGGATTTTGATTCCTTTCTTTTACATGGTATTGTGATTCAACTAAAGTTATGCTAGCTGATAGATATATTTGAATTTGGTACTAATCTATAGCATGTGATTTTCAAAGCTTTTTATGCTCTGTTATCACCCTGACAGTTTCTTTATGCTATTTTCCACACACTAAATTGTAAATGCTGTTGTTATACAGTTCCCTATTAAAATTCTTTTAGTTCATTTTTTAATTGCAGACCAGCCCTTTCAATGTAGTCATTCAACATCTGATTCAGTCAAGATTCGAGAATCCTTGTAGGCTACTTGCAATCAATTGAGAGATGGTGCATTTGTTTTACATCTATTGATGAAAAGGGACTTAACTCATCACACTCTGAACCTTAAATACTCAAACTGGTTAAGCTTGACCTCTACCATGCACCTTTGGCAACATACCATTAAGGTCAAACTCTGAAATTTTTTGGCCAGGCATTCTCTTGATAGAACTTTTGTTTGACCTCACATGAATCCAAGAGCAGCAGCTTAATTAAACCTTAAATTTAAATGACATTGAACATAGGACTCAACTTTTCCACTCCAGTTAACTGATGAACAATGCAGTGGTGAATCTGGACTACATATGAATCCAACATTTTGTGTTTGCAAATGTTGCATCAAGAATTAATACTAGCTGCCCTGGCTTCTGTAATTAGGAATGAAATATATCTTACTTTTTTTTCTTTTTTTCTTTTTTTGGTACTTGATATATTCTATTGGCTTGATATTTCTTACCAGAAATCTTTTTGCATTTATCTTTACTATACTTTATAGCATCCCATTGGTAATGGTAAGATATGCAACCAATAGAAATGCTTTGCCCTCCATCAGTGGCCAACCTCATTCTAAATAAATTACTAAGCTCCCATAATCTAGAAGTTCAAATTGATTAGAAATTGTTCTCAGTAAGTTGGGAAGCTATTTGATAATGGATTTCATCAGGAGATTCAAGGATAAGATTTAAGAGTGGTTTGAAAATATGTTAAGAAGATACTTTGACATCTATAAGAGCTATTTCAATACCTTAATATTTTATTAATATATTATACATGTCTTTGTTTTGGAGATTCATTGTCATTTAACTAGTATGTAAGAGCCTACACTTTGTAACAATTAGGGATGGATGGCATTTCCATCCCCCAATAATCATGTAACAGATATAGCAAAGGAGCAGAACTTGAGTTGAGAAAATTTTCCTAGTAAATTTTTTAATTTGAAGAAGGATTTCTTCTTTTGCTTTAGGTATCTCCCTTAAGGCCACCTCCATACTCACATGCGTAGAGGCAAGCCCCAAATAATGGGTTAGAGAGACTCAACTCCATTCTTCTAGTTAACCAAAGCTTAAATATATTGAACTACTAATTTGACCTAAAAGTTAAAGTTGTTAGGTAATGATCCAACACTATTTATCCAACTGACCTAGAATAGAGCCCTAACACCATACTTCATGGGCAGCCTTCTTTGGCCTTGCATGTGGGCTCAATGAATGACCTTCTGTAAAACAAGGTTCTAATACCATGTTAAACTATTAAATTGACTCAAAAGCTTAAATTGTTAGGTAGTGGCTTAATAGTACTAAGGCGGTGTTTGTTTTTTGGAACAAACACCACATAACCTTTTCCATATTTCTAATTTTTTTTTTCCAAAATTTCTTTCCTTCTTTGTGCATGAACTCTTTTCTTGGCATACATTGACTTATTGTACTTTATGGGATAAAGTTGGTTACACATTTTAACCAAGAACACATGCTATGAAACCTGAGTGATTTTTAGATCCTCACCTTTGGCAGAGTCGATTCATCAAATTTTCACAACTAATAGCTGGATTTTGATTTTCTTGGTTTGTTTGTTTTCTTGTCTTGTTTTGTTTTTGTTTTTTAATTATAAACTTATTATCTTTTTATATTATGAATGAACTGTTTGCTGATATACGTTCCTCTCTGTTGCAGATTCTAGGTTTACACAGCAAGAGCTTCCTGCCTGCAAACCAATTTTAACACCTGGATGGGTATTTATAATATATCTAAAAAGATTTGCTTTTATCATGTAGAAAGCTAGAATTCTTTCATGCCTTCATTGGAGTGCTGTGTGTTGTTACCTATGTTTTCACTAATCCACTCTCTCTCTCTCTCTCTCTCTCTCTCTCTCTCTGTCTTCATTTTTTTTTATTCTTTCTTTCAGGTCATTTCATCATTCATCTTTGTTGGCATTATCTTCATCCCCATTGGTCTTGCTTCCTTGTTTGCATCAGAACGTGTAATGTTTAAGATCTTTCTTCTTATATTGCCTATGTGAAAGTTCTGTTATCCGAAACTGATTGGTATTAAAAAAGAAATTGTGTTTTGTTTGGCTTGTAGGTGGTAGAAATTGTACACCGCTATGACAAGGACTGTGTTCCTGCAAGTTACCGCAATGACATGCTTGCATATATTCAAAGCAATGAAACTAACAAGACCTGTACCAGGACATTTCTTGTTAGTCCAGTTCCTCACAGTTCTGATGTGTTCCAAGAAATTAGTGCTTATATTTCCCATTTATTAATATCAATCTTTCCTACTGCCCAGCTCAAGGTACATTTATTTGTGGAGAAGTGTATTAACTGGGTATTTTTCAGGTTCCAAAGCAAATGAAAAGTCCTGTTTATATATATTATCAGCTTGATAACTTCTACCAGAACCATCGCCGGTATGTAGCATTTATTTGTAAAAGTAGTACTTGTTCTATACATATCTTTTGTTCAATATATATGGAAAGACTTTTGCTAATTCCATTTTTGCTTACTGGCGATGACTGATATCTGAATGTCATCTTCCTTTATTTGATTGGGATTCATGAGTACTGCAAGAGATCGTCTAATGCCAAAAATGTGAAAGCATGGAAATGTTACTGTGAACAGATGAAATGAAATTAAAAGTATTTCTTGGAAGAATTTCCACTTGTAAACTTTGAGATGCCTAAAAATGTGAATAGTGCCTTTAGAATGATTTTTGATAATGCGTTTTTGACACTAACGAAATTGACTGTGGGATATTGATTTCTGAACTCATAAAATGTTTGAAAATAATTTGTTGAACTGGGACCAGATTCCTTGTGGTTTCTGCTCATTTATTCAAGGAGAATATAGCTTCTTATCATAGTGTCATCTGTGAGTGTATCACTCCAATTATTCACAAAAGACAATTTTTGATTTTTATATCAAATAAGTCTTAGGAGTGGAGATAATATTAGGTTTTTCAAGCAAAAATATTTCATTCACTGGTCAAAGTTTAAGGAGACATGGAACATACAGGCATGATATAGCTTGTTCATGTGTACACTTGTATGGTGTGTGGTTTTTCTTGTTAAAAACATACATTCTTCAATAAAGTAAATCAAGAAAATAAAAGAAAAACTTTTAGGCTTCCCATTGACAGATTGCTAGTATGGATTCAAATTCAGTGAATAACTGATATCTTACCAGCCCCAATGGTCACCAGTTCAAGTCCCCTCAGGGCCACTAGAGGTTTACCCGGTTGTTAACTTCAGGGCCTTGTGGGATTAGTTGAGATGCGCATAAGCTGGCCCGGACATCCATGGTTATCAAAAAATAAAAAACTGATATCTTACCAGATTTTCATGTAATAAGTGACAGTGCATGACTGAAGCTTTCCTGATATGATTTCCTCTTTTCATTCTCAATGCAATTAGTCAAGAATCTGATATTTTCACATCAGAAGAGAAAAGGAATTGGGAAGAGAATATAAATTAGAAGGAGAAGAAATTGGGAACAAGAATATGAAAGAAAAAGTTGCCAACTTAAAATTTTGTTGTGAAAGATTTATTGATAGTAGGTGATACAAAAATTTCTAACTATGTTGCTAAATATAATGATTTCATTTTGATATCTAAAAGAATCCTGTTTCCTTAAGGCTCACATCTCAATTTCTGTTGTCCCATCTATTTTTAATTCTTTTGGTTCAAAGCTAGGTATCCTAAAATTTGAAAACCAAACCTAGTTTGTTTCATACCTTTTTCCTCCACATTTTACCTTGTTTTCAGTAGATTTTGTACATCACTCACCTAAGTTAGGATGTCTTATCAAAACTGTGTGCTCTGCTCCTAGATGTATAATGCTCTGGAAACATGAAATTTTATCCTATATCTGCAAGATTCACCCTGCCTGTCTATGCAACAAGTTTAGGTATCGAATCATCATACTATGCTTAAATTCTAGAGAAATTTGACAATCCTCTCCCTGGCTTGTGAAAAATATTTCCAGATATGTCAAGAGTAGAAGTGACAAGCAATTGCGCAGCAGGGCAAGTGAGAATGACACAAGTTCCTGTGATCCCGAAGACGTCACAGCCAATAAATCTGCAATTGTCCCTTGTGGTCTCATTGCATGGAGTCTTTTCAATGACACGTATGGGTTTTCTGTAAATAACACGTTGCTAGGGGTCAGCAAAAAGAATATAGCATGGAAAAGTGATCAGCAGCATAAATTTGGGTCTGATGTCTATCCTAAAAATTTCCAGAGTGGAGGCTTGATCGGGGGTGCAAAACTCAATTCAAGCATACCTGTAAATATACCTCTGTTTTTCATCTGAACTTGTTACTTGTTTCTGATTTATTTTTTGATTTTCCCTTCTCTTTGTGTCTTTATTTTGCAGTCTTGTCTAACTCTTTATCTGTTCTTTGTGATGCATGTGACAGTTGAGTCAACAAGTGGATCTTATTGTTTGGATGCGGACTGCTGCACTGCCAACTTTCAGAAAACTATATGGGAAGATAGAGGTGGACCTTGAAGCTAATTCAGAGCTTACAGTTGTAATAGAGAACAATTATAACACCTATAGTTTTGGGGGTAAAAAGAAGCTGGTTCTTTCAACCACAAGTTGGATCGGTGGAAAAAATGATTTCCTAGGCATAGCATATATCACCCTCGGTGGACTGAGCTTATTCTTAGCAATAAGCTTTTTACTTATTTACATCATTAAACCAAGGTGAGTAAATGGTTCTCACATCTTTCTTTAACAGATGACTATAAACTTTGTTCTTACTGCACTTCCTTTGGTAACAAAACTTCCCTTCATTGAGAAAACCATGGATAAAGTTATTGTCCTATATATTCCTTTGTTGAGGAATTTTTAGAAAAGCTGTCCCTTATTTTAGGTATACAGCAGCATTCTAGTATATTGTACCAACTTATTGGATTATTAATGCTATCCTGTCTGTTCAAAATTTACCAAAATGCAGCCAGATTCTACAAGGATATGTCCCCTCCAAAAGGTCCATGACAAATGTGATAGGTCCTGGTCACAAGATATGCATGTCCTGAATTAACATGTATTATTCATCAAGCATGATCTTTTTTTCTTTACTTTGGCTCCACCACTGGTTTTGGATGTTTTCACTGTTCCTGTTGAAGAACAGGGAGCCAGTGGCTTGAAGTGATTCACTATCCAATTAATATGGAGGTTCAGATATTTATCACTCCTGCTGAGTATCTGTATCTCTTCATGTGTAGTTTATAGAAGTTTGCACAACAGTAATACATTGCATAGAACTGACTGTTACTGTTAAAGTTGCTTCTGCTAGTTTTGTTATTTACTTTAAATTCATGCATGATTTGTGATTTGATACAACTTTTATCTTAAATGCAGGCCGCTTGGGGATCCAACTTTCTTGTCATGGAACAGAAACCCAGCAGGACATTTCAACTAGGCATTTTCAAAAAGGTTCCATCTATTGAGGGTTTTTTGATGCAACATGGTGCCATTCTCAGTTTGTCTTAGAAAATTGTGCTTACTATTTATGTTTGAAGACTTCCAACTAGAGTATATATATATATAGCTCTGCAGTTATTGAATGGTTTGAACTGTCCAGGAAGCAGTGAATCTCCTAGTAGTTTTTTTTCCCTTTAGCTTTTGTTACGTTCGTATATATAATATATATGCAGAGAGAGAGAGAGAGAGAGAGAGAGAGAGAGAGAGAGAGGAAGTAGTGAATCTCCTAGTATTTTATTATTATTTTTTCTTTCGTTATGTTCATAGATATATATACATAGATGAAGGTTTTCAGATAAGTCTTTTGTTCATGTTTTTTGATGTATAGGGTTATAGTAGCAGAGCAAATGTATAGGACAGGATTGGTGTATGTGAGGTGTGAGTAAAGGTTGGGGCCTGGCTGCCACAAAATCTTATTAACAGTCCCATCTGATGTAGCTGTAGTTTCAACTTATCTTGGAAAGGAGAAGAGGTTATTATAACCTGAGGGGAAACGCAGTTAAGTGGCTTTCCACAGTTATGCATATATTATTAGCCTATGGTTGGAAGGACTTTGGATTGAGCTCTCTCACCTACCCTCCTTGCCCATAATTCTGTTGTCCAAGTTCCACATTCAGTACTTTTACAATGCTCATCCTAGGCATTTAAGTTTCACATTCACTACTTCTACAATGCTCATTCTAGCCATTGAATCTCTAAATATCAATTTGTAGTCTATATTATGAAGCCCACTTGATGGCTTCAAGTCTCGGTTCCATATTCACACCTTAAAGTGTGATTGCTGTCATGGGTCCAAAACCCCTATATAATTTGAAAAAAGAAAATCTTAAAATTATGAAGAAAAATGGGTTTTAACCATTTAGGATCCCTATATTTTATAATCTTTTTCCAAATTTAGGATCCCTATATTTTGTCATTCCTATTTTCATCATGGATAATCCTAGTTTTAATTTCCATCAAATTAGTGTCGATTTAGATATACTTCTTATTTTTTATTTTTAAAATTTTGAAATGTCTACATAAACTAGAATATTTGGTACAAGTATAGATTTATAATACCTTTCAAATCACTTTCAATTTGAGGTAGTAAAATTTTTTTGTTATCTCAATTTTACAATAATTTTTAGAATCATTATTTTTTCAATATGAACTTGTAAGAGGTCTTGTATCTTACATAGAAGTTATTGCTATTCATTCATTTTTAAAAACAAAAAAAAAACAAAAAAATGAACTGCATCTAGATGATAATGTAGTGCCAATCTGAATACACTTCATGTTTATATTTATATTTTTAAAATGAATGAATAACAATAACTTCTATACAAGATATAAGACCTTTTAGAATCCTATATTGAAAAAGTAATGAATTTAAAAATTATTTTTGGGGTTATTTATAGGCTTTTCATATGCGCTTAAGTGATTTGGGCCCAAATTGGACTTAGGTCAAACCTACTTAGATCTTAATTAATTAATTAGCCTTATTGGACTCCAATTAATTAATTAGCCTAGTTTAGAAAAACAATTAATAAGATCTAGTGTAACCTTACACTTACCAAAACACACTTATGCATGTTAATGAACTAGAAACCTAAATCTCTCAAATAAAATGTGACATCATGAACTAGGAGCTCGAGTGAGAACATTGGGATCCATAGGAAAATATTGGTTCCCCACAATCCAATTCTAGACTTGATTCAACATTTCACTAAAGAGGGTTAACTACATTATAGTATTCTATATTATTATGAGACAAAGCTCAAATTGTGACCTATTATCTATTGCATGGAAATCCCTCATGAATTAGTGTCTGTAATATAACAAAATAGTGTCATTAACTTATCAAAGTTACCTCTCCAATCCTTGAATTATAGATCCTCTTATTAAAAGATCAACTGACATATTCTAGTTTATAAAGCATATGTCAAATCAATGAAAGGAATTATTATGACCAATCTTTTTTATCACATGTCCTTTAGATCACCTAAGATGACACATTGTTTCAATCATATGAGATATTATAGTGCCTCTATTGAGAATATTTGTTGCCACCAACCTCCATCAACAATAACCCAATTTGTGGGAATATATAACCATATTAAAGTATCACCTATAAGTCAAAACCTCTTGTCGACTTCAATATATATTCAATATCCTCTCAAGGTTGAGAGTTTATGCAATATACTAACTTGGTGAATCATGACAACTAATTCAACATAATTTACCATAAGTTCTTTCCAATATATAACCATATATACCAGTGCACTTACCATTGGAACTCTATCTTGATGATTAAAACAAGTCATCCCTCTAATTATGAGGTAGCACACTATAATCTTTGTTGGATTGCCCAAATCCATGAATTAATTGTGAACTATTTATCATCTTGCAAGGGACTTATGACTTATATTTTTTGTACAACTCCTAATGCACCTAAGTCATGTACTACGCAAGTAATATGAGAGTGAATGTTTATATAATAAATCAATGCATAAAGGATAATAAAGGAAACTAGAAACATAAATAACTAAATTTATTAATGAATCTTAGTTGGTTCCACTATATGTAGATTAATAAGATCACGCTAAACAGAAATCCAACGATCTTAGATCAAATTGACTTGATGTGTACTTTAATTTGACCAAGGCATTATTGGATCTCTTTTAAGTGATCAACTTAAAATATAGAACTAAATAGTAAGTCATATTCCCTTGAAAATAATACTTACGTTTCTATGTTGGCTCTCTTATACACTAATGGTTATGCATTAGGTATCGAAATTGAAATTATGATTAACCCTAACCTTTGAACTTGAAACCTCATTCTTAATGGATTGATGTATAATATTTAGGAAACTCACTCGATTTATTACTGCTTAAACTAATCTTGAGAGTTCTTGAACATGATGATCTGATTAAGTTGATTTTTTTTTTCTTTTTGTGTTTCATGTCTCGACTTTAATATATCAATTAGTTTCTAATTAAGCTAGTTTAGCTTCCTAGTTCCCTTGGTAAATTTTATTCTTTTCATTGTACTGGTCTGAGGCTTTAAGCACTCGAGCACTAAGCACTCAAGCGCAGTAAGTTCTATCTGGTGTCGCTTTGAGTGGTTAGACCACTAAAATGGTCTAAGTCATATCCAACGTCGCTTCCAATGCTCACAACGCTTAAGCGCTAATCTGCATTGAGCACTCTTTTAGGCTATTTAAAGCCATCTTATGCGCCATTTGCATTATTTTGCCTGTTTAAGTTATTTCAAGCTCTCTAGGTTTCCATTTTTTTATCGTTTGAGGTCAATTCGATTCATTTTTCACATTTTGATTCACTTGTTATTGTTCTATACCTTGTTTTTAGCTTTCCTAGCGATTTAGCTTTCATTTATTTTATTTTTAGTTATTCTTGTTTTTTGTGTCCTTTCATATTCCATTGCCTTAGTATGGCAAGTCATTAGTGCTAGTGAGAGGTGACCCACCAAAGTGCATTAGGGCATTGCACTGTAGGGTCCTTTTGACCTAGTAACTTTTCCAATGGAGTGTTTCCATTACTTAGAGGCACAAGATTGCTTCTATTCCTCCTTTGGTGATAAGTGTGTTGAGATCGAGCATTTAATCAATCTCATAAGGTACCGGAGTGTAGTTGATTGTTTGTAGTGGGATGTTGATCAACTTCAAAATTTCATTCTAAGGAAACTAATACTTCTATAGGTCTTAATGGTCCCTACTCAAACTCATATACCTTGATGACAAGGTTTTCTCTTAGAAATCATAAGAACAATCATCAATTTTTTCAAGCATAAAAGTAAAATTAAAGCCTATGGAAAGAAGCTTAACCTTGGGCAATGAAATTGGACATTATAAATACTTGAAATTTTAGCCAATGAGGGTTTGAAAATGGGTTTTACAAATAAATTTGAAAGAAAAAAAAAAAGTGCCAAGAAAGGCTTCAAAGAGTCATTTCTATGGAAAATCTCTTTGACAAATAAACAAATACTTTGTGGCTCTCAAATTTGATTTTAAAATCAATCAAAAAGACTTTCAAAAACCATTAAATGAAAGGAAAAAACTAAATCCTTAAAAGAGAAATCAAAATAAAAAATAAGGATTTCAAATTCAAAGTCTCATTTCATGATTTTAATCAAGGGGCTTGAAGAAGAGTAAAATAACCTAAAAGAGAACAAAACCAAATCAATTAAAGCATCAAAACCCACTATTCAAGCAATTATTTAAGAAATCAAGAAATTTCTTAAATAATAAAGATGAACAAAGTGAATAAAAGAATAAGAAACTTCTAAATGAAGAACAAAATATCCAATAATCAGGTGTGTGGCCATTAATATCCACATCCTACAAATAAATATCCTCAAAGAATCAAAGAGAAGAAGAATGGATTGTAAATGAAAGATAAAAAAAACAAAGAAATTAAATCATTCTAACAAAGTTTCTCCTCATAAGCAAGTAAGCTTCCCTTTTTCTCCAAGCCACAAATTTCTTCCAACCTTCAGAGTTCTTCTCCCAAAAATTTAGCAAAGTTTCCTCTCCTAAAATGCCAAAAAATCCCATTTTCCCTCCACCCCCTCACCTCCTCCTAATGAGCCCCCCAAGACCCCTTTTTATAGGGTAAAGAATGGTGGAAATTTGACCACTTGTCCTCATCTACTCTAAAGCCCAACTCTCTTTAAAATCCCCTTAAACCAAGCCCAAACTCCTAAAATGCAATAACCCAAGGGTAAGTCTCATAAAAACACTCTTAAACTGAGCCTAAGGAAGCCTTAAAAAAAATAGGGGAAACCTAGAGTGTTGCTAAAGTCATGTCATGATCCAAAAATCCCTTCAAAATGTCTCCAAAAGTGACTCAAAAGTCAATGTCAAAGTCAAGTAATAGGTGGACCACTAAGGAAAGTGAAGAATAGTAAGGTTGAAAAGGATCTTATGCATGTACTGTGCAAGAGAATGAGGCGAGGGGCACCAAATATGATCAAAATCATGTGCTATAGGGACAAAATAGAAAGTCTACAGTATAATAAGAATAAAATCATCTAAAGAACCTAACCTCATGGCCATCAACTTATTGTTTGATTAAAATTATATAATTTACAAATCCAATTAGTTTATTTGATCATGTCTAACTTTTAATTAATTTAAAACATATTCAATTTGAAAATAGTACATTGGATTTCTATTTAACAAGGCAAAACATTGACCTTTAAAGCACAATTTTACCTACTCCCCTTGAATTGATGATTTTTTCTACCTTTTTTTTTTTTTATTGTTTCTCATAGTGGAGGCATTTTACCATAAATAAAGAAATCATACTTTTATGCATGGTAGTCTTTTCAACTAGGGAGTGTTTCCAAATTTTGCCAATGATGGCATATTTTTCTTAGATAAAGGATATTAAATTGACTCCAACCAAGGTTGCCATTATTCATTTCGGATGCATATATTTTGAACTATACCAAAATGATATTTCAAATCAATTTGAAATAGGCATAATATTCCCTAAATTTGAAACCACATAGAATAATCAAACTAAAGAAGATTTCCTTCTAATTAGAAACAATAGAACATCTTATAAAGTAATCATATCAAATTCTCTATTTACTTTGTTATCAAATTCTAAAAGAAAATTAAAATGATTCTAAAGACATAATATATAGAAGACTAAACATTTCAAAGAATAACAAAATTGAAATATCACACAAACTATTTAGGAAAATAATAATAAATCCAATAACCACAAAATTTATCAAATCACAAGTATATAAAGTAATAGACCTAGGATCTTCAACAAAAAAAAAAAATGACTCTCCTTAAAACAATGATGCTAAGTCTTAAATTCATGAACACAAATACTCTCCTTAAGTATGACAAACTCCCCCTAAACCAAGGTCAACATGATAGTGCACTAACAAAGAAAACATAAATTGAAAAACCCTAAAGACTCCTAAAATCAACATAACTCTAGGGATAAGGATGAAACACCAATGCAACCCTAGGTTATGGAACTAAATATGCTATTGAGAAGGAGAGGTTTCTAAAGATTTCCTAAGGGGTAAAATTCGGAGAGATTCTAAAGGAGTACAACAAGAGCTAGCAAACTAGAATTTTACTTTGAAGTTTAACAAAGGCATCTTTCCTAATCTAAATTTGTTCAGTCTTAGGAACCCTAAAAGATCAAATTAAAGTACCAACATAAGAATCATGAATAGGGTGGGAATTTTTAAAACCCATTGAGTATTTTTTTTTTATTATTAAAAAGGATTATTATTATTATTATTATTATTATTATTATTATTATTATTTTATCTCTTAATGCCTTAGACTCAACCACAATCTTATTAATTTGCCTATGAAATTCTTCAAACTTCCTAATGTGACACTTTTCACTAGTGTGACTATTTTTATGACAACAAGAGAATGTGTGCATGGTTTTACTAGATGTTTAGATAATAGAAATTACTTTTTTAGCCTTAAAAAAGTAGTCTTTCCACTGCTGGGAGTAGCAGATTCATCAACATACCTTAGGCTTCTCTTATTTTTGTTGTGTAATTTCTAGAAATAGAACATTGTTGCTATTAAGCAAAGATCTATGTTCGTTCTTCATAAATCAAATTTTTTCTAGGTACATGGTTCTGTTTCTCTTATTTTAATACAACATTATCATGTTTTAGAGATTCATATGCAATAGTTATCTTATGCATTTATTCAATAACAAATGATATCCTTCACACAGTCTAGCAATAGATGCAACAAAAGCTAGACAGTCATTTTGATTATTCTAATTCTCATCGAAATTTGATGATTTACTCTAATTTGACACTTAATCACTTCAAGTCACTTCCTTGACTTTCTTATTTTTCTTAGGACTAACTTTTTGTCTACAAGATAAATCTCTCTTGAAATTATTTACTTATAGAGTCAATGACTCCTTACTTTTATGATATTCATTATTTTATTTTGCCAACAAGACAACTTTATTATAAAGTGACAACTTTTCTTTATTCAATTTAACAATTACTTTTTTTTTTTTTTTTCATTCAATGGACAAAGATCTACACGAATATTTTTGTTTCTTGAGTTTTTCATTCAATCTTTTATATTCTTTGTGCAATTTTTCCTAATCATGAAAAACTTTTTCACAAGCCAAAAGTAAACATTTTTTTCTTTAATGGAATTGAGCTCCTAAAAGCAAGATATGATGTAACAAAGTTAAACTTCATTATCCCTTTTATTCATTAACAATGATTTGATCATTCAGTCCATATCACTTGCATTATACATGACTTATGTACATTAGAAGTTGCACAGAGAATACAAGTCATGAGTTCCTTGTAAGATGATAAGTTGTTCACAGTCGATTCATGGATTTAGGTAATTCAGTAGAGACTATAATACATTATCTCTTATTTGGAGAGATGAGTTGTCTTAGTCGTAAGCATAGGGTTCCCATGGTGAATGTGCTAGTGTATATGGTTACACATCGAACAAGACCTATAGTGAATCATTATGTAAGACTATTAGATTGTCATGATTCATCAAGTTAGTATATTACATAGACTCTCAACCTTAAAAGGATATTGAGTTTGTATTGAAATCAATAGGAGGCTTTGACTTATGGATAAGACCATAAAGTGGTCAGATATTCCCTACGGATTGGGTTAATGTTGATGAAAGTTAGAGGTATTCTCAATAAAGGCACTATGATATCTCATGGAATTGAGACAACGTGTCCCCTTTGATGATTCAAAGGACATGTGATCATGAATTTTGTGATTGTAGCAATTCCCTTGGTGGAATTTAGCAAATGTTCATTTGAGTAAAAATATGTATGTTGATCACATAATAGGAGGATTTGTAACTCAAAGATTGAAGAGGTAATCTTATTAGGTTGATAAAACTACCTTGTTATATTATGAATAGTAATTGCTCGTTGCAATTCCATACAATACTAGAGAGCAGTTGACTCTCTTTAGTGGAGTGTTGAGTCAACTTCAAAATTGGATTTTGGGGAAGCTAGTATTTTCCTATGGGTTTTAGTGGTCCTCGCTCGAGCTCTTAGTTGATGGTGACACATACTTTGAGGGTATTTTGGGTATATAATTCATAAGTGTGCATAAAGGCATTTTGGTAAAAATGTGAGGTTATACTAGATCTTATAAATGGTCTTTTTGGAATAAGCTAATTAATTAATTTAAAACCTATTAACGCTAATTAAATAATTAGGACCCAAATGAGCTAGATTAAGTGACCTAAGCCTAATTTGAGCTCAAGTCACTTAACCCCACAAGGAAACCTATATAAACCCCATTGAGGGTTAAGGCTTTAGGCTGATATTTCAGTTTTTTGAAATTCCAGGGAAAGGAACTCTAGTCGCCCTATACAAAGAGAGAAGCTCACTCTTCTCTCATGCTAAGACTAATAGAGGGAGAGATTGAGTAGAAGAGTTCTACAATGACCATATCACAATTTCAAAATCTTCATCAAATGGAAATAAATTTGGGAACATCTAGATCACAAGTCTGAGCTTTTCCTCTTTAGATTCATATTCATTTTGGTTTTTAATGTCATATGTTTTTGCTATGATAGATCTAAAGAACTTTAGGGATAGTTGCATGCATCCTACAAAATCCAAGGTCAAAGAATGGAGCAATTCGAGATTCCTAGCATTCTCTTCTTTCAATTCCATGAAAACAATATCATAGATGTGAATTAAAGAAAATTTTGATTTGTAAATTTTTCCCTACTCAAATAACAATTGAAAGTTTGTAGACAAAAATTATAATACGCCTAAAGGGAGGGGGATGTGTGAATAGGTATTTATTGATTTAAGCCCAAGAATTTTATTTTTTTACTTTCTCCTTTGATATAAGAAAGTAGAAAAAGAAACATGAATGCCACATAGATTCTTTTATATGGAAAACTTTCTACAAAATCTCTCAAAGACTATGTAGATTTTACTTTATCCATAAGTCTTACTCCTCAATACTTATATTGAACTTTGATACAGCACCACACGTCCACGATGTAACATCACACATGCTCCTAGTGGACTCTATCCTAGCACTTGAGGGGATACAAGTCTCTCTCTCAACCCAAAAGAATGCAAATATGAACTTCTTTGAAAGTTTGGGATGCAGAGAAGACTAATTCAATTTTTCCAATATTTGCATTACTAATTTAAACTATATCGCCTAATGCACTTACAAAATTGATTAATTTTGAAAAGAATAAAAATGTGATCACTTATTTATTTTTAATGAAATAATTCTTTAAAGCTTATATATGAGATATATTTGAGAAAGGATAGAAAAATATGGATTACTCAAAAGTTACATTTGGTTTTTGAAAAATACTAATAAAAGAAAAAAAAATAAAAAAAAGATTTTCTTTTTTATTTGATTTCATTATAAAAATATAAAATCAAATCACATCTGTTAAAATTTATTGAAAATTATATATTTTTAAAATATTTAATAAAAAAATTAAGTGAATTGAGTTTGAAGAAATATATAAAAGCAATTTATTAATTTTAAAATCAATTATAATTTCTTTTAATTTTTATTTTTTTCTATATTTTTCTTTTCCCATCTTTTTCTTTTTCTTTTTCGTACATTTTTATATTTTCCTTAAAAAATTTCACAATAAAACATAAACTTAAAAGAGAGCGGATAAATAGATAATGCATAATGTGACATGATAATAGTGAGATGCCAAAGTGGCGTGCCATGTGATGACAACGGCTCATTTTACGTCACGTAACGTCAACCTGTCAAGTAAAGGAAGAAGGAGAAGGACAGGTGGTTCGAGTATCTTTCTTTTCATCCATAATTCCTAGGTATTGAAAATGTCCATAAAATTATCTCCACGAAAGAAATGTGGAAGGAATTCACTTTTAATATAATTTCACAATATTAAATGAAAGGGAATTAATTTAATACTTTTCCGACAATGATGTGGGAATAATTTACAGATTTAAGTAAAAAAACAAAATATTAATTTAAGACTTTTTTTTATACATTTCTTTTTTTTTAAAAAAAAAAAAGAATAAAAAAGAATAATAAATTTTATATAAAAATAGAACATCTCGTAAAAAAAAATAGATTTTAAAAATTACTTTAAACAATTTTAAGTTTTTTTTTCATAAATATATTTACATTATATTTGGTTCGGGAAAAGTTTGAGAGAAATAAAATAGAGAAAAAAGGAAAAATAAAGAAAAATAAAAAATAAATTTAAAATTAATAAATTATTTTTATATATTTTTTTAAATTCATTTTATTTATTATATTTTAATTATTATATTTGTTGTCTTATCTAGTATTCAAACTTTAAGGCTACAAGGCTATGTTTGGTTAAAAAAAATTGATGAAAAATGTGAGAAAAGGAAAATAATAAAGAAAAGTGGAAAATAATATATATTTAAAATCAATAATTTATTTTTATATTCGATTTCAAATTCATTTTATTTATTTTAGTCATTTTATATAAGAATCAAATAATTTAAAAATATATAAATTTTTAATTATTTTATTTAGTATTTTTCATAAGATAATTAAATATTAAAAAATTATTATTTTTTCTTTTCCTACTATTTTCTAAAAACCAAATATAACATAAATATCTCACCTTACCACACTTGTAAGTTGTAACGCCGGGGTTTTGCCTTGGACTTGAATTTTCTCTTGTATTTCTCTGGGTTTCTCTTCATTATTTTTTTTCAAAATATTTTCTATATTTTTTATAATTATAAAATTTTTTAATTTCTTTTATATTTTGACCAAGAAGGCAGAGTTAGGGTCTTCTAATTCTTTTTTACTTGAATCAAATTCATGATAAATTCTAATATTAATCTTTAAACTAAATTTGGTTTCAAGAAAGTATTAAGAAAAAAAAAATATTTAAAAAAATATTTTTTCATATTTGGTTTCACTAATAAAAATATTAAAGAAAATAAGTAAATTGAGTTTGAAAAATCATTTTTATTTTTTATAATTTTATTTTATTTTCTTTCCCTCGTATTTTTCATAAAATTTGGGAGAGCGAAACATAGCCGAAAGGATTTCAAATGATGATTCTTAAAATAATAATCATTTTTCTAAAATAAATAAATAAATAATTATATTCATTGATTGCAGGTATGTTATCTCACCACCCTGGGCTGTCCTTTAAAAGCAATTAAAATTGATTAAATGTGAAAAAAAAAACACGTGATCAAATATTTATTTCCAATGAAACGATTCTTTAGAGTTTAAATAGGAGAGATATTTAAGAGAGCAGATGAAAATATGTACAACTCTTTAAATACATTATGTGACATGATGGAAGCGATATGCCCATGTGGCGTGCCACGTGATGACAAAATCCCATTTTACCTCATGTACTGTCATCCTGTCAAGTGAAGCAAGGAGGACAAAAAAGATGATTCCAGCATCTTTCTTTTCCTCTCCGATATGTAAATACTAGAACATGTCCAGGTGGAGGATATAATTTTGTACAACGTATGTCTGGTGTTCGAAAAATTGGATGGAAAATTGTGAAAAAAAAAGGAGGAAAAATAAATTATAAATAATTTAAAATTAATAATTATTTTTTGTATAATCCTTTAAATTTATTTCATATATTTTCTTTAATTATATGTGAAGATTATATAATTTAAAATTCATAAATATTTACTTAATTTTAATTATACTTGATTTTCTTTTTTATTATTTACAATAAAATCAAACACAAAAAAACTATTTTCTTTAGACTATATTTATTCTAAAAAAATATTAGAAAAATAAAAAAATGTTAAAAAGAAGTAACTTTTTCATGTTTCATCTTGAAAAATATAAAAGAAAATCAAATAAAATTAAAATTAATTTAAAATTTATATATTTTTAAATTATTTAATTTTGTTAAATGGAGGGAAATAAGTAAAATAAATTTAAAAACATATAAAAATAATTTATTAAATTTAAATCTATTTTTTTATTTTTCTTTCATTCTATTTTTTCTCCTTATTTTCTTTCTTTCACATTTTCCCTCAATTTTTTTGAGAACCAAATATAACCTAATTTTTTTTTCTTTTTTTTTTTTAGTACTTTGCGGAAATCAAACATAGCGGAAAAACAAACTGATTAATTTAATAATTTGATTTTTAATGCATAAGTTTTAATAAATTAAATTTTCTTCCCGGCATTGAATGTGGGAATAACTCAAATTTTAAGAAAAAAAAAATGTTAACTTGAGCAACTGTTTAAATATACTCTCTATTTGTTTTGGTTTTAAAAATAAAAAATAAAATAAATTCTATATTAAAAGCAAAACTTTCTAATACAAACTATGAACTTATCTTTATTTTGAAAAACACTTCTAAAAAAATAAGACTTATTTTAAAGTTTATTTGGAAATATTTTAAAAACAATTTTTAAGAAAAAAAATTTAAATTATTTTTAGAAATATAATAACGTTAAAATCTCAAATTTAACAAACCAATTTACTAATTGGTGTTGCCCCTTATTATGAAAATATAAAGAAAATGATTAAATGCACGCCATGCAATGAATAATAATAAAAAGAAAGTGTAATATGTGATTCAATTTGATGGATCGAATTTTCATTTATCACCTAAATATAGGATAAAAAAAAAGTAAAAAGAGAAAAATAAAGGGTAATTATTTTTAAAAATGATTATGAAAAATAATTTTTAAAAATTGTTTTCTAATTTTTGTAGAATGCAACAAAAGTCTATTTAAGAATTGAAATATTTTAAATTATTTTAATATTTTTGAAATTAATTTACTATATCAAAATTTGTCACATGATGGTCATATCCTTAAATATAATATATGGACCTGTATTAAATGCAACCTAGTAAATGAATTAAGAATAAATAGAAAAATTTAGATAATTCAAAATTAATTATAATAATTAACTTTAAAATAATTCCCATAAAATTAATTATCTTAATAATAATAATAATAATTCTTTAAAAAATTAGGATAATATAACTTTATGACTTTTTGACAATAAATAAATAAATAAATAATAGAGGATATCTTAATGCTAAGTTTCTTTAATATTATTTCAAAATTAAAGTGATTAGGATTTGTTTGGTGACTGTTTTTGAAAACTGTTCTTAAAAATAGTTTTTGAAAATTATTCAATAATATTTTATAAAATAAAAGTTTATTTAGAAATTTAAAATATTTTTAATATTTTTAAAAATATTTTAAAAATAAATTTTATATGTAATATTTTATTTTTAATCGTTTTAAATATTTGTTTAATTATTATTTTAAAACACTTTTTAGAAAATAAGTAAAAATAATAAAAAAAACAACGAAAATATGTTATTTGAAAATAGTATATTTTCTTTTCTTAAAACAAAAAATAGAAATCGGTTTTTGATTGGAAAACAAATTAAACGAGTTTTCCAAATTTTTTGTTTTTAAGAAAAGAAAACTATTTTAAGAAATAGTTGCAAATAGGCTATTGGAGTTTTATTCTTTTATTCAGAAAAATTAGGCCACATATCACAAAAATTAGGCCATATATGGATAATGTAGAGATTGGATCCAATTTAATTATTATATATATATATATATATATGTAGAATTTTATATAGGTGGAGATTTAACTTTAAACGGATTGCATTATAAATGGAGACCAGCAGGATCTTATGAGGATCGGATCGGAAGCCACAAGGACATGGAACGAGCGAGAGCCATACAATTGAAGATGATAGGTCACATAACTAAAAACAGCACAGGGGCCCCACCCATTAACACCAAAATGGGACCATTGAAAGCCTCCGGTCCGGCCGGGAACAGAATACATATCTCCAGAAAGATCTGCGCCTCTCATTTCAATGTTGACCGCTTTTACGACACCTGTCACTTGCCCACCACCTTCCAAACCCTAACACGCTTGTGGTCCACAATTTTTCCTCTGTTTTTTTCACCTCCTACCCTTTCTCTTTTTCTTTTTTTTTTGGTTTTTTTTAAAATTAATAATTAAAATATTCATGTGGTTCACAACCATCTATATCCGCACCAACCTCTCAACGTCGTTGCCAGAATACACGTGGCGGGCTGGATATTGAAGGGCGGCTAGTGGTGATGAGGTGGCGAAAAGCGCAAGAGAAAGTCACACCTGAGACCAGCTCATCTCATCCTCATCCACCTTCTTTTCAATCCACAGCTCTTGGCCTTCCTCTTTCCTCTCTCTCTCCATTTTTTAGAGGCTGTAGATATTTAACTTTTCTCCGAGTCACAAAAATATCGTTGAATTTTTCCTTATCCCGCTTATATAGATTTTTTTTTTTCCTTTTATAAATTTCTTTTCTTTTGTCCTGGCCGACTGCTACCTCGAACCACTTGCGTACGTAATTCATGTACTCGCCCACCGCACCTCTACTATTCTTTTTAGGTCACTTCCATCATCCTGTAAGAGCTACGTTTTACCTAATCATGTTCTGCCATGTGTACAGTCAATATTATCTTATTTTTGACCAAACTGGGCTCTTTCCAAATTCAACCGTTGATCCACCACCGTAAAAATCAACTAATTAATTTTAATTAATAAAACCTTTTTAACAATCTTTTTATTAAAAATTTAAAAAAGTATTTTAATATAAAAATATTTTTAAAAGAATAGTGATGGTTTAAGATTCACTCCAATCACTCTTTAAATTTTAAAAATAGTTTTAAAAGTTTGTTAAATCTTTATTTTTTTAACAAAGTATTTTCAATTATTAAAAAATATTTTTATTTTTTTAAAAATTACTTTTAAATACCATCAAGAAAAAGAACTGGCAAGTAATTTTGATGAATATCAAAATGGAGAAAATGAGAGTATAGATGATAATAAAATGAGATTTTTTTGGTACCTATTTTAACACTAATAGGGAGGATGTGAAATTTAAATAAATGGGTTTGAGTTTGTTTTTTTTTTTAACTCAAGACTGATTCGGGTATTATCTTATCCTACTCCAATTATATATAAAATTAATTTTAAAAATGAATTTGATTTAAATTTTATTTTTTTATTTTTAATATATATGATAATACTAAAAAATAGTTTTCAATTATAAAAAAATTAGATTATTTTAATTATTTATAAAATATATTTATTTTAATATAATTAAATAAATTTAAAAAATAATTTTTTAAGAAAAAATTAATTTTTTTTTAAAAAATAAAGTTACACAACGCAAATGGGACGGAGTTGTTAATGACTGGGAAATGAAAATTATTTTGAATAAATATAGTTGGAATAGGTGAGGCGCGACCCGAACCCGCACCGCCGCTTTGCTACCCCCAAATAGAAAGAGGGTGGGGAGTAGGGATGAATGAAGGGAAGGCGAGTAGCAGATATGTTTGTGGAGACGCGAGTAGAGTGAGCGTATCTGAACACAATTTCAGGCACCGAATTAAACAAGCTGAATATGAAAAAGCGGGAGACAGGACAAATGAACGCCACGTGTCTGAGCAGTCTTTCGACGTGAGCCACAAGATTCCATCGATTTCTCGACCTTTCTGTACAAATAAAATAAAAATAAAAAAACAAAAAGAAAATAGCTCTCTGACGTGGCGACCCCTGCTTTCTTCTTTTTCTCACAAGCCAGATATTCAATAGTGTCCCTCCTTGTGTTTCTCTTCTCCTCCTTCTGCGTCGCAAACTTTCTCCTCTCCAATTCGCTTCTATTCTCTTCTCTTCCCTTCTCTTCTCTTCTCTCCTGTTCTCACTCCTTTCTCTCTCCAGCTACATCTGCTCTTTTTACAAGAGCTTCTACCCAAGCACAAATTGACATCTGGCTTTGTGGCGGGCCTTGCGGTTCTTTCCGGCCACCGGGAAGTCATATTTTCCCTCTTCCCACTCTTTCACAATCAATCCATATACATCTCAAATTTCCCCTTGGAAGATTTAAAAACAATCGATTTCGTGGAATCTCTGTGGGTTGGAAGATAAAACGAAGCGTCGATCTTGAAGAACAAGCTGTTGTCGCTGAATCGGAAGTCGTCCTATGCATCATCTGGCCTGAAGTCGTCTTGATTGTTTAGTTTTAAGACTTTTTCTGGGCATTTGAGCTGGAAGTCAGCTGGAAGCGAAGAAAAAATACAAGTTCCCATCTTAGATGACTTGTACGGATCAGAATGAGTCCATTCCCGTACAAATTAATTGATTTTTTTGTATTTTGATTATGCTGAAGATATAGAAAAAGGACTGCTAGTTCGAAGAAGGCCAAGGGGAAAAAAAGGAGATCTTGCAGCCATGACTGTTGAGGTTTGTAATCTTTCAGAATTTATAACCTTTCTGTTATGCTTCAACGGTTTTGTGCATATTTGGAAAAAAAGGCAGAAAGAAAAGTTCTCGGCTCCTTTGATGTTTGATTGATAGAGAACTGGTTATCCATTTCTTAATGCTTTTTCTGGTTGCTTTGAAGTTTATTTCTAAATTGATGAATTAAGGTCAGTTGTAAATATGGTTTATCATCATTCGTACTCTTTTAATCTCTAGTTATTATTTTTCCCCCTTTTTTTTTTCCTTTCTTCCCTCTTTATTCATTTCTTTATTTTTATTTTTTTTGGGGTAATTGGACTGGATCTTGATTCTCAAGTTGCTTTTGTGTTTGCATAGTAACAAATTGTATGATAGTCCAAAAAATTAGGGGTTTAGAGCGATTCTTTAGCCTGCTGTTCTTCGAAGTTTCATTTTCCATTGAAACAAACGGAAATGAAGATATTTCTTATATGATATTATCTATTTTTCCTAGTTATTATTGGATCCATGTGGATTTTGAGAAATAAAGTACATTCAAGGAATAAACATTTTCCAGCTCACACATATGGCTTTGCTTATGCTGAAATCCAACTTAATTTGTTTCTGATTCAGTACGAACTGTTGTTCGTTAATATGTTCTAATTCAGTAAGTAATTTGTGCCTAGGGATATTCTTGAATTTGGAACTCTGGAAAGTGTCATGAAGGAAGCATCCTCTGAGTCTAGCCTGATTTGCTTTACAAAAAACACTCTTGATTTTAGGTAGCCAGTGGTGGATAGTGATTTATTGGTTTGTTAATTAGGATTTTGGATTAGATCATGATTCTAAATTTATTTATTGGCTTAAGTGTCCTTGGAAAAGTATAGACACCAATGGCCATGGCTAAAGTTAGCGGGATCTTGAAAATAATATGGAAGAAGAAATCATGCATGAATTTGTGTTGCAGGATGTAGATGGTTTTCAGAAACTATTAATACAATTTGAGATTATAGGCAACAATGATATGGGAATTTCAAAGTAATTTAGGAAGAACACATTCAAAGTAGTAGGACTAGCCTGTTATTCAGGGCTAGTGGTTCAGAACACTCTGATTTTTTTCCTTTTAAATTCTCTAAAATGTTGTACACTTGTTGAAAAAATGGGGACTCTTCTAATCTCTCTTTTGTTTTCCCTTTTGGATTTAGGATCAAAGTGGAGGTAGTCGTTCAAATACCTTTCTATCAGCTGGTAATCTAATTTCATTGGATGCTGGGACACATTCTTTAACTGCTGCTGAGCTGAAGGATCAATTTTCTTGCAGAGATGACCTGGCTCCCAAGGTTCTATTCTTTTTTAGCAATCCGTTGGTTGCCTCTGTTTTGGAGATAATTGATTTAATATCTTCATTTGAGATTGTTATGACCATTATTATTTTGGTATTGAGTTTTCTTTTCTGTGTCATAGGCTAGGAAACCATACACAATCACCAAGCAAAGAGAAAGATGGACTGAAGAAGAGCATAAGAAGTTTCTTGAAGCTTTAAAGCTGTATGGTCGGGCTTGGAGGCGTATAGAAGGTAAAAAAAACTTGGAGAAAACTTCTTTATTCTCAGCCCTATCTACATCCCAACCCACCCCCAGTCCCTTCCCCCCTCTTTGAGTATCCATTGAAATAACTGTTTCTCTTCAGAGCATGTGGGCACCAAGACTGCTGTTCAGATTCGAAGCCATGCCCAGAAGTTTTTCTCTAAGGTTTATTGCTCATCTTCCAGTACATCTTCTCTACCATAATATCTGTATGCCATGCTAAAGCTTTTGTAATCCAGAGGCATGCAAATATTCCAAGAAGGATCTGTGTATGTTAGTGCTGCTTGTCATTCTGATTCCAATTCCTGCCCTTTGTGGTTTAGGTGGTTCGGGAAACAACTGGTGGCAACACAAACTCAGTAGAACCTATCGAGATTCCTCCTCCCAGACCAAAACGAAAACCTGTTCACCCTTATCCCCGTAAACTGGTGCACCCACTTAGAAAAGGAATCTCAGTTCTTGAGCCGCCAGTGAGATCTGTATCACCAAATTTTTCAGCTTCAGAGCGAGAAAACCAGTCCCCCACATCAGTATTATCAGCAGTTGGTTCAGAGACACTGGGTTCCACACTTTCAAATACCCAGAATGGTAGCCCATCTCCAGTTTCATCTGCGGCTGGTGTCAACCCAGATAGCATGTTTCTCCCTGAACTCAATCAACCAACAGAGGAAAATGCATCTCCATCCCCGGTCTTAACAACATCTAGCTTTGTTCCGGATGAACCATTACCCATGGTAAGCCACTGACATTCACGTTTTTGTTCTATTAATCATAATAAAACCTTCATTTGGATTTTGACTTTGTTCCTTGGGTTTGGTTGGAATCTCCAGAAGTTCGAGTTGTTTCCAAAGGAAATATTTGCTAAAGAATGTTCGGTCGAGGAAGCATCCACCCGAACTCTTAAGCTATTTGGGAGGACTGTATTAGTGACAGATTCCCACAGGCCATCTTCTCCAACAACCTCTAAGTCTCAGCCTTCAGACATTAATAATGAGGGAATGCATGTTGAAACATTACCATGGAACTCAACACCCACAGAATCTTCTCCCGAGAATACAAGTTTTTCATGGAGTCATTTGCAACCTCAACCATCAGGGGCTTTCTATTACATGCATTTCCAGAAAGAGGATTCAAATTGTGTAGAAGCTGGTACCACTGCTCCCCTGCCATGGTGGACCTTTTATGGGGGCATACCAATTCCTTTCCTTCCACTCCATCATCAGGACTCGATCAAAGCACATGAAGACACAAAATTTGCAGAAACTCATGATAAAGAGCTTCAGAAGGAAGGATCTTGGACTGGGTCAAATACTGGATCAGTGAACGACGGGGGCAATTGTGATACAAATTGGGATGTTGAAACCCAGAGCCACCAACCTTGTTTAGACACGATGGAAAAGGAATCAGACACAGCTTTCGAGTTAAAGCTGAGCGAGAGATCAGCCTTCTCTAGAGGAAGAACAAACACGGACAAGTGTGTGAAGGGGTTTATGCCATATAAAGATGTTTGGCAGCGAGAGACACCCAGTCATCAATAATAATTGGGAACGAAAGGGAGGAGCAGAGGATCCGCCTTTGCTTGTAGCGTCTCTCACTGGAAAGAAATCCCCTAGAGCGCAGTTTCCCTTTTAGTGCATAGATTTTTTTTTTGACAGATTCAGAAACTGATTCAGGTACCGTTAAAGAAGAAAATGGGGCGGTAAAACGGCAGCCATTTCTGAAGCTTTGCAAAGTCTCTACTACTTCTACTAGTACTACTTTTTCCCCTCATCTGTTCAAATCCATAACCCTACTCCTTTAGAACAACATATTTTATTTCCTCTTGCAATCTCTTTTGTCCTTTCGGAATTAGCTTTTATATTTCTTTTTAATTCTTTTTTCCTTTGTTGAAATGTGAATCCTTGATAACACTCTAATTCTGGTTCTGTCCTGGACACCTATGATTGGAGGATAAATTTACATAAAGTGCAGCATTTTCGATCATGGTTTATTTACAGGCCTCTTAAATGTTATATGTGGGGAAGGTACTACTACAATGGCCATTTTCTGTTCTTTAAATGTTATGTCATCCACAATGAGGATCGATGAGAGATGGGTCATGGATTATGGATTATTCTCTGATACTCTATTGAAAAAGAAAATATTTAATTTTTTTTTAATTTTTTATGTTTGGGTGTTATGAAAAAGGGGTGAGAAAAAAAAAAAAATTTGGAAAGGAGAGGAAAAAGATTTTCAAAGTTTGAAGAAAGTGAGTTTTTGGATGTAGTTTTTATAAAAATAAATTCTTATATAAAATATGAACATTTTTATTGAATTTTGATAAGCATTTATAAGAATATATGATAAGTATTTTTCTATAAGAATTTTTATATTTTGTATAAGAGTTTTTATTTTTTAAATCTAAAAAATAGAAAGTTTTATGTAAAATATAATTTTGAAAAAATATTTTTAGTCTATGTTTGGTTCCGAAAAATAGTAAGGGAAGAAAAAAAATGATAAGAAAAATGATTTTTTCATATTTGGTTTCAACATGAAAAATAGAAAAGGAAATTTAATATAATTAAAATTAGATAGAAATTTATATATTTTTAAATGTTTAATATTTACATAAAAGAGGAAAAATAAGTAAAATGAATTAGAATTAACATATAAAATAATTTATTGATTTTAAATCTATTTTTTATTTTTCTTCACTTTTTATTTCCCTCAACTTTTCCTTTCTATTATTTTTCCCTTGCATTTTCTGTCATATTTTTTAGCAATCAAACATAGTCTTAATTCTTTTTTTAATTTTGATAAGTATTTTTTATAATAAAAGGTAAATTGTCTTGGCTATTAGGATAGATTTTTTCATGGTGAGTGCATTGGTGTGTATGTATGGTTAAACATTGGACAAGATCTACGATGAATCATAATGTAAAGCTATTGGTTTTAAAGATTCACCAATCTACTATATTGTATGGACTCTTAACCTTGAGATGATATTGAACTTGTGTTAATATATTCAAGAGACTTTAACCCATGGATGAGACTCTAATATGATCATATATCCCTACGGGTTGGGTCACTATTGATGGAGGTTGGTGACAATGAGTATTTTTAATAGAGGTATCATGATATCTGATGAAATTGAGATATTGTGTCTCTTTGGGTGATACAAAGGACATATGATCAGAAAGACCATGGTTATAATATTTTTTTAGTGAAAATTTGACATATGCTCCTTTAAGTTAGAGTATATCAATTAATTATATAATAGGAGGATCTATAACTCAAATATTTGAGAGGTAATTTTGATGGGTTGATAATAATACCTTGTTAATTACAAACACTAGTTCATAGGGAGTTTGCATGTAGTGGATAGTAGGGTATGAACCCTAGCTTCAACTCATTGTAATTTCATGGGATATTAGAGTGTAATTGATTCTCTTTAGTAGAATGTTGAATCAAATTCAAAATTTGATTTTGAGGGAGCTAGTATTTTTTTATGGGTCTTAGTGGTCCCTGCTTAAGATTCTAATTCATGGAGGTACACTTATTTTGAAGATTTTGGGTTTTTGGCTCATAAGTGTGCATAAGGGCGTTTTGGTAAAAACATAAAATTACACTAGATCTTATGAATTGTCTTTCTGGTTCGAACTAATTAATTATTCAAGCCCAATAGAGCTAATTAATTAATTAAGGCTTAGGTGGGTTGGATTAGATGACCCAAGCCCAATTTGGGCTCAAGTCACTTATACCCCATAAGGATCCTTATAAATACCCCCTTTAGGGGTTGGGGTCCACTTTTTTGCCTATCTTATTCTAGAAAGTCTTTAGAGAAAACCTTAGCCACCCTCAAGGAAGAAGAGAAAAACCTACACTTTTTCTCGTGTATAGATGATTGTGAAGAGATATAAGGCAGAAAAAGGTATACGAGTTCTACAATGTTTTCCACATCTTAACCCATTTAGAATTGAAATTGGAACATTTAGATCTAGGTATGGTTTTTATATTCTCTAGATTTGTGTATCATATTGGTTTTTGAAAGCCTTATTTCCACTAGGATTAGATTTAAAGAAGCTTAGGGTAGATAATGTGCACCCTATATGATCCAAGGCCTAGAAACGGAGTAATCCAGAGTTCTCAATAGGAATATTATTAAATAAATAATAAATCCCAGATATGTTACATCATGTCATGCTATCCTAATTGTATATGCTATCAATCTCTCAAGATAACTTATCAAATCCATAAGTTATAAATTCTCCTATTATGTGATTAATTGACATATTCTAACTCATAAAGAGTATATGCCAAATTTTGTTAGAGGAAGTACTGTGGTCACATTTTTCATGATCACATGTCCTTAAGATCACTTAAGGGGACACACTATCTCAAACCTATAAGATATCATGATACCTTTATTAAGAATACTTGTTGTCCCCAACCTTTATCAACAATGACCCAATCTATAGGGAATATATGACTACCTTAATGTTTCATCCATAGGTCAAAGTTGCTACAAACTTTAACACAAGCTCATTATCCTCTCAAGGTTGAGAGTCTACACAGTATAGTAGCTTTGTGAGGTTTTGACTATATAATAGCCAAAGTCATGACTTACCGTAGTGTTCCTATCTAATGTATAACCATACATACTAGTGCACTCACCATGGTAATGTTGGGATTGGATTACTTTGTTCCTAGGTCTTAGATCTCATAGAGTGCATGCATCTATCCCTAAACATCTCTAAATTTATCGTAGTAGAATAAAATGAAAATTAAAACCATTATTAACTATAGATATAGAGATGTAGTACTCATACTTGGATTTTGATGTTCTAGATCAATTCGTTGTGGTGTAGAACATGATTGAATAGTTTGGAGGTCTTGTTTACTTAAGATCTCTCGCTTAATGACTCGAAGCATGATCTTAGCACTCTGAAGTATGGGCTTAGGAAGGGTGGAAACTTAGACTTTTTTTTTCTCTCTTTCTCTCCCTCTAAAGGTGAAGACGAGTATCCAAAGTCGTGGAAACCCTAACCCTTAAGGGGTATTTATAGGGTTACCTTATTAGGCTTAAGTGACTTGAGTCTACCAAGGCTTAAGTCACTTAATCTAGTATAAAACAAATCTTAATTGATTAATTAATGCAAAAAGACTGTCTAATTAATCAATTAGCCCAATGTAGAGACCTTGTTCACTATCCCCTGTATAACCTTGCATAATTACCAAAATGCCCCTATGCACAAGAGTGAACTTAGAGTCAATATAACCCTCATAAACCATGTCATCATGGTATATGAGCTTAGAATAGGGACCATTGAGGCCCATAGAACTATTGGCTCCCTCAAAATATAATTTTGAAATTCATTCAATATCCCACTTTATAAAATCAATTGCACTTCAGTACCCTATGTAAATAACAATGAGATGAAGTTTGAGTCCGTGACCTACTATCCACTATATGCAGACTCCTCATGAAATGGTTTTTGTAATTTAATAAGGTAGTACTACCACTTATAAAGGTTACTTCTCTAATCCTTGAGTTATAGGTTCCACTTATTATGTGATCAACTAACACACTCTTAACTCCAAGGAGTATACGCCAAATTCCACTAAAGGAATTACTATGATCACTTGTCATTTGGATCACCTAAGGAGACACTGTAGCAATCCCATGAGATATCATAGTACTACTATTAAGAATACTTGTTGCTACCAACTTCCATCAACAATGATCTAATCCTTAAGGATATATGACCTTTTTAGGGCCTCACCTATAGGCCTAAGCCTCTGGTTGATTTTGGCATAGACTTAATATCCTCTCAAGGTTGAGAGTCCATGCAATATAGTAGCTTGGTGAATCATGACAATTGATAACCTTACGTCATGATTCACTATAAGTCCTATTCATTGTATATCACATATACTAGTGTATTCACTATAAGAAACCCATTTAGATGGCTAAGACAAGTCATCCTTTCAATTAAGAGGTAGTGCACGATAGTCTCTATTGGATTGCCTAAATGCATAAACTGACTATGGACAGCTTATCTACTTACAAGGAATCCATGACTTGTATCATTTGTGCAACTTCTAATGTATCTAAGCCATGTATAATGTAAGAGATATGGGTTGAATACT
Organism: Vitis rotundifolia; assembly: GCA_030254885.1. Taxonomy (NCBI): domain Eukaryota; kingdom Viridiplantae; phylum Streptophyta; class Magnoliopsida; order Vitales; family Vitaceae; genus Vitis; species Vitis rotundifolia. The sequence continues at coordinate 10,041,871 of CM058154.1, forward strand.
CAAACCAATGTCAATGCATAAAAGGGATAACAAGGGGATAGTCAAGTTTGACTTTGTTGCATCATGTATTGCTTTTATGGGCTCAATCCTAATAGGGAACCCACCTCGATGACTAAGACCAATCATTCCTCAAATTAAGAGGTAGTTGACTACAACCTCAAATGGATTGCCTAAGTTCATGAACTAGTTGTGAACAAATCATTTACTTGTAAGGAATCATGACTTAGATATTTTGTGTAACTTCTAATACATCTAAGTCATCTACAATGCAAGATATGTCAAGCTTGAATACTCAACATATATAATGCATATATGAGATTAAAAAAAAAAAAAAAAGGAGAATTAGAATAATCCATTTATTTTTACATTATGTCTTTCTTTTAAAGGCTCTATCCTAACCATTACAAGTCAGAATGTAGGGCTAGGAAACCAAATGAGAAGAATTTCAAGCTAATTTAATAAAAGACAAAATTGAAAATTCAGAGACCTTGTTATTAGCTTATTGTATGGAAAGAAAGAAAACAAAAGTACATGGTTTTTAGATATAGGTTGCAATAATCATATGTGTTTTCCAAGTTGGATGAAACTTTTAATTCAAGGGTTAGAAATGACACAATGGTGCCAATTAAGGGTACATGTAAAATTTCAATTAAATTGAAGGATGAATCCCAAAATTTATTTCCAATGTTTTATATGTTCCAAGTCTTCATCAAAATCTATTAAGTATGGGGCAACTTTAAGAAAAAACGTATGATATATAGATCTATAAGGGCATCTATACCCATGTTCACAAGGTATTCCTACCATTTACTGAGCCATACAAGTACATGTGTATTTTCTCAAGTTCACATCTACATATATTGTCACATTGAATACTTTTAACACATCGCCAACATAAGATTATACAGGAAATGAACCACCCTTTATAATGTTTTCCAATAACATTTCCTTTGTCTTTAGGCTAATTGGTGCTTTCTAATTTTGTGTCACAACCATATGATCATATGCTAGATGAACAGACTTATTCATATGTGTTATTACTAAGTTGAAAATTATATAATGACGTTTCTCCTTTTAGCCAAACATTGAATGATTTAACAAGATTAATTATCATTTTATCTTAACGTTTTTTTGGAAAACTTTGACATTGCTCAATGCTATGGATTGTTCTCCTCAACCCATTTCGCTAGTTCACTATTATATGTCTTTAATTTTTCCATGGTTCCAACATAATCATCATCTAACCTAGCATAAACAACACTATCAAGTAGCAACAATGCATCATTTTTATCTTTCTTTTCCTTCATATTATGTTTGGTCACATAACTACTAAAATTTTCCTTCACATGATATAACAATATGCATGATTTTCAACTTCGAAAATATCAGAAACAATATGAAGAATTTCTTCATGCTCATCAAATATTATGACTACTACTTATCTTGAAGCAAGTCTTTTAATTTCTATGAAAACCACAACCAATCCTCAAGGTTTTTTGAATTAACAATACCAAATGCAATTAGGAACATGTCATCATTAACATCATAAGTTTCGCTAAGAATTATGAGCCTTTATATAGTCCATTCAAATGGGTTGAGCTAATTGCAAGAACAAGTTGACAATCCATTAAAAACCCTTGAATTGAAAAAGAATGAGCAATGAGAAATTGCAAAAAATTCTCACTATGTCTAACATATTCTATAATCATCCCCGAATTAATGTCCACCAATCTCTCACATAATCAAGACAACAACTTAATGATTTCTTAAGAAGACCATACATTTTCTTCTTTGCAATTGCATTATATTTCCAAGTTTGCTTATAACTTAATGAAACATTATATCATCTTTTGAAATCTTTATAAATTTGATAGGGCAAACATTTAGGGGTTGACCTTATAACTTACTCTATGACACGAACACCTCTCCTTGTCGGTATTAAAAGTTGACTTGAATGCTCGACATCTGCATAGTAATCATGCCCATTATTAAAGATGTGAACCTTTAAAACTTTGGTTTTGCCTACTGAATGAGTAGTTATTCTCCAAAGGCACCCATCCATCGATGAACACATAAATATTCATTGACGAAAATTCTTTTTGAATTTGTATTGAAATCTACCAAGTAATGACATCATATATAATGCATTTCTAAATTCATCTGCATTAAAAAACTATATCGATTCACAATAATAGGTTGAGGACTGAAATTGTGTGGCCTAACTTTTGTCTCTACATATTTGAGTATGAAGCCTTGAGAAATTCTTATATTAGAGTTGAGAAAATAAAGGCTAATCTTTAAAAGAGAAAACACCCAAGAGAGGGGGGGAGGGGGGGGGGGGGGTGGGGGGGGGGGGGGATGAATTGGGATTAAAAAAAAACTCTTTTTAAACACAACAAATTTAAGCTCAAGATGAGCAAATAAAAAAGATTAAGTTAGATAATTCAAACTCAAATTTTATAGTGGTTCAGCACTTTTTTGCCTACGTCCACTCTCCTCAAGCTCCTAATCGAGTGAGTGTTCCACTAACTTGAAACTTCTACCAAGTTTTAATCACCTTTACACTTAGATTCCGGCTCCAATGGGCTCTTACACAATCTCTTTAAGTTTCAACTCACTTGAAAGCTTTAACTCTTAATTAACAAGAATGAATCTTTCAACCTAACTCAACAATAGTTCAAATACAACTTAAGGTTAGGATGAATCACAAAGGTGCACTAAAGGATATGCAAATGAAGATTTAATGCACTAAAAAAGGAATGAGAGCTTTTAAGGTAAGAACAAGTGGGTAGACAAATAAATGCAGGTGTTCTCTTACTCATAAATGAAGTGGAGCTCTTTATTTATAGGTTTCTAACCTCAGGAGCCAAGAAAACCAAAAGGCAGTCTCAACCGGTCGAGTTGGGGGTTAACTAATTCACTGGCCGTTGGAGCATTTAATACTTGGCAGGTGACCATTACTCTCGACCGGACCTCGACTGAAGGTTGACAGAGAAGGCAAATACCTCGATCTGGAAGGAAATGTTTCTAGAAGAAAGTGAGTGTTTCTATACTTCTTTATCATACTTCAACTAGGAAGAGGGAACCAGTCGACCGGTATCTTGGCCAGTTGAGCCGGTTGGCCATTGCCTTGATCGGTTCACCATTTTTTACTTGAAAACTTATCTTTTTCTGGTTTTTTCTCTTCTAACACTTAGACAAGGTTTTTAGGTAAATTAGTATGCCAATTTTGAAGTGATTTGCTTAAGGTTCATTTGATAAAACTCGGGTTTTGATGGAAATGTAACTTTAAATAATAAACCAAGTTTTTCAAAAATGTATGAAATGATATGTAAATCCTAAGTTCACCCATGCATTCATTTTACATATGTTTTCTATGATTAAAGGTCTTCCAAAGGTCTTGATCTTGCATCTATTAGGTCATTTGATGAATTTTCAAATTAATACCTGAAATTCTTTATAATTCAAACCAATTAGTAACTTAATCATGATTTGTTATCATCAAAACCTGATTAGGATAACCCTTGGGCTAATAAGAGTCATTATTGGCTTGACATTGGTTCAATTGAATTGTGTGTCTCTTCTCTAATGTTGTAACTGCATTTTATAACACAAATAATTAAAATATGTAGTTTATATCATGGAATGAATGACAACTAATAATGCATATATGACTTATCAATTCCCAATTGACATATTAACTATATCTTCTTCAACTTCTACTCGTTGTACCCATTTTAGTACATAAATACAGACATAATCATAACTATGAGATAACATCATATGCATGTCTTCATCATCATCTATTTGTTGAAGTGCAAAAGGATCAAACTGAAGAGTGTAATAAAATGTGTATCCATCTAGATTAATATTTAACCGTTCACATGTTTTTGAACAAAATCATCATATGATATCCCTTGTCTAATCTATGTGTCTTTTCTTTGCCTACCCTTTTATTATATTTGTTTATTTTCACTAGATACAATCACCCCTCTTTCATGAAGGTAACCATAAATGAAGTTTATCAAGTTTATTTTCCTATGTGCAATTAAGCCTTCTTTCTACGAGAATCAAATCATTCTATTTCACAATATTACAACCAAGATAAATGTTACAACATAAAGAAAATTAATTAATGTAATCATAATTAATTGAAAAACATTTTACATCACAAAGAAGCATATTTGTAGTACATTAGAAATGGTAGGAATATAGCAAAGTAACCCACAACTACCGGTTCTTAAATAAATTTTAAAAATTTAAAATTATATATTATTATAATATATCATAATATTAGTGTGTTAGTATTATAAGTGTAGTGTATTTGTTGTACCTATATTTTCTTTTTAGAAAAAAATTAATTTTATTGATGCCTATTTATATATCATTAAATTATTATCAACAACTTGATGCATTAAAATTTATCAATTGATTTTTATTAAAAACATTGAGTCATTATGAATTTATATTGCTACTTTATTTGGTTTCGAAGGTTGCTTTGTAATATTAAGCATACTAGGAATATAAAATGGTAACCCACAAATGTTAGTTGAGTAAGATACAATTCAATATTATGAATTGGATATATTGTAATATATTGTAATGCTAATATATTTGTATTATAACTGAAGTTCATTGGTATTGTATTTGTATTTTATAACAAAAGTAATGGTTTTATAAAAACCTTTTTAAAAATAAATGGTATCCAACATGTCATACTAGTGTAATACTCATACAAAAGATAACAAATTCATAACATAAAACAAAGTGATTTCACTCTTCAGTAACACTCTAAACGGGTTCATAAATACACAAATAAGATGGTCTCAAACAAGTATGAAATAAATGAATTTTTTTTGTCAATACTGTTTCAAAGTGGTTTAGTGTTAGCTTCTCAAGATGAGCATGTCAACACCATGGCCTCATGTGGGCAGCACCTTAGCCCCTTGAGCGACCTATGAGCAATGAAAGGTGCAACGCATGGGATGGATGCCTCGAAATGATATGCTAGTTGTTGGCACACATGGGTAACAACAACACACAAGCATGACTAGCATGTCAGCATGCAAAGACTATCACACATGCACATGCTCAGTGCCTTGATGTGGTGCAACCTGTGGGCACAACAACATGGGGAGTAAGGGAACGTGAATAGGATGCCTCAAACTAAGAAACCATGCTGCAACAGGAATGAGCACAACCTTAGCAGCAAGGGCCTTGATATGTGAGCCCAACACGCATAGATGCAATAGTATGAGTCATGTGCATGCATATTTGAGTATACACATCTTTGCATCGGGATGGCTTGAGCAAGGTGTAGTCTCCTGCAGTAGGAAGCATGGTGAATTGATGCATCGCATGAGTAGGACTCCTATCGCATGAGACAGACTCCTATCACATGAGACTTCTAGTCAAAGTGGGAGATTGAGACCTGATGCAGGAAGAGAAGGACTCTTGACAGGAGTAAGGAAATAGAGAGATGTGGCATGGGAGTTTTAGATTGAGTAGGACTCTAAGTCCTACTCAAATTGGCATATGTTGAGTTTGAGTCAGAGTCAGACTAGGACTCAAAAGCTAGTTTCCTAGTAGGATTAGGATTGCTTGGTGCAACCTTTATAAAAGAAGGGTCTGCGTACTTTCTACAAAGCAAGTGAACTACTTGGTGATGAATGTGGGAGTCTTTACAAAGAGCCTCTTGTATTCTATTGGAAATTAATAAGATACAAGTTGGGGAGAGCCCCGTAATCTGTGTGTGTACCTTGTGGCTTGGAGGAAGGCTTACCTAGTGTGTTTAGGCACCGCACAGATGCAAAGACTTAGACCCAGAACTTGTGTGTGTGACATTTAGCAACAAAGCCAAAGTGAAAACTTTTTAAATGAGAATCCAATTTACTCCAACCATTATACCCAAAATAACAAAACTCATATCAATCAATTAAAAAAAAATTGACAACATGCTATACAATAAATATGAACATTTTTTTTTTCTTCTCAAAATCTCCTTTAATCTATTGGATTTAAAATGTCAAATCTATACTGTTAAAGCTATGAGCATTTCATTCCTTATGACAAGTTCTGAATTAATTCCTTTAAAAAAAAATATTTTTATAATAATGAAAAAATAAATAAAGCATGTCGGATCTATTCTTCACTTCATGGATTGAGGTGTTTTTTTTGTTTTTTGGGTGGTTGAAAAAGTAATTTCTCCTTACCCGTGCCAGATTATTATAAAAAGAAGAAGCTTTTTGGAAGACAGGTTGACCTTCTATGTAAGCATCACCCCCATGTGGTTGTTTAGTAATTTTCCCAAAAAATTTCACCAAATGTATATTTTGGAAGTGAGAAAACAAATTGAGATATTTTATAAGAGACTAGTACTCTTAATATATCATCAAGTATTAAATATTAACGATAATTTGAAAAAAAAAAAAACAGAAAAAAAAAAAAAAAAAAAAAAATATATATATATATATATATATATATATTAAACTTATTTATTTATTATTATATATATAAACATTAAATAATATTAAAATATATAAATTTTGAATTAATTGTTAATGACATTGTACGAGGATTTTTGGATTACATTTATTGTCCTTAAGGATGAAAATATTAATAAATTTAAAATTGATCAAAACTTATAAAAATGTAAGAAAAAATTTTTAAAAATGAAATTAGAAGTATAATAGATTTTTTAAAGTTGTTTTATTCGAGAAATTGATACATGTATGATATAATTTATCACATTTGATAATAATATTGTGTGTCAATATGAATTTTATAAATGTATATTAAATTATATAAAATATTATTCGATAGTAATATTGTAATATTTGATTATAATTGTTTGATTTAAAAATATTTATAATATTAAAATTATAATTTATTTAATTCAATTGTATTAAATGATATAAAATAAATAATAATATATATATAATTTTTAATATTTAATTAATATATTAATAATATTACAAACACTATAAAAAAAATTATCATAATAATTTTTTTATTTAATTACAAAATAATTTTAATTAATTTATCCTTTAAAATATTATTTTAATATTTTATTTATATGATAAGTTTTAGTCTATATATATTTAGTTTAATATCTACGACAAGGGGTAAGCTTGCCCCAGCGGTTGGCTCATTAACTTAGAAAATTTTTTAAGTTTGACCGCACCACCCCGACCAAAATATCACGAAAAATCGATAAATTGACAAAATTCCAAATTGACAAAAATCGAAATATCAGTACATCGGTATTTCTCTCCTATACCTCGATATTTATATCCTCGAAATATCGTGATATTTTAATAAGTGATTGTCACTTACAACTTACAACACACCGCCATCATCACAAGTTTAACTTTTTTAATACTTTTGATGAGAATAGCGTCACCCTTTCGATGGCATTTCCGTAATTCAACAAAAAAAAACATAATGTGGAGAGATTCGGGGAAAAATCAATGGCAACAGTCCACAACACTCTTAGGTAACACCAAAGCTGCCATCGCTCTCTCTCTCTCTCTCTCTCAAACCAGACAAGCAAAAAGAAAAATAATAAAAGAAAAATGACAGCTGCTATGATACGAGCTGGAACATCCCTCCTCCTCCTCCAGGTGTTATTCACAACAGTGGCCGCCCACTTCTCTTCCTCCTCATCATCCTCCTCCTCCTCATCATCGGCCACACTCTCAGAATGGAGATCTGGGCGAGCAACTTACTACGCGGCGGCGGACCCAAGAGATGCGGTGGGGGGCGCGTGCGGGTACGGAGACTTGGTCAAGAGTGGATATGGAATGGCAACGGTGGGACTGAGCGAGTCGCTGTTCGAGAGGGGCCAGATCTGCGGGGCATGCTTCGAGCTGAGGTGCGTGGACGACCTCCGCTGGTGCATTCCGGGGACCTCCATCATCGTCACTGCCACCAACTTCTGCGCCCCTAACTATGGGTTCCCGGCGGACGGCGGGGGGCACTGCAACCCTCCCAACAACCACTTTGTTCTCCCCATTGAGGCCTTTGAGAAGATCGCTATTTGGAAGGCTGCCAACATGCCTGTCCACTATCGGAGGTAACAACCCACACATCCAATTTGTTCCTATTTACCATTCATCTTCCAACTTCCACCCCATCCTTCAACCTTCCCCTCTACTTTACTCTTCTGCATCATTCTCGGCCCATGTGAACTGGGCCGCCTGTCTGGCCTTTGGGTCATGGCCCAAACAGCGCTCGCTTTTGGTTAGAATTTTTAAAGCATAATAGTTCAAATGTTTAGTTATTAATTTATAGTTAAAAAAAGCGTGACAAATTTATGGGGGTGGATAGAAATTGTTAATAAAATAATATATGTAGTGGATAAAGTTTGAAATTTGAAAATTCAAAAGTTGGAAGGTAGTGGATTGGGTGGTGGGTCAACCTAAAGCCCGATTGAAAGGCTCAATCGGATCTCCCCTTTTTAGGCTGCAGCTGGACCATGAACTAAAGTCATGGATTCCCATTAATTTTAAGTGCGACAAATAATGAGAATTTCACTTTTGGAGCAGCAACCCCACCCACTTGTAACTAGTCTTTCACTCACAAATTCATGAATCCAAAAGATACAAGAATTGAGAAAGTCATTTAGACGCTTCCATTGGAAAAGTAATGATTTTAAAAAATTGAGATATTAAAATAAAATTTCTACCACAAAATTTAAAATTTCTAAAAGTAATTTTTAAAAATATAATCTAAATTCATACCTTTTCTATGTAGAAATTTTTTAGCATAGCAAAAAGAGATTATAAATTTGAACCTATATATTTATGAGTAATTACTTTTTAGATACTCTTATTTAAGATTTTTAATTTTAGAGCAAAAATAATAATAATAAAAAATTAGAATTTTCAAACCTTATGTTTGGGTCTTATTAGAAGATTTGGGGGAAAATATGAGAGAAAGATAATAGAGAGAAAAATAAGAGAAAAAGAAAAATAGATTTAATATTAATAATTATTTTTATATGGTTCTGCTAACTCATTTCATTTTTTTTCCTCCTGTGAATGTATAAATTTTTAACTAATTTTAATTATATTTGATTTTCTTTTCATATTTTCCATGACAGACGGAATATGAGAAAATCATTTCCTGAATGTTAGATTTGGTTCTGGGGAAAAATTGAGGCCAAATAAAAAGACGAGAATAGAGGGAAAAAGTAAAACAAAAGAAAAAAATTAAGGAAAATAAAAAATAAATTTGAAGTTATTAAGTTATTTTGGTATGCTACTTTAAACTCTTTTCATTTATATTTTTCTCTTTTATATAAATATTAAATAATTCAAATAGATGATGACTGAATATTGATAAAAAGTGGTTAGAATTCATGGAAAGCAATTTCTTCATCTTTTTTTATTTTATTTATTTATTTATATTTAAAAATCCAACCACCACCTGCCCCATGATGAAATGAGGAAAAAAAAAAAATTGATGATGCTAAAGGCATTTTCATTCAATCTCATTTAATGCATCTTAGATCAAATTCTTCTTAACTTTTTGGTATCCTTCAGTGTGGCCTTGGGCATCACCCCAATGCTACTATGGAGCAAAGAGGGTGGCATACCTCTCTCTCCAACCTACAATGATCTACCTCTTGCAGCAACCTAAAACTTTGGCTAGAATTCACCACCTAAATATGTGTTTTACTAAGTTTTATTATATCTGAGGATGATTATGTAGAATCACTTTGATTGTTAAAGATCGTAATATCATTTTTGTTCCTCAAACTGCTTTCCTATCTCAATCTCCATTCTTCCAATCTGGTTTCTCATTAACTAATTATGGTCAGCTCAGCATACATTTATACATCTATTTGTATTAAAAACTGTTTGCATGAAGATTTAAACAGTACTCATAAGCTTCTTAGAAAGTACTCGAGGCATGAAACATTACCTAAAGACAAAGGAAACTGGATTTAAATTTTCTTACTGTACATGTTACTCAGGATAGCATGGCCAAAACCGGTATTGTTGATTAGCTTTATTTTTCTTTTTGTTGATGAATTCTCCGATTTTTGCATCTAAAGCAATTCAGTCTAGCTAAAAAAAACCAAATATAAGGTATTGTTCTTCTGTTGTTGATTACCAAAAGCTTTGTGTTAGAAGACACTCCTGAATATTAATATGAAATATTATACTGAAACATAGATTTCCAGACCTTTTTTAGAATAACTGCATACAAAATGGAAATAAGAGGTGTTACCTAAGAACCAAGTTGAATCTACTTCTTATTATTGTCTTTTCAATTATGTTTTAGGAATGAAATAGTCAAATTCCCTGCTAAGACATCCATATACTGCTATTCCATAGTTCTTAGCAGATAAAACCCTTGGAATAAATACACATTCTTTACGAATTCATTCCAATTTTGGGGATCTCTTACCCATTTCTGTTGGATTTTCTGAAAATAACTATGAATGCTTGTATGGTCTTGTGTAAGATTTAGTATGCATGCATGCTCACTTACCAAAGACTTTTTCAAGCTTGGCACACGCTTATAGAAGATTTTGAAGGCTGTCAAGTCTTGAAGGTTCCATCGATTTCTTGCTCAGTGATTTGGTCTTTCCAGAATTTGCTGAAGCATTCTAGATTTGGCTGTTTTGGCTGCATGTCTAATATTCATAGTTTGAAGCAAAGTTCAATGGTTTGCCTGGTTTGTTTTATGCCTTATATCTAGGTTTAAATTATCATGATAGTGAAAATATACCCTTTTTAGTGGATGGTCTGAGTTGATTGGTCTTTGTAATTCAACCTGAATATATTATGAAAGTCTAACTTGCTGTTCAGGAGGGGCCCTTCCAGAAAACCCCCAGAGTAAGAAGTTGAAGAGTCCAACCATCCATGCATTAGGATTAAGCATCCATTCTTTTAGTTGAACCAAACAAATGTTGATTAACTTCAAATGTTCAATTTGTCTAACAAGACTGCTCACATATTTCTATTGATTTTGTCATACAAAGTTCTTTGTATTGCATTACCAATTTGGTTTGTGTGGGTTCAGTGTGATGTATTGTTCTCTTCTAGAGACCAGTTTCAAACTTGGTGCATGCCTTTGGAAAATTTTGAGGGCTGTTAAAGTCTTAAAGAAGGGTTCAACAAAAACTCTACCATATGTCTTAGGCTCCATTTAGATCTTGGACAGATCAATGGGAAGTAAGAGAAAAAGAAAATAAGGGGAAAAAATGGAAGGAAAGAAAAAAATGTTTAAACTTAATAAGCCTTTTCACACATGCTCTCCAAATTTATTTCTCTTCTTTCCCCATCAAGGAAAAGGAAGTATGAAATGTATTAGAAGAAGTAGTTGCCCTGTGAGGTAACATTTAGTTATGTATTTTCATTAATTTGGGTTTGAGAGTGTCATTGACTGTCTCTGCAAAGGAAAGTGATTCCCTTGAACTGGATGGGGCAAGTCTGTTTCTGATTTGCACTTCTCCTTCCATTCAATCACCTTTTTCTCTGAAGCCTTGGACTGCTTAACAGGTTGCTGGTAGCTTATGAAATGATTTCTGAACCCTGTGTTGCTCCCTTAAATGCTCGATGTCTAAAGTGCTTTATCTTTCAGCACTTATCTTTGACCCTTTTCTTGGAAGATAATCATAATGCCCTCCAATCGACCTGTTCCTTTTTTGGTCAATTCTTCCTTATGATTTATTACATGTTTATGTCTTCATTAAGTTGTTGGAGGATGCATGTTTTATAATTTTCCCGTTTATATTTTTTTGCATCCCAAGAATTTTCATTGTCATTTTCATTTTTGCTTACCCATGATGGATTTGGTTGCTGCAGGATCAAATGCAGAAAAGAAGGCGGTGTTCGATTTGCACTTGATGGATCGGGTATATTCTTATCAGTGCTGATCAGCAATGTGGGTGGCGCTGGAGACATAGTGGGAGTGAAGATCAAGGGTTCAAGAACAGGATGGCTTCCAATGGGCAGGAATTGGGGTCAGAACTGGCATCTCAATGCTGATTTAAAGAATCAGCCTCTTTCCTTTGAGATCACTGCTAGCGATGGAATCACCCTCACATCTTACAATGTTGCTCCCAAGGGTTGGAATTTTGGACAGACTTTTGAAGGCAAGCAATTTGAATCTTAAATTACATATCCAAGATGAAAAATCATATACATCAAACTTTTCTTTTACTTTTCCCACTGGGTTGGAGGGGTGTATGGAATGGGTGGCTTTTTGTATGAAGGGGAAAGGTACATGTTATTAATGGAATGATTTGAGACTTTATGTGAAAGCCTACTTGATGGCTTCATAATTAAACTGCAAATGAAATTGGTCCAAGAAAATTTGGTTGTTCCAAGAGCACCATGAAAGTGATAGCAGTTTAACAGGTAGGAAACTTGAAGGAACTAGATCCAAGTATTTTGACTAAACAGCCCAGCCTCCTTGTGGCCTCTGCTGTGCTACTGCAATCCATGCTACAAAAGACAAAATTCTTTAGAGGAAAGCCATAGTTTGATTTTGTTGAAGAACCCGACATTGCTTTTCAGACAAGGCATACTATCAGAAATAGGACTCAATAGTCAACCCAAGCACAAGCACCAAAATCAGGAAATATAGCATTTCCTGAAGATGCCCAGGAAACAGCATATGCTGAGCTACAGGTATCAAGAAACAATTTGCTTAGTAGTCCGGTCAGGAAGAAGCTTGACTAATGATTTCTACTGTGGATCAAGCAATAATGTATTTTTAAAATAACAATTTTATAGCAAATTAAATGTTAATTTTGGGAGTGAACTAATGGTTACAGGACCCTGTAGACTAACACAAAAATAGTCCCAGCCAAAGTTACTAAAGAACCCAAGAAAATGAGAGAAGACCTCCATATAATAGGTCTAAGAAACACAACAATTTAAACAAAACAAGACCAACTATAGCACTTTATAACTTTCCAGCAAAGGTATTGTTGAAGACATGAAATATGCAAAGAACCAAAAATCTCCAAGGTGCAAGTTGAGGTAAATCCATAGTAAGCACTCAGTATTCAGCTCTCACAATAGCACCGGACCCTGATGAATGCCATGCTATGCTTTTGGATAGTTTATTTTGATTCATAAAATGATCAACCTACAACATCAAGATTATGTTTTAGTAAAGACACAAAAATGTTCTGTGAGAGAAAAAAATATATTTTATTTACCAATAAGATAATATAACGGATATACGAGTAGAATACTATTTCTGTATATTAATTTGAATAATCTGTATATAAAATATGATAGTGGCTTGCCCATCCCACCTCACCACAGGTAGCCAACTTCAGCTCACTCAAAGGAGCCTTTTAAGGTTAGACTTAAGCTTGAGAAGCAGTAACATGAAGACATTCCTTGAAAGCTTGCTTAGCTGGATTTGAACTAGTTAACTTCGTCTGGTAGCAGAGCTACCTCCGAAGTAGACAACTTAGGAAAGAGGAATTTCTACAGAATGGGAGAATCCAACTATTGAATATAGTAAAGTGAAGTAGGACTGCACTCTCTGCACTGTTAAACACACAGATATATATATATATATATATATATATATATATATATATATATATATATATATATATATAGAGAGAGAGAGAGAGAGAGAGAGAGAGAGAGAGAATCTGAGGAGCAAATCAAGGAAAAAAAAGTTTTCCTTTTTTCTTTTTTGATCTAATTAGTCAACTCTCCCCCCTCAAGTTTGGATTAGATGTTGTCCATTCCCAACTTGCTATTGATCTATTGAAATAGTTGATTGGTTAACCCTTTAGTTAGAATATCAGCTAGTTGCTCATCTATAGAGATATATGGAGTGCAAATTAGGTCATTATCTAAATTCTCCTTGATAAGTGTTAATCCACTTCAACATGTTTTGTTCAATCATGCTAAACTGGATTGTGGGCAATGTTAATTGCTATCTTGCTGTTGCAATACAGTTTCATAATTTCCTCAAGGATTATCTTTAGCCATATTAGTTCACCAGTCTTGTGTGCCATTGATCTGAACTTAATTTTTTCCTGCTTTTCCATGTTATTGAATTTGTCTGTATGGATGTATGGCATCCTGAAGTTGATTGTTTGTCCTTCACAAACTCTACCTAATCCTCATTTGTATTAGTTTTGAACCTCAGTTCCTAGGGTGAATTTTAAATATTGCATAATTCTGTTAATAGCAAGTGAACTTCTCTAGGTGAATATATAAACTGACTCACCAAGCTGACTGCAAAAGCTATGTCCAGTCTACTATGAGTATGAGATAGATAAATTAAGTTGCCTTCTAGATGTTGATATCTCCCATGATCTACCACATCTTCCTTAGCTTCTCCAAGCTTGTGATTTGGTTCTATAGGAGTATCCATTAGTTTACATCCGTGCATCCTTGTGTCCTTAACAAGATCAAAAATATATTTTGTTGTGAAATAAAGATTCCACTCCTTGAGTGTGCAACTTCAATGCCCATACTTGAGTCTCTCTAACCCTTTCTCTCAAACTCCTGAGATAGTCACTTTTTGAGTTCCTCTATCTTCTCAAGATCATCACTTGTGATGACTATATCATCTACAAAGACTATCAAAGTTGTCACCTTGCTAGAGGAAGAATGCTTGATGAAAAAAGTGTGATCCCCTTGGCTCTACCAAAACTTCATATTAATAATAGCTTTAGGAAATCTTCCAAACCATGCTCTAGTAGATTGCTTTAAGCCTGTACAAAGCTTTCTTCAACCTACACATACTGTTACTCTTAAAATCTCTATCGAATCCTAGTGGAGCTTCCAAGTCTCTAAGCAAAACGGCATTTTTAACATCAAACTGTTGTAAAGACCAATTAAGATTAGCTACCAAAGACATTACACATGGATAGTATTCATCTTTGAAACAAAAACAAAGGTCTCCTAGTAATTAATTCCATTAGTCTGGATATAGCCCTTGGATACTAATCTAATCTTATATCTTTCCAAACTCCCATTAACCCTGTATTTAACTATAAATACCCATTTACACCCCACTGACCTTTTTCTCTTCAGTAGCTTGATAATTTCTCAATTCTAATTTTCTGAAAGGGCCCTCATCTCCTCATTCATAACTTTCTCTCAGTTTTCATCTCTAATCTAAGAGCCTCTTGAACTGTTTTTGGAATATCAACAGGATTTAATTGAGCAAGGGAGGCTCAATGTGATGGGGATAATGCATCATAGGAAATGAAATCAGAAAGGGGATGATGGGTACACTTCCTGATTCATTTCCTATGGGCAATAGGTAATCCTCAGGTATAGTGGTGAAGGTGCACTAACAATGGCTGTTTGAGTGTGTTCTCTAGGTTCCTTAGAGGATAATGGAGAAGAGACATGAGAGTAAAGTTCAGTACATGTTATTGGTTCGAAGTCTTGGGCTTGTACTGGATTAGGAGGCAGAGATTTTCTTCTTGAGTAAACCTATAGTGGCAGTGTACTACCAGCTCTCACTTCCATCATTTTCAGAGGAAAAATCAAGGGCTGTCTTAAAGGGAGCACTGACCACTAATGAAGGACCAGCAGTTGGATCACCATTTGAACTCCGTACAGTGCCTTCTGAGTTATTATAGCTGTCTGAGAGAATTCTTAAGCTGAAAAAAAGCTTCTAACTTCCCCCATCTTTTAGTAGTGACTCCCCCTAAAGAAAAGGGGTGGAGTAGAAAGCTTGATTTTCTACAAAAGTAATGTCCACAGACACACAATTTTATCGTGTTTGGGTGATAGCACTTATATCCCCTTTTTGTTAGGGAATAGCCAATGAAAATACACTTGACAGCTCAAGGATCTAATTTACCTTGAGAATGAGCTTGAGCATGAGCATGAACAAAAGAGAGGCAAGCAAATGCTTAGGAGGGAGTTGATTCCATGAG
This sequence comes from Vitis rotundifolia, assembly GCA_030254885.1. Taxonomy (NCBI): domain Eukaryota; kingdom Viridiplantae; phylum Streptophyta; class Magnoliopsida; order Vitales; family Vitaceae; genus Vitis; species Vitis rotundifolia. The sequence continues at coordinate 10,057,760 of CM058154.1, forward strand.
ATGGAAACCAATTGATAAATGTGTTTCGATTAAAACTGATTCCCTTACAGAATGTTTTTGGAACTTTTTTCTAGAATGACAAGGCTTGAGTGACATCAAGGAGATGGTGATTTTTTTTTTTATCTTGGCAAACCTCATTCTGTTGTAGGATGTCAATACACAACAACTCATGAACTATTCCCTCTTTTATAAGAAATGGTGACAATATCTGATTGAAACTCTCTCTCCCATAATCCAATAATATCCTTTTGATATCAACCTTAGATTAGGGGTTAACCATTTCATAGAAGGTTGGAAACACAGAAGACACAACTCACATCAGTTATTTTTTTTTTCATCAAGAATAGTCATGCAATTTTAGAACAATCATCAACTAAAGATACAAACTACTGAACTCCATTAATATTAGTGATGAGAAAAAGGCCCCAAACATCAGTATGAATTAAGCAAAATGGAGTAGAAGACTTTGTATTGTATAAAGGAAAAGAGACACGATGGTGTTTAGCTAATTGGCAAATATCACAATGAAAATCATTAATATCTAATCCTTGAAATAACAAAGCAAACATTGTTTTTAACACAGAAAATGAAGGATGTCCCAACCGAAGATGGTGTAGCCAAATCCGAGCTCTATTAACTGAACTTTTCTGAAAAATAAGTCGAAGAAAGATGGTTACTTCTGCCACTAATTGTTTCAAGATAGTATAGCCCCTCCTTTTCCTTAGCATACCCAATCATTCTCCCTGTAACTCGTTCCTGAAACACATGATGAGTTAGGACGAATGTCATGCTACAATTAAGGTCTTTTGTTATTTGGTGAATTGACAAAAGATAAACAGATAAGTTTGGAACATGTAGAACAGATTTTAATGTGAGAGAGGATGTTAAGATAATTTATCCTTGACCAGCCACGGCAGCCTGTATTCCATTGGCTAATCTTTGATTTACAGAGCAAGGATCATAGGCAGTGAATCAATTGGATGAAGTTGTCTTGTGGTCTATTGCACTTGAGTCGATCACGCAAGTACTAGAAAAACAATCTTTTGAGGCACTAAAAGAATGAAATAGAGAATACGTACCTGATAGTGCTAAAGAGCAACAAAATTTTGGATTTTCTAGTGAGGTAAGTAGACTCCAAAGCTGCTCAATCTCTTCTCTATTGAATCCATTAATTTCTGGTGTAGTGGGAGTTGTGTTTTCCGGGTGAGGGTTGTCTTCAGAATGCGCAATGTTGGCTTGTCCATTCTGTTGTCCAGATTGAGCATTTCGGTTACCACAATCTCTTCCAAAGAACTGTGGCAGTTTTCCATTAGGTTTTCCACAATTCTCCTTGGTATATGTCTTGGCTTTTGCAGTAAGCACACCATAGATTGTCTTGATTGGTTTGCTCATTCCTTCTGGTCTTGTTTGATGCTCCATTTCCTGAATATGGTACGCTGCCATTTGATTTTGTGGTGACAAAGGCTGAGTTCTCTGCGGTAGGGGAATCAAGCATCACAATCCTCCTTTCTATGCCACCTTTATGATTGAAAAAAATTCATTCAATGATGGCAGACTCTTTGCCAAGTACATGCACTCTCTCTTGGTCATACTCCCCATTAAGGCCGACAAGGAACTCAAAAATCCTCTCTTTCAACAAACTTTTGTATCATTGCAGCATCTTCGCTGTACTTAAATCTCACAAGCCCTTCATCATATTGTAATATTCTGTAACAGACATATTACCTTGCTTGGTGGCTATGATTTTAGTCTTTATTTCATATGTTTGGACAACATCTTGGACCTTGGAATAGGTCTGTCTAACAGCCTCCCAGATTTCCCTTACTGTTGTAAGAAACATACATGTTCTGCTTATTTCCAGTTGCTTTGAATTCCACAACCAAGAGATGATCATGGAACCTCCTCATCCCAAACTGTAAATCTCAGATCATATTCACTGGGTGCAGAGCCTACTAAATGACTCAGCTTTCCCCTCCATTTCAGGAATGTTTTCACAAGCTTTGACCAAATCAAATAAATGCGCCATTGAGTCTAAATGAGGCTTGTAGATTCTGGTATTTCCCAGATGAATTTTGGGTGGGAACAATATTGGAATCAACATTGGTTGTAGTGATTTCGGAGGCTTCTGATATTTTCTATTAAAGAGAATGAAAATACTGGGTATGGTTTGGTACTGATTCTGCCAGCAATGAAGGTCGTGCAATTCTGGTAATTAGGGCTGAGAAAAAACTGGTTGAAATCACAAGGAAAGAGCATAAGGACCTGCTTGGTAACTCTTCTAGAAAATAGTTTTTTGTTCTTCAGAAAAAAAAAAAAAAAAAACCATGAAAACATGTTTCATAATAAAAAAACAAAACCATTTTCTGTTATTAAAAATGGAAAACAGTTTTTTATTATTAAAAATAGATAACAGTGTATTTTCAGAGAACATCTTTTAGTCATTTTTAATTATTTTCACTTGTTTTCTAAGGGCTATTTTAAAAAATAATTATACAAATATAGAGAATAGTTAAAAATAAGCACTATATATAAAAGTTATTTTTAACATATATTTAAAAATATACAAAATAGATTAAAAACATTTCAAGTTTTCAAATAGAGATTTATTCTACAAGACATCAAAGAATAGTTTTTAAAAACTATTTTCAAGAACTGTTTTTAAAAAAAGTAAAATAGTTTTTAAAAACAGTTACCAAACAAAGCCAAAGGCTCTAATCTGCTCCCATAACTGGGTAACAGATTTTACACAAAGTTATGAACATAAGAAAACAAAATACAAAAAAAAAAGAGAAAAAAAAAAGTTCAATAATTTGAGGAGCAAATAAAGGGAAAATAAGTTTTTCCTTTTCTTGGTCTGATTCATCAACAACATAGTCTTCAAAATACCATAAAAGACTAAAGCAACTCTTGCTAAATAAAATTGTAACTAATAATCCTTTAATACCACCTCTTAAATTGGGGCATATATATTTGTAAGACTTGGCTTGAAACATAGAAAATAAAATAAAAAATCTTTTTAGAGGTTAGAAAAACCTTTTCCACCTGATCGTTGTATTTGATACATGGTATTATCACTTTCTTACTCATCACAACATTTTTAACAAAATGACAGTGAACCTAAATATGCTCACTTTCTCACATGAAGCATCATAGGCTGATTGCCAATGTGAACAACAACCTGATTATCACAATACATAGTCACAACCTCTACAAGAGAAAATCCAAACTCCTATGGAAAATTCTAGATCCACATTAGCTCACACAATATATTAGCCATAGCCCTTTATTATATATTTCGACACTAGATCTTGCAACTAAATTTTATTTTTACTTCTTCAAGTAACTAGGTTACTAAAAACAAAGGTATAATACCTATGTGGACCTCCTATTAGTTGAGGATCTGCCCAATTTGCATCTAAGAAGCTCAGAAAATCACAGATAGAATCACCTTTTTTTGTGGAGCACATTCATACTTATGGTACCTTTGAGATACCTATACCCTAGGATACTAAATAATGTTTCCCAATTAATCTTCTTGGGCGCTTCTATGAACTTGACCCATTGTACTAACAAAAAAGGTAATCACAAGTCTAGTAACTATTGAATAAATGAGTTTAACTAAAGACATGTTGGGAAGAGAAGGTCTGAAAATAATTCACATAATAAGTTTGAGTACAAACCCCTTGGCAACTAATTGGGGCCTTCAATCATTCTATAGTCCCATCTAGATGATACTTGATGGAAAAAACCCATTGACAACCAATAACATCCTTCCTTAGGAGTTAAATTAACAAGCTCCCATGTATCTTTGTTAGAGAGAGCATGCATATCTTTTTCCATTGTCTTCTTTTACCCTAGGTGATTTAGAGTTTCCTAATAAGATTTAGGAATGAAATAGAAGACAAGGCACAAACAAAATATTTAAGAGTAAAGGAGCCCTTGAGACATGGCTCAAGTGGTAAAGGGATGGGGAAGTTTGTGGGAGGTTCCAAGTTTAAGTCCCATGGGGACAAAAATTTACCTATCAAAAAAAAAAATTAAGAGTAAAGGAAAGGTTATATCCAAATATATATAGTAAGAGGACGATGATTACAATTGTGATTATCTTTACTAAGTACAATAGGAAGCTATGGTTCATTAACAACTGAGGAAACTAAGAAAGAAGGTGGTATAGGAACATCCACCAAAGAGCTTGAAGGAGACCGATGTTGAGCTTCATATCTCTCTCTCTCTCTCTCTCTCTCCCCCCCCCCCTCTCTCTCTCTCTCTCTATGTGTCTATCTATCTCTTAAAAATTGATAATAAAAAACAAAAGAAAAATGTGTTTTTAAAGTTTAACTCATCAGATTGTGAACAAACACGTGCACACACACAGACATGCACACTCTTCAAAAAAGAATAATTAAAAGAAATAGAACCAAATGTGTTTTCAAAGCTTAACTAATCAAATCACTAAACGCCTATACACCCATAGATGCACAACCACATACACACACAAACTTTTAAAAAATAATAATTAAAATGATGAGAAAATGTGTCAACCTATGAACACACACTCACTTTCTCTTTCTCTAAAGAAAAATATATAATTATAAAAATAGAAGAAAATGTGTTTCCGAGTTTCAACAAATCCAATTTGTGAACCTACACACACACACACACACACACACACACACACACACACACACATGAAAGCACACCACGCACAAAGGCATGCACAAAAGCACACCACACACATGAAAACACTTCCTCCCTCCTTCCCTATTCCACAAAAATCACCATAGAGCACTCATAAGTAAATAAAACTACTTCAAACCATTGGAAATAGACATTTTTTCAATTATTTGTCACTTCTTCCTTTTTCCCTTTTAAAATCTATAAATAATTTATCAAGGCAGTGCCGAATCATCTCCAACATGCTAAGCTGAAACTATTGATGCCAGTAACTAATCAAAGATTCTGTACAATCAATCAATTGGGTAAGATAACCACAAGAATGGTAGTGGAGTGGCAGTTGAAAAAAATGCAGCACAGCCAAGTCACTCAAATCTCCAGAGGCCAAAATAGAAGACTTGTCAAACAAATTCTTGAAAGAAATTTTTATAACTGGGATGGTAACTTAAGGTAAATGTTGAATTCTATTATGGTAACCTAATTAAACATTGACTATCAATCATATAAGCATGGCCAATTTACATCTAGAAACTCCAGACCAATTCAGTGGCCTGTGACAACCTCTATTAAACACTACTGTTTGTGGTAAGGAGAAACAAAGGAAGATTCTCATAATCCTCATAATGATGATATCACAATGAACGATTATTAAATAGGGGCCTCAAAATAATCCCATTAAAGGAGTTAGAAACCATTATAGAATCATATGAATATAGCTTATCAATGCTTTTCTTTTGTTAGATATATATCTCAGCAATCCAAACAAAATGAGGACAAAATTTATTAAACTGTACAAGTAGGAGATTTTTGTGCATAAAAGAAGTGACTATTTGCTTTTCTTTTAATTCTTGAATGCAACATTGGATTTCTTGATATCAAACTAAAATCCAAGAGATAGCATTAAACAATAAACAAATCACTTTGAAAGAATGCTATACAACCACAGTATTTTCCAGTATCAAATCAAAGCGAGTCAACAGGAGCTCAAGGTGCTTGCTATGAAACTGAACTACAAGGCAAGAATCAAGTACTCTAACAGAACTTTGCATTCTGTTCACATCAGAACTGGCTGAGAATTTCCTAGTTTCTCATATAGAATACATGTAGTGTGACTACTCAGTATTCATACAAAATGGTTGAGGAAGAAATAACCAAAAAGGAAAAGGAAAAGCAAAAGAGCCCTCAATATGAAAGAACTAGAACAAAAATTTTACCTAGAAGCCCAGGGAAAAACCTGGCGGAAGTCGAGGATGCTATATATAAGAGGGACGAATTCGACCTCTTGCCAAAAAGCTATTTAGTACAGTGGGGACTCATTCAGCCAGTTTCATGGGCGGTGGGATTCAGTTAAACATTGAAGTTATTTGGATTCCTTCAAAGCTTCTGATGAGATTCAATAAGCAATGCATTTAGCATGACATGGACAGCAGCTTCATAAACAATCCCATCATAATGCATTCCATCTACAGTACAAGATGTGCCGCAATTCCTACCCAATGACTCAACATCCAGTAATATCAAGGGCCCTCCTCCCCATTGGCGCAATAGCTTACTTTGGTAAAGCTCTCTATCATAAGCAGACAGCATAGCATCACTCATCTTCACCCTCTTCTCTTCTGTATTTAACATTGAGTTTATAAGCCTTGGCATGCCCACCCAAAAGAAGTGAGGCGACCTTATAGACACCGAACCTGACCCTCCTGTTAGGGAGGGGGAGATTGGCGCCAGAGAGACCACCAGATTCCTCAGTAATTGCAGCGAAACCCCATAATCTGATGAGTTGGTGATGTGAAGCATGTGCCACAACCCCGAACCCATCACCAAAACATCCGGGTAATTTCCATTCCGCTTCAACTCCGTCATCAATCCAGTCAAATTTGCGACATAAGGCGCCCAAATGAAATCCAATTTCATCCCAATCTGGCCCATCACAATCTGATAATCGCTGTGCCGTTTGAACAGATCTCCCTTAACCACCTCCATATCATCTGAATCCAAAACCAAACTGAGCAGCGACAGGGCCATCAACCGCGCCTGGGAGTCTCCGGCCACCACAACCCACGAACCATTGAGCAAATCCGAAGCATCCGAGCGGCCGAGCCGCTGGAAGTCGCAGGCGAGCACTGGGGGGGAATTGGCCCAAGCGTAGTCCACAGAAGAATAGTTATCGCTTTTGTGGAGGAAGGAGATGTCGTGAAGAAATGAAATACAGGAATCTCTACTGCTGGTGCGATCGACGGAAGAAGAGAGTGATGAAAGGGCGTCATAAATGGAGGGGAAGTAAGGGGTGAGGTGGACGCCAACGGCGAGGGTGATGAAGAGTGCGCCGCTGAAGAATAGCATTTTGTTGCGGCTGAGGTGCCAACCGGCCATCCCCATGGGCACGAACAGCACCACGCAGGCCGCTAAGACGCCCAATTGGACGCCTCCCACCATTATTCCCCTCTCTTTTTGAGTCAGATCTCCGACTTCTGATCACAAAATTATACCAATGTTTGTGTTTGGAGAAGGGGGAGTTTGGTTGATGACAGTAATGGCACAGCCGCTTTGGAGCTTTTGCCTTTTGCCTTGAAAACCAAGCGTTTTTCCTTTCGCTCTCTCTCTCTCTCTCTCACTCGAGAGCCGACACCCTTCTCTCTCTTTTCCAATACTCCCTACAACACGATTAATGCAATCGAGTAAATGGATAAAAAGTTGTTTAACCATTTTCATTGCTTCGTTTGGTTTCCAGGAAGCACCCAGAACAAAATAGAATGGATCACGGTTTTCACAAGTTAGGTTTTACCATTTATATTATTAGAAAAAAAAAAAAAAAAGATAAAAAGAAAGGAAAAAGTAGAAAGGGAATTATGAAAGAATTCTAGGGTCTGATTTTTGTTAATCTAGATCTCTTGTTTATAGCAATTGAACAAACTAGAATTAAATACAATATTTAACTCTCTACGAGGAATATAAAACGTTTTGTATGGATAATTAGGAGGCCATTCACAATTATCTATACATATTTATAACACCCCCTCTTAAATGACCATCACTATCAAAAAATAATTAGGTAAACTTTAATTGTTAGAACTGCTTCTTTAAATAACTTGTTAGCAAAACCTAATAGGATAAAATTTAAATGAAGGGAAAAAAGAGCACAACATACTAACATTCTATGATGATACTCGCCCTCATGATAACATGGTTATGTTGTCTTTAATGGTTCAATGTTAAGGATCTTTGAGTTGGTGTATTCCGATTTAATATTTGAACTTCTTGAATGTTGTAGTAGGTAGAACTTTTTATGAATAAGTTTGTTGGATTATCACTTTATCTTATTTGTTGAATTTCGACTTCACCACTCTTTTGAAGCTTATGTGTATAAAAGAACTTTGGTGAAACATGTTTTGTTTGATCACCTTTAATATATCCCTCTTTGAATTTTACAATACATGCAACATTGTCTTCATGTAATGCTATTGAAGTGTCTTTGACAGAGGATAATTCATAAGACTCTTGAATATGGTTTATCATAAATCTTAACCATACACATTCACAACTGGCTTCATGAATTACCAATATTTTTGAATAATTTAAGGAAGTGACTACCATTGTTTACTTAACCGATCCCCATGATATTGTAGCACTCTCACAAGTAAATACATATCTTGTCTAAGATGAAGCTTGATGAGGATTGGAAGATATCTTGCATTTGTATACCCAATAAATTACGATTTTGATTCTTTTGAATAATATAACCTATGCCACTTGTGACATGAAGATATCTCAATATATGTTTAATATTGTTCCAATGTCTTTTAGTTAGGGCAGAATTGTGTCTTGCTAGTAAATTGACATAAAAGGCTATGTTTGGTCTAGTACAATTTGTAAGATATATCAGGACACCAATTACACTAAGATATGGTATTTCTAGATCAAGTAATTTTTCATTTTCTTCTTTAGGACGAAACAAGTCTTTTTCACTTCAAATGAACAAACAACCACAGGGGAATTGAGTAGATGCAATTTGTCCATATAAAAGCGTTTTCATACTTTCTTTGTATGTGCCAACTAATGGACAAATACGTCATTTGAACAATACTCAATTTGCAAGCCAAGACAATATCTTGCTTTTCCCAAATCTTTCATTTCAAATTCCTTTTTTAAATAATCGATTGTTTTTATGAGCTCTTTAAGAGTTGTTATAAGATCCAAATCATCCATATATATTGCAAATTATAAACCTAATTTTTTATTTCTTAATGAAAACACACGAGCCAATTGAATTATTCACATACCCTTCTTTTAACAAATACTCACTTAAATGATTATACCACATGTCCCAATATTGCTTTAATTTATATAAAGATCGTTGTAATTTGATTGAATACATGTTTCAAAGCTTTGAATTAGTTGATTTAAGCAATTTGAATCCTTCAAGGATTCCCACATATATGTTAGTATATATGGATCCATATAAATAAGTTATAACATTCATAAGATGCATATCTAATTCTTGAGAGATTGTTAAGCTTATTAAGTATTGAAATTTAATTATGTCCATTACGAGGGAATGCGTTTCCGCATGGTCTATACCAAGTCTTTGGGAGAAACCTTGAGCAAAAAGTCATGCTTTATATCTTGTAATTTCATTATCTTCATTACATTTTCACACAAAGACCATATCCAATAGGCTTGATGTTTTATGGTGTTTGAAATACAAGTCCAAATACCTCTCGTTTTGCTAATGAGTTAAACTCTCTTTGGATTGCTTCTTTCCATTTTGGCTAATCATTTCTCTTTTTTCATTCATTCATAGTTTGTGGTTCTTGATCTTAATTATTTCTCATGATGTCCATAGTTGCTTAGAAAGCAAATATATTTTCAATGATAATGTTACTACAATTCTTTGTTTCTCCCATGTGACTCATTAAGATATTTTCAGTTCTAGGTACCGACATCTCTTTAAGGGGCCTTGATCAATTTATGTCTCTTTAGGGGCTACATGTTTATCAAGTTGGGTCTCATCATTTGTTTCTACTAACCCTTTCATATTTGTAAGCTCTTTAAGAGTACCAGGCCTTTCATATGTTGTTTCTAATGTTTTTCTTTTTCTAGGAACTATATCCTTGGAGCCAATATGTCTAGCATGCCTCAAGTGCTTCTTGGATTCACTTGCCATGACATTCTCCAATTGTCTTACAAGGACATCAATACGTGTTGGGGTGTTCATAGCTGTTATATATGTGACTTTGTTACTTTCTTTATATTTATGAAGGTATTAGGTAACTGATTTACAAGTCCTTACAAATGAATAATTCTTTGAACTTCTAGTCCACATTGCCTTGTACTAGGATCAAGAAAAAGGCAAGAAGGATACATTCCACATAATGTCTTGTCATTCTTCTAGAATTGACTTGTCTCTCCCTAATAGAAGGAAAACATCTTCATCAAAATGACAATTCGTAAAGTGGGTAGCGCACAAACATCACTAATTAAAGGTTCAAGATAATTGATAATGAATGAAGAATTAAAACTAACATATATACCAAGTTGATGTTGAGGACCTAAGTTAGAATGTTGAGTTGGAGCAATGGGAACATAGACAACATAATCGAAAATATGTAAATATGAAACATTTGATTGGTAACCTAAAACAAGTTGTAAATGTGAAATTCATGATTAGTTGTAGGATGAATCCAAATTAAAGTTGCAGCATGGAGAATAGCATGTTCCCAAGCAAACAGAGACAAATTTTTTCTTAAGAGTAACAGTCTTGTAATCAATAGTAAACACTTAATAAGAGATTCAACTAATCCATTTTGAGTATAAGTATGAGCAACAAGATTCTCAACACCAATACCAACTGACATTCAATAATCAAGGAATGTTTAAGAGAAGAATTCACCAGTATTATCAAGATGAATTATCTTAATTGGATGATAAAGAAATTGTGGTTTAAGTCAAATTATTTGAGCAAGTAATCTGGTGAAGTGAACATTTCTAGTTGAAAGAAGACAAACATGAGACCAATGAGTTGAGACATCAACTACAACTATAAAATAAGGAAAAAATCCACTAGGTGGATGAATAGGCCTATAAATGTCTCCTTGAATGCATTTTAGAAAGGCAAATGATTTAGATACAACCTTGGTAAATGATGGTCTAATAATTAATTTACCTTATGAGCAAGTAACACAATTGTAATCATTAGGCATTAGTTCTTTAAGGATGCCCAATTTTTTTATTTATTTATGATACGATGCATCATAGAGAATCACGAATGACCAAGGTGTTCATGCTAAAGCATAAAATTTTTTGAGTCATAAAACTTCTAGTTCATGACAACATGTGATTCAATGGGGTCTAATACTTGTCTAATATAACCCACATGAGTAAGAAGGAAGTTTTTCCAATATATGTTTTCTCCTAGAAATAGCCAAAGAAGATATTCATTACTACCATTATTCGTAGTTACAATATGATATCCATTTTGACGAATATCCTTGAAACTAAGAAGATTTTGGTTGGAATTAGCATAATAAAGATCATCATTGATGTAGATTTTGGTTTCACTAGGCAAAACAATAGTAACTCTTCTGAATCTTAGAATCAAGTCGATAAAACCTAATATGATATTAATATTAGACTTAGCTAATGTTAAGTTAGAAAAATATTTTTTATCACGAAGGATTTTGTGTTGTGGCACAATTTGCTAGACATGCATTTACATTGGATGTCGTGTGATTTATCAATGCATGAGAAGGATTCATATGCCTTCGAATAGAAATAATGAAAAGAATTTAGATATGAAGTGATCATATATAAAAATAAAATATAAAATAAATAGTAAACAATGTATATTATAAATAATATGTTCAAATGAGGATAACACAGTAAAACAATTAGCAAAGAATTAAATAAGAACCTAACATTTAATCATTACAAACATTTTCATCACCAATTTGATGGTCAATTTTTCCACTAGGATTCTTAAAGAAGTCTAAATGAGTTAAGTTCACTAAGTTATCACCCTCATTAAAGTTCATTTTAACCTCATTTCCTTTTGCTTTTATCTAATGAAAATTTAAACAGCATAGGATCACATGTAGACATTTAAGCATGCATTGAACGGTAAAAAATGAAAACGGTTACCTTGGTTGATGCCGTGAAAAGCCATTTCTTCCCCACTAGTATCCAAGAAGCTACTCCAGTGCTTGATGGTGTGAGAATTAGGGTTCAATGAACTCTTCCCTTCTTCCCCAAAATTCAGTCCAAATTTCGTGCTCTCCTGTGTGTGCAGTGCGTGCCCTCAAGAAGGAAGGAAAAACTACCTTCCAACATGCACTTATCTTTCTCTATATATATAAATAAATTCATATATATATATATTACACATTTCACACATTATTTGGACCACTTGACTTAATGGGCCAGTCAAGTGAATTAGGGTGAGCCCATAAAAAAATCAAGCAACAATATGTGTCTAATCCCATTATGGACCACAATGTGAAAATAAAATAACACTAATTTATGGCATTATCAAATTGATTATGTAAGTCCACACATAAAAAATTCCAACAATCTCCCACTTGGACTACATAATCAAACATTACAACATACACATAATCATAAATCAATGTTTCATAGAATCTCATCAAAATAAATAATCAAAAGCGATCATACATACTTTATTGCTTGATTCACAGGGAAATATACAATAGTAGCAATCCTTCCAACAAGACCATAATATTACAATACCAAAAGTGGCTCCCACTAACTTAATGCAACCTAGGCTTCCAACAACCCCATTTGAGATACATGTTCATGAAACACAACTATGGGTAAGCCTTTTGTTAGTGGATCCGCCAACATACCTTTTGTTGACATGTACTCAATATCAATAAGAGACTTTGCCACTTTCTCTTTAACAAAATAGAACTTTACATCAATATGCTTGGAGCGAGAAGTACTCCTAGTATTCTTAGAGAAAGCAACAGCTGCAGAATTATTACAAAATAATTTCAGCGGTTTAGAAATGGAGTCAACAACTCCCAAAGCTGAAATAAAATTCCGCATCCATATAGCATGACAACAAGCCTCATAACATGCCACATACTCTGCCTCCATAGTTGAGGATGCTGTAATGTTTGCTTGACACTTTTCCAAGATACAACTCCTCCTGCCATCACAAAAATATAACCCATAGTGGATTTCTTATCATCTATGCAACCAGTAAAATCAGTATCACAAAACCCAACTACATCAAGTATGTTGGTGTGCCAATATGTCAACATTAAGTCCTTAGTTCCTTGCAAATACCTAAGGACCTTCTTAGCAACTTTCCAATGTTGACTCCCAGGATTGCTCAAGTACCTTCCCAACATGCCCACAACAAAAGCAATATCAGGGCGTGTACATACTTGAGCATACATAAGGCTGCCAACCAAAGATGAATAAGGAATGGTTCTTATTTCTTCTCTCTTATCATCATTGTGAGGACACTGAGCCTTTGAAAACTTATCACCCTTCACAATTAGCGCTCTAATAGAACTACAGTTGTGCATATTGAACCTCTTCAATATCTTCTCAATATAGGTTCTTTGAGACAATTTAAACACCTCATTAGCCCTATAATGAAGAATCTTTATGCCCAAATAAGAAGCCTCACCAAGATCCTTCATGTCAAAATGGGTTGACAACATGTGCTTTGTCTCAATCAACAAGTCAGAATCATTTGATCCGAGTAGTATATCATCAACATATAAAACAAGAAATATGTAACTACTCCCATTGACCCTCAAATATATGCATCTGTCAACCATTTTGGGTGATAATACTATCAAACTTCAAATACCACTGCCTCGAAGCCTGTTTAAGACCATAAATTGACTTATTGAGCTTGCAAACTAAATCTTCCTTTCCAACTTCTGCAAAACCAATAGGTTGCTCCATATACACGTCCTCATCCAGATCACCATTCAAGAAAGCTGTCTTGACATCCATCTGATGTAGCTCCAAATCAAAATGAGCTACTATGGCCATAATCACTCTAAAAGAGTCATTGGTCGACACAGGTGAGAAATTTTCTTTAAAATCAATTCCTTCTCTTTGACTACCTTTAACCACAAGTCTAGCTTTGTATCTCTTTATTTGCCCTCTAGAATCACGTTTGGTCTTAAAAACCCACTTGCATCCAACTGGTTTACAACCATGTAACAATTCGACCAAATCCCAAACACCATTCATATACATAGAGTTCATTTCATCATCCATGGCTTCTTTCCAAGAAGTGAACTGAGGACAATGAATTGCTTCTTGATAAGTGACTGGATTAGAAGCATCACAACCATCATACTCATGCTCCTGCAAATAGATCATGTAATCATCTAAAATAGCCGGCCTACGAACCCTCTATGATTTTCTCAAAGGAAACCCATCAACAACAGTACCATCAATAGGAATGTCAGGTTCCACTTGATCACCACGCTCTCCTTGATTAGTGGTTGGCTGTTGGACAATAGGAATATCCACATTTGGAACATAAGATGTAGGAAAAGGAATCACAACATGCTCTTCTCCAAAAGGTATCTCACGAGGCACAAAACTGGCATCAACATTAACTTCATCCTCAAAGTATACAACCCTGTTTGACTTAATGATCCTAGTGGTATGAGATGGACAATAAAATTTGGAACCCCTTGATCCAATGTAATAACCAACAAAGAAACCATTGATGGTTTTAGGATCAAGTTTCTTTGACTGTGGGTTGTATGGTCTAACCTCAGCCTTACATCCCTAAACATGAAAATGATGAAGGCTTGGTTTCTTCCCTGACCATAACTCATAAGGTGTCTTAGGCATAGACTCTTTGATAGACTTATCCATTGTGTATTTCATCACCATCAAACAACTCATATTGGAGTGCTCCCATTTATCATAAAATGATCTTTCATCTGCAGAGCTCACATCAGTGGGCCTACTTGGCTCATCAACCCTCAAAGCTAAGTCCAGATTTTGCAAAGTCATATGCACGTTGAAAGACTCAAACCATTCCTCAAAATTGTTTCCAGTTAGAGGTTTGATGGCAGACAATTGCAGAGTAATACCAGGATTGCTAGTAGCTGGAAAATAGCAAAATTAAACAATATGCATGTTATTACAATATCATGCATTTACTAGTCTCCAGAATTTCTCAATGTACCAACAGCTTGGAATTTTAAAATTCCACAGCGGTAAGGACAATTAATTAAATATCATTACCAAGATGTACTAATTTTATTACCGAAAGGGCAAAGAAAATTAGTACGGTTCATAATATATAATTAATTTCCTTCACCAATCCAAACATCCCACCAAGTATTATTATCATCAATAGGACAATCACAATACCTGTATGGACCTTAGTAATCACAATAATAGAACAACCAACAGTGGGAGATAAAATATCTCAACATAGACAATTTGACACATATAAGATCACAATAGGCAACCACATATATATTCATTATTGTCATGATAAATTCAAAATATATCAATTTTCACAACTTGACACACTTGGAATTGCGATAGGCAATCATATAAGTGTTTTTCATTGCCACAATAAATTGAAATATTTAGCAAAATTGGCCTAGGACAACATTATTGGTATAAGATAAAAATTATACCATAAAGAATAATAATAATAATAATTGTCCCAATAAAGTCAAATTTAATAAATGCATAATAATTCTAACATATGCATAATCAATCCAAGAATACCAAGACAACAAAAAAAAAAAAAATTGTTTTTTTTTTTCGATGACGTCATCAAGTCACTGTTCATCTTCTCCAGCTGAACACGACCTGGTTCTGGAATTTTTTTTTTCCTTGTTCGGCCAAAATTTTGTGCATTTTTTGACGAAAACACTTAGTTTTCCATCCTCAAACATCAATCCTTCAATCTAATCCAAAAAATTGCACAAAAACTGCATAATAGGAAGAACCAAAGCAAACCCTAATTTTCGAAATCCCATCAAATGAGCTCCAAAAACCAAAGAAAATGATGGGTTTTGCTCCAAACAATATTCTCTACAAGTCTCTAATAACAATCGGGCTTGAAAACCAAGAATCAATTCCAAACGAAAAAAACTCCAAAAAAATGGCTTCCAATCAGAAAATAGGAAACCCAAAAATTAACCAAAAATTGCAACTCAAATGTCCTCCATGCTTGCTCTGATACCAATCGATGAAAATTTAAATAGCATAGGATCACATGTAGACATTTAAGTATGCATTGAACGGTAAAAAATGAAAACGGTTACCTTGGTTGATGCCGTGAAAAGCCATTTCTTCCCCACTGGTATTCAAGAAGCTACTCCAGTGCTTGATGGTGTGAGAATTAAGGTTCAATGAGCTCTTCCCTTCTTCCCCAAAATTCAGTCCAAATTTCGTGCTCTCCTGTGTGTGCAGTGCGTGCCCTTAAGAAGGAAGGAAAAACTACCTTCCAACATGCACTTATCTCTCTCTATATATAAATAAATTCATATATATATATATATTACACATTTTGCACATTATTTGGACCACTTGACTTAATGGGTCAATCAAGTGAATTAGGGTGAGTCCATAAAAAAATCAAGCAACAATATGTGTCCAGTCCCATTATAGACCACAATGCAAAAATAAAATAATACTGATTTATGACATTATCAAATTGATTATGTAAGCCTACACATAAAAAATTCCAACATTATCAAGACTTGATAAAGATTAACCAATTTTTTTGAAGTATGATAGGTATATGACCAATGCCCTTTCATATCACATCTATAGCATTCATTCACATGAGTATTTTACTTTGTGATTCTACCCCATTTTCAGGTCATGCCTTTGAATTATTTCACTTTTGATGGTTTGAATTGTTTTTTCTACTCTAAAAATGACTATAACCACC
Source organism: Vitis rotundifolia (assembly GCA_030254885.1). Lineage (NCBI taxonomy): Eukaryota > Viridiplantae > Streptophyta > Magnoliopsida > Vitales > Vitaceae > Vitis > Vitis rotundifolia. The sequence continues at coordinate 10,074,351 of CM058154.1, forward strand.
ATGGTGCCAAGAATTGTGTCTACCATGATCACTATCACAACCACTTCCTTGACCTCAATCTTGCCCATGTCCATGTCCACATCCATGTCCTAGAGCTTGGACAAATGTGGCATTGACTTTAGGCAATGACATAGATCTAGTAGGATAAGATTGATGATTTTTTAGTAAAAGCTCATTATTTTGTTCATCCACAAGATGACATGAAATTAATTTAGAATATTAGGTGAAATGATGCTCTCAAAATTGTTACTACAAGAGCACATACCATAAATGTCTTTTCAAGCATATCTTCTTCATTGACTTTTTCTCCACGAAACTTTAATTGTAAGCTAATTTTGAATAAAACCTAGTTATAGTCACTCACAAACTTGAAATCTTATAATCTCAAGTGCATCTAATCATAGTGTGCTTTTGGAAGGATTATAGTCTTTTAGTGGTCATATCATTCCTTTATATTATTTCAAAGGATGAAAGGATCATTGACCGTAAGGTATTCGCATTTTAATCCATGATCAATGTGATAGCGAAGGAATATTAAAGCTTTAATGCGATCCTATGAGGATGTGTCATTTCTTTATTTAATGGTCTTTCCAAAATTCATTACATCTAGGTAAATGCATCTAGAACCTAAGATATTAAAGCTTTTAATCCTTCATCAATGTGATGACAAAGGAATATTAAAGCTTTGATGCAATATTGTGAGGATGTATCATTTCCTTCTTTAATGGTTTTTCTAAGATTCATTACATCTAGATGAATTTCAGCATTCAAAACCCAAGATAAGTAGTTTTTGCCTGAAATAAAGAGAACAATAAACTTAAGCTTTGTAAGGTTTGACATTATCTAAAAACTATATATGAAATAATTTAATTAGAAAATATTTCAATTTTATCGAAATAAATAATAAATAATTTAATAAAATAATTTAACAATATTTCATCAAGTAAATAATATTTAACCAATAAAAATACAATGATTTAAGATGTTGCTATATTTTATTGTCAGTTATAAATATGGTAAAAAGAAATGCATGAGTAGTAGGTGGTATTAATGAAATAGAAATTAAGAATTAATAGTTTTCATAACTTCTGACTATGGATAATTTTGTTGTAACAAAAATGAGTAAATTTGTACATTGTTTCAGGCTATGAACTATTCATTGTGTAGCTTTTGACTAAACAATTTTGTTTTGTATAACTTCCAATCATACAATATAATTAAAAGGAATTAAGAATTACATATATAGCTTCTAGCTATGTTTTTGTAACTTTGTAATTTCCCATATAACTTCTAGTTATAAGGATTTTACATATTTTTCATAACTTCTAGTTATGATTTTTTTTTTTTCATAATTTCTAGTTATAAAAAAAAAATAAATAAATAATATTTGCATATGTTTATCTATTTAAATAAGATAAATGAAATAGAAAATAAAAGTGTATTTTTATCATATATAAATGAAATAGACAGTAAAAATGTAATTTTATCATATAACTTTTACTTAATACAGAAGAGATCTTTTATAAGAGTTTTCTTTTATAGAAACTCTTCATAGTGATAATGTATTAGAAAAGAAAAAAAGAAAAGCAGTAGAAGAAAAGTTATGAAAGAACTTTAAGATGTGATTCTCATTTATTTAGGGCTCCTATTTATAAGAGTTGGAAAAATTAGAATTAAAAATAATATTTAATTCTTTACAAGGAATATCAAAAGTCTTTATGGATAACTGTGATGTCATTCACAATTATCTCTACATGTTTATATATATATATATATATATAGAAGAAAAGTTATGAAAGAACTTAAAGACGTGATTCTCATTGATTTAGGTTTCCTATTTATAAGAGTTGGAAAAATTAGAATTAAATATAATATTTAATTCTTTAAAAGGAATATCAAAAGTCTTTATGGATAACTGTGAGATCATTCATAATTATCTCTACATGTTTATATATATACCATAGACACCCAAGATGAGGTAATATGCAATGAAAACATAAATTATGCCAAAACTCAAAATCAAATAAGAGAAATTGGAAATAAAACACAAAGATATTTAACAAAGAGATTTAAAGAAAATGAACTTAAAACTTGTATTACATAAACTTGAAAATTATATAACTTCAACACATACTTATAAGGAGAAACGATATCTTATAATGGAAATGATAGGAAAGCTTTTAAGAAAGCTTTGGTTTGAGAGGCTTACATCTTGAGAGAGAAAAAAAAGAGCTTAAGGTGGAAATTGGAAAATGAATGGTGCTTAAAAATGAGGAACGAGCCTCCTTAAATAGCAAAAAAAAAAAAAAAAAAAAAAATCTTAAATAGTACAAAGCAGGCGATAGGTCACTGTGGACTTTTGACTTCAGTTGTGAATAGTAACCATTTATAATGTGAATAGTGAATAGTAAAATGACTTTTACTGTAACACTTTTGACTTTTGATGTTCAAATCTTGTTTTCGGTGGATTACTGTGTGCTATATGATTGCCCGGAAACTTGAACTGTAGTTTCACATGTGAGGAACAAGCTTACTTTTGGTGCTGAATTATCTTAAAGTTGTCGGTGGAGAATCCCAATGCAAATAACATGTTTGAACAACTTAGCTATCTTAATATCTTCAAATGGTGAAGAAAATGCTTATTTTGATTTCCAAATGGTAGGAAGGATGCCTTTGTAGTCATCACCATTATTCGGAAGATAGTTTGAGGTAGAATCATTTGATTTAGCATAAGAGTTTTCCTGATAAAAACTTGAGCTACTTTTGTCAAGGATTTTCTGGAATTCCTAAGGAGTTTTAGTTATAGCAAGCATGACTTGAAGCTATTGTTTCTTAAGAAGAAATTGGGACATGTCATTAGAGGTTGAAGGTTGTGATGGATGCTTAAAAAAATATTGCTTAATGGCATGCACAGAGGCATCATTTTTTAAAGCATCCCACAATTTAGTCTTAAAGGTCCTTCCAAGGGTTGGAAAAGCTGCTGATTCATCTACCATAATGATATAATCCCATTGGACTATCCAAGTAAGACCAAATTCGCTAAAAAGGAATAGCAATGGGGGAAAAGCCGATAGTTCTCTTAGGGCAACAAATGAACTTTTGAATAGCTCAAAGCCATCCAAGATGGGTTTTAGGAGGATCTTAATAGTTCAACCAAAATAAGTTTACCAATTATGAACCAAAAGGGGAAAGAAAGTATATCCATGAATGATGGAAATCCTTGTTTTGGATAAGAAAAACATTAAACTAGGCTCTTGGTAATCCCAATTGTTGAAAAATCTTGGTTTTGAAGGCTTAGAGAATTCCCTTGAAAAATTTGGGTTCCCACCCCATTGCTTAATTGTGAGAATTTTGAAGAAATGACTAGTAGAAAATGCCAAATCCAAGTTGCTATACTTATCAACATTAGGCTTAATTTTAACTGAACCAATATTCACAAGGCTATGTTATTAAAAATCTCTTGATTTCAAAATATCACCAGATGGATGATGAAAATTTTCATGAAAAGCTTTTGTAGCTATCTCCCTAGGGTTTTCATTAAAAAACTCTCTCTTAATAACCATAATAGGATGATTGAGATTCTTTTTCCAATAATGTGATTTTGAAGAAAGAGGTGTGAAGTTGGTAGCCACCACAATCTGCTTGTTTGAAAAAGTTGAGCTTGATACTAAGTCCTTTTGAGATGGATTAGCCTTAGTAACTTGCTTAAAGGTTTGAGACCCTGTAGTAGCTGGAAATTGTGTAGCCTTGACTGGTTTAGAAGGATCTAAAGGGTCATAGTACAAGGACAACATCTTGTTAGGTATAGGGCCAAAAGGAGAGGGAATGAAAGAAGAATGAAGTCTTGCCTCTTCCTCTTCCAATTCAACTTGTTGACTCTAAAGCATTTCATGGGGAGAAGGAACTTGATTGGTTTTAGAAGACTGGGACTTTGGTGGTTTATTAGTGGTGTTAGGAGGTTGGGTAGCCTTTTTAGGGGTCATGATCCCGTGAATCCTACAAAATCCACGAGTTAAGAAATCAGGGATTGAGTTATTTTCTCCTTTAATATACTTATTTTGAAAATGAAAATTACTTAAAATAGCTTGCCACCTTGTAAAAATATGCTTAGAAGCTATATTCTTAGCATTTTTTTGTAAAACTGAGTTTGTAGATTTGCAATCAACTTTGCACAAAAACTCTCGATTCAAAATATTATCTTGAAATTTTGAAATGCATAAAATAATGCATAAAATCTCATTTTTGATGGTGTTGTAGTTGAGTTAGGCATTATTCTAGGGTTCTGAAGTAAATGTATCAATCTCTTTTGGTTACCATTCTTTTGCTTAAGGATCCCACCATAACCTATATCTGATGCATCAGTCTCAACAATCTTAAAGGCTTCAAGGTCAGCTAGGGCTAGACATGGTAGAGTCTTGAATCTAGACTTAATAGTTTGGACAAACTTATTAAGATGTTTCCAATGTTCTTCTACGGATGTAGAATAAGCTAAAACATCATCAATGTAGACAATGATGAAATTTGAGAACTGGTTAAAGATCTCATTCATTATGTTCTGGAATTCTAAAGGGGCATTCTTAAGACCAAAGGGCATTATGTTCCATTCATAATGTCCAAAGGGTACCATAAAGGTTGTCTTATGCCTGTCTTTTTTTGCAATTTGGATTTGCCAAAATCTTGATTTCATATCAAACTTAAAAATAACCTTAGACTTAACTAACCTTTAGAGGAGGTTTTTCGTATTTGGAATAGGATACCTAATCCATCTTAATGCATCATTAAGAGGCTTGTAGTTGATGACTAGTCTAGGTGTTATTTTTTCTAATTCAGCTTGTTTTTGAACATAGAAGGTTGAACAACTCTAAGGGAACTTAGACTTTCTTATCAACTTCTTATCAAGAAGATCTTGGATCTCCTTTTCATAATAGCTTAATAATTCCTTATTCATCTGGATGGGTTTGGCTTTAGTGGGAATATTTTTCTCACTAAAATCTAGTTCATAAGGTAACTTTACCTCTTGTTGCTTCCTATGCCAAAACACATTAGGAATGTTAGAGCAAACTTCTCTAACAATCTTATTCTTAAATCTTTCTATTGCATCTTGAGTTTTCTTAACTTTTAATTGTTCTTCAATTCTTATAAGATTAATTTCTTGTCTTAAAATGTTAACATTGATTTTCCTTAGCCTTAATCACTTGATCCTTTAAAGTATTTATATTGCTTTCATCATGTGGATTAGTGAATTGAAATAGAATTTCCTTATCTAAGAGTGTTGTTCTTAGACCTTGGTCATTTACTCTAATAGGGTAGATAGAGTTTAAAAATGGTACTCCTAGAAGAACTTTTTCCTTCAAGTCTCTAACTGGGATGAAGGTTTGCTTAATACAAATGCCTTGGTTACAAATGTGAGCATTTGACACCTTATAATTAATGGTAAGTCTTTTACCATTGGCTCTTGAAAGCAACCGCTTAGTTTTCTCATAAAACTGGGTTGGTACTAGACCTTCTTGTATGCAATTCAAAGCTGCTCTTGAATCAATCAAAGCAATAATATTAAGGACAAACTTATCCTTGATTACTATAGTTAGTGAGACTTTCCACATTTGGAAAATAACCTTACTAACAATATTCAAGTATGAATTTGTTGCTTCATCATTAACTTGTGAAGATTTTGGAACCTCTTCAAGGTTTCCTTGGTTAACAACAATTTTGTTGATCTGGTCTTAGAGGTTTGTAAAACCTAAGCTTGTGAATTGTCTTAAATCTTGAATTTTCTTCTTATACTGTCTTATTTCTTCTTGAAGATCCTTAATATGTTAAGTCTTTGGAAAACTTATGATTAAATCTTGTTAAAATTTCATTTAGATTATAAAGGTTTACTGTCTTCTTAACTTCTTGCTTATAGATGGATTTCTTAAAGACTTCAAAGAGTTCTTGCTTAACTTTTTCATCTTTTAATTTTCTTAAGACATCTCAAACTAACTCTTGTTCTTGGCTTATGACGTTTATAGTCTTAAAATGGCAATCAAAATTGCCCTTAATACAGTCATCCTGATCACTAGATGTTTGACTTGAAGTCTCTTCATTAGTATCTAGTTGATTAATATCATCTTCATTTTCTGAACTAGTCATTGATTCAGATTCTAAGGAGCTTAACAATACTTCGTAAAACATATCCTTTAAATCTTCTAAAACATTTAAGTTATCAATTTTCTTCATAACCTTACAATTTTTCTTATAGTGGCCTACCTTACCACACTTAAAACAAAATGGGTTAGATTGTGAAGGGGTTTCTAGTTTTTTCTTAGCTTTCTTATTCATCCTTCTTTAGATGTGTCTTGATCTTTTAGTTTCATTCATTTTATGCCTACTCGGAATTCTTCTCTTGTTGTGGTAGTATTTTTCCTTACTAGACTTTCTTGTTACTTGTCTTTTCTTTCGTTGCTTAGAGGGAGGCTTGGTTTTCTTTTGACTAAATCCAAACTGACTACATAATGTACCAAACTCATTCTTGTAGATCTTTTGTTCATTTTTCATTTGTTGCTTAAGCTTAAAGTCATTGCACAGGCTTATTTCTTTTGTTGTAACAATGCTTATGATTTCTCCAAAAGTTAGCTTATTATAAGGGATTTGACCATTAAATTATTTCCTTATCTTAATCCTAATCTTTTCAGAGAAAAGTCTAGGTAATCTTGAGATGAATTTTTGTTCCCAGAAAGATTGATTACAGTTTGGCCTTAACATGAATTTGGTTAGGAATATGTCTCTATACCACCTGAAGTCTAACAATTCTCTCCAAGAAAAAGAGAGTTTTGATGATGATTTAGGCTTGGAGACCTCTATGGGAAAATTATAAATTGAAGATATAAGGCAACAAGAAGAAATTGGAGAGGATCCCAAGAAAGAAGAATCACCTTTGGCTTTACCTCCTCCTCAACAAGTGCAAAGTGAATCAAGCCAAGACCTTCCTAAAGATTGGAAGTTTGTCATCAACCACCCACAAGATCAAATTAGAGGTAATCCATCTAGTAGGGTAAGAACTAGATCATCTCTTAGAAATATTTGCAATAACCTTGCTTTTATATCTCAAATTGAACCTAAAAATATAAATGATGCTCTAGTTGATGAAAATTGGATGATTGCTATGCAAGAAGAGTTAAACCAATTTGAAAGAAGTGAAGTATGGGAATTAGTGCCAAGACCTCAAAATCAAAGTGTTATTGGAACTAGATGGGTCTTTAGAAATAAAATGGATGAAAATGGCATAATTGTTAGAAATAAAGCAAGATTGGTAGCCCAAGGTTTTAATTAAGAAGAAAGGATAGATTATGAAGAAACCTTTGCTCCCGTAGCTAGATTGGAAGCCATAAGGATGTTACTTGCCTTTGCATGTTTTAAAGACTTTGTTTTATATCAAATGGATGTGAAAAGTGCTTTCTTAAATGGCTTAATAAATGAAGAAGTTTATGTAGAACAACCACCCGGTTTTCAAAGTTTTAACTTTCCTAATCATGTTTTTAAACTTAAAAAGGCACTTTATGGTTTGAAGCAAGCACCTAGAGCATGGTATGAAAGATTGAGTAAATTTCTTTTGAAAAAGTGTTTTAATATAGGAAAAATTGACACAACTCTTTTCATAAAAATCAAAGAAAATGACATGCTCTTGGTGCAAATATATGTTGATGATATCATTTTTGGAGCTACTAATGTCTCTCTTTATGAAGAATTTTCTAAATGCATGCATAGTGAGTTCGAAATGAGCATGATGGGAGAACTCAACTTCTTCCTTGGACTTCAAATCTAGCAACTAAAGGAAGGAACCTTCATCAATCAAGCAAAATATATAAAAGATCTACTCAAAAGGTTCAACATGAAAGAAGCCAAACCAATGAAGACTCCAATGAGCTCATCTATCAAGCTTGATAAGGATGAGAAAGGTAAATCCATTAACTCAACTATGTATAAAGGCATGATAGGTTCTTTACTATATTTGACCGCTAGTAGACCTGACATCATGTATAGTGTATGCTTATGTGCTAGATTTCAATCTTGTCCTAAATAATCTCACTTAAGTGCTGTAAAACGAATCCTTAGATGCTTGAAAGGGACAATGGACATAGGTTTATGGTATCCCAAGAGTGATAACTTTGAATTAATTGGATTCTCGGATGCCGATTTCGCTGGTTGTAGGGTTGAAAGGAAAAGCACTAGTGGCACTTTTCATTTCTTAGGACTCATGGCATAGTAAGAAGCAAAATTCGGTAGCCTTGTCAACGGCGGAAGCCGAATACATAGCAGCCGGTTTGTGTTGTGCACAAATCCTTTGGATGAAACAAACACTTAGTGATTTCAATTTGCTTTTTGACCATGTACCTATTAAATGTGATAACACTAGTGCCATAAACATTTTAAAAAATCCCATGCAACACTCTAGGACTAAGCATATAGAGATTAGACACTATTTTCTTAGAGACCATGCACAAAAAGGTGACATTACACTTGAATTTGTAAGCACAAAAGATCAACTTGCCGATATTTTTACAAAACCTCTAAGCGAAGAGCAATTTGTCGATATTAGAAGACAACTAGGGGTGATTTCTTTATGATCAAATGATTGCTTAATGAATTCTTGTTGAATATACCTTATGATTGCATGAATTTCATATCATACACATCATATAGAAATACTCTTAGGAAAAAGGTCAATTTTTCACCAAAAATCAAAATTCCTTTGGCATTGGACATCAAAAATTGGGGATTTCAACTGAAAAGGGCAAGGGGAGGATCATGAGACAAGAAAAAGCAAAAAAAAAAAAAAAATCGAAGCGTTGATCATTGACCGTTGACCAAGCGGTCGACCGGTTAGGGGAATCGGTCGACCAGTTCGTCGGGGCTGAGAATTTAAAGAGCCTCCCGCGCTTCATTTTCTCCACTGTTTTCCTCTATTCCTTGAAGACTCTTCACATTCCAGCTTCCAGAAACCATTTTGGGCAAGTTTTTGGACCGATTTCAGGCTTTGGAGTAGTTTTCGGGACGTTTTTGAGGCTAAGGCTTCGGATTTTCTAACCTAGGGTTTGCGTTTTGGGACTGATTCTTCTCTGACCGCGTGCCTCAGCTAGTTTCGGCTACATTTCCGCACACCCAAGGCTTCTAGTTGGGATTCTTTCTCTCTTGGTTGGGTTAGTTCTCTCATTCAGCTTCATTTCTTCCATTTCTATTCTTCGGATGGCACCTAAGAGAGAGACGGGTGCTTCTAGGACTCAGGGCAAGCGCCCTGCCGAGCCATCTTAGCCTGAGCAAATAGAGGCTTGTTGAAAGGTGAGGTACAACACAACCCTTTTCAGTTCCGTTAAAGAGTATCAGAGGTATGAGTAGAAATTCGCCTAGAGAAAAGTCGTGCCAGGGAGAAGTATCAATTTCTCCCAACTTTAGTGCTTCGGGTTTGAGAGACTCTTCATTCGGATGGGATGACTTCCAGTTGTGATGATTTCCGAGCCGATTTTCTCGACTTTGGTGTGTGCCTTTTATTCCCGGGTGACCTATGGACTCGGATGACCGATCATGTCCACTGTTCGAGGGGTTGAGATCAAGTTGAGCCTAGAGAGCATTTGCCGCATTCTTGACATCCCTTCAGTTGGACTCAGAGTATATGAGTCCAAGGCATGGCCTACTGTCCCGGGGTTTGAGCCTAGAGAGGCTATTCAGAGGCTGTGTGGTCTTGCAGATGCCCACGGGATGGGCAAACCATCAGCACACAGCCTGACTGTGAACAGCCGAGTCCTTCATCACATGATCTGCTCCGTCCTATTGCCACGAGACGGACATCGAGACAAGGTCTCCTACCTTGAGGCATTCATTGTAGACTCGATTCTGAAGGGGAGACGGATTCATGTGGCATATCAGATGATGATGCATATGATATCCTATTATGAGAGCACCACCCGAGTATTCCCTTACGGCCGCTTCCTCACTCGCGTATTCAAGGATGCCGGGGTTGACTTGAGCAGAAAGACGGATTTCGAGGCTCCTATTAGCTATGACACTTATGATGAGGAGTCCCTGGGGCGAATGAAGTTTGAGAAGGCCCCCGATGGCTCTTGGATTAAGAGAGCTGAGCGATCTCTAGCACAGGCCCGAGGCCAGGGGCAGGTACATCCCGGAGTAGAGAAGGAGGGTGAGATCTGAGAGATGGAAGGAGGGTTAGACCCTCAAAGAGACTTTGAGCAGAGAGAGCCCGAGCTTGACATCCCTCCACTCCAGTCCGAGGGTGTTCAGTTTGAGGCACCATTTTCTGAGTCGATGATGTTTGAGCAAGCGTACACAGCAGGACCATCCTCTCAGCCATCATTCACTAAGCCTCTTCATATCGAGTCACCACCTCATCCGGCACCTCATGCTCGTGATCATGCGCCCTAGATGGATTTATTAACATAGATCAGCTCACTTGGGACTCGTATGGAGGAGCTAGTCGTAGTCAATGATACTCGCTTTTATTCTATGGAGGATCGCATTGATCAGTATCAGATTGGCTTCACCTTTCAGTTTGAGCATCTGTTGCAAAGGATTGAGCGTCTTGAGAGTCGCCAGGAGAGTCAGCATGAGGAGATGATGGCTTACCTCTGCTCTGTGTTTGCACCTTCACCCCCTCAGCCTTGAGTTTAGCTAGAGATTTTTCTCAGTCTCTTTTTGATGTTGCCAAAGGGGGAGAAATATCTAGGATCTAGGAGACCCTCATACATATCACTGTCATATCTTTCTAGTTTAGCATATATGTTATGGTTCCGTGTACATGTTTATATATATATATGATATGCTATCTTTGATCCATTGTTTCCTATTCAAATCTTCATGCTTTACATTGATTATTTGATCCATGACTGGTTTGAGGGGGAGATTTTCTTTTCTCTTAGATAACCAAGGTTTGTTATCATAGAAAAAGGAGAGATTGTTAGCCCAAGTGTTCTCCTAATCGGGTTTTGATGATAACAAACCATGGTTAAGTGACTAATTGGTTTAATGGTTAAGAATCTCAGGCATAAACTCGAAAATTCATCAAAGGACCAAATGGATACAAGATCGAGACTTTTGGAAGACTTGTGATCATAGGAAACGAATGTAAGATGAATGCATGAGTGCACTTAGGATTTTCATACCGTTTCATACAACTTAGAAAACTCGGTTTATCCTTTAAAACTTCGATTTTCTTTAAAACCCGAGTTTTATCAAATATACCTTAGGCAAAATGACTTAAATTTGGCATATTAATTCATCTAAAGACCTTGCCTAAGTGTTAGAAAAGAAAGAAATTGAAAAAGATAGGTTTTTGGGCCCAAAAGGCTCAATCGGTCGAGGCTATGGCCAACCGGCTCAACTGGTTGGGGAACCAGTCGACCGATTGCCCTTGTTCGATCGAGGTCCAATCGAGGGAGGCACAAAATCTTCTCTCTCTCCCAATAGCTTCTTTTTCCCGGTCGAGGTTCATCCTTGTTCGGTTGAGGTCCAGTCACGGTCCGGTCGAGGCAACGGTAACCTATCAAGTATTAAATGCTCCAACGACTAGTGATCCGGTTGACCCCTAGATTGATCGGTCGAGGTTACCTTTTGCTATTTTTGACTCCCGAGCTTAGAAACCTATAAATTGAGGGCTCCACTTCATTTATTACATAGAGAACACTTGCAATCAATTGTCTACCTACCTGTTTTTTACCAAAAAGCTCTCATTTCTTTCTTAGTGCATTAAATCATCACTTGTATATCCTTTAGTGCACTCTTGTATGTCATCCTAGCTTTGTCTTATATTTGAGCTATCCTTAAGCTAGGTTAAGGGATTCATTCTTGTAAAAGCTGAGTGTTAAAGCCTTCAAGAGGTTTGAATCTTGAAGAGATTGTGTAAGAGCCCATTGGAGCTGGAATCCAAGTGTAAGAAGATTGAAAGCTTGATTGAAGCTTCAAGTTAGTGGAATCCTCACTCGGTTAGGAGATTGAGGAGAGTGGACGTAGGCAAGGAAGTGCTGAACCACTATAAAACCTGAGTTTGAAGTCTCTAACTCTATCTCTTTATTTTTGTTTATATTGTGCTTGAATTTGTTGTGTTTGAAAAACCCAATTCACCCCCCCTTTTGGGTGTTTTCCTTAATTAAGCATAGCCTTTATGTTCTCACCTTTTACAGCCTTAAAAACGCCTAACACAGCTAACAACGAGCTTAACCCGACATGAATCGCCTTAAGCAAATTGCTATTTTCATAGGATAAATAAAAAACTCAAAACAAACTCAACTTTCTTTCCCACGACTCTGGTACCATAGACACCCAAGATGAGGTAATATGCAATTAAAACATAAATTATGCCAAAATTCAAAATCAAATAAGAGAAATTAGAAATAAAACTCAAAAGTGCTATAGTAAAAGTCATTTTTACCATTCACTATTTCCATCACGGGTGGTTACTATTCACAGCTGAAGTCAAAAGTCTACAGTGACTTGTCGCCTGCTTTGTACTATTTAAGATTCTTGTTTTTGCTATTTAAGGAGGCTCGTTCCTCATTTTTAAGCACCATTCATTTTCCATTTCCACTTTTAGCTATCTCTCATATCTTCTTTCTCTCTCAAGATGTAAGTCTTCTAAGCTAAAGCTTTCTGGAAGTCGGGTTTGTTTTGAGTTTTTGATATATTCTAGTAAAATAATAGTTTGCCTGAGGCGATCCATGTTGGATTGAGCCCATTGTTATCTGATGTTAGACGTTTTTAAGGCTGTAAAAGGGTTTGGGTGATTACTCACTAGGTTTGTCAATTTGCTATTAGGCTTTAGATTAAGACCTTAAAATGAGTTCGATTTTCAAAACCATGTTTGAAACCCACAAATTCTCAAGAAGTAGTAGTAAAAAATGAAAAGATCAATTATCCTAAAACCTAAAATGATTTAGATGATTAGGAGTTACCCAAGGTATCTAATCAAGAAATTTATAAGAAATGAACATTTTAGTTCTTTACAGACTATACCATTATAACACTTGAATAGACCAAAGAATTTTAAGGATTATTCATAATCAAGAAACCCGTAAGACTAGAATTTCTACCCTAGGCCAATCTTTCCTAATATGCAGTATGAGGAAATGAACCACTACACTCAAGCTTCCTACACAAGTAGTACCATTTATGAATGGAATATAGATGGTACAACTAAGTATAACATACTCACTAAGCTTTAAGAAATGACCATGGTTAGCACAACCTATAAGTTAAACAATAGACTGTTAGATCATGTTGTAGCTCAAACACTTGTTGTTGGATTTATAGGTCAGCTAAAAGGATGATGGGATAACTATCTCACTTTTAATGATGAGGATGGTATCTTAAAAGCCTATAGGATTAATGAGGACAATGAAGTTGTTAAGGACGAAGAAGGATAAGATATAGAGGATGCAAAGACTACTATAATATTTTCCATATCAAAACACTTCATTGGAGATCCTACAAAGATTAAGGATAAAGTTGCGAATCTTAACTAATCTTAAGTGTCCTAAGCTTTATGACTTCACGTGGTATAGAGACGTATTCCTAACCAAAGTAATGTTAAGACCAGACTATAATCAATCTTTCTAGAAAGAAAAATTCATCTCAGGATAAACTAGACTTTTCTTTGAAAAGATTCGGATTAAGATAAGAGAACAATTTAATGGTCAAATCCCTTATGACAAGCTAACTTTTGGAGAAATCATAAGCCTTGTTACAACAAAAGGAATAAGCCTGTGCAATGACTTAAAGCTTAAGCAATAGATGAAAAATGAACAGAAGATCTATAAGAATGAGTTTGGTACGTTCTGTAGCTAGTTTGGATTTAGTCAAAAGGAAACAAGCCTCTCTTTAAGCAACAAAAGAAAAGACAAGTAGCAAGAAAGCCTAGTAAGGAAAAATACTACTACAACAAGAGAAGAATTCCAGGTAGGCATAGAATGAATGAAACCAAAAGATCAAGACATATCCAAAGGAGGATGAACAAGGAAGCCCAAAAAAAGCTACAAACCCTCTGACAATCTAACCTAGTTTGTTTTAGGTATGGTAAGGTAGGCCACTATAAGAAAGATTGTAAGGCTAGGAAGAAAATTAATAACTTAAATGTTTTAGAAGATTTAAAGGATATGTTTTATGAAGTATTGTTAAGCTCCTTATAATCTGAATTAAGGATTAGTTCAAATAATGAAGATGATATTAATCAACTAGATACTGATGAAGAAACTTTAAGTCAAACATCTAGTGATCAAGATGATTACGTTAAGGGATAATGTGATTGCCATCCTAAGACTATAAATGTCATAATCCAAGAACAAGAGTTAGTTTTAGATGTTCTAAGAAAAGTAGAAGATGAAAAGGTTAAGCAAGAACTTTTTGAAGTTTTTAATAAATTCGTTCATAAGCCAGAAATTAAGAAAGCTATAAGTCCTTATAATCTAAATGAAATTTTAATAAGATTTAATCAAAAGTCTTCCAAAGACTTAACCATTGAGGATCTCCAAGAAGAAATAAGATAGTAGAAAAAGGAAATTTAGGATTTAAGACAACTCGCAAGCTTAGGTTTTACAGACCTCTAAGACCAGATCAACAAGATTGTTGAAAAGCAAGGAAACCTTGAAGACATTTTAGAATCTTCACAAGTTAATGATGAAGCGATAGATTCATACTTGAATATTGTTAGTAGGGTTATTTTCCAAAGGTGGGAAGTCTCCCTAACTATAGTAATCAAGGATAAGTTTGTCCTTAATATTAATGCTTTGATTAATTGAAGAACAACTTTGAATTGCATACAAGAAGGTCTAATACCAACCCAGTTTTATGAGAAAACTAAGCAATCACTTCTAAGAGCCAATGGTAAAAGACTTACCATTAATTATAAGTTGTCAAATGCTCACATTTGTAACCAAGGCATTTGTATTAAGCAAACCTTCATCCTAGTTAGAGACTTAAAGGAAAAGGTTCTTCTAGGAGTACCATTTTTAAACTCTATCTACTCTATTAGATTAGATGACCAAGGTCTAAGAACATCACTTTTAGATAAGGAAATTTTATTTGAATTCACTAATCCACCTTATGAAAAGAATATAAATACTTTAAGGGATCAGGTGATTAAGGCTAAGGAAAATCAAGTTAACCTTTTAAAACAAGAAATTAATCTTGTAAGAATAGAAAAACAATTAAAAGTTAAGAAAACTCAAGATGCAGTAGAAAGATTTAAGAATAAGATTGTTGGAGAATTTTGTTCTAACATTCCTAATGCATTTAGGCATAGGAAGTAACATGAGGTAGAGTTACCTTGTGAACCAGATTTTAGTGAGAAAATTATTCCCACTAAAGCCAGACCTCTCTAGATGAATAAGGAATTATTAAACTATTGTGAAAAAGAGATCCAAGATTTTCTTGATAAAAAATTGATAAGAAAGTCTAAGTCCCCTTGGAGTTGTTCAACCTTCTATGTTCAGAAACAAGCTGAATTAGAAAGAGGAACACCTAGACTAGTCATCAAATACAAGCCTCTTAATGATGCATTAAGATGAATTAGGTATCCTATTCCAAATAAGAAAGACCTCCTTCACAAGTTAGTTAAGTCTAAGGTTTTTTCTAAGTTTGATATGAAATCAGGATTTTGGCAAATCTAGATTGTAGAAAAAGACAAGCATAAGACAACCTTTGTGGTACTCTTTGGACATTATGAATGAAATGTAATGCCCTTTGGTCTTAAGAATGCCCCTTCAGAATTCTAGAACATAATGAATGAGATCTTTAACGAGTTCTCAAATTTCATCATTGTCTACATTAATGATGTTTTAGTTTACTTTACATCTGTAGAAGAACATTGGAAACATCTTAATAAGTTTGTCCAGACTGTTAAGAATAATGGTTTAAGCTTGTTTACCACTAAGATTAATATCTTTCAGACTAAAATAAGATTCCTAGGTCATCCTATTTACCAAGGAACCATCACTCCTATTTAAAGGTTAATCTAGTTTGTTGATAAGTTTCCTAATGAGATTAAGGATAGAACAATTGCAATGTTTCTTAGAAAGCCTTAATTATGTGTCAAATTTTCTTAAGGACATAAGCTAGTTATGTGCCCTATTAAGAGAAAGACTTAAGAAGAATCCAATTCCTTGGAATGAGGAACACACTAAGATTGTCAAGACTGTCAAGGCTAGAGTCAAGACTTTACCATGTCTAACCTTAGCCGACCCTGAAGCCTTTAAGATTGTTGAGACTGATGCTTCAAATATAGGTTATGGTGGGATCCTTAAGCAAAAGGATGGTAACCAAGAGAGATTGGTTAGGTTTACTTCAAGAACCTAGAATAATGCTCAACTCAACTACAACACCATCAAAAATGAGATTTTAAGCCTTGTTTTATGCATTTCAAAATTTCAAGATGATTTTTCGAATCAATATTTTTATTGAGAGTTGATTGCAAACCTGCAAAATTTGTTTTGCAAAAAGATGTTAAAAATATAACTTCTAAGCATTTTTTTGCAAAATGGTAAACTATTTTAAGTAATTTTGATTTTCAAATTGAGTATATTAAAGGAGAAAATAACTCAATCCTTGATTTCTTAAATCGTGAATTTTTGCAGGATTTACAATATCATGGCCCTTAAAAAAGAAAAACAACCTCTTAAGCCCATTAAGAAATCCCAAGATTCTAAGAAAACCCATTCAGTCATTTCTAAAAAATTTAGGCAATTATATTATGAACATTTTGAGGTTGCAGGTTCTTGCAGCTTGTCCAAAGAATCACTACCTTCAGAAACCCTTAACATTCTTTCATCCCCTAATAGGGATAAATGAGCAAGTTTGAGTTCTCTACCTTCTGTGGAGGATTCCTTCCCCACATATCCATCTTTTAATGATACTAACCATTTATCTGTTTATCTCAAAAGTTTTTGTGATTTGTAGGAAAAATGTAAAACTTTGTAAAGAAAACTAGAAATGGTTGACTTTCTCAAAGCCCAACAAGATGTTCTTAAGAATCGAGCCCATTTTTCCCCACTGGAAAATGGTGAGAATAAGCAATTCGTCCCACTGGTGGATGAAGTAAAATTGAGTGAGGATGAGTGGAACAACTTTAAGATAAGAATGTATTTTCATAAGAAGGAGATGTTGTATTCTCTTAAGCAGGATGTCCACTTTTGATCCATGAAAAGGCTAAAACCATGGTAGAAGAAAAACAAGTTTTTAGTTTCTTTTATCTTCAAGATCTTCGTATTTACCTCTCAATCATCCCTGGTCTTCGTGTCCAAGGTTTAAAATTGGCTAAGGATATGGAATTTGACGATTCTAAGTTTTGTAGAATTGTTAAAGATCCTCTTCTTTACTAACAAGGCACTAAACAACTATTCTACAAGTGCAATAGGAATTTTACAATCAGTCGGGTTTGCCTAGACTTGCAGTATTACAAGCTAATATGTCTTTCTTTCAGATAGGAAGAATTAATAGTCACTCCAAAGTTACTCTTGGATTATGGATTGGCTCATCAACTCGTCTGTTCAGATCCTAATTAGATGAATAATTTTGGAAGAAAGTTGGCTTTAAGTTTGGGGCAAGGCTTTAGGTTGAGCAAGAAGTTTGCAAATGCAATCATCATCAGCAAAGTTCCTGAGTGGATTTCTCATGGATGCTTGTTACTCACACAACATAATATTTCTCTCCATTATTAGAATAGAAGGCCAACTTTACTATCTTGTCTTCTTGATCATACTGATATTTGTGTTGAACCCATTAAAAATCAGATCATGTACTGGAGAGCTAGGATTATTAGCCGTGACTTTGAGGTATATCTGAAGAATATGGGCTATTTGATTGCTGCAAACTCCTTTCATTAGTTCTTCTACAATAAGAAATTTGATCCTTTACTGACCAAATCCATTACTGAGAATATTAAGTTACTTGATGAATATCGTAGGGATATCTTAGGTTTTAATGATCTCTTCAATCCTGTTGAATTGATCACCTAGAGTCTTAAGAAACATGTCAGTGTAGTTGTTTTGTTCCATGATTCTTCTAACATCTACAACACTAGCAATTTCTTTATCTTCTGGCTTAGTCTTAAAAGGTGAAGCTCTTCAATTGAGCTATTCAAAAGTTCATTTGTTACCCCAAGAGAACTTTCAGTTTTTCTCCCATTGCTATTTTTTTTTTAGCAAATTTGGTTTGGCTTAGATAGTCCAATGGGATTATATCATTATTGTAGATGAATCAATAGCATTTCCAGCCCTTGGACGGACTTTTAAGATTAAATGGTGGGATGCTTTAAAAAATGATGCCTCTATGCATGTCGTTAAGCAATATTTTCTTAAGCATTCATCACAAGCTTCAACCTCTGATGACATGTCCCAATTTCTTATTAAGAAATAACAACTTCAAGCCATGCTCGATGTAGCTAAAATTCCTCAAGAATTCCAGAAAATCCTTGACAAAAGTAGCTCAAGTTTTTCTCAGGAAGACCCTTATGCTAAATCAGATGATTTTACCTCAAACTATTTTCTGGATAATGGTGATGACTATGAAGGCATCCTTCCGCCCATTCGAAAATCGAAATAAGCATTTTCTTCACTATTTGAAGATATTAAGATAGCTAAGTCCTTTAAGCATGTTCTTTGCATTGGGATTCTCCACTGACAACTTTAAGATAATTCAGCATAAAAAACAAGCTTGTTCCTCACATGTGAAGCTATAATTCAAGTCTCCGGGCAATCAAATAGCACACAGTAATCTACCGAAAGCAAGATTCGGACATCAAAAGTCAAAAGTGCTATAATAAAAGTCATTTTTACTGTTCACTATTCACATCATGGGCGGTTACTATTCACAACTGAAGTCAAAAGTCTATAGTAACTTGTCGCTTGCTTTGTAATGTTTAAGATTCTTGTTTTTGCTATTTAAGGAGGCTCGTTTCTCATTTGTAAGCACCGTTCATTTTCCATTTCCACCCTAAGCTCTTTCTTCTATCCTATTTCTCTCTTAAGATGTAAGCTCCCTAATTTAAAGCTTTCTTAAAAGCTTTCCTATCATTTCCATTGTATGATATCATTTCTCCTTATAAGTATGCTTTTAAGTTATGTAATTTTCAAGTTTTTGTAATATAAGTTTTAAGTTCTTTTTTTTTTTAAAAAAAAAAAATTTCTTTGTTAAATATCTTTGTGTTTTATTTCTAATTTATCTTATTTGAGTTTTCGAGTTTTGGCATAATTTATGTTTTCATTGCATATTACCTCATCCTGGGTGTTTATGGTATCAGAGACACCATAGACACCTAGGGTACTAGAGCCACATAAATTAAGCTTGTTTTGAGTTTTTGATCTATCCTAGGAAAATAGTAGTCTCCTTAAGGCGATCCTTACCAGGTTGAGCCCATTGTTAGTTGGTGTTAGGCATTTTTAGGGTTGTAAAAGGGTTTGGGTGATTACTCACTAGGTTTGTCAATTTGTTATTAGGCTCTAGATTAAGACCTTAAAATGAGTTCGATTTTCAAAACCATGTCTAGGAAACCTACAAATTCTCAAGAAGTTGTAACAAATAGTGAAGAGATCAATTATCTTAAAACCCAAAATGATTTAAATGATTGAAAGTTACCCAATGTATCCAATCAAGAAATTTATAAGAAAAGAACCTTTAAGTTCTTTACAGACTACACCATTACATAAGCTTATGTCCTTAAGGAAATCTGACACATAATTAAGGCTTCCTAAGATATGTTGCAATTGTTTCTTATCCTTAATCTCATCAGGAAACTTATTAACAAACTGGATTGACCTCTGAATAGGAGTGATGGTTCTTTGGTAAATATGATGACCTAGGAATCTTATCTTAGTCTGAAACATAATAATCTTAGTGGCAGACAAGCTTAAACCATTATTCTTAATAGTCTAAACGAACTTATTGAGATGTTTTCCCTGTTCTCCTACAGATGTAGAGTAAACTAAAACACCATCAATGTAGAAAATGATGAAATTTGAGAATTGGTTAAATATCTCATTCATTATGTTCTGGAATTCTGAAGAGTCATTCTTAAGACCAAAGGGTATTACATTCCATTCATAATGTCCAAAGGGTACCACAAAGGCTGTCTTATACTTGTCTTTTTCTGCAGTATGGATTTGCCAAAATCTTGATTTCATATCAAACTTAGATAAAACCTTAGACTTAACCAACCTTTGGAGGAGTTCTTTCTTATTTGGAATAGGATACCTACATCTTAATGCATCATTAAGAGGCTTGTAGTTGATGACTAGTCTAGGTCTTCCCCTTTCTAATTCAACTTGTTTCTGAACATAGAAGGTCAAATAAATCCAAGGGGACTTAGACTTTCTTATCAACTTCTTATAAAAAAGATCATGGATCTCATTTTCATAATAGCTTAATAATTCCTTATTCATCTGGATAAGTCTGACTTTAGTGGGAATATTTTTCTTACTAAAATTTGGTTCACAAGGTAACTCTACCTCATATTGTTTCATGTGCCAAAGCACATTAGGAATGTTAGAGCAAACTTCTCCAACAATCTTATTCTTAAATCTTTCTATTGCATCTTAAGTTTTCTTAACTTTTAATTGTTCTTTAATTCTTACAAGACTAATTTCTTGTCTTAAAAGGTTAACTTGATTTTCCTTAGCCTTAATCACCTAATCCCTTAAAGTATTTATATTCCTTTCATCAGGTGGATTAGTGAATTCAAAGAGAATTTTCTTATCTAAGAGTGTTGTTCTTAGACCTTGATCATCTACTTTAATAGGGTAGATATAGTTTAAAAAGGGTATTCCTAGAAAAACCTTTTCCTTTAGGTCTCTAACTAGGATGAAGGTTTGCTTAATACAAGTGCCTTGGTTACATATGTGTGCATTTGACAACTTATAATTAGTGGTAAGTCTTTACCATTGGCTCCTGAAAGCAATTGCTTAGTTTTCTCATAAAATTGGGTTGGTACTAAACCTTCTTATATGCAATTCAAAGTTGCTCCTGAATCAATCAAAGCATTAATATTAAGGACAAACTTATCCTTGATTACTATATTTTAGGAAGACTTCCCACATTTGGAAAATAACCCTACTAACAATATTCAAGTATGAATCTATCACTTCATCATTGACTTGTGAAGATTTTGGAACCTCTTCAAGGTTTCCTTGGTTAACAACAATCTTGTTGATCTAGTCTTGGAGGTCTATAAAACTTAAGATTGTGAATTGTCTTAAATCCTGAATTTCCTTCTTATACTGTCTTATTTCTTCTTGAAGATCCTTAATGGTAAAGTCTTTGGGAAACCTTTGATTAAATCTTGTTAAAATTTCATTTTGATTATAAGGGCTTACTGTTTTCTTAACTTCTGGCTTATGGACAACTTTCTTAAAGACTTCAAAGAGTTCTTGCTTAATTTTTTCATCTTTTACTTTTCTTAAGACATCTAAAACTAACTCTTGTTCTTGGCCTATGACGTTTATAGTCTTAGGATGGTAATCACAATTGCCCTTAATACAGTCATCCTGATCACTAGATGTTTGACTTGAAGTCTCTTCATTAGTATCTAGTTGATTAATATGATCTTCATTATTTAAACTAGTCCTTCATTCACTTTCATTTCTTGTCTTTCTGGCTCTATACCTAACAAGATGTCAGCACAAAGCTCAGTATGATCAAGAAGGCAAGATAGTAAAGTTGGCCTTCTGTTTTGCTAATGGAGAGAGATATTATGTTGTGTGGGTAACATGCATCCATAAAAAATCCACTCAGGAGCTTTGCTGATGATGATTACATCTGCAAATTTCTTGCTTATCTTAAAGCCTTGCACCAAACTTAAAGCCAGCTTTATTCCAAAATTAGTACTTGGCTAGACCCTTTTACACAGACAAAAAAAGTCTACCCAAGGATCACAACCAGATGAATCACCTGATTTGTCTCCCACATATTCTCAAATGATTAACACCATAAGTGAAGATTTTGAAAATTTTGAGATTAACAAGGATCTCTTAAGACAAGACTTCTATTTTGAAGCCAACAAGGAAAAAAAAGATTGGTTTTTTAGAAAAGTCCCTAAGGTTCTTAGAACCATCTACCAAGAAGAATTTTGTACATACTTAAGAAAAGAACAGAAAAATATTAAGTATTAGATTTGGTTTTTCTTCAATTAAACTATAAAATTTTAAGGATTTTATAGCCGGTATTCTTCGGATATTTAACCTATGAGCTATTCAAAATAATCCATTATATATATAATGGAAATTAAGGCCTTGATGTATGGTATGATGAAAATTATATATATATATATATATATACTAATTTTTATGTAATAGAGAAAAATAAATAAAATGAATTTTAAAAAACATATAAAAATAATTTATTAATTTTAAGTTTATTTTTTATTTTCTTTCTTTCTATTTTTCCTTTTTATTTTCTTTCCTTCATAGTTTTCTTAGATTTTTTGAGAACCAAATATGGTTTATACACCAAGTTTCACTCGAGGCCCATTCTTTTTAAAAAATTTAGTCAATTTTTCTTCAAGCGCAACTCGTTAGGGACCTATATATATATATAGTTGCATTTTTTTAGGTTAGCTTCCTCTCCTCATCTTCTTCCACCATAGTCATTGCCCCCATTTTCTTCCCATTTTTCCCATTTTTCTCACCAACCAAACACCCCTCTCTCCCCACTCTTACTTTCTCTATTTCACTATTTCTCTCTTTCTTCACTCCTTCTCTCTTAATAGTGCGGAAATAAAGGAAGAACCGAAACATTCCTCCAACCATTGATGGTTTGGGAATTCAGAAATCAAATTTGATATTCAGATGGGTTGAGGTACTTCTAAAATCCACAAATCAAATTTGATATTCAGATGAGTTGAGGTACTTCTAAACCTTTAATTAATATCAAACGATGGTGTATGTATGTCTGAATAGAGATTGGAGGCCTAGGGACCTAACCATAAGGGCTCTATTTATATTCACTCAACCCATCATAAAGTTTATGTCATAATTTATGGCTGTTAATGACAATCAAAAAGGAAAACTAGATCAACAGAAATCCTAGAATAATATGAGCCAAACATATCTAGCTTTTTGAGATCAAATTACAATGATTAATTTCGTTTTAATTTGACTAAATAATATTATTATTTTAGTTTCCTAAAAATTTTAAGAAGAAATATTGTCAAACAATTCCTATTCAATTCTTTATTAAAAGTTTAACAAGAGAAATCTCATCTTTAGTTACCTAAAAGTTTATGAAATACTGTGTCAAAGAAATCTTATTTAAAGAAGATTAATATTTTTTTTTTATTTCATAAAATTCTAAGAAGAAATATTATCAAACAAATTCCATTTAATGAAACAAATTCTATTTAATGATACTTATCACCTTATCATGATAGACTTTGAGAACTAACAAGGTATGATTGTTTATTAAATAATAAATAACAAATTTAATAACATATAATTATTTTGATTATGATTAAATATAAAATAATAAATTAATAATTTTTATCTAATTCTAATTTTTATATTTGGTAAAGTATTAATATTGGGACATATGTATATAGTTGTCCCAATATATATATGGGTGTGTGTATATATAAGTCAAGTAAAATTATGTCCTTTTAGATAAAATTATAAAAATGCAATTTTTTTATAAGCTAAATTTAAACTTCTTTTCTCTTTTCTTTTTTTCTTTAAAAGAAAAACAAAAATCAAATTGGGATACTTTTTGTGTATGAAACTATGAAAATCATCCTTTAGCAAAGTTAAATAAAATTATTTTATTTCTTTTAAATAAAATTAAAATGAAGTTATTTTTTTAAATAAATTTTCATTCAAACACTTTTTCTTCTTCTTCTTCTTTTTATTTTTTATTTTTTTTATTTTTAATAAAAACAAGTAAAAAAATAATTTTATTGAAAATAAAATTGAATGTAAATAAATATAAGTCAAATTATTTGCTATAAATAAGTCAAAATTTTTTTTGTAAATAAATAAATGAAAAAAATTGATTTAAAATAGTTTTTAATATACATAAATTCCTTTTGAAATTCCTCATGTTGTAATCTTTGGAAATAATCAAATCCTTTTTCTTTTTTTCAATTAGTTTAATAATTTTTCGTATAAGTTATTTGTATACTTGTAATATGATTTTTGTTATATCAAAATATATTGATTTGTGTCATTTTTTATCTTGGTATTCTTGGTTAATTAATTAATTATCGTAATTTTCTTTACTTAATAAAAACTTTCTTAGGGCTTAGAAGGGTGTTGCTCTTATGGTATCTTTCTAATAAGTAACTAGATTCTTAGATGTAGACTCAATTTCATATTAGGGTTTTATTTCTTATTTTATTTTCTATTTTAAAAATAAACAAAAATAAGTGGTGATTCCATTTTTTTTTTTAAAATAGCTTTCACAATGAAAAACAAATCTTGCCATCAAGCAAAATGAAGAAAGCTTGTCCACAAGGACCTTCTCCTTCATAATGAGAGGCTCCACTAAAGAACATTCAAAATTGAGATAGGGTTTCAACCAAAAAAACTTCTTTGTTGGGAAAATCTTCAGTTAGTTCCTAATCAACTAAGATAGGATAATAGGCTAAGAAATTGGCCAAGGCTTACCCTTTTATAGCTCTTTGAGGAATATAAATTGTCTCAAACTCTTGTAGTAGAAGTGACCAATTTGTTAATTGTCCTAATAGAATTTCAAGTTAAATAAAATTTAGGGGCTGTTTGATGAAAGAGTTAAACATCATAAATGAAAAAAATGGTGGATCCCATTGAAGACATAAATTTCATGCCACTACTAAGCACCACCCTAAAACCATTTAATTTATTTAGTAAAAGAGACTTAACTAATCACTTATGATAAAACTCAAAGTGAAATTTAAAATTTTATATTTATTTCATATTCATCATTTTGTAAAGTAAATATTTTTATCATTTATACTTAAATATGTTTTCCTTTAAGTTAACTTTTTTTATTACTAATTCATTCATGTAAAGAAATCAAAATTATATATATAAACTTATTTTACTTGATGTGTAGGCATTATATGAAATGACACTCTATTTTTAATTGATTTACATTAAAAATGAATTTCTTTTAAAATAAAATCTTCTCTTTTTAATTATTTAATATAATAAATTTCCAAATAAACTCTAATTAATTTATTTTTAAGAAATAATTTTTCATTTAAAGGGCTAATGAAAAAATTGAAAAAATAAAAATTATATTTCCTTAAATGATTTTGATAAAAAAAAAAAAAACTATTTATGCTATATAAGATTTTTCTTCTATTTTTTCCAATTTTTACTTTGTAATTTTTTTTTAATTTCTTATTATATATTACTTTAAAAACACCGTATTTAGTTATAAAAAATTTTGAGAACAGAATTAGAAAAAAAAAAAATAGAAGGAAAGAAAATGGTGGATAAATTTTTTTTGGTTCATTATCTATAAAAAATTGAGAGAAATAAACTTAATTTTTTCATAAGTGTAATTTCTCAAAATTTCCTAATTTTTTTATGAACATATTTTTAAATTTTCCATAATATTTTTTTTTTCTAATCTTAGTTTCCTTGAAAATGATTTTCCTCAATATTTCCCTTTTACTAATATTTTTTAAGAACCCACCATACCCTAAATAATTTTTATTAAAAGAAAATTTTATGATGAATCAAATTAAATAATTCACCATTTTTTATTATTTACTATTTATGAGATATTTTTAAGGTAAAGTTAAATTATACTTGATCATGAATCTACATATAATTCATTTGTGACTTATAATTAAACTAATTAAGCTAAAAAAAAAAAAACAAAATTGGCGGATTTATGAGAAATATATTCAATCTTTCTTAAAGTTATAATTGAACTTTTTTTTAAAAAAATAAAGTCATTATTATATAAAATAAAAATAGAATTAAAAATAAAAACTTTATTTACTTAATTTTATTCTTATAATAAAAAATTTCAAGAAAGCAAAGTATTGAATGAAATTTTGATATTGAGTTTTTTCTTTGTTAGTACTTTTAATATAAATAATTATTAAAAGATAGTGATTACATTTTTGTAGGATAAAAAGTGATAGTATTTTTAATTTGTAGTTTCAATCCTCATATGTGAAATTATATTATTAAATAAGATTTAACTTAAACAATGTATTTTTATTTTCATAAAATATTATGTAATGCTTAAATTTTTAAAGATGTCATATAATAACTATAATGTTAAATTTCTAAAAGAAAAAAAAATCAATTTTCAAACTTCACTATTTGTATTATCAATTTGACACCTAAGTATAAGATAATATCAAACATTTCTTCATTTATATCAATTCAACATTTATAGTTTTAATACTTATAATGACTATCAAGCGGGCTCTAAGTGTCTGATGCATCTTATTATGTTAATCAAATAATTACTTTAATTGTCCATTTGACTCATTCGACGGAGAGAAAACTCCTATTCATATTATTTAATGTGCATGGTCCATGTCATAAAAATATAGGTCACCTCCTCTTGTCATTTTTGTATCAAAGAATTTAATGACAATGGTGCGAAGACAATTTTTTTTTATTTTTTTATTTTTATTTTTATTTTTTTAAAACGTCTTACTTTCCACAAAGGTTGGCATTTTCCTCTTTGTATTTATACCACATAGCCTACATATATAATCTATTTAAGAGCTTATAAATGTGATACATGTTTTGTTATTCTTTCTTATGAGTGATCATATTGTATTAATGAATTGACTTACAAATATCATCATGATATCATAAATTTTGAATTTTTAATGACAATTATTGATGATGGTTGATCTATTGTGATAATAAAGAAAATATCTAATTAATAGAGATTAACTTATTTTATGTAGTAAAGCTTAATATAAAAATTTAATTGTTTCTATTACAAAATTATTATGATTTATTTAAACAATAGAGATCACTTCTAATAGTAGGAAATCTCAATTTTTTTTCTATTTTTTTTCATTTTATTTTGAACTAATGGATTATTTTCTTGGAGATTTTAAAATTAATCATGAAGAATTTAATGCCTTTAAGAGTGAAATTATTAAAAAAGAAAGCAATAATGCTTTATGGGTCAATTAAAATGATTCTAGAAAGTATTTTTAACTTTCTGTAATACTTAAAAAATAAAAATATCGAAGCGTTAAAAATATTGAAAACGTTTCTTAAAATTACTAACAAATGAACTCTTAGAATCTAAAATTTTCAATTGAAAAAAAATAAAATGCATAACAAAGTTACTTATTTTGAAGATTTCAGTCTATTAAAATTAAGTGTACAATGATTATAGAAGTATAAAGAGCATGAAATTTTAGAATCCAATCATTTAAAATCAAATGATAAAATTCTTTAAGTCTCTTCAATACAGGCCAATTAAACCAACAATGAAAAATGTGTATGGAAGGAGATTCATATTTTGGAAAATATGTCAAATTCCAGAATAACATGCGGACCTTCCAAATCAGCCTTAATTGTATCATAAATGCCCTGACTCAGCAAAATCGGGTAAGAATTTGTGGGTCCCAATGCCACTCAGTCGTCCCAAATGGTTTGTGAAAGGCGGTTCTGAATTCTGATAGATAGGGCAAAAGTCGAAAAATGTCCCCCAAGTGCATGGATGAACGTGTGATATCATCAGACAGAAAGCCAAAAGCCTGTGTGCAGAAGAAGAAGAAAAGCTCCAAAGCCCATTCGACAATGTGTCTTATAGCATATATGTATATATACCTCCCTTCTTCTTCTTCTTTTTCCTTGTCTGATTTCTGGTTGGACTTCAGAGGGAAAGCTGATACTGGGGTGTGTACACGTAACCCTTTCATCTTACCATGTATGGTTGGTGGGTTCACACACAGCGTATCTCATTACCCATGATTTTTGCCGAAATTCCCGATTCTATATCCGTTACATCGGGTGTTATAAATCAGAAATGATCCGAAACGATACAAGAGAGGCCGAAAAACAAAAATAAAAGAAGACGGAGATTTTACCCTAAAACCCCCCATTATTTCTTTTTTGGGAAAAGGGTTTTATAATCTTGAGGAAGGCAAAGAAGAAATTTAAAAAAAAGAAAAATCAAGGAACAGCAAAATATATCTTAAACATCCAATACACATTAAAATATTTATACATATCTTTTGCTGCCTCCCTGCGTAGAAGTGCAAGAAGTGTATACCTTATATATATAACAACTGGTTTGGGAGTTGGCACTGCTGCTTCTAGAAATGGAGTTTCGGGCCGGAGGAAATGGCTCAGGTGGTGATCAAGATGGTCCCAATCCTCGAAGAGGGAGGAAAGTGTACAATCGCCACACTCCTCAGCAGATTCAGCGCCTTGAAGCGTAAGATCACTGCTTATTGAGGATAGTTTCAATTCGGTTTTTCCACTATTTTTATTGTTCGTAGTGACAACGACATTGCTGTATTTGTTTAGCTTTCTAGATGTGAGATATAGCCAAAAAAGGCCATTCCGTGAATGCTGCCTTCTGCCCATTTTGATCCTTGATTGGTTCTTTGTTCATATACCATATCTTTTTATATCTGCTATATATGCATTTCCTGCCCATTTCTTTCAATCTACCTCAGATTAGTCTTTGATTGTTTGATGCGAAATGAGGGCTTTCCATTCTTTCTTTTTTGATGACATGTGATTTTGGTTAGTGAGATAGCTGGAGTCTGTTCAGCTTTTCCTTTTTGTTTAGTCAAACCATCAATCCGCCACTGATGTGCTTTTCTTGTACTTTCATGTTAATATATATTTCTTGGAATTGTCTTTGATTGTATTGTTTGGCGTGTACGTCTTAACGAAGTTGTTCAAATTCATGGCAACTTTTCTATCTCTTAATTTCTTTGGATGGATTGAAGGTTTTTCAAGGACTGCCCCCATCCAGATGAAGCCCAGAGGCGACAGTTGGGCAGGGAATTGGGGCTTGAGTCCCGCCAGATCAAGTTTTGGTTTCAGAACAAGCGTACCCAAACAAAGGTGCAGTAGTTTTTTCTTTATTAAATTCAAAGGAAGATTTGGCTTTCTCATTTGGACGCTTAATGGCGAGTGACCTTTTCTTGTGTGTTTCAGACTCAACATGAGCGCGCAGATAACACTGCCCTTCGGGCCGAGAATGAAAGGATCCAATGTGAAAACCTTGCAATTAGAGAGGCACTGAAGAATGTGATCTGCCCATCGTGTGGGGGTCCACCCTTCGGGGAAGAAGAACGGCAGCGTAACATAGAGAAGCTTCAGCTTGAAAACGCCCAATTGAAAGAAGAGGTTAGTTAAGATGCTTGGAACTTTGCTCAGGTCTCTCTCTTATTGTCACCATTTCTTTTTGACATCGAAAGTCATTTATTTATTGCTAAACTGGTGTCTCCCACCCAATGTTTGTCAGCATGAAAAGGTATCAAATCTTCTTGCCAAGTACATAGGGAAACCCATTACACAAATGCATTTGCTGCCACCTGCCCTTGGATCTTCTTTGGATTTGTCACCAGGAAGTTTCCCAAGCCAAGAGACAGGAGGCCTTTCCATCCCCACAGTAGGCCCTGCCCTAGGCCTTGACCTTGCTCCCGTGGATATTTGCAATGCTTCAGTGATGTATCAATTTAAGGGATTCCCAGATATGGAAAAGACGCTCATGACTGAGACTGCTGCCGGTGCCATGGATGAATTAATCAGGCTTGTGCGTATCAATGAGCCTTTATGGGTCAAGTCCGCAACTAATGAAAAATATGTTCTTCACCATGACAGCTATGAAAGAATTTTCCCCAAGGCTACTCACTTCAAAAGTTCAAATGCTAGAATTGAATCATCAAAGGAATCAGTCGTGGTGGCCATGAATGGAATGCAGTTGGTTAACATGTTTCTGGATCCAGTTAGTTCTAATTAGTCTTTCCCTTTCATCATTTTGCATCCTGTAAATTAAACTGAGGTTTGGTTCACTATCTTTTAAGAATTGTGTAGATTTCAAAAGTGATTTGGTTTTGCAGAATAAATATGTCGATCTCTTTCCCACAATCATTACCAAAGCAAGCACAATTCAAGTTCTTGAGGCTGGACTAATCGGAAGCCGGAGTGGTTCCTTGCAATTGGTAGATAGCAAGAGTCCATTTCTTTTTTATTTTTCCTTGAAAGTTATGTCCAGGGAATAAGTTTTCTAAGTCGAAGGTGTTGATGCAGATGTATGAACAGATGCATATTCTTTCACCTCTTGTAGCACCTAGAGAATTCTACTTTCTTCGTTATTGCCAGCAAATTGAGGTAGGTGTGTGGGTGATAGTGGATGTGTCCTATGATTACTCCAAAGAAGGCCAACCAAACTCCTCTTTCCGATTTTGGAAACTTCCTTCTGGATGCATGATTCAAGACTTGCCTGATGGCTGCTCCAAGGTGCGTCAATCTGTGTATCATTACCAGGATCTACCATCATTAACAAATCTTCACTTTAGCAACTAGTAGTTAATACCATAACCAGTCTCTCCATAAATTAGTATGGAATGTTGTATATGGAGGATGAAACTTGTTATTTGGTTGAGAAAGTGTGAAACATTTGGTTGAAGGAATATGAAATTCCAATACACATAATTGAGCATATCATGATGGGACATGAACAGATTGGTAATTGAGCATTTTCAGGGATTTTCTTGAGAGCACTTGATTTCAATTATTGCTCCATAAGATGAATATATAGAAGATGCTTTTCTTTTTTCCTCATTGTTGTTTCTAATCCTTTCTTCTTCCTCCTTCCTTTCTGGCTGTTTATGCATGCCTAGTTTGCTATGCATTTTATTATGTAGTGAAGAGAATTGCTAGTTTTATTAACTTGAAAAACTGATTACAATGGGGGATCTACTAGGGATATATAGTGAAAGTAAAAAACAAAAAAAAATTACACAATTTGAATGAAGGATAAGTATCAAACTGTTTGATCCTTATCACACCTGATCACTAGAATCCTAATTAGTTCAAACTACTGATTCCTATCACTAGAATCCTTATCATGTAGTAATGTCTGAAATGTGGTCAAAATCATCAATATACTGACTGAGATCTCTATTTTGTTATTGAATGGAGGAGGGTGGCTTTAGAACAGGAAGATCACAAATCTGGAGTTTGGTGTCAAATCATTCTCAAAAATGCTTTGGACAATATCTTCTATACTTTGGTTTATAGCAGCTGCCTTCAATGGTGGTTCTCCTAGAACATGGTGATTGCTACTCCAAGTTAGTGGTTGACTTCAAGGATTTCATTTTAGGCCATATTTGGGAAGTGAGAATGAGAAGTGAGAATTGAATATTCTATTCATTTTTGCATCCATTCCAATAAGAATGATTTCAAAGGAAATGAAATCCTACTTATAATTAAGATTTCAATTCATCTATAAGAAGAGGTATTTTGATTCTTTAGTGCAAGTTATGTTTTGAAAAAACCAATTTTTTTGGGATAAATTGTTTTTAAATTTTTTTTTTTTGATTTTTTTAAAAAGCAAATTGTAAATTCGATTTATATAATATAAAATAAATTTCATTGAGTCTTATTAAAAATAAAAATAATTTTGTAATTATTAATAAATTAAAATTTTTAATAAAATATGAATAGTAATATTATAATAAAATCATAAATTATATTTTCTTTATAAATATTATAAGATATGGATATTAACATCTTATAAAAGCATAATTAATTTATTTTGTTAAAAATAAACAGTAATATTTTAAAATCAATAATTGCTAATACTATTTTTAAAATTATTAAACTTATAGTTTTTAAAAATTATTTCTCAAGAACAACAATCAAATAGTGGTATTAATTTTTAAAAGCAATTTTATTTTTAAATCAAAAGCCCAAATAGATTTTTATTATTTAGGAAAAAAAAACTCTCAAAGATGTTTTTTTTTTTTAAATGAAAATAAAAAATTATTTTAAACTATGTAAAGTGTGAGACTTTTTTTAAATGAATATAAAATATTATTTTAAATTATATTTACAGATATTATTGTCAATTTATTTATTTATTTTTTCATTTTTATTTTCATTTCTATTGCTACTAATTGAAATAGAAACAAATATTCATTCCAGCTTTACATTCCTATATACATCCAAACAATAGAATTAGAATACCAAATTCATTTCTATTCAAGGAGAAATAGAATTGAAAGAAAATTTTCATTTTCATTCCTCATTCCTATGTACCAAACATGACCTTAATGCTTGAGATTAAATGGCCTCCACTAAAAATCTAGAAAAGAAATCAAGGTAAAAACAAGTTGAGAGAGGTTTTTGGGTGGATTAGTTTTGGCCTATAAATGTTAGAAAAGATCATAGATAAAACAATAATGACTAGACTAATTGACAACTTGTATTAAAGATTTATCTTTACTAAACATCATATCATCTTTGAAATAATGGTGAATAAATGTTGTATTAGTAGCAAGGGATCATTAATGTTGTTGAAAAGTATTTCAAATTCCTAATTAGTATAAATTGCTTTTTGTAAAGAATATTGTATAGAATATTTCCTATATTCATATGTCATTGTAATGTTTGATTTTCTTATAGAATAAGGACAATAATTAGGAATATTTCTATAAGTATTCTAGGTCATGAAGGAAAAAAGGTTATGAGGAGATAAACTTATAAAAACTATACGAGGTGGACAAAAACTTAAGGAAGAGTGGGAGACACTTGGTGGAGTGGTGGGCTCATGGTTTATGATGTAGATACAAGAAGTAGGGAAACATAGGATGTTTTGGAAACCTAATAGTTGTATCAAGTTCTGTCCTCTGTAATATTCCTTATGGTATAGTGAAATGAGTCTCTCTCATACATGGATGTAGTCATGTTTGGTTGAACCACGTTAAATCACCGTGTACCTTTGTGTTCTTGAACTAACATTCTTAAACTAATATTGTTTGTATTAAAACTCCCATTGACACAACAAACTAGTATCAAAGCTTAAGTTGAAGATTTCTGGAAGAGTAAAAGAGAATCGAGCACACAAGATAATGACAAGGAATTTTAGTTGAAGATGGAGTTAATTGTTCTATCATCGGGATGTGATAAAAACAATGTGTGTTATGGAGAGATGGAAGATTGAATTAATGGAATTTGATCAAAGGTAGAGATTGTTAGCAAGTATTTCAAATTCTTAATTAGTATAAATTTCGTTTTGTGAAGAATATTATATAGAATATTTCCTATATTCATGTCATTGAATATTAGATTTTTTTATAAAATAAAGAAACTTATTAGGAATATCTCTATAAGTATTCTAAGTCATAAGGGAAAAATGTTATGAAATAAAAATAAACTTGTAATGACTTTACGAGGTGGATAAAATGCGAGGAACAATGGGACACACTTGGTGAAGTGAGGGGCTCATGGTTCAGGGAATAGATATAAAGAGTGCAGAAACAAGAAATGTTTTGAGAATTGTATCTAGTTCAATCTTTTGTAATATTCTTTGTTGTATAGTGGAAATATTTTTTCTCATCTATGGATGTAGCCATGTTTGACTGAACTACGTTAAAACTTTGTGTACCTTTGTGTTCTTGAAGTAAATTCTTGAACTAAAATTGTCTGCATTAAAGCTTTCATTTGCACAATAAATTGGTATCAAAACTCGAGCTAAAGTTTTTTGGAAGAGCTAAAGAGAATAGAGCACAAAAGATAATGATAAAGAATTCTAATTGAAGGTCTTGTCAAGATGTGATAAAAAAACATGTATCAAGGAGAGATGAAAGATTGACTTAATGAAATTTGATCTAAGGTAGAGATTGTTGGAAAATGTCACAAATGCCTAATTTGTATGAATTCCTTTTTGTAAAGAATATTATATAGAATATTTTTTATATTCACATGTCATTGTAATATTATATTTTCTTATAAAATAAAAAAATTTATTCAGAATATCTCTATAAGTATTCTAGGTCATGAGGGAAAAGGGTTATGAGATGAAAATGAACTTGAAAAGACTATACGAGGTAGATAGAGATATGAGGAACAATGAGAGACACTTATTGGAGCAAGTGGCTTGTGTTTCAAGGTGTAGATACAAGGAAAAGGAGAAACATGGAATGGAAATGACCTTATAAAAACTACACGAGGTGAATGGAGATGTGGGGAAAAATGATAGATACCTAGTGGAACGAAAGGCTCATGGTTTAGGATGTAGATGCAAAGAGTGGGTAAATATAAGATATTTCAAGAATCTAATAGTCATATCTAGTTCTATTCTCTATAATATTTTCTATGGTACAATGAAATGATTCTCTCTCATCTATGAATGTAGCAAACATGTTTAGTTGAATCACATTAAAATCTCATGAAACTTTGTGTGAATAGTTTTATTTTTGTGTTCTTAAATTAACATTGTTTGGATGAAAGCTTCTGTTGACACAACAAACTGGTATTAAAGCCTGGGTTGAAGATTTCTGGAAAAGCCAAAAAGAATAAAGCACCTAAGATAATGTCATGGAATTTTAGTTGAAGATATAGTTAATTGTCCTCTCGTTGGAATGTGATAAGAAAACATCTATTATAGAGAGATGGAAAATTGAATTAATGGAATTTGATCCAAGGTAGAGATTATTGGAAAGTGTCTCAAATTCCTAACTAGTATAGATTCCTTTTTGTAAAAAATATTGTATAGGATATTTCTTCTATTCATATATCATTATAATATTTGATTTTCTCATAGAATAAGGGAAATTATTAGGAATATCTCTATAAGTATTCTAGGTCATGAGGGAAAAAAGGTTATGCATTGGATATTATTTTATAAAGATTATATGAGGTGGATAGAGATATGGGGAAGAATGGAAGAGACCCAATGGAGAAAATGGCCCGTGGTTTAGGATATAGATACAATGAGTGGGTAAACATGAGATGTTTCGATAATCCTATGGTTTTATCTAGTTCTAGCCCCTATAATATTCTTCGTGGTATGGTGGAATGATTCTCTTTCATCCATAGATATAAGCATGTAAGGTCGAACCTCGTTAAAAATCCTATACCTTTGTATGAATTGTTTTATCTTTGTGTGCTTGAACAAACATTGCATACATTAAAATTTCCTCTAACACAACAAGATTGACTTAATGGAATTTGATCCAAGGTAGAGATTATTGGAAAATATCTCAAATTCCTAATTGGCATAGATTCATTTTTATAATGAATGTTATATATACTATTTTCTATATTCATATGCCATTGTAATATTTGATTTTCTTATAAAATAAAGAAAGTTACTAGGAATATCTATATGAGTATTCTAAGTCATAAGGGTAAAAGGTTATAAAATGGATATCAGCTTATAAAGACTCTATGAGGTGGATATAAATGTCGGGAAGAATGGGAAACACTCGGTGGAGCAAGGGGTTCATGGTTTATAGGGTATAAATACAAAGAGTAGGGAAACAAGAGATATTTTAGGAATCCAATAGTCATATTTGGTTTTATCATTTATAATATTCTCTATAGTGAAATGATTCTCTCTCATTCGTCGATGTAGGCATGTTTGATTGAACCACATTAAAACCCCATGTACCATTATATGGATTGTTTTATCTTTATGTTCTTGAACTAATATTATTTGTATTAAAGCTTTCATTGACAAAACAAACTGGTATCAAAGCTTGATTTGAAGATTTTTTGTAGAGTTGAAGAGAATAGAGCACACAAGATAGTGACAAGGAATTTTAGTTAAAGGTGGAGTTAATTGTTCTCTCGTCAGAATGTGATAAAAAAAAAACGTGTATCATAGAGAGATGAAAAATTGATTTAATTGAATTTGATCCAAGTTAGAGATTGTTTGAAAGTTTCTCAAATTTATAATTAGTATAGATGCTTTTTTGTAAAGAATATTATATAGAATATTTCCTACATTCATATGTCATTGTAATATTAGATTTTCTTATAGAATAAGGAAAGTTATTATGAATATCTGTATAAGTATTCTAGGTCATGAGAGAAAAAGGTTATGAGAGGGAAATGAGCTTGTAAAGACTATATGAGGTGGATAGAGATATGAGGAAGAATGGAAGACACCTGGTGTAGTGAGACACTTGTGGTTTAAGGTGTAGATGCAAGGAGTGGGGAAACATGGATGTTTCGGGAATCCAATAATTGTATTTGATTTTATTCTTTGTAATATTCTCTATGGTATAATAGAATTATTCTCTCTTATCTGTGGATGTAGGCATGTTTTATTGAACCACGTTAAAACCTTATGTATCTTTGTATGATTTTTTTTATCTTTGTGTTCTTAAACTAACATCTTTTGTATTAAAACTTCTATTGACACAACAAAATGGTATTAGAGCCTAGGTTGAAGATTTTTAGAAGAGCCGAAGAGAATAGGGCACCTAAAATAATGATGTGGTATTTAGTTGAGGGTGGAGTTTATTATTCTCCTGTCGGGTTGTGATAAAAAAAAATGTATCATAGAGAGATGGAAGATTGACTTAATAGATTTGATCTATTGTAGGGATTGTTGGAAAGTGTCTTAAATTCCTAATTAATATAGATTTATTTTTATAAAGAATATTGTATAGAATATTTCCTATATTTATATGTCATTGTAATATTAGATTTTTTGATAGAATAAGGAAAGTTATTACGAACATCTTTATATGTATTCTAGGTCTTGAGGGAAAAATGTTATGAAATAGAGATGAACTTGTGAAGACAGTACGAGGTGGATAGAGGTGTGGGGAAGAGTGGGAGACACCCAATGAAGTGAGGGCCTCATAGTTTAGGGTGTGGATATAAGGTGTGGGAAAATATGGGATGTTTCGATAATCTAATAGTTATATTTGGTTCTATCCTCTATAATATTATCTATGGTATGGTGAGATGATTTCCTTCTCATCCTTTGATGTAGATAGATTTGGCCAAATCATGTTAAAGTCTTGTGTACCCTTATGTGTAAGGGTATAATCAAAACAAAAAAAACTGACAAACTGATCCAAACCAACCAAAACTGAAAAATTGATCCAAATCAACCAAAACCGATCATATTGGTTCAATTTTCAAAAATAAAAAAGTTCGGTTAGGTTTGAGAATTTTGAAAACTGATCTTGTTGGTTTGTTTTTTATTTTTTTATTTTTTTTTTATTTTCATGTCTCATAATCGATAAAAACCAAACCAAACTAATATTTAAAACTTATATATAATTGTTTGGTATTTGATAAAAAAAAAATTATATTTAATTCTATTAAAGCAATTCATTGTTTTTATATTATGGTCAAATTAATTCTAAATGCATTTAATATATTTTTAACATCAAATCCAAGTTAGTTCCAATTAATTTGGTTTTAAAAAAATTAGACTTAGGGCCTAATATAAACTCAAATTAATAGTATTTAAGTTCAAAACAAACACAAATCTACATTTAGGTTTAGGACTAAAAAAAATTTATTAAGTTGGGTCAAAACCGATCTACAAAAACCGAACCAAACTAACCTCAAAAGGCTTAGTTTGGTTCAATTTTTTCAGTTCAAATTTGGTTGGTTCGGTTTTTATCACATATAAAACTGATCATATTGATTTGGTTCATTTTTTATCCAAAAACCAATCAAATCGACCTTATTTACACCCCTATTTATGTGGATTGTTTTTATCTGTGTTCTTGAATTAACATTCTTGAACTAGCATTATTTACATTGAAGTCTCCACGGGCACAATAGATGTTAATTATATACAAACTAGTGCTTGCTTTGTTTAATTCTAAATGCATTTAATATATTTTTAACATCAAATCCAAGTTAGTTCCAATTAATTTGGTTTTAAAAAAATTAGACTTTGGGCCTAATATAAACTCAAATTAATAGTATTTAAGTTCAAAACAAACACAAATCCACATCTAGGTTTAGGACTAAAAAAGTTTATTAAGTCGGGTCAAAACCGATCTACAAAAACCGAACCGAACCGACCTCAAAAGGCTTGGTTTAGTTCAATTTTTCCAGTTCAAATCTGGTCGGTTTGGTTTTTTATCACATACAAAACCGATCATATTGATTTGGTTCATTTCTTATCCAAAAACCAATCAAATCGACCTTATTTACACCCCTATTTATGTGGATTGTTTTTATCTGTGTTCTTGAATTAACATTCTTGAACCAACATTATTTACATTGAAGTCTCCACAGGCACAATAGATGTTAATTATCTACAAACTATTGCTTGCTTTGTTTCACCTGTACATTTTCTACTTGATATCATGCATTTTATTTGTAGTAATGTTAGTCTGAAATCCAAAATTCAACTGAAAATATACTTAATTATGTCATCCTAATTGCACTCATTTTTGTAATTCAATGTGCTTGTCTTGTTCATTTTATCTTATTTATTATCTTGGTACGTAGTGTTTTAAATCCTTAATTAATATCTTTATAATGTTCATGCCTTATCAGGCATCATATCTCCTGATTCTGTTCTGTCCCAAGAAATGGTACCCTTCTATCTGAAGTTAGTTCTTTTGATTGAGAACCACCTTCTTGTTTGATAGGTTACTTGGGTAGAACATGTTGAAGTGGATGACAAAAGTCTAACGCATCGGCTCTATAGAGATCTTGTCTCCGGTAGCTTAGCCTTCGGGGCAGAAAGAATGGTCGGTACTCTTCAAAGGATGTGCGAGAGGCTCGCTTACTTGGCAGATGAAAATACACCGACTCGTGATCTTGCAGGAGGTACTCTTTATGACCTTTATCTTTATGGCCTTACGCTTTTACTTCAATCCATTCCTAGTGGTCTGATGATGTTGTCCACTGTCCAGTGATTAGCTTGCCTGAAGGGAGGAGAAGTATAATGAAGCTTGGTCACAGGATGGTGAAAGATTTTTGTGGGGTTTTAAGCATGTCTGGCAAACTAGATTTTCCTCAGTTATCTGAAGTGGACAATAGTGGTGTCAGAGTCTCGGTTCGCAAGAGCACAGAACCCGGCCAACCTGGTGGCATGATCGTCAGCGCTGCGACCTCCCTTTGGCTCCCCATGCATTGTCAGACTATATTTGATTTCATCAGAGATGAGAAAATGCGACCTCAGGTTTCTATCTAAAAGTCTAAAGGGTTTTTTTTTTTTTTGAAACTCCTGGAAGGTCAGCTACATTAGTGAAAGTAACTGTTGGGATTCTCTTTTCTGTTTGCCAGTGGGACGTTCTGTCCAGTGGAAATCCAGTGCATGAGATTGCACATATCGCAAATGGAATTAATCCAGGGAACTGTACAAGTATCATTCGGGTAAATGGTCTTTTTCATTCTTTTCTGTTGTCATGTTCATTTCATGGAAACCAAAACCACATGCTATTGAAAAAATTATTGGCTTCATTCCATGTTGATATCCCAGGTCCTCGCTAAGGAGGAATAAAAAAAATGATATATGTTATCTGCTAATGTATCAATTTCTTGTATCAATTTCCTACTTTTATTGCCCTGCAGCTTGTACTGGCATCAGAAGGGTAGATTACATAGATGGTTTCTTTGATGATTCTCCCCCCATAAATTCCATTCTAGTTCAAATAAATAAATAAATAAATAAAAGTAGCAAATATGATGTGTATATTGAAAATAGACAGAGGGATAAGTTCGCAATGTTGAAAACCTTGAAGCTTGGTTTGGATCAATTAAAATAATAGGAAAAAAAACACTTCTAAGTCTTTTATTTGGTTTACTCCACAAAATAACAAAATTATAAAAGAATATTGAAAAACCTAATTTCCACTTAGTAACACCCAAGGTAGGTGAATGAGTATTTTTTCCTAGATTTTAATACAAGAATTGAAATTTTTAATTCAATAAATCCCTTGAGAATGAAGAATAATTGAAAGCAATCAACCACAAACAAGACAAAGGATTTTTTATGTGGAAAACCCTCGCACAAAATGTGGAGATAAAAAACCATGAGATCTGGGACCTCAAAAAACAATCTATTATATGATATCACAAGTACACAAAATATTTGGCAGATGTTATCCTAAGACTTACTCTCCAAAACCTATACTATGTCCATGTCTGCAATGTAGCACCTTGAGTGCTATGGTGAATCCTCAGCTCCTGAGGGGATGCAGGTCTCCTTTAATAACCCATAATTAGTTCAAT
Organism: Vitis rotundifolia; assembly: GCA_030254885.1. NCBI lineage: Eukaryota > Viridiplantae > Streptophyta > Magnoliopsida > Vitales > Vitaceae > Vitis > Vitis rotundifolia. The sequence continues at coordinate 10,114,472 of CM058154.1, forward strand.
ACCTTCTTTAAGAGCTTTTAGGGATGGGTAACCAAGTTAGTGTTTTCCGAATAAGAACATCAAACTTTAAAATACATTTAAGTAAGGTATATATAGATTAAAAGACCTAGAGGATCATAAATTGAATTTTCTTTAAAAATAAAATCTTAATTTTCCAAATTACGGATGGCTAGAATCTAGCAATTTTAGGATCAAGCGCTCAAATAGAATAAACCACCTTGGCTAATGCTTGAGTGCTCTTAAAATTTCAAAAATACAATTAAAAACATTTTAGCTCAATTGTAAACATATGATCCAACCCTTACCCTTTTAAAATTAATTTGCCTTTACTTGGACCTTTTCAAGCTTACTATGATGTTTCGATTAATCAATCATCAATCTCAAATCTTCAATAGAAAGTAACTCACTATCTAGAAAGATCTTATACTAGAATGAAAGAAACAAATTTTCCAATAAACAAAACACAATGCATAAAGCACAAACAATCTCCCCCTTAGCACTCTTGTGATAAAACAAAGGTTATATAAACCCCCTAAAACTCTCAAATGGAGTTTACATAATACTTAATAACACTCATCCAAACTTATTTATTCTATCACATGCAAAGGACAATATAATGCATCCAAACGTGCGAAATATTCTAATCTTGTAACCTTCACACATCAAACACAAGTACCCAAGGTAAAGCAATGTATGGGAAGAGATATAAGCAATAGAATCAAATCAAGATAATAGGAGAAAAAATAACCAAAAATACAAGTCATGCATGCAAATGAATATCAATGAATAAGATGTTCTTTTTTTTTTTTTTTGTCTCAAAAAATTGAAAGGATTATAAAAGATAGGCATGGAGAAAGAGAAGAACTGATATCCGTATATAGTAAACATGATTCTGGATACAAGTAATAATGAAATGAAGAGCTTACATCCAAACCCAACAAAAATAATGGACTAAAAAACTAAGCCAACATGGATTTAGTGTACAAAAAAATAGATCAAAAAGAAAAAAGATGTCTAGGGGGCTTGATTTGATGGGGATTGATGAGTAGAGCTTGAGAACCCTGGGACAAAAGCTATGAAGTAATAGTGTTGAGCTATTCCTCAATGCTTTGGAAACAAGCAACCATATCATGCTAATGAACTTCTAGGTGAGTAGAAATCACAAAATGGTGATAGTTTACTTGAGTAGTCTAGGTATCCACCCAAAGATGGAGTTGATCCATGGAATCCATCACCCTTTGGAACTAGAAGGCATCTGAAAGAGGGATAAGATGAGTAAATGTACGAGAGGAACCCCGACGCCTTCTACCATGATGCCCTCTTGAAATGAGCTTTTCTATAGGAAGATCCTACTCCATAGCACGAATCTCAAACTCCTCCTCAATAGCCTCTTAAGCAATGGCCACCTACAAAGTGACACCTTGAAAAATCGCACCTAATGGAACAATGGGATCATACACATGACTGTAATACTTGGATTAAGAGTTATTATCGAGAAGCTACTAGGATATGGGAGATGATCAATGCAAAAAAGAGGCTACCAGTGTGAGCATGATCGTGATAGAGTATCATAATATTGAGTATCACCTAGGCTATATCAAACTGTTGCCTCATAGAATGGAGTGAATAAAATGAGCAACGAGACATCTAATTTGGTTCATATGAGAGGTAGGATAAAAAGAATAGGAAAAATACATTGAAAAGACCCAAGCTAACATGGTGAAGTCAACAAAAAATACATACATTGGCATAGAGAAAGGCTCACCATAGAGAAAAAATAGTATAGAGGTGAGCTTAGCATAGCTAAGGGCCTGTACCTCAGAAAAGAGGTAGGAAGTTGGCTAGAAACAACAGACATGCAGAGGGCGTGATGAATGGATCGAGTGACCATGAAAGTTTTTTCACACATAGTAGCATGAAACATGACCCCACTAATAATAGAATGGATGTTCATATAGAGCATCCAAATGTAAATGGAGGTAATCCACCTACGAATAAAAGCAAGGGGTTTCCAATCCCAAGCTTGGAAGATGGCAAGAAGGTCAGTATCACGAAGAGAGTGAAGATAGATGTCTCTCTATCTCAACCCTATTACCACAGACTTAGGCTTTTCCTAAGCTCACATAAGAACTTCAACAACTCAAGCCACCTAATGTTACTAAGTTAGCCTTTCCCACATACTTAGTTTCCTATGCTATGCAATGCACACAACTTAAAAGCTAGGGATAAGAAGGAAGCAACACTTAGAGAGTTTTGGAAGAATGGAACTTTTATTGCATTAGAATGCTTTACAAGGCTAGATTTCTCTCAAGTGCTTAGTGCCTTGGCCAAATGAGGCCATTTCCTATTTATAGGCATCAAAGGAATGCTCTAGAACCCGCAAAGGTTCTCCACTCCTCTAGAATTATCTAGAATGCCCTATACAAAAGTTATATACATGATATGTATAAGAGATTTCTAAAACTCTTTAAAATATCCCCACATATTTCCTTTGTTTTCCATTTTTTCGTAGGAATATGTGGACACCTCTCCTTTACATATGTTGTAGAAGTCCTCATCATTCCTTCTACATGGAACCACTCAATCTTCTCTTGGAACTACCATAGTGCATTTACAAGCTCCCACCTAGCATCACTCTCTATTAGTACCTTCCACTTGACTAAGTAATCTATCATAGGAGGCACATCTCGTCTTTTGATGACTCAGTCTGCAATTGTGTATTCTACTTCTTTATCATATGAGGTTCAATGGTTGTAGTCACCCTCTTTAATATCCCTAAGCTTGGATCATCCTTATCATCATGATAAGGCTTTAAGTAGCTCACATGAAAGATAAGATAGATCTTCAACCTTAGAAGTAGCTCCACCATATAGGACATCTTTCCAACTCTTCCAAGTATTAGGAAGGGGTCTTCATATCTTCTCACAAGGCCTTTGTGCATTGGCCATAGGGATTTGAACTTATGAGAAAGTAGTTTGAAAAACACTAAATCTCCAACCTGATAATCAGTGTGTTGCCTTTTCTTATAAGCCTACTTTTTCATTTTCTTAGCAACTGTATCCAAGTATGAGCGAGTTATGTTAGTTTGCTCTTACCACCCCTTAGCCAACTTGAAAGCCATTGGACTTCTCCTTGTGTAGCCCATTACCAAGGTGTGAAGAGTTCATGGTTGTTGTCCCTATAGCTAGCTCAAATAGGTTCTTGTTTGTTACATCAATCTTTATAGGTTGTAAAAGAACTAAGCTACATCCAACAACTTAGCCCAATCCCTCTTATTAGTATTCAAAAAGTGCCTCAAGTATAACTCCAACAAAGCATTCACCCTTTTAGTTGGCCCATTTATCTCTGGGTTAAAGCTAGTAGAGAAGTGAAACTCTAACCCTATCATTTTAAAAAGCTTCTTCCAAAACTTTCAATGAAGCATGGGTCACGATAACTCATGATATGTTTAGGCAACCCTTAATACTTTAACCACATGCTTTAAGAATAGGCTTGTCATCTCCTTCGCTATGCAATTTGTAGGGGTTGTTATGAAGTTAACATATTTAGAGAACCTATCCACTACCACAATGATAGAACTATAACCTTCAAACTTGGCAACCCGATGATGAAGTTCATGGTGATGTTCTCCTATGAGCACTTTTCTATAGGTAGTGGCTCCAAGAGGTCTTTAGGCAATTGCTACCCCACTTTACTTTGTTAGCATGCAAGACAAGTCCTCATATAGGCCTCAACTTCATCCCGTATCTAAGGCCAATAGTAAGATGACTTTTATGGTGTTCTTGTTCGTCACTGCCTAGGGTGCCTAGCCTACCTAGTGTCATGGTACTACTTGATTAGATTTCTTCTCAAGTTACCCCACTTAGGCATGTAGAGCCACTTTCCCTTAATGCATAGTAGGTTGTCCTCCACCCAAAACCATTTAATCCTCCTCTTATGGGCTAAGGTGATGAGACTCTTAGCTAACAGATCATATTGTAACCCCTCATTCAGAAGATCCATCAACTCTCCTTAGGGTTGGCTAGTCATAGATGCTAACCCTGTTTTATGGCTTACGATGTCAATCATATGATTAGTACTTCCTAGTTTATACTCCAATTGTAATCAAACTTTGCTAGGAAGTCTTGCCATCTTCCTTGCTTAAGGCTTAAGGGCTTAACTACTTTTGTGTTTAGAAGTAGTTAGTGGTGATGTTATTGCTCCACTATGAAGTGAGACCCCAATGGGTATTGTCTTTATAGGTGCAAGCAATGTACTATAATAGTCATCTTCTTCCCTTGCACCATGTAATGAACCTCGGTGTTATTGAGCTTACAACTCTCAAATGTTATAAGATGCCTATCTTGCATTAAAATCTCTTCAATGGTGTAGTCAGAGACATCTGTGTTTACCTCAAATTCCTTATTATGGTTTAGTAGTGCCAACACTAGTTCTTTTATCACGACCTTCTTTAGATCCTCAAAGGCTTGCTAACATTTATGATCCCAATCCCATGCCTTGTTCTTCTTATGAAGATTCATGAGGAGAGCTATCTTAGATGAATAGCCCTTGATAAACCATTGATAATAGATAACTAGACCAAGGAAAGATCTTAGTCGAGGTACTTTTGTAGGAGAATCCCACTCTTGGATGGCCTTAACTTTGTTGTCATCCATCATCAACTTGCCATCCTTGATGCGATGCCCTAGGAAACTCTTTTCTTCCTTAGCAAATGAGAATTTGTTCCTTTTTACATTTAGCTCATTCCACTTTTATAAATTTGAAGACCTTTCTTAGATGTTCCATGTGCTCCTCTAAGGTATTGTTATAGGCAACTATATCGTTTAAGTACACCACCACAAACTTATCCAGATATGAATGAAAGGTCATGTTCATGAATATACAAAACATGTTTGGAGATTGGTGAGTTTAAAAGGCATTAATAAGAACTCATAAGAGTCATATTGAGTCACACAAGTAGTCTTTGGTTTGTCCTCTTTTACAAGCATGAAGCTCTAGTCTCTTGGTCTCCTTCAGGGAGAGAAAGTTGTGTATGACACCCATATCCACCATGGCCTTGGTGGGCTTACCATTCACAAGGGCCTCCACATACATAAGTGACACAAAATATGGGCTGAAAAATAATAAGTTCTTTCTATTAGATTGACTATATACACAATTTATATAGGAGATTACAAGAGAAGAAATAGGAAACAAGAGACATAATAGGAAACTAACTTATTCCTAAATCAGAAAACTATCTAACTGAATCCCTCAATTTAAGGGATTTTAAAATAATTCTCCTATTTTATTTATAACTTAATTACAACCTATTTACAAATCAACACTCCTTCTCAAGTTGAGGAATAGATGTCTTCCATTCCCAGCTTGAATACAAGATCGTGAAACATTGAACTGTTCGACCCTTTTGTTAGGATATTAGCTAATTGATATTCTGATGGAACATAGGACATACACACTGCTCCTTCCTCTAATTTTTCTTTGATGAAATGCCTATCAATCTCAATATGTTTTGTCTGATCGTGTTGTATAGGGTTATGAGCAATATTGATAGCTGACTTGTTGTCACAATAAAGCTTCTTAGGACCATCCCACTTAATTCTCAAATCATCTAGAATAATCTTCAACCAAAGTAGTTCACACAACCCTTGAGCAATGGCCCTAAAATCTAATTCTGCAAACGACCTTGCTACCATATTCTGCTTTTTACTTCTCCATGTTACCAAATTACCTCCAAGAAAAGTACAATACCCTGTAGTTGATCTTCAATCCACTAGGGAACTTGCATAGTCAGCGCCGGTGTATACTTCTAGAGTAAGAGTATTGTTTTTCTTGAACAAAATTATTTTCCCGATGTTACCTTTCAAGTAATGCAGCACCCTGTAAGCAGCTTGAAGATGAGGTTCTCTTGGATCATGCATGAATTGAGTGATCACGCTTACCGAGTAGGCGATGTCTGGCAGAATGTGAGCAAGGTATATGAGCCTACCAACCAACCTCTAGTACATTCTTTTATCCACCACTGGTTCTTCTTTAGATTCTCCCAACTTGTGATTTGGATCCATTAGGGTAGAGACTGGTTTACACCCAATCTTCCATGTTTCTGCCAATAAATCAGTCACATACTTTTGTTGAGAGATGAAGATCCCTTGTGTGGAATATGCCACCTCAATACCGAGGAAGTACTTTAGTTAGTTCCTTTATCTCAAAATTTGTTGCTAATCTCTATTTTACTTCATGTTTTTCTCTCTCATCATTTCTAGTCACTATGATATCGTCAACATAGACTAGAAAAGCAATCACTCCCCCTACAACCGAGTGCTTAATGAAGAGAGTGTGGTCACCTTGGCTTTGTTTGTACACAGACTCTTTCATGACTTTTGCAAATCTCCTAAACCAAGCCCTAGGAGATTGTTTTAGCCCATAAAGGGCCTTTTTCAGCTTGCACACCTTGTTACCTGTGTTTCCCTCAAATCCCGGTGGGATGTTCATGTAAATCTCTTCATCTAAATCACCATGAAGAAATGCATTCTTAACATCATACTGTAGGAGTTGTCAATTGTCGTGGGCAGCCAGTGATAGCAGGATTCTTATAGTATTCATTTTTGCAAATGGAGCAAAAGTCTCCTGATAATCAACTCCATAAGTTTGACTGTACCCTTTGCTATCAATTTTGCTTCATGTCTCTCAAGAGATCCATCAGCCTTATATTTCAGTGTGAAAATCCACTTGCAATTAACAATGTTTTTCCCTTTCGGTCTTTCAACAATCTCCCAAGTTTTATTTTTTTCTAATGCACTCATAACATCCTTCCATTCCTTTTTTGTCAATGCCTCAGAAACAATGTTAGGGATGATAGTGGTGTTTAGACTCACAATGAAATTCTTATGGGCTGGTGATAGGTGCTTAAGAGACACATAGTGTGATAATAGATAGAGTGGTCGGTTAGTTCATTCTCTGGTGCCTTTTTTTACAGCAATAGGAAGATCTAGGTTTAGGTTGTTTGTTGAATCAGTGGAAGTTTCACCAGGTTGTGTATGTAAAAGTGGGTCTGATCTTACCGTGATTTCATTCCTAGGGTCTGAGTTGGATTCTTAGACCTGCTTTTGTTCTGGAATGGCCTTTTTCCTCGAATACACCTTAGGAAATTGTGGAAAATTGTGAGTGACACTGGCTGGAACAGCGGATGACACGAGTTCAGTGGGAAAATTGGGTGACTCATGTGTGATTGGCTCAGGTGACTCAGGTTTATCATCACCATGGGTTGAGACATGAGGAAGGTTAAGAGGTTCAAAGGACTCACAAGAACTATCTTCCATAATTGAAATCTCTCCCTGAAGAGAGGACTTGGGGAAAAAAAGGTTTATTTTCTATGAAGGTGATATCTGCAGAGATGTAAAATTTTCTAACTGAGGGATTGTAATACTCGTATCCTTTTTGAGTGGATAAGTAACCAAGGAAGATACATTTTATGACTTGGGGGTCTAGCTTGTCTATGTTGGTTGTGGACATGAACAAATGCAGTGCACCCAAATACCCAAGGAGTGAGCCCATTTGAGGTTCTCAAGTGTGGATAGAAACTCTTAAGTATCTCTACTAGGCTTTTGTTATCTAACACTCGTAAGGGAATTCTATTTATCATGTATGTGGCAGTAAGAACAACTTACCCCCAATAGGACTTAGGAACATTCCCTTGAAAGAGTAAGACTCGGGTTGTGTTGAGTAAACGCCCATTTTTCCTCTCGGCTATCCCATTTTGTTGGGGTGTGTTAACACATGATGAGTCATGGAGAATGCCCTGTGATTGAAAATAGGATGACCAAATCTGGTTGAAATAATCTCTAGCATTGTTTGTCCTAAAGCTTTTTATTTTAAACCCAAATTATTTTTGAACCATTAAGTGGAAATTAGGTATAATAATGCTAACATCAGATTTTTGTTTAAGAAGAAAAATCCATGTAACCTGAGTGCAGTCATCAATTAAGGATACAAACCAACGAGCCCCAGAAACATTAGGTATAGTCGATAGACCCCATATGTCACTATGAATCAAATGAAAAGGAATGAGAACTTCTTTTATTACTAATAGGAAAAGATACATGAGTATGTTTTGCCAATTCACAAGTTTCGCAATGAAACTCAGAAATATCTAGTCCTTAGAACAAATGAGGAAACATGACCTTTAAAACCCTAAAAGATGGATGACCAAGACGTAGGTGATACAACCAAATGGTCTCTTTATTTGAGGAACTGAGAAATGACAACGGCAAATTATTACTAGTTTTCTGAGATGATTCAAGGTGGTAAAGACCGTTCCTTTCCTTAGCAAGTCCAATCCTTCTCCTCGAGTCTTGTTCCTGAAAAACACAATAAGAAGGGAAAAAAATAGCATAACATTTAAGATCATGGGTAAGTTTTTGAATGGAAACAAGGTTGGCTAACAATTTTGGTACATGGAGGACATTTTTAAGAATAAGGGTAGGTGTGCTGTATATGTCTCTGAAACCTGCAATGGTAGCTAAAGAGCCATTGGCCATTGCAATTTTCTTGTTACTTGGGTTTGGGGTATAGGTATGGAAAAGTTGAGATTTTGAGGTCACATGGTCTGTGGCACCAGAGTCTATTATCCAAGAGTCATCATAAACTCTGTGTGAGGCATTTATGCAAAAAGAGAATGAAGGTGTACCTGAAAGAGCCAAAGAACAAGTTCTAGTAGGTTTGTCAAAATATCCCAACAAGCTTCTCAACTTCTCCATTTCTTCACTATTGAACCCGCCTATTGCTAAATTTTCCTCAGTTTTGGGCTGCTCTGTCATGTGTGCTTGAGGCCTTTTCTGCCCTCCACGATTTCCCCATTCACGACTTGGTGGCTTACCATTCAGCTTCCAACACTTCTCTTTTGTGTGCCTTGGTTTCTTGTAATAGGTGCACCAGAGATTGTCCTTGTTCTCCTTCCACTGATTGTTTCTACCTAAGTGTTTAGGCAGATCATTCTTTCCTTGCTCTAAATATTCTATTTTTACAACTAGGGCTGATCCATCCAAGGTTTGTGGTTCAAGCATAACACTCATTCGGCTTTTCTTGCCTCGAATCAATGCCACCACCTCATTAAAGCACGGAACCTTGTGTTTGCCAAGAATTTGGATTCTCACTTGATCAAATTCTGGGTTAAGCCCAACAAGAAAATCATAGACTTTATCTTGTTCAATGAAATCCTTTAGAACAGCAGCATCCTCAGGACATTTGGTTTTTATCACCCTATAATGATCAAGTTCTTGCCACAAAGCTTTCAATTGATTGGCATATTCAGTAACTGTTTTACTTCCCTGTTTTGCAGCAATCGTCTTCACCTTAACCTCATATACTTGAGCCGTATCTATAGCTTTTGAATACGTCTATTAGATTGCATACCAAATATCCTTAGCTGTAGCCAAGAACATACATGTGTTGCTAATCTCAGGAGTCATAGAATTCCACAGCCACGCCATAATCATAAAATCTTCTTCATCTCATGCCTCAAAACGGGGATCTCTTAGTTTCGACCCTATACCCATAAGATGGCTGATCTTCCCTTTTTTTTTCAGCATAGTGCGAACAAGTTGAGACCATTTAAGGTAATTTTTTCCATCCAACCTATACGCAACCTGAATGTTTTGCAATTCCCCAGGTTGTTGAGGTCGAACAATCTCCTCTGATTGTGTTGTAGTAGTTGTCTTTGCTACCTCCGACATTTTCCACGAAAAACATGATCTCTTGGGAATTAAGGCAAATCGCAAAACAAAAAACTAGCAGCAATGAAGGCTGGTAAAAGAACACGCGAAATACTCTGTTTTGCCTTTAGAAAAAACAGAGCAAAAAAAAGTAGAGAAAGAAAACGTGAATAAAAAAAATCCAGCTATAAAAGCTAGAAAAACTGGCAATGAAGGCCAGAATGATGCCCAGGTTTTAAAAACCTACTGCTCTGATACCATGACACGAAATATAGGATGAAAAATAATAAGTTCTCTTTATTAGATTGACTATACACAGTTTATATAGGAGATTATAAGAAAAGAAATAGGAAATAAGGGACATAATAAGAAACTAACTTATTCCTAAATAAAAAAACTATCTAACTGAATCCCTCAATTTAGGGGATTTTAAAATAATTCTCCTATTTTATTTACAGCTCAATTACAACCTATTTACAGCTCGACAATAAGACATTTACTTTTAAGCATCTTAGGCATCGACTTAGTCTTAAGACGCTTAAGAGTTACATTGACCTGACATGAGCATCACCATTATTTTCCTTTATCATGGCTTTAAGGGCCTTCTTCTTAGGGCAGTCCTGTGCCTAATGTGGATCACTGCATAAGAAATAGTTGGTCCTAGACATGAACTCTTTTCACTTATCCTTGTCATTGTCTTCCTTCTCACTAGAAGTCTTGTTGGATTCTTGCTTAGCAACACTATAGCTCCTCAATCTCTTATTTCCCCCACTTTTAATGTGGTTATCCTTGGATGGTGGCATTGGCTTAAAGGAGTATCCCTTCTTATACTCCACCAAGGACTCCACTGTTACCATGGTTGTGGCAAGGTCTTGAACACCACATTGCCTCAACTCTTGCTCGGCCTAACTTTGTAGGTTGTCCATGAAGTTAAATAATAGCTCTTTCTATGTCATGTTGGGAATCTCAAGCTTAAGTGTAGAGAACTCCATGATGTACTCATGGATCAAGCCCATGTGCTTAAGACGTTTCATGTTTTTCTTTAGCAAGTAAGCCACATTTTGTAGGTAGAATTTCCTTTTGATCTCTTTCTTGAAAGAACCCCATTTGCCTATGGTGCAAGTGTCTTTTTCTTTGTTGGCAAACCTTCAATGCCACCATAGAGTAACAGTTAGTGAGGTAGAGAGTTGTAGCGCATACCTTAGTGGCTTCATCAGTTAATGTGATATCCTCAAAGTACCTCTCCACTAGGTCATTCCTTATTTATATGCACCCAAAGAACTCTTTATAACCCACAAAGGTTCATCACTACTCTAGAATTATTTAGAACACCCTATATAAAATCTATGTACATGGTATCTATAAGTGATCTCTAGAACTCTCTAAAATACCCTACACCTTTCCTTTATCTTCCCTCCTTGTGAAGAGATGTGTCCACATCTATGGACTTCTCTAAAATCTTCCACAGTCCTTTACTAGTAGACAAGTGTGGATGTCTCCAAGTGGTACCAAAAGCTTCTTGCTACCTTATATAAGCTCAAGTGAGGGTCATTGCAGTAGGTTGTGACACTATGCTCATAAAAATAAGAGTAATAGTGATTGTGGGTCTCCTCAAAGTGGAAACACTCTATTGGGAAATCATCTAGGTTGAAAGGACCCTCAAAAGGAAAGCCCATGATAGGCTCAAGAAAGGGAGGTGTGAGGAGTGTCTTCCTAGGATGTCTACAACTTGACATCCTAAGTCTGAAACAAAATACGAGAAAAAACGAAAATAAAAAGGTACCAAAAAAAATCTAAACCACTAGAAATACTCAAAATACAGTCTTGAACATGCCTACAAACTAGGAAAAACAAAATGAAAACTCATAATAATGTTAGAAAGCAAGAAGACATCAGAACAAAGCGTGGGGACCAACTAAGCTAAAAAAACTAGTAGAAAAAAAATGCATTAGAAGGCTTAAATAATCGCTCAAAGTGCTCAAAGATGGAATAGAGCTCAAGTGCTTTGACCATGAGAAGCATTGCTGGATGTGACTTAAGCACCGCTTGAGTGCTTCAAGCGCATGAAACAACATTGAATGTAGCTTAAGAGTGCTTGAGCGCTAAGTTTGAGCACTTAAGTGTCGGTAACTATGCTCAAGCACTTATGTGAGTGCTTGAGCACTTGCAATTACCCCAATCTTAGAAACAACAACCTCTTTGGTGCTTAAAATGTCTTAGTCGATGTAAAAGCTCTAAAACATCAATATTTTAACCCTCTAAATAGCCTGGAAAATAGTGATGTTCCAAAAACTTCAACTTAAGGCTCAATTAACTGAGTAAACGTGAAAAATTAGAAAGAAAAGAAATACATCAAGTAGAAAGATCCAAAGAAGTATTGTCCAATCAAACAAGATTGAGTTACTATAGTAAGATAATACATTAATTGCAATCTTAGTTCGGAAAGTAGATCAATACCAATCAAGGCATATTAAGACTAAAATAAGCCAATGATATTGATTATCAAGGAATCAACTTACAATCTAATTCCATATTTCAAAATTGAATTCTTGGAAGATGCTAAACCATGCTAAAATCAAATTAATGCACATTTAGTCAATTTGAACAAAGTTCATCATATTTCTACTTAACACAACAATCATTGATTTACATACAACACAACTTTTCTCCCCCTCATTTTCATATCATTTTTTTTTCTTTTTTCTTTTTATATTTTATTTTGAAAAGTAGAGGCGTTGTACACCATATATGGAAATCATACTTTCACCCATGGTTGTCTTATTCCACTTGGAGGGTGTTTCTAAATTTTTTAAGTAATGACATGATATTCTTAGAAAGAATCTTGATTTTATTTTAGCCAAGATGCCATATATCACTTCAAGAAACAAAAAATTGAACTAGGTCAAGCAATATATATGAATTAAATTTGACTAGGCATGGTGTTTGTTACTTCCAAAGAAAACAAGAACTACTTTAAGTTTAAGAAGATTCTTTATTAACCACTTACTAGAAATAAATTTAGATTTTCCACTACACTAGAATTTTTATCTACCTTGATTCACTACCTCAAAAGTGATTGAAGAGATTTTAGGGAATAAAATCTAATCTTGTGGATCTAGTACATTAACCTCAAATCTTAAACTTGAGATATTTAAGTATTTACTAATAAATCAAGTAAATAAGGTTTCTCGAGTTAACCTAAAATGAATTGAGATAGGCCTAAGATGAAGGAAAGAGGCATTAAAAGCAAAGATCCTTAAGCCTACACCATTTGAACTTTGTCAATCAAGTATATACCCAAATATTTCCTAAGAAACTCAAACCTAAGTGAATTTAAGAGTTTTGTGAAGATGTCAACTAATTGATGCTTTATTGGGACAAACTCTAAAGAAATTACCTTGTCCTCTACAAGATCCCTAATGAAATAATGATGAATTTTAATATGCTTAGTTTGGGAATGAAGAACAAGATTTTTTTAGATGTTAATTGCACTAGAGTTATCATAAAAAAATATCCACAGTACCTTGCTCAATGTCATAGCCATTAAGCATTTGCTTCATCCAAAACAGTTGAGTACAACAACTTCCTATAACTATATACTTTGCTTCCGCAATGGATGGATATATCAAGTTTTGCTTCTCACTTAGCCAAGCAACTAAACAATCGTTGAAAAAAAACCAAGCACTAGAAGTGTTTTTCCTATCCTCTATGTTTCTAGCCTAGTCAACATTGGAATAACCAGAGATCATAAGTGAAGTATCATAGGGATACCATAAACCATAGTCTAATGTCCCACTCATATAACTAATAATTCTTTTTACTTAATTTAAATGTGAGTCTTTAAGATTAGCTTGGTATCTAACACATGCTCACATACTATAAGAGATATTAGGATGACTTATAGTGAGATACAAGAGACTCCCTATCATACATACTCCAAAACTTTTCCTTAACATTTTTTTTTTGGATTTATCCTTACAAAGCTTAGTAGTGGTACTCATAGGTGTCTTAAAGTGCTTAGTAGATGCTAGGCCAAACTTTTTCACTAACTTCCTTGCATATTTAGATTTAGATAAAAATATCATTCTTAAGTTGTCTAATCTATAATCTTAGGAAAAAGTTGAGTTCACCTACCATGCTCATTTCAAATTCCTTTTTCATTTTCTCAACAAAACAAAGGGCATGATTGCTTAAGGTGGCTCTAAAAGTGATGTCATCTACATAAATTTGGGTCATTAGGAGTCTAGTTTTAGTCCTATGGATAAATAGAGTTCTATCAACTCCCCTTCTCTCAAATCCTTATTCCAAAAAGTAATTAGTAAGCCTCTTGTACCAAGCTCATTGAGCTTGTTTGAGTCCATAGAAAGCTTTCCTTAACCTATATACATGATCGAGGAGTTTAGGATCCTTAAAGCCCTTAGGTTACTCAACATGTACTTCTTTTCTAAGTATATCATTCAAGAAAGCACTTTTTACATCAATTTGGAATTATTTCATTTTTAATGAGCATGTTATAGCTAGGAGAATTCTAATAGACTCTAACCTAGCTACAAAAGAGAATGTTCCCTCAAAATGAATTTCCTTTATTTGGGAGTATCCTTAAGCTACAAGCTTAGCCTTATTCCTCACAATTATCCCATTTTCATCTTTTTTGTTATGGAAAATCCATTTTATACTTATCACATGTTTATCTTTAGGCCTAGGGACTAAATGCCACACATCATTCATAATAAACTAATTTAACTCTTCCTGTAGTATGGTAGTCTAAGATTCATCTCCTCAAGTTTCTTCTACATTTTTTTTTTTGCTTTAATTAGGAAATATAGCAAAAGACGTTTATCTCATTATGTCTTGATTGTCTCCTTTTCACCATGGAGTTATTCATGTTTCCTATTACACTTGAGATAAAGTGATTTTTGGGTTAGGGTGATAGGGTGAGATAAGGTGGTTCACTTGGCTTAGCGACTTCAAGTGGCTTTATATCTTTGTTAGGGTCAACCACATTTTCAAGGATGTTTTTAAGGGTATCCCTAGTCTCATCCATTGTTTTAGGGATATCCCTAATGGATTCTTCAGGTAAAATATCATAATTAACCACTTCTTGAGTATACCTAGAATCATCAATGATCAAAATATATGATTTTTGGATAACTTTACTGTTTTGATTATATACCCTATATGCCTTGCTTTTGGAAAAATAACCTAGGAAAATACCTAAATCAAAATTGGGTCAAATTTACCTAGATTTTCCCTATCTTTAAGAATGTAACATTCATTGCTAAAAGTTTTAAATTGTTTTAGGTTGGGTTTCTTTCTTGGCCATAATTCATTGGAAGTTTTATCAGTCTCAGGCCTAAGAAATACGTTATTAGCAATGTAACATGTTATGTTAATAGCTTTGGCCCAAAAATAGGTAGGAATGTTATGAGTGCAAAGCATCACATGGGCCATTTCTCGAAGAACACAATTCTTTCCCTCAACCACTCTAGTTTGTTAAGGAGTCCTAAGGGTTGAAATTTCATGTTTTACCCTCTTAAAATCACAAAAGTGATCGATTTCTACATTATCAAACTCTCTACCCCTATTACTTCTAATCCTCACAATGGGATGCCCTTTCTCTACTTGAATTTTAGTGCAAAAAGATTCAATTGCTCAATATTCTCTAAGTTCTCTCTCAAAAAGTAGATGAATAAATATATAGAGAAAAGATTAACTACCACCAAAACATATTTCTTTCTACCTTTACCTTTGGTTCGCATAAGACCCATAAGGCCCATGTAGAGAAGATCTAAAGGCCTAGACATGTATCCCCCTCAATCCTTTATGTTACCCTCTAACTTGCTTACTTTTCATACATTCACCACAAGTAGCATTAAGTTGTCCACTTAACTTAGGGATACCTCTAACTAGGTCATTATTAGTTATATGAGCTAGATCCCTATAGTTAATGTGTCCTAACCTCCGATGTCATAACCCTGTGACATCAAGCTTGGTCCTACTACATACTAGAGATGTTTTAGAACTAGAATTAATTGTATAACAATTATCCATAATTCTATGCCTTGTAAAAGTGATTTTTCTCTCCTTATTAAACCCTTTACACACATTTTGAGAGAATTTAACAATTGAATCACTATCATAAATTTGACTAATGCTTATTAGATTAGCCTTTAGTCCATTAACAAAGAGGACTCCATTCAAATAAGGGCATCCAAGGATAGATACACTAGCCCTACCTCTCACACAGGCTATACTTTCATCATTAAAGGTAACATTACC
Organism: Vitis rotundifolia; assembly: GCA_030254885.1. Classification (NCBI taxonomy): domain Eukaryota; kingdom Viridiplantae; phylum Streptophyta; class Magnoliopsida; order Vitales; family Vitaceae; genus Vitis; species Vitis rotundifolia. Next base: position 10,130,461 of record CM058154.1, read on the forward strand.
TCCATCGAAATCTTCAAAGGAAGTGAAGATTGACTTTTCTCCCGTCATATGCCTAGAACACCCATTATCAAAGTACCACTCACTAAGAGCTCTAGCTCTAAGTGCAATAAAGACACCATTGCACTTAGGCCTATTTTTTCTAAGCCAAATCTGTTTAACCTTAGGTGAAAAGCTAGAGGAGCTTTTTATAGTCCTAGGCTTAGAGTTGTCTTTCTTTCCCTTTTTAATATTCAGAATATGATTTTTTAGAAATTCTAACTTCCTCATAAGCCTATCTAAATGGAACTCATACCTCTCAAATAGTCTAATGAAACATTTACCCTTAGTGTGTCTTGATTTCTCACAATAGGTGCAATGTGGAGTTGTGCTAGGAGAGGCCACCTGGTTAAGAGTTTTCTCCTTACCCTTAACAAAGATCATTTCTCCACTGGTGAAAGTCTTAGTCTTGTTAATGTAGTCTAAGCCTTTCTTATCTCCATGGAACTTAACACTTATCAATTATATCATTTAAAATTTTTGTCCTAGGATGAAAAACCTTATTGTTTAAAGAAATAGATTTCCTATGGCATTTAATCTTTTGTGTTAGAGGATTGTTTCTTTCAAGTAGAGATTAATGCTTAGTTTTAAGAAATCAATTTTTTTTCAATATAGTTTATATTTTCTTCATTTAAGATCCCAATCTTAGATTTTTATGATTCATAGATAGTTGTGAGTTTAATGTGACTTTGGATAAAACATTAATATTCATTAGTCATATTTTCAAGAAAAAAAGGATTCTCATCATCATCATATTCACACTCACTATTTATATCATGATCATAATTGATAGATGCAACAAAAGTAAGATAATCAATCACACTAATCATACATATGGTCATTAAATGTTGTGGAATTGCTATCATTAGACTTTGTGTCAATTTAAGTAGTCTGCATAGATTTCTTAACATCCTTGGGACTCAGACAGTAAAAAGATATATGTCCTAGTCCTTCACAAGTAAAACATTCAATCTTTTTATCTTAAAAAATCCCTTATCTTTTTCTTTAAAATTTTTTTCAATTCTTTTGCCATTTCCTAAGTCTTGCTTGCTATCAATCTTTTTATAAAATTTCATAGCCTCTTTGATTCATTTTGAAATGAGGGAAAGTTCCTCAAATCCTACTTTTTCAAAAATTTTAGGTCATTTCTCCTCAGTTTTAGAAGCCTTAAAAGCATACTCTCTAGGCTTTTGAGAATTAGGAAGAGTCATTTCATAGGTCCGTAGAGAATTAACAAGTTCATTAGTTCTCATAGTATCGATGTCCTTGATTTGCTCTATAGTTATGACCTCAAGTCTAAATCTCTCATGAAGAGACCTCAAATTTTTATAACCACTTTAGACTCAAGGATTCTTTCTCCTATAATAAAAGATGAATTCACAATATCACCAAGTTCTAAGTAGAATGTTGAGAAAGTTTGATCCTCTTACATTCTAATGCTCTCAAATTTTGAAGTAAGCATTTGAATCTTGAATAGCTTCACTGCATAAATGCCCTCATGGGCTACCAAGAGGATATCCCAAACCTCCTTAGCACATTTATATGTGGCTCTCCTATGAAACTCTTTAGGAATCATCCTATTAAAAATGCTATAAAGGGCCTAAGCATTGACCTCATTACCCTTATTGTCCAATTTATTCCAATCTTATTTGAGCTTAAGTTCACTAATTGATCTTCCTGTTACATCTAATTTTAATGGAGGTCCCTATCTAAATTCCACTACATTCTAAATCCTTTCACCTTGCATTTTTAGGGAAAAAAAATTCATTTCAGCCTTCTAGAGGAGATAGTTACTCTCATCAAAATATGGTGGGTTATTAATGGAAGATCCCACCTTTAGTTGTTCCATATTGGATGAGCCAAAAAAAAAATGATTTTTAGTAATAAACCTACTCTAATACCAATTGAAAAACCTAATATCCAATAGGTAACACATAAAAAGGAATGAATAGGTGTTTTTTTGAAGATTTTAATACAAAAATTGAAATTTCCAATTCAATTTATCCTTTGAGAATGAAAAATAGTTACAAGCAATCAACCTCAAACAAAATAAAGAATTCTTATGTAGAAAACCCCTACACAAAGTATGGAGATAAAAAACCAAGAGGTTTAGGACCTCAAATTAATAATCCACTATATGATATCGTAGTACACAAAATTACCTGGCATATGCTATCTTAAGACTTGTTCTCTAGAACATATACCATGATACACATCTACGATGCAATACCTTGAGTGCTCTAATAGATCTCGCCTTAGCTCCTAAGAGGATGCAGGTCTCCTTCAATAACTCGAAATTAGTTCAATATCTTCTTTGAGGGCTTTAAGGCACGGGAAGGTAAGCTAAGGTTTTCTGAATGAGAACATCAAACCTTAAAACACATTTAGGTACGCTATATATATAGGTCCAAAGACCTAGAGGATTGGACATAGAATATTCTTTAAAAATAAAATCTCAATTTTCCAAATTGTGGACACTAGAATTTGGCAATTTTAGGATTAAGTACTCAAATGGACTAAACCATCGCTAAAGTGTTGGCTTCAGTGCTCGAGCACTTTGGCCCGTGCTTGAGTGCTCTTGCAATTTCAAAAATATAATTAAAAACATTTTAGCCAAATTTTAAAAATTTGATACAATCTTTATTGTTTCAAAACTATTTCAACAAGACAAGCATATTGATGAAATTTATTGAGTTTAAACATATTTATTATTTTCTTTATTTTATTTTATTTATTTATTTATTTATTTTTGTTTCCTTACAATTGTCCCTAAATTTTCTTTCTCTATTACTTTGCAAGATCCATGAGAGGCATAAATGAAAAGACTTCAAAAGTTGATATCATTTTGGTGTTGCATGTAAAGCTCTCTTGTTTTCGACTAAACTATAATTAATTAATTGATTTTATATATTAGTTTGATTAAGTTCACCTCAGTTCTCTCTTAAACAGCCTTTTGTCCCCACCGAGAACAACATGCTCATGCTTCAAGAGAGCTGCGTGGAGCCTCTGGGAGGCTTGGTGGTCTATGCCCCCATTGACATACCGGCCATCAACGTTGCAATAAGGGGAGAGGAGTCTGGAAACATACCCATTCTTCCATCTGGGTTCATAGTCTCTGGAGATGGCCGTCCCGACTCAGGAGCCGGATGTACATCTGACGGGAATATCATGGGGTCAGGCGGTTCCCTTCTTACAGTGGCTTTCCAAGTACTGGTTTGTGGCCCTGCAGCTCCGCAGCAGCAGATGAACATGGAGTCCGTCGCCACTGTCAATACTCTTATTAGCTCCACCGTTCAAAAAATTAAGATTGCCTTGAATTGTTCTGGTTTGGATTGATGACCTGCTGTAGGTGCTCATCCAGGTATATATATTCAAACCTATCCATGATAATATTATTTCTGTAAGCTAAGAGCTCATCAACTTCAAATATTGGAATTCAGTGGCTGTTATGCATTCCACACAGGTTATATTTGCTGTGGAAAACATAAATTGCATCTTGTTTAGATGTTTAGTCATGCTATTGGGTTTTTTTTTCTTTTTTGTGAATGTATCTTTCTTCTCCAATCTTCTTGGGTTCACATGAAATTTTACAAATTTCTGTTACACTTCTTTTGTCTTAACGTACTCTTTAATAAAATGATATTTTATATCATTTTGCTTGTTTCCATTAATCATGGAGCACTAGATTCTTTGATGATGTAATCATTGATCTGTTTTCATAATTAATATCGTGTTGTTTTTTATAATAATGTTTTATTGCTTAGACCGAGAGGCTTTGAGAAGTAGTTTTGCAGGGAGGGGAGGTTTAAGGGGGGTCGACAGTGGTTGTGAGTTTATTGAAGTTTGCTTTCCATACCAGATGATGGAACAACGACGGTTGGTAGTTGGTGCAACCGGCAGGTAACGCCAAGCTACGGCAAAAGAGAGGTGGCGAAAGGGGTTTTGCAGTTTTATTTCCAGTTTCCACACCAATGGTGATGGATTGGCAGCAGTCGACAGCAGGTTAGCTGGGTTGGCGGCAATGGCAAAGAATGGGATTTGATTTTGAGCAAACCGAGAGGAGTGAGAATTGGGAACCTTTTGTGAATTGAGGTCTGAGAGGGGAAAACGACATCGTTTTGCTACCATAAGGGGGAAAATAACATCTTTCTGGCCAACAAAAAAATTGAAAAAAAATAAAATAAAATTCTTTTGAACCATCTAGTTTAGTGTGGGTTCAATGCTCAAACGGTATAAAGGGTTAGATCATAACAAAGAGCCAATTGGTCAACGGGATTGGTGGATCTAATTCAATTTTCAAAACATTAGTTTATAGCCTTTAGCCACCAATCTTGTTTAATATCTATTAACTTATCTTTTTGTTTTGTTTTATTTTTCATCTTTGTTTTTTTTTTTTTTCTTTTTTTTTCTTTTCTTTTAGACATGTATATATATCCATCCTAGTATGATAACCTTTTTCCTTTTTTTCAAGATTGTAAATTTTCCTTATTATTTCTATCTCCTCATCCATAGCATTTTTCCATCGTTTATCTTGCATTATTTTTTAAACATATAGATTCTCAATTTTCAAAAACACAAAAGAAAGCGAGATTTTTTTATATTCCAATACCTTGTAAAGTTCTTACACACGCTCTTGAAATACAATGTCCTTTCACTTCAACTTTTCAATGGAGATAATGTTAAAACTTTATCATGAATCTATGGAGGTAGAGTCATGTGACCTTTTGCAAGTCTTCTCTTGTTTTCTTTTTTCTTCAAAGAAAGGAAAAGTATCATAGTTGTCTTCTTAGGTATTTTAATTCCATGTATTTCATTAAACTTGACGTCTCTACTAATGATGACATCCTCACTATTTGGACGATAAACTTGTAACTTTTGAAGCTTGGATTATAATCTATTAAAATATATTTTCTCTTCTTATCATCTAACTTGGATTGCTTTTAATCTTGCGTGCACATAAGCATATGTAGTGCTTCTAAATACTAACAAGTATGAAATACCTTGATTTCTTCTATTCAAAGCTTATTTTAGCATTATATTCTATATACTTCAATGAGGAGAATGGTTTGAAAATTAAACTGCACAATCAACCACTTTGGCTCAATTTAAGTAAGCATAATTTACATAATTGATTCAAGTGTCTATGTAAGGCAACCCTTTCAATGCTTTTTTACTACTCAACAATTTCAATCCTAAAAAATTAAAATGCTCAAATCTAAAGAGCTCAATATAAGAGTGATTTTTAACATAATATTTTAAGTATTTAAAACATTATTTTGAATATTTAACAAGATCATTCTGTTTCTTGTTATAAACACATTAGCTAAGAGTTGACCTCTTATTGAAATACTTATATTTCCTATGATATTAAGACTCATATTTCATATAAATATCATAACCTTTTTTTATGAGTTCACACATTTAATTTATTATTTTCCTTGTTTGGCACATACTAGATATTTCTAATCAATTAAATGATTTTTCAAAAGAATCAAGATTTTACCTACTTTTATTACCATAATTAGATGCATCTCTGAAAGTAATATGACTACTTTTCAATTTCTTAAGCTCAATGAATATATTCTTGAATCTACATGCAATTGCTTGCTATAGTATCAAAATACATCTTGTATTTTCTTTTCTCTTTTTTTCCTTTATATGCCAAAATAAAGTGAGTTCTTCTTGTTCTTTTTTATTTCAAAATAGTTGATCTTGTCTTCCACATTATTGATATACTTCTACACTAATACACATAATGATTGAATTTTGGATAATTATAATATTGAAATTTGATATTTATCATACCTTCCACTTTCATTTGATCTTGAATTGAACCCTCTTCCATGTCTTCTTGAAGAAGAATATTTTGACTTGTTCCTTAATTCTTTGATAAATTGAACCCACCTCGTCATCTATTTCTTGTCATAATCACATCTATGATTATTTTGGTTTCTTTCAATGCTAGTATTTTCTTCATTCTTCTTTAATGTAAGTTTTGGGTGAAGTACTTGTAATTTTTCTTGATTCTTTCTTTTTATTATCTCATAATAGACTTATTATAATCCCATAAGTTGATAAATGGTCTAAAAATCCAAAGTAATAGAATCTAATATAATGCTTATCATATAATATACTAATTATTTATTTTCATATTCAAAAGTTCTAGTTTCTATATACAACTAGAAATATATATATACTCACATACACATTTCCACTTTAATTTTTTTTTTTTTCATTTAAGAGAATAGATAATATGGTCTAATAGGTTGAGAGATTTCAGATACACCCCTCTACATTAACTTAATTGTGCAAAAATTCCACTAAGTATGAGAAATAGGTCACACCTTTAAGGACTAAAAGAGGTCGGCACACCTTGCAGGGGAGTACTAACGCACCTTAAAATAGTACAACTTCAAATGCCGGCACACTTAAGGAACCAAGTATGCACTTAGTGCACCCTTTTTCTAACGCACCTAGGAGCAGTTGGTGCACCATCCTAGCATACCTTATTATAAAAAGTCTTCTTTTTTTTCTGTTTTTCTTCTTGTTGCTCATTTTCCACACTTGAAACTCTTAAAATTCATTCTTAAACTTCCATTGCTGAGTTTTAAACTTTAGAAACTTATTTATAACCAAAACTTGAATTCATATAATTAAAATCAAATTATATATATATATAAAGCTCATTAGTGCAACACCTAAAAATATATAAGAAACTCATTCTAAACATAGCCAACAAAAATGTCCTCAATCTTCACATAATTCATCAAGTCTTTTTTTTCCCTTCATCTTGGTTTGAATTTTTTGTTTTTTTCAAAAATGAAGAGCTAAAACTCAATAGAGAAGAGTTTGAGTATAATAAAAATATTTATAAAATAGTCTTTCAATACTCTTCAATAGAAACACACTATAATTCATTCAATGACATTTTATTTTCCACTTTTCATTTACCTTTCATAAGGCGTTCATATACCTTACTAAGTAATGCTTCCTTTGTCTACAATCAAGGATACCTATATTTATCTAGGGACCCTTATCCAAGGTTATATGTTTATGCTCCCTATTATATCCATGCATGGATCTTCCCAAGAATGTTTTTGATCTTTCACCATAAGTACTTTACCATTCTTCCTTTAGGGGCTCTCATCTAAGCATGTTCCCCTCTTTTACTTTCCATAAGGTTACCCATCATAGTGCCTTAATTCTAGTGCCAACCATTCTTATTTCTAGTACATTGATGCCACGTCATAATGGGCGGGTTGTTATACAACCAAACCAATTCATGTATTTGGGAGAGTCTTTCGAGGTCATTCCAAAGGAAAATGAGATTGATCTCACATATTACGATGAAGTAATGAGTGTTATGGATACACATCTTTGGCAAAAGGTTATGAAGGCAGAGTTAGAGAATATGTATTCTAACTAAGTTTGAGAACTTGTAAAAGCACCTAAAAAGATAAAACTCATAGGGTGCAAGTTTTTTTACAAAAGAAAGAGAGAAATAGATAGAAATGTTAAGACTTTTAAGGTTAGGTTTATAGTAAAGGGTTATAGTCAAAAACCTGGTTTCAACTACGAGGAGACCTTCTCACCAATAGTCATGCTCAAATCCATTTGAATACTCCTATCCATTACAATACATCTTGACTATAAGATATGATAAATGGATGTCAAGACTATATTCTTGAATGATAATCTTGACGAGAGCATCTATATATATGATACAATTAGATGGTTTCGTAGCAAAGGGCCAAGAACATATGATATGCAAGTTGTATAAATCCATTTCTAGATTAAAGAAAGCATCCCGCTCATGAAACAATCATTTTGATAAGGCAATCAAGTCTTTTAACTTTGATTAAAATGAGGATAGACCTTGTGTGTACAAGAAGGTGTAAGAAAACATGGTGGCCAATCTTTATGATCTTATACCTTGATGGCATTATACTCACTGGTAATGATATAAGGTTATTGTCATCAATCAAGATCTAGTGGTCTACTAAGTCCTAGATGAAGGATTTAGGAGAAGCACAATATATTCTTAGGATCAAGGTCCTTAGAGACTGCAAGAACAAGAAATCGTGTTTATCTCAAGCTACCTTCAATAAATAAGCTCAAAATTCCAAGAAAGGTTTGCTACATTTCAAGCATGGAATTTCTCTTTCTCAAGATCATTATCCTAAGACACCTACGAAGAAAGAGCGCATGTAGGCAATACCTTATACCTCCAAATGGGTAGCCTTATGTATGCGATGCTATGTACTAGAGTGGATATTTGCTTTGTAGTAGGTATGGTGAGTAAATATCATTCTAATATAGGCTCAAAACACTAGATACTTGTCAAGCATATACTCAAGTATCTTAGAAGAATGAGAGATTATATGCTTGTGTTTCAAAGTGACAAGTTGCTACCCAAAGGGTACACAGATTCAAACTTCCAATCTGATAAGGATTCTTATCAGTTTATCTCCAAGTTTGTTTTTACTTTTGATGGTGCAACTGTTAGTTGGAGAAGTGTGAAGCAATCTTACATTACTTACTCCACTATGGAAGTCAAATACATTATAGCTTCCAAAGTAACAAAGGAATTCATTTGGCTTAGGAAGTTTCTCATGGAACTTGGGGTCATACACTTGGTTCTACAACCTATGATACTATTTTGTGACAATAGTGAGGCTGTGGTGATTACTACTCAAAAAGTGCTATTTGGTAGCTTGTAATTAACTCTTTTAAACACTCTTGAGTAGTAATTATTTCCTTTTAACTCAATTGGCGTGTTAGGGACCCTTGCAATCGTTTCTAATCAAATTGTGTTAAGTTTTGGTGTTTTTTATAGCTTTTAGCTACACCAAAGCAATCCGAGAATGAGGGAGATCCTTATATAGGTCATGGCAAAGCAATAGGAAGCTCAAATTCATGAAGAAACCAAGCTTTGGAGCTTCATACCCCTTTGCCAAAGCCAATCAAGTATGCACGGAGGAAAAACAGAGTGAAGAAAAAATAGAGCATAGCAGCTGCAGTCTTCCTTCCCACTTTTGGAGCACTTCCTGAAGTCCATTTTCTGCATGCTATATACCGTTGGAAAGCTCTGGAAGTCAAGAATCCAACGCTTTAAACCGGTACTATTTGAAGCTGAAATGAGGAATATATGGCCTTCGGAAGACAACTGCATCAGGCAGAGGGACAATTTCGCACCTTGCGAAATTGGAACTTCAACGTGCGAAATTGAAGTCTGCCGTGCGAAGTGGAAATGGATGGCAGCTGTGCATTCTCGGTGAAGCCCAACATGCGAAAGTGATTTTGCAACTTGTGAACTTGAAGCTCAACGTGCGAAAGTGGATTGCAACATGCGAAATCAACTTGCGAAGTTTCGCAAGTTACCATGCAACGTGCGAAACTGGGATATTTGTTCACCGACTCTTTTTCTTCTGATATTTTGTGTCTAAATCTCCATTTTCTCCTTGTATTCAGCCACTCATGTAATTCCTTAGCTAAAAAGGAATGAAGGAAGGGTAAATAACCTTCCTATAAATGAACTCTCTTGTAATCATTGAAAAGGAATCTCTCGGGAGCTTGTTCTCAGAGACAACTTTGTATAGTTTTTAAAGGAAGTAAAATTCAGAGCCTTGCTCTGCCTTTCCTTCCCATTTTGCTTTCTCTTTTATTTTCTTTCTAGCCAAACATCCTTTGAGGATGTTTCCTCAGAGGATGAGAGGCTAGACTTTTTGTCTCTTGGGTGAAGGAAGCTAAGTAAGGTGCCGGCTACATAAGCGTGAGTTTTTGTTGTTTCCATTTTTAATGAAAAGAAAGTGTGACCCGTTTATGGTTTTTATCTTTTTAGTTAACTTAAAACGCCTTTGAATCACCTGGGCCAACACTTGGTAAGGCAAGTGGACTCCGTCCATTGAGTTTCACTAGTTTATCTCTTGCGAGCCTTTGGGAGGTGATTCAGAGGTAGGATTTTCTAGACCAGCCAACACTTGGTAAGCTTTTGGACTCCAAAGAGACATCCATTAGTTATCTCTTGCGAGCTTTTGAAGGATAATCCAAGGTTAAAGATCCCCTTGAATGGCAAGTGCTAAGTGAGAGGCACGAGCCATTGCAAGATGGATCAGTGAGAGGGATTTAATGTTGAGACCATTAATGGTAAGCATCTGTACCACACCGGTTCGGGAAATAACTATATGTTAAATCCCCAACGCGAGGAAAAGAAACAAGTGACCGGAATCTCCCTTTTATAGATGGCACCTGATCTCAGTGACCTGAAATCCCAAGAAACATCTTTCTTTCTAATTATTTTCAGTTATCTTTAGTTTGGTTAGCTTAAAATCAACCATTTCTATTACAAATTTATGTTTTCTTTTAAAGCTAACCTTGAAATGAAAAAGCACCAATTCATCTTTGAGTTAATATCAATTGTGGAGTGAAAACCCATCCCAGTAAACGATCCTAGAGCCACTATGCTATGCTAGCTATGCTACCCTAGTATATGGTGAAATAGGTTTATAAATTTTGTTGATAACTCCCGTCTGAGGATTGAAATCAAAGCACATCAGTTGATTGATCTGAATCAATCAGAACACCAATTGGGGACGAATCATGTGGCATAGTCTAAAGAACCAAGAAACCATTGGAAAAGTAAACATATTGAGAAAAAGTACCACTTGATTTGTGAGATAATACAAAAGGGTAATATAGTGGTTAAGAAGATACCCTATGCGGATAACCTAGCATTAACCCTTCACCAAGACATTGATAAGAAGATTCGTTGATGATCATAGGATAGCATAGGTTTCAGATCTGTGCCTATTATGTTTTAAGGGAATGACGCTTTGAGGGCTAGTAGGAGATTGTTAAGATAGAGCCTTTAAAAGCATCACATGATGTAATAAACATGTGGATTTTTATTATTTAATTAATAAAATTCTAATTTACTTTTATCCCTCCTATTTTCATGCATTATATCTTGTAAGCACTCTGGTTTGCATCTTTTGCATTATACGTGATTTGGGTGTATTAGGAGTTGCACAGAAGATCCAAATAACAAGTTCCTTGTAAATAGATGATTTGTTTACAACTAGTTCATGAGTCTAGGCAACCCATTGGAGGTTATAGTACACCACCTCCTAATTAGAGAATGGTTGGTTTTGGCTATCAGGATAGGTTTTCCATGGTGAGTGCACTAGTGTGTATGGTTACACATTGGACAGGACATACAATTAGTCATGAATTAAGGTTATTATAGTCATGACCTCACCAAGCTTCTTCATTATGTTGTCTCTCAACCTCAAGAGAATATTGAGATTGTGCTAAAGTTAGCAATAGTTTTAACCTATGGGTGAGATCGTAAGTTGGTCATATATTCCTTATGGATTGGGTCACTGTTGAATGGGTCACTGTTGATTGGGTTACTATTGATGGAAGCTGGTAGCAATAAGTATTCTCAATAAAGGCACCATGATATCTCATAGGATTGAGACAGAGTGTCCACTTGGGTTATCTTAAGGAGGTGTGTTCATGTAAACTATGGTTAAAGTAGTTCCTTAAGTGGAACTTGACATTAGCTCGTTGAGAACTAAGACATGTTAATTGAACACACAATAGAAGGATTTATAACTCAAGGATAGTAGAGATAGTCTTGAACTCCCTTAGGGATTAGGGCTTCAATCTTGTTGTCTCCCCTTTTAGCCCATAGAAAGGAAACCTTAGCCTCCAACCCTAAGATCTCCACCATCTCAGTGCTTAGACTCAAGAAAGATTCATTGGGTGGAAGACTACTACGTTTACTAGATCTACTCCAACTTTATAGTATTATACACCAATTGGAATCGCATGTATGTGGCACTTTTCTCTAAATTTATGTTTTCTGTGGCATTTTGATTGTTTTTTAATACCAAGTTTTCCGCTACAATAGATTTAGAGAGCTTGAGATAGATTTTCTTGCACCTTAACGATCCAGGGCATGGGAACAAAGCAATTTGAGGTTTCCCAACTACTGGAATCAAAGCCCTATTTTAGGTTCTTTCATGTTAGATCCATTCCAAAGTATACTAGCTTTGTTTTGCAGGGTATGTTTGTTCATCTTATTTCCTAGATGGATAAATGAATGTAATATAATGGTTATTTTGTGATTGATTGTTATTTGTTCATTGATTACTACTCAAAAAGTGCTATTTTGTAGCTTGTAATTAACTCTTTCAAACACTCTTGAGTAGTAATTATCACCTTTTAACCCAATTAACATATTAAGGGCCTTTGCAATTGTTTCTAACCAAATTGTGTTAAGTTTTGGTGTTTTTGATAGCTTTTTGCTCACCAAAGCAATGTAAGAATGAGGGATAGTTGTATATAGCTCATGGCAAGGCTTTTGGAAGCTCAAATTCATGAAGAACCAAGCTTTGGAGCCTCATAGTCCTTTGCCATAATCGGGTGAAGTATGCAAGGAAAGAGCAACAGAGAGAGGAAAAACAGAGTGAAGAAAACAGAGCATGCCAGCTGCAGTCTTCCTTCCCACTTTTGGAGCACTTTCCGAAGTCCATTTTGTGCATGCTATATACCGTTGGAAAGCTCTGGAAGTCAAGAATTCAACGCTTTAAACCGTGTGCGATTTGGAGCTGAAATGAGGAAGATATGGCTTTCGGAAGACAACTGCATCCAGCTGAGGGACAATTTCGCACCTTGCGAAATTGGAACTCCAACGTGCGAAATTGGAGCCTGCCGTGCGAAGTGGAAATGGATGGCAGCTGTGCATTCTTGGTGAAGCCCAACATGCGAAAGTGATTTTGCAACTTGCGAACTTGGAGCTCAACGTGCGAAAATGGAATCCAAGTTGCGAAATCAACTTGCGAAATTTTCGCAAGTCACCATGCAACGTGCGAAACTGAGATATTTGTGCACCGACTCTTTTTCTTCAGATATTTTTGTATAATTTTCCATTCTTCTCCTTGTAATCCACCAATCATAAGATTTCTTAGCCAGGAAGGATGGAAAAACTTCCCTATATATGTTCTCTTGCACCCGTTGTAAAAATCATCATGTAGATATAGAATCAATCAATATATTATACAGAGCACTTGCTCTGCTTTTTCTCTCTCGTCTTTGTTTTCTCTTTCATTTTCTTTCTAGCCAAACAAACTCTGAGGATGTTTCCTCAGAGGATGAGAGGCTAGACTTTTTGTCTCTTGGGTGAAGGAAGCTAGGTAAGGTGCCGGCTACATAAGCGTGAGTTTTTGTTGTTTCCATTTTTAATGAAAAGAAAGTGTGACCCGTTTATGGTTTTTATCTTTTTAGTTTAACTTAAAACGCCTTTGAATCACCTGGGCCAACACTTGGTAAGGCAAGTGGACTCCGTCCATTGAGTTTCACTAGTTTATCTCTTGCGAGCCTTTGGGAGGTGATTCAGAGGTAGGATTTTCTAGACCAGCCAACACTTGGTAAGCTTTTGGACTCCAAGGAGACATCCATTAGTTATCTCTTGCGAGCTTTTGAAGGATAATCCAAGGTTAAAGATCCCCTTGAATGGCAAGTGCTAAGTGAGAGGCACGAGCCATTGCAAGATGGATCAGTGAGAGGGATTTATTGTTGAGACCATTAATGGTAAGCATCTGTACCACACCGGTTCGGGAAATAACTATATGTTAAATCCCCAACGCGAGGAAAAGAAACAAGTGACCGGAATCTCCCTTTTATAGATGACACCTGATCCTAGTGACCTGAGATCCCAAGAAACATCTTTCTTTGTAATTACTTTTAGTTACTTTATGTTTGGTTAGCTTAAAACCATACGTTTTCAATTCAAACTTATGTTTTCTTTTAAAGCTAACTTTGGAAAGGAAAAGCACCAATTCATCTTTGAGTTAATATCAATTGTGGAGTGAAAACCCATCCCAGTGAACGATCCTAGAGCCACTATGCTATGCTAGCTATGCTACCCTAGTATATGGTGAATAGGTTTATAAATTTTGTTGATAACTCCCGTCTGAGGATTGAAATCAAAGCACATCAGTTGATTGATCTGAATCAATCAGAACACCAATTGGGGACGAATCATTCATGTTAAATGCATATGAAAAATTATTTCTTTGTGTAGATTGAGTTGTAAGCTCTGTGGTTAGAAGCATAGGAATCCTTTTATTTGTAAAAGTTTTTACTTTCTGCATAGATGGGTTGTAAGCTCTAGTTTGAAGGAGCATAGGTTTTTTTTTCCTATGTAAAAAAGAAAAAAAAATGTATTTTCTCATCTTTATGACCTAGAAGACAAAGAAAAAGCAATCAATCACATCCATGGTGAAAATTCCCTAATATGAAAAAGGTAGTTTTTTACGGAGTGTTTACACATTAAGTCTTAATTTGACTCAAAATCAAGGCACACTCATATGGGATTTATGGGGCAAACAACATGGTTTTGAAGCTTAGGAAGTAAAAAATCCAACACTTCAAGCAATTAGTAAATTAGAATGGAAACGAGGGAGATATGGCCAATTGAAGCAGCAAGTACAAGTTGGTTCCCTTTCATTGCTCCATGAACGCTCGAGTGCCCTTTCAAGTGCCTAAAGCTACATCAGATGCCCTAGGGCTCTATCCATTGCTCCGTGCAGCTCCAATGGATATTTTAGGGTTCTAAGGGTATTTTAGGTTGTCTATAATGCTACTAACCTTAATTTTTGGTGCAGGTTTGATTTGGAAATATTTGAAAATTTGAAATCCAAGTGCTTAGGTTACCAAATATGCAACAGGATCCCTAAAGGCATCGGAAATATTTATTTATTTATTTTCTTGCTTTTTATTTTATACCTTTTATATATTGCATAAGTGCCCTAAAATAAAATATTTTGGTATTCTTAATTGGAAATAAATTTTCATATATTTTTCAAAATTGGAAAAATTATTTAAATTGGAATTCACAATGTAAGGAAATTTTAATTTTAGAAAAGATAACTTGGAAAATTATTAAAAGCTCTCTTTCAAAAATAATTCTTAGAGATTTTAATTTTAGTTAAAATCTTCTCAAATCTTTGAGATCTCTAAGAATAAAATTTTTCCTTTTAAGTAAGAGTTTTTTTTTTTCAAATCTTTATAAAATAATATTTTTCCTTTTTGCATAAGATTCCGATTTAAAGAAAATAAGTTAATTTTAGAAAATTAATGATAGATAATTTATATTTAAGAAGATTACCAAAATAAGAGTTATAAAACAAAGTATTTTGGTATTTTTATAAATTTTCATGAGAAAAGTTTTACAAGATTATTTATTTAAACTTCTTGTTACTAATAAAAATGTTGTTCCTTTGGGAACTATCCTTTTGGTTTTGATATGGGTGATTCTCTAGGATCTCCCGCTTGAGAGGAGGAAAACTATACCTATGGTGGTCCTCTAGGCTCCCCCTTGCCTAGAGAATGAGGAAACCACACATTTTGAAAATGGATAGTTCAAAGATAAGGAATGAGAGAGCAATTATTTTAATACAGGAGTCCTAGTTTAAGAGATAAATAGAAAAATCTCATGATAAAGCATTTATGATAAGAATGGTTACCAAAATATTTTGAAATTTTTAGTAATTTAATGGAAGCATAAAATATTTTGAAAATACTTTCTAAAATGGATTGTTTAATTCCTTTTAGGAACTAAACATTTTTTGAAGTTTTTCATAGGTAATATTTTATCCATTAAGGGATTATGTAGACCCTCCATTTTTTCATCTTAATAGATGTGACACTAGGTGTCTTCCCATACTTCTCTTTTGACTCGTAGTCATCTCTTAGCTGCCTTTTAAGCTTAATTTAGGCTCACTTAGACACACCTAACCTGATTAGTACTCAAAAATGCTATTTTGTAAGCTTGTAATTAACTCTTTTAAACACTTTTGAGTAGTAGTTATTACCTTTTAACCCAATTAACATATTAAGGACCCTTGCAATCAATTCTAATCAAAATGTGTAAGTTTTGGTGTTTTTGTTAGCTATTTGATCACCAAAGCAATCCAAGATTGAGGAGAGTTCTTTGGAATCCATGGCAAAGCCTTTGGAAAGCTCAGAAACATGAAGAACGAAAGCCTTGAAGCTTTAAAGTCCTTTGCCATAAGCAAATCCGGAATGCAAGGAGGGAAGCAAAGGGAAATCTGCCATGAAGCAAAACAGAGGACAGCAGCTGCAGTCTTCTTGGGCACTTTTGGAGCACTTTTCGGAGTCCATTTTCTACATTCTATATACCATTTCAAAGCTCAGGAAGTCAAGAATCCAATGCTTCAAATGGTGCATGATTCGGAGTTGAAATGAAGGAGTTACAGCTATTGCAAGCAGATCACTCTAAGCTGAAGGCAGAATGTTGCACGGCTGCGAAATCAGCATTTGGCTGCGAAAATGTTGTCCTTTTGCTGCAAAATTTCGCAGCCATTTTGCACAGTGCCGCGGTGTCCTCCTAAAGCTACCCGATAGCTGCAATCGACATCTTGAGATCTTTTTGCTTTAGATATTTGATGTCTAAATTCCCAAACTCTCCTTGTAACCCACTTATCACATGATTCCTTAGTCTTTAAGTAAGAACTAAAGGGTGAATAACCCCTTATATATAGTTTGTAATTTTCTTTACACGAATATCTCGGGGAGCTTGTTCTCAGAGACCGAACTTTGTATAGTTTATAAAGGAAGTAAAATTCAGAGCCTTGCTCTGCCTTTCCTTCCCATTTTGTTTTCTCTTTTATTTTCTTTCTAGCCAAACAAACTCTGAGGATTTTTCTCAGAGGATGAGAGGCTAGACTTTTTGTCTCTTGGGTGAAGGAAGTCAGGTAAGGTGCCGGCATGCATAAGTATGAGTTTTTGTTGTTTCCATTTTTAATGAAAAGAAAGTGTGACCCGTTAATGATTTCTATGTTTTTAGTTAACTTAAAACACCTTGCAATTCACCTAAGCCAACACTTGGTAAGGCAAGTGATCTCCGTCCGTGGAGATGCACTAGTTTACCTCTTGCGAGCTTTTGGGAGGTGACTTGAAGGTGGGATTTTCTTGAATTGCCAACACTTGGTAAGCTTTTGGACTCCAAGGAGACATCCATTAGTTATCTCTTGCGAGCTTGAGAAGGATAATCCAAGGTTAAAGATCCTTTTGAGTGGCAAATTCTAGGTGAGAGGCACGAGCCATTGCAAGATGGATCAGTGAAAGGGATTTAGTGTTTGGAACCATTAATGGTAAGCATTTGTACCACACCGGTTCGGGAAATAACTATATGTTAAATCCCCAACGCGAGGAAAAGAAACAAGTGACCGGAATCTCCTCTTTTGTAAATGGCACCTGATCCTAGTAACCTGAGATCCCAAGAAACATCTTTCTTTCTAGTTAATTTCAGTTACTTTATGTTTGGTTAGCTTAAACCATCCGTTTTCATGCAAAATTATGTTTTCTTTTAAAGCTAACTTAGAAAAGGAAAAGCACCAATTCAGCTTTTGAACTAATATCAATTATGAAGTGAAAACTCATCTTTGTGGACGATCTTAGAGCCACTATGCTATGCTAGCTATGCTACCCTAGTATATGGTGAAATAGGTTTAAATTTTGTTTATAACTCCCGTTTGAGGATTGAAATCAAAGCACATCAGTTGATTGAGCTAAATCAAGTAGAACACCAATTGGGGACGAATCATAACCCATTAGGCACACTAGGCCCATTTAAATGCACTTAGCCCATTAGGTACACTCCTAGGTCACTTGACACATTTCTAATCCTAGGTCACTTGACACATTTCTGATCACCCTACATTACTTAGGCCCATTTAGGTACTCTTGACCCATTTAGGTACACCTGATCCATTTAGGCTCATTTAGACTCTCACTGTAACCTTAGCCACATTTTGAGCTTAGGTTAGGTTTCACTTAGTTGTGTTCCTGCTTAGCTCACTTAGGCACCTCCTTAGTTTAATTTCCACCTAGTTCACCTTGGCACTTTCCACTTAGGTCACTTAGGCACTTTTCACCTAGGTCACTTAGATGTTTTTTTGGGCTTAATTCCCTTAGGTTTGATTTCTTGATTGCTTGAGATGAATTTTCAATATTTAATTGTGTCAATTTGATATTTCGTTTTTCATTTTTTATTGTGTTTTAGTTTAATATTTAGATTATTGATTATATGCATTTGATATTTATTTATTTTCTTGTTTTATTTATTTATTCATCTACTTATTTCTTTTCAGAAAATTACATGAGATTGGTGACTTTATTTTTAATTTGCAATGAAATATTTTTCTTTTTAAATTTGCATGATTTCTATTTATTTTATTTTATTTTATTATGTTACAAGTTTCTACCTCATATTTCTTGGATTTTTTATATGAGATTTTTCAACAAAGTCTCCACACACACAGGTGTCACATGGAAAGAAAACAAAGGAAAATTGGACTGGCAAGCAATATATATATATATATATATATATATTGGCAGAGAATGTGGAATCAACATGATTGCTTGCATGGAATGAAAGGATTTTACATTAGGTAGAAAGGCGACTTTCTAAAAGATAGCACCTACACCATTTTGGAAGGAAATAAGAAGACTGCTAAGGAAATAAGATGAAATGAGGGTAACCGCACCATGGGAACTTAAGTGGCATCATGGGAACTAGGATTGCATGGAAAAGTTGAGTTTTAGAAAAAACCAATGGTGAAAAAAGATACATGGGAAAAAGGAGTTTTCGAAAAAAAAAAAAAAAAAAAAAAAAAAACTAGGGGTTTTCCAAATGGGAAGTGTGAAAGCCTTGAAAAAAGAACCTTTAGGAGGTGAAAGAGGGGAGGGGACTATTAAAAGGAGAGCGGGTTGTTGGAGAGAGGAAGAATGGGGGTGGAGAGTCTTGAGAAAAAAAAATCGGCAAAAGAGGAGAGTTGTTAGAGCAGAAAGAGAGATAAAGAGAAAATAGAGAGAGGGATTATTTTGGAGGAAACCAGAGAGAATGTTAGAGTTCGAGAAGTTCTTCGTTGGAAGAGTAGCAAAGGAGAGCCAACTGGTTCTTAGGCATATAGAGAGAAAGAAGAGCTTGCTAGAAGTCCAACAGACCTTGCTGGAAAGGAGCAACCTTAAGTATGTCTATTGTGGATTCTTTGTTTGTCTTGATTATCATTTGATCCTTCCTTTCTATTTGCTATTTTCTATGGGTTACATGACTGAGGTCTAATATCAAACCATATGTTTGTTTTTATTGGATTCTTGAGCTATTCTTGGATTGTTGTTGTTAATCCATCTTTACTTCTCTAGTTTTGGTTTAGAACTAATCTGAATCTATTTTAGTTTTACTACACATTACATGGGAGGTTATATTTTGGTTCATATCTTAAATTTGTTTTAGGTCATCTCACTCATAAAGAGCCTAGTGACACAACATGATCTGGAGTTCTGTTCATTGTGGCTTATTGGATTAGGATTTTCCTCTTTTTTGCTTTTGTCCATTTCTTATTCTTTCCATATTTCATCTTTGTTTTCTGTCTTTCCCATACATGCCTTCACCTCTATTTTGCTTCTAAATGCCACTATGGATGTACGTTGTGCCCCACCACGTTTGCTTTGTCTTGTGTATGCTTGATTTGTGTACAAAATAGGAGGGTTTTCCAGTCGTGGTTGGGTTCAAAAATTCAGTATTAGTAGTGGTGGTGATGGGATCTATATGGAGATGGCTCTAGTGGGTTTTTTTTTATTGCAAAATTGGGTGATTGAGATTGCAAGGAAGATGTTGGAAGAGATTCCACAAAAAAATGTTCTTTTGTGGGATTCGATGATTTCAGGATATGTTAGGATAGGGGATATAGAGAGAAGTTATCATGATCTAAGAAGTCGACCTTTTCTTATGCCAAGTGGTTTTGATGGTGTTCATGCTAAGCCAAATGCAACCTTAATTACTACAATTTATATTCATTTGGAGGAGGGCCCTAGTGATATGCTTGTACTTTAGACTAGGCTCTAGGTGTTCTCAGGTGCTTAATTTCTTGAGTCAATGATAGTGTGATTTGAAGAATTGACCTATAAGTCCAAGCGTTCTTAGACATGGAAATGGATTTGATTGCTAGGTCTAGCCAGGTTTTCATGGCAAGAGTGCTACTGTTAATATTTTTATTTTTTTCTGTATTTGGGTGCCTATATTGGGTAAGGCTCAAAATGCTAGTGTTTCTTCTTCAACTGCAAATGTTGTGAATACTGGTGTTGTGTTTACTTTAGATTCATTCATTGGGAAAGTGCCACAACTGACAATCATGGCTACCTTTGATGATGCTATTTCAAATGGGTTAATGGTTCATATGCCACATAGAGTTATCTTCAAATAGTTCTAGAAAACTTGTCAATGTTTGAAAGTAGTTCTAGCAACATTTATTCACACCAAGATGCAAGGTTGTAGAACTTGTGGAATTTATTCAATCTTAGGGCAGTTGTTTGGCTTCAAAATCCTCACCAAGTAGGAGAGTCACAATTCAAGGCATGATAGATGAGATGCATTTAAGATTAGAAGGCCCTGGCCATCTCACAGCTCACCCATGCAGCCTGCACCTCATCACAGCTCACTCATGGCCTCCACACCATCACCTATAGACCACATATGCACCTCACAGCTCACCCATGCAACCCACACCTCCTCCACTATTCATTCTCCACGGAACGTAGCTCTCATGCAGCCCGCACCTCACCACATGCTCACCTATGGCCTCCACACCATCGCCTACAGCCTACACCTCACCCTCACAGCTCACCCATCCAGCCCGCACCTCACCACATGCTCTCACGGCCATTCCATAGCCCGCATACAACCCTCAAAGGCCTCAAGGTCATCCTATAGCTCACATGCAGCCACCACAGCCCTCACGACCATCCCAAAATCCGCATATAGCCCACAAAGCCCCTATACGGCCACCGTATCCACCACTTACAACCCCACTCATTATCTAACCCAAACCCACTTCTCTTTTTACCTCCTCCACTGTTCATTCTCCACGAAACCCAACTCTCATGTAGCCCACGGCTCACCCATGGCCACCATAAGGCCATTCCCCAACTCCTATGTAACCCACGAATCACCCATGGCCACCATATGACCATCTCATAGCTCCTATGTAGCCATGCATGGCCATTCTCAAAGCCCACATCCTTTAAAATTTGATTTTTTGGAAATTCAGTTTTCAAATAATTTAACTCACTACTTCTCATTCTTTTCTAGTGTTTAGGTTTATCAAAAGTCCAATTTTCAAATTTAATTGTCAAAGCTTCCATTCTCAAATAATTTTCCAAAATCTCAATTCTCAATTTTAATTTTCAAAGCATCCATTTTCGAAATAACTTTCTAAAATTTCACTTTTAAAATTTAGTTTACAAAACTTTAATTCTCGAAATAATTTTCCAAAATTCCAAATTTTAAAATACCATCTTCAAATAAAATTCCAAAATTCATTTTTTTAAAAAAAAAAAATACTATCTTCAAATAAATGTCCCAAAATTCCAAACTTACTTTTTAAAATACCATTCTCAAATAAATTTGCCAAAATTCCAAAATTCTAATTTTTTAAAATATCATCTTTAAATAAATTTTCCAAAATTGTAAAATTTCAAACTTAATTTTTTAAATACCATTTTCAAATAAATTTTCAAAAATTCCAATTTCTAAATTTAATTTTTAAAATGTCATCTTTAAATAATTTTTCAAAATCCCAAATTTTAAATTTAATTTTCAAAATTTCCATTTTCAAATTTTTTTTTAAATGAATAATTTTTCATAATTCCAAAATAATGGAATTTATGAGAATTAATTCATAACAAAAATAAATTGGGCTTTGGTGGGGGCCCAACATTCATAACATTTCTTTTGAAAATAATTCAAGTGAATTGTGTGGTTGAGATTGTTTGATTTTGATTGGTTTTGTGTGAGATATTTTATACTTATCATTGTACACTAACTTTGTTTCATGATAGTGCTTCATTATCTGCTATCAAGGTATGCTCTCACTCTCACTTTGTTTATTTATTCGTTATCATGACTTGTTTCTGATTTATGATCATTTTAGTATTCATTGATCTCCTAGTTAATTGTCATGTCTGCTTCACCTTATTTATTAGATACCCATTTTTTAGGAGCTTGGAGGGGTGTTATGGTCTTTACCGTACCTTCCCAATAAATAACCTGATCCCCGAACCTAGGTTTGGTTTTTCACAGACCGTCTTTTCTAAATAAGGAGTCACACTTAGAGTTTTCTTTCTTGTTTTACTTTTCTTTTAAAAATAAAACAAAAATAAGTGGCGATTCCAAGTCTTTTCTAAAAATCATATTTTCACTAAATAAACAAAAAGCGAGTCACGCCATCAAGTGGGAATGCATCGAGCTAAAATGCGGGGTCCATAGATTACAAAAGGTGGTATTTTTTATAACTTTAATGGAATAAACTATTCTGAAAATTAGATTCCATAAGAATATTTATTAAATTAGAAAAGTGTAAAAATAAGGAAATTAAATTTATGAAAAATTTTGAATATGAGAACTAAAGTTCTTTCATTTGGATAAGGTGTTCTCAAAGTTTCAAAGTTTCAAAATTTCATAAATTGGAAGTTTCCTTATTACACTAAAGTTTCTAATTTGGAAAATAAATATTATGGAAATTTTCATTAGAAATAATTTATTATTAAAGGTTATTACCAAAAGAATTAGTAATTTCATGGGGATAAATTTCTTTGAAAATGTTTTCTAGATAAAATATTTATTAATTAGAATTATGTGAAGAAGGGGAATTTTTATGAAAATAAATTTAAAATTATAGGGTGATCATTTTATCAAAATTCATTTTTGGATAAAATAATCTCATGAAAATTTGAAAATTTTCATTTGGACATTCTCCTATAACACTAGCTTTCCAATTAAGAAATAAATATTTTTGAAAATTCTCAAAGAAGATAATTTATTCTTCAAGATAATTACTAAAATTTTAAATTACTCTTAACTAGCTCAAAAGATTAAGTGGGAAAGAGGCATAGGCAAGCCCATAGCCTTCAAGATCAAGCCCATCTTGATTTTAGATACATCACCATCCTAAAGATGAGATGTCCCAAGGAATCAAGGGATATGAACTATCCTTTATGGACAAGACTATACATGTTTGTAGTAAAAGTGGTCAATCCAAAATATGGAACTTTTCACTGGGTAACATTGATATCAAGGATCTTGGTTACACAATTAACTTAAACATGAAGTGGTAAAATCACCTAAAGTGGTCCTATAGAGCCTCCATTTTGTCCCCTTGGCACATGCCCTAATTAAGTACTTTTCCTAATACTCCACAATAGTTCTTGGTTGTCTATTACTACTCATATGGCTTATCTCTTTGAGCTATTCTGGACACTATGTACACTTTTATGACAATTTGCTCATACATATTTAGGCTCATTAGGCACATCTAGCCCGTCTAGGTGCACCTAGTTCGCTTAGGCTTACCCCAACACCCTTAAGTCATTTGCATGGCTTACATAGCTTGCATGGTTTGCATGGCTTACGTAGCTTGCATGATTTACGTAACTTGTATGTTTTTTTTTTTCTTTTTTTTATGAATATGTGTCATGTACTTATATGTATTTATTTATTTATTCATTTTCTTATCTATTTTTTTATATGTAGTAACGGTATATTTTTATTTTTATTATTATCATCATTAGAATTGTCTTTGTTACCATTGTTTCTATTATCATTATTACTATTATTATTCTTACTATTATATTTTATTCTATTTTATTTATTTATTTTTATTTTTTTTATTTTTTTTTTTCAAAAATACTTTCTTATTTATTTTTATTTTATTTACTCATTTATTTGGGTAGAAAAAAATAATGATTTTGAAAATAATAATAATAAATTGGTGGGAAAGTGAAAAGGAGACCATGGGGAAGGAGACCTAGGTTGGATTTTTGGGATAATTAAAGAGTTTTGGTGGGGAAGTGGAGAAGGACCATCAGAAGGAGAGACTAGTGGATTATGAGAGGAGATCCAAAAGTTTGTGGGGAGGAGAGAGACAAAAGGGATACAAGGGGAGACATGGAGAAGCCTTGGGAGAGGGGGTTTTGTTTTTAGGAAAAGTGGTGGAAAAACCAGAAAAAAAAAAAACAAAAACAAAAAACAAAAAAGAAAAGGAAAAAAGATTCTCTAAAGGGAAAAAAAGGAACAAGGAAACTAACCAATCTGAGGGAAGATCAAAGGTGCACCTTTAACAATACTCTAGGATTTAGGCCGACACAAACTACCCATTGAAGAGAATAATACTAATGCAAGCTGTCATAAAGGGATTTCCAAGGAGCTTCCATATGCTGATTGTTATTTTCTTCCATGGATGATCAAGGTAGGAATGACAATTTCGCGGGTTTTTCAGGTCACCCGCCTGAACCCGCCCCTATTAGAACGAGTATAAGAACATGAAAATCGGGGATGAGCTGGGTTCAGGTTTTTTTTTAAAAACCCGAATCGGGTTTGGGGCGAGATCGGGTTTAGTTATAATTTGACCTGCCCTGCCCTGTCCCGAATATGAAATTACAACTTTACCCCCCACCTATAAATATTTGCTTCCTCTTATCATTTCAGGTCTTCTTCTCTCATTTTAGGGTTCTCGTTCCTATCGACGCTAGGGTTGTTCCTCCCACTCAATGCAGAAATCCATCAGATAATCCATTCAAAAATCCATTCAATAATCTCATTTCCTCCATTTCCTCTCGATTCATCCTTGTTTATCCCATATTCACAAGAATCACAACTATTAGCAGTCTCATGAGTTTACGTTACTGTCATTTTCGCCATAGGAATCATATCTTCACGTATCTACAAACTGGTATGATTTTTTGTTGATTTGTATTTATTTGTTTTTTTTTTTTTTTTGTGTCTTGAATGTTTGGTATTTTTTTCGAATGTTGATTTGTTTGGTTTGGGGTGTTTTTTGTCAGTTTCTAGGGAAAATATAAGAGATTTTAAGGGGATATTTGGGATTGTTCTTCTTATTGGGATCATTGTAATTGCAGCTCAATCAGAAAATTTGAAGAGTCCAAACGTACAGCAGATCTGTAATCCAGTGACAATAAGGTGTGGTTTTTTTCCTAATTTTTTTTTTTTTTTGTCATTTCAGCATGTTGCTCATGTGGAACTTACTAGCTAGTAGTTGTCAAGTCCCAAACCCCAATAGTCAAGAAATAGCCTACACAAGGTGCTCAGTTCGAGTGTTTGTGTAACTCATTGTTTTCCTTTTTTTTGGGCAACACTCGGAAAAAAGCTCTAAAATCATCCAATTAATATGTGGTAACAAAGTGACATTAATTTGGTTTTGAATGTTTTACTTATAGGCTTTATTTCATATTAAGAAAAATGACATCAAAAGAAGGGGAAAACTTTTCCATGCCAAGTGCGGGTTCAACTCCAATTACAGGCAGTACTTCAACTACTGATGGAACCTTGGTATCTAAAAGAAGAAAGTTGTCTTCGGTTGTTTGGAATGATTTTGATAAAATCATAGAAGATGGACAAGATTATGTTGTTTGTAAGCACTGTAAAGGAAAGCTTAAGGCCGATAGCAAGAATGGGACAAAACACTTACATGTACACATAGATAGGAGCATGAAACGAAGAAATGTTGATATTAGGCAACAATTATTGGCAGCAGAGAGAAAAGGTCATGGAAAAGTTCAAATTGGTGGTTTTACCTTTGATCAAGAAATCTCAAGAGAGAAGCTTGCACGTGCAATTATATTGCATGAGTACCCACTTTCAATCGTTGACCATGTGGGGTTTAGAGATTTTGCTAGTAGTCTCCAACCCTTGTTTAAGATGGTTTCCTACAATACGATTAAGGGTGATATAATGAAGATTTATGAGGTTGAGAAAGATAAGATGATTAGCTACTTAGAGAAACTTCAAAGTCGAGTTGCTATCACAACTGATATGTGGACATCAAATCAAAAGAAAGGCTACATGGCTATCACTATACATTACATTGATGAATCTTGGTTACTGCAGCATCATATTGTAAGGTTAGTTATTTTTTTTTTTTTTAACTTCCAAAGTGTTTTTTTATTTGATCCTTTAATGATATTTTTTGTGTTAATGATTTTTTTTTTCTTAATTTAGGTTTGTTTATGTGCCCCTCCACACACAAAAGTTCTTTCAGATGTATTAATGAATTTCTTGTTGGATTGGAATATGGATAGAAAAGTATCTACAGTCACTATGGATAATTGCTCAAGTAATGGCGAAATGATCAATATCTTGGTAGAGAAATTATCTTTGAGCGATTCACTCTTATTGAATGGAAAAAATTTTCACATGCGATGTGCGTCACATGTGTTGAACTTAATTGTTAATGAAGGTTTGGATGTCAATGAAGTAGAAATTGAAAGAATTCGTGAGAGTGTTGCATATTGGTCAGCAACCCCATCAAGAATGGAAAAGTTTGAAGATGCAGCTCACCAATTGCGTATTTCATGCAATAAGAAGTTAAATCTTGATTGTAAGACACGATCGAATTCCACATACTTGATGTTATCAATTGCTATAACATATAAAGATGTGTTCCCACGTTTGAAGCAACGTGAAAAATACTACATGGTTGTGCTATCAGAGGAATAATGGAATATGGCAAAGGAAATATGTGGAAGATTGAAATTGTTTTACAAAATAACAGAGTTCTTCTCAGGACGAAATTATCCCACTGCAAATACTTGCACTTACTTATTCAATGAGGAATGCCTTCTTACTTAACTTAATCTTTCTCTTTACTATGCATAAGTCCTTAAGGAACTTTGCATTAGCGGGAACTTGCTTAATCATATCTAGGAGAGGGTTATTTATCTTAACTTGCTTCAACACTTCCAATATTTTTGAGGTCTTGTCTCCTACTCTTTGTTTTTGAAATGCTATGGGAAATGGCAAAGGATTAGCAGATTTATCATTTTCATTACTCATAATGATTTCTTCAAGTTTCTTTAATTCTTTTTCAAGTTCCATATTTCTTCCCAAATTTGGACCATTTTCTTTGGTGCCCTTATCTTCAACCATTGGATTCTTAGGCACTTCATATCATTTTCCACTTCTAAGTGTGATCAATGTCTTGCATTCTTCATTCATTACTTCTAAAATTTCACCTACACCTCTCGAATTTTGTTGTGGCTGAGCAAAGAACTTACCTTTCTCTTGAGATATACTTGCAGTGATTTGATTGAGGGTGGTTTAAATGTTTGAGATTGCTTGTGATGTTTAAGCATCAATCCTCTTTTGATCCTCATTGATTTTACCTTGGTGTTGGATGAATTGCTTCATCATGTTTTCCAAGCTTGATATAGATGATAAAATTTGTCCTTGTTATTGAAAACCTTGTAATGGTATTACCTAAGGTGCAAATCCTTGTTGTTCTTTACCTTGGTAACCTTGATACTGATTGCCTTGATACTAGAACTGATCATTATTGTTACCTCCCCATGACATATTTGAATGATTTTTCCAACTCAAATTGTAAGTATTCAGGTATGAAGAGTAATTCATTGGTTGTTTATAGGTTCCAATAGCATTAGCCTACTTAGAGAGCATGTCTTGTACTGCAGGTAGTGTAGGGCAAGAATGCATATCATGTTCCATGGACTAACATATCAAGCACAGTTGCATTGTTCCCTCATTAGCTATTTGAACCTTTTGAGCTTTCTTAGCTTCCAAATCATCTAACCTCCTTATAATAGTGTCAATCTTTACTTGGACATCTAAATCCTCTAGTAATGCATACACTCCACTAGCTTTGTCCCGTTTGTTGTTCTATTTCTAGGTGGTTCCTTGATAATTAGCTTTTCCCAACTTCTAGATACCTTAACAACATAATCAAGGCATTGAAATGCTTCATCGAGGTTTTTATTCATGAAATCTCCTACACACATGGTCTCGAGAAGTTGTTTCATTGGTGGTGACATGTCTTAATAGAAATATGATACTAGCATCCAGTTGTCAAATCCGTGATGAGGGCATGTTGTGACCATCTCCCTGAATCTTTCACAACATGCAAAAAAATTATCATCCTCTGTAGCCTTGAAATTTGAGATCTCCTTTTTCAATGCACTAGTCCTATGTGTTGGAAAGAATTTTTGCAAAAACACTTATTGTAGATCACCCCAATTTCTGATACTATAGGGTTTAAGATTGTTTAACCAAGTCTTAGCTTTATCCTTTAATGACAAGGAGAATAGTTTCATGCGAAAGATCTCTAAAGGAATGTTGGCTTCTTGAAAAATTGAAACGATGTCCTCAAATTCCTTGATATGAGAATATGAGTTTTCATTTCTATCCTCCTAAAAATAGGTAATTGAGATGCCACTTGAGGTCGAATGGTAATATGTTTTGATTTGGAGGTAGCATAAAACACAATGGTATGCAACCTTAGAGGATTTATAAACTCTCATAATTCTTTGGTCCTGTATAGGTGGTCGTGCTTATTATTATTGTTTTTGTACTCTTCAATGTCCTCCATATTTGGTTGAGATTCCTCAATTGTTATTTGAAGTCTACCTAAAATATCACTTTCCCAACCAAGCATAAAATAAAAGAAAAATATATATAAAGAAAAAAATTAAAAGAACTAAAACAAAGTAATGCACTATATCCCAGTTATGACAATTGCCAATCCCTAACAACGACGCCAATTTCTTGACCGAACTTCTCTGTTGTACCAAAATACTTAAGCCTAATATGTAGTAGCTTTGGCCAAGAAAGATCAGAGAAAAATGTGCTACGACTTTTGTAGTATTTTAGGTATCGTCCTCAAGAACTGACTTATAGGATTTGTCAATACTAAGGTAAATGAATTGTTTTTGTTTGAATCGTAAAATGAAAAACAATATGTGAATAATGTGAAACTAAGTAAAAGAAATTAAATTAATAACAAAATGAATATTGATTTTAAATTCGGTTGATTTAAGTTTAGGGCTTTCCACAATCCAACGTAGGGTATAAAAAGTAGAGAAAACAATGATCTTTTAAGTAATATGATCTTAAGGTTTTGGGATCCTTAGCCGCTCATGATCAACTTGAATTATATAACTCAAAATTGCATCTGAAGTCTAATTTTTTCCTTTTTAAAATAGATTCCTAAAACCATCAAATGAATGAGATTGATTATTGATTTAAGATTTGACTTTTTAACCCTTTCTACTCCTTATAGCTTTGTTTTGGGGCAAATAACAATAGGGAAGATAAGGATAACTAATGATCAAGAGTTACCAAGAATCACTAGTATCGGGTAATAACCTACCATATCATTCCTTAAACTAACTCACAAGAATAGGATAAAAAAAATTGATAAATTGTCACCTAACCAATAATTAATCACATTGTTATAATAATTTACCTATTGTCCCTATAGGTTTCCTAGCCCTTGGGTTTTCATGCTTCAAGCCCTAAGTTCGCTTCTTAGCCTCTCATGGGGGTGATGTCACATTCACAATCCATAATAGGGTAAAAATCCATAATTTGAATCAAAAGAAACTAAAAACAATATATTTAATAAAGAAGAAAATAAAACAAATCAAAGTTCACATCTTTTTCCACCTTTAATGTTAAACTCTTCGAAAAAAAAAATCAAGATTTCTAAACCCTAGAACTAAGAGATTTTGTATAATATTATCAATTACCTAACATGTGGCACACTCTCGTTGACCACTTATTACAAAATAATGACCTAAAAATGACTAAAAAATAATAAAATGGTGATTTCTAGTCGTATGGGGCCCACTTAGGCCAAATTGAGTGCCCTAAATGCAATTCCCGAGGTAGAGAAGGGGAAACATCAAAGTGGCAATGGGTGAAATTTAAATTAGGGTTATTTCGAATTGGATTTTGAATTCATAAGTTGGATTTCAAATTCACAAGTTGAATTTCGAAATTGTCATTCAACTTTGTGCTGTTGTTTTCAAATGGTCATAACTTCTTCCATTCAGCTCTAATTTGCACATCGTTTGAAGCGTTGGACTCCTAACTTCCTAAGCTTCGAAAGATATATAGTATGACTAAAATGGACTTCGAAAAGTGCTCCAAATTTGTCCTCAAATTCTAAGTATATGTTACCACCAGATTTTAAGTCATAAATTTCAATGTAGCTGTATTTTGCTTCATGCCTCATTTCCTATGTTTTCTTACCCTTTTTTTTTACTCCATAATGGTCTTTTCTCATATCCCAAACTCATGATATCCTCATCTTACCTTTCCTCATGGTCCATGAGTCTTTACTCGCTTATTTCCTCATTTAACCCTTTATTGATCTTTAAAAATCTAAAGTGATTCAACTTGCACCCTTTTCTTCCCTTGAACCTGAGATAAATCTCTAAAATACAAGTTAAACTCATGGCTAGGGCCTTGGCATTGATTTAGGTCAAGTTGGATGATTTGAATGTCATTTGGTGCACAAATCATATCGAATATGTGCCATTAAAGCACTTATTTTGCTCTAATCAAACATCACTACTACAACCATGGAATGTAGCCAATCTGAAGAAATATTATCAATAAAGCATGACAATTTACAAATACCACATCTTTAAAATAGTCTAAAAGCTGAAGTACAACCCTTTATCAAACAAGGGCAAGCTACAAACATGAGTGGCATTTCTAAATGGCATAAGCCACAAACCCAAATGGCACAGAGCTACAATAGCTTAAAATCAAAGAAGTCGAATGGAAAAAAAATGCTAAGCAGTATAAAGCATAGAAAAGGAAACAAACACATTAGGTTAACACTATGGGGCATTCACCTTCAAATGTGTCAAGCAAATAACAGAAGGCTAAGTCAGCTAGAAGTATTAAAAGGCCTAAATGGCCATAACTATCTTACAATATGAGCCAAAAAGTATTAAAAGGCCTAATCGAGCACAATTGTCTTACAAAACAAAGAAAAAGGCCTAGATAACCAAAATTTTCACTAAAAGAAGAAAAAATCTAGCCAACATGGGCATAGGTCATACATAATCTACTCAACCGCATTACTTGACCGAGCCTCAGCATTTTTTCCTTGAGCACCTTGCCCGTATGCCACTTGGACATCTTCACCTAGCTTGGCTTCGTCATCATGCGGAATATTAAGGATATCATCAATAATCTCGTGTTTCCTCATGCAGTAGCTATACCTATAGTAAAACTTTTCATCCACTTACTTTTAGTAAGCCACCTCAAGATCTTTCTTTTCCTTGACGAAGTCGACCCAAACCTGTTCGAGCTCAAGCCTTAGCTGAGTGCCCTCTTATTCTGCTTTGGCCTTGGGGGAGCCTAAAGAGGTATTGTCTAACTTCAAACTTCAAACCTCCATCTGACACACCTCATTCTCCAATTTCATCTTTTGAAGTAGATCGACTTCTTTCTCAACATCCTTCCGAGTCGTAGCCACAGCAGCCTTAGCAACTTCCAGTTTAGCTCACAATTTTTGTTGTTCGTCCATGGTATGAGCCATATAGGCCCTAATATTTTCTATTGTCTCCAATCTTTGGAAGAGATGACCACACTATCGCATTAAGTTCCGAACCCCAACTACAATTTAAGCATATATGCTTATGTTAGGAAAGACACATGAGTTAAGGAATAAAAAGAAAAAGAAATATGCATTTTACCACTTTAGTCGTCTACATAGCATAATACCCTTTTATGGACATGACCGCCTCTATAGCATTGCTTCGAGTACCAAAAGGAATTCGAGCAATGAAACTTTGTTAGAGGTCACTATCAACTTCGAGTGGAATTCATTGTGTAGCTGGGAAGAAATCATTCAAATTGGTCACAGGAGGCTCCATGTCAGTGAAAGTAGGAAAACACTTCAGCAACTCGTCTAGCTTTGCTTGGCTAAGTACATTTCCTGTCATAGTAGGAGATGGTTGTGTAAATCTCCTAAGATTACCATGAGCTTCTCCATAAAGTGAGAAGGGATAGTCTCAGCATCAAATTGTTTGATGGTTGATGTATATGAAGGAGCGACAGTTGTAGAAGGAACATTAATAGACTTCGAGGTCAAACCCTTCTCAACACTCGTTTTTCTCTTTTTGGTCGGAGAAATCACAACCTCGAGGTTTTGCTGCCTTTCACGTAAGCCAACTTGTAAGTTGGTAGTCATATCTTCTTCTTTTTCAGTGACAATAGGCGGAATGGTATGATCAAGAGCTCCATTATGCTCAATACTATCTGACTCAGTAGCCTTGTCAATAAAAAATATCTACTTGAGCTAGAAGTTGTCTTCTTTTGATCGAACGAGGCGCGAGGCTCAAAACCAAACGAGAGGCAGAAGTTGGGGCTTAACACATCTAAATGGGCCTGTCTTGCCTCAACATCAATAAGTAGGGCAATCTCGTTGAATGATAAGTCCTTTAAAATGCTCACCCAGAATTAAGGTAAGAGGAGCGGGTCTAGGAAACATTAGGTCACAAATGGACGAAGGTGCTCCAATAGACTCTTTAAGTTATTTTATGTTAGTAGCACGAAGAACTTTTGTTCAGCTGGATCAATCTCAAACAATTTGCTAAGATGCGTTCTCGCAGATGTCTCCACCCACTCAACCAAGTGACTGTGCTTCTCTTTACCTACATAGAAAATATATTAATTATCTGTTCAAAGAAACCGTTCAAAGAGATAGTAACAAGTAAACTACATAGAAGGAAATTATACTAGACAAATCAAGAGTGATTCGACTTGAACAATTGATCCAACCCTTCTATTGAACCACTCCAAATGATGGATACCAAAATGTCCCCTTTAGCTCGTCTTTTTTTTTAGTCAAGAAGGCTTGTTACGAACTGAAAGGGAAGGAGTATGAGTTGATAA
This sequence comes from Vitis rotundifolia, assembly GCA_030254885.1. Taxonomy (NCBI): domain Eukaryota; kingdom Viridiplantae; phylum Streptophyta; class Magnoliopsida; order Vitales; family Vitaceae; genus Vitis; species Vitis rotundifolia. Next base: position 10,163,306 of record CM058154.1, read on the forward strand.
GCTAAACCTCTCTTTAGGGCTCATTTTGATGGTATAAACAATGAGAATCTCCAAGATAGAGAGATCTAATTGATACAACACGTTCAAAACGTTGTATCCCATTAAGATCCAAATGATGTTTGGGTGGATGTAAGCAAGGGGAAATTTGGAGAAGTGCATAAATTGTTTGAGAAGATACGGGATTGAGAAATAGAGTCCTACTACAAATTGTTCCTTTATGAAATAAATCAAATCTTGAGGAAGCCCGTTTATCAACAAAGCCTTTTCACTTGATAGTTGGCTGGTGATAGAGGCTAATAAAAAGGTTTCGCCTATCCAGAACAAAATATAAGACCAACCCAAACGAGCCAAAGCCAACCCTGAAACTTGTTGGATAAGCTATCTAGAACTGTCCAAACATCGTAAAGAAAATGCTTTCCACTGAAAGCCTAGGGAATGATTTCAACACTAGACATCTAAATAAACTCATAGTAATAACCAACCACATTCATAATCAAACACAATAATACCAACCCCTAAGGCAAAGCAACCTAAAACATGGCAACACAGATATGAAATCCAAATGCAGCACTACAACAAAGTGATAAGACAAAAAGAGGGACTAACCTAGAAGAAAATTGTCGGGAACGATGCTAAAAAACAATGGCAATGATAATATCACTAGTGGTAATGAAAAAACACAAAGGAAGTGTGACAGATGAACAACACTTGAAGTAAAGAATGAGAAAAGCAATCCAAAAAGCATCCCTATATAAGGAATATGCATGTGCATCAAGGCATCCAAAGGGACATGTCGCCTAACAAGTTGCTTTAATAATGTGACCCCTCGCAATGCGTATAGTGGACATGTGTCCTCTTAGTGCCAAAAATTCAAACTACAATGACAATAGAATTCTTCCATCTAGTCGTCTAGAACCTAACCGAACTAGGCTATAAGAATTAGAGGGCATTGTGGGATGTTGGCTTCCGCCTAGTGTGACACCTATTTTGCCCTTGCCGTGTATTATCGTTTGTCCACTGAATATCATTGTCCGTCCATCTCAGGATGTAGACGGATAAAAACTATTTAGGTACTATTCATCCCTGCTTGTTAAGCATTAAATACGGAAGACATTAAGCACATTAAATGTCACAACTGTTACTTAGCATAAACGTTAGACTTCAAGGCTTAAAAGCGTAATCAAAGGCACAATTAAAAGCAGAGAGAGAATGTTACTTTTAGGCAAGGATAAATTGCCATTGATCACCATAAGGAAGGTACGCGATTAGTTCCCAATGTTCTCTTGCTTAACTCTTCTTCGCCTTACTTAAGCTTCGTAGAGGTTTACCCAGAAAACCCATCTAAACGCTCTTTATTGTAGGTGAATTTGTTGTCTACATAAGGAAAGACTAGTTGGATTCATGCATTGTTGGTTCTACACCAACATCAACTACTCCAACCATTACTAAGGGGTCACTTCTTTTCTAGCTCCCATTTCTCCCATACATGAGATTTGCTTCATCTAATTCTTTATATAAATGGTTTGGATTGTAGAATTCTTTTAAAATAAAGATTTAATTTATTTTTCATATTGTTGTTGATTGCTAGTGGAGTGGAGGATTTTGTGGTTGAATTTGAATTTTTTTTTATCCCAAATTTACATCTTTTTATTATTTTATGTTAAAATTATTTGGTAATTTTATTTAATAATAATTTTTAATAAAAAATGAAATAAATTTAGTTTTATTTCACATTTCATGCTTACTGTAGAATATTAATATTATTTACTAAACTTAATTAGTGATATTTTTAAAATAATATTTAATTATAATTAGATAGATATTTTTTATTGATTTGAATTCACACACAATTTTAAAGCTAAAACACCTTATATAAAGTAGGTCCAAATTAATAATCTTGCTATTTAATTATAAATTATATTATTTCATAAATTTCTATATTTTTTTAAAAAACTTATTTCTTTTATACAATTTTTTTAATAGTTTTTATTAAATAAGTTTTATAAATTAATTTAGTATTAATTTTATTAAATAACCTTTTACGTGATAAGATATAAATACGAGGGAAAATAGGTGATATTATTAGGGATATTTTGTGAAGAAAAACACCCACGGTCCCTTCGACCGGAGCAGGGCGAGGCTTTATGAAGTGTAGAATTGGACTCGTCCCGGTTCAAACTTCGACATCACCTCCCTCCCCATTCGAAGGAATGCCTTAACCGGAGACAACCACCGCCGACAACGAACAGCCGGTGACTCTCTCACTCTCTGTTTGATATTCATCCAAATCTTCATTCACGATTTTCGATTTTTTTTTTTACTACTATATATATAACTTAAAAAAAATGTCATCTTTGCCATTTGGCTCTTTCCATGCTATTCTTGGATAGAGAGCAAAAATCCCAAGCCCTAGTTCAAGATTCTTCCACCGGTCGGTGCTGTCCCCGTCGTTCAGTGCTGCAGCGGCCGTTCAACACCATCGCCGTTCAACTCCGCCACTGTCGTTCAAAGCTGCTACCACTTTCAAAAGCTTTCATCGTCTCTCTCTTTACATAACTCTGCCTAGCTCCCCTCTGCAAAAGATTTTAATTTCTCGTCTGCAAAAAAAAAACACCTTCCATACTTGTGATTGTGGGTATGATTTTAATCTAAAATCTTTATGGTTCCATCTTCATACTTGCATTTGTTCTTTATTTTTCATGTATTGTAATTTGTTTTGGATCCTACTCTTTGGTCATCTGTTGTGATAATTTGTTTAGTTATTGACGAATTGGGTTCTCTACATTAATTTGGGGCAATTTATGAGAGATGATATTGAGGCCTGAGGAAATGTAAAATTCATACCCTTGGTTTTCTGTCTTTTTTTTTTTTTTTTTTCTAAAAAAAAAAAAAGGAAATTTGGGGTTTTTGTGCCAAATTATTCGAATCTGTTTTTTACTCTGCTTGAATATGGCATTTTGTTTATTGAAATTTGAGGGGGTTTTCATGGGTTTTGGTTAAATTGTTAGGTTTGTTCCGTGAGGAAGGAATTTCAATTTCATTTTGATATCTATCAAAAAAAAATTTCAATTTCATTTTGAGGTTCGCATGCATTTTAGATATTACAAAATAGAACATCTATTCATTTTTACTTTATTTTATTTTATTTTAGTTTTTTACAGTTCACCAATTGGCATATACATGCTTCCTTTGTGGTCTAAAGATCATAACTTGTGGTACAGAAATTGCATTTGCCTTGGCTGTGCAATTATACATATCATCAGGAATTGTCTTGTTTGCTTGGTTCAGAAATGAACAGTTTTCTGTTGAAACATTTTTTTTGAAAATTCTTGTATGTTTCTGAAAATTATATATTTATGTACATATGTCATATGTATTAATGTTTTCTTGTGCAAATTATTTTTTAACTTTTCATATCTGAACCAATTCAATTTGGACATTTACATGTTCACTGGGTTTTGTTGAAACCAGCTGAATATATGAAAATTTTTGTTAGTTGTTTTGTTCTCTTTGTTTTGAGCCTTCTATGTTTAAATCTTGATAATGTATGATGGGTTCTGTTTTGACTTATGCGAATTCAAAGCATGTATGAGATGGGTTGGATTTTCAAAACTGCCAGTTCAACTTTACAATTATTCTTGAATTTCAGCAAATTCACATCTTTGCACAGGACTCAATGCTTCTAAATCTCTACAAATCAGCCAGTTCAACTTTATGACTTACATTTTTTAATTGCCATAGCGTACATGTTTACCAATAAGAGAAGGCAGGAAGAACGTACTGGAAGATATGGAACTCCAAGGGTGCAGTACCTTCAGGTACCTTTCTTGAACATGGTTTTTCTTTCTCAATTGAAACATAAGATTTTTATCGATTTTATAATATCCCTGTTAGAGACATTACTGCAGATTATCCAAAATGCAATTTATATCAAGTGATACAGAAGCTCTTTTGCATTTGGTATCTCCCTTTATCACTCTATCTGGATTGATCACTACTAGATGATGAAGGGTACAAGCTTTAACAGCATGTACCTTTGTTCATATTATTCAGTTTGGAAGTCAGAGGATGACAACAATTTTGATTTCTACATCAAATAAGTCAACCTTTGGCATACTTATTCATTAAACTTTTTCTGGATACATTGATCATATGCTATTAATTATGGCTTATACAAAAATGCTGACTTAATTATGGTTCCATGAGTGTGCACCCATATTAAGGAAACTAATTTTCATATGTTTGGGTAATATAGAAGAAGGTAAGGAAAAATACTAAAGAAAAGATTTTCCTCCCTACTTTCCTTAAAAAAGTGAAAAGTATGGGAAAATGCATTACTCAATAATTTTATTTTTCTTTTATATCTATATTCCTTCTATTTTTCCACTCTTAACTTTCCAGGACTAAACCTGACATTTAATTTCTTTGTTAATGACATGCCTTCTCTTGGATTTAACCCTATTCTTAGGGTCTTCTTAGACCATTAACTTTTGATGGGAAAGATAGACAAGATATACCTAAGATCATTAACTTTTGATGAGAAAGATAGACAAGATATACCTTAGATCATTAACTTTTGATCAGAAAGATAGACAGGATATATCAGGCTAAGTAAGTGAATATTAATACTTTATGATTGGCTTCTAATGTATTACACCAACATTCAGTTTACCATTCTTGTTCCAGGAATTGGTGAGTCAATTTCAGAATGCAACTGACGAAGGTATACTGCATTTAGATTATGCTCTAGTCATTTGTGTATCATCTTTGATCATTCATTTTTAGTGCTGAATAAATTTTGCACAAAATCTTTATAAATAAAGAAGGTTGGATAAGTTTGCTTGCAATATAGTAGCTGTAGGCAGAGTTACATTTATGATTCATCTTTTCTCTCTCCCACAGTATAGGAACTAAAAAACAAACCAAAAAAGAAGAAGAAGAAGAAGAGAGAGGGAGAGAGATAGAGGAGAAGAAAAGAAAAGAAAAAGCTTCATTTTCTAGTAATAACATATTTGTGAATTTTAGAAAAGGTTTGTGATTTTTTTTTATATATATATTGTTGTTGTTTGAGAAACATGATGTACATCACCGGCTCCAAATCCTACTAACTCAAGCCTCTAGAAAAATTGGTTTTCCAACATAGGATTAGAGCAGAGTTGAGTTGTGATGGTCATGAGTTCAAATTTCAGTGCGTGTTTATTTCCCCTAATTTATTGAGTTTTAGGGAAATTAGTTGTCCAATAGTGGCTATATATGATTATTGGTTATAAAAATCCTACAAGCACATGGACAACAGTTTTCTTGTTTGAACCTAAATCATTGTGACCGAGTGTTCTATTTATGTCTAGAAGAAGCTTATGCTGTATCTATGACATTAATGGTCTCTAACTGGCTATTTGGTGTCTCACATATACAAATGTTAAAAGCACTAAATATGTCTCTGCACTGAACTGAAAGCCACTAATACAAAGTGGACCATTAGAGCCTTTTAATGACAAAATATAATTTTTTTTCCTCTCATTCATCCACCCTAGAATTGGAATCATTGACAAATACACATGCTAAAAGTAAAGGTTTGACATATTGTTTGATACTGATTGTGAGAAGAGTCCAATCAAAGGGGAGCCTAATCATTGTTTCATCTTGTGTTTCATTTTTTTTAACCTCAATAAAACAAGACTGTATGTCCATATAAAAAAGAGGTACATGATAGTGTTACAAAGCTGGATAAAGCCACCCACTGTAGCAAGGTAGGATAGTTGCGCAACAAATTATTGGAGACTTAAGAAGTCTTATGCGTGTTGATGATTTGCAGCTTCATCATTACGAAAGACTAATGATTTCTGCTCATAACAGGCACCAGATATATGATTTCAATCTTTTATTTTTTTATATTAGTTCTGCATATGTTAGGTTATGGCATTCAGATAATGGTGGAACAGAAAGTAGTAAGTTTAGCGCTATTGACAAAAATAATATGAATTGTATAGGAGAATATTCCAACAGTCCACTTGGCCGAGTAGGTGTTGTTAGCCTGTTGGTGCAACTCTTAGCCTGTTGGATATTATGAAGATATTACACAGCATGCTAATTGTAGGTCTACTATAGTATCCACTGTATTCTCATTCTATCTATACTTGGGCCTTGTCTTTATTGATGAATACAAACCATATTCTCTGGTATTGTTGTATCTTGGTTAAGAGGAAGTCAACTAAATGGATAATGAGGCTTCCTGGTTGAGGCCAGAGCAGAGCAGCTTGAGAGGAAGGTCTTTAGGCGGAGTGATGCAGTGTATCCCAAGCATGGATTTCTCTTAGTAGGATGTCCAAACTGAAAGAATCCATAGTCTGGATTTGAGGTTAAGTCCGCTCCAAATGAGTTACCTTTAGCCTTATGTAAGGATCTGAAAAGAATGCAAGCAGCTTGGATATAATTTTAATCCCTGGATGCTTGGTTTGTTTAGGGTCCACTAGCTCAGAAGTGTAGAACTGTACAACTAGCTTACAGCTATATTGGCAGGTTTTGTTGCTGATGCAGTGCTGCCATGTTGAGGGTGGCACTCATCCTAGAACCTTTGACAAACCATTATGTCTTAAGTTGGCTGAAAGTCTTCTAATATGTTTTGTATACACCTGGTTACACACCTTGTCTATCCAGAGCCAATACCCCAGGCTATCCCTTCAGTTTAACATTCAGGGATGATTGCATCATAAACTAGGCAGAGTTTGTATTAATACCCCAACCTTCCCTTCAGCTCAGACACGGATTTCACCACCATAATTCCGAACAGACTCAAAAAATCTCAAGGATTGTCATTTTGAGGTTACTTTACCATGGATTTGTGCTCTTCTTGCTGCTAAAGGTGCTTGAATCAGCTTTTATGTCCTATCACATTCACATATCAACAGAATGATGTTCCTGAAAATGTCTACCACTCTTCATAAAACAGCTGGTTTTCACTTCTCTCATCTTCAACTTTGTTTTTTATTTATTTATTTATTGATTGATAAGAAGCAATTGTATTGAAAAGTGCCAAAAAGCGCGCCGAGGTTTCAACTTCAGGTTATTTATTAAATGCATTCTGTACCACTCATACCTGAACTCAAAACCAGCTTTGAAAAGCTACAGATTATATTCTTGCACTTTGATACCATTTTGTCATGACCTGTGTAGATATTGTGTGTTTTAGGCAATTAGTTCTCAAAGGCTGTTAGATGCATCTGCATGTATTGGATAAGTTGTCCCTTATACGTGTCAGGAACTTCTCTTCTCATTCATCTTCTTATGTAGGCATGATGCCACCTTCATGGTCCATAGTGTTCATGGGTGGGCAAACTTCGTGCATATTCAGCTAAGAAACAACTTTAATACCATTTGTCACAATCTGTATAGATATTGTTTGTTTTGGGTCCACTAGCCCTTCAAACTTTAAATGTGTCTAGACATACTAGATGAGTCGTCCCTTATAAGTGTCATGAACTACTTATGCCTTTGTATCATTGAGCTCTAAGGAGGTACAAACTTGAATCTGGTGGATGAATCATGACCATGTGATTAAAGCATGATAAATAGTTTGGTAATCTTCATTTCATTAGATGATAGAAGATCATTCCTAATTATCTTTGCTTGTCACACGATTCTTTGACAAAATACACCTAATTTTAAATGTGATATGATATATTGCTTGAGAAAAGAATTCTTGATACTTATAATGGACGACTCATCTAGTATGTGTAGATGCTTTTTAAGTCATAAGTGTCAATGAGCCCAAAAGTAACAATCTCTATCTAGGTAGTGATAGGTGCATTAAAGCCCAAGGATGAAAATATTGGTTTTGACAGATATATCGATAACTCGATTTTACAGATGTATCGAGCAATATTGGTGGATATTTTGATACAAAATTTTGGTAGGTGAAAATTGATCAAAACTCATGAAAACATTGAAAAAAAACTTTAAGAAATGATATAAAAAGTAATAATAAACATTTTGAAATTGTTTTGTTGAAGAAATTGATATATGAACGATATAATTTGTCATATTCGACAATAATATCATGTTCATCGATAAGAATTATGAATTTTATAAGTATATATTCATTATTAAGTTACATCAAATATTATTTTCAAATAATATTGTGACATTTAATATAATATATTAAAATTATGATCTATTTAATTCAAAAATTCAATATGATATATGTATAATTTTTTTTAATATTTTAAATTTTTTATATTTAATAAATATATAAATGATATAAAAAAGACTAATTTAAAAAAATTATTATGATAGTTTTTATATCTTTTGTAATCAATTAAATACAATTTAAAAATAAAATAATTGGACTTAATTTATTTATTAATATATTCTTTTAATATTTTGTTTTTAGAATGGAATTATATATATATATATATTGGGCTTATGTAACATTGAAGGCAAGCTTGCCTCAGTGGCTACCCTGGTTCACTTTGAACCTTTTGTCTTGGGTTCAAATCCCCTCTAGGACTGATTTTTGAGGTTTAACCAAGTTTGACCAAGGCTTGTGTGTCAGTTTGACTAAGTCAACCGAGCTTGACCAACCAAAAAATTCGGGAAATTCCTAAAAAATCAACAAAAACATCAATATATAATGACATATCGATGAAATTTCCATAAAATAACCGAAACTTCGGCTGATGGATATATTTCCCCCATATGTCACTTTTGTGCTCACTGACGCCCAAAATATCGTTGTCATATCAACAATATTTTCCGATTTTTTTAATCGTTATTAAAGCCAATATTTAGTCTGAAATGTTTGGAGTTTGGCCACCCATTAATACTATGGGCTATGATGAAAATGTGATGTATGCAAAAGAAGGTGAATATGATGTCCCACATCATTTAAAAGTAGAAGTTCTTGACACTTATAAGGAGCGATTCATTTAATATGTGTAAATTCACATGAGGGCTAGTAAGCCTAAAGCAAACAATTACTACACGGTTTGTGATGTGTTTATCATCATCATTGTCATCAAAAAGAAATTCTTGATACTTATAAGAAGTGACTCATTGATTTTATTATGTTGCATTATTATTGTTGTTGTTGGTCATGTTGGTGGTGGGTAATAGTTGCTACCTCAATTTTCATAGCTTCCTCTTACATATTTTTTTCGAAACATCTTTATCTTCATTACTTATCTTGCTACTTGCCAAACTTTTAATTTATGACCCACTATGAGTTGTTTATATATATATATATATATATATATATATATATATATATATATCTTGACTGTCGTTAATGAATGATGCACAATTCATTCTCAAATTCTCTATGCAAATAAACTTAGACGAGGATTCTTCTTGGGTAGGATGATATGTCTTTGCATTCCATATTGGGATGGGCTTCTTATAACCCGCTGTCACTCTATGCACCCTTAAAACCCTATATAATGGTTTGCCCTACTTCCATTTTCCATCCTTTATTAGTACTCATTTCAAAATGTAGGTTTATGTTTCCTCTCTCCTAGATTGTAGTGTGAGTTGTTTGGGTCCCTTAGCTTTGCATGAAAATGCTTAAAGGTCTCATTGTCTTCAACTCTAATAGTTTCAACTTGGTTGTTAACATTTGGAATTTGAGATATTGACCTTATTAGTCTTCTTATGGGTACTTTTCAAGATCGTCTACCTATTCTGCTAGATGGGGATGGGATGAGAAGAGGCTCTACCCTTTTTTTAGGTTTGAAAATATGTGGTTTAAGTTGGAAGGCTTCAAAGATTTGGTTAAGAGGTGGTGGTTGGGGTATAATATTAAAGGATATTATAGTTTCATTTTGGTTGCGAAATGGAAAGCATTGAAATCAAACTCAAAGAGTTAGAATAAAGAGATGTTTGGCAATGTTGTAATTCGAAATGAGATGGTCTTTAACTAGGAGAGATTTTGGGATTCCAAGGTGAGGGAGGGTGTCATATCTCAAGAAGAGGAGCATAAAAAATGGGCCCTTACAAAAGGAGCTTCCTAGAGGTTGAAATTATGGGCGATTTGATTCAAGTAGGGTGATAGAAACATTACATTCTTCCATAAAGTCGTGGTTCAAAGTTGTATCAACCATTGATTCAGAGGATCTCAAGGCACATCGATCTTGATGTCTTAGCTCAGTATTAAGTAATACACAAAATAAGATAGTTAAAAAGTTCAAAGAATTATAAAAATATTATGAAAAGTTTTAGAAAATAGGTTTTTTTTTTTTTTTGATAGGTAACTTTAGAAAATAAGTAGAATTAAATAAGCTTAAAAAAACTAATAAAACAAAATTCTCACATTTAGCATTGTTTAAATAATTATAAAAGCATCCGTAGAGAGTAATTTATGATAATATTAAGAATTAAAAATTATTTATTTCAAATACAATGATATTTTTACTAAAAGACATACAATTCAATCATTAATTCCATTGTTAGTTTGGATTAAATGATTACAATATTTTACAATTAAATATGAATATAAAAATATATTTATCAAACAAAGTATAATATATTGTTAATTAAATGATTTTAATATGTTAGCATAATTATATATTAAATGGTTTTGATACATTAATAATAAATTAACGTATAAAGTAATACATCATATATGCTACCATTACCAGATAAAATAATACATTACCTAAACTAATATAATTTATATCACACCAATGACATTACAGAGATCAAAAGCATAGAGAGGAGAAGCTAACATGCAGCGATCATGTTCGCTGTCAATGGAGGAAACTGATTTGATGTTTCTCACCACATAAATCACCATAGCAGCACTGCCAACATGGAGGTTCCCCATATCTGTGATCATTGTAAGTTTGGTGATGAAATGTCCTCAACCTTCTTGTCTTATTCACCTCCAAGACTCAATTATGGGTTAGATTGATGTCTTTCGTCCTCTTCATCATGGGTCATAGGTCTCGATTCTTGAAAAGCTCTTCCTTTTGAGAAGAATCGCTGTTGTTTTAGAGTTTTCTCAGGTTTGGATCCTATTTGTAGTTCTTTTGTTGTGATTTGAAAGGAAAAAAATGATTTTAGTTATTTATTTACTTACTTTTGGGAATTCGGATGATTCAATGGAGTCAACTTAGAATCTCAACTGATTCAACTGAGTTTAACTAATTTGTGATTGAGTCTATGTTTGAGATGATATTAGGTATCCAACTTGGTGCAAAAAGGGCCAAGGTAGATATGACTTGGCTAAGTCATACCACACTTGGTCAATACTTTAAACCATGCATAAAATGTCACACCCAAGAAGGAACTTTCTAGCTAAGATTAAAGTCAATGAGGTTTGGTTAACAGAGGAGGATGAGATTAAGGAAGGGGTGCCTTAGGCTTTCTTTAACCTATTATCTGATCTAATGGATTAGGGACTTGGCATCAATGAAATGTATTTTGACATTTTAGACATGCAAAAAGGTAAAAAATTAGAGGAGTTGTTTCCAAAGAAAGAGGTGTTCAGTGCTTTTTTAGACTTAAATGAGGACAAAGCTCTAAGCCAAGATGGGTTCTCTATGGCATCCTAGTTGTTTAGTTGGAATTTTTTGAAGGAAAAAGATGATGAGTTTTTTAGAGATTTTCATGAACATGGTAGGTTTTAAAAAAGCCTCAATGCCATATCTTTTTTTATGTTAATCCTAAAGAAAAGGACAAAAGATCTAAAAGATTCCAGGTTTATAAGTTTGATGGGTGTTCTATATAAGCTTCTAGCTAAAGTATTGGCTATTGGACTACAGAAGGTGGTGGGACAAGAGGTACACAAGTCCCATAATGCTTTCTTAGAGGGAAGAAAAATTATGGATTCAGTGCTTATAGCTAACAAGGCTATACATTGAAAAATGATGCCTATGGAGTTGTGTAAGCTTGACATATTGAAAGGATATAAATGATCATGTTAATTAAGGTTTTTTTGCTATCAATTCTGAAAAAGATTCGAATTTAGTCAAGAATAGATTGAATAGATTAAATGATGAATATTTGTAGCAAAGTTCTCTATTCTTGTTAATGGCACCCCTTTTGGCTTTTTTCAAAACTCTAGGGCTTTGAGACGAAGGGATCCTTTTTCTCTATATTTAAGTTGGCTACTCATGCAATTGAAGTCATCTCGAGGCTGAAAATAAACTTAGAGAAGAGTGACTTGAGTCCAATTGAAATGGTTGATAATGTGGAGTTAGCCTTAGAAATAGGTTGTAAGGTGGGAGAACTTCCGTCTACTTACTTGGGTCTCTTTCAGGTGGCCCTTTTACTTGGCGACTGGGGATGAGGTGGAAGGGCTCTATTACTTGCATAGGCAAGAGGAAGGGGGTTAGGGTGTGAGATGCCTCCCTTCACCTGACAAGTCTCTTCTTTTTAAGTGGAGTTTACGATATATATCCAAAAGGAAAGCTCTTTGGAAGGTCATAGGTGGAAAATGCAGGGAGGAAGAAGGGGAGTGGCAGTCTTGTGAAGTGAGAGATGGGTATGAGGTTGGGTTATGGTAAGATATGGGAAAGGATTGAGATCTCTTTAACAATAAAGTATCCTTTTCCTTGGGTAACGGGAGGAGGGTGAAGTTTTGGAAAGATGGATCTTGTGGAGATTATTCTTTTTGTGTATCCTTCCTCTCATTGTATGCCTGAGTATTGAAAGAGGCATGGGTGGTGGACTGATCAGACTAGACAAGTGAAGAGGGTCATTGGAATTCCTGTTCCTCTAAGCATTTGAACAATTGGGAACTGGACAACTTAGAATGTTTCTTTTCTAGATTGCAAGGGCATTGAAGTTTTAATTAAAACCCTTGGAGTTGTAGTCACAAAGTTGTAGTCCTCATTGGTTCATTGGACCTGCATCACTTTATTTGTTTTTCAAAACCATTTGTGGAGCCAACTATTGGTGTCTATGATCCAGTTTAGATCATCATCCACATTTTTTGTCTGGATTTTGGAAAACAACCTCATTTGGGCTTCTGATATGCTTGGTTATACCCCATTGAAGAGTGAAAGTTGGGGTATAAAAATACCTTCTCCTTGTAGATCTATACTACCAGTGATAGTGGCAGAATTACCCTTGAGTTTTGAGCCCTATATGGTGAACCTTACTTTGACAACACATGTAAGAATCCTTGGTAATTTGGACTGGTTGAGATGGGTTAGGGATTGAATAGGTTACTATTAAAAACCTTAAGGTTGCTAAATCTCAAAATAATTCAAGTTACCTCCCTATTATGTTAAGCCTATTTTAATTCCACATGTTCCTTTGCCTAATAGAAGCTAATCAAGTAGTCACAAAATCATTTAGGTATAACAAATTAAAGAAAGAACATAAGAACTACATGGAAAATGCCAAAGAGAGGAAAAAAAACATTGGACAATCATGGTCCATCAAATCGAATTAGAAGTTAGAATGAGTACAAGAAGAAATTGTTCCATCTAATTGTGGTTCACTTGCTCTTGTGCATTCTTGCTCCACACTAGTGAGGTCTTGCTTTGCCACAAAACATCCTAGGGGGTTTTGTCAAGTTTTACTTAGAAGAATTTTCATGTATTTATAGAAAAATAACATGTTTGGTTTTGTTTTCTGAGAGCAATTTTCTGTTCTCAAAAACAAGAAAACAGAAAGCACTTACAGAAATTTGTTTGCTTTTCCCCCTATTTTTAGGAAATAAAGTTTAAAGAGAAAAGTTATTTCAAAGGAAATATAAATTGATTTTCTCTGTTAATTTCAAGAACTTATTTAAAAATAAATAAAATAAAATGAAAAACAAGAATTGAGTTAATGATATCTATGAACTTGATTATACCAGGTGGAATTGTGTATGTATCTCTCTCCTAACAGCTGATTATTTATTGTTTCTGAAAAAGGGATGGACTGCAATACTTGGAACCTAGAATTTTTTAGAGGAGTTTTTAAACAAGATGAGTTATATTCAGATGAGGATTAGCCAAAAATCTTTGCAAAACTATGAGAATCAAATTAATTAAAAGATACCTTTTGTGGGTTATTTCTTATTTTTAAATAGGACAAGCAACATAGGATCCATAATTATTAATTCTCAAATGAGTGCCATAAAGTCTCAGGAATCATTCTGTCTCAAGGTGTACTTATTTTCCCCTGATTCCTTCCAAAGCATATGTTTTGGTAAAATCACTAACCAATGGATCTTCTTGGTGCAGAAACAAAAGAGAGGATTGCTGCTAATTTGGCAAACTTTGCCTATGATCCTTACAATTACAACTTCTTGCGCCAGGTTAGAGTGTCTTGGAAATAATTGATGGTAATTATGAACTATATTGTTGCTGCCCTGTTTTGGCATGTAAAATTTTTTTTTCTGATCTTAACAGCTCAATGTTTTGGAACTTTTCCTAGACTGCATAACAGAACCAAATGAAAAACTTGTTGAATTTGGGGTTGGAGGGATCTGCAACTCTTGTGCTGGTAAGCCCTGTGATCCAAATGTATGGTTGATCCTTGGGTAACCCTGAACATACATGGATTTTGCTTAAATAGACATGGTGTTTCTCATGTTTTGAAGTAATGAATTAGCGTATGTTTTGTGCATGAACATGGTGTTATATATATATATATATATATATATATTTTACTTCTCTCTTGTGCAGATCCAGAAAATGCTGCAGTTATCACTAATTGTGGTGGAATCCCTCTTATCATTCAATGCTTATCAAGCCCAGTTAGAAACACTGTAAGTGAATTACTTATGGTTTATTTGTTTTTTGATTTTTATACTTCATATAAGGTGTAGTTTGTTGCAAATCAAATTTAGGACCGTTAACATTGGACAGATTACAGAAAGCACATTGTAATATAGGCCCAATGCAGTATTAAGAAACAAAAATTGATGACCATCCCACCTCAATTTAAAGGGAAACTAACCATGAATGCATTCTTACTGCACTCATTCCCATTACCTGTGAGCATTGTAAAGCTAGATCGGTTGATCTCTGGGATTTAATTTTTTGTTTTGAGTCTTGGAACATTTCTTGTTTACTATTTCTTTTTGCTGACACTGTGAGCAATAACATTGAATCATCCAAGTTCAAACTATTAACAAATGCATTGCTTTCAGAATGTTGGGACTGTCTTGCTGGCTTGACATGCCTCCTAGTGATTAGAGGATTCAAATTTTTGGCATTTTCTAGGCTGCAAACAGAATATATACGATTACTCCAAATGCATAATTGGTAGGCTAATCTTTCTGTGCTTGTCAATTGTTTTCCAAGATTCATGGCAGGTCCTACCTTACAACTAGTTGGCCTCTTAGAAATTTGGCATTATCAATGCCAGGTTGAGAGCCAGTCATAAAAGAATCTCAAACATAGATTATAAACTTGATCCTGAGTGATTGGGACAATGCTTGCTGGTTCAACCCATTCTATGAAAAAAAGGCTGACTAGGGGTAATATTCTAGTATAGCTTATGTTTTGCAACAACTCATGTCTTAAGCTGACTCAGCAAAACATGCAGGCTAAGCTAGCTTTTATTGGCTTGTGATCTTTCTTAAGGAAAGCTTTGGTAACCTAGGTAGGTGAAGGCAACCAATTCTGTAAGGTTCAATTTGGATCATGGGAAGTTTGAGGAAAGCATGAGGGAAGAAAATAAAAAGTAAAGTAAATTATAAAATTTAACTCAATAAACTTTTGCTTGTTTCTCTAATTTTATTTCTCTTTTATTTAGAATGAAGATTTAAAAATGTATAAGTTTTTAAATGATTTTCATTACATTCCATTTTTCTCTGTATCCCTCCAAAGTGTTCAAAGACAGGAAATTTTGATATGTTGAAAAATTAGAAAGATCAAAAGTCGTGGGGTAGTAATAGTGTCTTATAATGTTTATGTAGAAAACCCTGAGCTTTCTTACCTAAGCCTAAGATGTCATTACTTGTGTCGAGTTGAGTTGTGATTATATCTTTCGATGAATTAACCATGACAAATTGTATATATTGGTAGGTGAATTATGGTATTGGGGCATTGTACTATATCTGTAATGAATCAAACAAAGAAGAGATTGTGAGGCCAGAAGTGGTGGATGTCATCAAGAAGTATGCTGCAGCTGGATCGGTGAGTGTAAACTTCAGTAATCTGGCCAAGGCCTTTTTAGATAAGCATGTCTCCCAAGTCTAGTGACAGGAAGCAGTAGCCCTTCCTCTCCACAACATGATACTCATGGAAGATCCATTGTGGTATGTTTTTAGATAAGCATGGAATTGTTGATTATTTATGTTTATAATATAAACTTTGTTCAATAGATTGGGATATTATTTCCATTATTTGACAAGGAGATTGAGAGGGTTTTGTGGCATAAAATGGCAGCAAATAATAATACTTACAAATAAATAAATAAAGCTAGTGCGGAAATGGGGAAGGGAAGTCCTATAATTCTCACACTCCAATGCATAGAAATACATCTTCCATTTCCGAGACCTTTGTGCTTTACATGGGGGACTTAAGTCTCCAGTTGCTGACAGAATGTCACATGGGGATTCAGAGACTAAGGTGGTGTTTATTTTTTTGGCTTTTTACTTAAAGCTATTTAGTTTTAGAATTTAGGTTGTTTGTTTTTCTACTTTTTCATAACTTATTATAAATTTTTTACTAAATAGAAAAAGCCAAAATATGTAGCTTTTTTTAAATAGAAAAAATAATATATTTATTTTTTTACTTTTTAATGCTTAATAGAAATAAAATACTATAAAAACAAACAACCTAATATTTAACACTATTAAGCATTAAGGTTCTATTTAGAATTAAGTAAAAAAACAAACACCACCTAAATGAGTATTTTAGTGGAGAAAGGGTAGAAGGTTAGATATGATTCATGTATTCTGATTGTAAATTTTTATAGGAAATCACATCCCCTTCATTTTCTTCTGCATCAACTCTTGCCTTCGACTCTAAATTCTAGTTTAAATAATATATTCTTGTTTTGAAAGCATCTGGACTACTCAACTATTATTTTCAATCATTTTTATGATTTCTTTTTTCTAATTTTCACTTAGATGAATTTCTTTTTTCAGCATCATCTAGTTGGAATATTATAAAATAGTCATTGGTTTATGAAAATTCGAGCTGAAAAAAAAAAGGAGGAATACTAAAGAATTTTTTTTTTTTTTTTTTTTTTTTTTTTTTTTTATAAAAAATAAAATAAAATTGAAGTTAATAAATTATATATATATATTTATATATATATATAAATAAAAAATACAAAAAACATGTTTGATGATAAAAAATTATTTTCTATTTTTTGTTCTTAAGAATAAAAAACAGTGTTGTAGACCCCCTTTTCTACAGACCAAGCCCTAGGCGTTTTCATTTCTATCTTGTTTAGAATTTGCGTCCAAGGGTATTTCAGGACCATGACTTTTTCTCAAACCCGAGAAGAGCTGGCAGCTAGCTGTAGGAATGAGTAGGAGCCGACCTCTTCAAGTGAGCTGTCTCATGGACGTGGTGGTTGAGATGTGACTTGCCATGGAGGAGCAGGGAGGTCTCTGACCAAGAGCAGAGGAGCTAGTGGTGACGTCTGGGCTGGACGGCAAGCAGGGAAGTTAGTGGTGGCTTGTGGGGGAAGACAGGAACAGGGGATGAGCAAAAGTTTAAAAGGGAGAAGAGAGGTTGAAGGAAAGGTTCGGAGAAAAATTTGCGAGAGCGGGAGAGGATACCAACCGAGAGAGGTTGCAGGCTTGTTCGAGAGGCAGAGGAATATTTTTGCTGGTTTTTTTTTTTTTAGGAGATATAGAAACAAATACAGGGAGTGAAGCAATCTTGGTTCAAGGGGTTGCTCAGGTACAATCACCGCACACCCCGTATTTTTCCATTCTGCCACCATCTTGCTCTGTTTCCAGTAGGTGAGTGGGTTTGTCTTTGATGATTGAGCATGGACATTAAAAATCATTCAATACTTGAAATCATTTGCGCATATTTTACTTTTGGTTCCTTTATCTCTGTAGAATCTAAAATCTTATTCTGTTTCTTTGGCTTTGTCATGGTTTATCTGTAGGATGCTTGCATCCATGTTTTTATGTATTTGTTTAATCCTCCAATTGCTTATATTTAAAATCCATTTCGATCTCCCCACCGGTTATCAAGCTCCCTAACGACCCCCAATGAAACCGCGTTTGTTGATTTTATTGCTCTGCTTCTGGAGGCATTTCCTTCTTGTGGTTTTCTCATTAGAGTGCGCTAGGTGGTATTATGGATGAGTTGGTAGTAGGCTCGGATGTTGGTCCTAGAAGGGCTATGCAAACTAAACTCTGTATGGTAAGGTTCTTCAGCAGAACGTCCATTTTCCGGGCAAACCTCACCATCCAAAAGCTGGTATTTAAGGAACCAAAGGGGCATCTTTAGTTTGAAATGGAACCTCATCCGGTGGTTCATTGGTTTTGAATTTTTTTTTAGCATGCTCTGTTTGGGTCACTTGAAAGCTGAAATAATAACAGGAGAAGAGGTAGTATTACCTGCACCCATTAGCGACCCACAGTCACCGAGAGCAAGCCAGAAATGGCCCTAGGTCCTTAACTCATCCCTTCAGCAAACCCCATTTTTCAATACCCATTTCTCCCATTGCTTTGCCACCTTCCCATCCTACCTTCATGCTTCATGAAACCCACCCTTCATCCTTCTATCCTCACACCCATCTCCATACCCCGTTTCTCTCACTAAACCCATCCATCATGCACCATATCCATCTCCAAGGTCATTCCACCACTCGCCACCCTCCATCATTTACTCCCCACCCGCTTAGTTTCACTTCTCACTCACGCATAGGAAGCATGCATGCATGGCCACCTCAATCCCATACCCATTTTTCTCATACCCTATACCCACACCTCTCTCTAACTCGTTCCATGCCCACCCTCGCACCCACTTCCTCTCTCTAACTCGTTCACCACCCTTCAACACCCATCCTATGCCTAGCCACCTTTATCTCTCTTTCCTTCATACCCATTTTGAAATCCGTATTTCATCCTTCTCCATACCCGTCACACCCATTTTGGTTGCAGCTGCTCATGGTTTTTTTGTTTATTTAAATGAATGAGCCTTTAAATGGTGGGTTTATTGGGAACCATGTGCAACTAGTCTTCTGATGGCTATCTGTCTGGCGCGCTTTATGGTCCGAATTGGTAGAGGCATTTTGTTTTTAAAAATTTGAATGTTGTGCTCCCAGCTAGGAATTGTGGAAAAAGTTAGAAAGAAGTTTCAGTGGTGGCAATCCAATGGCTCTTGGCAATTTTATAAATAGGTTTATAAGTGAAGCTTTCCAAAGAAAAAGTTGTTGGGGTGGGCCACACATGGCCATCTTTGGACTGTCCGTTGATTTACTTAGCCCACACCTGTATTCTAACTTCTCGTTAGACAACATCGAATTGAACCACCATTTTTCCATAGAGCTTTCTTGCCCCCGCCTTTTCCATTACGAAAAAGAATTAGACATTATATTAGTCCATGAATCCTGACAAGAATTCTATCTCTATGAATATGGATATAAGAAAGAAAGAATAAGAAAAGATTTTTTCTATTGTAAGTAATTACAGATTGGTATGCCATTGAGCCAGGCTCTTCGAAAGCTTACAGAGGCCAGTTTGTTGACTGCGCTTGCTCCTAGGCCACCACCTCAGCCGATTCCACCTCAGTTCAGGATGGATCTGCATTGCGCCTATCATCAGGGGCCTGGACATGAGACTGATCGTTGCACTACTTTAAGGCACGCCATACAGGATCTGATCGACCAGGGTTTGGTTCACTTGGGTCAGCCAAGTGTAACCACAAACCTGTTACCAGCCCACTCTACGCATGCGATTCCCCCTCCGACAGATAGCATGCACTCCATAGACTTCATTGAGCTTGATGACCACATTCACATGTTGAGTTGGGACGAGTCAGAGCCAGTACCCATAGTGTCGGATGAGGTTTACGAGATGGGTAGAGTGACTTTGGGTTCTCGGACGCCCGCTTCATTCAGTCTGGTTCCTGAGGCGGCAGTAGTACAGATGACCACTTTTGAGTCGTTGACTCTCCCACGTTATAGTGCTCAGATGCCATTCATCTTGATTCCGGACGTTCGCGAGGACCGGACTCCATATGTTGATGTTTCTCGGACTCCATATGTCAATGATGTTCATGCTTCAGATGTACAGTATGTTATTCGCGGGGGTAGGGTGGTACGGCAACAGCCCCCTACAGTTGCTAGACCCTTTGAGGGGACGACCTCCCAGGAGGAGGTCAAGAGAGAGGATGACGAGATTTTGAGGCAGTTACAGAGCACACAGGCTCGCATTTCCATTTGGAGCTTGCTAGCCTCTTCCAGCACTCACCGAGACGCACTGATCCGAGCCTTGAGTCAGATTCGCATGGAGACCACCACTACTCTAGAGGGGTTGATCCATATGGTGACGGCTGACAGAGCCACATGCATAGTATTCTCCGATGATGATTTGCCACCTGAGGGTTCAGACCACACTCGCCCATTTTACATCTCAGTCGGTTGTTCAAGCCACCGAGTCCCATCTGTCCTTTTGGATAATGGCTTGGCCTTGAACGTTTGCCCTCTTGCCACTGCCATTGCTCTCGGCTATGCGCCTTCTAATTTCGGGCCCTACACGCAGACTGTCAGAGCATATGATTGCACTAGAAGAGAGGTCATGGGCACCTTGCAGATTGGGCTATTGATCGGTTCGACCACATTTTTCGTTCTGTTTCAGGTTTTGAGGATTCCCACGTCCTTTAACCTGCTGTTGGGTCGACCTTGGATCCACCGAGCTGGGGCCATTCCTTCTTCCCTTCATCAGAAGGTGAAGTTTATTCATGATGGCCAGGTCGTCACCTTACAGTCTGTCGGAGACATGTTTATCTCTTTCGAGCTAGTGCTTCAGATTAGCCACAACGATGATGATCTATTTCTATCCGGCTTCACATTTGATGAGGTGCAGACTCTAGAGATTGAGGACTTCTGCTGAGACCTTGTGGCCATGTCGTTCAATCAGCATGGTAGCACGATGGTGCTTGACATCATGAGGAGCATGTCCTACTTACCCGGTATGGGATTGGGCCGACGCTTACACAAACCCAGTGAGTTCGTGGCTATCCCGGACCACGATGTACCATTCGAGCTTGGCTTCATTCCTACTGAGGCAGACTATAGATACATGGCGCGACTGCGTAGGGAGGGAGTGAGGGCTCGGCTAACTCATACGCCGTTTGACTATCCTGTTCGCCCCTATACCATGAGATTGGCGGATTATTTAGTGAGAGCATTAGAGTCGTAGACCCATTTGGACGAGATCGTCGGAGGACTTAGCACCACTTAGGAGGTCGAGCTTCAGCACCTTGTCCGCCAGCTACAGTTGAGCGACATAGCTCCGGGCACCTCCGCGTCTGCATTGGTAGCCCCATCATCTCCAGATCGCGTGAGCTTTATGACACTGTATTTCCCCAATGAGATCGACGAGCACGGGACCTTTGCTGAGGTCGGGGACATAGTGGATGGAGTTGTGCCACACGATGAGTATACTGATGAGATGTTCGCTCTGAGCATAGGCCAGCTTGATGGGATAGCTCAGCCTGAGCTCGCTTCACCGTTCGACCTTTTTGGGGTGTCTGCCATTGAGATTATCGAGATCGCCGAGGAGATCCAAACTGCTCCGGCCTCAGACTCGCTAGATGATGTCATAGCTATTGGTGATCTGTTTGAATGCCATGTTGGCCCAGTCGAGGGAGCGTCCGACTTTGTGGACCCACCTCTTTCGTTTGATATTTTATCGGGATTTGTCTCCCGTTCTGACGATGTCTATGACTCTTCATTTATGGATTTGAGCATTTCTGAGTATCTGCCTGTCTCCTGTGATGTTACATTATATGCACTACCTTCACCCACGTCACAGATATTTGATATAGATGATGAGATTGCACAGCACGATTCAGATGATGACTCATCTTCTACTTCTGATCCGGACCCCATTGATCAGAGGGTTTCGCCTGCTACAGGAGATACCAAGATTATTGATTTCAGTATGTCAGATCATCCCCGGAAGCTGAGGATTGGATCGGACTTATCATCAGATGAGAGAGATGGCCTCATTCAGCTGCTCAGATCCTACTTAGACGTTTTTGCATGGTCCTATGAGGACATGCCAGGCCTCGATCCTTCCATCGTCCAGCATCGTTTGCCACTTCTGCCCCACGCCAGGTCGGTTAATCAGAGTTGAGACGTTTGCACCCTCGCTGGAGCTTGCAGGTTAAGGAGGAGATTCAGAAGCAACTCAGTTTAGGATTTCTATCTGTGGTTGAGTGCCTTGAGTGGCTGGCCAATGTCGTTCCTGTTCCCAAAAAGGACGGCAAGGTGAGAGTTTGTGTTGATTTCCGAGATCTCAACAAGGCCAGTCCTAATAATGATTTCCCGCTCCCACACATCGACATGCTAGTTGACAGTACAGCAGGTCACTCAATGTTGTCCTTTATGGACCGATTTTCCGGGTACAGTCAGATACTGATGGCTCCAAAGGACATGGAGAAGACGTCCTTCATTACCGAGTGGGACACTTATTGCTATAGAGTCATGCCATTCAGACTGAAGAATGCGGGAGCCACTTATCAGAGAGCAGCGACCACCCTCTTCCATGATATGATGCACCGGGATGTCGAGGTTTATGTAGACGACATGATAGTGAAATCCCAAGATAGATCAGATCACCTAGCAGCCTTGGAGAGATTCTTTGAGAGGATCCGGCAGTTTCGATTGAGACTGAATCCCAAGAAGTGCACCTTTGGAGTGACTTCTGGAAGCTGCTAGGATATATGGTCAGCGAGAGAGGTATAGAGGTAGATCCAAATAAGATCAGAGCCATCCTTGACATGCCTACACCGAGGACTGAGAGAGAGGTCAGAGGCTTTTTGGGCAGACTCCAGTACATCAACAGATTCATTGCTAGATTGACAGACATCTGTGAGCCCATTTTCCAACTCTTGAGGAAGAGTCAGCCTACTATTTGGGATGACCAGTGCCAACGCGCATTCGAGAGGATCAGAGATTACTTGTTGTCACCTCCAGTCTTGGCGCCTCCTACACCAAAACATCCTCTACTCCTGTACTTATCAGTTTTAGACATAGTATTAGGATGCATGTTGGCTCAGCTCGATGACTCGAGCAAGGAGCGAGCCATTTATTATCTGAGTAAGAGGATGTTGGATTATAAGACGAGATATGTCATGATTAAGCGCTACTGTTTAGCATTGGTTTGGGTCACTCGCCGACTGAGACATTACATGACTGAGTATCCAGTACACTTGATATCTCATCTAGATCCTCTAAGATATTTGTTTGATAGACCCGCTCTGATCGGTCGCCTCATGAGATGGTTGGTACTTTTGACTGAGTTCGACATCCATTATGTCACTCAAAAGTCCATTAGGGGGAGCATTGTTGCAGATCACATAGCCTCATTACCAGTTTTTGATGGTAGAGCTATAGATGATGATTTCCCATACGAGGATATTGCTGCTGTGACGAGTCTATTAGGTTGGCGCATGTACTTTGATGGTGCGGCCAACCATTCTGGATACGGGATAGGTGTCTTATTGATATCCCCTCATGGTGATCACATTCCTAGATCTGTTCGTTTGGCATTCTCGGATCGACATCCTGCCACGAACAACATTATTGAGTATGAGGCTTGCATCCTGGGGTTAGAGACAACCCTTAAGCTCGGGATTAAACAGATGGAGGTGTTTGGTGACTCCAATCTGGTATTGAGACAAATCTAAGGTGAGTGGAAAACTAGAGATGTGAAACTTAGGCCTTACCATGCATATTTGGAGCTACTGGTTCGGAGATTTGATGACTTGAGTTATACCCATCTGCCTAGAGCGCAAAACCAGTTTGCCGATGCCTTAGCTACTCTAGCTTCCATGATAGATATTCCTGTCGATGCTATTGTTCGTCCTTTACTGATTGAGTTGAGATCCGTTCCTCCATACTGTTGTCTGATTGACGATACCAAGCTAGATGATGGTTTGCACTGGTATCATGACATATACCAGTTTCTGAGACTTGGTGCATATCCCGAGGCCGTCATGGCCAAGGATAAGAGAGCATTGAGATAGTTGGCTGCCCGATTTGTGATTTGTGCGAGACATTATATAGACGATCAGTCGATGGGATGTTGTTATTGTGCTTAGACCGCACCTCTGCCGATCGAGTGATGAGAGGGGTTCATGCGGGAGTCTTCGGACTACATATGGGAGGGCATATGTTAGCCCGTAAGATCATGAGGACTGGTTATTTTTGGTTGACCATGGAGACAGATTGTTGCCAGTTTGTTTAGAGATGCCCTAAGTGCCAGATTCATGGGGACCTCATTCACATGCCGCCTTCAGAGTTGCATGCATTGACTTCGCCATGACCGTTTTCAGTATGGGGTATAGACATCATTGGAAAGATTTCGCCGAAGTCTTCCAGTGGTCATGAGTTCATCTTGGTTGCTATTGATTACTTCACCAAGTGGGTGGAGGCTGCTTCATATGCGAGATCGACATCATCTGGGGTTGCTAGTTTCATCCGGTCACACATTATCTGTCGCTATGGAGTCCCCCATGAGTTGATTTATGATAGATGAGTACATTTCAGAGGAGATGTTGACACTTTATTACAAAGGCACAGTATCCAGCATCATAGATTGTCTGCGTACAGGCCGCAGACTAATGGAGCGGTAGAGGCTGCGAACAAGAATGTTAAGAGGATTTTGCGGAGGATGGTTGAGACTTCTCGGGATTGGTCAGAGAAGCTCCCTTTCGCATTGTGGACTTATCGGACTTCTTTTCGCACCTCTACGGGAGCCACACCCTACTTTTTGGTGTATGGTATGGAGGCAGTGCTACCGGTTGAGATTGAGATGGGTTCATTGAGGGTAACGTTAGAGCAACAGATTCCATAGGCAGATTGGGCTCAGGCTCGATTAGATCAGCTCAATCTCCTAGATGAGAGGAGATTGAGGGCAGCAGACCATGTCCGTGCTTACCAGAGGAAGATGGCCAGCGCTTTTAAAAAGCGGGTTAAACCTAGATCATTACGGATAGGTGACTTGGTTCTGAAGGTCATCAGGGGATTGATCAGAGATCCCAGAGGGAAGTTCAGACCCAATTGGAGTGGACCTTATTTCATTAGGGAGCTAACCCCAGAGGGCGCTGCATGGTTGATGGATCTAGATGGAAACCGATTCTCGGAGCCGACCAACGTGGATCAGCTAAAGAGGTACTATGTTTGAGACCATGGTCGCAGGATGGGTGGCTATCATTTCGGTTAGCCATATCCCTTATTATTCCCTTTTGATACACATACCATTGCTAGCCCATTGAGCCTCACATGTGCATTATAACCTTTCTTTCTTATCGCCTTGCTCACATTTTTACACCGGGATAGGGGCCCTTTAATGTATGCATGCATTGTTTGGGAGTCCCATGAGTTTTGGACCTACAGGTGCATTTTTCTCTCATTATTTTTTCCTACCATCGCATCACTGCATTCCATCGTATCTCATTGGTTGTGTTCTTCATCTCTTTTTCTTTATTCTATATATTGCTTGTTTTGTCTCATATTCTCCTCACCCTAAGTGGTGACCCTTCTCAGTTTATTACATGGAGGATAGTCATGTCATTCCCACTATCTATCACACGGACACTGATTCAGAGTTCCTTAGTTTGAAACGATCATCTCATTAGAGAGAGTTTTGAGAGTGTGTCTATCCATTGTTAATGTCATCATTTGGGCTTATTTTGTTCATGTTCAGGGTATGTGCATTTGTATATGTAAAAAATAAAAAATAATAATAAAAAAAAAAACAAAAAAACAAAAACAAAAAAACAAAAAAAAAAAAAAAGGAAAAAAAAAAAGAGAAAAAGAAAAATAAGCACATGTGTGTATATGCATAGCATTCTCCATCATTGGGCGTGTATGTTGATGCTTGAGCGTCGTTTCATCAAGTATGTTTGTTGGTGTGAGCTCGTATGTGAGCTTTCTGAGATCCTCGTTTCCTTCTTTGTATTCACTTTGTTGTGTATATTGATATTTGGGGGTCACTCCATTGAGTATGTTTGTTGATGGGAGTTCGTATGTGAGCTTCCCGATACCCTCCTTTTTTGTATTCATTGTATCTTGTATTTTGAGAGTGAGATGAGTGACATTTTCCCAAGGACTCTGGGTCATTGTCTTTTCCATCATTGCATTCATTATTGATGTGACTTCACTCCATGTTTGATTTGAGTTGATCATCACTTTTCTTTATATGTTCATTGTCCTGCTATCATCCTCGTCACTACTTGTGATTCATCCCATTCGCTTCACCCTTTTGCTTTTTTCTTACGTTGACCTACTCTAGATCTGATATTTCCCTTTCGTCATTCCTGCATATCTCATTATCAGTTTGATTTGCCTCATCGTCTCATAATTGATATTACATTCACATTGGGCACCCTCGGGTCCATAGCTCACGAGATTTCCTGTACATGTTGCGTTTCATACAAGAGGGCATGAGTTTTGATCATTGGGTATTTGAGCCTAGTTTCCCTTCATTTCTGTTACCCTATCACCCTAGCCTACGTTACGTCCCGTGTCTTAAGACCACCTTGAGGCCATGGGATCAGATGTCGTCTTTGACAGCCCCAACTTGGACAGGTATTTGAGATTTGGTTGATATTTAGATATCATCATGCTTCTTCTTCTAGGAGACGCCTCTTTGATGTTTGGACCCGATTCAGTTGTGGATTTGGATTACTGGGATCACACATTTGATGATAGATGATTTGATATTATCTGATCTTATGATCTACCACACATCTCATGCCATACTGGGGCATATTTTCGTTTTGATTGAGATTTACAGACCTTCATGGAGATACATGATCACTCCCACTTACAAGATACACTCTGAGACGATGGCCTGCTTGCTGTCTTTTCATGATCTCTCAGGGGAGTCTTTCTTGAGCCATCCGATCAGACTCACACTTTTTGGCATTTAGATGTCGTCATACTTTTTCTTCGGGATACGTCTCTTTTGACGCGTAGGTTTGATTCAGCTGTGGGTCTGGTTTACGGAGATCATACATTTGATGATGGATGATTTGAGGTTATCTGATTTTCTGATCTACTATGCACCTATGCCATACTGGGGCATATTTTCGTTTCGGTTGAGATTTATAGATCTTTGTGGAGTCGCATGATCGTCCCCACCTATGAGATACACGCCGAGATGATGACCTACTTGCTATCTTACCAGATCCCTCAGTGGAGCCTCTCTTTGAGCTACCCCGTCAGGCTCATATTTTTCGGCATTTGTATGTCATCATGCTTCTTATTCTGGGAGACATTTCCTTGGCATTCAGGTTCGATTTGGATTATGGGGATCACATGTTTGATGATTGATGATTTCGTATCATCCGTTTTCCGACCTACCATATATCTGATATCATACTGGGGCATATTCCATTTCAGAGGAGATTTACGGATCTTCATGGAGTTGCACGATCATCTTCACTTACGAGATACACGTCGAGCGAGGACGTGTTCGTCATTTTATCATGATCTTCCGGTGGGGCCTTTCTTGAGTCACTCATCATGACTCGCACCTTTCGGCACTTGGATGTCATCGTACTTCCCCTTCTGAGATCTGATTCCATACTGGGGCATATTTCATCTTCGATTGAGATTTGTAGATCTCCATTGATTTGCATGACCATCCACAGTTACGAGATGCATGTCAGCCTCATGACTCGACTTCATTTTGACTTGATCCTCCAGTGAAGCCTTTCTCGAGTCACTCAGTCCGACTTGTACTTTCTGATGTTGTCATGATTCTTGGATGCGGTTATCTCAGTTTCGGCGTCCAGAGTCATCGTCGCTTTTTAGTTTTGGCGTTCAGAGCCATCATCGCTTTCAGTTTCAGCGTCCAGAGCCGTCATCGCTTTTCAGTTTCGGCGTTCAGAGTCATCATCGCTTTTCAGTTTCAGCGTTCAGAGCCATCATCGCTTCTCAATTTCGACGCTCAGAGCCATCATCGCTTTTCAGTTTCGGCGTTCAGAGCCATCATCGCTTTCAGTTTCAGCGTCCAGAGCCATCATCGCTTTTTAGTTTCGGCGTTAAGAGCCATCATCGCTTTCAGTTTCAGCGTTCAGAGCCATCATCGCTTTCAGTTTCGGCGTTCAGAGCCATCATCGCTTTTCAGTTTCGGCGTCTAGAGCCATCATCGCTTTTTAGTTTCGGCGTTCAAAGCCATCATCGCTTTTCAGTTTCGGCGTTCAGAGCCATCATCTGAATCGTGCTGTGCAATCTCATCATCTATATCAAATATCTGTGACATGGGTGAAGGTGGTGCAGATAATGTAACATCACAAGAGACAGGCAGATACTCAGAAATGCTCAAATCCATAAATGAAGAGTCATAGACATCGTCAGAATGGGAGACAAATCCCAATAAAACATCAAACGAAAGAGATGGGTCCACAAAGTCGGACGCTCCCTCGACTGGGCCAACATGGCCATCAAACAAATCATCAATAGTTATGACATCATCTAGCGAGTTTGAGGCCAAAGTAGTCCGGATCTCCTCGGCGATCTCGATAATCTCAATGGCAGACACCCCAAAAAGGTCGAACAATGAAGCGAGCTCAAGCTGAGTTATCCCGTCAAGCTGGCCTATGCTCATAGCGAGCATCTCATCAATATACTCATCGTGTGGCACAGCTCCGTCCACTATGTCCCCGACCTCAACAAAGGTCCCGTGC
Organism: Vitis rotundifolia; assembly: GCA_030254885.1. NCBI lineage: Eukaryota > Viridiplantae > Streptophyta > Magnoliopsida > Vitales > Vitaceae > Vitis > Vitis rotundifolia. The sequence goes on from CM058154.1 coordinate 10,192,084, forward strand.
TCATCGATCTCATCGGGGAAATACAGTGTCATAAAGCTCACGCGATCTGGAGATGATAGGGCGACCAATGGAGACACGGAGGTGCCCAGAGCTCTATCGCTCAATTGTAGCTAGCGGACAAGGTGCTGAAGCTTGGCCTCCTGAGTGGTGCTAAGTCCTCCGACGATCCCGTCCAAGTGGGCCTGCGACTCCAATGCTCTCACGAAATAATCCGCCCATCTCATGGTATAGGGACGAATAGGATAGTCAAATGGCGTATGAGTCAGCTGAGCCCTCACTCTCTCCCTACGCAGTCGCGCCATGTATCTATAGTCTGCCTCAGTAGGAATGAAGCCAAGCCCGAATGGTACATCGTGGTCTGGGATAGCCACAAACTCGCTAGGTCCGTGAAGACGTCGACCCAATCCCATACCGGGTAAGTAGGACATGCTCCTCATGATGTCAAGCACCACCGTGCTGCCATGCTAATCGAACGACATGGCCACAAAGTCTCGGCAGAAGTCCTACATCTCCAGAGTCTGCACCTCGTCAAATGTGAAGCCGGATAGAAATAGATCATCATCGCTGTGGCTAATCTGAAGCACTGGCTCGGAAGAGATAAACATGTCTCCGACAGACTGTATGGTGACGACCTGGCCATCATGAATAAACTTCACCTTCTGATGAAGGGAAGAAGGGATGGCCCCAGCTCGGTGGATCCAAGGTCGACCCAACAGTAGGTTAAAGGACGTGGGAATCCTCAAAACCTGAAATAGAACGAAAAATGTGGTCGGACTGATCAATAGCTCAATCTGCAAGGTGCCCATGACCTCTCTCCTGGTGCTATCATATGCTCTGACAGTCTGCATGGAGGGCCCGAAATCAAAAGGCGCATAGCCGAGAGCAATGGCAGTGGCAAGAGGGCAGACGTTCAGGGCCGAGCCATTGTCTAAAAGGACAGATGGGACTCAGTGGCCTGAACAACCGACTGAGATGTAAAGTGGGCGAGTGTGGTCTGAACCCTCAGGCGGCAAATCATCATCGGAGAATACTATGCATGTGGCTTTGCCAACCGTCACCATATGGATCAACCCCTCTAGAGTAGTGGTGGTCTCCACGCGAATCTGACTCAAGGCTCGGATCAGTGCATCTCGGTGAGTGCTGGAAGAGGCTAGCAAGCTCCAAATAGAAATGCGAGCCTGTGTGCTCTGTAACTGCCTCAAAATCTCGTCATCCTCTCTCCTGACCTCCTCCTGGGAGGTCATCCCCTCAAAGAGTCTAGCAACTGCAGGGGGCTGCTGACGTACCACCTTACCCCCGCGAATAACATACTACACATCTGAAGTATGAACATCATCGACATATGGAGTCTGATAAACATCAACATATGGAGTCTGGTCCTCGCATACGTTCGGAATCAAGATGAATGACATCTAAGCACTATAACGTGGGAGGGTCAACGACTCAAAAGTGGCCATCTGTATTATTGCCACCTTAAGGACCAGACTGAATGGAGCGGGCGTCCGAGAACCCAAAGTCACTCTGCCCATCTCATAAACCTCATCCGACACTATGGGTACTGGCTCTAACTCGTCCCAACTCAACATGTGAATGTGATTGTCAAGCTCAATGAAGTCGATGGAGTGCATGCTATCTGTCGGAGGGGGAACTGCATGCGTAGAGTGGGCTGGTAACGAGTTTGTGGTTACACTTGGCTGACCTAAGTGAACCAAACCCTCGTCGATCAGATCCTGTATGGCGTGCCTCAAAGTAGTGCAACGATCGGTCACATGTCCAGGCCCCTGATGATAGGCGCAATGCAGATCCATCCTGAACTGAGGTGGAATCGGCTGAAGTGGTGGCCTAAGAGCAAGCGCAATCAACAAACCGACCTCTGTAAGCTTCCGAAGAGCCTGGCTCAATGGCATACCAATCTGAGAGAACTGTCTTTGCGTCCTTAAAGCAAAAGGAGCGGAGGCCTGCTGAGCTCTAGGCCTAGGATAGGACGGAGCTGTAGGTCTCGTGGCAAACTGTGCCGCATAGCATGGCTGCCTAGTGGCCGTGTATGAAACAGCTGGTCTGTCGGTGCCCTGAGTGGCATAGGAAGGCAATGGTAATGTCGGAGGCGCATAAGTCTAATCAAAAGTCTGATGAGGCGCTCGGGGCCTATACTGCTGAGGATAATAAGAAAAGAGGGTCTCGGTAAGCTGTGAAATCGACTAATGACGCCTGGGAGGCCTCTGACTAGTGGAACCAATGGTGCTCACATCGGCTGATCTCGGCCCTACCAATGGTTTCTTCCCCCTAGCATCAGCAAGGGAAGAATCCGACCATAAACCTCTAGAAATGCCATCCTCTATATCGTACAAAGCCAGAACCAGGGAGCCGAAATCTGAAAATGGTACTCCAACCACGTGCCTAGCAAATCTGGGTTGTAAGCTCCTCAGGACCATCTGTATCTGATCTCTCTCTGATGATCTATCCACTATCTCAACTATCTTCCCGCGCCAACGGGAGATGAATGAAGAAACAAACTCCTCTGACCTCTGTCTCAGAGCCTCGAGCTCCCTCCTCGATACATCCACGACAGTATTAAATGAAAACTGTCGTAAGAACTCCTGGGCCAAGTCATCCCATGTCCTACACCGTGAGGACTCTAAAGACGCAAACCATCGCTGAGCCGCTCCACTCAAAGATAGTGGGAACAACGTGATCAAATGTGGCTCCTCTAATCCGTGGGCCCTCATTAGTGTGCTGTAGAGTCGAAGGTGAGTGCGAGGACAACCAATGCCTGTGTACTTCTCGAAGCCGAGCATCTTGAAATCGAGCGGTAAACTGGCCACGGGCATACCCTCAAGATCGTCACAAACTACGGAACTATCAGATACTCTCATCTGACTCATACGCTGCTCAATACGGTCCATACGTGCATGAGTGTCATCAATGACTGTGGTCTGAACGACTGCAGGTGGAGCAATCTCGGAATGACCATGCAATAGATAAGATGAGGCCTGAGGCACTGAAGGAACGGGTGGTGGTGGCGGAGGTGGCAGTGAGTCACAAGGTGCCTCATCCTGAACTACTGGCGGTCTACTCTGCTGACTGCCGATCTCCTGCCTAAGACTAGCCAGAGCCTCCTGAATAGAAGTCATGGCGGCGGTAAACTGATCGACCGTGACAACCTGCTGATCCATATCTGATCTCTCTGAAAATCGAACTAATCTCCCCTCTACTCTGATCCAAGAAGGTAAATCCAGACTGAGAACGAAGTACCGGTCCTGGAGAACATGAGAAATAGAATAAGGGTACAACACAAGGAAAACTCGGAAGAAATGATAATCTGAACTGAAACGAGTAAGGCATCAAAGTGAAGATGGACTGTTCGACTGCAACTTAAACTCGCACTGATCTCCGTGCACTCTCAACTGGAGACTAAAAGAAGGAGGACTGGATCCAAACTGTAACCAAAAAGGCACTGAAGGCTCTCAGATGCACCCACGTGTAGGGAAGGAATCCTAATCGAAGGATCTACGGCTCAACTTACAAGGTCAAGGTGGCTCTAAAAGGATATGGGTGGACTTTAAAGGATCCCTAGCAGAAGCAATCATACCCTCCTGCGGTATGCAACCCTCTGCACGCCTCCGAAGAGACGGGGCGCTTCCATGCAAGGTGGTCATCACCTCCACACATGCACTACCTCGCATCCCAAGGGGCTCCTATGGTGAAACTCTCAAACTCTCAACGCTCAATAGTCAACTAGAGTGTACAGTGAGCGGTGTGGGTGCATCCGAAAACCCTATGAATCTAGAGCAGAGTAGGAAACATACTGGTCACACAAATATCCATGAAACCTAGCTCAGGGTTATACAGGTCTTCAAAGATCAGACTCCAATCAGCATCAGCGTGTCGGCCGCCTCCAGAATGCTCCCGAACATCGGTACGTCGCTAGACCCTACTCCTAACCTTTGGCTCGGTCAAAGAAACAAATACACACAAGGCCTCACACTTGCAAAAGTGAGAACCAGAATGAAAGAAATGACCAAATACCAGAGGGTTGGAGGTAAGGGGATAGATGTGCGGCCCACATGGACAAGCGACATGCAATCATGTAGAAAGAGGGTAGTCATGCAACATACAGTCAAGCACAGATATATCATCAACGCCCACACAAGCTAAGACAATCAGGATGAATAGTGACAGAGATAGCATGCTCAAAAGATGATCAAGATAATATACGAGCAAGTGAATCAATCAAACAAGTCAAATGATATACCACTATGAATCAACGCATGCGAGGTGATCAGAAAAATCATGGCAAAATCAGAATCTCTATGCTGGGACAAGTAAGATAATCAATCAATAAAATCAACATGTCAATGTCTCCAACAAACACAACCATGAAGCACAGAAAAAATAGAACCCTCAATCAAGACGAACAATCACATAATCAGGGAGCATGCATCCAATAATACCAAGGGCTCTCAATGTGTGATCAAGAAACGGGTACCCACTGATCAACCCATCGAACGCCACATTTGCTTCATCTCAAGTTCAAGCTTGACCCTCTAGAGATCCCCAATGGAGTCGCCATTTTGTGGACCCCACATTTTGGCTCATGCGCTTCCACAAGATGGCGAGCTTGCTTTTTATTTGAAAAATGAATTATTGATTAAGAAAAAGACTTGGAGTCGCCACTTATTTTTGTTTTATTTTTAAATGGGTAAACAAAATAAGAAAGAAAACCCTAAGTGTGACTCTTTATTTGGAAAAGGTGATTTGTGAAAACCAAATATGGGCTCGGGGATCAGGTTACTTATCGGGAAGGTACGATAAAGACCATAGCACCCCTCTAAGCCCCTAAAATGGGTCTCTACTAATAGAATGAGGCACGTGTGACAATTGATTGATTAAATATAGATACCTGAATGAATATCAATCAAAACAAAATAATCGCATGAACAAGAGAAGCAAAGAGTGTACCTGAGTGATGAGCTAATTTGCTTCATGTCAACAAAGGTTAGTAAACAAAGACAAAATAATCACATGCATGTCATAGAGTGGAATAAATCAATCATGTATAGCAATCAATAAAAGATGGAAATTGGAAAATAAATAAATTGAATAAATAAATGTGAAAAATGGAAATTAAATTCAGAAATTGAAATTTTGAATAATTATTTAAAGATGGAATTTTTCAAAAATAAATAAATAAATAATAAAAATAATAATATCAAAAATAATAATGATTAAATAAATAAATATGAAAATTGACCTTTTGAAAATTGAGAATTAAATTCAAAAATTGGAAATTTGGAATTTCGAAAAATAGAAAATTGGAATTCTGGAATTTGAAGAAAGGGTACGTGTATATATATATTTTTAAATAAAATAATAAATAAATAAATAGATAAATAAAAATAAATAAATAAAATAAAATGAAATGAATGCATAAATGAATAAATTTGAAACTTTGGGATTTTAAAAGAATTATTGGATGGCAGAATTCATTTTTTAACATGAAAAGTGGAATTAAGAAGATGGTGCGTGAGGGGAAAGAATAAAAAATAATAACACCATGAGGCCACTGGACCCATGCCCTACCACTTATTTGTTTTAAAATGCCATGCCACTTATGAAAACTCCCATGCCTCCATTGACTTATCATCTCGTTTATTCAAACCTTTTCATATCAATAGTGAACTGCCACTTCTAGAATAGGAATCATGAAGCCCCACTTCTCCATGAAAAGCATCAACTTTCAGCCCGTGTACTCCCACAAGAATCACATATTCAAACAATGCACTCTCTTTTATAAGCCCAATGTAACACTCAAAAATTTTAAACACAAATCCTTAACCTCTCCAAACTCACCACATGCGTTTTGCAGGCCATTCCCTTGCACTGTCTAGTTTTGTTTCCTCTAAACCTTCCTCTCACCACTAGTGGCGCGCCTCTCATGCATGGAACCACGGGGAATTATCATCTTTGCTGAGCGGCGAAGATTCCCATGGTCACGGCTTCTATCTTTTCTTTTTCATTTCCGGATTTGGCATGGTTGCACCGACAGGTGCTGGTGTCGGCATGGATCCCGGTGCTGGAGAGGCTGTCGACGGGAATGGGGCTGGTTCTCTTGGTCATCTCGGCCACTGGAACGAGGCTGCGACTCTCAACAGCTCCAATAAAATCGTCAATACTCTTATTCGCAGTAAATCTATCATCTCCATCAAACAGATTTTCAGGCGGGAATGTGAAGACGGAATCAACTAGGAAGGTCACCACATCCCACGGTGACCGGTTCAGCTGGCGCGCATCTGGAGCATCTCAGGTTGATATGTAGGAGCTATACCGTCCAGGTCCATGATATCTGCGATCCTCGTATTCCCCGGATCCTCATCCACGACCGGTTTTCTCTCAGTTTCTCACGCCTTCTTTTCCTTTCTCTCATCCATTTCACTCTTATTGTTTTTACAGATCTCACACGCTCCTCGATAAATCTTCTAAATCAAACACAAAGTCACAACTGTCAAAGAAAATCAGTCCATTATTTGCATCTTAACCTCTCGGAGGTCCTTTCTCTGGTGACATTCCATCCTTTTGCAACTTCCCTGAAAGTCCAACACCTCCTTTCCTTTTTTTAGCAACAAACCATCAGTAGGAAAGAAAAAGTCACGAGCACAGCTCCACTCGTTTTCACCAAATCCCAGATCAAACAATCCACCAACCACCGCAAAAATATAGGAATGACAGCAAAGACGCTAATCAGAGTGAACAATGAGGATTGGGCAAATAGGAGAACATGAAGCACATAAATACACAGGGTCTCATTTCAGGTGACGTACAGGAGCCCAAGACAGGTGGGATTAACAAAGAAAATAAGCACAAGTCTCACATGTCAAGTTTAAAAACAAATTCATGTGTCCATCTTGTATGGGAAAAGGCAAAGATAACCCAAAAAAAAAAAAAATAGAGCATGCACACAAAAGGCTAAATCCAACTAAAACGAACAAAAGGCTCTTCCTATCCACACCGAAACAGCAAACTGATGCCCAGAAAGACAGCTAAAAAATGAGAATCAAACCGTGTAAAAATGAGAAGATAATAAGCTATAGAAGTCGTACTTGGAAAGCTTTCTCTCAAGCGAAAGCTCGCCTGGCTTCAAGCTTTGTTTTCTGCTCTAACTGGAAAATGCTCAGCTCAACCTTCCTTCTTTCAAGGTCCCTTCCTCAAGCAATCTTCTCCCCCCTTTCAAACCTGCCTTTCTCTCCCAGAAAACCTGAAAACTATCTTTCCCCCCACTCTGGTTTTTCTCTCAAGCTCCTTCCAAATTTTTTCCGAACCCCCCTCACTCTCAGTTCTACCCTTTTAAACTTTTGCTCATCCCCTGTTCCTGTCTTCCCTCGCAAGCCACTACCCGCTCCACTGCTCACTGTCCAAGGGGATGTCATCACCGTCTGAAGCTCCAACCACCATCATGGGCGAGCCCTGCTCTTTGCCGCATGCCTGTGCATGAAGCTTCCTGGAAGGTGGCCCCTCCCATGCAGCTGGATTCCTCAACCATGAGTCACCACGTGGCTCCTTGAGAGCCCTCCACCTACAAAGAAAACAACCTGCAGAGATGCAAAAGAAAAAGCCCTAAATGGGGGTCTACACTCTCTCTTTTAAATTAATAAGTATTCATTTATTTATTAATAAATAAATAAATAAATTATTCATTTATATATATATCAATAACTTCACTAAGATGATAATTTCTTTTGATTCCAAAAATATTATTTCATAGGGTTTTCACTATAAGGATGTATCATATTTGTTTGTGATTACAAATGTAATCTAACCAATAAAATGTTCATGTAACTTTATTTTATTTATTAATTTTATTTTATTTTATATTATTTTTTTTATTCTCTCATACCAACATAGTTGCAAAGCTTTTACCAATTTCTACCCATAAACCAACCTTGATGATGTATGTGGATAAAATTCTATCACCATCCTTCATCATTTGGTAAGTTCATCCCAATTCCAAAACCACCATGTTTGTGAGCCCATAAATTAATTAAGTACTTTTATAGACCATCAACCTACTTTGTACAAGCTCCTTCCAGTTTTCTTTTTCAAGTGGGGTTGTCAATATTTCAACTGAAGCCGCATATTAATAAGCAGAGTAAAAAGTGAGCTTCATTATAGAGGGGAAGAAAGGGGAGGTGACAGGGGCAAAAGTGGTCGCTACTTTTTGTTTGGTGGGAGAGAAAATCAATAAGAATCTTTTGAAATTAGGGGATCATAGAAAAAGTAGAGAAGAGGCTTTGGACATTTTCAATTTTGAGTGGGGAGTGGAAGATTTAAAATAGGCCATTTTGAGAAGGTTAGGTTCAGGCGTTAGGTGGGGCTTGGTTGACATGGTGACAGCAAAAGAAAAGCGTGGTTGAAAAAATCTTCCCTCCAACCTTCGCCACCCTTTACGTCTATATTTACAGTTATGCCACTTCAAAGACCATCTTCTCCCCTATATATATATTTAAAAAATAAATAAATAAATAAACGAGCAAACTTTTTTTGTTCCCCTCTTTTATTTCTTATGCCCTAAGCCAAAGGATGAAAATACAAAAAATTCGTGAAAGATTAATAATTAGATTTTATGGAATTTTTTTTTTTTTTGGGACAAAAATTGATTGAACACATGAAATATTGGAAACATATCATAATAAATAATAGAATAAGTAATAATATAAATATTGAAATTATTTATTTAATAATCAAAATATATATGTATTATAAAATTTAGTGGGTTGATAAAAAAAAAACATAACTTTTGGAAGTGTATATAAAATACTAATATTTTAAACTTGTTTATTAATTTTATTGAAACAATATTTTGAAATTTTAAATAAAATATTAAATCATTTAAAATTTTGAAATAATATTTCATATAAACCATTTTATTTGGTAATGAAGTATCTTTAAAAAAAAATTGACAATTTTTTGTTATTAATTTATTAAAATTATCAAAATTATTAAAAGTTGTATTTATAATTTATTTTATCAAATTCATTTTTATTCAAAATTTATATTGAAAGCCTATTTGCATTATTATTATTATTATTATTATTTAATTTTAACTCTTTCTTTGCAATTTCACCATTACTCTATCTTTGTAAATTCTTTTTAAAATAAAAAATAAAAAAGATAAATATGAACAAATTTAAAGTAAAAGATAATTATTCAACCGGAAACCTCATAATATTCTCTCCCTCAATCCGGTAGTAATTATACACATACAACTCATACATTTTTCTTGTAACCTGTATACAATATAGAGAATGATGCTCTCATCTTTCCGTCTTTTCTGCAAACCTAGCACATTTTTAATATTGTTACATTTTCTCATTCATATTATGCTTGAGAAACAACTTTGATAATGACTCAAACTAAGCACTTAATAGGGTCATTTGATCTCATTTTAGTGTGTTCGAGTATTTATATTAATATAATTCGTATTATTACTATTATGTTGATGCATTGTGTCTATATTAAGTATTCGAGTATGCATCTATGACACTCTGAACTCAAAGGTCAAGGGCACTATGGTCATTTCACATGTATAAACTGAGAACTTAATGCATGAATGATCTTGATTAGCGAATCCAATATGTAGCTAGTTGTTTGGTACCTCAAATTGATTCAAAACAATTGGCAGAGCAAAATTAAAAGGTTACAAATTTCGAAATCCAAAACTATTTAAAATATTTCAATAATAAATTTAATGATTTTCCCAAATAGTTAGATAAAAATTTGAGAAGTTATAACTAAATTCATTCTTTAATCAACAATCCTAAAAAAATAAAAATAAAATAACAAAGAATCAATTTCAAAGTTGTTTCTAATAGAAACACTTTTCCTATCCCGGTTCCTCCTAATTGATCACAAGTACCCTGAAAAGGAGAACAATAGAGAAAGTGAACTAGACAACTCAATAAGGAAAAAATAATTCAATAAATTGGATTGAGTATAATATATTATTAAATTTGGTGAGATATCACATCTTTATAAAAATCAATTAGTTTCTAAGCTTATTTAATTCAATAATTAAATGAGATAATTATGATTTAGAGCTAGTTGAAGTAGAAAATGGATGTAAGGTTCACATATTTAGCATAATTGATGCTAAGGATGTAAAATATGAAAGGCAAAAATACCTTTGTAAGAAATAAGAAAAAGTGAATTACGTATAGTCACGTCCTTTTAATTCTTTGACTTTTTATATTCTTTCTATTTTCTTTATTCACACTCTCCTTTACTCTCCATTTTTTATCTTAACCTTGCAATGACACATTTATTTCACCATTTTAATTTTATTAAAAATATTTGAAAAAAGGGAAGCAACATATTAATAGACTTTTAGTTATATCTTTTTTAATTTTTTTAATTTTCTAATTTAATTGTCATATTTTATAATTGAATAAATTAAATTTTAAGTAAAAACAAATATTTTCTATAATTTTAATTTATTTTTTATTTTTTTATTAATGATATAACATTTAGTAATGTTGTTGAAAGCAATTAATAAAAATTCCATTAAAATTTAATATTAATAATAACATTTTTAAAATGTAATTTTGGTATATTTGAAATAGAACAATAACTATTTCTTTAAAAATATTTTTTTCCTTATATTTTAAATTTTTCATGCTATATATATTGTTATTATATGAAATAAAAAATCATGTTGAAATCGTTTAAAAAATAATTTTAATATTTTCATTTTAAATTTCATTTTGAAAAATCATTTAAAGTTATATATTGAAATAAACTTTTCAAATCAAGATTTTACCTTGCATGTGGGTTTAATTTATTTATTTTTATCACTAGAGAATTAAAAGCCTAAGAAAAAAAAAAAAAAAAAACTAGTAAAGTGCACCGTAGATGATACAATATAGACACACAATATAAATTTATTTTATACAATTTCAAATGTTGTGAGCATTTTTGGCATTATAAGAAAATCAACTCCTAGAAGTTAATTATAAATGTTAGTAAACCTTTGAGTTGAATTTTACATCTTTTGTGGGCCTTAGGCCCATTATCAATTTTATCCACCCCTAAAGCATAAGTATCTCTAATTAAATTCATATTCTTGTAAAAATTAAACACTTTCAATTTAAAGATAGAACCAAATAATATACTTTGCATACTTAATTCATATATAAAAATTTTATAAACAAACATTTTACTATGGTCCACTGATAATAATATTGTGCTCAAATATGAACTTGTATTAGTTGACTAACCTCACTTCATTCCCCTTACTAGTGGACAGGATGATTTCCAATCGATGGCATACCAAAGGCCAAGAACATCCTTATTGGCTAGGGTTACACTACATCACCACCCTGCCAAGTTTATTGACCATTACCATTAATAGCTAGAGTTTTAAAAAGTACATTATCAACAAATCATAATAATTAAAAGATAAAATTCACTTACATAATAATCAACAAATTGTAACATATTTCAAAAAAAATATTACATAATCCACTTTAGAAAATTTAAACATTTTGATACTTTAAAAAAAAAATGAAAAATAGATAAAGAATGACTAAACGACTTATTACACTATTAACCCTTACCTAAAAGAAGTCACTCCAAGTTTTGAAGCACTTGATCTCAAAGAACTTACTCCATACCGACCATAGTATAATTAAAAATTGATTATTTCGATTGGCTATTTATTTAAAATTATGATTTGATATTCTTAATAATATTCTATGTTAATATTGTTCTTCCTAATTTTTTTTTTAATGCTTTGATTCTTCACCTTTTATAAGTAATGCCACTTTAATGAAGAGACAAATTTTTATGTATATAAAACTCTTATTCCCAAATAAGTTCATAATCTACCATTTTTCAATTATTTATTTAAACTAAAACTCTCAAGAATCTATTCATGTGACCATTTAATTAAACTTATTATTATTATTATTATCGTTGTTGTTATTATTATTACTTTTTACTTTTTATTCTATATTTTGTTTTCTATTTTTCATTTCCTGGCATGAACCTTATTAATTTATTTCCTTCACTGGATACTTTATACCTCACCAAAATTCAATTTAGGAGTCACACACACACACACATACATATAAGTTTTCTCTACTAATCCAAATGTGTTTTTAATCATCTTTAGTCAATTTGTGTAATTAATTCAACACTCCATAAACTTGATTACCTTTAAAAATTCATTAAACTTATTTAATTCAACTTAATATTTGAACCTAATCTAATGCTATATATTTTATTTATAATTCAAAAATTAATTTTGCAATCATTAAAATAAGAATGAAATACTAAATCTATCTTGAAAATCCTGGTCTCTTTTTGCAAAAAGAGGGCAAAATAGTCAAAATATATTAATCATACATTTTTCTCTTACAAATCTCATAATTAATAAAAAGAAAATAATTACAAAAAAGAAATGATGCATGAATAACCTAAGTTGAATTTTAGAACAAAAAATATACCAAAAAATTTTCTATGTTTTCGAACAATGTTTTTTTTTTTTTGCCCTCTATTACATATATTCAATTTTTGATAATGTAAAGAAACTAGAATAAGATGAAGATAATGGGTAGTTATAGAGATAAAAAAATCCCTAAATTCAAGGTAGGTCTTTTTAAATCCTTTAAAATTGGATGATTTTATGTTTTCAACGAAAACCTTGTTTCAAATGTTTTCCAAACTTGTTTAAAAGGTTTTAAGTTGAAAAGAATGGTTGTTGAGCCAAAATTGGTTCAAGTGGTTGAATCGGATGAGGAACCGGTTGACCTATTCAGCTCAACTAGTTGAAGAATGCAAAAATCTTCTCTTTCTCTCTTCCAAAACACTTGTTCAATTGATCAAGGTTGAACCTCAATTGGTCGAGGTTGAACCTCAATCGGTCGAGCTTGAACCTCAACCGATCGAGGTTCGGTCAAGGAGTGGTCGAAGTCCAACGGTCACCTGCCAAGCATTAAATGCTAACAACTAGTCAACCGGTCGAACCACCAACTGCTAGTTTGGTCGTTTCTTCTATAAAAGGGCTACAATCTTTATTATTTCAAAAACTTAACCTTCCTAAACCTTTCTTAAATATATTTGGGCTTTGGGAATGTTTTTTTAGTGCACCATCGTTCTAAAACTTGCATATCCTTAGTGCACAATTCAATTCTAGTTTTCTTGTATCATTTGAACCTAAAGTTTTGTACTAGGATTTTGTGAGAATATTTCTTATCTTTATTTGTAAATCTTTGAGAAGAAAAGTCTAAGTGTAAAGTATCACTTAGGGATTCTAAAGTGTAGGGTATCACTTGAGGGGTTGTTCAAGAGTGGGGTATCTCTTGAGAATTGTAAAAAATGCTTGGAGCGAAAAGTTTAAAAGGGTGGATTGGAACCATAATCCAATTGTATTGCTTGAAGGCTTGGTTTGGAAGCCTTGAAATAATGGAACCTTAAGCTTGGGATTAAAGATAGTGGAGAGTGGACGTAGGCCGAGTGGTGTCGAACCACTATAAAAATCTTGGGTTTGCATTCTCTCTTCCCTAGTCTTTTACTTTATATGCAATTGTCTTTATATTGTTTTATTATATATTTGCATATAATTGTCTCTTGCATTCATATAATTTAAATTTTTTAAAAGAGACCATCACCCTATTCACCTCCTCTATGGTGATTACCTTAGGTTGGATTAGCTCAATTTTTCTAACAATTGGTATCAGAGTTAGGCCTCTTGTTTAAGACTTAACCGTCTAGAGGTAATGACTAATCCATCAAGTTCATCTCATATTGAAAGTTTTGCAACCAATAGACCTCCATTTTTTATAGGAACCGGTTATTCCTATTGGAAAACAAAAATGACTTGGTTTTTAAAATCTACTAATCTTGATCTATGGGATGTCATTAAAGATGATCCTCACATTCCTTCAAAATTAGAAAATGGAGTGATGGTTCTAAAACCTAAGCAAGAATGGGACGAACTTAATAAAAAGAAAGTTTAATTAAATGTCAAAACTGTTTATATCTTACATTGTACTATTGAAAGAAATGAATTTAGTTGTGTTTGGCAATGTAAGTCAGCTAAATAAATTTGGAAACTATTAGAAATCACTCATGAGGGAACCAACCAAGTTAAAGAGTCTAGAATCAACGTCCTTGTGCATGCTTATGAATTATTTTCTATGAAGGATTTTGAATCTATTATAGAGATGCTTTAATTTCTAGGTTCATGGTGATTGTTAATGAACTTCAAGCTTTAGGAAAGACCTATACCAAAGTAGAGAAAGTCATGAAGATCTTAACATCTCTACCAAAGAAATGGGAAACAAAAATAATGATTATTCAAGAAGCAAAGGATCTCACCAAACTCCCACTTGAAGAACTCATTGGGACACTCATGACTCGTGAGATAAATTTGAATAATCATGAAAAAGTTGAAGAAAATGAGAAAAGTGTAGCATTTAAGGCTTCAACAAATGATAAAAAAAAAAAAGTGAAAATGAAGACCTTGATTTCATTACCAAGAAATTCATGAAGTCTATCAAACTTGAGAAGATCAAGGAAAGAATAAAATCTCATTCAAGAGAAGAATCTTCAAGTTCCAAAAAGAATAAGAAAGCCATGGTGGCAACATGGAGTTAAAGTGAAAGTGATGAAGACTCCATGAAAGAAGAATGCATAAATGAGGATGCCAACATATGCTTCATGACTTTGAAGGAACATGAAGATGAGGCAAATTCCAATTCTAATTATAATGAGTTTTAATATATACTTTAAGAATTATATTTTGATTTTGAAAAACTTGGTTCAAAAATGTCTTTCTCAAGAAAAAGATTTCTTGTCTTCAAAATGAGCTCAATGAGCTCAAGAAAAGATTTGAAAATATTTAGAAAACAAAAATATCTTTTGAAAAGGAAAATGGGGAGTTGAAAAAGAAAAATGAATGGTTAATATCCTCTTTACAAAAGTTCTAAAATGGTCAAAAGACTTTTGATATGATTTTGGCAAGTTGAAAGTGCATTTTTGATACAAATGGGCTAGGCTACAAGCCTTTCAAAAACCAAAAATATTTTTAGAATTATTTTGTAAAGGAAGCCTTTATTTTTCACCTTCAACTATTTACAATCTTTGTGGAAGAGAAGGTCACATTAGTGATAATTGTCTCTCAAGAAAATCTTCTCATATTCTTCAAAACTCTAAATTATTTTAGATTCCAAAGAAAGGAAAGGCTAACCCTCTAGGACTAAAAAAAATATGGGTACCAAAGGTTACTTAATTTGTTTTGTAGGAATCTATGCAAGAAGAAGAATGACATGCTTATCTAAGAAAGAATGCATTGATAATATTGGTAATGGTATCTCTTCTAAAGCTTAATTTGCAATATCATTTTATCATTTTGCTAACACTTGGTATAATTTTTGTTAATAATATAACATTTGGTATCACATTGATAAAATTGGTATAATTTTAAACCAAGGTTTGGATTAAGAAGAAGATTTTTTTAATATACCTAGGTAAAATTGAATGATCATATGCTTGTATGCTCTAATAGTGTTATTCAATGCATACATGTATGCTTGTATTCTTTTAAATACATATGTTCTCCCATATATCTTTCCAAATCATGCTTTAAATTGGGAATGCTCCAAGATTGAGCAATCTTTTATTTGGAAAATGTTCTTAAATGAAAAATGAGGAGATTCATTTCCATGAGAAATTATATTATGCTTATTGTTTATTTTTAACTTTTAATATTATGTGATTCCCCTTATATACTTTATTTAAACTTTTTGTTGATGAAAAAATGGGAGAAAAGTAATGGTAGGTTGCCAACTTGGGAAGAAATGTTAATATTGTTTTAGCAATCCTATCCATAGTGATGAAATGTGTCTAATTTGTTATATTAGTATGCAGCATGTTCAATAATAATATCTTGCCAATTGTGAAATTGCTTTTTATGTTATTTATGTTTGATTATATCATTTTGAGCACCCTTAATATACTCCTTAAAGTTTTTGAATTTGAACATTTTCTAAATTCATAAGAGCATATATTGAGAGAAAGTTTTTTAGCAGCCTTGGTTTTGTCATCATAAAAAGGGGAAAGATTTTGAAACCAAGGTTGGGTTAATCTCAGTTTTGATGATAACAAAACAAAGTTTGGAACTAATAATTATATTTCAAGTGTGATTAAGCAAGAAGATTTCCAAAGTGACAATTACAAAGACAAAATCAAGTCAAAGAGAAATCAATAAGAAGAAGAAGACCTCAAAGAGAAGTGTTTTTCAAGACTTAAGCTTTATGGGATCTGTTTGTAAGGTTGTTTGTGCACTAGGTCTTTCATGCATTACATTATGCACAAAAACCATCCAAAGTAATTTTATTTTAAATACTTTAAAATTGGATGATTTCATATTTTCAACTAAAACCTTGTGTCAAATGTTTTCCAAACTTGTTTAAAAGGTTTTAAGTAAAAAATTATTGTTGTTGAGCCAAAATCGGCTCAATTATTTGAACCAAAATCGGCTCAACTATTTGAACCGAGAAACTGGTCAACCTATTTAGCTCAACCGATCGAAGAGTGCAAAATCCTTTTATCTCTTCCAGAATGCTTATTCAATCGATCGAGGTCCGGTCGAGGGACGATTGAGGTCTAACGGTCACCTGCAAGCACTAAATGCTAACGACTAGTCAATCAGTTGACCCCTAGCTCGACCAGTTGAACCTTTAATGGCCAGTTTGGTCGTTTTCCTTTATAAAAAGGCTTCAATCTTCATTGTTTCAAGAGTTTAACCGTCCTAAACCTTTCTTAAATATATTTGAGCCTTGGAAGAGTGTTTTTTGAGTACATCATTGTTCTAAAACTTGCATAACTTTAGTGCACGATTCAACTCTAGTTTTCTTATATCATTTGAGCCTAAAGTTTTGTACTAGGATTTTGTGAGAATATTTCTTATCGTCATTAGTAAATCTTTAAGAAGAAAAGTCTAAGTGTGAGGTATCACTTGAGGGGTTGTGCACGAGTGGGGTATCTCTTGAGAATTGTAAAGGGTGTTTGGAACTAAAAGTCTAAGATGGTGGATTGGAACCATAACCCAATTGTATTACTTGAAGGCTTGGTTTGGAAGCCTTGAAATAATGGAACCTCAAGCTTGGGATTGAAGCTAGAGGAAAGTGGATGCAAGTCGGGTTGCATCGAACCATCATAAAAATCTTGTGTTTGCATTTTCTCTTCCCTACTTTTTTACTTTATATGCAATTGTCTTTTGCATTCATATAATTTAAATTGCAAAAAAGAGATCATCACCCTATTCACCATCTCTAGGGTGATTAGCTTAGGTTGGATTAGCCCAATTTTTCTAACATTTAGGTTCTTCTACTAGGAAAAAGAACAACACCAAATAACGTAAGTTTAGGAAATGAATAAGAGAGTAAGCTTAGGGACATGTAATTCCTTTGTGGCCTTCTGAGACACTAGAAAATGAATGCTCGATTTTCCTAAGGAAAAAATAAAGTATACATAAGTTTTATCATTATTGAATATATAGTGGTAAATTTCACTAATTATGGTGGATAGATTCTAGGTCCACTATTTGTAATTCTTTATAGGGTCTTTCAACAAGTGAAAAGGTAATATGATGGGATTATACTTACTTGATCTTTAGTTATAAGGTGTGGACCCTCCATTTTGTCTTAGTAGCACAAATTATTCTATGTGTTCTCCTTCACTTCTTGTTATCTTATAACAGTCCTATGGTGGTCCATTATCACTCATTTGATACTATTTTTAAGCGACCTTTGGAGATTCATTGTCGATGGATTTTTATGGATCCCAAATGTGACTTTAGTTACACCTTAGTTTGGTTCACTTAGTTAGTTGCACCTTAATTTAGTTCACTTAGTTGCACCCCAGTTTGGTTCACTTGGTTGTATTTTAGATTTAGTTTACTTAGTTGCATTCTTAGTCTAGTTCACTTAGTTACATTTTAGGTTTAGTTTACTTAGTTGTACCTTAGTTTAGTTTCACTTTTTACAGAGTTCATCTAGTCACATTTTAGAGAAATTTCCTTTAGATGCATTTTACTTCATTTCATTTAGGTGCACTTTAGGATAGTTCATCTAGATACATATTTTGTTCATTTCATTTAGATGCATTTTAGTTCATTCTATTTAGATGCACTTTAGGATAGTTCAACTAATTTCATTTTAGGAAAATTCTTTGCACTTTAGGATAACATTTCATGTCACCTTGCATGACATATGCATGGGGGTTGATGGGAGAAAAATTAGGAAAGAATGAGATTTAAGACTCTTTGGAAAGGATACACATGACTATTGAGAGAAGAAATAAAAGAATGAGATTTTAGGAGTCTCTTTGGGAAAGACATGGCATGAGGAGATTTTTGAATTAGGAAGGAGTCTTTTTGGGGAAAACACAACATGGGGAGATATTTGGAAGGAAGAAATGAGTTTATTTTAGGAAGACATGTCATAAGGCTATTTTTAAGGAAAGAATGAGTCTTTTTTGGATATACACGGTTTGAAGACTTGAGGGATTAAGAAACGACATTGAAGTCTTGAGAGGTTGCCATAGGACTCTCTTGGAGAATAGGGTTGCCATTAATTGAGAAATAAGGTGAAGTCTTGAGAAGAAAGTTAAAAGTCTTGAAATCAAAGGTGAGGTCTTGAGAAGAAAGGGGCAGTCTTGCGAAAGAAGGTAAAGTCTTGAGAAGAAAAGGTGAAGTCTTGAGGGTCTAGAGGTCACAACATAGAAAAGAAATAAGAGAAAATGAGTAAGCTTTCATTTTTATTTCTTATTTTTATTTTTTAATGAGAGGTATGTTCTCTTTAATTTTTTTGCATATCTTATTAATGATCATCTCTTCATCTCTCTTTTTTCTTTCTATCTTGCTTAGATATGGGAATTATCTTTGATTGTTGTGGATGCCTAGGCCACACAAATTGTTGGTATTCATTGGTTGGATAATTGTTGAAGATGATTGATTATTTATGCTTAGGATCTATTTCACTTTTTGTTTTTCTTATGTTTTCTTTTATTTAGTTTAAACCTCTTTAATATCCCATGAGACAAGGCCTTGTACCACTTGATATCTTTGCTTTCGATTCCATTTATTTGATTCTTTCTTTGAGATGTTTTAGTTTAGGATTAAATATTGCCTCACACATTCACACACACATACCTACTCTTACCTTGAGTTTTGTTCTCTTGTTTTCATCTTGATATCCTATGTGAATTGATTGTTTTAAACATTTTTTTTAAGGTTTTTCTATGAAAATTTGATATTTTCTATTTTCCACATTCATCTTAGATCTCTAGATTATAAAAAATATATATATATTTTTGTTTGAAAAACAAGCAACCATGTTTTAATCAGTATACACTTTTCTTATTAATTTTCAGTTCTTTCACAATCCATGGCTCTAAATAATGGAGTAACTCTCAGTCCTCATAAGCTTCATCATGATTATGGAGGTTCGGGAAATGTGGATTAAATTCGTGGACATTAATTTGGACCTTGGTGAAGTTAACATACATTCAACATTTCCAAACACAAGCCTACTGCCACTTTGATCTACTCACTAACCTTTGTGATGAAAAATTGGAATCAAGGCACTTAGAGTTTTTCTAAAAATATTTTGATGTTTATATAATATTCCTAACTTCCTACATTTGTAATAATAATAATAATAATAATTTGGGCCTAAAATCATTTTCAATTTAGAGATTTAAATAAGTATTTAAACAAGTCAAATTTTGACCCTATTTTGGACACTCAAATTGATTATGCAAAATTAAATTATTTATTAACTTTCTTAAATTTTTTTGCTATTTTTTCCTTAATCTACATTACCTAAAGTTTACTTTAGGACCTTGTTTCGTTGAAAACCAATTCCCCAAGTAGGAGAAAAAAAATTCTTTTTTTCTATACCTACTACACTAACCCCATTCTAAAGTCAAGGACGGTTTGTCTTAATTTAAATATAGTCCTTATGCAATTTAATCATGTTGTTATTTTTTTTCCTGTAAAATAGACATATTGAATGCACTTTAATTTTCTTTTTCTTAATTTTAGCATGCCTCTAGATTAGTCAAATAAATTTATTTGAATATGTTATTAAAATTTGCTTTATTTTTTACCAATGTTATTGTGATTTAATCTAGTATTGATTAGCACCTAATAAAATAATTTGACTTTTTGGGTTTTAATCTAGATATATAGAAGATGTTGTCTAATTTTGATAATGATGAAATTCCCTTTCTATTATTTTTTAGGATTTATTTTGCAAGTTCCTTTATTCTAGTCATATCCTAATTATTCTGTATAGTGTTCTTAATATGAATTAATTTGGCATTGATTGACACCTAATTAAATAATTTAGACTTTTGTATTTTGATCTAGATGTATTGAAGATGTCTATTTTTTATTTATTTTTGAAATAACACCTCTAGGTATTTATTTAGGTTTTATTTTTTGAATGTCTTTGTTCTACTTTGTTGTTGGAAGTCTTCGTTTGTTGTTGACAATTTAGTTTCCTTAGGCATGCTTTTGGTTGCTTTGACTTTTTTTATATATTGTAGATATATTATATATATTAGATGAGTTCTCTTTCATATCCTTATCCCTTTTTTGACATATTATTTGGAATTATTTTACGGATTAATATATGTTGAAATTTTTAATCTGATTATTGTGTATTATTTCATCTTATTTCATTCTTTTACTCTTTATCTTGGATTTGATTATATGTAATATGAGACCTTGCCTATGATATTGTACTCATTATTTCATTCATTAAGCTAATCACTTTGGTTTTATGAAATAGCTTTATATGCTATCAAAGTATGCTTTCTCTATCCCTTATTTACTTAATTTCATGGACATATATGCCTTGTTTTTATATATTCTCATGTTTGATTACATCTTGTTATGCCTTAATCACTTCCTTGATTCTTAATTTTTGTGGAATGCATGTTGTGTGTATTATAGGACATTCATTATATTATACTTGTTGAACTAACTCTATTATTTTATGGAAGCACTTTGGATTGTAGTTGAGTTCCCTTTTTTTATATGCTTGATTTCACTTTATATACATGTTTTGTGTAAGTAGTATTTTTCTAGGCTTTTGTTATTATCATCTTTGCTTTATTTTTTGTATTCATGATTTACTAATCAATTGTCATAATTACCTCAACTTGATTAATAGAGACCTTTATTTAGAGCTTAGAGGGGTGCTACCTTATAGTAACTTCCTTATAGGTAACTTTACCCCCAAATTTAAACTCGGTTTTCAAATACACGCTTTTCTAAATAAGGAGTTATTTTTTTAGGGTTTTATTTCTTATTTTATTTTTCCTTACAAAATAAATAAAAATAAGTTGTGACTAATTTTTACAAAAATAATTTTTTCACTAAAAACTGAATCTTGCCATCAAATGAGGACATATGCGAAAAATACGGGTCCACACAAGGTTAGTTGTACAAGCTAATAGGAGGTTTTATATCTTTTGTGTGTGATCCATAAGGTTAGTTGTACAAGCTAATAGGAGGTTTTATATATTTTATGTGTGATCCATTATTACCTTGTGAAGTAATGAGAATAGTCTGATCTTCCTAAAGAAATGACCTCACACTAATCAAACACGTGGCTTCTATAACCTAGGCCATGTTAATCTAAATAAAATCCAAAGATTGATTCAGTTTGGACATTTTTTTATTCCAAAAGATTTTTCAATCTGCAAATCCTACATAGATGATAAAATGACCAAAAAGACCTTTATTTTGAAAGGACATAGAGCCAAGGAATGTTTGAAGTTAGTGGATGCTCATGCGTGTAGATCTTTTTATGTTCATGCATAAGGAGAGTATGGGTAGTTCATTGCTTTTATTGATGAATACTCTAGGTTTGGATATGTGTACCTAGTACATAACAAATCTAATGTCTTGGATGCATTCATTGAATTTAAGGTGAAATTGAATAACCTATTAGGTAGAAATATCGGGCACTTTGATTGGATTGAGATAGTGTGATTAGTATGTTTGATTCTTTCCTTAGGGAGCACGAGATTATATCCCAATTGTGTGTACTTGGGACTCTATTACAAAATGGAGTAATGGAAAGAAGAAATCAAACTGTGATAAACATAGTGAGATCAATGATTGTTTTCTCACTTCCAATATTCTTTTAGGTATATGTTTGGGAGAATGCATTATACCTTTCATACCTAAGAGGTATATCAATTTATAGGATATCTAAGAGGATTTAGGGGTTATTACTTTATAGTCAGGATGATTAGAAGATGTTTGTTATTACAAATACCAGATTTTTTATGATGACTATACGATAAGTAATAAGTTAAAGAGTAATATAGACTAGAATATATTAGAAGATAGTCCCACTATTGCATAGGATACTAAGAATCTAAAGGTATAAGCACATGCTATTCCTAATACTTCTATCACACTTCTATCACACAAGTCCATCTTAGTAGAAGGTTAGTATCCCATGAATTTTGATAAGCAATGAGCGAGGTTTTAGTGCTCATTTTTGGAAAATGGCCTTATGTGTATAAGAAGGCATATGGAAACATGGTGGTGCTCCTATATCTTACAAGGTAGATAACAATCTACTCATTTAGAATGATGCAAGGATATTGTCATCAATAAAGATATGGTTGTCTACTTAGTTTTAGATGAAAATACAGAAGAGTGTAATATATTATCAGGATTAAAGTCTTTTGGGATTGGAATAATAGGAAAATTGTGTTATATCGCTTAAATTGATAAGCATTTGATCAAATGCATGATGTAAGACTCTAAGAAGGGTTTGCTACCCTTTGGGTTTGGAGTTGTTTATCGTAAGATTGGTGTCCTTGGACATTTGATCAGAGAAATCACATTAAGGCATTATCTTACGCTTCTATAATAGGTAGCCTTGAGTATGTGATGTTATGTGCTAAATTGGATATTTGTTTTGCTATAGGAATGGTGAGTAGATATCAATCTAATGGAGTATTAGATTTTTGGATGGATATCAAGCATATACTCAGATATCCTAGGAGGACGAGGGAATATATGCTTATGAGTTTTTGTGATGAGTTAGTACATCTAAGGTATTAGGAATTAGACTTTCAATTTGTTAACAACTCTCGCAAGTCATCCTTTCGGTATGTGCATTCTCTAAGTGGTATTTATTGTTGCTTTTAAAACAACAAAGGAAACCTTTTTGGCATAAGATTAGTTCCCTTGGTTCTATCATCTAAGATCCTATTATTCAATAATAGCAAGGTGATGACACAACCTAAAGAATCAAAGTACCATTGGAAGAGAAAACACATAGGAATGAAGTACTACCTTTTATGGAAGATAGTTTAGAGAGGTGATATGACTAAGGAGTATATTGTTCCTACGATATCTAGTATATTTTCATGGCTAGTGGGTGTTTGTTGGGATAAAGCCCTTAAAGCAAAACATGTTGTAACAAAGCTAAAAATGAGTTTCCACTTTTTTGTCCGTTTTTGCACTCATATTGATTTGAGCATTCAACTCATATGATTTGGATTGTACATGACCTAGGTGCATTATGAGTTGCAAGATGATAAGTTGTTCGTAGTCGGTTCATGAATTTAGGCAATCTAGTAGAGACTTTAGTGCATTACTTCCTAATTGGAGAGATGACTTGTCTTGGCCTTTGAGATAGGGTTCCCATGGTGAGTGCACTAGTGTGTATGGTTACACATTAGACAAGACCTATGGTAAATCATAACATAAGACTATCGGGGTTGTCATGATTCACCAAGGTCCTATGTTGTATAAACTCTCAACCTTAAGAGGATATCGAGCTTGTGATGAAATCACTAGGAGGCTTTGACCTATGCTTGAGACCCTAATATGGTTATATATCCTTATCGATTAGGTTACTATTGATAGAGGCTGGTGATAACAAGTATTCTCAATAGAGACATTATGATATCTCATGAGATTGAGACAACGTGTTCCCTTGGGTAGTCCAAAGAACATGTGATCATGAAATATGTGGTTGCAGTAATTCCTTAAGTGGAATTTGACATATGCTTTTTATGAGCTAGAATAGGCCATTTGATCATATAATAGAGGATTTGTAACTCAGGGATTGGAAAGGTAATCTTGATGGGTTGCTAGCACTATCCTGTTAGATTATAGACATCAATTCATGGAGAGTTTGCATGTAATGAATTGTAGGTTATAAACCCAAGTTTTAACTTGTAATTTTATAAGATATTGGAGTGCAGATAACTCTTTTTAGTAGAGTGTTGAGTCAACTTCAAAATTGAATTATGAAGAAGTTAGTATTTTCCCATAGGTCCAAGTGGTCCTCACTCGAGCTTCTGATTCATGGTGGCATGTTTTGAGGGTATTTAGGTATGTAATTCATAAGTGTGCCTAAGGGTGTTTTGGGAAAAATGTAAGGTTATACTAGATTTTATGAATTGACTTTCTAGAATAAACTAATTTATTAATTAGGAATCAAGTACGTTAGATTAAGTGACTCAAGCCCAATTTGTGTTTAAGTTACTTAAGCCCATAAGGAAGCCTATATAAACCCCTGTAAGGGTTAGGGCTTCACTACTTCCTGCTTAGTTTTTTTAGATTCCAGAGAGAAGCCTTAGCCACCCTCATATGAGAGAAAGAAGTCCGCTCTTCTCTTATGTTGAGACCTATGGAGAGAAAGATCAGGTAGAAGACTCTTAGGTAGGCGAGTTCTACATGCCCACAACATCTTTTTTCATATTGTATTTGATCTAGGAATATCCAAATAGTAGATATGTAACTATATATCTAGATCTAGGTTATAATATGGTTTTTATGGCCATTGTTTTTTGCTGCATTAAATCTAAAGAGTCTTAAGGATATATAGCATACATTACACAAGATCTAGGGTCTGGGAATAGAATAATCTAGATTTTTGAGCAGATTAACCGCACTCTAGTATCCTATGTAATTACAACAAAGTGAATGCTTAGGTCTGTGACCTACTATCCATTACATATAAAATCCCGATGAACTTGTGTCTGTGATCCATTAAGATTAGCTCTCCTATTCTTGAGTTGCAAATCTAACTTATTATATGATCAATTGACAAACCTCAGCTCCAAGGAGCATATTTCAAATTTCCAATAAGGAAATGTTATGGTTATAATCTTATAGATTGCATGTCCTTTAAATCACCTAAGGGGACACACTATTTCACTCCCATGAGATATCATGGTGCCTCAATTGACAATACCTTTTGTCACTAGCCTTCATCAATAATGAACTTTATAAACTTTTAGCTATGACTAAAATTGTAGCTAATAGTTTAAAAGTTGTGTGTGTGTATATATATATTATTAGAAAAATTAGACTAATTTAACCTAAGGTAATCACCCTAGAGTGGGTGAATAGAGTGATGGTCTCTTTTAAAAAAATTAAATTATATGAATACAAGAAACAATTATATGCAAATATATAATAAAACAATATAAAAACAATTATATATAAAGTAAAAGAGTAGGGAAGAGAGAATGCAAACACAAGATTTTTATAGTGGTTTGGTGCAACCTGGTTTATGTCCACTCTCTTCTAGCTTCAATCCCAAGCTTCAGGTTCTACTATTTCAAAGCTTCCAAACTAAGCCTTCAAGCAATACAATTGAATTATGGTTCCAATCCATCCTTTTAGACTTTTGGCTCCAAGCACCCTTTACAATCATCAAGAGATACCCCACTCTTGAACAACCCCTCAAGTGATACCCCACACTTGAGAATCCCTAAATGATATCACACACTTAGACTTTTGTTCTTAAAGATTTACAAATGAAGATAGGAAATATTCTCACAAAATCCTAGTACAAAACTTTAGGCTTAAATGTACAAGAAAAACTAGGATTGAAAAGTGTACTAATGATATGCAAGTTTTAGAACAACGGTACACTCAAAAACACTCTAGCAAGGCTTAAATATATTCAAAAAAGTTTAGGAAGGTTAAGCTCTTGAAACAATGAAGATTGAAACTTTTTTATGTAGGAAAACAATCAACCTAGCCATTAGGAGTTCGACCGGTCAAGCTGGGGGTCGACTGGTTGACTAGCCGTTAGCATTTAATGTTTGGTAGGTGACCGTTGAACCTGGATTGCCTTTTGATTGGACCTCAATTGGTTGAGGCTCAACCTCGACCAATTGAGGTTCAAACTTGATCAGTTGAACAACCATTCTAGAAAAGAGAGAAGGTTTTTACACTCGTCAACCGGTTGAGTTGAATTGGTTGACCAGTTCCTTAACTGTTCAACCAGTTGAGCCATTTTTGACTCAACAACCATCATTTTCAACTTGAAACCTTTTAAACAAGTTTGGAAAATATTTGACACAAGGTTTTAGTTGAAAACATAAAATCATCCAATTTTAAAGGATTTAAAACAAAATTACTTTTGAATGATTTTGGTGCATAAATTAAGGTCATAATGCATGAAAGACCTAGTGCACCAACAACCTTACAAAAAGATCTTATAAAGCTTAAGTTTTAAAAACACTTCTCTTTGAGGTCTTTTTCTTCTTATTGATTTCTCTTTGACTTGATTTTGTCTTTGTGATTGTCACTTTGGAAATCTTCTTGTTTAATCACACTTGAAATATAATCATTAGTTTCAAACCTTATTTTATTATCATTAAAATCGAGATTAACCAAACCTTAATTTCACACACACACACACACACACACACACACACACACACATATATATATATATATAAATTAGTGGATATTTGATAAAAGACCCATTACTACTGTAATAGGAGAAAATATTCAAGATTGTATATAAATTGGATTAAAATACCAACCGATCAATTTACAAATATTTTTTTTAAAGAGTATGTATCTCTATAGTATATCATATATTAAGATTTTGTCAATTATTTTTTTAAAGAGTGTCTAATTATAGTATATCACACACATACACACACACACATATATATATATATAAATTAGTGGATATTTGATAAAAGACCCATTACTACTGTAATAGGAGAAAATATTCAAGATTGTATATAAATTGGATTAAAATACCAACCGATCAATTTACAAATATTTTTTTTAAAGAGTATGTATCTCTATAGTATATCATATATTAAGATTTTGTCAATTATTTTTCTAGAATGTCTAATTATAAGAGTGACACACTTTTAAGTTTAGGGAATGACAATCATCTTTGTTCAACTCAAAATAAATAAATAAAAATAAAATAAAATAAAATAAAAATTTTAAGGAATTAATGGAAAGATTAATATTTAAGTGGATAACTCGCTTATATATCTCTTATTTTTTTTGGTGAAATTGCAATTTTTTTTTTTAAATATGATTACAATTGACAAGTTTATTTATAATAAACTTACTAGAGATATAGAGATTCCGCAAAGGTCTCATGTCACATGTCCTTACCTTAGATATTAAGAAAAGATAATTAACTTATTGAAATATGAAGAGTTCATAACATATAAATAAGTTAGTTAATCATAGACATTCACTTTAAAAATTAAAATATTTTCAATGGGTTGTAAATTTACAATTAATTAATGTCATGTTACAAAGAAAGTTGTACAGAAATGGATGAATTACATAAGGTTACAAACAAAAGTTGTAAAGTAACCAATAAATTGTAAAATTACTAAGTTGTAAATTCACAAAAAATAAAAAATAAAAAATTATGATGTTATAAGAGGTGTAAAGTTGTCAATAAAATTTGTAAGGTTACAAAAGCCGACAAAATGTTATGATTTATTGTTATGAAAGATAGTCTTCCAATTTTTATTCTTATTTATTTATTTATTTTTGCCTCTTTTAAGAATTTTAATTTTTTAGCACAAGACTAGAAATGCATGCATGTAAGTTTGTGGAGGGTTTTGCACTTATGAAACCAAAGTGAGGTAAAAGAATATTTTACTTCTTATTTCTAAATTCATGTATCCATTGATTTATATCAATGTGTAATTATTTTTTAAGGATTTATTTTAAGTTTTTCTAAGATTAGGTTGGTTGGTAAAATCCCTATTACAATATACCAATAAGTGATCATAACCAACTTAATTTAAAAAAAAAAAAAAAGATTTAGTAAATAAATATAAAAATAAAAATAAGTTGTCCACTTTCCTTTCATTTTTTATTCACATAGAAACAAAAAAATACCAAGCATTCCATGATTTTTCCAAAATTTGAGGCAATTTCTTTTATAGAAACAATAAAATTCCTAAAGCAATGGATACCCAGATAGGGTTGTGTTAAATATGGAAATATCATATTCCTAAGGAAGGATCAAGCACACGGGGGAAAGTCTAAATTCTAGGGGAATTAATTAGTTAAAAAATATGAAATAATTCTCATATTTATAAGTTTAATATTTTTTATGTTTTTTTTTTTTAAGGATAATCAATTTTTGATATAAATGTTATTAATTATTTTAAATATTTATATATAAATTTTAAAAGAAATAGTTATTTTTATATAAAAAAAAATAAGAACATTTTTGCCGACAAAAAAAAAAAATGGTGGATTAGATTTCTAAAATCGGGTTTTCAATTGGATTTTAATCGAAAACCCCCTTCTCCAATGGTTTTTTTTTTGGCCTTTTTTGAATCTTTGGCACATATGTAAATTACGTGACTATCAAGGGCAAATTGCAGAGTAGGAAAATAAATCCGCCCGCCTCACGGTCCTGTGTAGCGTATAAGCTTAAGTTTCTGCGCACCGCAGGCATTGCAATTGCCTCTGCCTCTCAAATATCATTCTCTCTCCCTGCTTGGTATTACTTGCAAAATCTACAGAGAGAGAGAAATGGCCTTCGACAAGATCAAAGTCGCCAACCCCATCGTTGAGATGGATGGTCAGATCCTTCTCTTCTCTCCTCTTCTTTTAGATCCCATCATTTCCAACACTTCACACATATCTCTGTTTGATTCTTTTTCCTAGTGGACTTTTGCTTTTCATGATTCTTCTTTGTTAGAACTTGTTTCCGTATAGTCGATCTGTTCGATAAGGGTGTCTCTGTATATAATACCCGTTTGCTCGTTGTATCAGAATATTTAATTTGCAGAAAGGGTACTCAGAATTTACTTCAGTTTAGGCTATAAGATCCTTGGATTATTTAGATCTGTATTTGTACATGTTGACTTCAATGATTGTGGAAAATAGTGAACCATTTTGGGTTGATGATTCGATGATCGAGTAAATTTAAATTTGTCTGTTGACTCTTGTTTAACCGTACAGTATCAACCTTTTCTTCACTTGGATAACTCATTATGCAATTTTGATTTTTGTGGGTTCTTGAGAGTTGGATTTCTTTAAATGTATATGTGCTTTCATATGTACTCTGGTAGACTGAGTTGAGAATGGAAGCGCCTGAAAATTTTGAATATTGTGATTTGAATCCAGCTGGAAAAAAAATATTATTCCGTTTTTTGAAATGTGGATGGATGGAATCTTCAGAGGAAGTCTGTTTAAGTTTCAGATTTTCCCAAACATTTCCCTTCATGACATTAAGGGCAAAATGTGTATAACAATTTCCCATTTTGAAGCCGTAGAAGGAAATGGATCCAATTCCTATTTTTGTCGTTTCCATTTGTTAAATTATTTTCTCTCAAAAATTTGGTTTCAAACTGAGTGCAGAAGATTTTACTATTCAATATCTTATAGTACTTTCCATGTGGTTAAAATAGTTCATGGAACAGCTTATGATGTTGCAATTTGTCCTCTTTTATAAAGACAAAGGGCCAATCTGAACCCCACAATGTATTTGTGGGAATAAGTATGGTGAAATAGTGATATGAAAGATGTTTTCACATCATTGAGATGTTTTTAGGACTTTCGTTATTTTTCTTCCATGGGACTCATTGAAATTATATTGTGTGCATAAAAAAATTGGATTTCTGATGGAGGAGTTTGACTTTGAAATGTGGAGCTTTGAGTGATATCCTAGCTTGTAGAGGTAGCAGCAAATTTTTTATGTGCATTTCTGGTCATTGGTATCACAATTTTCCTCTAAATCTATTAGGACAACAGATAAGCAGGAGGTTGGAAAGAATTTTCCTGTTCAATTTTTCCTCCAAAATGCCAAAAAAGATTGTTAAAGTTTTGTGTTGAAAAACTGAATTGGCATCAGGCTTTGCCATTTTCAGAGCTTTGAGTTTTTAAATCATATGTTTTTGGTTTGCTTGTCTGATCTGTGGAGTTAATCATATTTATTCAGTTGAATGTCTTTCACTTCTCTATGTCTGATATCATGCTTCTTTATTGCTATGTTGCAGGAGATGAAATGACTCGAGTTTTCTGGAAATCAATCAAGGATAAGGTAATTTAGGATTTGCTAGCTTTTCCTCTTGAAGATGTTATTGGATTCTCATTTCATAATTTTGAGGATGGTACTTATATGCATAAGTTGGTTTGGGTATATCTTCAGCTTATTTTTCCATTTCTGGAGTTGGATATAAAGTATTTCGATCTTGGGCTCCCTCATCGTGATGCCACTGATGATAAAGTTACGGTTGAAAGTGCAGAAGCTACACTTAAGTATGGTTATACATCTCTGCCTCCCTTTATTATTTTTAAGCTAGCTCTAGAAGAGAAGAACATTTTCTTTTCTATAAAATGGTTATTATTTTTAGTTGCAAACAATTTGTTGCTTCTCTGGTGATTTTGTGTTCCCCCCATCTTTTTTTCCTTGCATATTCTTAGTTTGTGTCTGCTCTGATGCAATGGCTGCTAGATAAGATTTATGATTGTTATTTGCTAAAAGTTTACAAGGAATGCCATTTGCTAAAAGCTTTTACTGCTCAGTACCCCTGCTTTCTGAAGGTGAGAGATAAAACAAGGTGCTTCAGATTTTGAGGCATATTGATAAAAACCCAAACATTGCAAAATGGAGTAAAAAAAATGCAGTTCCAATTAAATCTATAAACAGAAATAGATGGTTATTAATAAACAATAAATTGTGCATGTGTGAGTGGGTGCATATAAGCCCTCTTGGAAAAGCTTGTTAAACACTATAAGTAGCATTTAAATGTCAAATAAAACTTTTAAGATGTTTGGATAATACTTCCAACCATGGGCCCCACAATTCCCAAAGGTGATTTATCCATGTATTGGAGAAGTAGCAAACTCCATGCTTTTCCTCAAATGCGATATAGAAAATGTACATATATGTATATTTTTTATTCGCTTACTATAGTCAAGCTATTGCCTTGCTTTTAGCCTTAGGCTAAAAGGAGTCTTATCGCCTTGACATCACCTTTTGCTTTTGACAACATTGTTCTAGTTTGAAAAATAAAAACTTCTATATAAAAATTAGAAACATTTATATAGATTGTATAGACTTACCCTATGTCCTTAAAAATTACTTTAATCAGTTTTTTTAATACCTTAATTTTTTTAATCAGTTTTTAAAATTACATTTTCAATGTAAGCCTTTAAGAATTCTTGTATATATATATTTTTTTTTAGATGTTATAACTATTTTTTGTTTTTAAAAATAGAAAACAAGAAGTGTATGCAAATAGACACTAAATAAATTCTAGTTTTACTTAATTAATTTAATTTTGGAACATGGATTGCATTGTAACAAATTAAACTAATATGAGTTTCACAAAATTGAGTTCTAAAAGGCATTCACTGCAGCCAATTAAGCATAGAAGTTGATGTATATAAAGCCTTCCTTGTTTAATAAGGCTTATACTTTTAGGACCAAAAGCTACCCACCTGCCCAACTTCCCTCCCACTTTTATTTCTTTCCCTCTTAAGCCACTTGCCAGTTTTTGCTTTGCCTCCCTTTGTTTTTCTTCAATGCTGGCAGCATATGTTTCATCTGATGTTTATGCTAACTAGTATTTTCTACTTACATTTCTATGATCTTATAATGATTATAGTTTTAAAAGGCACACTTAAAGTGCTTCTAGGCTCAAGGTGCAACCACTCCTTAGTTATGGTGCTTTGCTTGTCAAGACATGTGTCTCAATAAACATGCCTTGTCGACTTGACTCTGCCTTTTTAAACACTTTTATTCTTGAAATTTCTAATTGTATATTGAAATTTATATAATTTCATTACTTTTTTATTGAATGTTTCTTTTACATATTTGGAATTTAAAATTTTTTATTGATTGAATTAGATTTTGAATCATATTTTATAAAATAGATATGCATTCTAGGTCTCATTTCACTTCATTCAGGTACGCGCCTTGTGTTGTGCCTTTCACCTAAGCTGTAAGAAACTTTTGCGCCTTAGATATGCCTTGCACCTTTTAAGACTATGCTAATGATTATGGTATTTTTGTAGGTACAATGTAGCAATCAAGTGTGCAACTATTACTCCAGGTACCTATAGCTGAATTTGACTGTAAGAGTGAATGTACATTTTGCTTGTTGAAGTTTTTAATCATTGGATTCTTATGGCCTCAGTGGCCATATTGATATTTATCAAAAACTAAACAATAGGAAAATGTTAAAAAATATATTATTGCTGATTTACAGATGAAGATCGCATGAAGGAGTTTGTCTTGAAGCAAATGTGGAAGAGTCCAAATGGGACAATTAGGAATATATTGAATGGTCAGTGAGCATCCACCCTTTTTACTGTTTAGGTAATTGTCATTTGCCTCATATTATTGATGGATTGGTCATGGCGCTACTGTGATTCACCAATGCTGCAGGCACCGTTTTCAGAGAACCAATCGTTTGCAGAAACATTCCCAGGCTTGTCCCAAGTATGTACCAATCTTGATATTGCAGTTCCATATTTTGAATGATGGAATGGAGCTGTACTAATTGTTGTTATTGTCAGGTTGGACAAAGCCAATATGCATTGGAAGGCATGCTTTTGGTGATCAGTATCGAGCAACTGATACAGTGATTAAAGGAGCTGGAAAACTCAAATTGGTTTTTGGTAAATCCTTTCATTTCTCTTATTTGTAACCTTTCATGAGTCTTATGTTGTTGTCTTCAAAATTGGAGCATGACTTGTTATCAATAAGGGGATGGTTTTCTTTGTTCTGTTACCACCATGTTTTCATCTCTTGTTATAAAGAATGAGTTATAAGAGATGGTATTATATGTTTTGCAGTACCAGAAGGAAAAGATGAAAAGACAGAGCTTGAGGTTTTCAACTTTACAGGTGCTGGAGGAGTAGCATTGTCGATGTATAATACTGATGAGGTTAGGATTGTGCAAATAGTTAGTTTCTGGGTTGAAACCCAATTTCTAGATTGCTTCAGGTTTCTAATATTTCTCTATTTAATTTTTTCATTGGGAATGCAGTCCATTTATGCTTTTGCTGAGGCTTCAATGAATACTGCTTACCAAAAAAAGTGGCCCCTTTATCTTAGCACAAAAAATACTATTCTTAAGAAGTATGATGGGAGGTATGCAACTTGCTTGTTTTGCTATCATTTTTGCTTAGGTTTTCCCCCTCCTTTGGGGTAATTTTGTTGGTCTAGTGGTTTTTTGATGTTGCTTCTTTAAACCATGTTAATCATATTCTTACTTTCCTCTTGATGAAGATTCAAGGACATATTCCAAGAAGTTTATGAGACCCAATGGAAATCAAAGTTTGTGGCTGCCGGGATCTGGTAAGTAGCTGAGTTTCTATTGTTTTTGTGCTGGTTTATGCAGTTAACATGTGTTATTTATCATGAACTTAAATGATTGGATTGGTAGGTATGAACACCGTCTCATTGATGATATGGTTGCTTATGCTCTCAAGAGTGAAGGAGGTTATGTGTGGGCATGCAAGAACTATGATGGAGATGTACAGAGTGATTTCTTAGCCCAAGGTTTGTGAAATGTATTGCGTGTAGTCTCTGTATTTTTTCCTATTAAATTTGCACATTAGAATACAAAGGATTTCAGATTGAGTTTCTGTTTTTGGGGTTAGTGTCATTCATTGACCTGAAACTTCTGCTTACATTGATGCAGGATTTGGATCTCTTGGTTTGATGACATCTGTGCTGGTATTTCTCTTGTGACAAAAGTTTTCTCTATTTTTAATGTTTATCATTCTTATAGCTGTCTTGTTCCCTTATGTTCTGGGGCATTTCAATCTTGTTATACTATTATCTAATCTCTTGTGTTTTCAGATTTTTTTTATTGCCCTCTTGTTCTCTTTTATTGTCTTCAATTGTTCCCCTGGCATCAAATACTAAATTTCAGTTACTTTAATAACCAAATCGGCCTAATTACATTCATCGTTTTTTAAATTGTTTATGTTCACTTTGGAAGATGATCAATGATATGCATATATATAATGAAAAATACCTCTCCCTTCCTCTCCCCTCCTCTTGGGTGATAAGCTTACAATTAAATTCTTGTTCTAGTTGTCTATATCAATATATGTGTGTGTCTATATTTAGATAGATATATAGATAGGTGCATCAATCCCACTCAAAACCAAAAAGAAGCCTCTCTTGTGCCCTCCCCTCTATCTCTCTCTTCCTTCCGCCTCACCACACTTCTGTTCATTGCATCCTGAATTTCATATTATTCATTTATTGTATTATGGATCTTCAGGTTTGTCCAGATGGAAAGACCATAGAAGCTGAAGCTGCCCATGGGACAGTGACACGTCATTTCCGGGTTCATCAGAAAGGAGGTGAAACCAGTACAAACAGCATAGCCTCTATCTTTGCTTGGTCACGAGGCCTTGCACACAGGTATAGTCTTCACATTTTCTGCCCTTTGTAGGGAATATTTTGCCACCTTGAGTTGCAATTTTTTAGCTTTTCTGTGTTCTCTTCCTTTTCTCATCGTTTTGATTGGGTGTATTTTCCCTTTTAAAATAATAACTCATCTTTCTTTGTTCACTTTTTATTCAATGAATGGTTTGTTTCTGATAAAAAAGAAAAATGTAAAAGAGTTAAGCCATAAGTCCTTTAACATGTTTAATTTCTGTGCTCACTGAATTCTCACCTGTTAACAGGGCAAAGTTGGATGGCAATGCTAGGCTCTTGGATTTCACTGAGAAACTAGAAGCAGCTTGTGTTGGAACTGTGGAATCTGGAAAGATGACCAAGGACCTTGCACTTCTTATCCATGGATCTAAGTAAGTACAACTGATATGGTTATTCTTTATATGTGTGCTTGTGCACAAGTATGTGCTTTTCTACTTCATATGATTAATTGTTTTACATTTGTAATGTACTTCTGACATGGTGTAGGGTGACGAGGGATCAGTATCTGAATACTGAAGAGTTCATTGATGCTGTGGCAGCAGAGCTGAAAGCAAAACTTTCTTGCCAAGCATAATTGGTGGTGCGTGCTCATTAACCTGGCTTATGCAATGGGGATAGTGTTTTATGTCCATCTTATTGCTCTGTTGTCAATATGGTGTCAAGTTTGGAGTAAATTTCTATTACATTTATTCTATGGTTTTACTCTTTTTCTTTCCATTTTGAGAACCAAGAGCATAACTGCATAAACTTTATATACAGAATATTCAGAGTTAAAATCCAGCTAGAAATTTTGTTCTGTTCATTTTGCTAATATATAACTGCATAATTGCAAATAGGTGCTTGTGTCATTGTGTGTGATGTTTGGCCCATAATTGACTTCACACTTCTGGGTGCATTCTTTGTGCTACATCAAAGAACTACTACTAAACAGTCTCGATGGACTTAGTGATGCAGCAGTGGTGTAGAAGCATAACTGTGCAATCACAAAATTCATCATCTTCTAGAAATTATTTTCTTAGAGAAAATACAAAAAATTAGGCATCTATGGTCTTCTTGTTCAGAGAATACCAAGAACAATAGGAACAAGAAAGAACAAAGAATCCCAACTTCTTTTCTGATATAATTTTCAAGAAATTCTATAAAAACTAGTTTTATTGATAAAGAAGTAATGAAAATCTCATACAGGCCCTAACTAAAACAATGTATTTATAGGCATAATAATTCTACAACGCATAGAAAAGAATTGTTCTCATAATTGACTTGATTACCTAAAGATAAACTAAAAATAAATAATAAATCTAATAGAATGAGAAGCCTAAATAAAATAAATCACCGAACAAATGGGAAACCAAATTATTCAAAAGAAAAGAACTACCTTCATGTGTGCTGAGAAACATTTGTTCTCAAATTTACTAGACTTTCCACAATTTATTGGAAGCAATATTTCTTTCTTTTTTTCTTTGCAGTCCGATGCCAGAGTTGTTACCCTTCAATTGGTCATAAGAACAATATTAATTGTAGCGTAAGTCCCCGATCTT
The DNA here is from genome assembly GCA_030254885.1 of Vitis rotundifolia. NCBI lineage: Eukaryota > Viridiplantae > Streptophyta > Magnoliopsida > Vitales > Vitaceae > Vitis > Vitis rotundifolia. The sequence goes on from CM058154.1 coordinate 10,228,370, forward strand.
TATTTGTTGATTCTGTATAGCATTGGTCAAGGCATTGAATCAGTTCAATCCTTGTGGTAGAGCAAACATTGCCATCATCTTCTTTTGAGTGGTTTAATTATCTTCATAATTTTCCCCATAACAATATTGTTATGCTAAGAAAATCTGCAATATTGCAAGTCTATACTTTTTTGTATACAGGCTTCTACTTTTTATATAGAAGTTTCTATTTTTAAAAACAGAAAAAAGAAATTGTGTTGAAATGAAGCGTAAGTAAGAAATCTCATATTGTTATCTCTATTGTAGTTTTGATTGGCTTTTTTTTAGATGTTATTGTTAAGAAAATCTGCAGTGTGGAAACTGTCTGTTGTTTGAAATGAGTAGTGATTGGATGTGTGGAGAAATGAGTGAATGACATTTTTGCTTTAGTATTTGGTACAAGATTTCCATTGTGCCTCTTTGATGCTTTTCTTTGTTTAGACCTTTCAATTTCTCTTTTCTTGGGAAATTTTGTTTTTGGTTAATCTTTGTCCTGTGTTATTCCTGTATTTTACCAAAACCTTATTCCTCTATGCTTGAGGTTGATTGGAGTTATGTGTTGTATGCTTGCAGGTTTACACCCTGGAGTTCAAGACTGAATAGGTTTCTAATGTACTCTGGCCGATGGCTAAGAAGAAATAAAGGGGAGAGAGGGACAAAGAGGCGTGGGAAGGAGTTTAGTTGTGTTTGTACTTGAAACTTTACTATTTCGGACAATCCTCATACTTGAATTTCTTTGATCCTCATTTTGAACAAAAATGTTTTTGTGGTGCTTTTATTTGAGTTTTTATGTGGTGGAAAGGTTAAAGCCCTCGGAGCCTAGTAGGCAGAAAGCATCACAGTATAGAAGGCCCTCCACAAGGGGAGGAAATTCTCCATCCCAAACCCCAAGCCTCCCCTCCAATATGTTGTTCAACTTGACATCTGCACTTAAATTACTTTTCTTAGATTTCCATTGCTGGCCTTTGGCACATGCATATGTAGTATAAATGCATACTTCTGACAACTCTTTTACTACCATTTCAAGACCCAAAATGACTGCCCTGGTTCATCAACCCCAGCTTCTACAATATGCACCTTTCCTCAAATTTTTTATTATGCCATCAGATTACAATTTGGACCATTTGAGCATCTGAATCCATCTTGAAAAGGCAATATTAACTGCCTATGCCTCTCCTGGTACGCCTCTTCTTCAGATGGTCCAGATCCTTTTCTCCAGCACAAATTACTTGGGCCAAAGAGCCAATGATTTTGCTACCAGTGGGGGGAAAGAAGATTGTCCATCTCCCCCATGATTCACATTCATTTATTATCAACTCAAGCCTAAGATTCTGCCAATACGATTTCAAATATTTTAAACTAGAAAGTTTTAAGAGTTTCAACTCCAATTAAGCTTCAAAACTATTTTCAAATCACAGTTAACGTATTCAACCATGGGCAATGAACCTGAACCCTTTTTGGGATTTGTTGATGTTTTCCAAGATAAACTTAGTGCTTAATATTGAAATTTATGGATTGTTCAATTCCTTGCTTGGAGTCGGCAAACATTATTTAATCTGCAAAAGTCTAATGAATGATGGAAATTCCCTTTCCACAAAGTTGAGTTCCAATGCCCCATCCTAAGAGGATATTTTTATTCTTTTAAGTATGAAGTTATTTGGACAAGATATCATTTGAAATTTTATAAAATAACTTTTTGCTTTAAATCTAAGGGAGGTGAGCGAAAATAATAAAATTAAATAAAAGGAGAGGGGAGTGAAAATAATAAAAAAGGAGAAGAGAGGTATTTTGTTAAAATTTCAAACTAATGGTTACTAAATATCCCGACTTTAAGGGGGTGAATAAAAAGTATTAAGATAGTTTGGTGAAATAACTTCAAAGTTAATTTAAATCATGGAATTGATATATTTACTATTATTAATTTTTGCTAATATTTATTTTGACTTATCTTAGTAATAAATTTTATTTATGAGACATATATTATAAATATATAGGATAATTTAAAAGTATTTATTTATGAGACATATATCATAGATGTATAAGATAATTAAAAAATATTTACTATAAAATATAAGTTGTGAATGATAGATTCATGGTAGTGTAATGCTCTTATGACAGTATATGAGGTAAAAAAGATTTGCAATAAAAAATAAGTAAATTATTTTGATTTAATAGTTAAAAAGTTATTTTTGACATTAAGTTATGTTACTAAATGATTTTATCAAACACATTTAATTTATTTATCAACTTAAATTTAAATCATTAAATCATTAAATTGATTTATTGAATATCCTCTAACTCTTGAGTGGAAAAAGCGACAAGAAAAGCTCCAAAAGAGTGTTTGGTAAAACTTATTACTTATTACTTAATGAATTAAGTTAATTTTAAATTAACTTAAAATTTATTACTTAATTTTTATTTCAATTATTAAAGTTGTTTGATAAAATTAACTTAAAATTTATTATAAATTATCAAATTGACATATTTATCCTCCTAAATTATAATTAGAGTAAAGGAGGTTAAGTAATAATGGAAGTTGTAAAGTAGCAAAAAAAATCATAGAGGTAATTAGAACAAATGAAGATAAAAAGATAAAATGAAAATAGGGACTTAAGAATAAATTAATTACTTCTACTTATTACTTAAAGTTACCTTTGACTTTAAGTCATACTGTCAAGCTATTTTATTAAACATACTTAATTTACTTAATAATTTAAATTAAGCTATTAAGCCACTTTAAGTCATTAAATTGGTTTACCAAATACCTATTAACTCCTGATGGGATGAAATGACAAGGAAGCAAAGCTTGGGGAACACATGTACAAAAACTTAATATGAGCCAACAAAAAATAACACCCTTTTGATTTGCTTATCAGGGAAATTAGCCTACCTTTTTAAAGTCACTAAAAATTTTCTTACATGTCCAAATAATTTTATCAAAATAGTTTGTGAATTAAACAAATAGATATAAATACACTGTTGCTTCCTCTAATTCACATTTTAGCTACCACTGGAAGTTACCTATGTTTAATGAAACCTTGTAATATCGAAGTTACTCTAAAATTATGAATTTAACTTCAAAAATCTTATCTCAATTAAAGTTTTATTCTCAGATGATTTCCAAAATTCCCAGATATTAGAATGGGCCAAGAATTCCAGATTCTTGGCTTTAACAAAATGTTTTTAATTTCAAGCTTCATTTTAAAAAATATGATTCATTTACGGTTGAAGAAGCTAATTGTAAATGGGCATTTTTTTTTTCCTTCATCCAAGTAACCATGTGGTAAAAAAAATCTGCCAACATACCAGCTTAGGCAACAAAGAAAAAGGCGTTGATGAGAAATGATGGGAACTCGTGGATCATTGATAGCAGCATTCTGTTAATGCTTAGCATCAGTCCTTCATTCTCTACTGTCAATCTCTCTCTCTCTCTCTCTCTCTCTCTCTCTCTCTCTCTCATCCATCATCATCAAGTTGCCCCTGCTCACCAACTGGTCCAGCTGATCGAGGTGGGAATCCTCATCTTGTGTTTGAATCAATGTTATCAAAATCAGACTAGAGCAGTCAGACACTGCTAATTGAGTTCGTTTTCAGTCCGGGCTAAAGTTAAAAATTGACCTCTCATGGTTGGAACTTGGGACAGATAAATAGGATGAATTGGCTCCACCCAAAGACTCTTATATGATTGCGGTTGTTACAATGAATTGAGATTCAACAAATTACAACACCGGGTTGCTCTTCCTTTGTAATCTCCTACAACTACTAGGAACTGAACATACACCTCAAATTACAATTACTATGAACATCTGACTTCCTTTGCATTCTCTTTTTTATATAACACTTACATTCTGAGGCAACTGCCAATATTATCTCATCAAGGGTTTATGGTAGGAAAAGATAAACAAATCCTCACCAAGAAACGGTCAGCTGCAACAACAAATTGTCTGACCATTTTGTTGAATAATTGTCGGGTCTCTTCCATCCAAGAAAGCACGTCCAGTGCCTCTGAAACATGAGAAATACTGAAATCATTCCACCACTCTTGACAATATAGTCATTAATTAAACAATGAAATGAGTAAATTCATTACCAAGAAGCAACCAGAATTGCAAGTAACTCAAGTTTGTCATAAATTTGGAGAACATGATCATACCCATGAAATCTGAAAATCCAGAAGAAACAAGATTTACTTGGCAGAATCTTAACAACAAAATTGTTTCTTGGACAACTTGCTAGAGTTGTGTGCACGTTTTACTAAGTTTTACCAGATTCAGGATTCGGTTTGGGGGAGAGGCCATATAATGCATATTTGCCATAGACTAGCAGCCGCACTCGCAGTGGAGCACTCAACTTGCTACATAAAGACCTCAGTAGCCCACTGCAAGAGAATAACAACGGGGGTAAAAGTGGTGAAACAATTTCTTCAGTCAGCATCTATTTGAGAAAAGAACTCCTTTTTCCTTCCTTACTCTGCACGCAATATTGTAACAAAGTCAGGTGGCAGAGATTCCATGAATGACGATATGTCCTCCATCTTGAGGAACTTCAATTCCTGCTTTAGTTTTTTCTTCTCTTCATTTGACATTCCCTTCCCAAGAGCTGATTTACTGCAGAACACATAATTTGTTAATATTTCTAAAGCACTATAGCAACCATTGAAAAAAAAAAAAAACATGTCTCAATTGCAAGTATATATTGTTTCGCCTCAAGATAATCTTGAGGAAATGAAGGAAAGGTATACCAATTAAAGATAGGACCTTCTCCCTTAAAACACTATCCTAGAGCTTGATTTGAGGGCTTTTGACAAATGTAGGGTTTGTTTGGAGCCATGCAGTTGTTTGTCAAGTTAAATGAGAATAAGACTACATCTCTAAGAGATGAGTCAACATTCCAAAACCAAGGCCATATCCAAGCATCTAGGTTTCAGTATATTCTAAAACATGATATAATCCTAAGCTGACCGCACCCATGTCAAATTCAAGACCAAATTCAGATTCCATTCCATCCTATTCACACCTGACACACCTTATAATCACCTCAGGGGCTGAAAATAGGATGAGCTAGAGGGACAATAGAACAAGAAGGAAGATCAACTGAAAGTTCAAAAGAGAAATCAAAATAGCAAATATCATATTCACAACATATTAACCAAATTCATTTTCTCAAAACAGATATCATAAATCTTTCAAATATAAGCAAATATAACCTTTTCTTTTTTCTTAGTCATGGCTTGATTCCTTTACTTTTTTCCTTGTGTCAAATAAAATATGGTTAAAATATACCAACCAGTCTGAAAGATCTAAAGTTCAACAGTATTAAAAAGCCTCTAACTTAACCCTCTAGGGGTTGGGGTACAATGCCTTAGAACCCCCAACAAGGGATGTGAAGGTTGGAACCAAACTCTTGTAGGTTGGGTCAGGTGCATAGGATCTCAAATCATATGAAATCAGATGAAATATATATGCAAATATTCCCAAACTACCAATTCCAATAATCAAAATGTAAACTGAATTTCACAAAGGAATTGCTAGATCTACATTTTCATGTTCATTATACAAAAACTTAATTCACATGATACTTTCAAATGATTCTTATAGAATGACAGGTCATAGCATTGTCATTTACCTTGGGTATTTTGATGACAAATCAGCCCCAGATGCCATTAAGCAAACTGTCTTCTATTGTCAAACAAATAAATGGGTATAGTTGAAATATGTTGCCCTATATTCCCAATACTAGGTTTTACTTGAGTTAATCTAATTTTGTTTGGGTTGGGCCTTAACCAGGAGTGTGGTCTTATATCCACTGTTGGTCGGTTTGCTAAAAGTATTAAACGGTTGTCTAGTATTCGAGCATAGTTCCATTCCATTCTTTGATAATCCCAAGTTTATAGAGCATCAAAAAGATCCTGATTAAATTCATAGTCACTGATTACAATCTTCAGTCTTAGGGCCTTTTCCTTTTGTATCAAAAGATCAGTTTTGTTTCTCTTCAATCTTCTTTGTATTTACACTTCAGAAATTCAGATGGGTATTTGATATTTACACCATTGAGAAACAATGAGGTTATTTCAGTTAAAATCAATGATAAAAATTACATATAATGGTCCTCTCACTTCATTTAATGAAAGCCATTAGGCAATATCTTCATGGAATAACCATAGAATCAGCTGCATGTAGTAGATCCATAACCACTTGAACCAAGAATGACTCTAAAGTGGTTGCTTGAATTCTATCTAATACAACACAAGTCATTCTCTACAAACTTTCACTAGACTCCACTCTTTCTAATGCCACACCTAATAAGATCATATCAACTATCCTGATGTAGAATAACCATAGAGTTGTAAGGAAGGGAACAGGGAATTAAGATCGTGGCAGTGGGAACAAAAATTATAAAAAAACAAAAGGTAAAAAAAAGAAAAAGAAAAAAGAAAAAGAAATATAGGTAAATCCTATGATATACAGATATGTCAACTTCAACAAAAATACTCGTGTCAACATAATACCACATGGGTACACGTGTGAGATCAGTGTTTGATATGCTTATATTGCATTGAATACAATCTTGCTAATGATTTGCTCTACCTCTTTCTTTAATTTTTTAATTTATGTTTACATTGCGTACATGTAGTTATTTTTCTCTCTCTCCTTTTTATTTTTTATTTTAAATTATAACAGATAATAGTATAAAATAAAGTGTAATAAAAAATAAAGAATTTTTAAATTAATTTCCAACTCGTTGGTTTTCTTTCTTATTTTTTTTAAAAAATCATAATAGATCGATTTTAAAGATAAATATAATAATTAATATAATATAAAATTTATAGATAAATATAATAATTAAACCTGTGTATTTTTGTGTGCTTTTTGCTAAGCACTATTAATTTATTTGTTTCATTTGCCTCTTAAAAAAGATAAATATAATAATTAATAACATAAAAAATCTAAAGGTTAATTATAATAATGGATATAAAAATTCAAAATTTTTCGATAATAAAAAAATTGAATATGAATTATATTTTATCAACATCTAATATATTATAAGAATTTTATTACAAAATCATTATAAATTTTTAAAACTTTAAACTAATCAAAGTTTACTAATAATGTGATATAATATTTTCTTAAAAGTTTTTTCTCAACATTCCGTTAAAGTAGGTTCTTTAAGTACAATTAGCAGTAATATCAAAGTAAAATAACAGTTAGCATCTTATTAAAGTAGAAAAGACATAATAAATATTTTTTAACCATAATTAACCATATAGTATTATAAATAACTTATACTCACATTACTATGCTTATGTTTAGTGTTAATTTATTTTTTATTAATGTTGTATCCAAGTACCCACACCCATAGTTGAGATCCTTTTCAACCAAATCCCTATGTTCTAAAATTTTAGGATGCAAAAGATCCAACACCTAGACATGTACCCACACCTACACTCATATCCAAATGTAATGTAGGGAAAATCTTATAATGAACCTTACTATGAGAAATTTAAAATATGCACAGAAAAACAGAAACAAAAAAGTAAACATGATTCATCATTTTATTCATTTTTCTCTAGGTTATATTACATAGCCTCATTTATAAGCTTTAGATAACCTAAAAGACTCAACAGACAAAAGAAACCTAACCTACATAGTAACTTTGTAGAAAAACCTAAAAGACTAGACAGACTATAGGAAAAGAAACCTAACCTATATAGTAACTTTGTAGAAGTTCCGTACCATTTGAACCTCTTAAGTAACTGAATTAAAAGGAAACTAGAAACTTCGAGCAAATAGAGAAAGCTTTAGCAAATAGATGCTTTTAGAAAACAGAAACTTAAAAAACAAATCATATTAGAGAAAGACATCCTTTTAAAAAATCAGAAACTTAAAAGTATAAGATCTTATTGCAATAAGAAATTTCTAAGAAAGAAGACCAGAATTCTAAATAACCAAATAATCAACTACCATAAACTTGAACTCCAAATGATCTGAATAAGAAGAATTACAAAAATGCCTTTCATTCCTTTTCATGAATGACTCCTATCACCAACTTTTCCTGTATAGTATGTAGCCTAAATCAAATTCACTTTCTACACTCAAAATTTTCTCTTGGCTGCCCAAAATGCCAACTATAAGAACAATCAATGCGTTGGCAACACTCTTTGATAGCCACTCCCCATCAGTAGAAGGTGTTGCATGAACTCTTAGCATAATTTCCTTTCCTTTCCTTTCCTTTCCTTTCCTTAAAACCACCTAATTGATTGCCCTGTTTGCCACAACATTGCAGTATTACTACAATTTTCCATTGTCATCCGTTAGAGCAAAATACTTTCGATTGCCATGGAGTTAAGATCTTTTGGAAGCTCTAAGGACTCTCTAAACTTCTTAAGAATTGGAACATATGCCTCAATAAGAGATACTACTCATCAGGGAAACTTTCCTGCATAAAAATATGTCCATATGAAAATCAAGACTTTAACTCGGTTAGAATATGGATGATTTAAAAAAAAAAAATCATATGCTCCCTACCAACCATAACAACGTTTTTCTTTGGGAAATCAAGCACTGACTTTCTTTTGGCTCTTAAAGCTCTTAAATGATAAGGAATTCAAGTATAAACTAGGGGTCATATTTCTCTACATTGGTAATTGAAACCTGTGTCATGACACACATACATGTGCTTGGTGCATTTGTTAATCTGAAAATCATGACCAAACGACTCATATAATACATAAAGATTTAATCTTTCTTTAATATTCTTCAATAAACAACTCATCAACTCATCTTTTAAGGTCTACATGCTCCATGCAATGTGTATGGTACATCAGTAAATTAGGGAAAGAAGAATCTAAAGCTAGATTAATTGCATTTGGTAGGTTTGCATAATTGACCATTCATACCATAGTTTATAATTGGGAGTCAAGTTGCTAGAATCAACCAGCAGCTGTTGCACTTCTTTTGCCACTTTCACAATCTGTTTTGGGATGGGTTTTACTACATCTTGAGGTATAGATGCATCATAGGCAAACCCTTTCCTCCTTGCCCTCAACTTCAAATTGCTATTTGATGAAAGTATATGATGGTTCTTTTGTTTCAAAGGATGATTTTTCTGCTAGTTCTTTGATGGTAGAATTTCTTTCATTAAACAAAGAATCTTCATTTGCCAAATGCACAAGAGTACAAATGTTCTCATAGCCATCAGGTTAGACTTTTTGATATAAAAGACAAGGTCTTCTTAGTAAAATATGGGCAACTATCATTGGCCAACAGCAAACCATATCAACTGCTTAAAATTATTATTTATAAGAAATGTTAATAAACAACAAAAACTCCAAAAGTTAATTCCAGATCACCTGACTTTCACAACAGAATTGGCTTGACAAATTTCTAGGGAGAATGTGATTCTTCAAGATCAATCTAAATCCCTTATCCCAACACCTAATTAAATGCCTTCTTTAAGTTCTATAATCCCCATATGATATTAATAGAATATTTCTTAAAGAAGAAAAAAAAATATTAACACCTTCATGTTTCTCATAAAAATTATTATCAAAAAAGGGAAAAAATTATCTATAAAGAAAATTTTAAAAATAAGCCAAAAACAAGATATTGATCATAACTAAATCTAGCTATTTGACATGAAAACATTTTGACAATATAACACTTACATAACATAAGTTCACTTAGTACTCCTTTAGTTTTATCATTATTATTTTTTCTGTTAATCAATCTTTACTGAGATGTATATCTAAGTAAGGTGGACAGATGGTCTACATTTCTTCCCAAGATGGTAAGTGATATTAATTCACAGGTTTATATAAACTCACCTATCAATAGTTCTTCCAGTGAATATAAGGGGAAAGTATCTAGAATACTTCCCAACACCAAATTGATCGCCTAGATACTGTATTTTGTTTGAGTCAAGAAGAATCAGAGCCTTCCAGAGCTGACAATAGTCCAGTCTGAATGTTTCATCTAATTGTTTATAGATCCCATGATCAAGAAGAACTGCATTATTTTCCATGAAATGAAAATTTGATAAGGAAGATGGAGTGGAAAAAGTTAATAAAAAATGTAGATACAAAATAAATAAGATTTAAATATTTGATTCGCATAAAATTATCAATCATTAACATACCTAAAGAAAAGCCGCTCTGACCTTCTGCTTCTGGAGAAACTAAGATATTACCAGGATGTGGATCTCCATGCAGAAAACCGTGGATGAATATCATTTCAGCAAACACTTCCACCAATGCTTTTGCAACCTGCAGCACAAAAGCAATGTAAGCCAACCAACAAATGATATTTATTTTATTGCATCTAGATAAAGAAAGGAAGAGCTTTAAACATCATATGCCACCCAATAATTTAGGGACATCTCATATAATTTAACAGATCAAGGTTCCATTTGGATCTAGAAAACTATGATGAAAAAGGAGAACAAAGAAACAAAACAAAACAAAAGGAATCTCAATTTCTCTTTTTGGTTGAGATGGAAAATACAAAGGAAAATGAAATATAATAATGAAAATTATTTCAAAATTTGAATGATTTCAAATTACTAATTCTCTGCTTAAAAGAAACTGAATTGGGTGAAAGAGTAGAAAGAAAATTTATTTGAAATCAAACTTGTTTAGATTTTCCTTCCATTTTTTCCCTATCTTAATCTTTCCTAAGTCTGGTATCCAAAATTTGCCGGAAAGACAAAGAAAACAGAAAATGAACAATAGATGAGTGTAAAATGGTGCATTTTGATAAAATTTTGTATTAATAGGTAAGTGTAATGCTACATTTTAAGATAAGGGATTCTTTGGCTTTGAGATTATTTAAAAGCAAAATGAAAAAAAAAGGGAAATTTTCCTTTGTGGACCAGAGAGATGTTCTTTGCAAAAGGCATAACTACTTCAAAAGGACAAGATATTTCCCTGCAGCTCTCCCACATAAGTAGAGAAAAGGAATGAATTTTTCTCCCTTCTCTCTTTTTTTTTCCTTTCTTTCTTCATTTTAGATAACCAAGCAGAGTTCACCCTGACCTATCTTATGTGTATTGTTATATATATATAGATAGATATCTTCAAATTGAAGAATATGGAATATTCAGATATACAATAAAGTTACAAAGAAAAATTTCTTTTCAATTTGAAGTCCAACCTTTCTTGGATTTATTCCACTTTTCTTCATAAATTCCAGGTCATCAACCTGAAAGCTAAACGAATTTCCTGTTAATAGTAAATAAACAGTTAAAAGTCTAGAGAATATAATAACCAAAATGGCCTAAGATAGATATCTAAGCTAATACAAAAACATATGCACGTATATGACAGAAGTTGGATGAAATTGGTCTAATCTTTTTGAAATTTAAATCATAGGACTTTTCAATTGATTTATCTAATCATTGTCAAATATTCTGTCTGCAAAACTTAACTAGTTTCTAAAGTGAATAGAAGGGAATTTTTTGCTACAGTGATGGGATGGCAAAGACCCCAAAAGCTCTAAATAGGAAGTTAGGTTGAGAATTTCAATTTTCTAGTCCTAATGATTAAGCCAGGGAAATGTTAAAGGGGGTAAATAAAAAGCATGGATGAAATTTCAAATGTATATACATATGTGTAATGAATAACTTTTAATAACATAGAATCTTAACTATTTTTAAAATTATATTAATAGGTGTTTGTACTAGCAGCCACTTTCCTTTTTCAAAATGTTAAAGGGTTAAGGACTATTTTTACATCTATGATTCTATAGTACAATAATCCTCTATGTTTGCTAGTGTGTCAGACATGTCTTTAGATGTATTAGTGCCCAAGCTCTTTGATGAAAGAATAGTGAAAGTTTATGTTAGTATTGAAGTTGCCTGGTGTTCTTTTGTTTCAATGATATTAGCATAGAGCAAGTTGTATTAGTGCTGGTGCCTTTTTGTTTCTGTGATAAGCATAGTGCTCCTTGTTTTCTTGTTTCAATAGTTAATAATTATGGCAATCACTGGACTTATATATGTATATATATATATATAGAGCGAGAGAGAGAGAGAGAGAGAGAGAGAGAGAGAGAGAGAGAGAGAGAGAGAGAGAGAGAGAGAGAGAGAATCCTAACTCTAGTAGGAAATTAATAATGTTAACTCTAACAAAACTTTATTACTAAATAATAATAATAACCCTAAAATAAATAATCATGATAATAAATAAAAAAGAAATATTATTACTTCCTGTTTCTATCACTTCCTTTATTTACACCTAACATTAGTACATAACATAATATCTTTATCTCCATCACTCAGATTCTGGTGGCCGCTGTTTTTGTTCACCACCTATATTCTGCAACTGCACTTCTCTACATTATTCTGAAAAGATCCAGGAACCTGACCTTCAGTGGACAGTCCCCACACTGCACACTATATGATATTGGAAAGAAATGAAGTCTGAAAATAATCTTCTATCAAGAAAGAACTATTTTTTAAGTTAAAACAAATTAAAATATATCCACTTTCTTTAATTCGAAATCTTTTTCCACTAAGAAGGGATTATTTTTAAAATCCAAAATAGCTATTTTTAAATTGTCTTTCTTTGTAAAGAAAAGGATTAAATTCAAAAGCAACTGAATTGAACTTCTAAGAATCCTTGTGTTAATAGAAAGGATCACTTTACTCCTTCGATTGCTATAAGGCTAGTCGTCTTTGCCATAGATTCTCAAAAATAACAAATTTTGAATTTAAAATCTATTTTTCATCAGGGGATTATTTTTAAAATTCAAAATAATTAATTTTGAATCTCTACTCTATATTACGAAAAGCAGAAGCAACTAAATTCAACTTTTAAGAATCCTTTTATCAAGAGAAAAAATCATTTTATTCTTTCAATTTATATAGGGTGCTCTTTTTACTGTACAACTAGGGGTCCACTTCCACTTCAAAATTCAGTTCCGATTTTCAATAGGGCATAATCATGTGGTAGGTGAGCAGCCCTAGAAATTAAACCTGGGTGTAGCTATAATTTCAGACAAACAAATGTTCTCCTTCTCCCCCACTCCCCAACCAAAACTTATATATGGTTCACCGTCAGAATCAGATTGTAACTAAGAGATAAGGTACTATCTTGAATGGGTAAAAGAGCTTATATTTATGCTGCATATAACTAAAAATATGTTAAGCAATAGTTACATTTGAGCCTAGTACACCATCCTTCCTCTACCTTCTTGTACTTTCCCATCACTATCCTCCTCCATGAGCCATCTCTTTCTACCACAAATCTCCCCGGCTGTTTTCCTACACTGTTTTCTCATATTCAAATTACAATACCTAATCCGATCTACTTTTTGGTGAGTGCAACAGCCCCACTTCAATTGATGCATCTCTCCTTCAAACAACCCCATAAATAATTTCTACATAGCTTTAGTAGTCTTTCTCTTAACAGGTTGGGATGATAAAGGTTGGTAAACTGAATTTGTAAGGTTGGTAAGCTGCTTTTGGTAAGTCTAGCTCTTCCTACTTTTAAAAGGTAATCCCTCTTCCAGTTTACCAAGCTTCTGTGACACCTTCCCACCAAGTTCCAAACTATCTTAACTTTATGGGAAGCCCAAAAAGGAAGACTCATAATTAGAAGGTGACATTCCGATCTTATCTAAAATGGAGAAGAGTCCTTGTTAGATGCAATAACATGTACATTTCTCTTTGTAAAGCATGTATTTGGCATTACAAAATTACATAACATATGCAGCATAACCTAATATTACATTTCCCACTATAATCTTTTGTCCATATGCACAACATCCATAGCATCCATGTGCTCTCTCATACCCCATACCATCATTTCCTGTAGGAACAATTAAGTTTCCTCTTAACAACAATAAACTGAGTGCCAAGATTGAGTTACATCCACCACAACGCTAACACCATATGTTGCCCTCCAAACCCTCCAATATCCAGTGAGCCCTGAGGAATCCTACATCAGAAAGTGGCCCAGATAATTTGGCAAGAACAGTGGACAAATAAGAATGGAAGAACCACAATCAAGAATAGTAGGGATGCTAGAATCCTATAATTTATTGAAGTGAAAACATTCAAACATTATTTGTTAAATCAGGGAATTTTATAAAGAAAATGCTAGTTTCTTCTACTCACATAAATGTAGTGTCAAGAGACATAAATACAATGAACAGGGAAATGAAAGAAGTATCAAATAATGAAAGTCAAATCTACCATGCACCATATTAAGCAGGTTAGGTTACCCATACCTTGTGTCCTGTACAAAATTGCATTGTTAAAACCTGTCTGGTTGTCAATTCCTGGACACATATACATGGAAGTCATCTAGTCAGAAATAACATAATACACATGCATTCAAACTCAGTAATGAATGTAGTATCAAAGAATCACTAATAAAACTAAGAGCAGAATGGCATACATAAAGTCTCATACCCAAAAAACATGAGGAACCCTAACTATTTTGTTGTTCTTGAAGTTGTGGGCTGTTCTCTCTGAGTTTCTTGCCTCTTGAATGAAATCTGTTGAGCCACCATAAAACCATTTCTGCATCAATAAATTTAGATCTCTACTTTAAAGCAAAACGCAGATTAATCTATAAATAATTTTAGATCTTGACTTTAAAAATGGAATAAAAACAGATGTTTATTAAAATGAATCTCTTCTAAAGAAATGCTTAGGTCATCCTTCCATCTTTTCTCAGTGGAGAATAAAAAAGCTGACTTGTTATAAAAAGAGTGATAATTTAGAATACCAAGTGCAGGCTAATAAGACATTAGCTTATAATTACATTTTGTTTATATTCAACAACATTTTTATTCTAAAGAACATTAGAAGGAAAAACCATCAACCTCCATTTAGTGGATGTGATCAGGGATGGCCATCGGCTGAACTAACTTTTTTTTGGACATATTTATAAATATAATGAATCCTCTTCAGCTGAATTAGTTAGATTATATGAATGATAAATTAAAAATGCAGGTTAAAATCCAAATGTTTCTCATTATTTAACAGAAATTCTTTAACATTCATATGTAGAGATCAAAAACCAAACCACCCCAATGTCAGGACAAAATACAAACTTGAGTGCTAATTTCAGTATTGTTTATTGAATTCAAATGGTGTTGCAAAAACTTTGATAATCTTGTCAGGAAAAGGTTTGATAAAAGAATAGATCTGGCCTAACAGTATTGATAATTGCAATCAGATCCAACAGAGCTCATCATTTTAGTGAAAAATCAGATCTTAAAAGCCTCAAACTAAAAGATGTGGCAAATACAGGTTCAAATTTCAATATTCTTAGAGACACACATACATGCATATGAGCTTGCTGTCGCGTTCTGCTCAAACAAGGTCCTCACTTGTATAAGATTCTAGAAACTACTTAGGACATTTTCTGGGGCTCATTAGAGACAATCAGAATATTCAAGGAGGCAAGAGTGAGTTAATCTATCCATTGGGCAGAAATCTTTAGAATTATGTGAAAGGCTCAGAGGTACCATGGACTTGTGTGGACCTCTCCAAAGTTTTGTAGAGACTAAGAGTACCTAGAATACTTCAAAACATTTGTAGATACTATACTTCTTGTAGGTGTTGTAGAAAGGTTCTAGATAGTTTCAAGAAACCTTGGGAATTATAGAAATTTCCTAGGGAGCATATTAATAGGTGATGATCTCATTTGGTGAGTGGAACATAGAGTGCACCCAGAGTTGAGAGTTCTAAAGCATTATACCTTAGCAGAGGTTTGTAAACATTCTTTATGAATAAACTTCCATTATTTCAAGATCCCCTGGGTGTTCTCTTCCTTTGCTTAGTGTGTTGCTCACATATTGCCTAGACATAGTCTAGTATGGGTTGAGGAAATGTTGCTTAGCAACATTAGCAACATTAGTCTAAGGCATCAGTGAGAAGCATCTGCTTCTTTTTCTTCAAGTAGGGCTAGGGACACTTAATATTAATTTACATAAAGTACTTGATTTTAAATGTCATGTCAACGATTTATACATATTACATTATAATGGGTTTCCTTTGATACCAAAATGAAGATCAATGTAGTTTCGTAACACTATTGAATGAAGGAATCTTGCATTGATGGAGACAATAATATATATATATATATATATATATATATATATATTAAAGTTGTTTTATTGAAAAAATTAATATATGAATGATATAATTCGTGACATTGGACAATCATACGTAGAATTTGAAAATACTTTTAATACTAAAATGATGATATATCTACTTTACAAATATATGTATAATTATTTTTCTATTTAAAAATATTTATTATTTTATTTACAAATTTATATAATTTTTGTATTTAACTTATGATTATTGTATTTTCAATAGTAAATTAAATTGACTTTGAAAATAAGATAATTAAAATTAATTCATTTACTAAAATTTTATTTTAACATTTTTTTTTTAAATGGACACAAAATTTATGTGCCAATATACTATATATAACATGTAGGGTAGAAAACCATTTTTTTTTTTTTAATAAGAACATGTAGGGTAGAAAACTTAATAAAGGTTAGTTGCCTAAGTGGATGGAAGTTGGCATTTCATCTGGAAGTACCAGGCTTGAGTCTTAGGCATGCCACTTTTCCAAAAAAATTTAAGAACCCTTTGAACATGTGCTTTGACGAAATTGAAAAATCCTGATAAATTGAGGAAAGCCAGAAAAAAAAAATCAATAAATGGGGAAAAAATCCAGAAATTTCAGCCAAGAGACCTGAAATATTTTCTATCAGGATCCACCGAAACCTGAAATATTGACGATATTTCGCTGGGTTTTGGCAACATTTTCATCACTACTTCTGCTAGATGTTCCCTGGGTGCACCTTTTAAAACCCTGCATCTACCACTCTATTTTTTAATTATATGGATCATTTTATCAGGATATTCAGGGAACTGCTTCTGTAATGGCAACCTTTTCACTAATACCAACTGCTATGACAAACTTGATTTAAACAATGCCTCCTGCTATGTCAAAGTTTCCATACCATTCATTTTATTAATAAAATGAATTAATTTGTTAGAACATGTACAGATCAGGGCTACAAAAGAAGGAAAAAAGAATTCCAAAAGAAAAAAAGAAAAAAAAGGTTAAATAGACTCCCAGCAGAGCAAGAAAAATTAATTATGAAAGAAGAAAGGTAAAACTTCTCATAATTAATTGCAAAACTAACCAAGTTCCAAAGCAATAGCCGCAGCAAATTCTGATACTGCCCACTCAAATCTGTATGCAGGAAAAAACTGTAGAACAAAGAGAAATAAAAATTCTTAAAGCAAATGAAAGGTGTTTGGCAGCAAAGATACAAATAACTTGGCAAAATATGAAAAAAAAATCACCAAAAAATGAAAAAAAATTCAATGCAGAAAATGCATAAAAGCACTTGCCCATCTCAAAAACCACTGAAACCAAATATTTCTCCAAGAGAGAGAGGTGTTGTGGAGGCGTGTAATTAGGCTTAAATATGGCGAAGAGGAGGGGGGGTGGCGCACCCGGGATACAATTGGGAGAAACAGTGTTGGGCTTTGGAAAGCAATAAGAAAGAAGTGGCGGCTTGTGGATGGCAGGTTAGCTTACCAAGTGGGTAATGGGAAAATAGTGAGATTTTGGAAGGATAAGTGGTGTGAAAATGGGCCTCTTTGTGAGTCCTTCCCCTCTCTCTTCTCAATCTCCTTGACCAAGAATGCTTGGGTTTCGGAGGTTTGGAACCCCGTTAGTGATGGGGATGGCTGGACCCCTCTTTTCACAAGGGCGTTTAATGATTGGGAGATTGATTTGGTGGAGTGTTTGTTGTAGAAGATCCATGCAATACGGGTTCAAAGGGATGAGGAAGATAAAGTGATCTGGACAACTTCAAAAAATGGTGCTTTCTCGATTAAGTCTCTCTATTCCATTTTGAAGCGGGGGGGTTCTTCTATGTTCCCTAGCAAAAGTATTTGAAGGGTAAGAGTACCTCCTAAGGTAGCTTTCTTTGCTTGGGAGGCTTCCTGGGGTAAAATCTTAACTTTGGAGCAACTTCAAAGGAGAGGGTACTCTTTGGCAAACAGGTGCTTCCTTTGCCTATCTGAAGCAGAAACGGTGGATCACCTCCTTCTTCATTGTGTTAAGACGCGGGCTTTGTGGAACCTCCTTTTTTCCCTCTTCGGTGTGTCGTGGACTCTTTCGTGTTCAGTAAAGGAGACCCTTATTGGTTGGAATGGAGTGTTTGTGGGGAAAAGGCGCAAGAGGGCTTGGCAAATGGCTCCCTTATGTATTTTTTGGTCAGTCTGGAAGGAGAGGAATAGTCTAACTTCTGGTAATGAGGAGCTCTCGCTTCAAATGTTGAAATATTCTTTTGTAAGTAGTCTTTGGTATTGGGTAAGGGCTTCCTTAGGAGCGAATCCTTCTTTTATTGTAAGTTTTTTAGATTGGTTAGGCTCCTAGTTAGGAAAAGTGGTGTGTATACTCCCTGTATATGTGGAGGGCACCAGTTTTTTGCTGTTACCTCTTTTTGATTAATATACTTACTTTTACTCATAAAAAAAAAAAAAAAAAAATTGCTCCAAAAGAAGAAAAAAAATACCCCAATTGCCTAACTAGGTACAATTTTTTCTTTCAAAAAAATTCGTAATTATCCAATTTTAAAGAAAAACAATACCCCATTTCACACTGTATAAGCACTTAACCTGCCACATGGCAAGCTTAGTTTATAGATCAATGTCCATTGACCAATTTAAGAGATCAAAACTATAGAAATAGTAATAAGAGATGGCATATCTAAAAGTTTGAGATGCAGATATATGCATAATCTGAATTGTGATGTTATATAAGAGGTTTAAGGAGTTGAGGTAATGGGGATGAGTCTCCAAAATCGGCAATGAAAATGTTGATATCAACAAAAATACTGTAGTTTGACTGTACAAAAATATCAATGAAAATATGGATATTGGTAAAAATGATAGAAACCATGGAAATTGGCTCTAAAAAATGGAAATTTTGGATGAAAATATGAGAAATGTTAAGACAATAAATAATGTACTAATTACACTAGTTCTTTTAATAAAATATGTATAATAAACTTAATGCAATGGTCATTAATATAATGTGTGCTCATAAAAAATATGACTTTAAAAGTGAATACCAAATATTAACACAAAGATAAACATTATATTTCAATATATATGTGTTTATCTATCAAAAAAAAAAAATAAACATTATATTTCATTGAATTTCAATATTTGAAAATATGTAACATTTAGTACCAAAATAAAGACCTATACGGTTATAATAAAAGGTTAAAATCAATATACAGTTATTCTCACATATTCCAACATGTGAAAGTATGATTGCTCTATCTCAAAGCCATACAACTTTTAAAATAGTAAACAATTATGGAAGTTCCATTTACCAACCCATAGAATCTAATTGTAGAAATACATAATTTAATCTACCTAACCCATTTTATCCAAATTGTTAATCAGCATGATCATATCAAAACCACACTAGAGAAGAGAACTATTGTTTCTTTTTATTAATAACTCTTTAAAAACATGACAAAAAAAAGGAAGACAGAGAATTCAACATCCAACAAAATTCATGGAAAGATCATCAAATTTATTCTAAGTACAAAAAATCATAAGTATGTGAGGGATTTAACTCATACCCATGCAACAGATTTTGAGAGGAAAGACATGGTTGCAGTGTCTAACTTCATTTGATACTCTAACCCCGGGTACTGTACCTGTTCTCCATACAAAGGAAAGATAGGTTATTATTTTGTTTTAGATGGCGAATCAAGTATAAACTATTGGATAGAACCCTTAAAGCATGACATGATGTAAAAATAAATGAAATTCATTCATATTTTTATTATGACTTTGGTTCTCCTTTCTCTATCCTGTTTGCACATTATATATGTTAAGCATTCAGGCCCCACATCTCTTGCATTGTATATGACTTTGGTCCATTAGGAGTTATATGGAATAATGAAGTCATGAGTTTCTTGCAAGTAGATGATTTGTTCACAATTGGTTTATAGGCTTAGGTAATTCATTTGAGGTTGTAGTGCACTACCTCTTAATTGGAGGGTGTCTAGTCTTGGTTATCGACATAGGGTTCCCATGGTAAGTGCCCTAGCATGAATGGTTACACATTAGACAGGACCTACGTTGAACCATGAGAGGATGTTAAGTTTGTGCTAAAATCACCAAGAGACTTTGACCTATGAGTGAGACCCTTAAGTGGTTTTATATTCCCCACATATTGGGTCATTGTTGAAAGAGACTGGTGACAATAGGTATTTTCAATAAAGACACCATGATATCTCATGGGATTGAGATAGTATGTATTTTTGGGTGATTATAAGGACATGTAATCAAGAAAACTGTGACCGTAGTAATTACTAAAGTAGAATTTGACATATGCATTTTGTGAGCTAGAGTATGTCCAATAATCGCATAATAAGAGGATTTGTAACTTGAGGATTGAAAATGTAATCTTGAGAGGTTTATAACATATACCTTATTAGATTACAAATACTAGTTCATAGGGAGTTTGCATGCAGCAGATAGTAGGTCACAGACCCGAGTTGTATCTTGTTGTAATTTCATAGAATACTGTAGTATAGTTGACTCTTTGTAGTAAGATGTTAAGTTAACTTCAGAATTGAATTCTAAGGAGCCAATATTTTCCTATGAGGAACAATGGTCCCCCTTCGAGCTTTTGATTCATGGTGACATAGTTTTGAGGGTATATTTGGGTTTCTAATTCATATATATGCATAACGGCATTTTGGTTAAAACGCAAGGTCGCACCCGATCATATGAATGGTTTTTCTAGACTATGATAATTAATTAATTGGAACTCAATAAGGATAATAAACTAATTAGGACCCAAGTGAGTTGGATTAAAAGATTTAAGCCAAGTTGGGCTCAAGTCACTAAAGCCTACAAAGAAGTCTCTTTTAGGGGTTTAAGGCTTCAATTTTATGCTCTTCACTTTGAGATTCCAAAGAGAAACCCTAACCCTCCTTTCTAGAGAGAAGACCACCTTTCTCTAGTGCCTAGGTCTATGAGAGAGAGTGATCGGACGGAAGGTTGTTTGGTTTGCGAGAGGCTTGCAATCCACTCTACATGACTTCATCGGATTGGAATAGATTTAGAAACATCCGAATCATAGGTATGATCTTTATTCTCTCTAGATTTATATTATTTATGATTTTATTGTCATGCTTTTTTTGTTGCGATTAGATGTAAAGAGCCTTAGGACTAGTAGCATGCACCTTAAGCGATTTAGGACTAGGAATAGAGAGATCCAAAGATTCCCAACACATACTTGTCTTAACTAACGTTAGAGGACAATCATCTATAAACAACTTACAGAGGTTGTCTTTAATATTAATGGTGATATTGCATCAAGTATAGTTTTCTTCTAGCATCATTAGAGGATTCTAAAAGAGGATTGATTAAGAGTTTTTTAGAGGCTCCATACTAATTGAGTTATTAATCATAATACTAAAACTAATCATTTTAGCTTTATGTCACAAGCTGATTCAAATGAGCCTCCCCATGGGCTTATATAGAGCCAGGAAGCTTCTGGAGACTCCTAGAGTGGGAAGAGTGTGGAAGGTTCTAGAAAAGCCTGGAGGAATCCACACAATTCTACACTATGGTGGAATGCACGAGAAGAGTCCGGGGCTTTCTAGAGAATTCTAGAGGTCTCTTGTACATACACTTGTACATAGAATAGTGTAGAGTGTTCTAGAATGTTCTTGATTTGTAAGGAACCCTCCAAGGTTCTAGAGAGTTCTATTGGTGCCTATAAATAAGTGAGGGCCTCATTTGGCCAAGGCACCACCTAAAACCACTCAAATCACTTCCTAACCAAGCAAGTGAGCTTCCAAGCACTTGTAAAAGTTTCCTTGAGTTAGTGAAAGCTTCCATTCTTTAAAGAGTTGCCTACTAAGCTTCTTAAGCTTATGAGTCGCGAGTGTCTTAGCCGAGCAAGCTAAGCTTTGGGGAGCAAGGCTGACTTAGCAAGATCAAGCGTCTTGACTTGCCTAAGTGCCGCACGAGCTTAGTGAACGACTAAGTCCGTGACAAGTGGTATCAGAGCGCGGTTACGAAGCGGGCATAGTAAAGGAAGCATGTCGGGCTCTAACATGGATGAGACTAGTGAGCAAACCCATGGGAGGGAGACCGAGCCTACTGCACGGGGCAGGGGTAGGAAGGATAAGTCTCGTGATGCCATTTCCAACATGGAGGCAAGGCTAACCAAGGTGGAGCTAGCCATGGCAGACACCCGGGAGGGGGTGGACTTGATCGAGCAGGGCATGGAGAAGGGCTTAGAGGATCTAAGGGAGCAGATCCAAGACCTTCGTGAGGGGATGCTCAGCTCACAAGTTCAACCGGTGTCGCACGAGGAGTTCAGGTCCTTCCAAGACAAGGTCATGAGCATGTTCGCTAGTGTGGAGTCAAGGATGGAGGCCTTGGCTGCGCGCATGGAGGCCCGAGACCAAGAGATTCGGCAGAAGTTGGCCATCTACAAGGCTGCTGTGTCGGCACAGGTCATGGCCACACAAGGGGCATCTAGGGTGGAGGTGCCGAAGCCACAAGAGTTTAATGGCAAGAGGGATGCCAAGGAGTTGGACAACTTCTTATGGCATATGGAGCGATACTTTGAGGCTATCGCATTGACGGATGAGGCGGCTAAGGTAAGAACTGCAACCCTCTACCTTACTGACACAGCTACTCTATGGTGGCGTCGGAGGTTTGCCGATATGGAAAAGGCATTTGCACCATAGAGACGTGGGAGGACTTCAAGAGGGAGATCAAAAGGCAGTTCTACCCCGAGGACGTGGCTTACCTGGCTAGGAAAAACATGAGGCGTCTCAAGCACACAGGCTCGATACGAGACTATGTCAAGGAATTCTCTTCGCTCATGCTTGAGATTCCTAACATGACTGAGGAGGAGTTGTTATTCAACTTCATGGATAACCTGCAAGGATGGGCCGAGCAGGAATTGAGGCGCCGAGGTGTTCAAGACTTAGCCACTGCCATGGCAGTAGCAGAGTCTTTAACAGATTACAAAAGGGGAGACTCCTCCGAGGTTGAGTCTTTGGAGGATAGCCACGCCATGGATGGGGGAGACGAGGTTCCAAGGGACCACAATGCTCCTAAAAAGGGATCAGGCAAGACGCCTAATGTCCGAGAAGGAAGGGGTAAGGCGGAAAGGAAGGAGTTTACGCCTAAAATCAAATGCTTCCTATGTGACGGTCCACATTGGGCACGGGATTGTCCAAAGAGGAAGGCGCTCAGTGCCATGATTGAGGAGAGGGAGCAGGAGGACGAAGCACATATGGGCTCGATGCAGCTACTAGGTGCCCTCCAATTCAACCCGAAGCCTAGTACGCCTAAGACCTCCTTACTATCAGGGGTGCAAGTAAAGGGGGCAAAAGGGGAGCGAGCTGAGGTAGCCTCCACACACATGGAAGAGGTCACCAAGGGAAAGGTGAACTCGATGGGTAAGAGGAAGCAGCACTCTAAGCATCGAAAGCGCACGGGTCTGCATCCATCTGAAGCCTCACAGGAGAAGAAGGTGAAGAATTTCCTGGCTGAACGGGTCACCAGGAGACAAGGGGTCCCTCCTGTGATAGAGTATCTAGTCCAATGGAAAGGACTACCTAAGAGGCAGGTAAGCTGGGAACATGCGGATGCCTTGAGAAGGTTCTGGAAACACATCAAGAGGTTTCAGAAAGAGGCAACGACGAGGACGTCGACAGCATAGGTGGGGGAGAGTGTCACAAGCTGATTCAAATGAGCCTCCCCATGGGCTTATATAGAGCCAGGAAGCTTCTGGAGACTCCTAGATTGGGAAGAGTGTGGAAGGTTCTAGAAAAGCCTGGAGGAATCCACACAATTCTACACTATGGTGGAATGCACGAGAAGAGTCCGGGGCTTTCTAGAGAATTCTAGAGGTCTCTTGTACATACACTTGTACATAGAATAGTGTAGAGTGTTCTAGAATGTTCTTGATTTGTAAGGAACCCTCCAAGGTTCTAGAGAGTTCTATTGGTGCCTATAAATAAGTGAGGGCCTCATTTGGCCAAGGCACCACCCAAAACCACCCAAATCACTTCCTAACCAAGCAAGTGAGCTTCCAAGCACTTGTAAAAGTTTCCTTGAGTTAGTGAAAGCTTCCATTCTTTAAAGAGTTGCCTACTAAGCTTCTTAAGCTTATGAGTCGCGAGTGTCTTAGCCGAGCAAGCTAAGCATTGGGGAGCAAGGCTGACTTAGCAAGATCAAGCGTCTTGACTTGCCTAAGTGCCGCACGAGCTTAGTGAACGACTAAGTCCGTGACATTTAGCTCCAAAAAAGAAAGCTCCATCCACATTAGAGATTTAAGACTCATTAGTCTTATTACTCATTTATATATTATCATTGCTAAGGTCTCATGAAAGAGGCTTTAAGAGGCCTGACAAGAGACAATTTCCTTGGTAGCTATTGAAATCTTAGATGAAAAAAATTAATTGCTAAAGAAAAAAGGTAGTTTCCAAGGTTTACTTAAAAATTGCTTTAAAACCATGTGAATTTGAATTGTTTGGATCATGTCATTAGTGGGGAGAAGTTTGAGATCAAATGGAAACATGGATGATGGTAGCTTGACTAGGCCGTTTTTGTCATTTTTACCCATGAGGAAGCAAAAAGGTGAATTAAGGCTAATAGAAATAAAAGGCAAGAGGAACCATGTATTCATTCTTGTTCACTATGGTAAGTGATGTCATGAGCAAGATAATCAGCAAAAAAAAGGCGAATTTAAGAATGGTAGGCACTATTCTACATGGGTTCATCCATGGGAGTTAGGTGTGTATGTGTCTAATTGTCCAGTCCTTCAAATAGGTCCCAATATCCCTAACTTTAACCACTCATGGAATTAATGGTAGCATTGTTTGTGTTATTTAAATTGAACAAGAGAATGATGCAATTAATATTTCTTTACTATTCATATTTTTATTAATTATTAACTTATTAATAAGACTATACTAAGTATTTGAATTGAGTGAGAAACATGGAGGAGATAAAATGAAATGTTTACTCTTTTTTAACATAAGACATTTGGCTTCTTTAACTAATTTGGCGAAAAATTTTAAAAGTAAATCTTAGTCCAACAACTTCTTGATCAGTTTGTGTCTATAGAGGATTACTTTTATTGATGTGCTATGCTAGAGAATATCTGGGTTCATTTTGTGAAGATAAAATTAAAAGGCGCAACGCATTTATGGTGGCGTTATATGGAAGATTAACTCAATTGAACCAACAACTATCTACAAACACAAGGGATGAGAAGAAGTTGAAGATGAAAAAGTGATTTCCCCTAATTGCTTATGAACAACTCTTATACACTAATACGTTTAATCTCAAACAAGGTAATAAATCAATTGAAGAATATACAAAGGAATTTTATGAGTTGAGTATTCAAAATCAAGTGAGAGAAAGGTAGGCTCAAATTGTTGGTCGCTATGAAGCTGGACTTTGAATAGTGATCCAACTTAAGATGGTGGTTGCTCAGACTTACACCATAGGTGATGCTTATCAAATAACCCTTGTAGTTGAAGCAACACTGAAATTTCAGGCTTCTAGATGGGCGAGGTTACAAAGTGAGAGGTCTTTCTCTAATCAGGCAACCCCTAAGAACTACAAATACCAACACTCCTCATCATGTGAATGGTTGAGGCAACAATCAACAATCATTAAATATAGCTACCGGATTAAAGGAAAAACTTCCATGGGTGTTGCTGAAAAAAGGGGTTTGTACAACTCCATTATGCTTCAAATATAGGGGACATGGTCATTATGTTATTTTCTATCCAAGTAAAGGGCTACATTTTTGTATTCAAGAATTAGAACCTGAATCTGAAGATGATCCAAAAGAAACTAAGAGCCACAATGAAGAGGAACTTAGAGAAAAATGTGATTATTGTGATGCTTTAATAGGTCATAGCCTTGTAGTGTGGCAGCTATTAATTGCCCCAATAGCAAAAGAGGAAGAAGATTGACAACAAACTAACATCTCTCACAATCATATGTCTTGCCAAGGACAGTTATGCCCCTTAATTATTAATGAAGGAAGTAGTTCAAATATGGCTTCACAACAGAAGCTTAATCTAAAAATGGACAAGGATCCAAATCCATAGAGTCACGTAGGCAAATGATATATCTATTTCAGAAAGCTATTGTTGTTGGCTACATTCCTTGTTAGTAAGAAATTTCAACAAACAATATGGTATGATATTCTTCTGATGAAAGCAACTCATATCTTGCTTGGAAGACCATGGCTTTTTTACCAAAAAGTGCAACATTATTGCTACTAAAATACTTACACTTTTGTACGTAATGGACATAAGAAGATTTTTCATCCAATGAAAGAAATTCCACTAGTTAAGAAGTCAAAGGAGAAACCACATTTAAAGAAAAATAAAAAAAGAAGTGCTTACAGTGCATGAATTTGAAAATGAAGGTAAGGAGAGTAATATTATTTTTGCTTTAGTGACTTATGCAGTGGATAAGCCTACAGAAAAAAGGAATTTCCAGTGGAAGTAAAAAATATTCTTACTGATTTTTCGAACTTACAACTTAAAGAATTATCGAATGAGCTTCTTCCATAGCGTGATATACAACATGCTATTGATCAAGTTCCTAATGCATCATTACCAAATTTACCAGCTTATCGAATAAACTCAACAGAGTATGCAAAGTTGAAGGGATAGGTTGATGAGTCACTTAAATAAAGGGTTTATTCAAGAAAGCTTGAGTCCTAGTGATATTAAGGTGGTGTTTGTTTTTTTACTTAATTCTAAATAGAACTTTAATGCTTAATAGTGTTAAATATTAGGTTGTTTATTTTTGTAGTATTTTATTTCTATTAAGTATTAAAAAAAAAAAACCAATATGTTATTTTTTCTATTTAGAAAAAGTTACATATTTTGGCTTTTTCTATTTAGTAAAAAGTTTATAATAAGTCATGAAAAAGTAGAAAAACAAACAACCTAAATTCTAAAAATAAATTGCTTTCAGCAAAAAGCCAAAAAAACAAACACCACCTAACTCTTAAAAAAGATGGATCACAATGAATGTGTGTGGATAGTCGTACAATTAATAAGATCACACTCAAGTACAAATTTCCTATTCCAAGGCTTGGCGATATGCTATATATGTTGACGAGCTTTAATCCTCTCAAAGATTATGTTAAAAAGTGGGTGTCACCAAATATGTAATTAGCCAACTGGTAGAAGACAACATTTAAAACTAAGGATGGGCTTATGAATGATGAGTCATGCCCTTTGGATTAACCAATGCATCAAGCACCTTCATGCAATTTATGACTTAGATTCTACGCCTCTTTATTGGGAAATTTGTTATTGTTTATTATTATTTTTTTTGATAAATAAAGAGAATAATATTAAACGGGAAGAGGAAACACCAAACTAGTGCCCTCTAGGTATACAGGGAGTATACAAAAGCAGCCCACAGACTCGAAACCAAGGGAGGAGGAAATAAACAACAACCCCTACCCTTACTTAGAGCCTAGCCACTCAAAAAAGCTAACACGAGAAGAAGGGCTCAAACTATAAACACCCTAACCCAAGACCAAATATTACATACAAAAGAATATTTCAGCATCTGAAGCGAAAACACCTCATTCTCAAAAGCTAACAAATTTCTTTCCTTCCAAACTGACCAAAATATACATAAGGGGGCCATTTGCCAAGCCTTTTTACGGGTTTTCCCCACAAACGCTCCATGCCACCCCAGGAGAGTTTCCTTAACTGAACTAGAGAGAACCCAAGCCACACCAAAAAGGGAGAAAGAAGATTCCACAAAGCCCGCGTCTTAACACAATGAAGTAATAGGTGATCCACTGTTTCTACTTCAGAAAGGCATAGAAAACACCTATTTGCCAAAGAGTACCCCCTCCTCTGGAGTTGCTCTAAAGTTAAGATTTTGCCTTAGGAAGCCTCCCAAGCAAAGAAAGCTACCTTAGGAAGCACATTCGCCCTCCAATTACTACCACAAGGGAACAAGGAAGCACCTCTGGGCTCCAAAATAGAATAAAGCGACTTGACTGAGAAAGCTTCACTTCTAGATGTTGTCCACACGACTTTATCCTCGTCCTCCCTTTGCACCCTAAAGGCTTGGATTTTTAGCATAAAACGCTCCACCATCTCAATCTCCCAATCATTAAACGCCCTTGAGAAAAGAGGGGTCCAACCATCCCCTACATTATCTGGGTTCCAAACATTTGATACCCAGGCGTCTTTAGCCAAGGAGATGGCAAATAAAGAAGGGAAAAACTCGAAAAGAGGCTCATCCCCACACCACTTGTCTTTCCAGAATCTCACTCTCTTACCACTACCCACGAGGTAAGCTAAACTGCTATACATAGCCAACCACGTCTTTCTAATAGCTTTCCAAAGCCCGACACCATGCCTCCCGCTTATGGCCCGAGTACACCATCCCCCCTCCTCTCCACCATATTTGTGACTGATAACTTGCTTCCACAAAGCCTCACTTTCAATGGCGAAGCGCCAATTCCACTTACTCAAGAGAGCTTTATTCATCAAAGCTAAATTTCTCACACCCAAATCACCTTTCTTTCTTTCCAAACAAACCAAGTTCCACCTCACAAGATGTGGCCTCTGCTCAAGAGCTCCTCCACCCCACAGAAAATCCCTCTAAATCTTTTCCAACCTTAGCCTTACTTTTCTGGGCAAATAAAAAAGAGATATGAATTAAACAAGCATGCTAGAGAGAGTGCTCCGAATTAGGGTGAGTCTTCCTCTTTTTGATATATATTGTCTCTTCCACATAGCAAGCCTTTTCCGAAACCTCTCTTCAACTCTGTCCCAAACCACCTCTGATTTGAAGGGTGCCCCCACAGGCAGACCACCCACTTTACAGCCCAACTCCAATGCCAAATCCTCTATATCATGCACCCTTCCCACCGGGATAAACTCGCTCTTCTCCAAGTTAACTCTCAACCCTGAGCAAGCCTCAAATCACATGAGAAGCCTGCTTAGATGTGTCAACTGATCCTAAGACTCCTCACAAAACACCAAAGTGTCATCCGTAAGTGAGATATCAAAATCCCCTCACCTCCCCGGCCTCTTACCTTCTACCCTGATAAAAAGCCCCCACAAATAACCCTTCTCAATAAGCAACTAAACACCTCCATAGCTATCACAAACAAATAAGGGGAGAGGGGATCTCTTTGTCTCAAACCCCTTGAACTTTGGAAAAAACCGGAGGGCGAGCCATTTATAAAAACAAAAAATCTCACAGTAGAGATGCACCACTCTATCCATTTAATTCATCTCTCCCCAAAGCCCATTTTTTTAAGCACTACCAACAAGAACTTCCAGCTGACATGATCATAGGCCTTCTCTATATCCAATTTGCACAGCACACCCCCTTGATTGCTTTTCAACCTAGAATCCACAGCCTCATTTGCAATCAAAACTGCATCTAGGATTTGTCTAAACTCCACAAAGGCATTTTGGGGTTCCAAAATCACTTTTCCCATAACCTTCTTGATTGTATTTGCCAACACCTTGGCCAACAACTTGTAAAGGCTTCCCACAAGGCTAATTGGCTTGAAATCTTTCAAATCTTCTGCACCTCCCTTCTTTGAGACTAAAACTAAGAAGGTGGCATTTGGAGATTTTACAAATTTGCCCCTTTCATGAAAATATCTAAAAAAGACCATAATCTCAACTTTCACCACATCCTAGCAAAAAAGCCAAAAAACCATGGTGAATCCATCCGGCCCTAGGGCTTTGTCCTTGCCTAGATCTGAAAGAGCTGCAAACACCTCTTCTTCCGAAAAAGGAATCTCCAACCCCTCAGCCTCACTGCTATCTAACCCCATAAAGGACAGCCCGCTGATACAAGGATGCCACCCCTCTTCTTCTGAATACAGCTTTTGAAACGCCCCCACCACATTGTTTTTTAAATTATTCTCCTCCGAGTGCCAACAACCATTCACTTTTAACTTGGACAACCAGTTTCTTCTACTATAAGCATTCGCCATCCTATGAAAAAATCTGACATTATTGTCCCCCTCCTTTAGCCACAACTCCCTAGACTTTTGTCTCCATGAGATCTCTTCCCTCAACACCCAAGACTTATAAGACTCCCTTGCCTCTTTTCTTGCTTCACACTCTTCTAGATTTAAAGCTGAACATTTCTCCTTTTCATCCCAATACTTAACCTACCTGAGAGCTTCACCCTTTTTAGTCTCAATGAGACCAAACTCTTCTTTATTCCAAATCTTCAAAATATTTTTTAGGGCCCTCAATTTTGCATCTAAGATAAAGTTGGATGTCCCTGTAAAATTTAAACTCCCCCACCATGTCTTCATCTTGTCTTTGAAACCCTCCTTCTCCAACCACATATTCTCAAATCTGAAAGGGGAAGGTCCCCTCTTCAAACCTCCTCCTTCTAGGAGAACGGGGAAATGATCTGAGACTGGTCTGGGGAGAATTCCTTGCATAGCCCCATTGAAAAGGCTATCCCAGTTGTTTGTCACTAAAAACCGATCAAGCCTAGATTGGGCCTGGTTATACAAGTCGCCTCTCTAAGTAAACGGGCCCTCAAAGGAAAATCCTTCAACTCCAAATCCTTTATCACTTCTGAGAATCTCCTCATTGAAGCAGTAAGCCCTCCTCCCCTACTGCGCTCCTCTGGAAACCTTACCAAATTGAAATCCCTTCCCACACACCATGGGTCACTTCATAAACCTTTTATTGACCTAAGTTCCTCCCAGAAATCCTCTCTATCTCTAATGCAAACCAGCCCATACACTCCAGTGAACACCCACACTATACCATCCACACAATTTTTTAACCGGCACGAAATTGAGAAAACCCTTCTTCTAAGCCAACCAACTCCACTAGTCTGTTATCCCAAAACACCAGAATACCACCAGCTGCACCCCTAGAATTAACTGCTCTCCAGTCTAAATGTCTTCCCAACCCTAGACTACAAACAAGCCCCGTAGTCATTTCTTTAATTTTAGTTTCCTGTAAACAAACCACGTCCACTCTTTGGGATTTGATGACTGACTTGATAATCTTCCTTTTATCCCTATCATTAGCCCCTTTAACATTCCACGATAGGATTCTTATCTTCATTTACACCTTGATCCAAAAGCCCCTCCAAAAATACCCACGCTAGAACCCAATTTAGCTTTTTTATAACTTACAGTCCATTCTAGCTTCTTGAGTTCCCTACTGGATTTTGAAGATTTCAAACTCGTCTTCCTAGACACCCCTTCCTTACCCTTTTACTCAATTCTCCCTTTCATCCTCCTTAAGAGGTACAATATTTCCTCTTCGAAACCGTCCGTTGGCATACCCAAGCAGCGACTGAACATCGCAAGACAGCTTGAACTCCATCCTTCATCTCGCCCCCTTTCTTCCAGGTGACAGTCAATCCTTTTCTCAAAAGGACTCGCAAACTCCGATCCAGTCGGGACCAGTGCTAAGTCATTCACTCTTTCAGCGTCAACCGAACCCCAATTTTGATAACATTCTCATTTAGAGTTGATCACATGAAGAGCATGGGAAGATTTAGGCAAGTAATGTGGACTATTGGAGTTGAGAAACTTTATATTAATTTGATAAAATGCACTTTCATGAGCCATAATGTTGTTTTCTTAGGTTTTGTTGTATCTTCCATAGGAATTGAAGCTAATCCAAAAAAGACTAAAGTTATCTTTAATTGGCATGTGCCTATTGGTATCCACAAGGTGTGGAGTTTCCATGGGTAGGCCACATTCTATTGATGTTTTATTTGGAATTTCAACACTATTATGGACCAAAATTACAAAGTGAATGAAATCTAACCCATTTATTTGGACCAAGGCAACAAGCAAAGCATTTGAGGAAATCAATACTAAGTTGGTGAATCCTCCTATTTTTCATCTACCAAATTTTTAGAAAGTATTTTAGGCAGCTTGTGATACATCCCGTGTGGGGATTGGAGCAATTCTTAGCCAAGAAGGGCAACCTTTGGCCCTTTTTTATTTTTATTTTTATTTTGTAGGCAATAATAATATTATATTAACAAGTACCAAAAAACAATGCATCCAGGTATACAAGATGTATGCAAAGAGCATTATAAGATCAACAAAAACTTTCTTAACAAGAACCTAGCCAATCAACAAAATATAATGAAGACTTTAAGCCTTCATCTATGTACAACTTTACCCACAAAAAAAAAAAAACAAAGTTACCTATGAAAAGACTTTTAAGAATATAGACCGACTACTCCTCATTTTCAAACAACCTTCAATTCCTCTCTTTCCAAACTACTTAAACAATGCATAAGAGAGCAACCCTCCAACCCTTCATTCATATTCTTCATACGAAAGAGTCATCCCAAAGTAAAAGAGTCTCTTTGAATATGGCAAATAGAACCTAGGTAATGCCAAACAAAGAGGAGAAACTGCTAAAGAACTCTTTTCTTAGCATAATGCAGTAAAATGGAATCAATTGATTCTTCTCCGAATTAATAGAGGAAGCATTTATTAACCAACATCTACCCTCTTTTCTGAAGCTAATAAAAATTCAAAACCTTTCCCTAACAAGCTTCCTAGGTTAAAAAAAAGCTTACTTTAAATGGAACCCACAGATTCCAAATTACCCTCATTGAAAGATTGATAGAATTCCCTAACTTCAAGGCAGCATATAGAGATTTCATGGATAAGAAACACCCCATGGCTTCCTTTAGTGAGAAACTTAAGGAGACAAAGAAGAAATATTCTACATATGAGTTAAGTTTTATGCAATGGTGTAAGCAATTCAACATTGGCAGCATTATCATAGTTATGGAGAGTTTGTTTGAAGAAGAAATGTTCTACATATGAATTGAGTTTTATGCAATGATGCAACCAATTTGACATTGGTAGCATTATCATAGTTATAGAGAGTTTGTTTTATACTCTAATCATGAAGCCTTATGATACCTTAACCCCCAAAATAAATTTAATAGTTGACAAGCAAAATGGAGTAGATCTCTTCAATTATTTGCCCTCTACTTAAGGCATTATGCTAGAGTTGAAATAAAATAGCTAATGCTATTGGTAAAAAGGCTCTTCTTTTGGTAAACAGCCACTATGATTAAATTTAAGGAACAAAAGTTGTCGATCATAAGGATCATCTTTTTAGGTTGGCTGAGCTGCTCAATTGCAAGGTTTCTGGGTGGCCCATACTCTACCTGGGGCTTCCTTTGGGAGGGAATCCCAAGGCTTGTGGTTTTTGGGATCCTATGATTGAGAGGATATCGAGCAGATTAGATGGGTGGCAAAAGACATATTTATCTTTCGGAGGTAGGATAACTCTCATTCAATCTTGTCTCTCCCATATGCCTTGTTACTTTCTCTCCTTGTTTAAGATACCCACCTCAGTGGCAGCAAGAATTGAGAGAATGCAAAGAAATTTTTTATGGTCTGGGGTTGGGGAAGGCAAAAGGGATCATCTAGTTAGCTGGGATGTAGTGTGTATTCCGAAAGCGAAAGGGGGATTGGGTCTCGGAAGGATTTCCTTAAGGAATTCAGCTCTCTTAGGGAAATGGTTATGGAGATTTCCTAGGGAGGGTTCAGCGCTGTGGCGTCATGTTATTTTAAGCATTTATGGATTACACTCTAATGGTTGGGATGCCAACACTGTTGTTAGATGGTCACATCGTTGTCCTTGGAAGGCTATTGCACAAGTCTCCCAAGAGTTTTTCAAGTTCACTCGGTTTGTGGTAGGAGATGGGGAAAGAATTCGGTTCTGGGAAGACTTGTGGTGGGGGGACCAACCATTGGGGGTCCGTTATCCAAGACTACTTAGTGCAGTCACGGATAAAAATATTCCTATTTCTTCAATTCTCGGTTCCACTCGTCCCTTTTCTTGGAACTTTAACTTTCGCCGTAACCTTTCCGACTCTGAGATAGAAGATTTAGAAAGTCTCATGCGGTCTCTTGATCGTCTTCATTTATCACCTTCAGGACCAGATATGAGATCTTGGTCTTTATCTCCTTCAAGACTGTTCACAGTCAAATCTTTCTTTCTTACTTTATCTCAAATTCATGGTTTGCCTTCAGATTTCCCAACAAGGATAGTCTGGAATTCTCAAGTCCCTTTCAAAGTCAAGTCCTTTGTCTGGTTAGTGGCACACAAGAAGGTAAATACTAATGACATGCTACAATTGAGAAGACCCTACAAAGCACTTAGTCCCGATATTTGCATGATGTGCATGAAGCATGGAGAAACAGTAGATCATCTTTTTCTTCATTGCCCCTTGACGATGGGGTTGTGGCACAAATTATTTCAGTTAGCAAAGACAGATTGGGTCCCCCCTAGGAGCATCTTTGACATGCTATCTACCAATTTTAATGGTTTTGGATCTTCTAAGAGAGGGGTTGTCCTATGGCAAGCTGCATGCATTGCCTTAATATGGGTGGTATGGAGGGAAAGAAATGTAAGGATTTTTTAGGATAAAGCAAGGAATTCAGAGAACATTTGGGATATGATTCATTTCCTTGCTACTCTTTGGGCTTTTTGTTCTAGGGTTTTTAAGGGGATTCCCCTTAATGTGATACTTCTTGATTGGCTAGCGGTGTGTAACTCCATGGGGTTGACCTAACATAGAGCGGTTGCTTATTTTGACATTGTATTTTATTGTATTGGTTTCTTTGTAGGTTTGTTTCCTTTGGTGGGAGGATAACTCATCCTTCTCTTGTACTTTCTTTTTATCAATATATATACTCGTCGTTTCCTATCAAAAAAAAAAAAAAGTTGTCGATCATAGCCTTGGTAATCTCTTAAGATGTCTAGTGCAAGACTAACTGAAAAGTTGGAACATCATACCACAAGCTGAATTTGATTCTAATAGTGCTACTAATAGCACTACCATGGATATACTCCTTTTGACGTTGCATTTCACTTAATGCCTAAACAACCCATTGATCTTGTACCATTGCCTAGTTCATTTTGCATCAGTAAGGAAGGTGGTTCTTTTGCCCAACATATCCACAATATATATGAAGAGGTGTGAGAAAATATTAAGACTAGCAACGAAATATAGAAAGAGGTAGCAGGTGTGCATTGAAGGTTTGGTCAGTTTAAAGAAGTGATCTGGTAATGATTTGTTTACATTCAGACAAATTTCAGTCTGGCACATATCAAAAGCTTCACTTAAAGAAAGGTTGGTCCATTCCAAGTGATAAAGCGCTTAGGTGAAAATGCTTATTTGCTAGAGCTAGTATTAGAATTGTGTTTCAATCCAATATTTAACATGGAAGATTTGTTTGCCATCATGATCATCAAGACAAGGTGAGTGAGGACATTGATATTCAACTACCACCTCACTATAAACTGAGTAACGAGATTAAGTATGTCCTTGAAGATCAAGTTGTATCAACTCATCAAGGAGGTGGATACCAGAATTTTTTTGCGAAAT
Organism: Vitis rotundifolia; assembly: GCA_030254885.1. Classification (NCBI taxonomy): domain Eukaryota; kingdom Viridiplantae; phylum Streptophyta; class Magnoliopsida; order Vitales; family Vitaceae; genus Vitis; species Vitis rotundifolia. The sequence goes on from CM058154.1 coordinate 10,263,863, forward strand.
GGTGAAATAAACCACACTTCAAAAATACTTGGATTAAGGCCACTAACTTTTAGAAGCCCAATCTTAACTTTTATAAATGTTATCAAGCATCCAACTCATCGGACTTGAGTTCTTTCAAATGAGGGGGAGTTTTGGGGATAAGTCACCTTTAAAGGTGTATTCAAGAAAAAGAAGAAAAGGGGAAAAAATAAAAAATAAAAAATAAAAAACCTGAACTTTCTACACTCTAACATAATCCATTTATCCTAAAGTATCTATTTTGAGTTCTTTAGAATAGAGGTATGTTTTATCAAAAATTTTATTACAAGAAATTTCTATAAAGTAAATTTCTAATTTTGAAAATGAAGACTTTGATTTTATTTTTTTATTTTTTATTTTTTAGGAGACTTAATAATTTCAGGAAATGAATATGAGTCTTAATCAGTTATTACATAGGTTAGGTTTATTTTGTATAGTTTTATTCAAAATTTTAAATTTTCTAAAGCCTATAAATAAGGTTAATTGATGTAAAACATGATTGAGTATTGATGATCAATAATATTTAGCTTTTCTTTGCATACTCTACAATTCTCAATAGTGAGACTCTACTATTTTTTTGTAAGTGAAATTATAAGATTTCTATCTCTTTTTCTTATCTTTCTTTCTCCTTATTTTGTTTTATTTTTCCCTGCTAAAATTCCCTTCTTTGTTCCTCTCCTTAAAACCTAAAAGATTGAAACTTGATGCACCTTTTGATTGTAGACAACCATCTTGGAGTTGTCCTACATTAATTGGGTTTGAGCCTACTCCCACTTGTAAAAAACATAAACACTAGCCACTAAGCTAGTTTTTTAGATGATTTCCCACCCCCTTTGCCCCCCTCAAGAATAAATTTGATGTATTCTATCCCACTTACTTTCACTTTCTTGCTCCATTGCTAAGAACCGTGATTAACATTTGAATCAGCCGGTCTAATTGGTTGGACCACCATTTGGCCCCCTCCTAGTTTGGATAGCTTTGTCAACTTGTTTTACTGATGAAAAATTTATTGACCCGACAGTTGGACCAATGACCCATTTGAACCAGCCAATTTAAGTAAAGCGGCTATCTGGCCATTTTTGGATTAATTGATCAATTGTCCATTGATTCTCAATAACTTGAGCTAATCTCAACTGTTGCAGCACTCTTCAAAGTTATTAGCATGAACTAGATAGATGTTTGTTTGAGAAGTTCAGAAGAATTTGAAGGTCAGATGGGTATTGGAGGAGTTATCAGGCAACTGTGAAGAAACGTTATTCAAGCCCTCTTCAAATTGACTAGGATTGGGATGGCTATCCAAGTTGAGATCTAGGTCCTTATTAAAGGCCTCAAAGAGGCCAATTCTTTAGGAAATTTGGTCCTAAGTATGGAAAGGGAGTCACTGGTATTTATCTTCTTGGTTACTATTGGCAGTTGGATATAACTTTGGATAAACTCTAACTAATCATCCAGTTATTTTATTAGAGTATTTATCTGTTGTTTAATTTTCAAATAAAGATGTGTAACCCCCTAGTTTTTAGCTTTTTGTTTCTTAGGTTCCTAGTCCTTAGGAATATTTTTTTTTTCCTAATTATCTTACTAAATAGATTGTCTATATATTTAAGGCTTGCATTCTCAATAAAATAAAACAGAGAGTTGCATTTTTCTTCTCTGATTTCATGGTATCAGAGCCACAGCACATCTGAGCCTGATTCAATCTCATGGCAAGGACTATACATCATGGCTGGAGGACGTCATGGAAACGAGTCTTCAATAGCTACTTCAGGTCCTATACAGCAGATGGTTCAAACTATGTCTGCTTCCCTGTTATACGGAGGAGACAATTCCTCTCTACAATTTTGTGGATGAAAATTGAATGGAAAAAATTGGTTGCAATGGTTCCAAGCTGTGGAATTGGTGATTAAAGGAAGAGGAAAATTAGGGCACTTGACAGGAGCCACAAAGAAGCCACTTGAAGATGATCCAGCCTTTCAACTTGGGAGTTAGAAGATTCCATTGCTATTGCATGGTTGATTAATTCAATGGAGCTCAAGATTGGTCAAATGTACCTATTTCTACCTACAACAAAGGAAGTGTGGGATGCAGTAAAGAGGACTTATTTAGACCTCAAAAACTCAGCCCAGGTTTTTGAAATATCAGGTGCAAATTGAAGGATACCAAACAAGGTAATCATTGTGTAACTTAATATTACACTGATCTTCAAGCTTTATGGCAAGAGTTAGATTTATTTATAGAGGTCGATTGCTGCCCTGAGTGTGCTGAAAAATAGAGAAGGTCAATAGAGAAGGATGTTTTACTTTTAGGCAGGTCTCAACAAGGACCTAGATATGGTGTCAGGAAGGATTCTTGGAAAGGAACCAATGCTGCCACTTGATGAAGTGTTTGTTGAAGTTAGACGGGGAGAGAGCCGGAGAAAGGTGATGTTGGGAGAAGAGAAGGATTCGAACAATACCCTGGTGGAAGGTTTTGCCCTAGCTTCAAAAGGGGGTGAGAATGGATACCATGGGGAGCAGAGAATTGGAAGAAGAGTGCACTGTGATCATTTTAACAAACTCAGCACCACCAAAGCAATTTTGGCTGCTGCATGGAAAAACCTGCCAATTGGAGGCCCAGACAGAGTAATGGAAGGGGCTTTCAAGTTGCAGCAGATGCAGGAACAACCTCTAAAAGGGAAGAATCTGCAACCACTCAAATATCTAGCAAGGAACAAATGGACCTGGCTATATAGACTTCTGAATCAACCATAAGAGCCTAACACCAATGTCAGATCTTGTAATCTTGCTCAAATAGGTAATTTCCTAGCAGCTCTTAGTGTCACAAAAAATTCAAAAGCATCTTGGATCATAGATTCAGGTGCTTCAGACCATATGACAGTACTTTTCAATTGTTTTCTTCATACACTCCTTGCTCTGATAATCTAAGGGTTAAGATAGCTAATGGGTCCTTGTCAATTGTTGCAAGAAAAGGCTCAATTAAAACCTCTAAAAATATTACCCAAACTTCAATCCTTTATGTACCAAATTTATCATGTAACCTACTGTCTATAATTAAGCTTACCAAAGATTTCAGTTGCATAGCTAAATTTTCCTCCTCTTGTGAATTTTAGAAGTTACACTCAAGGAAGACGATTAGTAGTGTTAAAGTACATGAAGGGGTGTATTTCTTTGGGGATGAGGACTCTAAGACTAGACAGGCTCTTGTTTTTGGATTCAAATCTATTTCTGTTTCTGATGATGAAATAATGTTGCGGCATCATAGATTAGGCCACCCTAGTTTTCCTTACTTAAAACTTGTTTCCATATTTATTCAAAAATAAAGACCCTCATTCCTTTCAATGTGAAATTTGTCAAATTGCCAAACATACCTGAGTTCATTTCCTCCCCCAACCATACAATTCATTGAGGCCTTTTTCCATTATCCATGGTAATATTTGGGGATCGTCTATGGTAACTAATATTTCAGGCAATAAATGGTTCATAACTTTTATTGATGACCACACAAGGTTGTGTTAGATATACCTTCTAAAAGAAAAATCTGAAACTCACAAAATATTTCAAACCTTTCATTCAATGATTAAAACCCAATTTCAAGCACAAATCCAAGTCCTTAGGACTGACAATGGTCAAGAATATTTTCATTCTATTTTGGAAGGTTACCTAGAACAAAATGGTATAATTCACCAAAGTTATTGTGTCAATACACATTAGCAAAATGGCCTTGCCGAGACAAAAAATCGTCACCTCTTAAAAGTTGCCCAAGCCCTTATGTTTACCATGGGTGTACACAAACACCTATGGGGAGAAACTGTCCTCACGACATGCTATCTAATTAACCAACTCCTGAATCATGTCCTTCAGTATCGTACGCCTATGTCTATCCTCATCAAGTCTTCTCCTATATTTCAATCACTCAATTCCTTACCCTTGAAACATTTGGTTGTTCAACCTTCGTCCATGTCCATTACCAAAACAGAAGCAAACTCAATCCACAAGCCATCAAGTGTGTGTTCTTAGGATAGTCTCCAAGCCAAAATAGATATAAGTGCTTTTCTCTAACCATAGAGATTTTGTCTCTAAAGATGTCACTTTTTTCGAGTCCAGCCATACTTTTCTGCAAACATTTTCGGGGGGAGAATCTTAAGAGTGAAGAGTATTTTTGGGAAACAAACACACAGTCTATTAGTGTCCCATCTGCCCCTGCGCAACTCAAGTCTAGAAATCCGCCTGGATCCAAATCATGACCCTACCTAATTCCACTCATCTCAATCCAGTTGAGCCTACTATGTCACCAACTCGAAACATTTCGGAAACAGGGAGATCCGGAGAGACAAGAACTCCTTGTCTATGGTAGAAGGATTAAACCTCAAAGGGAACTGCCTATTATGGAACCACACTATCAAGAGCTTGAACCGAATGTAATAGCTTTGCAAAACGATCTAGGTATTTTAGATTCTACCTTAGAAAAATCCAAATCCAGTTGTCTCTGGAAATCTAGATTTGCCTATAGCCCTTAGGAAAGGTGTAAGATCCTGCACCATGCACCCCATATCCCACTTTGTGTCTTATAAACATTTTCTTTCCGAACCTTTACTGCTAACATTTCTTGTGTTGAGATTTCGAGGTCTATACAGGAGACTCTAACTATCCCTGAGTGGAAAAATGCAGTACTAGAGGAAATGAAGGCATTGAAAAAAAATAATGCCTGGGAACTTGTTCAATTGCCAAAGGGGAAAACTACAGTGGATTGTAAATGGGTGTTCACTGTCAAATACAAATCAAATGGGACAGTTGAGAGGTATAAAGCGCATTGGGTTGCTAAAGGTTTCACTCAAATGTATAGGATAGATTACCAAGAGACATTTGCACTTGTTGCTAAATTAAACACCATATGAGTCCTCTTGTCATTGGAAGCCAACCTAGATTGGCCTCTTCAAAAGTTGGATGTCAAGAATGCATTCCTAAACAGAAAATTGGATGAGAAATTTTATATGGACTTGCCACCAGGATTTGAAGACAATGGAAGAAATAATCTTGTTTGTAAGTTGAAACGGTTCCTTTATGGTCTGCAACAATCTTCTAAGGCATGGTTCGAAAGATTCACTAGAACTATAAAAGGTCACAGCTTTACATAGGGGCAAACTGATCATATCCTATTCTTCAAGCACTCGTCAAATGGTAAAATCACCATCCTTATAGTGTATGTTGATGATATAATTCTCACAGGAATGATCTTGAGGAAATGGAAAGGCTCAAAGGCGTCATGGCTAGAGAATTTGAAATTAAGGTTCTTGGACCCCTAAGGTACTTTCTTAGAATGGAAGTAGCAAGGAGTAGAAAGGGTGTTTTGGTCTCTCAAAGAAAATATACCCTTGAATTATTAAAGAAAATAGGTATGCTCAATTGCAAACCTGCTGATACACCAATGGATCAAAATAAGAATAAGAAAAATAAAACTAGGACTCTTGCGGATAAAGGCAGATATCAACGACTAGTAGGTAAGCTTATTTATCTCTCACACACTCAACCGAATATTGCCTTTGCAATGAGTGTGGTAAGTCAATACATGCATGCCCCTTGTGAAGAACATCTAGCAACGATGTTTCAAATCCTAAGATATCACAAAATAACACCTAGAAAGGGACTTTTCTTTAGGAAATCAGAAGAGAGAAAATTAGAAACCTTTACTGATGCAAATTGGGCAAGATCAATAGAAGATAGGCGATCAACTTCAAGTTATTGTACCTTTGTTTGGGGAAATCTTGTGACATGGAGAAGTAAGAAGCAATCAATGGTGGCTAAACGTAGTGCTAAAGCTAAGTTCAAAGCGATGGCTTTAGGGATTTGCCAATTGATTTGGTTAGAAAGGCCTCTAGAAGAACTACGTGTGACTACAACTAATCCAATGTTGTTATACAATGACAATAAAGCAACCATAAGCATAGCACACAATCCGATCCACCATGATAGAACAAAACATGTGGAGGTGGACCGTCATTTCATAAAAGAGTTGAAGGAGGGATGCTTACTGTGGAGTATGTGCCTACTAGGGAACAAGTAGCAGACATCCTGACAAAGGGATTGCCTCGTCAGAATTTTGATGAGCTCACAAGTAAGTTGAGACTACTAGACATATATTCCCCAACTTGAGGGGGAGGTTGGCAATTGGAGATAACTTTGGATAAACTCTAGCTAATTATCCAATTATTTTGTTAGAGTATTTATCTATTTTTTAATTCTCAAATAAAGATGTGTAACCCCCTAGTTTTTAGCTTTTTGTTTCTTAGGTTCCTAATTCTTAGGAACATTTTATTTTTCATAATTATCTTCCTAAATAGATTGCCTATATATTTAAGGCTTGCATTCTCAATAAAATAGAACAAAGAGTTGCATTTTTCCTCTATGATTTCAGTTACTGCAGTGAATAGAAGTTCCTAGTCGAGTATTACAGTTTTTCCACTTCTTCAGACATGTTGAACTATCATTTCTTAGAGTGAAAGATCCACTAGCCAAGAGATGGATTCACTAAAGAAAAGGGAAGCTAGGTCTTGCTTTCTTTTGATGGGATTTTTATTCTTAATCATCTTTGTGAGGCTTTTGATGGGATTTTTATTCTTAATCATCTTTGTGAGGGAGTATATGTTGTATGTGCATGGAGATTTATTTTGTTTATTTCTTCTAATTTCTCTTCTGAAGGATTTCTCGTCCTTCATCATGCACCCTTCTCAGTTTGCTCTTATTAATAATCGTTCTTCATTTCCTATATAAAAGATACAACAATGATAACAAGAAAGAGCTTAATTTTAATCTGCTTACATGGATACTGACACCCAGAAGCAAATTGGTGGTATCTATACTGTCAAGCAATCTAAATCACCATCACTCACACAAATAGCCTTCCACATTTCTTAATTAAATAAATAGGTAAGTTGGAAACATCAAACAGCAATATGACTACTAATGTTCATAAGGCCATTTGCAGGGACCAGTGTCTTATACTTGAACCATCTAGAGATTAATCTCAACACTCAAGAACTCCATATTCTGGTTAGTAACTGTAGGAAGAAGGAATGATTATTATGAAACAGGCTGAACCTTAGTTTAGCTCATTAAAAGTGAATATGATGGAGTTTGATCAAAATATGTACCAAAAACTATTAAAAAGCCAAATAAATTTAAAAATAAAGATAAAATAACCTTCCATGAGTCAAAAACCAGGGACTTCTTCTTGATGGAAATTGTGTAGTATGGATGGAAGAAAAGACAAAAAGCAAGTACTTTTCCTTAACACACAAAAGTCTTAGCAGGTTGGCAACAGATTTAAATAATTCCATTGAATATGAATGAATCACACAACCACCAGTAAAATTCTCATGGAAAGAAAATGATTTAAAATAGAAAATAACTTCAAATGCCATTATAGCACTGACCAACCTTAATTGCTACCTCTCGACCATCTTTTAACAGTGCACGGTGTACTTGGGCAATAGATGCAGCAGCAATTGGTTCTTCATCAAATGACAAAAATCTGTTATTTACAAAATAGATCATGAAATTAAGATTCTTATCTTTCAAGTATAAACTGATTCTGTACTGTACACAGATTTCTCTTTGGGCAAAAGACTCATAACTTGGAGCAGGAGCTTTAATGAGTGTTGTCTACCCAGTACAAAGCAGGAAGCATAGTGCATGTATCATTAAAAGAGAAACAACTGTTTTGACCTCATTTCTTTTTTCTTTTCTAGTCCAACCTGTAATTTAGATATAGTAAGCAATCAATCAAATTATAACATGCAATTGCCATGTGCCAGTCATTGTTGACGTGCATCCAAGAATAATTTGAATCAGCTCAAGTGACTGGTTTAACAATCCATAACCAACAGGATAGAACCTACATGCACAATAAGTTGTGCCACTGTGAGGTTGATATGGATAAACATTATGCTATGACATTAATTGTATTACTTAAATTCCAACCTGAGAAATGTGCAACATAATACTATAAGCTGTGGGAAATACTCATCATTTGCTCTAAGCCAGCCAGCTGGGAACTTGCTCCAAGGCCTCTATATAAAGGTTCAGTAGGCCACACTGCAAGGGGTTAGCTCAAACCTCAAGCTCACTCCCTAAGATCTCTAATAAGTCCAAAGATACCATGACACGCTTTGATTGAAGACGTACAAGAGAAGGGGAAATGCCAATTCCAATGCCCAGGCCTTAATTTGGGACACTAATAATAATTTAAATTCCTCTTAAGACTTCTTATTGCTAATTTATTAAATTTCTATCTTAATTTATAAGTTTCTATTTTAGTTTGCTACTTTCTATTTTAGTTCATGGTTGACTTATCTCTTTTAGTCTTTTTTTTATATTAGAAAAAGTTCTATTTCTTTCAATTTCTAAGTGATATTTATTTCCCATATCTTTTCACATTCTTTTTTTTTTTTTTTTTTTTTTGATAGGTAAGATTAGAGAGTATATATTTAAAAAAGGAGACTAAAATAGCATCCCAAAGTATACAAAAAGTATACATCAACCACCCTCACTTAGATCCTAGCCAATCAATAAAGCTAAGAGAAAAATGGTCCATATATATAGACACCCTAGACCAAGACCACAGATTATATACAAAAGAATTTTTCATCATTTGGACCGAGAACTCCGCATTATCAAATGTTAACATGTTCCTTTCCTTTCACACTGTCCAAAAGATATATAAAAAGGCCACCTTCCAAGACTTTTTACGGGTTTTACCTACAAAGGGACCATGCCACCCAAGGTGTGTCTCCTTAATCGAATAGGAGAGAACCCAAGTCACCCCAAAGAGAGAAAACAACAGCAGCTATAGAATCCACATCTTTGCACAGTGAAGAAAAATGTGATCAACGGTTTCTTCTTTGGAGTGGTTAAAAAACGTCTCTTTGTCAAAAAAAAAAAAAAACCTTCTCTTTTGGACCTCATCTAAAGTTAAGGTTTTCTCCCCAAATCGCTTCCTACGCAAAAAAAGGCACCTTAGGTGGCGCACAAGATCTCTAAATGATGCTTCTTAGGAACAAAACAGGGTCATCAAGCTCCAACACAGAATAGAGAGATTTAACCAAAAAGTTCACACTCCTCGAAGTCGTCCATATCACCCTATATTCCACATCCCTATGCACCCTTATTGCTTGGAGCTTCATCAAAAAGCGCTCCACGCTTTCCACTTCCCAATCATTAAAGAACTTAGAGAATCAAGTAGCTGATCCACCCCCTTCGCCTTTAAAGTTCCAAACATCCGCCACCCAAGCTTCATTAGATAAGGATAGGGCAAATAAGGAAGGAAAGGAAACACAAAATGGCTCATCTTCACAGCACTTATCATTCCAAAATCCCACTCTCTAACCATTTCCCAATAAGAAAGACAGTCTGCTGCTCAAAAGATCTCGCTCCTTTCTTATGACTTTCCAAAGGCCAAAACCATACCTATCTCTCACTTCACGGGATCGCCACCCCTCTTCATCTTCATCATACTTCTAACTAATAACTTACATCCAGAGAGCCCCTCTTTCATTGGCAAAAAGCCAACTCCACTTGCACAGGAGGGCTTTGTTCATCGTTGAGATGCACCTCACACTTAAGTCCCCCTTCTTTCTCTCTGAACAAACTGTTTTCCACCTTACTAAATAAGGTTTCTACATAAGAGCCCCACCACCCCAAAAAAAATTCCTTTGAATCTTCTCCAACCTCAGGCTAACCTACCTTGGCATGCAAAAGAGAGACATGAACACCTCTTTCTTCACAAACTCCTAACTAAAAAGCCAAAACATCATAGTGTACCCATTTGGGCTTGGTGCTTTCTCCTTGCCTAGATCAAAAAGAGTAGCAAACACCTCTTCTTCCGAGAACGGATGCTCTAGCCTTGCCGCCTCACAACTTTCTAAACACTCAAAAGTCAAACCACCTATACTGGGTCTCCACACTCAGTCAAGAGGTTCTGAAAAGCCCCAACAACACCAACTTTTATTTCATTCTCCTCGGTAAGCCAACTACCATTCACTTTCACCTTAGCTAGGTAGTTTCTTCTTCTGTGGGCATTTGCCATCTTATGCAAAAAACTAGTGTTATGGTCACCCTCCTTCAACCACACTCCCCTTGATTTATGCCTGCATGAAATTTCCTTCCTAAGGACCCATTTTTTATAATCCTCCCTTGCCTCATTTCTAGCTTCAATCTCTTCCAAAGCCAAGGTTGTGACCTTCTCTTTTTCGTCCCAAAACACCACTTGACTAAGGGCCACTCTCTTTCTACCTTTAATAAAGTTGAATACATCTTTATTCCAGGATTTCAAGACTACTCTTAAAGCTCTTAGTTTGGCCACCAAAACAAAACTATGGGACCCATTAAAATTAAGACCCACCCACCAATTTTTCAGCATTTCTTTGAAACCCTCCTCCTCTAACAACATATTCTCAAATCTGAATAGAGAGAGTCCCCTCGTTAGGCCTCTCCCATCTAGCAGAATGGGAAAGTGATAAGATACTAGGAAACTCTTTTCACATTCTTACAAGGCATAATAAAGAATTAGGAAAATTATTCTATGAGGGAAGAGTCTGTATACATCATCATCATAGTTTTTCAAAGTGGAGGAAGAGATTTTTAGTAAAAGTTTTAGCATCTATTATGTTTCCTTTGAGATTATGATTGATGAGGCTCCAAGATCCACTCAAGAAAAGAATAAAAGGAAATAAAGAAATTTGAATTACTCTATGAAGAGCATTTAGGTGATTTTGTAACTTCTAGATTCTCTAGTTTCATAATTAGTTAATGGTTAGCATTTAAGTTTTATTTAAAACTTGAGAAGTTTTAAAACCTCAAGTTTTAAAACTATCATTAAAAGAAGTTTTTAGATTTTTTATTTTCTAAATTAATCTTTTTGTTTAGAAGTTTTTATTTGAGTCTTTAGAATCTAGAAATGTTCTTTATTATAAACTCTTGTTAAAGAAGTTTTTATAAAGCTAATACTAAAAAGAAAGTTTCTTTTTGTTTTAAGAGAATTTAGTAGTTTTAGAAAATGAATAAGAATCTTAATATGCTATTACATAAGTTAAGGTCTCTATTTTCATAGTTTTATTCAGTTTTTAAGGTTTTTCAAAACCTATAAATAAGGCTAGTTGATGTAAAATGGGATTAATGAATGATTAATGATGAATAATGCTAAATTTTTGGATATCTTGCAATTTTCAATAGTAAAACTTCATTAATTTTCTCTTATATGAGACTCTTAAAAGGCCTTCGTAAGATTCTAAGATTTCCTTACTTCTTTATCTTTTTTTATTTTATCTTTTTTCTTCTTTTCCTACTGCTCTAATTTTATTCTTGTTCTCCTCCTCAAATCCTTAAATATTGAATCCTTGGCCTGGCTATTTGATTATAGACAACCATCTTAGGGAGGTGCAAGCAACTACAGAGTGGAGCAATTTACTTCAACACATTTGGAGGAAGGTTTTACTACACAACAATCCCAACAAGAGACCATCATAAAACTCAACAATCGGCCAGATGAGACAATGAGACTATTGAACAACAACCAAGAAAACAATTGATTGAAGAAGGAGGTACGAGCCATCATTATGACCAATTAGCCAATAGAGTATAATTTTACAATGGGTGTAATCAACAAAGGGACATAATAGGAGACATCCATCATAATATGGACACAGAGAGGCTCACAAACTTCATGCAAGATCATGATGCGACAAAAAATGTTAGACATTGAAGTTGTTGAATTTTCCAGAAAATTGAATCTTTCGGCTATTTTTATTAGCTTATGTTTATGAAAGATCACTTTAATTGGTGTCTATGCTCGAGAATATCAAGGTTCACTTTGTGAAGGCAAAGGTAAAAGATGCAACACATTTATGGTGGATAGTCCTTAAAATTGAAGCATTACTCAATTTCTGGGCTTTTGGACATTTAGGGTCACAAAGTGTGGGCCACAAGGAAACCCCGAAGTACAAAAAATTCCAACACTCCTCATCATGTGATTGGTGGAGATAACACTCCACAATCTTCTAATGCCATTAAGGTAGGTCTTAACAAAGGAAAAAAATCTAATAGGTGTTTGTAATGACTCGTCCCAACAATGTACATATTGTCCACAGCCCGCTCTAAGTCTTAGGGGCCTTCACGACTTTAAAATACGTCTACAAACTCCCAAATCAAGGTGACTATAATATCTCACATCGAATAAGGGAAAAAGTTCTTGACACTATATATGTATAAGTTTCTCTTAACTATGTAGACATGTTTTAAACCCTTAAAGGCCCCTTAGGCCTAAAGTGGACAATATTTACATGGTTGGGAGTGAGTTGTTACAATGTTGCTACAAAAAGGATTGGTACAACTCCATTATGCTTCAAGTGTAGAGGGCATGGTCACTATGCCATTTTTTTTTGTTCACTTTTGTATCAAAGTGAAAAAAGGTTACACTTTTGTATCAAAGATCCAAAGGAAGTTGAGAGCCAAAATGAGGAGCAACTTTGAGAAGGTGTATCAAAGTCTTCTAGTATGACATCTATTAGTCATTCCAAAAGCAAGAGAACAAAAGGATTGGTGACAAACTAACATCTTCCATTGCTAAGGAAGGCTAAGCACTCTAATTATTAATAGAGATAGTAGTTCAAATAAAGCTTCACAAGAACTTATTTAGAAGATTAATCTAAAAACAAAGAAGCATTTAGATTTGTATGAAGTAGCCTGGGCGAATAATGCATCGATTCTAATAAGCTCTTGTTGTTTGGTTATAGTCCAAATTAGTAATGATTTTGAATAAAAGGTACAGTGTAATGTTTTGCTACTGAAAGTTGCCCATATCTTACTTGGAAGACCATGAATTTTTTATTGAAGGGTGCAACATAATGGCTACTAAAATATCTACACTCTTGTGCATAATGGGCATAAGAAGATTCTCCATCCAATGAAGGAAATACTACTAATTACGAAATCAATGGAAAAGCAATAAAAAAAAGTACTCACTAAGCATGAATTTGAAAAAGAAAGCAACAAGACTAACATTATCCTTCCTTTAGTGACTTGGTAATTCCTTTGGGTTCAAGTCAACATAAGAAAAGTCAATGCTTTAATTTTCAAAACAAAAGATTGTTTCATATTTCGTAGATTCTATTGCAGTGATATGATCTATAGTCTTTTAGACCTAATAGTTTATGGGAGACTCTGTAAATGGTCTTATGTGTGCTTGAATTTCTATATTATTGCTTGAATCATTAAAATATTTAAAACCCAAATAAAATTAAAAATTGAGATAAATTTCTTACTCTACCTATTAAACTCCACCAACACACCCCCCCACCTAGCGCCCCTTTCTAGTTAGTTTTGTAGATCAAGAACGGACTCACCCAGGCAATTAGATCAATTATGTCCCATAGAAGATTTTGCTTAAAACAGTTCAATAAATCAACCCAAGGGACACACTCCTTTTGCAAGTGTTACTAGTCTACAACTTCAAAAGCCCATTGATTTGGTTCCTTTGCCTTCAAGTGCGAGATCAAGTGCCAAGGAACAAGATTTTCCTAGTCACATGATGAAGGTTCATAATGGAATACAAAAGAGAATTGCACTTAGCAATAAAAAATACAAGGCTCATGCTAATCTTAGAAAACATTTTTCTAAATTTAAGGAAAAGGATACGAGGATGATTTGTACAAGACCCAAGGGTTTTCCTAAAGGTGCTCATAAGGAACTTCATGTCATAATATCCCACTTACATAACAAGGGAGTCCATTCTCCCTGGTATCGAGAAACACTACAATTCAAAAATACTAGTCCATACAAAATTGTAAAGAAAATCAATTCTAATGCTCATGTTCTTGAACTACCAAATGGTACGAGTACTAGTAATGTTTAATCATAAGGACTTGAAGATGAAGCAGTCATTCAATTGCCTCCAACACCAAGCTTAAAGAATGACATTGAAGGCGTGCTTGATGATCAAATTGTATTTAGAGAGAGGAGGTTACCAAAAGTATTGGGTTAAGTGGAAGCATTGTTGTCTTTTTTATTGCACATAGACTATGTCTAAAGAACTTCAATTGATAAATTGTGACCTTTTTTATAAGTATCATTATTTTACTCATTGAAGTCTAGTTTGTTCAAGCCAAGGAGAGATGATGCGGAATAACATTGGAAATACCCTTTAAAGACTTACAAGAGAGGGGAAAAGGATATTTCTACCACCCACGCTTTAATTAGAGGCAGTTATGATGATTTAAATTCCTCTTGGGACTTCCCATGGTTAAATTGTTAAATTTACATTTTAATTTGTTAAGTTTCTATTTTAGTTATTAGTTGACCTTTTAGCAAGTGTTTATTTCTTTTAGTTTCTTATTATATTATAAAAGTTTCTAATTCTTTTAATTTCTTAATAATATTCCTTTCCAATATCTTTTCCCATTCTTCCAAGGAAAGATTAAGAACTAAGAAAGTTGTCCTATTAGGGAAGGGTAATAAGAGTCTATACACATATATTTTTCAAAATGGAGGAAGAAAATTCTAATAAAAGTTTCAGTATCTATTATGCTTCCTTTGAGGGTGTGATTGTCTTCTTCCAATTAGTGATTGCCTAGGAACCTTAGCGTGATTGCCAAGGATATTTTTTCTTCTTTTTCAGCCATCTTTTGTTCTTTTCACCTCATTTTATAACCCAAGAAAATCATATAGTGCAGACCTCTTTGATCCACTGCTATATTCCCTAAATCCCCCTTCTCAAATCTCAATCCAAGGCTCTCTTCCCAAGCCTAAACATTTCACTAGGTTAATATCCTCCAAAAAGGACCCTACAGTTACAGCCATTGACCTATGGTTCAATTACCCTAAATTTTTCCCCATGGGTGTTGTGGTTTGTTGGCATCCATATTTGGGGAAAGAAATTACATTTCCAAAAACAAATTCTCAGGATATAGTGGATGTGAAAGTTTCATGCTAATGGTTAATGTCGAGCATTGAAACTCTCATCAAATTCTATTTCTATTATAGCATTTGATTATCTTAGGAATTACTTAGAAATTAATGTGAATTTAATGTAAATTTACATAACAATCTCTCAAATAATATTTATAAAAGCTAAATCTAGTTATAAATAAAGAAAGTAGCATCCAGTCCTTTTATCTTTATTCCCCAAAAATGGGAATAAAAAGTACCAAGTCTTCTATGGGTATGAGATTTATCAATTTCGAGAAGATTTTATATCTAAGGAAATCAAAACTTACTAAGTTATAAGCACCCAAAAATGGTAATCCCATACTTGAATATAAGATATCCATTCCCTAGTTAAAATACACGTAAACCAAACGCATTCTATATACTAATGTGCATATGCAACACAAGCATTAGTCTCCTAGTAAATACCCACAAAGTGGAGATTGTTCTCCACATATGTATCTCCTTAAAATGGCATTGTCAGGTTCCATATTATGCATAATTTTCCAACTCCAAATGACATATGCACCTATGAATTGTCAATGCATATATAATTTCATTGACTATATGAGGTACTGCAATTAAAAGGTATGAGGGTAACAACTATCCCAAAATCCACAGCACACACATATAAAACAATAGGATTATTACATCCAGAGAAACCAAAAATAGTCAATTACAAGTGGAAGTTAAAATTTCATAATCCTAAATGTCCACTGTTCTTGATTGAAAACAAGCAAATCATCCAGCTTATGCATAAATTCCATGTACAACAGAATAGTGGAAACGTAATTGCATTTTCTTTAATTGGAAAGGGAAAACATTATAAAACAATAAACTTCTCCATAGGAAAGTAGCATGGAGCTTAAACCCAAAACCTTCCAAGTGAAGCAAAAAATGGTATTTACAAAAAAACAATATTGATAATGACACAAAGAGGGACAAAGTGGTATTTACATAATCAAAATTAGAAATGTTAAGGAAAAAAATGATCATCAAGAGACAGAAAAATTAAAATTCCTTCACAAAAACAACTTACATCTCAGATAAATCCCGACCAAGATTGTCAATTAGTACTTCCTTTATATCTTTGAAATTGCAAGGAACTGCCTAAGGTATTAGCAACAAGAAGATTAGCATAAAACATTATTGGGTGAAAACAAGTTAGTCCGTGTAAAATCGATTGGAAGAGACTGAAATTTAAATAAGTGAAAAGAATAATAAACACCTGATCCTGCAATGAGGAAAGAATTGATATGTATTCTTTTGGAGCCTGCCGCAAGGCTGCCACAAATTGACCAGCTTTCACATAGAACCCTTTATTGGCTTCACATAATTTCAGAATTCTCTTCGCAGAGCGCACATGAACCTAAACCCCAACAAAGATCAAATGTTAAACAAGAATCTGAATGCTGCTGATATTGTTCGTTAAACTACTGCCTACATGAAAATATATATTTCCCTCTTAGTTCTTCTGCAAATAAATAACTCTCCATTATCTCAAATCTATCACTGTCTTCATGACACTTCCCTTCCAAATTATAATGCATCAAACCCCAACAACAAATATGTGCTTCTTCTTCTATAACAATCTCTCCCTCCCTCTCTTTGACAATAACCCCTCTTCTCTCTCTCTACAATGACTCCTTCCTCTCCCCCCCCCCCCCCCCCCCCCCCCCCCTCTCTCATTGGAAGCAAACACTTCATTTCATAGAAAAGAAATAATACAGTATGAGAAGAAGGATGCGCTATTCTCTGAGAGGGATATATAAATCCAACAGAAAGGAAAGGAAACAAAGAGTTCAGCAAAGCCAAGAGTATAAATCAAAATGGTTAAAATACCCCAAACAAACACACAAAATCCCCTTGATATCTAGAATAAAAAACCATCACACTCCCTCTGATTGGAAACAAACTACATTTCACAGAAAAATAATGATACGTTACAAAAAGGAGAATGGTCTACTCTTCAAAGAGGGATATAAAAATTCAACAAGGAAAACAAAAGAAGAGTACAACTAAACCAAGACTACAAATGTAAAATGGCCCCATAAAGCAACATCTCTATCCAAACAAACACATAAAATCCTTAGATTTCTTGAATCACAAGAATTTTAGATCTTGATTCTTAACTTTTACCCAAAGAAAATGTGTTTCACCTTTGTTTTTACAATTGATGCTTTCTTCTATCTTTAGGACATCTTCATTCGAAGTAAATTTTTGAAATTAATACCCTTTTTTTTAACTAACTAAAATTTTTCAAGATTACAATTAGTGATTTTTCAAAAATCATGGTTGGTCTATAATTACAATTAATTCTTTAAAATTTTGTTGATAACCAAATAATGAGGCGACACATTACCCAGTGATAGCCACAAACCAAACAAAAGGTGACAAGGTCAAAGCAACATGATAGATTAGGAAGTAGGGCTCACCCACTTAGCATTTTGTACAAAATTTGATTAATAATCACCATAACCTTACATGCCTTGACATTTAATGTCTACTTAGATTCAATTTCGAGTTTGAGGACTTGAGATATTCTAGACTATGTCAATTCTAGTGAGCAAGGAGTTGGAAATTGAGGATGGGATGGCTTGGTGGTTCGAGTGAGTGTCAAGTGAACTAGTTGCATGTCTTGAATCAACCACCTTGCTTCAATCTTCTAAGGGGAGTCAAGGAACAAATCAAATTGCAACATATATTCGATGTTATTCACAAACCACCTTAAAACATGTGAGATGTTCATTGGTTAGCTAATGGTCATCTCAATTGTAAACAAATTTCTTTAAGAAATATTTACTTTAACTTGTTCTATATAAATAAAAGCCTTCCTTCATAGACGAGAGAATGGAGAGGCTCTACCAGAACTTCAATCAAATCCTTTGACAGAACCTCATAGAAAGTAACCCCAAAGAAATCCTATAACCTAGAAGAGAAGATTGCACCAAGCCAAAGACCTGAAAGCCGATACAAAAATATTTTCAAACCTAGGTAGATAAAATACTAAAAAGACAATAAAGAAAACTCCTTGTCGTTCTTTCCCTATAGGCAATCTATAAACACTTCCCTCAATTCCCTCACTCTTCCCTCAAGCCAAGCATCCACATCCATCATCACCTCCTCACTCAAAAGCCCCAAATCCTAATTGCAGTACAAGAAAAATATTAAATCCAGTTCTTATCAAGCTAATCAAATGCAAACTCTTTTTTCTTAATAAGAATAAGACAATAATAAAAGAATATCAAAGTCTCCAACTTCCATTTCAATTCTTCCTTGAAAATTTGCCTTTCTTGGTAAATGATGATTCAGTGCAATGCAGGAAGCAGGCTAACCCAACACAGATTGGATGACCCAGTTTGGTGCAGTATTGGTACAACACCAAAATCTATTTAGATTTGACAATCCACTCATTATCTTAAACTGAGGAAAACCCATCCTTTGATTAAAGGGAAGTTAGAGAAGATGAAAAGCTTTTTCAACATCCCCATTCTTTGGTATGACAAAATCATTAACCAAGTTGATTGGGTTACAAGGCTTCTCAACTTTTTCCAATATGCATTTTTCTCAAGAAATAGTCTTCAAAGCTTAAAACTTGAGATGATCAGATGCAAGGGGCACATTCTGAAAAATACATTTGAAGACTTTTGTTGTCAATTCTTTTTTTAAATATTTTAAACAATTAGTGCACAATTTGCTCTTTTCTCATTGGTTCTTTGGGATATAAATTTGTCTGCCTTTCTCCCACTAATAGATTTTTCATCCATCTGTTTGAATTAGGATTTTTAACTTGTAGTGCAGTCTTCCACTTTCCCTTTCTATAGCCATGTGTTTCCCCAGAAAATATCCCAGCACCCCATTACATTAATATTGCAATAGACAAACAATATTGCATATTCCAATTGAATAAGTAACAACAGATTTTAATCATCACTACTTTTATTAACAACCCTCAGTGTATCAAAATTTATCACCTTTGACCACCTCTACTGAGACAAGATGACAATTGCATTATTATCAATCCTAATGCTGATAACACAGGCATGCATGAAGGTTTGAGATGATTTTATATGAAATGTATATCAACAGAAAAATGCCTCAATAACTCTGCAATTTTAAATCTTGAGCTTCAATCTATTACCAAACACATGTAAGCCTACTTGTGGGAGAGAAGGATCAATCTATCAATGCTACATATTCAGGATCAACTTTATAAGATGGTTAAGCATCCACCAATAGACAACAGACTTTTAGGATCAACCCATAACAATAGACCACACAAAAGAATTGAAGTACAAGATCCTCTCACCTCTTTTTTTTTTCTTTTTTTGATAATTAAATGCAAACAGATACTGAAAATGGAGTCAGCAAGTTAAAAAAAAAAAAATGAAATCTAGTACTGACCTTCTAATTAAAACACAAGCCCCTTATTCTTTAATATATAAAAACAAATGAAAAAATTAAAAGATGTTTTTCCTTTCTTTTTTAAAATTCCAGCATTTCAGCAAGAGTATGTCAGCAAAATGCAGGCATATCCTAAAAACGTTCACTAAAGGATGATCTCCAGTGTAATGCTCGTAGGCAGAAATTATTGCACTTGATAATTTCCTTTTAAAGTCAAAACTATTGTATTATTGGTTTCTTGTTCCTGTGTTTTATGGTTGCTAATCTATATATATTCAACAAAGACAACAAGCTTCCCAACAAATTTCATCCTTTGGTGAAGCAAGAAACATGTATTAGTGGCTACTTCATCTTGATTTTCATGGTCACTAACCTATGTATAGTTCCAGAAAGGCAACAAGCATTAAGAGGATTTTCGTCCTTTGGTCAAGCAAGGTGAATATGGATATTATTTCGTTTTGGTTACTTCAAAGATCTTCATAAATATGTGAAATGATTCAAATATAAAATCCTAGAAAGCAAGAAAATGTTAAGAAAATGTGGAAAGGAAAAGCAAAGGAAAATATATATTTCCTTGAATGCTTCTCTGGTCATAAGAATTCATTAAAAAGAAACCTCAGTTAAAGTGCAAATAGTTTCTCGAATTTTTATCACAGATCATAATATCTACTGAGCATAGCATTTCAACCATTTTGAATGACTAATGGTGTTTGTTTTTTGGCTGAATAGAAAAAGCCAAATATTTTAGCTTTTTCTATTCAGCCAAAAGTGGCTTATTGACATCATTCAATATAACTAAACTGAACTTGTTATCAATAAGCTCAGTTTAGTTAGGTTGGATGATGTCAATAGGTCACTTTTGGTTGAATAGAAAAAGCTAAAATATTTGACTTTTTCTATTAAGCCAAAAAACAAACACAACCTAAATCGAGAAATGAATCTCAATTCAATCATAAATTCATGTTCTAATGAAAGAAAAAGGCGGCAAACCTCCGACAATGTATGGCGGTACTCTTCAGACTTCAAGGGCAGCCCATGTAAAGAGTACTTGTAGTCAACTACATTGAGAGCGATTGTTGTGACAGCACGAGATGAGCGAAGGACGGCGTTGATTCCTGTCCTAATTTTTTCCGGGAAAGTGGAAGAAAGTAGAAGAGAATCATCGGAGAATGAGGGAAAATTAGGGTTTAAAGAATGGAAGTTAACGGCGGCGGCAAAGCCGGTGGTGGCTGTTATCAAATAGAAAGAAGTCTTGGCCTTGGCGGGAAACTTAAGCATTGTGGAGGGGTATTTGGTTTGTCACTCCCTGAAGAGAATTTGTCGGAATAAAGTATAGATCGGAAGGAGAAGAAAAAATGGGCAGGAATTTATATGGCCCAAAGCAAAAGAAAATTCTTGGAAAAATACAGTTCAGGTTTTTAAACTTTAAGATTTAAATCCCCTTTATATTTTCTTTCTAAACATTCACATTTTTTATATTCTTCTCTAATATTTTTATTTTATTTTAAGTATAGCATGTTTAGATAATAAATAGGTTTTTTTTTATATTTTTCTCTTAACATTCACTTTTCTTCTTTTCTTCTTTCCTTCTTCTATTATTATTTTTTTTACTTAATGTTTTCCAAAAAAAAAAATTACTAAGAAAAGAAAAAAGTTATTAAAAAATAATAATTTTCTTATATTTGATTTTATTATAGAAAATAAAAAAATAAAAAATAATTAAATTAATTAAACTTTTATGTGTTTTCAAATTATTTTACCTTTATATATATAATTGATTGATTTAAATCTATTTTTTATTCTTTTTTATTTTTTATTTACTTTTTTTTTTTCTTTCCCTTATATTTTCTTTCAAAATTTTCAGCTATATTTGTTTCCAAAAAATTAGAGGAAAAATGCAAAAGTAGAAGGAAAAAAAAAGAATAAAAATAAAAAAGAGGTTTAAATTTAATAAATTATTAATATACGATTTCTTCAAATTCATTTTACTTATTTCTTTCTATTATAGCAAGATTAAATAAATTTAAAATATATAAATTTTAAATTAATTTTAATTATATTTAATTTTCTTTTTATTTTCTATAGTGAAACCAAATATAAGAAAACCATTTTTTTAACTTTTTTTTTTCTTTCTCTAGTATTTCCTAAGAACCGAACATGAACCACTAATATATCCTCTAGTTATTTCCATTTTCTCAATTCTCATTCCTTTTATTTATTTTTTGTAAAGGTACATTTGATACATATTCCTCATATAACATATTTTATTTGGGTTATTTGGTTAAAGGGATTATAAGAACACTCATATTTCCAAAAGTAATCCACCTCTCAAAAAACATAAAAAAAAAAGAAAAAAAAAAAAAAAAAAAGGCCCAATTAGGACAAAAATGCCCCTTCTTTTATGGATTATCTTTTTGTTTTTCTATCTTGTCATCTTTTTGCTCCTCTTTGATCCCCTACAAAAACAAAAAAAAAAACCTTAAGTTCTCACTATTTTTTCATGTACTTGTTGACCACAAAAAGATATTAGTAAATGTAAGCAACCGACATTAGTTTTTTTATATTATCATTTTTTATTTTTTATTTTTTTGGGTTTCCTCCATAATAAGGAAATGTAAAACCTCACTTCACCATTATAGGAGAAAAAAAAAATAGCGACTCCGCTATTAGATGTGAAAAAGGAGTTTAGAAAAGTAAAAAAGTGAAAAGTTAATTCAAAAGAAGTTAAAAAGCTTTATCCATATAACAAGGGATTCAAGTAGCAAAACAGCTCGAATGATGGAAATTCATAGCATAATTAATATAAAAGTTGGTCTCATTTTCACCTGAACTTAACTATAATTAAGTTGCATTAACAAAAAACTTAACTAGGGTTAAGTTCAAGCCACAATTTTCACATGAACTTGAATATGGTGAAATTGCATTAATAAAAAACTTAACTAGGGATAAGTTCATAATCACATTTTTCACCTAAACTTAATTATAATTGAGTTGCATTAACAAGAACTTAACTATGATTAAGTTCACATTCACAATATTCACCTTAATCTAACTATGGTTAAGTTGCATTAATTGAGAACTTAACTAGGGTAACAATTTTCACCTGAACTTAATTATATGGTTGAGTTGCATTAATTGAATACTTAAACTCCAATTAAATTGTGAATCAAAATGTTCATGTGACCTTTAATTAACTTATATTGATTTTCATTTAGAAAGAGCTTACATTTTAGTTGGTTAAGTTTCATTTGCAAATAACTATTAGGTAAGTTCTCTAAAATTAGAATGTTTACCTATATGGTTAAATTGTCATTTAAAAATCTTTACCTATATTTGATTGTGATAGCTTTACTTGTATTAAATTGTGAATTAAAAATCTTTATTTTGACTTCTTTATGATTTTCATTTTCAAAAAATTACACTGTTAAATTCTCTTCCCAAAATCAAGATGTTCACCTAAACTTAATTATAGTTAAGTTTTAAGGTCTAAAATTTCACCTCGACTTGAATATGGTTAAGATTTATTTATAAAGAATTATTAAATTAACTTTTGTAAATCAAACTATTCACATAGCTTTTGGTTATGTATTTCTCAACAACACATGAAGTGTTAATAACAAAATGTATAATATCATAATCAAAATTTTCACTTCAGTTCAAAATATGCTTTTATCATAGCAAACTACATTAAAAAAAAAAAAAAATTATAACTTTCATCCAAACTAACAATCAACCCTCAACAACATATAAACCTACTGCATAGCCAAATTCAAACCCCACTACATAGGCAAATTTTTGTAGTAGAATAATTCCATTGTCTTTTTCTCTTGAAACCAATCCATACAGGCACCAATTAATGAGTTGAATGGATGATTCTGCATAAAGTATTATGCATATTTTATTAAGAACATTCCACAATCACTATTGTATGAAACATAAATAATCAAATTTAAGATCGTTATAAAAAATTTATTGCATAATACATAAAAGTAAAATGATAAGATAAATGTTTAGATATTTATTTACTTACATTTTTGTTGAGAAACATCATGCATTTGTTCAATGTCCCACTGTTGGTCACCCTTAGGATCACCATTCTCCCCATAATAGGCTACAATATGCAATACACGCAGTAACAATCTAGCTAAAGGTATGATGCCCCCCTTCAATCAATTATTACTATTAATGCCTATCAATGAGTCATACACAAATATTCTCCTTTTAACAAGGTGAACTACTCCCAATATCCAATGCATTCTTTAAACATTAATGGGGACATAAACAATGTCCATCTCAAACCATTTCATGAAAAGAATTGAGTGATGCCCATTAACTTAGCCAATAAGAACATAATTTGCTTTCATCTCAAATTGATTATATTTTTTTGCATGTTTCTCCTACCTTACTTTAACAATTGCTATATAAGAAAAGGTAAAAGAGAATAGTTAAAATAACATAATGTATCTAATAATATGAGAACTAATAGTAAGAAGATATCATACATACCCAAAATATGGTGTTTGTGGTGGTAAAATTTTGAGAAAATGCATTTGGCTTTTCTATTATCTACTTATGGAAAAAGTAGAAAGCAATATCAATATATTAGATAATATATACAAAAAATAAAATAAAAAATAAAAATATAGTTATACTATTTGATTCAAATGTCAATATAATATTAAGTAAAATCAAAGACAATAAGAACATTTACTTACTAGACAATAAGGCACTCAAATTTAATATCCGTGGGCAACTCTTAGCAACACAATTAATATATTTCATTCTAATAATTGAAATAGCCTTATATGCCTAAACTTAGAAAACATATGGAAATCCAACTAGACTATATGCTTCTCATGGTATATTTACCTTTTGTTGTTTTTAACCTTGATATTTTAACACTTGCTTCTCCAAGGCTCGTTGTAGCACAAATAACAAATCCTACCCCATTGATATTTATTAAAAACTTCCAAACTATTAACAAGACCAACCTATTGCATGTTTATTAAATTGTTTTCCTTCTTTCCCTAGTAGAGCATGCTCAAGAAAATACAATAAGGCAAACTTGACTATGTCTTAGTTTTCACCTCACCTAAAAAAAGGAAAACTTCCTCCAAACGATCATTACATACTTAGTTTTCATAATTAAAGTAAGTATCCATTATTATCAATGATGTTTGATTATGTCAAGGTATGGGACTAAAACTTAAACTAGTAATCAATTTAAACTCATCTTGTCTAAATCTTAATCTCTCTAACCTTATTAAAAACCACATTTCATCATCCTTCTTTGTCAGGCATTGACATAATAGTATGTGGTGCATAATTTGAACTAAAAATTTAAGTTATGGCATAATAAAAAAAAATGTTCAAAACAAGAATTCTTGAACATCTCTAATTGTTGCTTATTGAGCTTTTTTTAATACTTTCTATTATAATAAGGTATGACAAACATGCAACCTTTGTTGGGAAGTTCTTTTCTTCATGTATTTTAACTATAAAACAATGTCAAGGTAGTAGTAGTCTATAAATTAAACAAAATAAAGCTACTAAAGATTTAAAACAAAATTGTAAATGTTATACAATAATATGTTGATCTAATTACAATTTATTATTTTGGGCACACTCCAATAGTTCCCAAATTTTTAAAAACATCAAGTAACAAACCTAATCCTACTTAAACACCATTGCATAGCATCCCTAAAAGGTCCAAAAATCCCTAAAATTTCATAAACTCTATAAAAATTTATTCTTAATCATATACCATTACATGAAATCGTTATATATTTTACTCACCCCAAATACATAACTAACAATGATAGAAAACTAAAATTTTTTATAAATATACAATTTATTATTTTGAATACACTTCAATAGTTCCTAAATTTTTAAAAGCATCAAGTAACAAACATAACCCTACTCAAACACTATTCCATAATATCCCTAAAAATACCAAAAATCCCAAAATTTTTATAAATTCTCTAAAAACTTAACCCTAATAAAATATCACTACATTGAATATATCTAATTCACTCTAAGCACAAGATTAATAATAATACAAAAAACTAGAAAAAAATATATTAATATGTGATTTATTATTTTTCAACCCACTTTATTAGTTCCCAAATTTGTAAAAAAGATTAAGTAACAAGCCTAACCTTACTCAAACACCATTGCATAATATCCCTAAAATTTCAAAAAATTCCTAAAATTTCTTAAATTATTTGAAAACATATCCTTAATCACATGTCATTACATGAAATCAGTGTATATTTTTTATTCACTCCAAATACATAATTGACAACAATGGAGAACTAAAAAAAATTATAAATATACAATTTATTATTTTGAATACACTTCAATAGTTCCCAAAATTTAAAAAACATTAAGTAATTATAAACCTAACCTTAATCAAACACTATTATGTAACATCCTTAAAAATCCCAAAAATTTATAAAACATAAAGACTACACTCATAGACTCAGTAGATTCGCTTTCCTATTTCATTGGCAATTAAGAGTTTTCTTAATAACTTTACTTTCCTTTTCTATTCGTAATTGAAATATTTTGCTTTTTGACCACTACTTTAGACATTTTTGTTGTCACTCTTCAATGAAATCATTTTTTTTTTCTTGCTTGGGGATAAAATATGAGATAACTTCACAAAAAAAAAAAAAAGGGAAGTTTTTTAGGGCTTGAGAATGAAAGAAGGGATGAGAGGTAAAAAAGTTTTCTAGGATTGAGAATGATAGATGAGAAATTATCTAGGGCTTGTGAAGAAGAGATGAATGGTCTTTTTTATGTACCTAAAAGAGAATGGAGTAGAATAAGCGTTGGAGGGAAGTAAAACAAAATGGGTATTTTTATCTTAATCAAGTCATTTTTTATGTTTCTTTTAGGGATGAGTTACTTTTGCAAATATGGGTGTTATTTTAACCCATTTAACTAAATAACCCTATTTATTTCCATTTTCTAAATTCTCATCCCTTTTCTTTTATTTTCTTCTTTTTAAAAGTACATTTGATACATGAACATATGTAGGGAAAAAAAAATTAAAATCCTAATAAGAGTGAGATTTGATTATTATTATAATAAATTTTTTATTTATAATTCCATATTAAAAGCCAAATTAATTAATAAAAATGGTACCTATTTCAATGTTTCAATTTTATCAAACTATCTTTCACTTTTTCTACCATTTTCAAAAGTGAATTAAAATGATACCTATCAGTCATGTTGTAGCTCACATGACTCATCATCAACAATTAACCCATACCCAAAGCTAACATGCTTGTTATCTTGACTAACCAAGGATGAAAATGTCGGATGAAATATGTGAATTATCATCGAAATATCGGGTGTCGGCAACGCCTCAAGCAAAAAAGGTGACCGAAAAATCGATTAGTGGATATTTCGAGAAAATCGATAAAAAAATGGGTAATTTATCATCAATATATCGGATTTTGGCGATAAATCATGGGGAAGCAGGCGAAAATGGCATTGTGCGCGCAAAAAAATCGACGATATAAAAATCAATGATATATTGCCAATTTATCGAGGAAAAATCGATTAATTATGTCAGTAGTTGATCATTCTTGGTGATAGGCGACAACTGCTTTTTTGGCTTGCTTTTTAAGCTTGTGGCAGGCTATTTTTTAGGCTTATGGTAGATTGATTTTTAAGTTTGTGGCAGATTAATTTTTGGCTTGTGGTAGGCTAGTTTTTAGGCTTGTGGTAGGCTAATTTTAGGCTTATGGCAAGCTGATTTTTGGCTTGTGGCAGACTACTTTTTTGGCTCATCCAACGACAAAAAATATGGTCATATATATTGAAGTGGTTGAATGGTCAAAATGGTTGATTAAAGTGTTCAAATTAAATATGGCCTTGATCTAACGACAAAAAACACAACTACCTTTTTAAAGTTAATCCTAACAATTAGTTGCTAAATCCAAGGGCCAATATTAAATTTGGCCTTGATCTAACGACCAGAAACATAGCCGTATTTTTAAAGCCGATCCTAACGGTTACTTGCCAAATCCAAGGGCCAAGATAAAATATGGCCTTGATCCAATGGTGAGATTTCATCTAAATTTGATCAAATGGTCAAAATGAATTATAATGTTAAAATGAGCATCCAACGGCTATTTTGGCCTAATTTTTTTTGTTTTTTATAAATACTTCATTCTCCAACCATTTCACCCTCAATTCAATTAAAAGTATCTTGGTTTCATATTGCTCAAATTTTATTTATGATTATTCTCAAAATTTTATAAATTTGGTGTTCAAGTGGTGCATTAACTCCAAATCAAGATCAACCAATTACTTTAAAGTATCAGGTATGTACTTAATCCAATTTAACTTATTTAATTAGTATAAGTTTAATAATTTAAATGATTGAATTTTTTTTTTAATAATAGTTTAATATTAAAAAAATCAGAGTAGTTTTTCTTACTAAAAAAATGGGTAGACAAATAAATGCAGGTGTTCTCTTACTCAAAAATGAAGTGAAGCTCTCAATTTATAGGTTTCTAACCTCGAGAGCTAAGAAAAACAAAAAACAGTCTCAATCGGTCGAGTTGGGGGTTGACTGGTTTACTAGCCGTTGGAGCATTTAATGCTTTAGCAGGTTACTGTTGCTTCGATTGGACTTCGAACGGACCTCAACCGGAGGTTGATCAGGAAGGAAAGGTTACTAGAAAAGAGAGAGAGTGTGTGTGTTTTTTGCATTCCTCGATCGAACCTCGACCAAGAAGAGGGAACCAATAGGGCGTTGGCCAATGCCTCGACCGGTTCACCATTTTTACCCCGAAAACCTATCTTTTTTTGGTCTTTTCTCTTCTAATGCTTAGGCAAGGTCTTTAGGTAAATTATTATGCCAATTTTGAAGTTATTTGCCTAAGGTTCATTTGATAAAACTCAGGTTTTAATGAAACTATAACTTTAAAGAATAAACCGAGTTTTTGAACGATGCATGAAATGGTATGTAAAACCTAAGTGCACCCATGGATTCATCTTACATTTGTTTCCTATGATTAAAGGTCTTCCAAAAGTCTTGATCTTGCATCTATTAGGTCCTTTGGTGAATTTCCATATTAATACCTAAAATTCTTTATAATTCAAACCAATTAGTAACTTAACCATGGTTTGTTATCATCAAAACTTGATTAGGAGAACCCTTGGGCTAACAATCTCCCTCTTTTTTATGATGACAAACCTTAGTTATCTAGGAGAAGAAGAATCTCCCCCTCAAACCAATCATGGGCCAACAATCAAACCAAGATAATCAAGATATGCTAAAGAGAATGAATTTGCAATAAGAAACAATGTAAGTCATGAAACATATAGGCATATCATATATAAGTAAAATGTATCACAATCCAATATGTACGATCCAAGTGATGATATGACAATGTAAGTACAATGATGATATGCATGTAAGACTCCTAGATCTTAAAATATCTTCCATTTTTGGCAATATCAAAAAAGGGAACAAAGGGGGTCTCTACAAAATTAAGGTTGAGGAGGTGGAGGTGGAAACACAGAGCGTAGGTAAGCCATCATCTCCTCATGCTGACTCTCTAGGTGATCCTTAATGTGCTCAATCCTCTGCTCAAGATGCTCAAACTGTGATATGAAGCCAGCCTGCTGCTAATCCATGCAATCCTCAATACCCCTAAATCTCTACTGCAGATACTCAAACTGAGAGGTGAAGCCAACCTGATTGTGATCCATGCGATCCTCCATGGAGTAGAACTGAGTATCACTAACTATAGCAAGCTCCTTCATGCTAGTGCCTAGAAAGCTAATCTGAGCAGATAGATCCATCCAAGGTGCATGGTTAGGAGTGTGAGGTGCTTGATGAGGTAGTATCTTAGTGTGAGGAGGCTCAGTGAATGACGACTGAGTAGATGGTCCTACTGTATAAGTTGGTTCAAACAACATTGGCTCAGAAAATGTGGCCTCAAATTGAACACCCTCTAACTGGAATTGAGGAATGTCAAGCTCAGGCTCACTTTGCTGATAGCCACTCTAAGGGTTTACTCCACCCTCCATCTTTTATATCTCAGCCTCCTCCTCTACTCTAGGATGTGCCTATCCTTATCCCCGGGCCTGTGCTGGTGGTCTCTCTACTCTCTTAACCTAAGAACCATCGGGGGCCTTCTCAAATTTCATCCACCCCATCGACTGATCATCATATGTATCATAAACGTTGGGGGCCTCGAAGTTTGTCTCTTTGTTCAAGTCAATGCTAGCATCCTTGAACACTCTGGTGGGGATGCGGCCATAGGGGAGTACGTGTGTCCTACTCTCGCAACATGAGATCATGTGCATCATCATCAAGTATCCTAAGTGGATCCATCTCCTAGTTAAAATCGAGTCAATGAGGAATGCCTCAAAATAGTAGACCTCATCTCGGTGTTCGTCCCATGGTAGAAGGATAGAGCATATCATGTGGTGTAACACTCTGTTGATCACGATAAAGCTATGGGCCGAGGGTTTACCTATCCCATGGGCGTCTACAAGTCCATAAATCCTCTAAACGACTTTTTTAGGCTCGAATCTTAGCACAATGGGCCAAATCTTGGACTCGTACACTCTGAGTCCAATCGGAGCAATATTGAAAATGCGGCAGATGCTCTCCAGGTCCAGACGGATCTCGACTCTTTCGACAGTAGAAATGATAAGGCCACCAATGCCATAAGTCACACTCGAATAAAAATCTCGCACTAAGGTTGGGAAAATCGGCTCTGAAACAGTCACCACGAGTAGCCAACCTATCCTAGTGAAAAAGCCCTCAAATCCAAAATAGCGAAGTTAGGGAAAATTCATATTTCTCCCCGGAACTACCTTTCTCTAAGCAAAGTGTATACCACTGGTAGTCCTCCACGGAGTTGAGCAAGGCGGTGTCAAACTTTGCCTTTCTATGAGCCTTCAGTTGAAATGGCTGAGACAGCTTAGCTAGGCGGTTGCCCTGTGCCTTAGAGGCAATCGACTCTCGCCTAGGAGCCATGAGAAAAAGTGAAACACTAGAAATGGGGTTGGTAGAAAGAGAAATGCTCACAATTGAAATCATAGGCTCGTGGAAATGAAGAAGAAGCCGACTGTGATGCGTGAGAGGAAGAGAATGCGATCCAAAACTGAAACCCTAGCCTCCAATCTTCCCAAAAATCCAATCGAAAGCCTTCAATCGGTCCAAACCTCACTTAAAACAGTCTTTAGAAGCCAAAAATCATAAAAACCCTGAAGAAATGGAGGAAAACAGTGGAAAACTGAAGCACAAAAGTCACTTAAAAACCCCAATCCCAACAAACCGGTTGACCACTTGGTCAATGCAGTCAACAATTTGACTTTTCCAATTTTTTGTGCATTTCCTTGTTTTGTGATCCTCCCCTTACCTTTTTCAGTTGAAATCCCCAATTTTTTTTATGCCCAATGCTAAGGGAATTTTTATTTTTTGTCAAAATTTGACCATTATCTAAGTATATGTCTATATGATGCATATGACATGAAATTCATGCAATCAAAAGACGTATTTATCAAGAATTTATTAAGCAATTATTAGATCATAAAGAAATCACCCCTAGTTGTCTTTTAATATCAACAAATTGTTCTTCACTTTGAGGTTTTGTAAAGATATCGGCAAATTGATCTTTTGTGCTTACAAATTCAAGTGTTATGTCACCCTTTTGTGTATGATCTCTAAAAAAATGATGTCTAATCTCTATATGCTTAGTCTTAGAGTGTTGCACAGGATTTTTTGATATACTTATGGCACTAGTATTATCACATTTAATAGGAACATGCTCAAAAGATAAATCAAAATCACTAAGTGTTTGTTTCATCCAAAGGATTTATGCACTACATAAATAGGCTACTATGTATTCGGCTTCCGCCGTTGACAAAGCTACCGAATTTTGCTTCTTACTATGTCATGAAACAAGTGAGTGTCCTAAGAAATGACAAGTGCCACTAGTGCTTTTTCTTTCAACCCTACAACTGGCAAAATCGGCATCCAAAAATCCAATTAATTCAAATTTATCACTCTTAGGATACCACAAGCCTATGTCCATTGTCCCTTTCAAATATTCGAAAATTCTTTTTATGACACTTAAGTGAGATTCTTTATGACAAGATTGAAATCTAGCACACAAGCATACAATATACATAATGTTGGGTCTACTTACGGTAAAATATAGCAAAGAACCTATCATGCCTCTATACATAGTAGAGTCAATGGATTTACCTTTCTCATCCTTATCAAGCTTGATGGATG
This sequence comes from Vitis rotundifolia, assembly GCA_030254885.1. NCBI lineage: Eukaryota > Viridiplantae > Streptophyta > Magnoliopsida > Vitales > Vitaceae > Vitis > Vitis rotundifolia. The sequence goes on from CM058154.1 coordinate 10,295,528, forward strand.
AGCTCATTGGAGTCTTCATTGTTTTGGTCCTTTAGTTGCTTCATTTGAAGTCCAAGGAAGAAGTTGAGTTCTCCCATCATGTTCATTTCAAACTCACTATGCATGCACTTAGAAAATTCTTCACAAAGAGAGATATTAGTAGCACCAAAAATGATATCATCAGCATATATTTGAACTGAGAGCATGTCTTTTTCTTTGGTTTTTATGAAAAAAGTTGTGTCAATTTTTCCCATTTTAAAACCCTTTTCAAAAGAAATTTACTCAATCTTTTATACCATGCTCTAGGTGCTTGTTTCAAACCATAAAGAACCTTTTTAGGTTTAAAAACATGGTTAGGGAAGTTGAAACTTTGAAATCCAGGTGGTTGTTGAAGATATACTTCATTTATAAAATTATTTAAAAAAGCAATTTTCACATCCATTTGATATAAAACAAAGTCTTTAAAACATGCAAAGGTAAGTAGCATCCTAATGGCTTCCAACCTAGCTATGAGGGTAAAGGTTTCTTCATAATCTATCCCTTCTTCTTGATTAAAACCTTGGGCTACCAACCTTGCTTTGTTTTTAAAAATTATGCCATTTTCATCCATTTTATTTCTAAAGACCCATATAGTTCCAATAACACTTTGATTTGAAGGTCTTGGTACTAATTCCCATACTTCACTTCTTTCAAATTGATTTAACTCTTCTTGCATAGCAATCATCCAATTTTCATCATCTAAAATATCATTTAGATTTTTAGGTTCAATTTGAAAGATAAAAGCCAAATTATTACAAATGTTTATAAGAGAGGATCTAGTTCTTACCCCGCTAGATGGATTACCTATAATTTGATCTTGTGGGTGATTGGTGACAAACTTCCATTCTTTAGGAAGGTCTTGGCTTGATGCACTTTGCATTTGTTGTGGAGGGGGTAGTGCCAATGGTGATTCTACTTTCTTAGGATCCTCTATATTTTCTTCTTGTTGCCTTCTATATTCAATTTGCAATCTTCCCATGGAGGTCTTCAAACCTAAATCATCATCAAAACTTTCTCTTTCTTGGAGAGAATTGTTAGATTCATAAAAAATAACATGGATGGACCCCTCTACAACCATGGTTCTTTTGTTAAAAACTCTAAAAGCTTTACTTGAAGTTGAGTAACCAAGGAAAATTCCAATATTTGATTTTGCATCAAATTTTCCAAGATTGTCTTTGGTGTTTAATATAAAACATTTGCATCCAAAGACTTTGAAATAACTAATGTCGGGTTTCTTGTTTTTCCAAAGCTCATAGGGAGTTTTCTTAAGAATGAGCCTCAATAATATTCTCTTTAAAACATGACAAGAAGTGTTAACCGCTTCAGTCCAAAAATATTTTGGTAAGTTGTTTTCATTTAGCATGATTCTTGCCATTTCTTGAAGAGTTCTATTTTTCCTTTCAACTACCCCATTTTGTTGAGGAGTTCTATGAGCCAATAAATTGTGGTTAATTTCATGCTTATTGTAATACTCTTCAAAATCAATATTTTCAAATTCTCTCCCATGATCACTTCTTATACAAGTAATTGCAAAACCTTTTTCATTTTAAACCTTATTGCAAAACTTTGAAAACTCATAAAAGGCTTTATTCTTTTGACTTAAAAACAAAACCCATGTGTATCTAGAGAAGTCATCCATAATAACATATGCATAAGATTTTTCTCCAAGACTTGGTGTCTTAGAAGGACCAAATAAATCCATATGCAACAACTCAAGTGGCCTAGATGTGGAAATGAAGTTTTTGTTTTTGAAAGAGTTTTTTGATTTGCTTTCCCACTTAACAAGCTTCACAAACTTTATATTTTTGAAAATTTATTTTGGGAAGACTTCTAACAAGTTCATCTTTTTTGAGTTGGGAAATGAGGTCCAGTTAGCATGTCCCAACCTCCTATGCCACGACCAACTTTGATCATGTATGCTTGAAAAGCATTTATCATGGCCATCATATTTTGAAATATTTATAGCATAAACATTATCACATCTATGGCTCGTGAAAATGGTTTTATCATTTTGAATATCCTTGATGATGCAATGAGATGCTTCAAAAATCACTTTAAAACCTTTGTCACAAAGTTGACAAATGCTTAAAAGGTTATGTTTTAAACCATCTACTAATAAAACAGTTTCAATAAGAAATGATGTGTCATTACCAATGTTGCCTTGACCAATGATCCTTCCTTTTGCATTGTCTCCAAAGGTAACATATCCTCAATTTTTCTTTGTAAGGAAAGTAAACTTGGATTCATCTCCAATCTTGTGTCTTGAGCATCCCCTATCCAAGAACCACTTATCCTTCTTTGAACCCTACAACATAAAACTCAAGTTGATTTAGGTACTCATATCTTTTTGGGTCCTTGAGGGCTAATGACCTTAGATCTTTCAATCGAAATCTTTTTAGCTTTTGTATTTGAATTCTTTTGAGAACCATTTCTTACAGGACATGTACTACTAATGTGCCCTCTTCTTCCACAAAAGTTGCAAGTAGTGGAAAGACTTGCACTTGTGGATTTCTTTACAAAATAGTTTTTAAAATACTTTTGATTTTTTGAAGGTTTGAATCCTAGCCCTTGTTTGTCAAAAACACATTTTTGGCTAGCTAGAATCATTTCAAAAGATTTTTGTCTACAATAAAATATTGAAAGAGAGGAAGTCAACCATTCATTTTTTTTTTTTCTCAAAATCTCATTTTCTTTTTCAAGATGAGTTTTAGAAATTTCAACATTTGAAAAATTTTCTTTTACTTCTCCAAGTTCCTTTTCAAGTTGTTGAATTTTCTTTTCAAGAGAAATATTTTTCAAACTAAGTTTTTCAAAATCCTCATACAATTTTTCAAAAACATCATGTATATCTTCATCACTAAGGTTAGAGTTTACCTCATCAAGTTCATTTATTGCCATGAAGCACATGTTTGCCACTTCTTTATCATTTTCTTCATCGGAGGATTCTTCACTTTCACTCCAAGTGGCCATCAGTGCCTTCTTCTTTCTATTTTTGGCTTCACTTTTGTAGAGAGGACAATCATATTTAATGTGTCCCAGTTTCTTGCATTTGAAACACACCAAATCTTTTTTTTTTTTTTTCTCATTTCTCCTTGTCACCATGAGATGAAGATTCCTTTTTAGAAAGGTCTCTTCTAGAAGTGAACCTTCTTCCTCTAAACCCTTCACCCCTCATGAATTTGTTAAACTTTCTTGTGATGAGGGCTAAATCTTCATCTTCTTCACTTTTTTTTTTCTTCTTCAACTTCTTCTTTTACTTTAGTTGTAACTTTGAGAGCAATGCTCTTCTTCTTTTCCAAATTGATCTCATATGTCATTAATGACTTTATGAGCTCCTCCATAGGTAGCTTGGTCAAGTCTTTGGCTTCTTGAATTGCGGTGACCTTTGTATGCTACTTTGATGGAAGTGGCCTCAAGATCTTCACCACCTTTTCAGATTCCTTGTAGGTCTTTCCCAATGCTTCAAGACCATTGACAATGTCGGTGAACCTAGTGTTCATCTCAACAATAGTTTCATTATCTTTCATAAAAAACAATTCATAGCTATGAACAAGTAAATTGATTTTTGACTCTTTCACTTGATTTGTTCCTTCATGAGTTATTTCAAGCAATCTCCAAATTTCTTTAGCCGATTTGCATTGACATATTTTATTATATTCATTTCTATTCATAGAGCATTGCAAAGTATAAACGACCTTAGCATTTAATTGAAAATTTCTTCTATCACATTCATCCCATTCTTGCTTAGGTTTTGGAACCATGACTCCATCAACTAGTTTTAAAGGAAAAGTTGGGCCATCTTCAATGACGTCCCATACGTCTAAATCGATTGATTGTAAAAATCAAGTCATTTTAGTTTTCCAATAGGGATAATCGATTCCTATAAAAAATTAAGGTCTATTTTTTGCAAAACTTTCGATGTGAGATGAGCTTGATGGAATAGTCATTTCCTCTTAGATGATTAAGTCTTAAACAAGAAGCCTAGCTCTGATACCAATTGAGAAAATAAAGGCTAATCTTAAATGAGAAAAACACCCAAGAGGGGGGTGAATTGAGTTTTTTTTAAAAAATTCTTTTTAAACACAACAAATTTAAGCACAAGAGAAGCAAATAAAGAGATATAGAGTTAGAGAGATCAAACTTAAATTTTATAGTAGTTCTACACTTCCTTGTATACGTCCACTCTCCTCAAGCTCCTAACCGAGTGAGGGTTCCACTAACTTGAAGCTTCAACCAAGCTTCTAACTACCTTTACACTTGGATTCCGGCTCCAATGGGCTCTTACACAATCTCTTCAAGTTTTAACTCACTTGAAGGCTTTAACACTCAATGAACAAAAATAAATCTCTCAACCTAGATCAACAATAGCTCAAATACAACTTAAGGCTAGGATGAATCACAAAGCTGCACTAAAGGATATGCAAATGAAGATTTAATGCACCAAGAAAGAAATGAGAGTTTTTAAGGCAAGAACAAGTGGGTAGACAAATAAATACAAGTATTATCTTGCTCATAAATGAATTGGAGCTCTCAATTTATATGTTTCTAACATCAAAAGCCAAGAAAAACAAAAAGCAGCCTCAACCGGTTGAGTTAGGGGTCGACTAGTTCACTAGTCGTTGGAGCATTTAATGCTTTAGCAGGTTACTATTGCTTCGACTGGACTTCGATTGGATTTCAACCGAAGGTTGACTAAGAAGGAAGATACCTCGACCAGGAAGGAAAGGCTATTGGAAGAGAGAGAGAGAGTGTTTTTTGCACTCCTTGATCGGACCTCGACCGGGAAGAGGGAATCGGTTGATCGGTCCCCTAAATGGTTGAGCTAGTTGGCCAATACCTCAACTAGTTCACCATTTTTACCCCGAAAACCTATCTTTTTCTAGTTTTTTCTCTTCTAATGCTTAGGCAAGGTCTTTAGGTAAATTAATATGCCAATAAGTTATTTGCTTAAGGTTCATTTGATAAAACTCGGGTTTTGATGAAACTGTAACTTTAAATAATAAACCAAGTTTTTGAAAGATGCACGAAATGGTATGTAAAACCTAAGTGCACCCATGCATTCATCTTATATTTGTTTCGTATGATTAAAGGTTTTCCAAAAATCTTGATCTTGCATCTATTAGGTCATTTGATGAATTTTTAGATTAATACCTAAAATTCTTTATAATTCAAACCAATTAGTAACTTAACCATGGTTTGTTATCATCAAAACCTGATTAAGAGAACCCTTAGGTTAACAATATATATATATAGATTTAAAAAAGCTTTCAAAAAATCATTGATTTATCTTTGATTTTTTCAGACTACTCTACACCACGTGCACATCATGCCCACACTCGATTTTTCTCTGATTTTTTGTTCCAAAATCGAAATTTTGTTAATATATCAACAATTTTTACGACATTCTAGTGATTTTTCCAATAATCGATTTTTTTGGTGAAAAAAATATAATTTTTCAAACCATGGTTTCAGCTTGAACATAAGGTGTTGTTGTATGATTCTAAACTTCACCTCATTCCAAGTAAACTACAATCAAAACGGATGGGTCAGTACATTGTCAAAGAAGTCTTAACTTTTGGAGTCATAAAGATTCAAAATCCCAAAACTAGTAGGAATTCAAAGTGAATGGACAAAGGTTGAAACGTATGTGGACAAGTTTGACATAAAGGAAAGTGAGATCTCCTTTAAAGATTCATGCACTTGATGAAGCATTGGGAGTCAAGTAGGTTGTATTACTTAGTTTTCTTTTAACTTTTTTTTTCTTCTTCCTATTCTTTTATATTGCTTTCCTAGTAGTTATGTGTTTCTTTTAAATAAATGAGCCTAGCCATGCATGGAGTTGTCTTAAGTACATAGCTTATTGGAATATAGTAGCAACCATGACCATCAAATTGAATGAGGAGTCTATTAGCAATGTAAGTATCTCTACCTTCTCTGTTTTTACATTTGCCCATAATGGGGACATTATGTTGAGTAAGTTGAGCGGGTTAGGGTGTGTGTGTATTATTCTGTTCATGTAGATAGTGTAGTGTTAATTTTTTTTTTTTTTTAAGAATTCCTTGAGTCAGATGATTTGATGTTGATATAATTCAATTTAACTAGTTATAGGCAAAATGTAGGGATAGTTAGGTGTTTTTCCTTGAGAAGTCTAAGGGTATTTTGACACTAAATTCTCTACATGACTTACACACACATGAGCACATCATACCTTAGTTGTGTTTTTAAGAGAACATTTTCCTTAATCCATGGTATAGGAGTGTTTAGAGTGATATATTGATTTGGAACACCATAAAAAATGCTTAAAAGATGGAAATTTGAATTTATTCTAAAGAGTTAAAGGTGAAACCGGAGGGTTTAGTGGCCTTGAATGGTTCTCAAAACCTAGGACCCTAGGTATAAACTTGGGAGCTGCCAGTGAATCCTCATGAGCTATATAGAAGTGATTTCCATGCTAGTAAAAGAGAGAAAAGAAATGTATGCATACCTTGCACCCAAAGGAGAATCTAAAGGAAAGGTTGTGTATGCAATCTAAAAAAAAAACAAGAATAAGAGTTGTAAAGTACAAAAAGGGTGTATTCTAAAATCAATTGGGGAGGAGTATTGCCTTGCCTAGGTTGAGGGGTGTTATTCTTCTAAAAGTCATAACTAAGGGATGAGAAAATTTACACTAAGTCTAGTATGGAATGAGTAATAAGAACCTTGGGAGGAGTAAGGAACCGTTAAATGTCTTTTACATGCTTTCTATAACTTGGTAAATTGAGGCACATCAACAATGATTGTTTGGACGCAAAGAAGACCCAACTTTATGAAAATGCACTTTGAATAAAAGGTGGCTATATAAAGGGCGATAAAAAGTTTATAAGGATTGCATTTTACCTTTGTTTTTATCTCTTTTATTGCTAGGGACTAGCAATGTTTAGGTTAAGAGGTATGATTAGCACTCAAAATTGGTATTTTTCCATATATAAAATAGATTTTTGAATAACTTTTGAGAGATCTTTTAACTTAAATATATGCTAAGTCCCAAATTAAGGACTAATGTTTACAACTAGTAAAAAATGTAGCAAAAAAAGGCTAATATGTGCATAAATGCAAGTAAATGATGACTCAAAGATTCAAGGATGTTGGAAGTAAGGTGGAAAAGCTTGAATGCATGAGAAAGGATGAAGAAAACAAGGTCAAAATGGAATTTCAACACAAGCTAAGGAATTTTGATACAAAAATATGATGCCATAGCTCATTTCAATACATGTTGAAGCCAATCAATAAAATGGAGCAAATCAATCAAGATACAATGCCTTTGGGGTGTTATTGAAATACATTTTGACAATAAGGACTAATTCATTTAGATACTAGAAGCCAATTTTGATACATAGTAGAGGGATCAAAATCATCAACTTTAGCTTTTCAGAGATCTAATGAGTTCCATAGTTTATCAAAATGGATTTTGATGCCATTTCGATATAAAAGGTAAATTTGAATATTATTTTGATAGAACAAAGATATTAAAATTATCGAGAACAAGCATTTTAAAAATATAAAAAGTTTGAAGTGTTATTGGAATGAACTTCAATACTAAGTGATACACAATTCGATGAGAGAACATCATTTCAATACAATAAATGGATTTTGATACCAATTTTGATACAAGAGATGAATTTCGACACTCATTTTGATACAATAGAGGTATTTAAATTTTCTTGTAATAGCATTCTAAAGACGCAAAAAGTTTGAGGGTTTATTGAAATGAATTTCAATACATTGAAATACAATTTCAATACAAGGTGAAACATTTTGATACATCAGGATACAAAAAGATATATTGTGATGTAATTTCAATACATCACAATACATAAAGTACACTATAATACATATTGAAATGAATCTAATACCACATTAAAAGCATCTTGGAGGTTCAAAATGTTTGGGTATTTGTCAAAATTCATTTCAATTCCATTGTGGAGGTATCAAAATTTTCAATACAAGCTACAATTTTTGAAATTTCACTCTAAGACTTTCCCCATTCGACTCTTTCACATATTTTTTTTTGATATTTTAGGAAATTTTATTATGTTTTTAAGTTTTATGAAATAGTATAAATACATAGAGAGGATAGATGATAGGAAGGCATGCAACGAGGAGATAGATAAACAATTTTTTGTAATCATTTAGTGTTTAGCAGTTCAATTCAATGCATGGTGTTATTTGAGCATGAGTAGCTAAATCCTCCTACTATAGATGTAGCAATGAAGGCAGATGATTCGAGAAAAAGGGATGATGAGAAAATGTGATATCTTTTCATGGTAGTAAGTTTCTACTATTTAATTTTTCATATGCAAGTTGAATTCCTTGTTAGTTCGTCCTTGTTAGAGATATATTGGATGTGTGTTAGGGGTCTTTTGATGTATAAAAGTTTGTGATCATTGGTTGACTTGATGTGATTCCATGTGATTGATAACTAAGGAGTATCTACTGAATGAATATCAAGCCTTATATGTCTTAAAGATTAAAATTTTCTATCATATTACTTGTTAAATGAATATTAAAAAAAAAAAAAATTAATCAAGATTGATCACCGACATGTGTTACTATTGCATCAGATTATCCAACAATCCACGTATGAGACACTTGGTCTTCTAATTTGTCTAATACCACCTACGACAACCACTCTTTTTTGTTGCTTGGTTAGTTAATAAAGAATAGCTAATTCTACCTAAAATGGGTTATATGCAACTAATAGTATATCTAAATTGTTATTTAGTTCATAAGATTAGTTGGACTTGGTCTAATGTGAGAAAGAGAGTGATAAAAAAACAAACACGATATCTATAACAAAGAAAACAACCATGCATATAACATAATTGAGTATTCAAGGCATGATAATAGTTCAACAAAAATGTAGAGTTCTTAGGATTACATATCTTTTTGCAAGATATCCTAATATCATAAAAATCAGGGCTACGTGGGGCAAGTCATGACCTTATTACTAGTTAGAGACCTTCTCAGATTAATCTTCATGCCTTAACCATAAAAGGTACCTGAGGCAAGATCAATATACCTTAAAGTTTAGCCCTTAGACCATGAAAGTGGGACCACAGTGGACAATTTAACCACTTCATATTGTATAACCATTGTTCTTGAACTATCAATGTCACCATGTAAGGAACCCCATCGTGATGGTAGCTGTTCCTACTACCAAGGTATGAAATATCGGTAAATATAGATATATCGATACTTGAGTTTTATGGATATGTCAGAAATATCAGAGAAATATCGGTGGATATTTTGACAAAAATATTGATAGAAGAAAAATAGTTCAAAATTCATGAAAATGTTTAGAAATTTTTTTTTAAAATAATAAAATAAGTAAAAATACGCATATTAAAGTTATTTTGTAAGTTTAATTAACATAAATATGATTAAAGATAATATTTATCAAATTTCTATAAAAATATTAGCTTAAATTCCTTTAATATATTTATATTCATTTATCTTAAAAACTAAAAAAATACTTTTATTAAAACATGTTTTATTACATTTTAAATAAAAATTAAATTAATTTATATAAAATATTTTATTTGAAATTTAATTTCTAAAATTTTATTACAAATATGTGGTGACATTTTTTTTCTTCTATTAACCTTAATTTATTTAAATAATTAAAATTATTAATAATTTATCTTATCAAATTAATTTTAGTTTATAAAATATTAGGACTTCATTAATTTTTTATATTGTATCGATTTTTTAGTAAAATTATATTTTTTATATTTTAAAATAAAAACATTTAAAATAAAAAAGATAAATAAAAAAAATTAAGAGTGAAGTGATAGTAATTTTTAAAAATAGGATTAATGAGATAAATATGAAAAGTAGTTAAAAATAAAAAGATAATATAAAATAAAATGATAATATAAATTTAAAATAAAAGATAAATTTTAAAAAAGAAGATAAACATATGTAATTTTTTAAAAAAAAACCTTTCAAAACAATCGATGATTTTTTTTGAAAAATCATCGATATATTGACAATTTTTTCACGCTCTCTCTTACCTGAAGTGCGCATTGCCTTATACCTATTTTTTTCGTCGATATATCGCCCTTGATTTGATATTTCATCGATATTTTGTTGATTTTTTCAATATTTATGCTGATTGATAATTGGTGGCTAATATCGTTTCGGTTACCGCCGATATTCAATATTTCGCTGATATTTCAGCAAAAAAAATGACATTTCAAACCAACCTTACTACAAACATGTCTAGTCTTGTCCATGTAGAGAGTCCATATCCCTTGATTCTTAGGATCTAATTCACTGAGGGAGTGGTGATGAACCTAAGTCAAGATGGGCTCAACCATGGAGGCTGTAGGTTTGTTGAAGGCCTTCTTTCGCTTAATCTTTTGAAATAAATAAGAGCATACTAAAACATTACTAATTACTTTGATAAATAAATTATCTACTTTAAGGATTTCCAAAAATATTTATTTTTTAATTGAAAACTTAGTATAATAGGAGAATGTTAACTTGAAAATTTTAAAATTTCCATGATAGTATTTTTCATAAATAAGTTTTGATAACATATCTACTCTCAAAATTTTAAAATATATTTTTATTAAATTCTTTTTCTTTCACACAATTCCATATAATAAATATTTCATTTCCTTCACAATTCAAATTAATAAATATTTTATCTAGGAAATATCTTTCAAGAAATTTATTTCCATCAAATTACTAAGCCTTTTGGTAATAATATTTTAATGAAAAATTATCTCTAATAAAAATTTCCATAATATTTATTTTTCAAATTGGAAAATCTAGTGTAATAAGAAAATTACCAATTTATGAGATTTTGAAAACCGTGAGAGCACCTTATCCAATAAAGGAACTTTAACTTCTCATATTCAAAATTCCTCATAACATTTAGTTTCCTTATTCCTTACACTTTCCCAATTTTAATAAACATTCCCATGGAATATAATTTTTTATAATAATTTATTCATTAAAAATGCCAAAATCATAACATTTTAGTAATTCCTTAATGGATAAAATATTATCTATTAAAAACTTTCAAAAATGTTTATTTCCTTGAAAGGAATTAAACAATCCATTTTGGAAAGTATTTGCAAATTATTTTATACCTTCATTAAATTACTAAAACTTCCAAAAATATTTTGGTAACCCTTCTTATAATTTATTATAGCATATTTCTTGAATCCAAGGTTTCAATACAGACGTGGAGTTGGTACCGATCCCGAATTACTCCAAGCAATCCATGATGTTTTTGTGAAATTAGATCGAACTACTGAATCGCTTAGTCAATTTAGAAATGAGGTAAACTAAAAATATTTTATTTATCAATTTATTTGAACGTTTACTAAAAATATTATATTTGCATATTGAATATTGAATACATAGCTTGAACTTTTTCGAGACGCGAAAAAATGATTTGGTGATTGAGCGACGATTGCCGCAAGGTCAACCATGGTTCTTGGTGAATATTATTTCTTAATAGAAAACTAAATTTATTATTATTATTGTAAATTCACAACATAAGTATTTATATAATTATGAATTTGGTTGTAGTTGAATGGTGGTTCATGTATGAAAACCATACTGTAGACCCCCTTGGATGGTGGGAATTTTTTTTTTCTTCTTCTTTTCTTTTTCTTACCACCCTGAGAATGAGCTGTATTGGGCAGCTAGATAGGACTGGAAATGAAAGAAAAAACAGTGGATGAGTGAGCTGTTCTTGGGCAACCAAAGGAGACTGGAAGTGAAAGAAAAACGTTTGATGGGTGAGTTGTTTTGGGCGGCCAGATGAGACGAGAAGCATGAAGAGAAAAGGGGGTGAGCTGTTTGAAAAATGAGAGACACAACTGAGCTGAAATGAGGCACAACTGAGACAAAAGGGGACACAGCCGTTTGAAAAGGAAGGACAGCTGAACAAAAAAGGGGATGAAAGAAGGGAATGAGTTGGGAGGGGATTATGGGAGAAAGGAGCAAGGATTGAGAGCATTTTTTCTAGTTGTGGCTTGAAAGAGAAACCAACTGAGGGAGTTAAAGCTGAGAAGTAGAGATTTTTGGGCTGGTTCTTGGAAAGGAAGGATAACTCAAGGACGATTAAATTTGGCTCAAAGAGACACTAAAGGTATGTTCACTGTGAACCATGTATTTTATCATTTTGGACGCTATTCTACTGGATGTTTTTGGGTCGTTTACGCACTTATGCTATTGATTCTCCCTCTGTTTCCTTGATTTGGTTTGAAAAACTAGTGAGGCTTTTTATCATGTCCACTATGGGGCATCTAGAGATATAGGCTGTATTTTTTTTTTTTTTGGCTTTGAATCAGTTTATGATTTTTCCATCAGTATGAGCCCATTGAGCGATCATGAAATGCTGCTATCTTTGGTTCATTTTTGTTTATTTTTCCTATGCTCTGTTTCCTTGGTTGTCTTCCTCTATTTTCTGTGAGCATTTTGGGTGCATGGCATTGTGTGTATCATCAGTTGATGATGTTAAAGATTAGCCTCTGGATGCTGTTGGAGCTTGATACCCAAGTTTGGAAAAAGAGTGGCTTAGGTCCAAAGAATGGTGAGTAGTATGGGGCGCCGTTCGTGGAGGAATAATGAGATGAGGATGAAGATTGTGGGGTCTCAAGAGCGACCACGTGGCAGGTCATTCCTTGACCACGTGGCACCTTCATGCATCTGGCCGAATCAGTATGCCCAAAGCTGGATAGCTAGCCCGGCCGATGAGAAGGATAATTGGAAGTCACATGGCCCAGTGACATGGTATGGCATATTCTAGATTGACCCCCTGACACACGCTTGCATGCATGCATTTCGCCTTGGGAGAAAGACGCGCGAAGGGACATCACCCTGTCCCCTCAGACAGGTCACTACAGCCCTAGCCATACTTCCTACAAGCTGATGTGCTGGTAAGCAATCATGATACTCTTGTCAGCCGCCCAAATCAGCCATAATTGCCCTATTATTGACTGCACAACTGTCATTTCCCCCAAAATCAAAGGGTCACCTCAGCACCGACGTGACCTCCCCTTCTAACACTATAAAAATCCCTTTGAAGCCCAAGAGCAAGGTACGCAACACAAAACTCTCTCTCTTGCTGCCTGAGAGAAAATAGCTTCTCCAACATCTAGTGACTTGCTTAATTAAGCCTTCGGAGGGCATGTCCGGACTACCTGTCCGAATATCTTTTGCAGGAATAAGGGAGGAAGCTGCCCCCGCACCTTGAAGCCTAGTGTTCTGCTGCAACACCCTGGAGTAGTCTCTTCCTTGATTGATCAAGCATCAACAAGGATGTGGTGGTCTTTGTCCAGGTGAGTTGGTTGTAGAAGAAGTTGTTGCTGGTCATGAATCCATTGATGAAGTTGTTGATCTTGAGAAGTGTATTGACACGGGTCTTTCTCATGGAAATGATCCTCTTTCATTGAATTTCTATTATGGAGATTGCAATAAGTACCACGAAGATTCCAAGGAATTTAATGAAAATGAACAAAAACCCTTATTAGATATGGAGGAAAATCATTGTGGTTCTAAGCTGCCTAATGACTAGAAGATTTTTGATCCATTAAAGCAGTATGAGATAGATGCTTCTGATAACCTTGCATTTGAGGATGGATTTTTCCTAGAAACAGATGACCTCAAACCCTGTTGAGGTAGATCCTTCAGGTCGTGGCATGTTTAATGTGTACCTCTCATACCTTGATGTAGATGATGAAAACTTACAGCAAATGGCTTTTGATTCTTCTAAAATGATGGAAAGTGAAAACCCTCTTTCTAACCTTGTACCACTTGATCAAGAACCTGTGAATGGAGGAGTTGAGAAAGTGCTTATCGGTAGTAAGCAGCTTTGGTGACAGTGGCACATCTTCTTCAAAGAAAAATCCTAAGGCTACCGAATTTGAATCCAATATCTCATATCTATTCATTAAACAGGCAAGTTATCAGTTGTTAGGTGATATCCTTGCTCTTTTTGCATCTACTTCGGATGCCCCTACAAAAGATGTAGCTTTTCGGTTGAATTTAGCCATGTAATCTTCTAGTTCAGTCCATCTCATTACAATCTCACCACCTCCCTAACCACACCACTAAACCCATTCCTATCACCACTTTCCATCACCCATTCCATGCATCTACCATTCATTTATTGCCTATCTTCTCACGTACATGAATCTCCATGAGTGCATGGCCTCCTTCACCCTTCTCATACCCATTTTCTCCATCCATCACCATGCTCCATTAATCACACCTCATACTCCACAATGCCCGTAACCATACCCATATCTCTATTTTCTAAACCCACTGCCTTCAACCCATTCACCAATCCTCATGCACGCAGGAATCATGCCTCCATTAAAATCCCAAATTCCCCTACCCACATGCATAGGAACCATGCATACATGGCCATCCTCCATACCCCCCATGCATTTCCATTTTTCAAACACCCATTAGACTCATTTCTCTCACTACCCTTCAATATCCATTCCACCAATAATACCCATACCTTTCATATCTACTGCCCGCTACCCATTTCCTACACCACGTATGGCCACCCACAATTCCTTCAAAGCCTCCATTAAAATCACAAATCCTTACCTACCCACATGCATAGGAACCATGCATGCACAACCATCCTCCATACTCCCATGCATTTCCATTTTTCAAATACCTATTAGACCCGTTTCTCTCACACCTCCTCACACCCATCCTACCTATCATCAAAAGCCGGCCTCACTCTTCATTCCCTCCAGTTCGTCTTCGTCCAAGTTCTGCTATTACTTTCAAAACGCACACCATTACTTCTTTCAAACTCTTCAGAGTTCTCCAATGAGGAGTTGGAGTTGTGTCTCTTAATGACTTGTCTTTACCGAAGCCCATAATTGATGTGAGGAAGAGGTGTCGGATCGCGTGGTTGACTAACAATCAACAATGTACAATGAAGGAAATGTGTTCGCTCAAGGCACCAATAGGGGCACAACTAATGCATACTAGAGGCCATTTCAGAGTGATCTATTAGGGGCGTAGGAGATGATGAGTGGTGGGTCCATGTTCCTGGTGTACCTGGGTTGCACCTCTATGGACCCCAATGACCAGGGTGAGGGCAGACTCCTTTTTGGAACTCATTTTCAAGACACTGGGGATGATTTTGTCCTAGAGGGCCGGTTTATAAATGAGAAGTGTAGCAATTTCAATAACCTCCAACGCATGCGCCAAGCATACAAGACTTCAAGGAGGTGGTTGAAGCCAACGAGCCATTCATCATTAATAAGCTGGAAGTATTCAAGGGAAGGTTCAGTGATAGCCCTACAAATTTTTGAGATAGCAAAATCCAAATTAGGCACTAAGAAATATCAGATTAATGTTGAGATTTTATTTCTCCTCCATCTTCGGTAATAAACCGAAGACATGATTCGGAATGTGGTCCACATCATTCCATCAATTTAGGAATGAGGATTCTTGCTCGGAACCATGTTTGCATCACTACCCCATGTTCTGTGCACGATCCAGGCAGACTCGGTGATGGAGAGAGTCTTTAAAATGAGACAGAACACTAATGGGTAAGGTTCCTTAAGCCTGCAATCTCTTTCAATTTTTCAAAAACACCATCTAAGTGGAGGTTGAGAAAGGTTTAGAAGCACTTAAAACTTAAAAATTGAAAAACACATTTTAACCTGTAGAATGGCAATGGTGGGAGATATGTTTTCCATCTGTTTATAATTTCGCTTATGATCTAATTGCTATTTAATGATTGTTATAGCATGTTTAGATTATTTTTTGTCCATCAGTTGGTATCGGAGCCTTGTATGCCTTTGCCTTGTTCGTTTTACAATCTGCATTTTTCAATCAAAAAAATTACAGTAAGTTTTGGTATTTTGGAGTTTATGGATTTTAGAAGTTTTTGATGAAAAATGTTGTTAGAAATCATTAGGAGATGAGATTTCTAACATTTTGGTGTTTTAAATCATCAATCTGGTGTTTGGAATACCTGGAAATCGTCGGGTTTCATTTTGGTTTGTAAATGGGTCAAACAGACCCGATTGAAGGTAGAAGACGAGTACAGGGCTTATCGTTTTGACTGTAAATTAGACTTAAATAAGTAAACAAGTAATCAGAAAATGGGCAGTAGCCCAGTTGGTCACAACCTTGTTTCTCATCCACTGCATAGGTTCGACTCCTCCTGGCAGCAACTTATAAATTTTATTTTTTAAAAAAAAATTGTAAAATTTTGTGTTTTAAGATATGTTAATTTATGGGTTTCTTTATGTGCTAGATTATTTATTTTTGTTTGTTGAATGTATATTTTTTATGGTTTATTGTGCATACAACTTTAAATTAAATAATTTTTGCACATTAAATTAAATAATTTTGCATATTAAATTTATTCTTAAAGGCTCTTTATAGATTTAATTTTAGATATTAATGTGCTTACAATTTATACAATTTTAGAAATTTTGCACATTGATATTGAGTTTTGTGTACATATTGCTTATGGTTTCATGTAGTTTATATAAGTTTTCTTGTGAATTAATTAAATGTCAAGTGATCCATATAATTTTAATTAATTAAGGAGTAGCCACAGCATCTTTAATTATGCAAAATTATATATTAAGTGTTTTGGGATCACATATAGGAAAATGACATTGTGGGTAATTAATTATATTTGATATAATAAAATTTTATACCACAAGAATTTTTTATCATATTTGTATAATTAATTAGGATGGAATATCAAATTATATTTCTTAATTACCCATAGGAATTAGGAAATGGAACATAATTTGATAGTTTTATCACAAGGTTTTACATGGATCTAATTGAATTAGAACTTTAGCCCACAGACAAGTTTTATGTCACTAGATTCATAATTTTTGAACATGAGTTACATTGGTAAAACATGATATTTGTTTATTAGTGTCAAATTTGAATTATAAGCATGTATGTTTAATTTTTGTGCAGTCATGCAACCTGTGAATTTCTCTAATATAAAATGTGACATTCCCGAATTGAAAGGTGATAACTATAAGGTTTGGAAGGAGAGAATTCTCCTTCATTTGGGGTACATGGACATTGGTTATGCTATCAGGAAAGACAAACCAACCATTACTAATACCAGCACTACAATAGAAAAGGCTCTTTATGAATAATGGGAGCGATCAAATCGCCCTAGTCTGATGTTCATAAAGACCAAAATCTCTTATGTATTCGTGGTTCTATCGATCAACATGACAATGTCAAGGCATTACTGAAGGCTATCGATGAGCAATTTGTGACTTTAGATAAGGCTTTTTCCAGCACCTTGATAATGAAGTTTTCATCCTTAAGACTCACCGATGTGAGTGGTGTGCAATAGCTCATAATGCAAATGAGGGACATTGCGGCACAATTGAAGACACTTGAGGTTGAAATGTCTGACTCCTTCCTTGTGCACTTTATTTTGAACACTCTTCCACAACAATATGGACCCTTCAAAATCTCCTACAACACACACAAAGATAAGTGGTCAATTAATGAGCTTCTAACCATGTGTGTTCAAGAAGAGGGAAGGTTGAAAATGGAGTTGGGTGAGAGTGCATTAATGGCAATGGAAGGAAATGATCAGAATCAGGCCAAAAAGAAAAGGAAAGGTAAAATACCACCCCAAGGTGGAATCAAGAAGGTTAATAGGTGCTTCTTCTGCAAGAAAAAGGGGCACATGAAAAAGTGTTGCACCAAATTCCAGAAATGGCTTGAGAAGAAAAGTAAACCAATCTCATTTGTTTGTTATGAATCTAACATGGTTGATGTTATTTATAAAAAATAGTGGATTGATTCTAGTTCTACAATCCATGTTTCGAATACCTTGCAGGGTATGCGAAACCTAAGGAAGCCAATGCCAAGTGAGCAATGCATTTATTCAGGAAACAAGATGCGTTCACATGTGGAGGTTGTTGGAACATGCAGTTTAGTTTTAAGTAGTGGTTTTATTTTAAATTTAGAAAAGACATTTTATGTTCCAAGTTTCTATAGGAATTTGATTTCAGTTTCAAAAATTGTACCTTTGGGTTATTCCTTTAGTTTTTATGAGACATCTTTTAGTTTGTTTTATAAATCTAATCTTGTTGGAAATGGTACATTGTCTAATGGTCTTTTCTCTATCAATTTGCAAAACGATACCACTAATAATACTATGCATGTTCACATTGGTACAAAATGATGTGTTATGAATGAAGATTCCTCTATGTTGTGGCACCAGAGATTGGGACATATCTCCATACAGAGAATTAAGAGATTAGTAAATGATGGAGTACTTAGTACTTTAGATTTTACTAATTTTCACACTCATGTGGACTGCATTAAGGGAAACGAGACCAACAAGTCTGAGAAGGGTGCCAAGAGGAGCATAGACATATTAGAGATCATACATTCAGATATTTGTTATCCAGACATGGACGCGTATGGTCCGAAATACTTCATCTCCTTCATAGATGATTACTCACGATACATGTATATCTACTTGCTTCATAAGAAGAATAAAGCATTGGGTGCCTTTAAAGTTTTTAAGGTTGAAGTAGAGAAACAATGTGGAAAGCAAATAAAGATTGTGAGAACGGATGGAGGTGGAGAATATTATGGTAGATACACCGAGGATGGACAAGCACCTGGTCCCTTTGCGAAGTTTCTTCAAGAGCATGGGATAGTTGCTTAATACACCATGCCTGGTTTCCCAGACTAGAATGGTGTGGCTGAAAGAAGAAACCGAACATTAATTGACATGGTTAAGAGTATGCGTAGCAACTTTAAGCTTCTTAAATCCTTGTGGACCAAAGCTCTTAAAATGGTAGTGTATATATTGAACCAAGTTCCAACAAAGGCTGTCCCCAAGACGCCATTTGAATTATGGAAATGTTGGAAACCAAGTTTGTGACATATATGCGTTTGGGGATACCCGTTTGAAGTAAGAGTTTACAATCCACAAGAGAAGAAACTAGACCCAAGGACCATTAGTGCGTATTTCATTGGATATGCCGAAAGGTTTAAAGGGTATAGATTCTACTATCCATCTCACAGCACTAGAATTGTGGAGTCAAGAAATGCTAAGTTTCTTGAGAATGACTTGATTAGTGGGAGCGATCGATTTCAGGGACATTGTTTCTGAAAAAGATCATATGGATGCTCAACCATCCACTTCAAGTGATAGATTGATTATCATTCACAACGCCACTCAAGTTTAAACGGGTGATAGGCAACCAATCATTGAAGTTCCACAAATTGCTAATGACAATCCAATAGATCAAGTTGTTCAAGATTCGCCAGAAATTATTGAACAACCTGTTGAGCAACGTGATCCTTAGGAAAATCTTGATTCAACATTAAGAAGATATACAAGAGCAAGAAAAACAACAATACCTAGTGATTATGTTTGGTATCTGCAAGAATTGAACTATGACATTGGAGTCGAAAATGATCCTGAAATATTTTCCCAAGCCGTAAGTTACAAAGAGTCAAATTTATGGTATGATGCTATGAAAGATGAGATGAATTCTATGGCATCTAATGGAGTCTGGAATCTTGTTAAGTTGCTTGATGGTGCAAAAGCCATTGGTTGTAAATGGATCTTCAAGACAAAGAAGGATTCATTGGGCAACATTGAAAGATATAAAACAAGACTCGTTGTTAAAGGATTCACTCAAAAGGAAGGAATTGACTACAAGGAGACTTTTTCTCTTGTATCTAAGAAAGATTCTCTTCATATCATTATGACATTAGTTGCACATTTTGACTTTGAGTTGTAACAAATGGATGTGAAAACGACATTTCTCAATGGAAATCTAGAGGAAGAGGTTTGCATGAAACAACCAGAAGGATTTTCCTCTAATGGTGGTAAGCATTTGGTATGCAAGCTTAAGAAATCCATATATGGATTGAAACAAGCATCCTATCAGTGGTATTTGAAGTTTCATGATGTTATCTTTTCATTTGGTTTCGTGGAGAACATTATGGATCAATGTATATATCAGAAAGTCTGTGGGAGTAAGATTTGTTTCCTTGTTCTGTATGTGGATGACATTTTACTTGCAACCAATGATAAGGGTTTGCTACATGAGGTGAAACAGTTTCTATCTAAAAACTTTGATATGAAGGATATGGGTGATGTGACTTATGTCATTGGCATTAAGATACATAGAGATAGATTTCGAGGCCTGTTAGGTTTGTCTCAAGAGACCTATATCAACAAGGTTTTAGAGAGATTTCGGATGAAAGATTGTTCACCAAGTATAGTTCCCATTGTGAAGGGTGATAGGTTCAATTTGGACCAGTGCCCAAAAAATGATTTTGAGTGGGAACAAATGAAGAACATTCCTTATGCTTCTGCTGTTGAAAGCTTGATGTATGCTCAGGTCTGCACAAGACTTGACATTGCATTTACTATTGGGATGTTAGGAAGATATCAGAGTAATCCAGGTATAGACCACTAGAAAGCTGCAAAGAAGGTGATGAGGTACCTTCAAGGGACCAAAGACTACATGCTTATGTATAGACAGACTGATAATTTGGAAGTGATTGGCTACTCTGATTTGGACTACGTTGGCTGCATTGATTCGTGAAAATCAACTTCAAGATATGTCTTTATGCTAGCCGGTGGAGCTGTTTCTTGGAGAAGCGCAAAGCAAACTTTGACTGCAACTTCCACTATGGAGATTGAGTTCATGTCTTGTTTTAAGGCTATCTTGCATGGTGTATGGTTAAAAAGTTTCATTTCTAGGCTTAGAGTTGTGAATTCAATTTCTAGGCCATTGAAGATATATTATGACAATTCAGCTGCAATTTTTATGGCTAAGAACAACAAAAGTAGCAGTCGAAACAAGTACATCAACATCAAGTATTTAGTCATAAGAGAACGTGTTAAAGAGAAAACAGTGGTTATTGAACACGTTAGCACTGAATTGATGATTATTAATCCTTTAACTAAAGACATGCCACCGTTAAAATTTAAGAATCATGTAGATAGATTGGGACTTGGTTCCTTTGTGTGATTTTCGTTGTAAGAACAAATTCTATTTTCAATGAAACTCTATTTGTGATGTTTTCTCATATTTGATTTTCTTTGTGTACATTTTTATTCATTTATTGAGAAATATCATTAATGTTTAGACCTAGAATAGACATAGGGTTTATTCATTAAGCCATATGGGCTAGTGTTTAAGAGACATGATGCATTGTGATACATGGAAGATAATACTGGATTTTAGAGGACCTATCGCCATGATTCATGTGTTTTGTTTCTTGCTATGATGAATGATGGAATATAGGACCAAGTGGGAGAATGTTGGGATTTTATTTCTCCTGCATCTTCAGTAATAAACCGAAGACGTGATTCGGAATGTGGTCCACATCATCCCATCAATTTACAAACGAGGATTCATGCTTGAAACCACATTCGCATCACTACCCTATGTTTTGTGCATGCTCCAAGCAGACTCGGTGATAAAGAGAGTCTTTAAAATGAGGCAGAACACTAATGGGTAAGGTTCCCTAAGCCTGCAATCTCTTTCAGTTTTTCAAAAACACTATCTGAGTGGAGGTTGAGAAAGGTTTAGAAGCACCTTGAACTCGAAAATTGAAAAACACATTTTAACTTGTAGAATGACAATGACGGGAGGTATGTTTTCGATCTGTTTATAATTCCGCTTATGATCTAATTGCTATTTAATGATTGTTATAGCATGTCTAGATTATTTTTGTCCATCAATTAAGTCTTCCCTGTGTTAGAGGAAGAGGTTCCAGCAGATTGGATGCTCTACATGGTCTTGAACACATCAGCTATATTATTGCACTAGATAGTGCTATTGGCAGTGGCTACTTGAGAGGTGGCTTCGGTGAATGCTAATGGGAACTGGACTGATCATAGCAATAATAGCAATGATCGTAGTTGGAATTGTGGAGTGCTACAGACTAATGTACACCCGAAAAGACTGCACAAACGGTTGAGGGTCAGGCTTCTTGAGCTTATTTTGGCAAGTCCCACAGTATGCACTCATAAGAGGTTCGGAAATGTTCATGTACGTGGGGCAGTTGGAGTTCTTCAACGCCCAAGTACCCGATGGGCTAAAGAGCCTTGGAAGCGCTCTGTGCATGACATCAATCTCACTAGGGAACTATGTGAGTAGCCTACTTGTGACAATGGTGATGAAAATCTCAATCGAAGATCACATCCGGATGGATCCCAGGAAATCTGAACAAGGGTCATCTGGGTAGGCATTAATTTGGACCTGAAAACTATCTTTGTTGATTGTCCCTTGCGTTTCGATGGCTCTCTAAAGTCTAGATGAAATTGAGAAAATTGGCGAAGCAAAGAGGTACGTAAGTCAGAGGATTTCACATGTTTCTTTGCTGGATGTGCTAGGTGGCAATTGGATCAGTTGAGAGAGGAGAGGGGATCATACTATGGGTATGTGTCATGCATGGCCACCTTTGGTGGGCAATTCTTAAAGCCTACGTGTCTTACCCCCATGCCTACATGCATGTCTTCAAAACTGATTTTCAAGAATCCAATTTTCAAATAATTTAATTCTCCTTCAATGCTTAGGATCACCAAAAATCTCATTTTCCAATAAAACTTGCTACCATTTTCTCCTTGGCAAGTATTCCACATTTTCCTTGATTTTTAAATGTTTTAAAATAAATACAAATTAAATTCTATAATTCCAAATAATGGAATTTATGGAATTAATTCGTGCAAAAATAAATTGGGCTTTGGCGGGGGCCCAACATCAGTGAATGTTTACTTTAAAAATAAATTTGAGTGAAGCTCCATACCTGTAGTGGAGTTTCTTATTTGTGTAGTGGCATGTGTGACATACTTTGTGTTCATTACTATGCAATAACCCATTTCATGACAGAGCATTAATGCTTACTGCTAAGGTACACATGCACTCTCACTTTAGCCATTCTTTATGCATTGTTTTGACACCCTTGCGTGTGATCATTTTGGTATCTCTTGATCTACTATTCAATTTCCATATCTACTTCATTTTATTAATAGAGACCCGTTTTTAGGGACTTAGAGGGGTATTACAGTCTTTACTGTACCTTTTCAATAAGTAACCTGACCCTCGAACCAAGATTTGGTTTTTCACAAACCACCTTTTCTAAATAAGGAGTCACACTTAGGGTTTTCTTTCTTATTTTGTTTACCCTTTAAAAATAAAACAAAAATAAGTGGTGACTCCAAGTCATTTTCTAAAAACATAAATTATTTTCAAATAAAAAAGCGAGCTTGCCATCTAGTGGAAGCGCTTGAGTAGAAATGTGGGGTCCACACATACACTGACATTGAGGAAGTTGGCCATCAAAATTCTTTCACAAATTGCATCATCTTCTACTTGTGAAAGAAATTGGAGCGCATTCGCTCTCATTCACACGAAACAACGGAATCATCTAACTTACCCTCGATTGCAACAATTAGTTTTTTGTTATTACAATATGAAGCTAAAGCTGCATGATATGGAGACAGAAAATGATAGAGTTGCTAAGAAAGATTACCTTGATCTCCTTGAAATTTCAGCCAAGGCGGGTGAAAAAGACGATAATCAATTGTTCCAATGGGTTAGGCCTCTACACTTGGATGATGAAATCGGAAATCTTGATCCACGGATTACCGCTCATGCTTAAGAATTTAGTGTTGACATTGATCGAGTGTTGTCTAAAGAAGTTCAAAGCGAGATTTTTAGCAAAGACACTAATGATTCATTTGAGGCAGCATTGAATTCACATCCTTTGGTTGACTCCACAAGTATTGGGCAAAGTAGTAGACCTAGTGCTGCTGGTACTTCTGCTTCTGGTTACGATGGTTTAAGAGGTGGAACTGATGATGGAGGTGATAATGCGAGAGGAGATGTTGGGCAACAACAACAAAGTCAATATCCAATGAGCACATTCACCTGTGAAGATGATTTCACACACTACACCCAAGATGAAGACCATAGCTCTAGAAGAGATGGTCCAAGCATAGGAGCTATTGGGAAGCCGTATAGGGGAAGAGAATGGACGATGGCACCACCATTTAATGAGCAGTTATTTTCAACTAGTTTTGAGTCTATGAGTATAGGGACTCAATTTAGTGACTCATCCAATGAGGCTAACGTTTATCCTCCTTATGTGATGGGTTATGGTCAACTTTTAAGTTCAACGGATGGAGAGTATGGTATGCCTAATCATTCTCCTTCTACACAAATGTCATACAACTCATATCACATTCCATGTCAGATGCAAGGAGGATTTGATACAAGCACATGGGTTAACCCAGAGTATCCCATCCATGTGGAGGCAATGGTCAAGACTTAAGAGATCTTATGCATGACATCTTCGGATTTTTAATCAATACTATCGAGGCTCATTGACTTGGTACCAATATTCTCTCCAACAACAAGATGGGGTTCCTTCATCTATCAATTCCATTGAACCACATCGGTCATCATTTTGGTACTAAAGGTTCATTACAATGTAATATGTACAAATTATTGATATTTAATGAAATCAAATCTTTCATCTGGCTTCATAATGAGTGTGCACTTATAAAATTTATATATTTTATCGATTGATACAAAATAATTAAATTTAATATCGGAAATCATATGTACATATATTAATTTCTTCAACAAAACAACTTTAAAATGTTTATTATACTTCTAAAGATATATCTAAGAGGTTTTTTTTACATTTGCATGACTTTTGATCACTTTTTGGTCTAAAATATCTCCAATATATCCATAAAATCGAAGTACCAATATTTTTATCCTTGTGATTAACATGAGATTTTATCATGGTTCGGTAATCAATATGATCCTTATGTCCATGAAGTGTACAATACTTAACAATCTACTAATCCAAAGGAACAATAAAAGTTACAATGGTAAAGCTCTCAAAGACACCTTTCAATTGTGGCTACACTTTCTCAAAAAATAAAACCCTAAATCATAAAAATGTTAAATATATAATAAAGGCAAACTTGTCATTCATTTCGTAAAAAACAATTTCTTTAAGAGGCGCTACCCCCTTTAATCCTTACGAGCTAATCGAGTAGCTCAAACCCCGACATCCTGAGTGAAGCATAATAAAACTTATTCAGGTTTCATAATCCAACAATCTTCTACTTGAAGACTAAAACAAAAGTAAAATACTTTCCTTCAATGATTAATGGATACAATGCACTCAAACAACCTGTCCTTACCCTTAATCCATTGAAGCTATGCACAACTCCAGTTTATCTGCTATCACTACTTTAGTCAACATGTCAGCTAGATTTTTGTTTGCTACCTTATATTTTCACCATTGTTAACATTTCATCTTCAAGCAAAGACTTAATCAAGTGATAATGACGTGTTACATGTTTAATCCTAGAATGAAATGTTGAATTCTTAGCCAAATGTTCTGCACTTTGGCTATCACTATGCAAAACATTCATCACCCGTTCGAATCCTAACTTTACCAACAAACTCTACAATCAAATCATTTATTTGCTAGCTTTTGTCATGGTCATATACTCTACTTCAATTGTCGATAAAGCAACAATCTTCTACAACTCATGCTTAGTCTTTGCAATACCTTACAAATATACTCAACATAAGATAACTACAAGGTGCTTGATTGTATGTCTCTACTAATCCTCATCCCAAGTAATAAGAATGGTCCACATTGCACCTGAGATGCCCATTCTTTTGCATGAAATTATCTAAGCTTTTATACTATTATCTCGAGGCTTGTTTGACATCATATAGGCTCTTAGTCAATTTGTACACCAGATTCTCTTTACCCTTCACTACAAAATATTTGGTTGTTGCATATATATTTCCCTATCCAAATCACCATGGAGGAAAGTTGTCTTCACATCTAACTACTCAAGAGGCAAAACCTCTATTACTACAATACTCAAAATAGACCGAATAGTAGTCAGTTTCACAACTAGAGGAAAAATGTTTGTGTAGTCAATACTTTATTTCTACTAAAACCCTTTGACCACCATTTTAGCCTTATATCTCTTGGAACCATCATGCTCCTACTTAATTTGATACACTTACTTATTATGGAGAGCTTTCTTACCTATTGGTAACTCGGCTAGCTCCCAAGTCTAGTTAAGAATAAAATACTTCTTTTCATCTTTCATCACAAGCTTCCACTTGCTATTATCTTCCACCCGACAGGCTTCATCATAGCATTTTAGTTTACCTCCATCTGTCAATAGAAAATAGTTTGAATACTTCTTGTTTGGTACATGTGGCATGCTAGATCTTCTCTATGTAAGAACTGAAACTAGATCTTATGGTATATCAACATCCTGTGTAGTGTTTTCCTCAATTTGATGATTCTGACCTATCTTATCTGCCATACGTAGCTTTAGGATATCATTTGGCTCAAAGTAAATAGGTTCGGGTTGTACCAGACTAGTGAACTATGTTGCATCTCTATCATTATACAAAACTTTCTGATTGAATTGACATCCTTACTTCTAATCACTTTCTTATTCTACTGATCCCAAAACTTATAATCAAAATCATCAACACCATAACCAATGAAAGTGCATTTTAATGATTTAGCATCAAGTTTGTTTCTGTCATGATCACTAATATGTACATATGAGACACAACCAAATGCCCTTAAATAAGAAAGTTTTACTTTTTTTCCAATCCACACTTCTTCTGGTATTCTATGCTTTAATGGTGTTGATGGTCCCTGATTGATCAAGTAAGTTATTGTGTTGATTGCTTCTACTCGAAATTGCTTTGGCAACCCTGCCTGTATATGCATGCTTTTGGTTTGTTAGTCAATGTCATGTTCATTCATTCTGCTATACCATTCTGTTGGTGTGTTCCTGGCACAATCTTCTTCAATTTAATTATATTTTCATAACAAAACTTCTTAAACTTAGAGTTTTCATACTACCTACCATTATTAGACCACAATTTCTTGACTATCATACCTATCTCATTCTCCACTATTGCTTTCCATCTCTTGAATACATTAAACACTTCTGATTTGTACCTCATAAAGTATACACATATTTTCCTCAAATGATCATCAATGAAGGTTATAAAATAAGATCTTCCACTAATAGATGAAATTGAAGTAAGTCCCCAAACATCTATGTGTACTAACTCCAAATTTGCTTTTTTTGGAAGTCTTCCAATTTTCTTAAAGCTAACCATTCTCTATTTCCCAAATATGCAACTTTCACACATGCCAATGTCAACCAACTTCAAACCTAATAGCTTTCCATTCAAGTACATAATTTCTAACCCCTTACTACTCTTGTGATCAAGCCTTTGATGCCACAAATTCGGAATTTATTTGCTCTCAACAACTGCAGTAAGCATCTGTTGTCATGTAAAGAGTACTACTCTTCTTGCCACAAGTAATAGTCATCACTCCCTTTGAGATTTTCCACGTGTCACTTGCAAAAGTTGTCACATAGCCATCTTTCTCTAACTACCCAATAGACTAAGATTCTTTCTCAAGTTTTGAACATTTCTCATATTGTCCAAATTCCATACAAACCCATTTAGTTTGATTTCAACTTCACCTTTTCCAATAACATCACATGCCTAGTCATAACCTTGATACACCTTCCTCAGATTACCTGAGAAATAATTCTCAAATAATTCTCAACTTGAGGTAGCATGGAACAATGCCCCTGAATCTAATACCCACGATTCTGTCTTACCCTATAAAAAGTAGATAAGAACATCATCTAATTCTTTTAACACAACATTTGCACTAGTCTTGCTGTCACCATTCTTATCATTCTTGGCAACCCTGCACTCATTCTTATAGTGTCCCTTCTTTCCATAATTCCAACATTCGATGTCTTTCTTACTATGATGTTAGGAATTTCTGGATTTTGACCTGTCATTCCTCGATCTGGATTTATCACCCTCATTACCTTTGTTTTGGTTTCTATCTCTGCTCTCTATGTTTAATGTTAATCCTAAATTAGAAAAATCGTTTTCATGTTTCTTAGTCTTTTCAATCAATAATCATGTCCACTACCTCTAAAAATACCAACTTCAATTTCTTAGATAAACCATTGATTAAGGTGATTGTGTCTTTCCAACTCTCGGGCAATTGATCAAGGATCAATAGGGCTTGAATCATCAAATTTAATATCAATTGAATTTAATTGATCCGTGATCTCTTTGAATTCATTCAAGTGCTGCTTGGAATTCTCATTCTTAGGTATCTTCAAATTAAACAACCTTTTAATTTGGTGTACCTTATTTGCTACAAAGGGCTATTTATACATACTAGTTAGGGCAACCATGAGAGACATTGTATTCTTGTTTTTTATGTTGAAACCAACCAATTTTGACAAGGCTAACCTAATTGCTCCAAAGGCTTTGCGATCCAGGAAATTTCATTCCTTTTCATCCATTGAATCTGGCTTCTCGCCTAATAACAAATACAAATCTTTTTAGTATAGATAATCTTTCATTTGCATATTCTAGAAATCAAAATTTGTACCATCGAATTTCTCGATTTAGCATCCATCATTCTCTAATCCCATTACTTCTGCTCAAACGATGATTGGCTGAACATGTCAAGTTAAGAATTTGCAAACCTAGGCACTCTAATATCAATTGTTAACTAAATCACGCATACACACGAAAAATAAATAAATAAATAACACAAGATTTTAATGTGGTTCAACGATCAATGTGATCCTTATGTCCACAGAGTGTACTAATACTTAACAATCCACTAATCAAAAGGAATGAGAATTACAATGGTGAAGCCCTCCAAAACACCTCTCAATTGCGGCTACACTATCTCAAAGCACAAAACCCTAAAACATAAAAGGGTTAAATATATAATAAGGCCAAACTCGTCATTCATCTCCTAAAAAAAAATCTCTAGGGAGCGCTATCCTTTCAAGCCCCGTGAGTTGATTGAGCAACTTGAACCTTGACATCCTGAGCGAAGCGCAACAAAACTAATTCAGGCTTCACAATCCATTAGGTCCTTATTAGAAAGTCATAGTGGTAAAATTTGAGCTTTTGTGGTTTTGCCAAATGGAACCTTGGGTGCTATGCCATATACGAGAGAAAGTTTATTAAATTAACTTTCCAAAGCCTTAAGACTCAATCCATTTGAAGTTCAAATGAAAAATATGTCAATAGTTGAAGTAGTGAATGTTTTTGTCAATCTAATAAGGATACACTAACACCTCTAAACCCCCTTCACAGTAAAATCCTCGTAAAAAACTCAATTTGACTCCCAATTGTAATTTTTCTTGCCTTCAATTAAATTTTGTAGCATTTCAAAAGCTGAAATACACTAAAAAAAACTTTGCTTACATGACTTGACATCCTCCGAAAGCTTTAATTATGCTAAGATTAACAAAGATACTTACCTAAATAACCTATACCTTGATCAATGTTTTTGGATTAGGCACTCGAGCAGTTACTTATGGCGCTTGAGTGGTCATCACCTAGAGGCGACAGTAAGGAAGGGGTAACAACATAAAAAGGGCATATTTGGGATTTTGTAATAGATCAAGTTTTTTTTATAGGGTTATTTTGGTAATTTGGGAATTTGGATTGTATCCAAATTTAATTACAAATATGCAATAGGATCCCTAAGGCTATGAGAATATTTTATTTATTTCTGTGGACCCGCATTTTTCACGTGCGCCCCCACTCGATCGGCGAGACTCGCTTTTTATTTGTGAAAAATCAATTTTAGAAAAAGTTGGAGTCGCCACTTATTTTATTTTTTTATTTTAAAGGGAAAATAAAACAAGAAAGAAAAACCCTAAAATGTGACTCCATAATTTTTGGAAAAAGCATGTCTTAGAAAAACCTGAGTCTAGGTTCGGGGATCATGTTACTTATCGGGAAGGTACCTCTAGGAGGTAGCACCCCTCTAAGCCCCAAAGAGGTCTCTACTGGCTAAGTTGAGGGAAATGTGGCAATTAAATGGTTGATCATGGATATCTAAGTAGACTATGGTGATTTTCAAAAAATAACATGCCAAATAAAATCACAATAAAGGGGAGTTAGGGCGCGTACCTGAACCGTTTCTTAAGCGCTATCAAAAGGCATCAAATGTTAGTTTGAAAATATGACACATAACATGTATTTTTATCAAAGATGATCGAACAAGCATCATGGCAATCAAGTATGGCATCAAACAAGAGCATAGTGCACAAAGACATGGATATAGCTTATGATAACATGCATTTTCATAAAATCTTGGAATTAGAGGATAGAGAGCGTACCTGGATAGCAAGTATATTTTATACGATTTCCCCAAAAGTGCCAAAGTGGTTAGGACAAGCATAAATTATATAACATATCCATTATATCGAATATACAGTGTCAAAGGCCTAAAGTTGAGCTAAGATAAACCAAATGATTCTAAAAATAATAACAATTTTAAGTAAAGCATAAAACCATCAGCATGTAGTTGGAAAAGAAAGCATCCTAAAACAATTTCCAAAAAAATAGCTTAGAGTGGAATTTAATTATGAAAAATTTCAGGGTATAACTACTACACATCTAGATCAGCATTCCAAAATCCGAACACTCATTCTAAGGACAGATTGCAGCAAAGACACCTAAAGGTTCTATAAAGTCCAGATTAGATAAGAAAAAGTGACATGCATAAACGAATTTTTTTTTAAAATAGTAAATGATCACATAAAATCATAAAAAAAAAATCACATACATATTTCAAAGTGTTTATGTCACATAAAAATTAAATTCAGGGTCAGATGGTTCTCAAAAGTATTTTTAAAACATTCAAGATGATCAAATGTCTAGAATCGAGCATGCACAGTAGATGAGACTTTGAAAATTCATATCTCCCTCAAAAAGAAATATTTTTAATATTTTATGTGTCTAAGATCAATTTCAAGAAGCCTATAATTGAATAAAAATATTGAATCAAATTTAAAAAGTCATCTGGTATTTTATTTTTTTAAAAAGATCTTGGGTGTCCAGAACTGGGTGAAAACAGAACCCCTCTAAAAACTCATTTATATCTTCTATTCTAGAATGGCTTTCTAACTCAAATGAAACTCTAAATTCAAGTTCAAGAAGCGAGGAAAGTCATACAAGTTTCAGAAATTTTTTACAGATATTCTAAAGTTGCTAAAACGGAATTTAAATCTAGAAGGTCAGTGGTTGAATGAAAACTGGCAGCAAGTGGTTTTGGAAAGAGTGATTTTGTGTAGGGGTTCCACCAATTCCCCAATTATTTTTGCACGAATTAATTCAATCAGTCCCATTATTTGGAACCATGAAGTTTATTCATGCTTGTTGAAAAACAAAATTTTTTATTGAAAACCAAGAAGGATGCAAACCGATCAAAATATGGTTGTATATTATTTTTTTAAAAAAGGAGATTTTGATTCTAAAGATTCTAAACGAGTTTTTTTTTAAATAGATTTCTTTTTTTTTAAGGGATCTTTTGAGAAAAAGTGTTCTGTTTTGAAATTAAAGAAGTTAACTTTTAAAACAACAAATCATAGAAAACAAAATAACAATCAGAACAAAAGGAAACGAAGATCACAAAATAAAGATTTTAGGAAATCTTGTCAATTAAAGTGGTGAGAGTAAAGGCCAACCTTCATGGGTTTCCAGTGGCCCTCAAAAAAAATTTGACCAACAATCACTAAGACAACAAATTTATAACTTCCTAATCAAATAAACTAACAAAATTATCATCCAAAAACTAACATTTAGATTTTAAGAAACACATGAATAACTGGAATTAAACCAATTGGGATAAAAAATGTAAACTTTTCCTCACAAGATCAATTAAACTAAAGAATTAAGATCGATAACACGTTCAAATTAAAAATAAACTAGAATTTAAATTAATCGGAATTAAAAATATAATCTTTACCTTACAAGTCCAATTAAACTAATAGATTTAAGATCAATAACTCATTCAAATTAAAAATAAACTAGAATTTAAACTAATCGGAATTAAAAAAATAAACTTTATCTTACAAGCCCAATCAAACTAATAGATTTAAGATTAATAACTCATTCAAATCAAAATAAACTAGAATTCAAACTAATCGGAATTAAAAAATACAAACTTTATTTAAACTTTCATGTAGATTAAAATAAACTAGCATAGAACTAATGAATTGCAATCATAAAAGAGAGACATTTAATCTAAGAAAAATAAAAGATTATTCGAAATCGAGAATTAAAAGAATTTATCACAAACAATTAATTAAACCAATCAACTAAAATCCAAACTAAAAAAAAGAAACATTGTATCAAAAATCGAAAACTAACCTGCGTTGTGTCCAAAAAAATATACTCTCTTGATGCGTCAAAATGGCAATCCGATCCCCGTCCGAAGTCCCTTGCTCTCCTCCAAAATTCCTGCGCGTGTCCTTCCCGGAAAAAATTATTCTCTCTCTGTGAAAAAATCCTATGCGTGTCCTCTCTGGAAAAAATTACCCTTTTCCTGTTTCTTCCTCAATTTTCAACCGTTGAAGACCCTCGTCAAATGCACATATATTTAACAGAAAATTCAATCACTCCACTAACAACATGAAGTCATAATTTCCTCCACTATTCAGCCATAATTTACAGCTCACTTTTCAATGGTCCTTCACTAAATTTCCAACACATTTCATTGTGGACTTTCAGCCATGAAAAAGCTTCCATTCACAGCCACAATTCTCTTGTGTCCACCACAAAATTCAGTCTTCAAGAATTCACCTTTTGCATGAAACTACCTTCAAAGGAACTCTCCCTATGCAACCATATATTTCGCGATTCATCCATGGAGATTTATAAATTCAAGGCCATTATCTCCATTAAGCTATTATAAAATTCATCCAAGGAGATTTGTAAATTCAAGGCCATTATCTCCATTAAGCTATTATAAAATTCATCTATGGAGATTTTATATGCAAGGCCATTGAAACCTTATTGGAATCAAGTAATTAATATTCACAAAGTGGCTGACCATTCTCAATCAGAATCAAAGTGTTAACACGGCTGAAAGTGAATGAAAGCCTTTCCATTTAACTAAGGCATCAACACGACTGAATGTGTATAGAATCTCCTCCATTAAATCAAGGCGTCAACATGCATAAAGGGGATGAAATTTCTGATGGTGCACGATGGTGATTGCTGAAATTAGTAGAGACCAGGTCTGCGCCATGGCTCCTGGAAAACTGAAATCAATGATAGCAGAGGATTCGAGGATGATGATGATGATGAGTGCAGAGGAAGGAAGAAATTTGGAGAAAAGTCAGAAAGGTCCTCGGTCCTCAGTCTTCGTCTTCCCCATCTGTGCATGATGGAAGCTCCAATGGTGGTGGAAAGTGCATGCTGCCAGATTTTTTTCTTCAGAAAAATTCCCTGGTGCCCTCCAAAACCTTCCAAGGAGAGTTCCACTTTCCTTAAACTCCAATGGTAAGTTTCCTTGCAAAAAACATGAAATTTTAGAAGTTAAATAATTGAATGAATAGATAAAAAAGTAAAATAATAATAATAATAATAATAATAATAATAATAATAATCAGAAGATTATAAAAATAATAAATAAATAAATAAGTTAAGGAAAATAATAAAAAAAGGAAGATAACCAATAAAAGGTGAATGATAATCATAAAACTAAAACTAAAAATAAAATAATAAATAAATAAATAAAAATAAACAAATTAACAAAAATTGGGCCCCACGAGCCATGCAAACACGCAAGTCATATAAGTCATGCTAAAAAAAAAATCTTAATAGACCCAGTATACCTAAACGGGCCTAAAGTGAGACTAAGTGGGCCTAGGGTGGTGCCTGATGGGCCAAGTGTATCTAAAACCTATCCTAAAAATGAAGAAAAAAAAAAAAAAAAACTTAAGTCTAAATCAGGGCTGCCAAGGGTCATAATACAGAGTCAGATAATCCATCAACTAGAGTCTCCAAGGTGACTCAAAAAAGTAAGTAGTATGAGTAACAATGGGCCACCAACGAACTACCATGGAGCGCTAAAAGTGAACTTAAAGATATGTGCTAAAAGGACAAAATTGAGGGTCTACAATTTCTTTTTTATGTTTATTATGCTATTTATTCATATTTTTGGTATGTGGTTATTTTGGTATTCTTAGGGTAAGTTAATTTTCATGAAATTTTTCTAAAATTGGATACCTTATTAATTTGAATGTGCAAGGATTTTCTAAATCTTTTATGTTAAAGAATGGACAAATTGGAAAGGTATAAAGAGTTTGGAAAGGTATAAAGATTTTTTTTTCTTTCTCGAAATTAATTCTTAGATATTTATTTTTGAAAAAAAAAATCTTTTTTTTTTTTTTTTTTTTTTTTTGAGATCTCTATGAATAAAATCTTTTCTTTTTAATGAAGAACTCTTATTTCCAATACTTTATAAAATAATATATTTCTTATTATGGGCAAGATTCAAATTTAAAGAAAATAAGTTAATTTTGAAAAATCCATGAATGATAATCTACAATTAAGAAGGATTACCAAAAATAAGTCTTAAATAAATAGTAAATAATTGAAATAAATACTTTGAAAATAGTTTCCAAATTTGATAATGTTTATTTAATTGGAAATAACATATAGAAAAAGAGACTTTCTATTTTGATTTTTTTTTTTTATAAAAAAACTTCACTCCTTTTACATTAAGATTCAAATTTAGAAAGTGAACATTTTTGGGAAAATTTTTATAGAGGACATTTGTTCCATTGAGGACTTACTACTTTTGAAATAAAACTCTCATTTCTATTTTGATTTGAGGTGATTACCACCCCACTAGTGGGTTAGGTCCTGAGAATCAAGAGATATGGACTTTCCTTTAAAACAAGATTAGATATGTCAATAATGGGAGCAATCACCCTACCACTGGGGTTCTCTACTAAGATGACATTGATAATTCAAAAACAATAGTTATACACTTGACATTGGATATGAAGTTGTTGAATTGCCCACTATGGTCCTATTTACGTAATCCATGAACTAAATAAAAGGTATGTTGATTTCGCTTTTAGATACATTTGAGGTTAAGGTAGGAAGATCAATCTATGATGGTCTCTAACTAGTAAATAAGATCATGATACCCAATGTACGCTTGATTCTTATAAGTTCTAGGATACCATGTGAATAGAAATGTAGAATTGAGAGCTTTACTTTTTTGTTAAATTATTATGTGCTTGAAGTGAGTGCTCAGTTAATTAATGCATGTTTTATTTTTGTTAAAGATGTCGTGTTGTATAATCCCATTAATTCGATTCTCACAACCACTAAATTGATCAGACCAAACTATGTGGATTGGAAAAGGAATTTGGACATAGTACATATTTCAAAGGAGTTAAAATGTGTAACTCAAGAATTAGTTCCTTCTTCCCCTAACAAACATTTCCCTTAAGAGAAGAAGGATAGTTATCACCATTAGTAAAGGGGTTAGAAAGAACTCCCATTAAGGATCATATTATTTGTATGATCAACCTCTTTAACGAGATGAAGATCCTTAGAGTTGAGTTGATATGGTCCTAGAAATCTTGTTGGAATCTTTCAAGTAGTTCAAGTTCAATTATTCTATGAATAAGTTTGTGGTAAGCTTACTTGAACTGATGAGAGAACTCTAGAAGACCGAGGAGATTCTTAAGGACCAAAGAGGCATTCATGTGGCAGTCGAGATTTCTTCAAGTTCTTTTAGCCAAAAAAAGAACAATATTGAGTCTACTAAATAAAAGGGAAATATCAAGGGAAAGGAGAAGAAGAAGAGTCAAGGTCAAGCCAAGCATCTTATGGTAAGAAAGGCCACTAGAAGGAGTGTGAAATTCTTGAAAAGATAATCAGGTATGCATCATTCTCTTATAGTTGAATCATGTTTAGTGATAGATTCCACTAATTCTTGATGGATAGATTTTGAAATCACTAATCATGTTTGTAATTCTTTACAAAGGGTTCCGCTAAGGAGAAGCTTGAATGATGATAAGGACATGCAACAAAAATTTTATATAAACCCCCTTAAGAGTTTAAGGTTTAGGTTTTTGGCATTTTGTTCATTGTCTTCCTTAGAGAGAGGAGGGAAGAGCAAACACTAGCTACCCTTAAGAGAGGAAGAGAAGCTCAACTTTCTTTTGTACTAGGATTTATAAAGAGGGAGATAGGCTAGAAGATCATTGGGATGACAAGATCTACAACGACTATTGCGATATCAGCATCCTCGTTGGATGAAATTTGATTTTGGAACAACCAAATCACAAGTATGAAACTTTTAATCTCTAGATCTATATTCTATAATGGTTTTTGTAGTTTTTTTTTTTTTTGTTGTGTTAAATCTAAAGAGTTTAGGAATAAATATACAACATAAATCCTATGAGATCTAAGGCCAGATAATGGAGTAATTCAAAGCTCCTAACAAAATTTTTTCATCATTTTATAACAAACAAGAAGGTAGAAAATAAAATATTCTTTTTGACAAAAAAAAAAAAAATGTTAAAAATAATAAGATTTCCTATTAATATGAAAACTTCCACCTAGATGCATGAACTTCTTTCATAAAAATAATTTAAAGAGGGTATCAAGAGGACTTTGAGCCCCATTTCCTACGCATGACAATTACATGCACATGTTCCTTGTTGAAGTGGGGCCATTTGTAAGAACCTTAAATTTAGTTGGCTTGGATCAACATAAGGTTGTTATCAAATAAAATTTGACAAATGATAGTCTCACACTATAAACATGGCGACCAACTCATCACATCCCATGATTTGTCCAAGTAACACATGTTGAGATTTTATGAGACTACTAATGAGTTTTATGAATTTAAAAGTTCAAATCAAAATCAAATTAAATATACATTCTTTTATTTTGCCAATTTTTTGTAATGGAAGAGATAAATCACCAAATTCAAAGAATCAATTTCTCAAATCAAGCAAAAATCAAAATTTCAGGATACAAGATTAAATCCTTGGCTTGAATTGTAAGTAAGGGTGCTCTTATTGTGACTTGTGAGAGATCCAAATCATTTGACTCATCCATCCGGCTCAAAGAGGTAAACAAAAAAAAAAAAAAAAAAGAGCAAAGGAGCCTCATCACACATTATTGTAAGACAATTCACGTGCCCTTCACCATGGACAAGATCAATGGGGAACAAATAAAGAAGCAAATGAGCCTCCTCACACATTATTGTAAGACATCACATGCGCACGTCCTCCACCATGTACAAGATCAATGGGGATCAAAGGAGCCTCCTCACACATTATTGTAAGACAATAAACGTGTTCAGCCTCACATGGACCAAATCAATGGATGTACAAAAAACTTGTGGCCCTTGATTGGACTTTCACCTCAAATATACATGCATGCTCCTTTATTCTTAGATCAAGATCCCGAGGAAAAAATTAGAGGAAATATCTTTTTTTAAAAACTATATCATAAAAGACATTACCAAAATTATTTTTTAAATTAATCAATTAAAATTTCATTGATTTTGTTTTTCATCTCTTAATTTGCCTGAAGTCGATAAATTTATATGAACAGATATGGGCTCTTGTGATAGAAAAAATGGAGGACAATAAATCAAGAAAATCAACATTAACATTTATTCATTAATTTGTAACAAATGCATTTCTTTCATTTAATAATTTAAATCTTAAAATAAGAGATTTATTTAGGGTTTGAAATAATATTCAAAATTGTGGGTGCAATAATTTCTAAGAGCCTAAGTTCTAATCAATACGACAAAGCCTGCTTTTTCTTGGTTTTTTTCCGTACATATTCATCATCGTAAACTTTTCTTAAAGCACTAGTACTTCCGTGAATCACTAGAACACGACATCACTTATATGAATTCATTTATTTCCTACTAATTATTATTTGATTAATAATTAATATCAATGATAATTTCCATTAACATACTTTGAATAAATAATATGTTGAAATCAGTTTGGTGCCATGCCAAGTAGATTGAAGTAGCAAGTGATGATGGCATCCATTTCATATGCAAATGTAAACAGTACTTCTCAATCAAAGTATTGAAACCCAGCTCTTCTCCTCCACTCCATTTCTGTACCATTACACAAACTCCATATCATATCATTTTAGAAATGTTGTTGCTAAGATTTCAAATGATAAAAGGACACCTAGGGTGAAGAGAAAAAAAAAAAAGAGAACAATCAAATTGGACATCAAAGTCTTGTTCTCTTTAAGAAGATTCAAACCTTCTACAATTTGACTATTAAAGAATATGATATGCATATTAAGATAAAATCATGCAAGTTTAAACTTTTTTAAAAAATTAATTATTCAACATAGTATTAGAATTTGATTTGGTAATAACCAAAAATAAAAATATCGGTAATTACGGATATATAAGTACTTCAATTTTACAGATATATCAAAGATACATGAACGGATATTTTGACATAAAATATTGATGAATCTAAAATTGATCAAAACTTATAGAAATATATAAATAAAAAAATTCATTTTTATAATAGATATTTTAAAGTTTGATATTTGATTATACTTTGTCTAATTTAAAAATATATTTAATATTAAAATTATAATTCATTTAATATATGCATAATTTTTAATATTTAATCAATATATTAATGATATTAAAAATACTATAAAAAAAATTATCATGATAATTTTTATATTTTTGGTAATTAATTAAATGAAAATTTTTCAATTAATTATAAAATAATTATAATTAATTTGTTCATTAAAATATTATTTTAATATTATGTAAAATGATGAGTTTTAGGTTATATATGTTTGGTGCATAATATATAAAAAGAAGCAAGCTTGGCCCAATGGTTAGCCCCGCTACAAGTTAAGTCTTTTGGTTGGGGTTTGACCCCCTCAGCTGCAAAAAAATTAGGTGAGTTTTAACTTTGACCACACTTCTTGTGTTGATCGAGCAAAATATCGCAATAAATTGACGAAATCTCAGAGCACAAAAATTTCTCTCCCATATATCGTGTCGAGGTCCAAGTCCGAAACATGATATTTCGTCGAAATATCACGATATGTTAATCCATGGTAACAACTACATATTTGTTTCTCTTCTTTTCCTTTGTAATTCTTTAATATCTCTTCATATATGGGTATGGACAACACATAAGAAAGGATGTTAAAGAGCATGATATGCAAATCGAGCTCAAATCTTATAAATTTAAGTTTTTAGAAAAGTTGTTTGTTCAACATTAACAACTAGATAAATCAATGTGATAGAATTATACAATAATTCAACTGATTCGTTCTATAACTTACATTAATTTGCACAAATGGTAAGCTCAAAGATCCATAAGATGACGCTTTTCTTTTGCCTAAAAAAAATGAAGAAAAAAGAAAACAGAAAATGAATGAAAAAATATATGCATTTACTGTATTTAATATTGTTTACGAGTAAATGTAAGCGAGTAGGATTAATAGAATTTAAAATCTCTTATAGTTTTAAGACAGTTCGATCTTTCAACCTTTCTATTAATTTAAGATCTGATGTAATATTTTTAATCCTAGTCTTTTCGTTAATTACTTTAATTTCATAACTTGTAACCACTGAAATAATAGGAATATAAAAAATATTTACAATGTTACAACTAAGTGATAAGATACTAAAAATGCTATAACTAGTGGCATAAATGTAATATTTCATTCCACCCATTGTGGTTTTGATGTGGTGCACAAAAAAATTATTTTAGAATTGGATTAATTTAAAATGTGGAGGTTGAAAATTGATTTAGAGACAAAATTGTCCAATTCTTCCCATGTCAAATGATAAAAAATATGAATATTAACATTAATCCGTGTCTCTTTAAACTAAGAGACCAACTCTTATATTCAAATAAGCATCTTAGTTTTTAACAGGATGAATATTAAAATTTTTATTCAATTGTACATATAATTGCATTTATGAAATATGCCAAAAGTCGTACATATGACATTGTCTCCTTTCAAGAAGGCAATGACCCAAAGGTTGAAAACTAAGTGAGATTGGAAAGGACCACCAAGTGAGGTGCAAGTGGCGGACAACAAAGGCCCTTGGACAAAGTAATATGATTTCTCATTATCTCTTTGAAGTACAAAAAAGCCAAAAAGAAAGGGGAAAAAAAAAAAAGAGAGAATCTAAAATCTAATGCTTTAGACTTTAGTCCAATATTCTAATCCAATAAATAATGAATATGGTTTCAAGCATGCCATGACCTCAAGTAGTGTCTAATCTTCAAATACAAATTTGTATTCCATTAGAACTCTTAATCATAAGTCCCACACTTTCCAATGTGACTTATTCTCGGTTGAAAGAAAGAGAGCACTTGAGTTTTCCTTAAATTCAAAGTTTTTAACAAATTAACATCAAAATTATTTTTATATTTAATCAGCTCAGTTTAACAAAAATTTCCATTCATTAATTGATTAATTTTAATGATAAGGATAATCCCAAGATTAATAAGGGTTTATATATATATACACACACAAATAAATATTACGTATAAAAAACTTTAAATGCTCAATTATAATTATATATTGAAACCATCTTAACCTGATTAACATAAATCTTGTTGTGCGCACAAATTTCGTAAATGGTCTTGCGATGTAAGCAAAACAATAACAAAAATATTGCAAACAAAATATTTATTGAAATTAAAAATATTGTGAGTACAATCCCCAATATAATATTCTTTACAAAAGAGTATTTTTCTTCCAATTCTTTTGCTTTGACCACAACTTGAATAACAAAGATAACGTTTTCTTGATTTCAAAAATCAATTGAGTTGCCTTTGGATTTTCTCCATAAGATTTTCCATTCTGGATTTTCCTGATTTCTCAATTGCTCCCCCCTTCTTGAAAAAAGACACCTCTATTTATGGGTGAAGATAGGGAATTTGAATTTCAAATTCCCAAATTTTAATTGCTTAATTCAAGGAATTTAGTTCCTTAATTTTAACAATTTTTCTTTTGAGGTTTTACCAACAAGATAATAATAATAATAATAATAATAATAATAATAATTTTCTTATTATTATTATTATCCTTTTTATAGTTAGAGATTAGGAAAACTTATCCATAAGAGGACATCTGTTGTTGTTATTATTATTATTTTTATTATTTTATTGATTTTGAAAACCAAATTAATGGTAATTTAATTCACTAATTTTTTTTTTTATGTCTACACTTGTATATGAAACCTTTAAAAAAAAAAGCATAATTTTTAAATCTATATCCAAAATTATCAAAATTATTATTATTATTTAAAATTATCAAATATACTATTTGTGAGATAATATTTCTATTTTTTGTCCATTATATATTTATGTTTTTATTTAATTTATTTTTAGTTATTTATTATATATTATCATTTGTGTTTAATATGTTTAAAAATGATTAAAATCAATAAATATAAGGAGATGAAAGAGTGGAAATAATTTAAATTTAAAATTAAAGAGATTCTATGAAAGCTTAACCTATTCTTCTAAGGGAAAAGAAACAAATTATGTGTAAG
Organism: Vitis rotundifolia; assembly: GCA_030254885.1. Lineage (NCBI taxonomy): Eukaryota > Viridiplantae > Streptophyta > Magnoliopsida > Vitales > Vitaceae > Vitis > Vitis rotundifolia. Next base: position 10,337,045 of record CM058154.1, read on the forward strand.
AAGATATGGAGAAGATGATGTAGGAGAAAAATAAAAAACAAAGGTAGGAGGTGGGATGTCAAAGGTAGGAGGTCGGATTTGAGATTTAATATGATGACTCACATCATAAGAAGGTACAACCTTGAAATTTAGACAATATCTTTGGTTGGGGGAGCTTGCCATGAAATATAAAATGCTAAAATTTTCATAGGAGTGGAGTTTTCTTTTTCTTAATGTAGGAAAGGTCATTTATTTTTTATTTTTTATTTGGGAAAAAAAACTGTTGTAATATTTTACTTTTATTTACAATAATAAGTATGATCATCTTGAATTTTATTCATTATACCAAGGGATTGATGTTGAAAACATCATTATCAATCTAATCCAGAAATCTCATGTTAAATCATAAAGAACACATGCAGATTATTTTATAGAATGTAGACAAACCTGAATCCATATTCGGTGTTGAAGAAGTATGGTTCTTCTAAGGCGATAGAGGAGGAAATCACATTTTTATATTCTTTCTGGTGATGGGAGGCAGGAGAGCGAACGTTCTGTCTTTTCAAAAAATTTAAATGGACACCAAACTTGATAAATTCCTTATTTATTAATTTCCTCTATGCCTTAAGGACCATACCCATTGGGATGTTGGGCCACATGTATCTTAGGCCCATCATGTAAGACACATGTGACTTGGGCTTTACACATAAGGTGACCCATACTCAATGAACATAAATTGAATATGTACAAATAGCTTAATCATAAACTATGGTTAATATGTGTGAGTCCATAGTTATTCTAACAATCTTCCACTTGGACCATATATATTACTGAACAATATTCATGATAATATAAAGCTCATCTTTGCTATCTTATCCAAATATCCTTAAACAATCCGGTCTACTAATTATGCTAACATAGGATTAAAGCGACATTCGTTAATCATAATTATGACTAGACCCATCAATGATCACAACATTAACAAAATTAGCAACATAGATCAAGTATGGACATGTGGCATGGAAATTGCATAAAATGTGATCTTTAATATGTCTATTTCCAATTGGTCCTACTTTATGATTAAAAATAGTCAAATTCCACTTTCAACACTTGATGCTAAACTGCTTCTAAAAGTCATCATTTCAATTTAGAGTATTCAAACACAATAGTCTTTAAACTAAAGTCTGTATAGATAACACAAACATAACAATACATGAAGAAAACAAACGCAAAACCCAAATACAAACTCCCATTATACTAGCACATCATTAATATGTATAACACCCATATGTGTGACATGCTCATGATATACTTTGGGTGGCAAACCCTTAGTGAGCGGATCCACAATCATGGAGTTTGTGCTTATGTGTTTGATTGATACTTGAAGACTCTGAACTCTTTCTTTTACAACCAGGAACTTGATGTCAATGTGTTTGGACTTTGACGAACTTTGGTTGTTCTTAGAATACAATTCTACAGCCTTATTATCACAATTGATTCTCAATGGTTTCTCAATCCCATCAACAATTCACAACTGAGTGATAAAATTCCACAGCCATATCCCATGGTTTGATGCCTCATAGCAGGCTATGAATTCTGCTTCCATAGTGGAAGAAGCAATAAGTGTTTGTTTAACACTTTTCCATGAAACTGCTTTTCCAGCCAACATGAAGATGTAGCCTGAAGTGGATCTCTTGCTGTTAAGACATCCCGTAAAATCGGAGTTTGAATATCCCGTGAAATCGGAGTCCGAATATCCCACGATCTCTAAATGACTGGATCTTCGATATGTAAGCATATAATCTTTAGTTCTTTGTAAATACCGCATAATCTGTTTTGCCTTTTTTCCAGTGATCCATACCTGGGTTACTCAAATATATTCCAACAATGTACGCAATATCCGGACACGTACAAACTTGTGCATACATGAGACTTCCTACTGTCGAGGCATAGGAAAACCTCTCCATATCATTCCTCTCAAGTTCATTTCTCAAACATTGGTGCAAACTAAATTTATCACCTTTTGCCACAGGTGTGTCTCTTGGTGCACAATTGCTCATACCAAACCTACTTAGCACCTTATCCATGTAGGACTTTTGTGATAACCCAATTATACCTCTTGAACGATCCCTATAGATTTGTATACCTAGCACAAAATATGCATTACCAAGATCCTTCATGTCAAATTTACTAGATATAAATCGTTTGGTTTCATGCAAAAGTTCCACATCACTACTTGCAAGTAGAATATCATCTACATATAGCACCAAGATAATGAATTTGCTCCCACTGAACTTGAGATATATGCATTGATCAACTGTGTTCTCCTTAAAACCAAATGAAATAATCACCTGATCAAACTTTCGGTACCATTGTCGGGATGCCTACTTTAAACCATATATGAACCTTTTTAATTTGCATACAAGTTGCTTTAAATCATTAGACTCAAAGTTCTCTGATTGCATCATGTATATTGTCTCATCAACGTTACCATTAAGAAACGCAGTTTTAACGTCCATTTGATGCCGCTCTAAATCATAATGAGCCACAAGTGCCATGATGATTTTAAAGAAGTCATTTGACGAAAGAGGTGAAAAGGTCTCCTTATAATCAATGCTTTCTTTTTGAGTGAAACCTTTTGCGACTAGGTGTGCCTTACACCTAACAATGTTGCCTTTTGAATCCCACTTGATTTTAAAAATCCATTTGTAACCAATTGGTTTTACACCTTCAGGCAACTTTACTAGGTCCCAAACACCATTGTCTTTCATTAATTTCATCTCATCCTTCATGGCTTCTATCCACTTTTCAGAATCAGAACTTTATTTGACTTGACTAATTGAAATTGGATCATTTTCTAGACCCATGTCAAACTCATGTTCTTGGAGATATACAATATAATCATCTAAAATTGTACTTCTCCTTTCTCTAGTGGATCTCCTCAGTGGCACTTGTACTTGAGGTTCTTGAGGTTGTTAAGTTACCTCTTCATGAACTTGAATTGGTTCCACAACTTGAGTAGGAGGAATTTCAGGTGTGTCTACAATCTCTGTTATTGGTTGTACATTCTGGATAGTGTCATCAAATATAATATGACCATGTCCAGTTGTAATAATAGGAATACTAACAGATTCCTCTTCAAATACCACCTTTCTTAATGGCTCTCTCCCACTTAACTCAACATCCTCAATGAACTTGGCATTGCCCGTTTAAAAAAAAGACCTAGTTGAGGGATCATAAAACTTGAAACCTCTTGACCTTTCAGAATACCCTACAAAGTAGCAGCTCACAGTTCTGGAGTCTAATTTCTTCTCATTTGGCTTGTAAGGCCTAGCCTCAGCTGGACAACCCTAAACATGCAAATGCCTAATACTAGGTTTCTTGCTAGTCCATAACTTATATGAGGTTTTGGCTACTGCTTTGCTTGGGACTTTGTTCAAAATGTAAACTGCAATTTTGACAGTTTCGCCCCAAAGTAATTCTGGCAAGGTGGAATGAATAATCATACTTTTTATCATATCCTTAAGAGTACAATTTCGCCTCTCTACTACACCATTTTGGCTTGGAGTCCTCAGCATGGTGTACTGAGGGACGACACCACACTCCATCAAATATTTGGCAAATGGTCCTAGACGTTGTTCACCAGATCCGTCATATCTACCATAATATTCACCTTCACGGTCAGATCTAATGACCTTTATGTTCTTGCTTAGTTGGTTTTCAACTTCAGCTTTAAAATTCTTGAACACATCCAATGAGTGAGACTTCTCATGAATAAAATAAAGATAGTCATATCGTGAGTAATCGTCAATGAAAGTGATAAAATATTGTTGTTAATTCCAAGAAGGGGTAGAAAATGGACCAAAAATGTCCGTATGTATCAATTCCAATACATCATTGCACCTATTGGCATCCTTTTTCCTCACATTTGTTTGTTTACCCTTAATACACTTTATACAAACTTGAAAGTCTAACAAATCAAGTGGACCAAGAATTTCTTTTGACACAAGCCTTTGAATATGTTGATTTGAAATATGAACTAAACGTCTGTGCCATAACATCGATGAATTCTCATTTGTTAACTTTCGCTTAATGACATAATTACTTGAATGCAAGGTTTCATTATCATTAGAGGCCTTTATGTTTAATTTGTATAACTTATCTGTTAGACAACCAATACCAATAACACTTGAATTTAGATAAAGACTAACCATTCCATTTCTAAATGAACAAAAATATCCACATTTGTCCAAACATGAAACAGAAATTAAATTTCGTCTAAACGACGATACCACAAAAGTCTCCTCTAAATCCTAAGTACATCCAGAATCTAACTATAATCTAAAAAGACCAATAGCCTTCACTGCAGCCTTATTGCCATTTCCCACATAGATGTATCTTTCACCATCAGTTGACATTTGGCTCCTTATGCAACCTTGCATCATGACACTTATGTGAGTAGTTGCACCCATATCTATCAACCAAGTTTCAATAGGCACTATAGCTAAATTAATTTATGAACAAACAAAGTTGAGAAGTGTACCTTTCTTTTCACGCCAAGCAGCGTATTTGGTATATCTCTTTTTCATATGACTAGTCTTCTTGCAAAAGAAACAAGTGATCTCCTTATCCTGTTTCTTTTGCACCTTTTGCTTAGATGTCCTAGAAAATGTAGTTTGTTTTCCTTTATTGTCCCTCTTTCTTTTCTTGTTGGTACCATGTCCCTGAGATGTGGAAGCCAAGTGAGCACTTTCTATCTTCTCTTGTTTCAATCTTTCCTCCTCTTGTACACACTGAGCAATAAGCCCATTTAGAGTCCATTTTTCCTTTTGTATGTTGTAACTGATCTTGAATGGACTAAATTGTGTAGGCAGAGAGATTAAGACCAAGTGCACAGTATGTTTTCTGATAACTCTAACTTTAGTGTCTTGAGTCTAGTCACAAGATTGGACATTTCCATTATGTACTCTCTTATATTCTCTTTCCCTTTGTACCACATGGAGACAAGCTTACTAAGAATAGTACTTGTCTCAATTTTTTCATTTGCAGCGAAAAGGTTTGCTATTTGGTCCAAGAATGTCTTGGCTCGGGTCTCCTTAGGTATTGCGCCCTTTATAGCTTTTGGAATTGAGTGCTTTATTATCACTAGACTCATGCGATTGGATCGCTCCCATTTTTCCATAGCAGCCCTTTGCTCAATAGTGCTAGCACTAGTAAGGTCCACAGGACGATCCTCTCTTAATGCATAGTCCAAATCCATGCACCTGAGCACAATTATAACGCACTCCTTCCATTTCTTGAAGTTTGTGTGATTAAGCATTGGAATGTTATTAACATTAACAGATATAGAAGATGTTGAATAATAACAATAAAGCACACAATCAGTCACAAAAATATCATATATATATATGAATGAATACAAATTTAACATATATATATATTTATATGTATGTGGGCCCATTATAAGATACCTCTCACAAACATTAATATTTAGTCTTTGGACAAAAATATCAACTTGTAATTGGTACTCTTTTACAAAATTAGTTCATAAATATTGACAATAAAACCGAAGCAATATGCTTGTCTTTGGACTGACATACAACATGTAAGGTAAACTTTATATGTTACACATTTATGACTACTTTATTTATTATTATATTAAAATAATCTTCCTTTGAGCCGATTATTTTACACAATAATAACATGTTTACATATTTCAAAATAAATAAAATTACATGATATAAGTTACTTTGGCAACAAATATACATAATTCATTTATTTTTAAATATTAAACACAAATGTAGCAAGAAAATGGTAAATCCATTATTTCAAATTAAAAAAAAAAAAATTGCATTGAAGTCACTTTAGTAACAATTATTATTTAAACCCTATGCGAATAACCTGAATTATGGTTTCAATTGAGTTTCTCTCTAAAACTGAATCCATAACTCAAATACTAGTGTTTCTCACCAAACTTGAATGAGAAACCCATAACAAGTGCCTATCTTCCCATACCATGGATCAGTTTAGATAAATAAAAGTAAATAAATTTCCAATGAGATGACATTAATATAATTCATGCTTGGAATGCCTTAATAAATGAGGGATTACATGTCAGTCTCATTAAGACTTTGATGATCGACCGGTTGCTAAATCGGTGAATTGGCTCGGGCTCCCCCTTTGATAAAAGGGGGTCTTTTTTTTTTTTTTTTTTAATCACTTTCATCAAGTGCGGAGGAAGCAACGCTTCTTTCCCACGAGGGGAATGGCTACACCGGAGACGTCGACGACGAGTATTGCGGCGATTGCGATGAATTTTGAGAGTGAGTGCGGCTGACTCATCTCGGTAGGCCTCTTCTTCCCCGCTAAAGCCTTCGCCGCTAGCGTCATCCTCGCCACCAACTTTGTTCACATGTTACCTGAAGGTTCGTCGGCGTTGTTCGACTCGTGCCTCCCCAAATACCCCTGGTCCAAGTTCCCTTTCTCTGGCTCCTTGGCCAAATGATGCTAAAACGACATCGTAGGGAACGTTGAACGTGGACGGCCACAAGACTCTTACAGGGAAGAAAAAGAAACAACATGGGGAGACTTAAAAAAAAAAAAAAAAGAACTTGCACGACACAGGAGAAAGTGCTTTACAAAAGGGATTCACAGAAATTGTTGTCTTATTCCCAAAGTTATACAGTAAATATATCCAAGTCAAAAAAGTAAAATGGATTATAGTTCCAAGAATATGCAATGATCGATGGTTCAGACTATTCCATATCCATAGTCTCTGCACACTTTTCAACTATTATTAAATCATATCCTCAAAAGTGGTGCCTATCTATTCAAGAGCCATGTGTCCAAACACAATTAGAGAACCATGCAATCGACACTGCAAGCACCGCTAGGGTTTGCCGGCGCAATTGTTGGCTGATTTTTTTTTTTTTTTTTTTAAATAAGAAAATGAACCCTAAAAAAAAAAATTCCCAGATTCTGACAAGTGATTTCTTGCCCTAATATGCCATATAGGAGAAAAATCATGTATCTTTGAATCAACTGACATTTCTTAATGATTCAACATGTGTGGCTCTGATACCAATTGTTGAAAACATCATTATCAACCCAATCCAGAAATCTCATGTTAAATCATAAAGAACACATGCAGATTATTTTATAGAATGTAGACAAACCCGAATCCATATTTGGTGTTGAAGAAGTATGGTTCTTCTAAGGCAATAGAGAAGGAAACCACCCTTTTGTATTCTTTCTGGTGATGGGAGGCAGGAGAGCGAACATTCTATCTTTTCAAAAATTTTAAATGGACACCAAACCTGATGAATTGCTTATTTATTAATTTCCTCTATGCCTTAGGGATCATACCCATTGGGATGTTGGGCCACATGTGTCTTAGGCCCATCATGTAAAACACATGTGACTTGGGCTCTACACATAAGGTGACCCATACTCAATGAACATAAACTATGGTTAATATGTGTGAGTCCATAGTTATTCTAACAATTGACTCCCATGAATCTTGAATATACCCGGTATCCCACCATAAAAGAAAATAATTTCACTAAAAATATCATTTTTATAGTTACTATTCTAATAGCTTTATTGTAAAGTTAACTATCACTAAACATTTAGCCTATGTTTGGTTCTCGGAAAATGTGAAGGAAAATACGAAGGAAAGAAAATAAAGAAAAAAACTAAAAGAAAAAAAAAGAAAATAAAAAATAGATTTAAAATTAATAAATTATTTTATATATTATTTCAAACTCATTCGCTTATTTTCCCTCTTTCATATAAAGATTAAATGATTTAAAAATATATAAATTTCTAACTGATTTTAATTATATTTTATTTTCATATTTTGCATATTGAAGTAAAAAAGGAATAAAATCACTTTCCTTAATACTTTTTTCTTTCCTTAACACTTTACCTTTTATAAGAAAAAAATAATCACTTTAAACTATGCATTCATTATCAGAGTATATTCGATACTGGTTTTAGGAAATATTTCTAATATTTTTAGCACTTGAATGATAGAAGTTTTGAAGTGTTACAAGGCTAGAAATATTTATTGCCAAAAAGATTTTCAAGTTTGTATACCATGTTTATTTCAAAAAGTAATTAAATAATAATGATTTCAAAATTAGGTTAAACGCTTCCATCAACATATAAAGTAAGAAAAAAAAATACAATTGCTATATTTATTAGAGGTTTTAAAAATAAAAACTCTATGGAAACATATTAAAATCACACCTAGATAATAATTTTTGTTGGATGAGAGGTTGGGGAGTGATTTTGATTAAAGTTCTTTATCCAAAACATTTTTATCATCAGTGCATTCATTAGAAATGCTTTTAAAGAAAATTATTTTGTATTTAGATAAAAACCGAGATGGTGTTTGATTTTTTTAGTTTTTTTTTTTATGGAAAATAATTTGTTTTTAAACTTTAGATTGTTTTTATTTTTTTTATTTTTTCATGATTTATTATAATTTTTTTTTTTTGTGTTGAATAAAAAAAACTAAAATATTTGACTTTTTCTAAATAAAAAAAGTAACATATAGATTTTTCTTTACTTTTTAATAATTAGTATAAATAAAATATTATAAAAATAAATAACTTAATATTTAACATTATTAAACACTATTTAATTTTAAATTTTATTTAAAATTAAGTTAAAAACAAACACTATCTAAGCCAATTTGTTAGTAATTCTTATGTTAGAAATTGTTTTTAAAAAATCACTTAATGTTTGTATATAAATAAAAGGTAATTTAATAATATTTTTAATAATATATTATATAATTGAAAAAATTAATTTTTGAAAGAATTGCTTGTCTCATAATTAAATGATTCTTTAGATTTTTTAAAATAATTTTTAAAAATTTATCAAAAAACTTATTTTTAGAAAATACTTTTAAGGAATTGTTTTTTTTACCTCTTCTCAAAATCACTCATAGTGAGCTCTAAAGAAAGAAATGATTTTTGAAATAATTACTTAATAAGTGATCGCGCAATTATTATTTAAGCGATTCTCTTCATTTTAATTCTTCTTAAAATCATTTCTTCTAAGGTATTGTTTGGGGTGGTTTCCCCTTTTTGGCTTTAATTGAAAAATGAAATTGTTATAATTTTTAAAAAATAATATTAATATTATAAAAGTTTTATTAAATATGAAATCATTTTTCGTTGACGTTAAAACAAAGCTTATGTGGTAAGCAAAATTTCTTTTTAAATTTTTATATTAAACTCATTCTTAACACATAAGCTTTGCGAATAAAATTATTTAAAAGAGAAAGTGGCCAAAGTAAATACCCCAATGGGCATATTCCAAAGCAGGTATTTGAAAAAAATAAGTCTATTGCCTGAAATAGAGAAGTGGGAATTATTGATGCCGCGTTGCCTCCTATCATAGGCCTCTACTCCACCTAGAATTTATATAAGACGGTTAGGTACTGGGCTTCATCTCCAAGACTCCGAAAGCCATCTCTTTCTGTTTTTCCTCATCGTCGATCTCTTATCCCGGCCACAGCCATGGCTCTGTCGGAGACCGCATCAGAGTCCAATGCCTCCATCCACTCCACCTTCGCTTCTCGATATGTTAGAGTTTCGCTCCCAAGGTCATCATATACATCTCATTCTCATCCATCTCTCTCTTTCTCTCTCTCTCTCTCTCTCTATATATATATGTTTGGATCCAGGTGGAAATATACATATATGTTGGGAATTATGAACATATATAGGGTGGTGGTGCAGGTTCAAGATGCCGACGAATTCGATACCGAAGGAGGCAGCGTACCAGATAATAAACGACGAGCTGATGCTGGATGGGAACCCGAGGCTGAACCTGGCTTCATTTGTGACAACATGGATGGAACCAGAGTGCGATAAGCTTATCATGGCCTCCATTAACAAGAACTACGTTGATATGGATGAGTACCCTGTCACCACTGAGCTACAGGTTCCTCCCTCTTACCCCTTTTCCTTTTCCTATCCTATTTCTTCCTTGTCTTTTTCCTTCGTCCATCCAATCACTGGAAAAGAAGATCCATTCACCAGATGATTTGATTCTTGTTAGGGATTTTTTATTTTATTAATTAAAATACCTCAAGATTTAGTTAATGAGAACAAAAGGGGATAATATTATTTTAATTAATTGATAATTCATTATTATATACACAAGTTTGAACATTTCCATCTGTAAAGTAGCGGATCTATAGTCAACTAGAACCTTAGAGTGCTCCTAATTTTTTTTAATTTAAAAATATAGGTCCTAAAATTCGCTTAATTCTTTATTTTTTCATATTTAATTTAATTAAAAATCATTTTCATGCTGATTTTATTATGGAAACTTTATATATATATACATTTGACAAAATTTAGATGTTAAATTAAAAATCATTTTCATGCTGATTTTATTATGGAAACTTTATATATACATTTGACAAAATTTAGATGTCTCGTGCATGTGGACCGCGTTGGATATGCGGCCAACTGACAATAAGGATAAGCGGAAAACCCGGTAACAGTGCCACAACATGCGGTAGATGACAAAATAGTACAAAATATAAATTAAATAATTTTTAAATATTTAGGGTAAAAATAATTAAAATTGTGTTGAACTATTAAATTTTTTTTAAAAAAAATCTGAAAATAAATACCATTTTTAGAGGATATTTCTTGAAGTGCTCCAAACAACTTTTTCTTTTGGCCAAAAAAGAAACAAAGACCGAAGAAAACCATTCATGGTGTCCCCACTTTCTATAATAGTAATATAAGAGACGAATCAAATTAGAAGGTAATTAAAAAAGAGAAGAAAAACCGAAAGTAGATATTGAGTGGGATTGTGACATGGGGGATGGATGACTGAGGAGCAATAGACCAAGGCAGGAAGAAATGTGGCCCCCTCCCCCCACCCACCACATCTATCTCTAACTCCACCATTACAACCTGTTAAATCAACAATTTTACACCACCCACCTCCTAATTTAATGCTAAGTTTTTTCCTTTTTAACATAAGTAGTCATTGAGTATGGTCATTGTTTGGACTCTTTCTATTTTTATTTTATTATTTCTTTAGTTTTCATGGGTTTATTTTCAATTTAATTGGTACAAGTTTTTCAATTGATTCATTCCAAAATTACGAAGTTTCTTGTCTTAATAAGTAATGAAATATTTCGTGCGCTTCAAAATCAAAATAATTTTTTTTTTTTCTTAAGAAAAAGAGATGTTCCGTTATATTGAAAGACAGATCTTAACTTATATAAGTTAATAACTTGGGTTTATGATAATATATAAAATACATATGCTTGTGACAAGGAGGATAAGTCACAAAAAAAATATGTGAACTCTTATTACCGTGACTGGCTCAATAAGTGCCCTACCCCCATGTATGGGTTTATTTTCAATTTGATTGGTACAACCGTGATTGGCTCAGCAAGTGCCCTGCCCTGATGCTCTTTTTGTTATTCATTTTCATAATTTATATTCAAATTATTATATATTTTTAATATTTTTTATTAGTTGTAGTATTTTGGTAAAGATCATTTCAAAAAAGTTGCTTTTAAGGTAGTTACTTAATGATTATGAAGATAAATTGTGGGTCCCACTGAGGTTCATAATTCAAACCTTGAAGTGTAAGGCACAATAATATATAGGAGGTGTAACACATTACCTCATCAATAAAATTAAGCTTTTTAATATTCTTTATATAAGAATGGATTAGTAATTTAATAAGTTTGGGTAAGTAATTAATAGTCTTAATAATTTTAATTAAGTAATTTGGAAAGCGCGTATGAAGATATGATGTGGACGTGCAAACAATTTGTGGCCAACGAGAGTAGGACGGGTGGTTGCCTTTGACGACTCACCTTGGCCGCCGGCCCACATGGGGCGCTCATTATTCAACCTGTGGAAATGTAGGTGGGAATAAAGAGGAAAGTGATGGCTCCCCTTTATTTTCTCAGGAAAATTTTCTCGGGAAAACGGTGGGCCAGTGCGAAAGTGATGGATACCCAAGACAAAAAAAGTAAAGAAACGATGGAACTGTCTTTGGATCTTGGGACACGTAATTGTAGCTTGTTTACGATTTGAAATAACTACATTAAGAAATAATTGCATTGATTTGGAAGTTAATGAACATAAACTCTGAATTAATAGTGGCCCTAAATTTTCAAACTTCAAGGCTAGTTTGTCATTCAATGATCTTACCGACAAGGAAAAAAAAAACAAAAAAGAAAAAAAAAAGAAAAAAAAAAAGAAAAGATAGGAAAAGGGGCTTGTTGATTCTAGACGGTATTGCTATTGTTGACCTTTTCTATGACAATTCTTTTTTTTTTTTTTATTTGTCATTTTATTTTTGGATGATAGAAGTAGCTCCGAGAGTCTCAATCCATAGTTTGATTACGACTGCCTCCCTATCCTGACTAACCAATGCTACACACTTGAATATGAAGATATTTGCGTCGACCCTCCACCTTGATTGAAAGCCATCTTAAATTTCATGTACATATATGGTCTAATTTGTCATATTCAATCATTTATAAAACTATATTATCAGTTTCAATTATGATTATATTTGAATATAAATATTAGGGTGATGTTTATTTATTTTTATTTAAATCTAATAAGGGTTGAATATGGTTAGATATTTATATTATTTATTTATTTTTATTAGTATTTGAGTATTTTTATTAAAGTCTTGTTTGAATAGATTTATGAGAAATCAAAAGTCATTTTCTAAGTTAAAAAAGCTTATAATTTTAAAAGTAATTTAATATGAAAACTTAAAAACATGTTACTTCTAATTAAACAAGGTTTAAGAGTTAATTAATTTATTTAGGTCGTCAATACTGTTAAAAACATTTAAAAATTAATTATTATGTGTCTTTCTATTTTAATTTGAAAATTAATATTTTTTTAAAAAATATGCCCGAATATCATAATAAAAATTTTATAATAATTAAGGCGATGTTTGTTTTTTTGGTTGAATAGAAAAATTCAAAATATTTGGTTATTTTATTTTTTTATTCAGTTAAAAATAACTTGTTAATGTTAACCAATATGACGAAACTGAACATATTGTTAACAAAAAGGCAAATATTTTAGTTTTTTTCTATTAAATCTAATAACAAACATCACCTAAGTATTTAATTAGTTTAAATTTTGATAATTAGATAATAATTATAATTTTTATTATGCTTTAGCTTATAAGAAAATGTCAGAAAATTTCTAAATTAACTTTTTTTATTTTATTTATTTATTGTGTACCAGTCAAATCCTAATTTTAATTTTTTAAATAGATTAAAATGGTTGATTCAAGAGAATACTTAGACAAGTATAAATTATGTTTGGAGTTATAATTAAGATTTTATTTATTTATTTATTTATTGGAATTTTCAATATTTAGTTTATTTTAGTTTTGTTATATGTAAGAAGCCAGAAGTGGTTCGGTTGGTAGTATTAACAACTCTGGTAAATGATTAAGTTATAATTTTCATGAATTAACAAGAATTAATGAGGTATGGTGGTTGTATATTCATATGTATGGATACAGAATCGCTGCGTAAACATGATAGCACATCTATTTAATGCACCACTTGGAGAGTCAGAGGCAGCAGTTGGTGTGGGAACAGTGGGATCTTCAGAGGCAATAATGCTTGCTGGTTTGGCATTCAAGAGGCAGTGGCAAAACAAGAGGAAAGCTGAGGGCAAACCCTATGACAAGCCTAACATTGTGACTGGAGCTAATGTTCAGGTGTGCTGGGAGAAATTTGCAAGGTACTTTGAGGTGGAATTGAAGGAAGTGAAGCTGAGGGATGGCTACTATGTGATGGACCCTGTCAAAGCAGTGGAGCTGGTGGACGAGAACACCATCTGTGTTGCTGCTATCCTTGGTTCTACCCTCAATGGAGAATTTGAAGATGTTAAACACTTGAATGATCTTTTGACAAAGAAAAACCAAGAAACAGGGTACCTACCTACCTACATTCATTCATTCATTCTCTTTTTCTAGCTGCTATCTCCCTCCCTCATTAACTTTATGTTTTGGTAGATGGGATACTCCAATCCATGTAGATGCAGCAAGTGGTGGCTTCATTGCACCCTTTCTTTACCCAGAGCTGGAGTGGGACTTCCGCTTGCCACTTGTGAAAAGCATTAACGTTAGCGGCCACAAGTACGGGCTTGTGTATGCTGGCATAGGTTGGGTGATTTGGAGGAGTAAAGACGACTTGCCCGATGAGCTCATCTTTCATATCAACTATCTTGGAGCCGATCAACCTACCTTCACCCTCAACTTCTCCAAAGGTCACCTTCCAAACTACTGCTACATCTTTGAGATCTTTTTTGATGATCATAATATAATGCATGCTGAGTATTAATTCTCCTCCCAATGCAGGTTCTAGTCAAGTTATTGCTCAGTATTATCAACTAATTCGCTTGGGCTATGAGGCAAGTTTGATGGAAATAACATAACATCCTCATAACATACCTACTACATATGATTCATTATCCTTTTTATTTATGTTATCTACTTTGGTTGTCAAATTTTGAGGGAAAGTATAAGGTAGGAGAATCACACGTATGTTCTACTTGGTTCATGCAGGGATATAGGAACATCATGGAAAACTGTCAAGAAAATGCAATGGTGCTCAAAGAAGGATTGTTGAAGACAGGCCACTTCAACATTGTGTCTAAAGACAAGGGAGTGCCATTAGTAGCCTTCTCTTTGAAAGACAATAGCTGTCACAATGAGTTCGAGGTGTCAGACATGCTGCGACGCTATGGATGGATCGTGCCAGCTTATACCATGCCGCCGGATGCACAACATGTGACTGTTCTTCGTGTCGTCATAAGAGAAGATTTCTCGCGCACACTTGCTGAGCGTCTGGTCAATGATATCCAAAAAGTCCTATATGAGCTCGATACTCTCCCCGCTAAGGTTACAGCCAAGGTCCAAGAGAGCAACAAGAAGAGTGAAATTGAGACACAGAGGGAGATCACCGAAGCTTGGAAGAAGTTCGTCAGGGAGAAGAAGAAGACTAATGGCGTTTGTTAAGAGTTTAAAGCCAGACATTCTGGGGTGGAGCCTAAGTTTTGCTACTCCGTTATTTATTAAGAGCAGTTGAGTTTGTTGAGTGATAAGCTATAATGGGTTTTCTTTAAATTGAATGGAAATTTGTTTTGTGTGGTTTTAATTGCTAACTACAATTCTAAATACTAACTCATCTTTCTATCATATGCCATAGCTTTTTGCAGCAGGTTTGATGATGCTAAATGCAGAACTAACGAACATGGGAATATAATCCTAAAGGTTTAAATCAGAAAGCAGAATAATCCCCATCAACAAGAGGTTAAATATTGAGATTGATCCACCATCTTCTAGAATAGATGCGGACCATTGAGACTGGTTCCCGGGTTGCATGTCACTCTGTCCGAACGTCCTATATATTTCCATCACTGGTTAGCCACTTCTTTTGCATTAGGGTAGAACCACAACTCTGAAGTTGTTTCTCCGCTCTTAAACAAAAATCAGGACAACCAAAACATGATCAAATGGTTACAGTCGGTGCGGCGCTCAAACCTAGGGTCCCCACTTGTTGATAATGGACTTAAGGGCTACAAAAGATATAAAATTCAGTCCAAACTTAGCAATTTATATAATTGAGGGAAAGATGGAGGTTCCCAAAAATCAGATCACCACAAAATGTGTCCACCTCAAAACTCAGTCACGGCTGGCACAGTGGGAGGAAGGTACCTCAGTGAAAGACCACTTCCAGACCGGGCAAAAGGCAGGACCTGATCGCCAAAAAGCAAAGTTACCTACTCCTGGTGTTTAGTGGAAAAGCTGCTGACGCGTCCCGTGACCGGGCTGCTGCACCCATGCCATACATCCTGTGATGATGCCACCGCCACCACGCTTATTAGTAATATGAGCAGCAAATAAAAGGGGGAGCACGAAGAAAGATCAATGGTGATTAATCAACAAGAAGAAAGAACACAGGTAGAGGAAAAAGACACTGGACGAGATTTTTGTATCTCTATTTTTGGTGGTGTCTGATGGAAAACGGTTGAGAATAGACTCTTGGCATGGGGTGCATCCCACTCGACGGCAAGACTCATTTTTTATTTGTAAAAATTGATTTTTTTTTTTTTAAAGATTTAAAGTTATCACTTATTTTTATTTTATTTTTTAAAAGAAAAATAAAATAAAAAAGAAGATCTTGAGTGAGTCCTTATTTGGAAAAGACAAGTTCATAAAAATTGAGTTTGAATTTGAGGTTATGTTACTTATTGAAAAGGTACGGTGGTGAGCCGTAGCACTTCTCTAAACCCATATACATATGGTTTCTACCAAACGAATTAAGAGAATTGTGATAATTAATTAATTAATCATAAATACTAAGAATTTTTTTTTACACAAATGAGTATGTACAAATCATGTTAAAAATCAAATTACAAGAATAAACAAAATAAATGATATGAAAATTATGCAAATTGATTAATTAATCTGATTAAAAAAATATATTTCAAAAATTAGTTTTTTAAGAAATTTTAAAGGATTTTATTAAAAATAATTTTGAATTAATGATTTCAATTTATTTATTAACAAAAAAAAAGTCTTTTTTTTCAAGTAATTTGATTCAATTTTCAAAAAAGTCATTTACACTTATTTTATCAAAAGAATTTATTACGAAGTTTCAATTTGACAATAAAAATTATTTTTACTTGCTTTTACAAGAAATGAATGAATTTTTACAATTTTATTTACAAAAGTATTTTGATTTATTTTCATTTACGAAAAGTGATTTATACAAATTATTTTAAAAAATATAACTTTATTTGAAAAAAAAAATAATTATAAAAAAGACTTTTATAGCTTTATTTACAAAAATATTAAAATTCAATCCAATTTAAAAAATAATTTCTATAACTTTAATTTACAAAAATAACTCTCATCCTATTCTCATTTATAAAATTATTTAAAACCTATATTTCTAAAAACTACTTTTAATATCATTTTAATTAAGGAAAAAATATATATTTATTTAAAAAAAAAAAACATTTTTTAGGACAATTTTATTAAAAATTAATTTTGGGGAAAACTTTATTTACAAAACAACTTTTAGACAATTATTATTAAAAACAATGTTTTTGAATTTTATCAATAACAATTTTCTAGATTTTCTTAAAAACACTTTTCTGAATTTTTATTAAGAAAACTTACTTTTATTATTAATAATATTTTAAAACTATTATTTTATTAAAACAAATTTATTGAATTATTTCTCTTATTTAAACAAAATTTATAGTTTATTCAATATTTAATTTTGTACACAATGAGAAAATATATATAAACAAATATTTACATAAATCAATAAAAATAAAACCAAATAGAAGTGAAAATAAAGCATGTACCCCAACAAACCTACAATAAGCTCAATGTCTTCATGTGCCTCATTTTCCTCCATGAAATTCAAATTTCCACCGGTTATTGATTTATTCTGGACCAATAGAATTGTGAAATGAGTCCATGCGAAAACAAAAATAACTCAAATGTAAATAGCCATAAATGTACAAAGTCTAAAACAAATATTCAAGCTTGAATTCAAACATCAAATTAGTCCAATAAATTTCACTAATTAAAATGGGCCTAAATTAGGAATAATAATTCAACAAAAATATCCCACATGCCATAAGCCCTAGTCCAAAATTTCCAAATTAATAACCAAAATACAAGTACAATCAACCAAACCTAAAATTTGATAAATTAAAATAAATTTCATTAAACTTAAATTTAATATCCCAAAATCCAAGTCTAATTTAATATACAAACCAAAATCAACCTAATCTAATATGCAAACCCAAAATAATATCCATAATACACCACAATTATCTCATGCCAAATTAAATAATTCAAATGGGCAAAATCTATATCAATCATAAATCCATCCAACAAATTACATTAACAAAAAATGAGTCCAAATTTCATATTAATTCACTAAAGTCCAAAATATGACAAATCAAAATAAATTCAATTGGGCCTAAATTTAATATTTCATACTTCAAGCCTAATTTAATACACAAACACAAATCCACAACTAAAATCAAACCCAATTTAATATGTAAAGCCCACATGTAATAAAAAAAACCAATAAATTTAATTAAGCCCAACTAGATATCCAAGATGCATATCCAAATTTAAAAGCCCAAACATAAGACCCACAAACGAACGTAAATGCATAAGCCCAATTTTAACAACAATTACTATTAAAATCAAAGGGAAAAAAAAAAAAAAAAAAACTCACACAATTTCAAATCATTGGAAAGAGGAGAGAGTGACAGTGGAGATGGTTGGGAATGAGAGAATGAATTATAATAAAATGAAAGAAAAAATAAAATAAAATAAAATGGGTACGATGAGAAAAAAAGAGAGTGAGGGAAATGGAACAATGAGAGAGGGGAAAAGGGAGTCACCGGCTGATAGTGGCTCGTCAGCGATGATTGGTCAATGGTCCTACCGACGACAGTGAGAGTTGATGGGTTTTTAGGAAACAAAAAAAAAAAAAAAAAAAAAAAAAAAAAAAAAAAAAAAAAAAAAAAAAGGGTAAAAAAATGGAGAAATGAGAGGAAGATGGGAGAAGAGGGGGAAAAGAGAAAATGGGTCATGTTGTGTGTACTAGAAGTGGTAGTGTAAAAAGGAAGAAGAGAAGAAAAAAAAATGAGGAAGAAAAAAAGAAAGAAAAATGAAGAGACAAAAATGGGGGCTCAAAAAAGAAGGGACGGAGTGAGTTGTCTTGTGACATGAGGGTATGGGTTGTGGGTAGAGTAGTTGAAGGTGGGCAGGAAGAGAGAAGAGAAAGGAAAAATACAAAATAAAATAAAAATAAAGGAAAAAAAAAATTTATTAATAGTAAAAAAATAAAAATAAAACAAAATAATAAAAACTCAAAATTAACGAGTGAGTGGGGCAAAAAAAAGAATTAGATGTAGTCAGGATTTAAATTTAAGGATAAAATTAGGCTAAAAAAGTAATGTAAAAATAAAATTAAAGAAGTTGTGCGAACATGCTAAAAACAAATTTTAGGGTCTACACATGAACAAAGAAGTCGTGCGAAGATGCTAAAAAATCTTCATCAATAATTGAAAATTTCTAATTCCTTATTTTCAAAGGGCAATGACTCTTTTTTTGTTGCTTGTGATTTCTTTTTATAGATATTTTTTCATGCAAGTGTCAGTAATCTTGTGAAGGGGTTGACTTTTTTGTAGGCTTTCTTGTAGGCTTTTCTTAAGTTGCCACAGGCTTTGTTGACTTTTAAGCACATAAGGACAACAACAATTGTGCTAATCTTTTTAGGCGCAGGTTGATTAGTTAGGTCAATCTGCAAGTTTGGAGGTTAATTTTTTTTTTTTTTCATGATCCTTATTTTGGGATGAGATGAATTTGTAAACCTTCAAGTTTTAAGGTAAATTATTTTCTTGGTGGTTTGATTTTTGATAGCTCTAGTGCCCCCCCAACCCTGATTTCTTTTATCATTAGAGGTTCGCCTATGCATTGATTTTTTTAGGTGAGGTTCTTGGATTCATTTATGTTAGAGTTGATTTCTTTGCTAAACTTTCTAAGTTGTTGCTTCTAATTTAGAGGTTGTCATTGTAGGCTAGTAGAGATGCAAAATCTAGTTCTCCTCATTTTGTCACTTATTTATCTTTCTTTTACCTTTTTTCACTTGTCATCGATGTGGTTGTTAGGCATAGTCATGGGGTGTGTTGGCAATTTTTTTTGCTAAGTGCCAAGGGTTGCTGGCTTTACTTTTTGATGGTTCAGTCTTGAGTTAGGTCTCCCAATTTATCTTTATGGTGGTGGTCTTCCATTAAGGTACCTATCTTCAGAGGTACTAGTTGAGGTTAGGTTTTAAGATAGCTCCATACCTTGAGATTCTTGATCTATTATTTGAATTCTTATCATGAGGTGAACTCATTTCACAACTTGTCTTATCTTGTAATAGCTCTTGTGTCACAAGTTAACAGACAAGTTCAATTATTTAGTGTGTATGCAGTTAATGGAAATTGAAACGTTTCCAAGGTAGGTAGTAGAAAAGGATTCAAGTTAAGTTCTTTACACATTGGAATTGTTGGACTTAACTACTCATATTTTGATGATAATTCAACTTTTCTATTAGAGGGCACATCTGAGAGCATTTTGGTTAAAAGTTTTGCCATAGGGATGATCCATGCTTATTAATGGTAGTTGGTTTGGTTCAAAGTTGATCCATACCCAAGGGTGGAGCTTAACTTGATGTATACAAGTGTGACTTATACCTAGAGGTGTGGAGGTTGACATAACACAAAGGTGATTTGTTTTTAGGATAATGAAGGGATTAGTTTTGCACTAAGATAACTTTTATGTATGACCACAAAGGGCTATTCAACAATGGTTCAAAGTTGATCTATACCCAAGGGTGGAGCTTAACTTGATGTATGCAAGTGTGACTTATACCTAGAGGTGTGGAGGTTGACATAACACAAAGGTGATTTGTTTTTAGGATAATGAAGGGATTAGTTTTGCACTAAGATAACTTTTATGTATGACCACAAAGGGCTATTCAACAAGGATGTCTTAAACTAGGAGACTAATGCCAAATGTGGGATTTTAGGTAGTTTTTTTTTTTCCAAGGTTTCTAGTAGGCGTACTAATGTTACCAAAACAAGCGCCCACTACCAAAATTAGCACCCCTAAACTGCATAAACTTGAGATCATTTAAAATATGTCTAGTTATAATTACACACATAGAGTAAGCTTACCTAAAAATAGGTACCTGTGTAAAACTTACTTATAACAACAATGGATAGACTAAGTTGACTTTCAAAAAGATGCGTTGTCAACCCTTAACGTTATTGAGAAAAGGATGCAACACCATGCAAAGGTTGTGTCATGAGCTTTGACTCTCGTTCAAACTATAGAAATGCACAAAAAAAAAAGAAAAAGAAAAAGAAAAAAGCAAAGTATAAGATAAAAAAGAAAAAAGAAAATAAAAAGTGTTTTCTCTTATCTTCATTGGCACCATTTGTGGGAATCACTGTTAGGAAGAACATCTTAGCATGAAAATAGAAGCCATGAATATAAAGGAAATCGTCATTTTAGAAAATGACACACACAGTGGTGGTTTAAATGAACAGGATGCCATACAAAACTAGTTGGTGTAACTCTGACATCAATTGGAGCAACAATACTTAGAACACCAAAAACAGCTAGAGAGTATCTTAGTTGGATAGGACAACCTAGCCTATCAACTCCACCAAACAGCAGACAACCTAGGGTACTTTGCGCAAAATTACTCAAACTTGGAAGAAAACCCCACTAGTTAGACTTAGGGAGCATTAATAGCATGACTAACTTTAGAGAGAGTAGCCTTACGTCAAACCTGTGAACCTAGAGAGCTGGAGCAAAAATATGAAAGGTTAGTAGTGGAGGTCTATTAAATGAAGTTGTAGTTAAATCCTCATGCAAGGACCATAAGAGAATGGAAATGTATGATGCAGTCCCCATTGTCCCCATGGTTACTTCAAGATTAATTGCCAATGCACTAACTAATGTCAAAATTCAACCTTTATGGCTAAATAGGAGATCCGATGGAGCATATCTACCATTTTTACCAACTAATGGTGTTAGTTGATGACCTTGAAGGTTTGCTTTGCCTTGTTTTTCCAACAAGTTTATAGGGATATCTTTAACTTGGTTTCACCAACTTCCCCTGTACTTTAACCATAGCTTTACGTAGTTATGTGATCAGTTTGTGGTACAGTATGCTTGCAATGCCCAATCGTGCAAGGTTGTTGATCATTTATTTAATTTAGAGCAAAACTCAGGAGAACCGCTTAGGAAGTTCATTCACCATTTTGTGAGCAAGATGATGCAAGTAGAGAACTATGGCAATAAAATAAAATAAAATAGCAATTAACACATTTCAGAAGGCATTACCACCTTGGAGTTCACTATTGTGGTCACTAGCAAAGAGAAGGCTAAACACCATGGAAAAATTGTTGTCAAAATCAAATTGATATGTAAACATGGAGGAGGAGTTGGGAACACCTGAAGAAAAAAGGAAGATATCTCAAGTTGATCATGTCTAAGAATGGGGGTCAACACCTAGGAAAAAAAGAGGGTATAACATGAAGCCTCCAATGAAACCCACGATTAAAGAAACATTTCAAATAGAGTTTACCATCCCGTTGTGAGAGCTTTTAATCAAGTTACAAGATGACCCTAACTTTCAATGGCCACTTGCACTAGTTTAACCTTCTCAACCTTAAGATAAATCCACAAATTGCCACTTCCATTGCATCCATAGGCATCAAACCAATTAGTGTAAGGTTTTAAGAAGGTATCTCAGAATTTTGGTTTGGTAGGGGAAACTACATCATTATATATAATTTTTTTTTTTTCAGTTTGACATACCTACCGTTGGTAGCACTACTACAAAAATTACAAATAATGTCACTTAATTCCATGACGTTTTTAAAAAGTGTCAATGAATTAAATAAAAAATGGCGCTTGTTCAACAATGACACTTTTTAAATATTTAAGTTGGCGCCTAAAAATTTTCCATTAATATTGGCGCTTGTTTTAAAAAGATGGCATTTTTTTTAAGCGTCATTGTTGGACTAGATATTATGAAATAACCTTACTAGTGCTTTATGCAAGGATGTTTTAAAGAGATGGATTTTTTTTTAAGCATCATTGTTGAGTTGGATATTATGGCAGTTGTAACAAGTGTCATTATCTCCTATACTATATATATAAATATAGAGAGAGACCCATGTTTCCCTATTTTTCAAACATCGCGCCGCATCTAAAAAACCTAGCTTGTATAGGAAAGAAAAACCCAAAACCATCCATGACCTTCAAACCTTCAGCCGTTGGGAAACTCGTCGGAGACCACCAACAATAAATCGACAACCTTATTGGCTAGCTACCAATTGGAAGCCTTACCAGCGGCTGTTAAGAATGCCTCACTGAAGACACCCGAAAGTATTTCACCTATCTTTTGGGTCATTGTATTATGTAAATTTCGCATCAGGTAAAGAGTAGTAAAGAAAGAGAAAAACGATTAGTTTTATGTATTTTCAAAGCTTGAACTTTGTCTAGTCTATTATAGTTTACTAATACACTACTCTACTATTGAAATCCCTGTGTTTCTGTTGAAAAGGTTGATTTTTTTTCATTTTGATCTGAGTTGGAAATAGGTTTGTGTTTAGATCCGTGCAAAGAAGCTTAGTGGATGGAAATGGTGAAGAAAGGGAAGCCTTGACTGCAAGTATTAGTGGTGGGGTAGTGTCTTTATTTTATCATTATCTTAGGGTTTTCATTGGTCTCTCAAAAATGAAAGTATTTTAGCATTTTTGCATTTTTGTGGGTATGTGTTTGGTTATGGGAAGTAGACGAACAACTAGATTTGCAGAAAATTTGTTTCAAATTAGAGGCTTTGAATGTCTTGGGATTTTAAATGAGTTTAGTGTTTGTCTAGGTGTGTTCAGGTTTAGCTTTGGTAAGATTTTGGGAGATGGTGGTGAGTACCATTTATGAAGGCTTTGGTGAAATGGGATAATGGGCAACTTAATTCCTATTGGTGATTTGTAGTGGAGTGCTTTGGTAGGAAATTGGTGATTTTGTGGTCAGTAGCACTTCTCTGGAAATTAATTTTGTATTTGACTTTTGATGACAAAATCTAGTTATGATAGACGATTAGACAAACCACTCTTTAGTTTCTATAACAAAATTAAAAAAACATTTTATTTTATTTTAATAATAAAGGATATGGAGTATTCTTATATATTAGAAAATTTAATAATATCTCTATAACCTAGTATTTTAAAATTTTTCATAATTAAATAGTAGAATTAATTTCAATAGTTAATCATTAAATTGATTCTCCTCAAACTTTTAGAATTTATAGAAGAAAAATATTAGAAGCTATATAATAAATTAATAATGAATCAAGTAATTATTTTTATTTATTTTGTTTAGGCATTTGACTGTACCGTCATTAAAATATTATATTTTTATTAGTTTTTAATAACAATGAGATAAAGAAAAAATAATGTAAATTTAAGTGTAATAATTTTTTATTTTTTTTTAATATTCATCATTTTATTAAATAGAAGACAAAGGATCCCAATTATAAAAAAAAAAATTAATTTTTTTGGACAGTAGAATATTCAAACCTGATTTAGGCCTTAGGACTATGACATTGCATAAAGTTAAAACATTGACAGAATTGACAAACTTAAATTTATATTAAAAAAAATCGTTCCAAAATATTTTAAAATATTAAAATTTTAATTTATAATTTGATTTAATAATTTGAAAAGTAATGACTTTTCATTCATTCAAATTTAATGAATTAGTGTAAGTACCAGGTTATAGGAGAAGTAATGAAGCGATTACTTAACCTTGAGTAGATGAAGTATTTTGACGGGGGCTTGTAAAATCTTTCAAATTTTTAACCTTGCTTATTTGTATGACATTATTGATTCTTTGACCTTGCTTTGCCTATAGCTTCATATTTATCTTTACACTACTAAATTAGACACCACAGTATACTCCATAAGTATTTAATTATAGGAAAATTTTAGAGTATTGGTATTTTCTCAAAATATTTTATATTCTCTTGCTATTGATGTTAGTTTCTTTGGAAGTCTTTTTAATATCTACCTATAAATTGTATCAAATTTTTTTTTATACATGTAGATGCTGGGTTGGTTTACTGGAAAGAACTTTAAACCACTATGCTAATGTCAAGTGAGGATATTGCTCTATTTCCTTCAAGTTCAACATATATTTTACTTAAATGATGATATTAAATAGTAGGTACAGTTTTAGTTTCACGTTTTAAACTATTTCTTTTCATTAACTTATGTTTTTTCAAGATCTATACCTATTTTTTGGTAATAATTAATTAGTTTGAATTTTGTATTACGTGACGAAAATTCTTGCCTTGTAAGAAATATTCATATTCTAGAAGAATTATCCACTCTTGATTAAATAGTTAAGTCAACTAAAATTAGGTATTTTTCTAAGTGAATGACATTCCTAAGGATGTGGGTGTATTTATCACTATTTAGCATTGCAGGATCTACAAGGTACTTGATAAGTTGGGATAGCTAGGGTTGAGACACGTAGAGTTGGAAGTAAGAGAAATGGATCAGGTATGATTGAAGTAGGAATTGATGTTTGAGAAGTGAGAGTTAATTCGAAGGTTTTTTAGAATTAGACTTGCTTCTTGCCTAATGAAATCATGGCTTTTACTTTCATAACTATTATATTTTTCTTGGTATTCATGTGAGAATGCTGACTACAAGGAAAACTAAAATAGTGTTCATGTCCCTTCCACAAGTTTTTAAGCTACAAACTGTTTACAATTTTCTACATTAGTGATTACTTAATTTTATGTCATTTTCTTGAACTTTTAGATCCTTGGGAATTAGAAAATTAATAAGAGAATGACTTTCATGTCCTTTCTGATTTGCATTTAGTTTCACTTTGTGTTTTAAAACATCTTACCTGATTGAGCATCCTCCCCAAAAGTATAGAGTCATAAAAGGACATTGGTGGTTGAAAAAGAGAGCTCAACAAGGTAGAAAAATTAGATTTTGATGCCCCACTAAAACAACTACAAAAGGGGACTTAAAGAACAAAAAAATTATCATGCTAAATCTAATCATGGTATGTACGGTAAGCAGTTTCAATTTTCTCACAATAGGATTCTAGATATCTGTAGCCATCCAATAGGATTGTATCAATTGTCCAACTGTAAAAATGAAATGGAACATAGTAGCCAATGAGAAGTACAAGAAGTCCTTGTTGTTGTGTCAAGTATTGTATATAAGGTTTGAGGCCAGTGTTTCCTGTTTCTCTTTCTTCTTTCTTAATTAACTTATCCCTTGAAGTTTCTCTGAAGTCTTTTTTGGTGTAAAAATGATTGTCTTGCTTGATAGAGCTCCCATTACATATTCCTGGCCATAACTGGCATCAGTTTTTCACTCTAAAAATAATAAAATTTAGTAGCATAATCACTAGGAAAGAAAACTACACTTACATTAAATAGACTAGTTGCAGAATGTGCATCAATTGCACTAAATGGATCATCCAAGAGATATCCATTTGCATCCTGATATAATACACGTGCTAGTTGAACCCGCTGCTTCTGTCCACCACTCAGATTAACATCTCTTTCTCTTATTCCAGTGGGGTCACCGAATGGAAGCATCTCGAGGTCCTTCACTAGGGAATAGTTTTCAATCACCTCCCTGAATCTATATGGATCCATGGCAGACCCAAAAAGAATATTTTCTTGTGTAGTCTCTATAATGATCCATGCTGCCTGAGAGACATAAGCCATCTTTCCATATACGTAAACCTAGTAAATATGAGTCTAGAAACCATATTACTTTTCTATACTATCAATCAACCATTCTGCTTAATCAATGTATCTACAAATTTCCTATCCGGCCTGGATCCTTGGGAAAACTTCAAATTATCTTCTTTTAATTTTTAGATAAAAAAAGACGCCCTAATAATTTGTCACTTTTGTCAGCTACTATATATGGTTGTCTTTCCTCATTCTTTGCTTTCATTTTCTTTCCTACCTAGATTTTAAAAAGTTTTATTAAAAAAAACCTTTTTTTTTTTTAGTTTATTCAAAATATTTTATATTTAATAGTGAAAAGTTTTATTAACACCAAAAAAATAATTAATTAGATTTATATTAGCAAAAAAAACCTCTAAATTAAGTTTATGTTTGGAAGTACTTTTTGTTTTTAAAATTAGAAATTTATATTAAAATAGAATACTGTGTATAAAACATAGATATTTATCTTTTCATTTTTTAAAAAATGATTTTTAGAAATTTAAGAATTCAAGATAGTAAATTTTTTTATATCTTAATTTTTAAAATTTATTATTTTTTTCAAGGTAATTCATTTTTTTTTTTTAAGAAAAAAAAAGTTTTAGAAATTTTAGAGTGTGAGATAGTAAATTTTTTTATATCATACTCTTTAAATTAATTATTTTTTTCAAGGTAATTCTTTAAGAGATTTTTTATTTATATATTATATAAATATTATTAGTATTTTCTAGTTTTAAAAATAAAAATAAAAAGTGTATAGAAACAAACATTAATTTGTTATAAAAAAATATAAATTAAATATATCCATTTTTCTCACATCTTTCCAATTTTTAGCATAAATAATTGTGAGCTACCTATATTGAAATTGACTTCTTATAGGGGTTCTATTTTCTGAACATCCACTGTACTTGGACTCCCTCGAACGCATCTACTATTAGACGATGCCTAATTGAATATTTTAATGGACTATTGATGTTGATATTATCTTGTACCAAACTTGGTTTGTTTTTCTATTTTCTTTTGGGCTATACTAAAGATTTAATGGATTATTGATGTTGATGTTCTCTTGTCCCCTATTTGATTAATCTCTTGCTTTGTGTTTTAACTATTGATAGTAATTTTGTTGTAATTATTCTTAGGGTCACATATGTCAATTGGTATACACATTTGTTTTCCTATTATATTTTCGTTGTCATTTCTTTCTATCTATTTCTAGAAGTATTCACTTATATATCTTTTTATGAAATTGTAATTGATTTTAGTTTTTTGTGCTTGTAGGTCATCTTTTTGGGAAGTTAACATTGTAGTTGGATAAGCTAGCTGAAGGAGTATGTTGAAGACCAAAGCACAATTGGGTTGCATGTAAAGAAAAAATGGACTATGTTAAGGGACTAAACATTAAAGTTATGACTTTTTTTTTTGATATATTAATATATTTTAGCTTTTTTGTGTTTTTTATTTATGAAATAGAAGTTCCCTATTTGTGATTAAATACTTCAATTTGGAAATGTATTAGCAGGTGAAAAATTAGGTGCAACAACTAATTTCATTGGTACATAATTTTTTTTCTTATGTGTATGCATTATTTCAATAGCAGGTGAAAAATTAAGTGCAACAATTATTAAATTAAAACTAAATTTAAAATTAAAAAATTATCTTCCTTGATGCTTTTACTAAGTGTCAAGAAATGAGAGTAACCACTGCTAAACAATGACACTTATAGAAAGTGTCAAGGTTTCTTCTACTCAACAATGACGCTTATAAAAGTGTCAATGTAGTTTAATATAACTAATAATGACATTTTTTTTAAGCGTCAAGGTTCTCTTCAATGGCACTTTCTAGAAGTGTCATTGTAGGCAAACACTTATTATGACAGGCTCTTAGATGACGCTTTGGGGAAGCGCCATTGAATGTATTTCTTGACACTTAAAAAGCGTCATGGTTAACGTTTTTTCTTATAGTGTAGACTAAATGACATGATAGAAATGTCAAAACCTAAAGTCAACCTTCTACCAATTATATAGGTCATCGATAACTGTCCCACCAATCGGACCCAACATCGGATGGATTGACAATGCATTTAGTGACTTATGAAACATTGAGAATTAAGACAACTTGTTGTGCAAACCCTAATGATAGGCTATGTGAGAACATGTGCACTCACAATGGAATTTACGTTTAAGGACCTAAGCCACGTGTTCTTTCCTCATGATGACCCTTTTGTAGTTATTTTGCACCTTGGGTCATACCATGTTCAACAAATCTTTGTGGACATGTGAGCTCATCTAATATCTTATTCAATAGGTGTTACCTATGGATGGATTAGGAGCATAAGAAGTTGCAGCCAATTCAAACCTTATTAGTTGGATTTAATGGAAAGACCATTTATACTACCGAATAACTAGTCTTAGAGGTTGTGGCTTAAACTGCACATGTAAACATATTTTTTAGTTGAAAACTCTGCTTCTCCATACAATGCTATATTTGGGAGGCCATGGATACATGCAACAGTAGTGGTAACCTTATCATAAAAAAAATCAAGATTGCCACAACTGACGGGGTAATGGAAATCCTTAGGAAACAACTTATTGTGCAACGTTGCCATTTGGAGATTTTAAGCATAGAACCTTACAACAATAGTTCAATCGCAGAACCAGTTTGAGCTTCCTTACTTCCTAAATAGCAATTAAAGAAGTACCTCCTGCCAAGTCCAAGAAAGGAACTATCTTGGAAAAAGGTGATAGAGCCTATAAAGGAGGTAGTTGTCGGGCCCCAAAGTGATCAGGTAGTACCTTTAGGCAAGGTAACCTCAACTACCCTCGAGAATGAGCTAAAGGTTTGCCTACAAACCCACATAGGTGTGTTTTCTTAGCAACCATGTGACATGACTGGAATAGATGCCAAGTTATTCAATCATTAGCTGAACGTTAATCCTCATTATCCATGTGTAGTAAAAATAATGTCAATTTGCACCATTTAAAAATCAAATTGTACTAGAAGAATTGGAAAAGTTATTGACTACAGGGTTTATACGTGAAGTATGCTATCCCACCTGGTTAGCCAACGTTGTGATAGTCCCAAAAAGGAATATAAAGTAAGGGATATGTATGGATTATACTACCTTAACTAGGCTTGCCTAAAAAGTAGCTGCTCATAGCCATATATTGACCAGTTAATGGATTCCATAACAGGACATGAAGTTTTATTCTTCTTGGATGAGTATGGTAGGTATAACCAAATCCTAATGCACCATGGATTATATCGACCTTAACTAGGCTTGCCTAAAAAATAGCTACTTGTAACCACATTTAGATCAGTTAGTGGATTCCATAACGGGGCATGAAGTTTTATCATTCTTGGACGTGTATAGTAGGTATAACCAAATCCTGATGCACCCTGCAGATGTTGAAAAAATGACATTCATCCAAACAAAGGACATATTGTTATAAAGCGATGCCCTTTAAAATAAAGAACATCTAAACCATTTTTCAACGTATGATGTCGTAAGTGTTTGAAAACTTAATCAGGAGCCAAGTCGAGGTCTATGTTGACGATTTAGTGGTGAAGAGTAAAGACGCAAGTTAACATCCATAACATTTATCTGAAGTGTTTGTTGTGTTCCAACATTTTAACATAAAACTTAATTTGGAAATTGGTACCTTCGGCATAACTCATGGGCAGTTCTTGGGGCATTTGGTAAATTATAGAGGAATTGAGGCTAACCTAGAGCAAACCAAAGCTATCCATGATATGAAAATCCTGACCTTGTAAAAGAAGGTCCAAGAATTAATTGGGAGGATAACAACTTTATTCTATTTCATGTCTCATTCCATAGACAAGTGCAAGTTCATTTTCACCTTGCTATGGAAAAAAAAACCTATAATAGGATGATGAGTGCACTTGAGCCTTCAAACAACTCAAAGAGCATTTGACTCACCCACCAATAATTTTGGCACCCCAATTGGATAGAATCCTTTATGTATACTTAGTAGGTTTGAAGTGAGTCGTTAGCATAGTGCTATTCTAAGATGATCAAATTGAGAAAAAACTAATTTATTATGTAATCAAAGCCTTACTAGAACCCAAGCTGTGATATGCTCCTTTAACAACTTACCTTAGCCCTCTTAGTGACCATTCAAAAGCTACGACTGTACTTCTAAGCCCATACGATAGTTATCCTGACCCCTTACCCAATCCAAGTAGTACTTAGTAAGCCATATATGTTAGGAAGGATGTTGCGATGGTCGGTCGAACTTAATGAACATGATGTAGTTTGTAACCCTTGAATTACCTTGAAAAGATAGGTCCTAGCTAACTTTATTGCTGAGTTCACAGAAAGTGCATCATTAGAAAGTAGAGAGAGACAATCCCTACAACAACAAAGGCTATGGGTACTTTACATAGATGGCGCACCAAATTCCAAAGGAGCGGGAATTGGAATTCACTTGAAAACCTCCCATGATAGCATTGATACGAGTGTTACCCTCAAATTTGAAGCTTCAAATAATGAAGTAAAATATGAAGCCCAACTCCATGGATTAGAAACAACCCACTTATTGGGTGCACAAAAACTCCAAGTTCACTCAGATTCAAAGTTGGTGGTAGGCTAAGTCCTTACTTTGTATGAAGCAAAGGACGAGCATATGAGGGCTTATTTAACTTAAGTCAAAGTAGTGAGGTAGTTGTTTGTTGAGTTCAACCTTGAGTAGGTACCTCGAGAACATAATGTATAGAACCTCAGGCACTACCAACTCGCTTAAAAGCAATTGCTATTAGGAAAGGGGCATACCTTAACCTTATAGTGCATTCACCCAAGCCCCCACAGCGAACACAAGGCGAGTAGATGGACACGGCCAACTCTTCGATCTGCCAACAATCTCCCTCTCAGCAATACTTCTGGGGTTTGAATCCATGACCTTGGCTCTGATACCACTTATAGGACCTCAGGCACTACCATTTCTCCTAAAAGCAATTGTTGTTAGGAAAGGCATATAGCCTAACCTTATAATGCATTCACCCAAGTGCCCACAGTGAACATAATAGGAGTTGATGGATGTGGCCAACCTTCCGATCTGCCAACATAATGTAATGGCAAATCTATCAGCCAACCTGGGAATACACCATGGGGTTGGGAAACAAAAAACTATCACTTTGGAATACCAAGAGTAGTTGAGTATTTGCAAAATTGAAGCAAATGTGAACCGCAATACTGAAATTGATGAAAAAGATTGGAGAGTCCCCTTCTTTAAATACCTCACACATTTAATGCAACCTCCAAATTAAAGGAGGCCATAAACCCCAAGCTTAAGCCTCACAATATTCAATAGTAGACGAACATCCGTATCGACGGTCTGCTTGAGGGCACTACCTAAAGTGTCTATGATATTCAGAATCTCAGTATGTGTTAGCAAAAATACACTAAGGATAGTGTGGCAATCATAATGGAAAGAGAACTTTGGCTCATTGAGCGATCAACTTAGTATATTACTAGCCTAACATGCAGAAAGATGCGACATGGTTTATACAAAGGTGTAAGTGATGTCAAAAGTATGCACCTCAACAACGTCTACCTCCCTAGGAGTACCATCCAACTATGTCAACTTGACCCTTTATACATTGGGGAATAGACCTTGTAAGTCCTTTACCTGTTTTACTTGCTTATAAACATTTCCTTCCAGTTGCCATAGTTTATTTCACCAAGTGGATTGAAGTTAAGCCCTTAGCTCAAATTATGGGAAAGAACATGTGTAATTTCCTGTAGAAATGCATCATGTGTGGATTTGGCATACCCTAGGAGATCATAACCAACAATGAAACTCAATTCGAATCATAGGAAGCTAAGAGTTTATGCTAGGAATTACAGATAGATTTCCACTTCTCCACCCAGCTTACCCTTAAGGAAATGGTCAAGTCGGGGTTAGTAATAGAATAGTCCTAACCTCTCTCAAGAAGAGATTGGAAGTCTATAAGACCAAGTGGGTAGATGAGTTGCCAATTGTCCTTTAGGTGTACCAGACAACCTCACATAGTGCAACCAAGGAGACTCCATTTTTTATTGGCTTATAGAGTAGAAATCATGGTGCTAGTAGAAACCTAACTTTTTCAAGCAAATTATGGAGTAGATTCAAGAAACCTAACTTTTTTAAACAAATTAGTCTTTTTATCATTAATCACATCAATCTTGTTTTTAAGAGCATCAAGGATATCATTATTTTTCATACAATTCTTAATAAGTCTTTTATGCTCAACAACAAGATTACTTAATAATTCAACCCTTTGTTCATCAGTAAACTCATCATCATCACTATCACTATCACCATCAATATCATTCGCAGATTCCATAGATGCAATAAGCTAACAAGTCATTGGGATTGTATTTTGCATCTTCAAAAGTTGATAAAACACTTTCTTCAGAGTCTGAATCACTCCATGTTGCTTGCTTAGAGGCTTTGGCATCTTTGGGGCTAGGACAATCTTGAGCATAATGTCCTAGTCCTCCATAGTTAAAACATTCAACTTTCTAACCTTTGGAGGAACTTTTTCTTTTTTTAATTGGATGATTGTTCATTACATATTTTTCATTTTCTAGATTCTTGGGTTTTGTAGAACCTTTTATTGAATTTCATGAACCTTTTGATCATTTTGTCCATGTGGGCCAATTCATCACTAGTTATATCATATGGCATTTCAATATCTTTTGTCTCATCCTCAAAAGCCCTAAAAGTAGAGTCTTTAGGCTTTTGGGAACTAGATAGGGTCATCTCATATGTTTGAATATAGTCTACAAGTTCATCAACTCCCATGGAATTGATGTCCTTGCTCTCCTCTATGACAGTTATTCTAGGTTTAAATCTCTTTGGAAGAGATCTCAATATTTTTTTTAACTACTTTAGAATCAAGAATAGGTTCTCCAAGATTAAATGAAGAATTTACAATATCACTTAATTCAAAATAAAAGGAAAAAAAAGTTTGATTTTCATGAATCCTAATATTCTCAAACCTAGTAGCAAGCATTTGTAGTTTAGAAATCTTTACAAAAGATGTATCTTCATGAGTGACTTGAAGAATATCCCATGCTTCTTTTACATTTTTGCAATTTGCTATTCTATGAAACTCATCTGGACTAACTCCATTAAAAATACTAAATAAAGCCTAGCATTAGCTTCACTACCTTCATTACGGCTTTGTCCCATTTGTTTTTAGGTTTAAGTTCTCTAGTAGATCTTTTTTGAGCATCAAGAATTAAAGGTGGTCTTTAACCATATTCAACATAATTTCATACCCTTTCGCCTTGTTTTTTGAGGAAAAACATCATTCGTGCTTTCTAATGAGAGTAATTATTCCTATCAAAGAAGGGAGGACTATTCAAAGGAGCACTACTTTTTGATTGTTCCGTATCGGACTTACAAAATCAATAAAAATTTGATTTTTATCCTATATGATCAATAAAAATTTGATTTTTAAACAATTGATCAATACAAATTGGATTTTTAAACAATTGATCAATAAAAATTGGATTTTTGAACAATTGATCAATAAGAATTGGATTTTTAATCAATATGATAAAAATCGATTATTTATCCTACTTTGATACTAATTGAAAAAAATGGGTATTGATTAAATACCTCTTGAATAATGATTGAAAATTCAATAGGGAACACCCATGGGGAGGGAGGTGAATGAGTGATTTAAAAAATTTAAATAATTTTTTATAAATTATAACCAACTTTTCTTACTCCAATAGATATCAAGGATATCAAATACTATTAAATGGATTATACCTAAAATCTTTAGGTATAGAAAAATATAATTTTTAACTTTTTAAAGAAACCTTATAGTTGGTTAGGGATTAAGATAATATAATTGTTAGTATTGGAAATATAAATTTTAAGATATGTTAGGGATAATGATAATCACTAGAATAACTACCTTAACAAACTCAATAACAATCTCAACAAATCAATCAAAGGATATCTTGACAGAAGTTAGGTTTAAGAATAATTGGTTGTAGGTATAAAAACCATAGCCTCCAAGTAACCAACCCAACAATCTCAATAACCAACTAACCAATCAATCAAAAAGTTTATCAAGATCATCAACCATAATATAAGTGGTAATAAAAAAATATGCAATGAGACATAAGATTTTTATGTGGAAAACACCCACAAACTGTGGAAATAAAAAAACCATGAGGTCTAAGACCTACCAATTTAAATCTATTGTTTGAAATCAAGTTACACAGATTTACGTGACCACTTTACCCTAAAAACTTACTCTGCAACAACAACTTGATCCACATCAACGACGAAATAATTTCCTATTGCTCCCTAGTAGATCATTCGACCACTTTGAAGGGATTAAGGTCTTTAACCCACGATTCAAAGATTCAAATCCTTAAATGAGCGATTGGGAATGATGTGACAATTAGGCTTTCTCTTGAGGAGTCCCTTTCTCAAGAATGAGAGGTATCTCAAATGATATATTTTTAATCTTCCCAAAAACTCCACAATCTGTAACCCTCAAGAGGTTACAAAAAAGGTATTTTTAATAAAAAAACCATCAGAGTTTTGGTATTTCAAGTTTCCAAATTAGAGTTTGAGTTAAATTAATCCAAAATAAGTTTCTAAACTTGATAGGACTAACATGACCATTTGAGCAGACTTAGACCGCTTGAGCGCTCTGCTTGGGCAGGCTGACCACTTGAGCGCTCTACTTGGGCGGGTTGACCACTTGAGCACTTTGTTTGTGTGGGTTAACCGCTTGAGCAACCCTTACTTTTTTTGAGAAATCATTTTAAAACATTTAAGTTAAAAAATGATATCTAACTTTTTTATACCTCAAAGAAGCCTTATATGCCGTAAGCCAAAGCTTTTTAGATGTACCTATGGCTTCTTGGTTGGTCTAACAACAACCCTTGATCTTCAATGGAGAGCAAGTCACTATCTTAAAAGATTTCTATGACCAAACATTAATTGGAACAAAATTGCCAGCATATAAATAAGACTTAATATCCTAACACAAAGATTAGTGAAGTTTGGACCTTATGATACCAAATGATCTTCTATATAGATGTAAAATGACTAAGAGGGCCTTTGTTTTTTAAAGGATATAGAGCTAAGGAATGTTTGGAGTTAGTGCATACTGACATGTATGATCCTTTTAGTCTTCATACATGGGGAGGGTATGGGTACTTCATCACCTATTGGAGATTACACCAGGTTTAGATGTGTGCACCTAGTGATTAGGAAATCGGATGCCTTGAATGAATTCATTCAATTTAAGGTGGAATTGGATAAACTTGAATAAATTTTCTACTTCAAAATTTTCCAAATTTTTTTTTTATTGGAAACCTACTATAACGAGAGAATGTCAATCATGAAAAATTTTAAATTTCTATAAGAGTATTTTTCAAAATAAATTTTGATTAAATCTCTTTCTCAAAATTTTAAAAACTACTTTCATAAAATTCTCCTTCTTGTACACAAATCCAATTAATAAATATTTTATCTAGGAAATACCTTAAAAGAAATTTATTTCCATCAAATTATTAAGCCTTCTAGCAATAACCTTTCAATGACAAATTATCTATGATGAAAATTTCCATAAGATTTATTTTCCAAATTGGAAACTCTAATATAATAAGGAAATTACCAATTTATGAGATTTTTGAAAATCTTGAGAGTACCTTATCCAAGAAAGGAACTTTAGATCTCATATTCAAAATTCCTCACAAAATTACTTTCCTTATCCCTACACTTTTGTTGGGATTGAGCCCCTAAAAGCAAGACTTGATGTAACAAAATTAGGCTTTCCTTATCCCTTTAATGTATTGATATTGATTTGAGCATTCAACCTATATCTCTTACATTGTACATAACTTGGGTGCATTAGGAGTTGTACAAAAGATACAAGTCAAAGGTTCCTTATAAGTAAATAAGTTGTCCATAGTCAGTTTATGAATTTGAGCAATCTAGTAGAGATTGTAGTGCACAACCTTTTAATTGGAAGGATGACTTGTCTTGGCCGTCAAGATGGGTTTCCCATGATGAGTGCATTAGTATATGTGATGCACATTGGACAGGACCTATGGTGAATCATGATGCAAGACTATCAGCTGTCATGATTTACCAAGCTACTATACTGTATGGACTTTCAACCTTAAGTGGATATTGAGCTTGTGCCAAAATCAATAGAATGCTTTGACCTATGGGCGAGACCTTAAAGTGGTCCTATATCCCTATAGATTGGGTTACTGTTGATGGAAGTTGGTGGTAATAGGTATTCTCAATGATAACACCATGATATCTTATAAGATTAAGATAGTGTGTCCCTTTAGGGGATCTAAAGGACATGTGATCATGAAATCTATGACTACAATAATTCCTTTAGTAGAATAAGTGTGATATGTAACTCAAGGATTTGAAAGGTAATTTTGATAGGTGATAATACTACCTTGTTAGATTACGAATACTAGTTCATGGGGAGTCTGCATGCAATGGATAGTAGATCATAGGCCCGAGGTTCATCTCATTGTTATTTACATAGGGTATTAGAGTGCAGTTGATTCTCTTTTATGGAATGTTGAATCAACTTCATAATTGTATTCTAAGGGAGCTAGTACTCCTATGGGTCCTAGTGGTCATCGCTTTGAGCTCATATACCACGATAGTATGGTTTATGAGGGTTGGATTAGCTCTAGTCCATTCTTATGCATAAGGGTGTTTTAATAATTATGCAAGGTTGTATAAAGGATAATGAATAAGGTCTCTAGATTGGGCTAATTGATTAATTAGATGACCCTATGTGGTTAATTAATCAAATACGACCCATTTTGGGTTAGATTAAGTGACCCAAGCCTTAATGGGCTCAAATCACTTTAGTCCAGTGGACAACCCTATAAATACCCCCTTATGGGTTAAGGTTTCCTAATGACTTTTAGTTAATCATCTTCCACCTCCAAAGAGAAAAAGAGCCAAAGCTTGATTCATTCCATTGTCCACACTTTAGAATGCCAAGATCCTAGTTTGAGTCATTGAGCGGGAGATCTTAGGTGTATGAGACCTCTAAATTTTATAAGCATGTTCTTCATTGGACGGATTTTGATTTGAGAATATCCAAATCACATGTATGAGCATTTTTTTTTTCTCTAGATTTGTGTCATAATATGTTTTTTATGGCCATATGTTTCCATTGCATTGATCTAGAGAACACTAGGGGTAGTTGCATGCACCCTACAAGATCAAAGGATAGGGAATGAAGTAATGTGGGATTCCTAACAACATGTATTAGAGCCCTAGGGTAGGTTCTAGCATGTTAGATTTTTTCTATGGTGTGCTAACTTTGTTTTGTAGGGTTGTTTTATTCATCCATTGACCCTAAGAGATGAATGAATGAAATATTTTTATGTATTAAATTAAATGTATCAATATATTTGGATTGGTTGATGATTATTGATTATTGTTCTTTGGATTAGGTTGTATACCCCATAAGGGCTATAAGATTTTTTTTTTTTTATTGTAAAAATATTTTCTTTTCAATAGATGAGTTCTAAACTTCATTATAGAAGCATAGAAATTTTCATTATTATAAAAATTCTAGTTTTTTTTAT
This sequence comes from Vitis rotundifolia, assembly GCA_030254885.1. Taxonomy (NCBI): domain Eukaryota; kingdom Viridiplantae; phylum Streptophyta; class Magnoliopsida; order Vitales; family Vitaceae; genus Vitis; species Vitis rotundifolia. Next base: position 10,375,033 of record CM058154.1, read on the forward strand.
TTTTGTTTTTATTTTATTTTTTTATTTTATCCATTTATGGTGACCCAAGAGAAAAGAAAGAATCTTGAAGGTTTTTTTTGAGATTCTATGGTGGTTAAAGAAAAAAAAAAGATTCTTAGAAGTTCTTGTGTTGAGATCCATTGTTTCACTGTGATGTCAACTTTAACTCAAAATCGAGACTACCTCCTAGTAGTTTCTTGGGCAAAACCACATATAGATTTGAAGCTTAGGAAGTCAGGAATCCAACGCCTCAAACGGATCATAATTCAGAGTTGAAACAAGAGAGATTTGACCAATTGAAACAGGATGCGCAAAGTGCATGACAACCTAGTGATGTCAACTTTAAGCCAAAATTGGGGCTACTTCCAATAATTTTATTAGGAAAAATAATATATAGTTTTGAATCTTAGGAAGTCCGGAATCCAATGCTTCAAGCAGATCACAATTTGGAGTTGAAATGAGAGATATATGGTCAATTGAAGCATGGCTAAACAAAAAGCATGTTGTTATGGGATGGCATACAAGTCCAATTCCTTTTAGTTGTTTGGGCTGAATTTTGGGCCTTTTCTAGGGCTAATTTTTTTTTTTTTTTTTTTTTTTTTTTTTTTTTTTTTTTTTGTGGCAATTGTGCTTTTTGGGTTTTCAATTTTCATTAACCCTATCATCGGTTGTAAGGCTATTTTTGGTAATTTGGATCCTATCCAAATTTTAATTGCCAAATATACAATAGGATCTCTAAAGGCCATGGGAAAAGTTTCAATTTAATTATTCTCTTGTTTTTATTATATGCTCTTGATTAATTGCATATGTGGTTTTAAGATATTGTGGTATTCTTAATTAGAAATAAGTTTTCATGCCTTTTTCAAAATTAGAAAACTTAGTTAAATTTGAATGTGCATGTTTAGAAAATTTTATTTTAAGAAAAGATAAGTTGGAAAAGCATTAAGAGTTTTCTTTTCTTTTTAAAATTAATTCTTATTAATTTTATTTAAAATCTTCTCAAATCTTTAAGATAATAAAATCTTTCTTTTAAGGAAAAACTCTTTTTTTTCCAAATCTTTATAAAATAATATTTTTCCTATTTTGCACAAGATTATGATTTAAAGAAAATAAGTTAATTTTGAAAATTCATGATAGATAATTTATAATTAAGAATTTTTCCAAAATAAGTGTTAAAACCTAAATAAGATTATTTTGGTATCCTTAATAAATTTTTATGAGAAGATTTTTCCAAAATTATTTATTTAAATTGGTTATTGTTAAGAAGATTGTTATTTCTTTAGAACTATCTATTTATTAAACTTTAGGAGTTTTTTTGTTCTTTTTCTATGAGAGAAGAAAAACTATACCTAGAGTTGGTCCTCCAAGCCCTTTCCCCTAGAGAGAAGAAGAAAATAGTTCTATTTGGATAGTTTAATAATAAGGAATAAAAAAACAATTCTTTTAGCATAAGAGTCCCAATTTAAAAGTTAAATAATGGATTTTGAAAATCTCATAATAGAGAACTTATGATAAGAGGGTTGCCAAAATATCTTTGGAAACTTTTAGTACTTTAATGGAGATATAAAATATTTTGAAAATGCTTTCCAAAACAAATTGTTTAATTCCTTTTTGGAAATAAACATTTTTGGGAGTTTTTCATAGAAAATATTTTATCCATTAACGAATTACTAAAAGATTATATTTTTTTGTAGTATTCATTGGAATAAATTATTATGAAATTGCCATTGAAATATTTATTAAATTGGAAAAGTGTAAGGAATAAGGAAAGTAAATCTTATGAGGATTTTTGAATATGAGAAATAAAAGTTCCTTTCTTGTATAAGGGAATCTCAATATTATTCAAAACCTCATAAATTGGTAATTTCCTTATTATACAAGAGTTTCCAATTTAGGAAATAAATATTTTGAAAATTTTCATTAGAGATAATTTTTGATTAAAAGATTATTACCAAAAGGCTTAGTAATTTAAAGAAATAAATTTCTTTGAAATATTTCCTTAATAAAATATTTATCAATTGGAATTGTGTATAGAAAGAGAATTTTATGAAAATAGATTTTAAAATTGTAAAAGTGGATATTTTATTAAAATTTGTTTTGAAAATTACTCTCATGGAAAATTTAATTTTTTCATGTTCATATTCTCCTATTACACTAGATATCCAATTAGGAAATAAATATTTTTGGAAATATTTAAAGTAGATAATTTATTCATAAGGGAAATTACTAATGGTTTTAAAATGCTCTTATATATCTTAAAAGATTAAGTGGGAAAGGACCTAAGGCAAGCCCATGACCTTCATTGTCAAGCCTATCTTGATTTGGGTTTATCACCACCCCATTGGTGGGTTGGGCCCTAGGAATCAAGGGATATGGACTGTCCATTAGGATGAGACTAGACATGTCTTTAGTGAGAGCAACCACCCCACTAGTGGGGTTCCTTATTTGGTGACATTGATAGTTCAAGGACAATGGTTATACACTTATCACTTGAGATGAAGTGATCAAATCACCCACTGTAGTCCTACTTGCATAGTCCATGGGCCAAGTAAAAGGTATGTTGATTTAGCCTTTAGATACCTTTCATGGCTAATACAGGGAGATCAATATGAGAGGGTTTCTAACTAGTAATAAGGTCATGACTTGCCCATCGTAGGCTAAATTCTTATGATACTAGGATACATTGTAAAAGGATATGTAGTTTGAGAGCATTGCATTTTTACTAAATTAATTACCAAATGCCTTGAATGCTCAATTACGTCATATGCTTGGTTATATTCTTTTTTATAGATATAATGTTGGTTTTATTATCATTCTCTTTATCACAATAGACCAAGCCTAACTAATCAATTGGACTAATTTTATCCTGGATATAGTAATTGCATTGAAGCTAGTTTAGGTAGAGCTAGCTATTCCTTATGAACTAATCTAACAAAAGGAAATAATGGTATATCAAGGTGGTATTAAACGGATTAGAAGACCAAGTGTCTAATACTTGGATCTTTGGATAATGTGTTATAATAGCAACACATGTTTATTACTAGAGACTTTGATATTCTCTTTCTAGTTTTCAATGGTTATTTGGTGATAAGGGTAGGTCAACTTTGACAAGCTACTCTTAAGACTGTTTTGAACACTAGTATTCATATGATTTTAGAGACTTTGCCATTTTCCTTTGGGATGGCTAAGGGGATTCACAAAGATTATAGGGTGTTCATATGGAAGTCAAAGGTTCTTTATGTTCTTCTGCCAAGAAGAATAAGAATAACACCAAATAAGGAAAGTTCAAGAGAAGGAATAAGAGAGCAAGCTCAAGGGCAAGTAATTCCTTCATGACCTTTTAGGACACTATAAAAAGAATGCCCTTTTTACCTAAAGGAAAAAGGAAAGTATACATAATTCTCTCATTATTAATTATTTAGTGGTGGATTTCATCATTTATGGAGGATAGATTATAGGCCCACTGTTTGTAAGTCCTTATAGGATATTCAACAAGTGAGAAGGTTAAATGATGGGATCATACTTACCTTAACTTCAAATGCAAGGTTAGTTATGTAGCTTAGTGGGAAGTAATATCTTATTTTTTTATATGTATTCCATTATCACTTTGCTAAGTGATGAGAATAGTAAGATCTTAGGATTAAACCTAGTACTATTTAAACATTTGGTATCTAAACCTAGGTCATATTAATCTAAATAAGATTCAAAGAATGGTAAAGTTTGGACTCTTTGATTTTAGAAGATTTTCTAGCCTACAAATCTTATATAGATGGTAAAATGACCAAGAGGACTAGAGCTAAGGATTGTTTAGAGTTAGTGTATACTGACATGTATGGAACTTTTAGTGTCCATGCATGGGGATGGTATGGGTATTTCATCACTTTTAGTGATGATTACTCTAGGTTTGGATATGTACATAGGAAATCTGATGCCTTGGATACATTAATTGAATTTAAGGTGAGATCAAATAACCTATTGGGTTTACATACCAATTTACTTCGATTAAATCAAGGTGATATGTCTAGTAAGTTTGATTCTTTCCGTTGAAGCACACAATTATTTTCTAGTTATATGTAGCAGGGTCTCTATTGCAAAATGGAGAAGTGGAAAGAAGATATCAAACTTGGATGGACATATTAAGATCATGGATAGGTTTTTCATCTTTTCTTAAATTTTTTAGGGATATGTCTTATAGACTATGTAATACCTCTTCTTCTTAAGATGTATATTTGTTTATAGGATATCTAAGAGTATTTTTGGGTTGTCACATTTATAGTCAGGACTATTAGAAGATATTTGTTGACACAAATGTTAGATTTTTTATGAAGACTATATGATAAGGAATAAGGTAAAAAGTGAAACAGATTGAAAGAAATATTAGAAGATAGTCCCATATTGGAGAGGATACTATGTGTCACACCCTAAAACCCACTCCAAGGGCATGACGATCATTTCACACCTCAAGCCCAAAGGCTCAAAGTGGAAACGACACAAACTTTCATATTGTAACTAGAAATTTACCAATTACCAAATTCCTATTCAGAATAGTAGGACAAAATTCTAAAATCTCAAAGTATCAACTTTAAAAAAACTAACATATCAACTAGAGTGTTATTGTCCAAATAACTCTAAATTCAAATAATTTAAAGGGAAATTAAATTTTAATATCTAAACAATGTCCAAAATAAAGTTTGAACCACAATCCTAACAAAGAAAAAATTCCCCAGCCTAGCCATCACTCCTCGCCTGAACTGAGAGTACCAGAAAAATTATCAACGAAGGGGCATAAGCTTAAAGCTCAATAAGGAACATCAATGCAGTTTCATGGATCAAACATTTTCAAAAATTTGTAGTAATTTCCATTACCTTAAAGTAGCATTCAAAATCTTAAAGTATTTAACTCTGAAGAATTTCCTCCTTACCTAACATAATATCATACACAATATTGATTATTGATTATTTATCTAAATATATAAATTTGACAATCCTAAAATATTTTATTTAGTATTAAGGATCCTAATTAATTTCTCATATTAATATTATTACCATCCAATATTATTTTCAACTTACTAAACAATAATTTATTTCTTTCTTCTAACTTATCTAAATTAAATCTTTTAAGAATATTTATTTGCATTAAACTATTATTACTATTATTTAAATTTCCTAAACTTAACAAATACCCCATGCAATTTTATTTTATTTTTATTTATTTATTTTCAACATGCCAAATCCTTCCTACGCATCTTTCATCATTTTTTTCCCTCTCTAAAGTAAAAAATTTTAACCCCCATACTCACAAGTTTTATGTAATTTTCACATCTGAAACTATATACTTTTTTTTTTTTTTTTTTAATCTAGATCTATTCATTTGAGTAATCAAAATTTATCGATCTTTATTAATAAATCAAACTATGTTGATACATTTTTAATCTTTTTGACCTAGAAATTAATTGAACGAACTCTAATCAAAATTGAGATATTCCAAAGAATATCTAAAGTGTTCAAAGCTAATTGAGGAATATAAAATATTAATTTAAAGATTAAAAATCTTACCTGAAAAATTGATCTTCAAACCCTAAACCTCAAAATCTTCAACCCTATGCTCTCTAATCTTTCTGGTCTCTGTGTAAAAGGGTTTTCTGAATAGAGAATATAGGAAAAATCTAATTTATATTTAGGGGTTTTAAATATGAAAAGACATTTTTACCCTTATTAAATTACTTCAATTAATTAATAATTTCTAAATTATGATTTTACCCCTAAATTGGGTTTGGGGCATTACACTATGGATTTAAAGGGTTAAAGACATAACATTCCTATGATTTCTAGTGCACCAATGCCTCATCATAGTGAGAGGTTTATGTCCCACAAATTATGATGAAACGGTAAGTAGTGTTTGAGGTCACTAAGGCAAGAAGCTATGAAAAAGTGGTTAAAATCTCTATATTACAACATAGTTTGGGTTCTTGTAGAAAAACCTAAAAGGATAAAACCCATAGGTGTAAGTTGGTTTGCAAGAGGAACACAAGAGTAGATTGAAAGCTTGAGTTTTATGTGGCTAAGACTGTGGCTAAAGGTTATAGCTTAAAGCTTTGTTTTAACTATGGAAAACCTTTTCAATAGTGGTCATCCTCAACTATCTATTGTAGTGTGTCTCATTTATGAGATATAACAACCAAACATTTTCATAATAAAGGGACTTATGTGTGTAAGAAGGCATAGGAAAGCGTGGTAATGCTTTAAGATCTTGTAGGTAGATGACAATCTACTCATTAGATATGATATAGGGATATTGTCATCCGTTAAGATCTAGTTGTTTACTCAGTTCTAGATAATAATCTAGAGGAAGGTGCAATATATTCTTGGGGTTAAGGTCCTTTAGGACTGCAAGAATAGGAAAATTGAGCCATGTCACCTACATTGATGAGCATTTGGTCATGTACATGATGCAAAACTCCAAGAAGGGTTTGTTACTCTTTGGATTTTGGAGTTGTCTTTTTTTAGGACTAATGTCTTTAGACATATGTGGAAAAAGATCTCATTAAGGTGGTATCCAATGCTTCTACAATGGATAATGTTAAGTATGCGATGCTATGTGTTACATCAGATATTTGTTTTGTTGTAGGAATAATGAGTGGATATTAGTCCATTTCCTAATTAAAGATTTGGGCAGATGTTAAACATATACTCAAGTATCCTTGGAGAATGAGGGATTATATGTTTGTAATTCTTTGCGATAAGTTGGCACTCTTTCGTACCGAGAAATTAGACTTTCAGTCAAATGAGGACTCTCGTAGGTTAGGTATGCGTATACTCTAAATGGCTTTTGTTGCTTCTATAGCAACAAAGGGATCCTTTTGGCTTATGAGTAGTTCATTTGGCTATATTGTCTAAGATCTTATTATGTGATAATAGTGGAGCAGAGGCATGGTTTAAAGAACATAAGTACCACTAGAAGAGGAAATGCATAAAGAGGAAGTGTTATCTTATTGTGAGATAGTACGGAGAGGTGATATGAGTGTGGAGTAGAATCTTTCTATAATGCTTAGTCCGATTTTGGGGCTAGTGAGAGTTTGTTGGGATTGAACTCTTAAAAGTAAGATATAATGTAACAAAGTTAGATTTAACTATCCCTTTGCTATCCCTCTGGTGTATTGATATTGATTTGACCATTTGGTCCATGTCTCTTATATTTTACATGACTTGGGTGTATTAGGAGTTGCATAGAAGATACAAGTCATAAGTTCCTTATAATTAGATAAGTTGTCCACATTTGGTTCATGGATTTAGGCAATCCAGTAGAGACTGTAGTGCACTACCTTCTAATTGGAGGCATGGCTTGTTTTAGTTGTCGAGATAGGTTTCCCATAGTAAGTGCACTAGTGTAGGTAATGCACATTGAATAAGACTTACGATGAATCGTGACACAAGGCTATCAATTGTCACAAGTCACCAAATTAATATAATACATGGACTTTCAACCTTGAGTGGATATTAAGCCTGTGCCAAAATCAACAGAAGACTTTAACTTATGAATGAGACCTTAAAGTGGTCATATATTCCTATGGATTATGTTACTATTGATAGAGGCTGGTGACAATAGGTGTTCTCAATCGAGACACCATGATATCTCATAGGATTAAGACAGTGTGTCCTATTAGGTGATCCAAAGGACATGTGATTATGAAATTTGTGACCACAGTAATTCCTTTAGTGGAATTTGACATATGCTCCTTAGAGCTAAAGTATGTCAATTGATCACTTAATAAGTGAGATCTATAACTCAAGGATTTGAGAGATAATCTTGATAGGTGATAACATTACTTTGTTAGATTATGGACACTAGTTCATAGGGAGTTTGCATGTAGTGGATAGTAGGTCACGGACCTGAGTTTTGTCTTGTTGTTATTTACATAGGATGCTAGAGCGCAGTTGATTCTCTTTAGTGGAATGTTGAATCAACTTCATAATTGGATTATGAGGGAGCCAATACTCTTACAAGTCCTAGTGGTCCTCACTCTAAGCTCATATACCATGATAACACGGTTTATGAGGATTGGATTGACTTTAGATTCATTTGTGGGCATAAGAGTGTTTTGGTAATTATGCAATGTTGCATAAGGAATAATGAACAAGGTCTTTGGATTGAGCTACTTGATTAATCAGTTGACCTTATGTGGTTAATTAATAAATTATGACTCATTTTGGGCTAGATTAAGTAACCCAAGGCTTAATGGGCTCAAGTCACTTAAGTCTAGTGGACAACCCTATAAATACGCCCTTATGGGTTAGGGTTTCCTAATGACTTTTAGTTAGTCATCTTCCACCTCTAGAGAGAGAGAAAGAGCCAAAGCTTCATCCATTTCATTGCCCACACTTTGGAGTATCAAGATTGTGGTTCTAGTCATCAGGAGGAAGGTCTTAGGTGTACAAGACCTCTAAATTTCATAGACATGTTCTTCATCAAATGGATTCTGATTTGGGAACATTCAGATCATAGGTATGAGTACTTTTTCTCTAGATCTTTATCCTAATATGGTTTTTATAGCCACATGTTTTTGTTGTGTTAGATTTAGAGAGCCCTAGGGATAGTGATGTGCACCCTACGAGATCTAGGGATAGGGAACAGAGCAATCCAGGGTTCCCAACAACTTTTTCCAATTTAATAAATATTCTTAGACATGAAGACTTTATAATAATTTATTCCATTAAATACTACCAAAAACATAACCTTTCCTTATTGGATAAAATATTTTGTATGAAAAAATTTCAAAAATGTTTATTTCCTTAAAAGAAGATAAACAATCCATTTTGGAAAGTATTTTCAAAATATTTTATACCTCCATTAAATTACTAAAAATTCAAGAAATATTTTGGTAACTTTTTTTAAAATAAATTTTGTATCATGAGATTTTTCAAATGTGTTATTTATTTGCAAAATTGAGACACATGTGCTAATATACTAAAGGAATTTTGGGTTCATATTATTAACATACTTTGTTATCTTGTGAATAGTTTTTCTTCAATTTCTATTAATTGTAGGGGTCTTGAATAAGTATGGTATGGTTTCACTATTAATTATATACATTTAAGAATTTTTTGTTGTCTTGTTTATACTCATATGAATAAAAGGAATTAAACAAGGACAAGAACGTATTTTTAAGAGTATGTAGATGTTGTAAAAAGATACATGTGGTGGTGCCCAAGTTCAAAATCCTCCAATCCAAATTTCTTATTAGTAGAAATGTGACATTTGATGATTTTGTAATGTTGAGTCCTAGAAGGGAGCAATTTGATAAATAAAACAATTGTAATGTAATAGAAAAGGTGAAATTTGAGCCTAAAACTTAAGAAATCACAAAAAGAAGCTTTTAGAAAAGCCAATTGGGGAAAAGGTGAAATATTTTGATGATAGAAAATATGTCATAGGAAACAATATAATTGGGCTACATATAGAATGAAGAGACAAATTAAATGACCTTCGAGATATGCTAGTGAAGATTTTAATGAATTGCTTATGCCCTTAGTCTCATAGATACTAGCAAAGAGATAATTGTAGTGAAGAGTTTAACAAATGTGATCACTAAAATTTGTTCCTACATGTAAGTTAAAGGATTGCTTGAAGGTAATTGGTGACTACAATGTTTGAAGGCCCTTTAGGGGTGGTGGGGGGGGGAGGGCTGGTGGAGTGATATGGAAGACTTTCTAGTTTGTTTGATATTTGAAAATTTAAGCCAAGAAGGAGATTATTGAAAGTGTCTCAAATTCTATTTTGAGTCAATTTGTAAGTTTTTGATATTTTCTATTAAGATATATATTTATAAGGGACTTTGTTTCTATTATAAAAAAATATTATGTTGTAAGATTTTTTTTCTAAGAATATGCATATTTGATAATTATAAAATTAGTTTCTTATATAGAATACTTCAGTGTGATTAGGAAAAATATAGGAAGAGATTTCAATGAAAGAGAGTAATTTTTAGGTGTAATCTTCTTGAATATAGGAAGAGCTTTGGAATTTGAGAACTCTAGGATTTTAATCTTCCTGAATAATAGAAGTTCATTTTTGCATGTGGATATAGACTTTATAATGCATTACATAAATTGTTGTGTGTTTATGCCTTTTTCGTTTTTCTTTATCTTACTTTTTTATTTTTCATTTTATTTTATTTTATTTTTATTGTGGTTCTTTCTTATAGTTTTTCACAACCATAGAGACATGGGAAAGCATTAGTCAATCAACCATTAATACGTTAGAAAGATGGGCTCATTGGACTAATATGTGAGGCTTAGACTTAAAACACAAATTAAGATCCTTAAAACAGAGGATTGGCTATTGGAAGGCCTTAGGATATTCCACACAAATCCTTTCTTCATGACCTACTTATAAGGGAATGAATTCGAAGGTTCCTTGTTACAACTGCAAAGCACAAGTTATAAACCCTGCCAACTTAGCAGCCCGCATTTTCAACCCGAGAGGAATTGAAAACTATTCACCTCTCCGTAATCTACTGCCACCATATCTCCTCTCATCTTTTTTCACTTCTAATTTTAATTTTTCCATTTGCTTGTATTATTTATTTTGAGGAATTCATATCTCTCTTTGAAAATCCACTGTAAAGATAAAGAGTTCTTGTCTGTACGTCCTCTCCAACCCAAACCTTCTTTCCTCTACTGTAAAGCCATGAGAAATAATTCACTAACATCAGTTCTGCTGATTTACATGCTACCAAACCTGCATTCGTTTGAGAACTTCATTTTTGTTTTTTAACATTGCAAATTGTCCACAACACGAACCATAATGTAAAGACAGAATTAATTAATAATATGAATAAAGTTCAAAACAGCATAAAATCCGAATCATATTCCACACATAGTAGACGCATGTGATAACTGATGCAGACAGTTTCATCCCACAAATTCTCCACAGCAGGTTGCTTTCCTTTTCTCCTTTGGGTCTACTAGGGCTTGGTAGCTGGCGTCCCCTTCACAACTGTAACTGGACATGAGGCATGTACCATCACATAGTTGCTTACACTCCCTAGCAGAATCCTGTAATTGTATAAGCACCAGTTATTTTCCCATGTTATACATATAGCAATCAGAGAATCTTTAATTACCATTGTATATGCTACTTCCTCGGGTGGTGTAAACAATTCATGTAACGTAGACGGATCTCTTCAGAAAAACTAAGATTATTGGTCAATTAAATTAATTAATTATTCTGTGTTTTGGGATCAGAAGAATCTGTACCAGTAGAAACTGCTAGTAATTTTACATCTAATAGTAGCTAAGTAGATTGATGTGTGAGGAGTAAGTATTATTAGGAAAGGAAAAAGTATGAATGCGAAGTGTTAAGACCTTCTGAGAACACCTAAACCTCTGCTTCCAAGAACTAGACAATCAAGCTTGAGGTCATCCACAGCATCGCACAACTTCTCCCTTGGATCTCCCCAGTAGACCTTTGCCACCACCTTAGCCCCTTTGCTCCTTGCAACTGTGTCAAGTATATCAAGAACTTCTGGATCTGGGTTTAGCCCATACTGCTTTGACAGGTTAATATCTCTGAATTCCTCCAGAGGAACTAAAGCTGAAATTCACCAAATCACGAAACGATCGAAAAAAGAAAAAGGAAAACAGAGAGTTGTTAGACTAAAAATATATAAGTGCTAAAGTATATTGGGTTTGTTGCTGATTGATAAAAATAAATTATTCTTACGAGATCCAGTGTCTTCAAAAAGCTGCTTCTTGGGATGCTCAGATTTGGGGGACTGGACGTGGATTAAGATGAGGCGATCTTCAGCATCAATCAGATTATCAACAGCCCATCTCAGGGCTGATTTGCTGTTTGCTGAATTGTCCATGCCAACACCAATTGCGCGTGCCTTACCCATCTGGTCACTCCTCTCTCTCTCTCTCTCTCTCTCTCTCTCTCTAGATCTCTCTCAAAGATGTGAAAGATGTAATAGTAGTGATGAGAATATTTCTGGCCTTTCGCCGTAAGCCTAGCTAGGTATACTTATCCTCTCTTCGCTGGCTTTGGATTCTTCAGAAAAGTTCGGTTCTCGAGGGCTCTGGTAGGTTATAGAAGAAAGAATGAAAATCCCCACTTTATTCCCTAGTCATTAAGAAAAGTCTAAACATGGTCCATCGTTTTAGAAAACAGGCGGTTGTCTCACAAAACAGGATGTCATGGTATGAGTTTGGTGGATGTATTAATGAGCCTTCTTATGTAAGATAAAAGACAAATGTATTTGTCTTGGTCTAAATCAATAATACACACCCTTGTACTTTCTCTCGTAAATATTTTTATAATTTAATATTTTATCACAAACTACTAAAATAAAATTTATCACAATTTTTATACTTTTTATGCGTGCCTCCCTTCTCTAATTTTGTTTTTTCAATTTCTTTTGTTCTCTAATAAGAAAATGTACTTACTAATATATATTAGATCCCAATTACAATGATGGAAAAAAATTCTATGAGATTTAATGTATAATTAATATTAATGTTACAATTATGGAAATCAAAAGGAAAGGAAAAGGCTTGGTTTATCAATTTTCAACCCAAGATACTAGTCAAATTTGTGAGTATAAGAGAAAGACAATATATTAATTGACTTAATCATGAAAAAAAAAAGCCCCCCTCTAAGACATTCTTTTTCGTGAACATAAATCATGTATAGATATTTTATGTTCCTTTTCTAAATACAAATTGAAAATATAATCTTATATAATATGACGGATTCTATTTAAATAGTATATATTTTTTCTTATATTCATTTCTCAAAGCTTAGTTCTAGAGTTGACAATTTTATTCAATTTATATTGGGTTAAGACTTTTTAATTTGTTGTATCTTACTTTCCTTTAAAGATTCAAGATTACTGCTTCGATCAATTTGGGATGACATAGGTAAATTAGAAAGGCTCGTGAAAGACTAATTTGGTTAAAATATGGTATAAAATAGACTTTAGGTATCAATTGAGCATAAATGTTTTTTATTTTTTAAATTTAAAAAATGAGTCAAGTGCTCAAGCACTTGAATCTAGTACTCGAGTGTTGCCACAAGTAGCACAAGCACTGGAAGCACTCAAGCACTCCCTTCAAGTGCTTAAGCATTCAAAGTATTTTTTTTTTTTTTCAAATTTTATATTGTAATTTTTTTTTAATTCTTTTTATTTAAAAAACAATCAATTTTTGGATATTTTAGGGTTTCTATCCCTTAAGGTATCATCTTTATAAATACTATGCCTAATTTTTTTATATACATTTTTAAAAAATATATTTATAAGCCCTTCTCGTATCCTGAAACTCTCAACAAGTTCTTGTTTTTCATTATCTTGGGTTTGTGAGAGAGATTTGCATCCCCTAGGTATTGAGGTGTCCATAGGAGCAAACGTGGTTTTGCATCGTTGATGTGAAGACTACTATAGGTGCTGAGGAATAAGAATTAGGGATAATATCCACTAGCTATATTTGTGTACTTTTCTTTCGATAATCAATTTGTACTTTGTAGCCTCTTAACCCTATGGTTTTTACATTTACAAAGTCTCTAGAAGACTATGTGGGTGGTTTTCCACGTATATCGTTGTCTCTTGTGCAATTGATTTCTTTTTCTCTTTTGTAATTCTTGAAGAGCTAAAAAAAAAAAAAAAAAAAAAGATGAAAAAGGATTACTACCTATTCACCCTCTAAGTATTCCATAAGCAAGATCTTAAACTTTTAATTGATATCAGAGTAGGAAAGTTTTAAAAATAAAATATTTCTTTATCCTACTAAATATGAGGCTATGAGACCATATAAGGTTGGATCTTCAATAAATAGCCCGCCTTACTTTGATAGTAATAACTATCCACACTAGAAGACTCGTGTGAAATTTTTCTTGAAACTGCAAGAAGAACGGGTTTAAAATTCGACAAAATTTGGATGGAGGCCACCATTGAAATTAGATGGTACTAGAAGATGCAGAGGTGAATTTAAGCTCAAATAAGAATGGGATAAACTTGATAATTAGAGCAATGAAGTGAATGCTAATAGGATAAAGTCCTCAAAAGCATGACATATTGTAACTCATTATTAACTTAATAATATTCTAGTTTCACTTTTACCTATCTTTATTCCATGCATTTATACTCTATGAGCATTCTGGCCTAACATCTCTTACATTGTACATGACTTGGGTGCATTAGAAGTTGCATGAAAAATCCAAGTTATGGGTTCCTTGCAAGTAGATGATTTGTTCATAATCGTTTCATAAACTTAAGCAATCCATTTGAGATTATAGTACACCACTTCCTAATTTGGAGAGATGGCTAGTCTTAGCCACCTAGATGAGGCTTCTATGATTAGTGTACTAGCATGTATTTTACATATTAGACAAGGCCTACTGTGAATCATGACATAAGGTTATCATGCAATCATGATTTCAACAAGCTGCTACATTATACTATCTCTCAACTTGAGAGAATACTAAGCTTGTGCCAAAGTTAGCAATGACTTTAACCTACGGTTGAGATCATAAAGTGATCATTTATTCCATACGGATTGAGTCATTGTTGATGGAAACTAATAGCAATAGGTATACTCAATAGAAACACCATGATATTGTTGGGATTGAGCCCCTAAAAGCAAAGACATGATGTAACAAAGTTAGACTTAACTATCCCCTTGCTATCCCTTTGGAGTATTGACATTAATTTGAGCATTCAACCCATGTCTCTTATATTGTACATGACTTGTGTACATTAAGAGTTGCATAGAAGATACAAGTCATTGGTTCTTTGTAAGTAGATAAGTTTTCCATAGTTGGTTTATGGATTTGGGCAATCCAATAGAGACTATGGTGCATCGCCTTCTAATTGAAGGGATGGCTTATCTTGGCTATCATAATGGATTTCATATGGTGCGTACATTAGTGTATGTGATGCACATTGGATAGGACCTACAGTGAATCATGATGCAAGACTATCAATTGTCATGATTCACCAAGTTATTATAATGCATAGACTCTCAACCTTGAAAGAATATTGACTTTATGTCAAAATCAACAAGAGGTTTTGACTTATGGTTGAGACCTTAAAGTGGTCATATATCCTTATGGATTAGATGATTGTTGATGGAGGCTAGTGACAATAGGTATTTTCAATAGAGATATTATGATATCTCATGGGATTGAGATAGTGTGACCCTTGAGTGATCTAAAGAACATGTGATCATGAAATATGTGGCCACAATAATTCCTTTAGTGGAATTTAACATGTGCTTCTTGGAGCTAGAGTATGTTAGTTGATTACATAATAAATGAAATCTGTAACTCAAGGATTGGAGAGGTAATCTTGATAGGTGATAACACTTCCTTGTTAGATTACGAACACTAGTTCATGGGGAGTCTACATGCAATGGATATTAGGTCATGGACCCGAACTTCGTCTTATTTTTATTTACATAAGGTATTGAAGTGCAATTGATTCTATGTAGTGGGATATTGAATCAACTTCATAATTGGATTTTGAGGGAGTCATACTCTTATGGGTTCCAATGGTCCTCATTCTGAGCTCATATACCATGATGGCATGGTTTATGAGGGTTGGATTGACTCTAGGTTCATTCTTGTGCATAATGGTATTTTGGTAATTACGCAAGGTTGCACAGGGGATAATGAACACCTGAAACTTGAAGGTAATGACTTCAAAGACACTAGGTTAAATAGGTAAGTTGTAGTATTCAAAACTGATTACTACTCAAAAAGTGCTCTTTTATAGCTTGTTATAAACTCTTTTAAACACTTTTGAGTAGTAATTAATACCTTTTAACTCAATTGGCACATTAAGGACCCTTGCAAGTGTTACTAATCAATTTTTGGCTAGTTTTGGTGTTTTTAGTAGCTTTTTGATCATTAAAGCAAGCCAAGAATGAGGGAGAATTTTTGTGCAACCCTTGTCAATAAGTTTCCAAGCCAATCAAGAGATTCAAGGAAGAAAATCAGAGAGAGAAATCTAACAGGAAGCAATTTCGCATGGCTATGCGAAATTCAGCATGCTGAAGTTCAAGATGGGATCAGCTGCAGTCTTCTTTTGCTTATTTGGATCACTTCCCGGAGTCCATTTTATATGTACTATATATCGTTTCAAAGCTTGGGAAGTCAAAAATCCAGCGCTTCAAACGATGCACAAATCGAAGTTGAAATGAAGAAGTTATAGCCGTTTGAAACTGACTGCATCAGGCATTGCGAAAATTTCACAACAGCACTTTTCACTTGCGAAATTTTCGCAAGTGAGAAATTTTCGCATCAGCCTTTCCCACTTGCAGTCTTCTTTTGCAAATTTGAATCACTTCCCGAAGTCCATTTTTTTCATACTATATATCATTTCGAAGCTTGGGAAGTCAAGAATCCAACGCTTCAAACGGTGTGCAAATCAAAGCTGAAATGAAGAAGTTATAGCCATTTGAAGCTGACTGCATCAGGTGTTGCGAAAATTTCGCAACAGCACTTCTCACTTGCGAAATTTTCGCAAGTGACTTTCTCACTTGCGAAAATTTTCGCAGCAGCCTTCCCTCTTGCGAAAATTTTCGCATCAGCCATTCCACTTGCGAAATTTTCACAACAACCATTCCACTTGCGAAATTTTCGCAAGACACTTTTCCACTTGCGAAATTTTCGCATCAGCTTTTCCCACTTGCGAAAATTTTCGCAACAGCCATCCCACTTGCGAAATTTTCGCAGCACATTTTCCTCTTGCGAAATTTTCGCAAGACACTTTTTCACTTGCGAAAATTTTTGCAGCCACCTTTCCCTCTTGCGAAATTTTCGCAACTCCATTTCACACTTGCGAAATCCTCCTGGGATATTTTCCGATATTTTCAGATATTTTCTCGCCGACTGTTAGATTTTTAGCTCAAAGATATTTTGTGTAATTGCCTATTTTCTCCTTGTAATCGGCCAATGACAAGATTGTTTAGTTAGGAAGGTTGGAAAAACTCCTCTATATATTCTTTTGAACCTTTTGTAAATGTAATAGAGGATCAGAGACAAAATCGATCAATATATATTATACAGAGCCTTGCTCTGCTTTTGCTTCTCAATTTTATTTTCATTTTTATTTTCTTTCTAGCCAAACATCCTCTGAGGCCTAAGAGGATGAGTGGCTAGGCTTTTTTGTTTCTTGGATTGAAGGAAGCTAGGTAAGGGACCCGAATACGAAGGTAGGAGTTTTCTTTGTTTCAATTTTTAATGAAGAGAAGGTTGTGACCCGTTAATGGTTTTTATCTTTTTAGTTAACTTAAAATCCCTTATAATCACCTGGGCCAACACTTGGTAAGCTTTTCGGACTCAATCCATAGAGATCCATTAGTTATCTCTTGCGAGCCTCTGGGAGGTGGTTTAAAGGTAGGTTTGCCTAGAATAGCCAACACTTGGTAAGCTTTTGGACTCCCTGGAGACATCCATTAGTTATCTCTTGCGAGCTTTTGAAGGGTAATCCAAGGTTAAGATCTCCTTGAATGGCAAATACTAGGTGAGAGGTACGAGCCATTGCAAGGTGTATCAGTGAGAGGGATTTAGCGTTGAAACCATTAATGGGAAGCAACTGTAACACACCGGTTGGGAGGATAACAATAGGTTAAATCCCCAATACGAGGAAAAGATCCGGAATCTTCTCTTTTGTATAAGGAGCCTGAACCTAGTGACCTAAAAATCCAAGAAACCGTTTTCTTTGTAATTAATATCAGTCAATATTTTTGGTTTACTTTAAAATCAATCTTTTTTTTTCTTCACCCGAAAATTATGTTTTCTTTTAAAGCTAACCTTTTAAGGAAAAAGCACCAATCCAACTCGTTAAACGCATATCAGGTGTGAAATGAAAACCCATCTCTGTGGACGATCCTAGAGCCACTATGCTATGCTAGCTATGCTACCCTAGTATATGGTGATATAGGTTTATAAATTTTGTTGATAACTCCCGTCTGAGGATTGAATCAAAGGAACATCAGTTGATTGATCTGAATCAATCAGAACACCAATTGGGGACGAATCAAAAACATATCCTTAAAAGGATATAGGAAGTGACAAGAATCTCATCATAGATCTCACCATGTCCATCGATGTTTGATTTCTTCTTTTCACTACTCCATTTTGTTATGGAGTTCCAAGTGCTCTCAATTGGGATATAATCCCATGAACCTTAACGAAAGAATTGAACTAGGTGAACATATAGTTATCATCTCAATTAGATCGAAGCGCTTTGATATGTTTACTGAATTGGTTTTTTATTCTGCTTTAAATTCAATGAATTTATTTAAGGCATCAAATTTCCTAGCTTATTAAGTAAATATATTTAAACCTAGGTTTCTTCATACAAATCATATGATCTCTAACAAGAATTCCTTTTAACATCTTAGCATTCATAATAGTCTTAAGGGTTGCTTATTTGGATGTTTTACCCTTACCACCAAGTATCTCATGAAAACTAAGGAGAATGTCATAAGTTGTAGGCATAGACTTGTGTCGATGTTGTAATACATTATTCAAAGATCCAAGTATAGCTTTCTAATGCACCTTATGCCAATTATGATATGTATCCCTCTCCTCTTGCATGGAGTGTTCATTAAGGGTACTTGGAGCAAAATCTTGTATTATGCATGTTAGCTCCTTTGAAGTGAGCGCTATGCTTAGATGTCTTTTCCAATCCACATAGTTTTGTTTGATCAATTTAAAAGTAGTGAGACTGACATTAATAGGATTATATGACATGATATTTGTAATAGAAATAAAAAGCATGCATTAAAACACCAAGCATTCACATCAAAGCAAGTATAGATTTAGAAAAAATGTAAAACAAGGACTATATATCCTTTTGCAAGGTATCCTAATATAATAAGAATCTAGCTTATGATGTGCAAGTCATGACCTTATTACTAGTTAGAGGCCTTTTCAGATTGATCTCTTTGTCTCATTCAAACTCAAGGTAAGATCAACATACTTTAATTATTTGGCCCTTGAACTATACAATTGAGGTCACAGTGGGCGATTCAACTACTTTATATCCAAGTCAAGTGAGTGGCCGTTGACATCAATGCCCACCAAGTGAAGATCCCCACCATTGGGGTAGTTGCTCTCATTACATGTATGTATAGTCTAGTCCATATGGGGAGTCTATATCCCTTGATTTTTTAGGCTCAACCCACCTCCAAGGTGGTGATGAACCTAAATCAAAATGGGCTTGACAATGAAGGCTATGGGCTTTACTAATGCCCTCTCCCACTTTATTTTTTAGAAATAAGAGTTTAATTTAATTTTGACAATTTTCTTAAATAAATTATTTATCATGAGATTTTCCAAATCCTTTATTTATTTCCTAATTGGAAAATTTATGCTAAAAAAAATTGCTTCACATTCCTTATCCTTGAATTTTCCTTATCCAATATAATTCTTCTTTCCTTAAGAAAGCTTGAAGAACTTTAGATGTTATCCTCTTCTTAGGAAGAAGAGCCTGAAGGACTACCAGGGAGAAGAGTCAAGAGAACCACCTATCCAAACCATAAGGGTTGTTCAAATGGAATAGCAATCTTAGTTAGCAACCTCCAATTTAATAAATAAATGACTATCTTGGAAACTGGTTTCTCATGAAAATATATTTTTCATAAGAAAATCCAAAATTACCTTTTCATTATTTTAATTATAACCGAATCTCATGGAATATTGATCATACTATGCTAAAATAAGGAAAAAAAAAACTTACCTTTTTCCAATTGAGGAATCATCATGGATGCACAATGCTTGGTTGGATCACCTCTATCTTCTCAAAGGGTTACAAAATTCATTAAATGCAAGAACGTTTTACATGGGAAACCTAAAAAGCTTATACTTCCTTAAACTGAAGTTTACAATCAATCTATGAAACAAAATTGGATTTTTTACAATCAAGAAAAAAAAAATCTTATACCCTTATGGGGTGTACAATCCATCTATGAGAACAAAACAATAATCGAACAACACCAACCAATAAAAATATATGAACTATTAATAATCACATCCATTCATTCATCCTTAAGGGCCATGGGATGGATACCAAACCCTACAAAAAAAAAAATGTAAGCACACCCTAGAATAGATCTAGCATGCAAAAACCTAACCTACGACTCTGATATCTATTATTAGGAATCTCATATTACTTTGTTCCTATGCCCCAAATCACGTAGGGTGCATGCAATCTATTCTTAGGCTCTTATAGATCTAATGTAAGGGAAAACATGGCATAAAAAACTATTATAAAGATTAGATCTAGAGATTTAGATATCATGCCTTCGATCTAGATATTCCTTGGTTAATCTAGTTCAAAGAAGATGTCGTGGGCATTGTAGATCTTGTTCACCCAAGGATCTACAACCCAATTTCTCCCTCCATAGATCTTAGCACAAGAGAAGGCTGAGTTTTTCTTTCTATCTTGAGGGTGGCTAAGGTTTCTATCTTCCTCTATCTTTCTTTTTCTCTCATTCTTTTTGAAAGACGGTCACAAAAGTGCAAAAGTCTAAACCTTAAACTCCTAAGGGGCTTTATATAGGCTTCCCTTTGGGTTTAAGTGACTTGAGCCTAACTTGGGCTTAGGTCACCTAATCCAACCCACTTAGGTCCTAATTAGTTAATTAACCCTATTGGGCTCTAATGAATTAATTAGACCAATCTAGAAAAACCATTCATAAGATTTAGTGCAACCTTAGGTTTTTACTAAAATGATTTAATGCTAACTTATAAACTACAAACCCAAAAACCCTCTAATAAACATGTCTCTATGAATCAAGAGCTCAAACAAGGACCATTAGGACCCATAAGAAAATACTAGCTCCCTCATAATTCAATTATGAAATTGACTCAATACTTCACTAAAGAGAATTAACTACATGCCAAAATCCTATGATATACCAACGAGGCAAAGCTTGGATTTGTAACCTACTATGCACTGCATATAGACTCTTTATGAACTAGTATATATAATCTATCAAGAAAGTGCTATCAACCTCTCAAGATTACCTCTCCAATCATTGAGCTATAAATTCTATTATTATCTTGTCAATCGACGCATTCTAGCTCACAAAAAGCGTCAAATTTCACTTAAAGAATTACTATGATCATAGTTTTACTAATCACTTGTCCTTAGGATCATTGAAGGAGACATGCTATGTCAATTCTATAAGATATCATAGTGTCTTTATTGAGAATACCTATTGCCACATGTCTTTATTAATAGTGACTGAATCCATAAGAAATATATGGTCACCTTCGGGTCTCACCTATAGGTCAAAACCTTTTGCCAACTTTAGTACAAGTTTAATATCTTCTCAAGGATGAGAGTCCATGCAGTATAGTAGCTTAGTAAATCATGACTACCTGATAGTCAATGTCATGATTCGCCATAGATTTTATCCAATGTATAATCATATGTACTAGTTCACTTACCTTAGGAAAGTCATCTTGATAACCAAGACAAATCATCTTTCCAATTAGGAGATAGTGTAACTTTTAGAACCTAATTTCAAGTAAATCAAAATTAGATTTTCCAATTTTAGTTATAAATTGATAACTTTTACTAAATTTCTTTAAGAAAAAAAGTTTATTCAAGTAAAATTATCAAATATAAAATTTTAAAAAAAATTATTTTGAGTATCAACAACATAAAAATAACAAAACTCATCACTTTTTATCTTAAATTTTGAAAATTTTAAACGTAGCTTGTTTTCTATGCTTAGTGAAATTTTTATATAGGTAAGACAACTTGCAAGGCGTATTTGAAAACTCTCAATCTATTAGACCATGATATCTAGATTCTTAAACAAAATAAAATTTTAAATTTACAAATTTGTAAAATAAAGTGTCATGCTATTGTCATTATTTGGAAATCTATATTTAGTAATAACAATGAAAAAAAATTATAGTTATTATGTATATATTAGAACTAAAATTCCTAAATATGAAAATAAATGGCTAGCATGTTATATTACAAATATTATATTTTATTCATTAACTCACATTTCAAATTCTAAAATTATGAGCTAATTTTTTGATTTATAATTAAACCATAGTTTTAAAATTTAAGATATGACAATGCGTTCCCCATGGATAGCTTCCTACTTAGATATATCATCTTGTCCATTTATGTGTTGAACATGGGGTACTAACGTTTCTTGATGCATACAATGGGTATAAACAAATTCCAGTGTATTTCAAGGAAAAGATGACATTCATCACAGAAAAAAAAGTCAATTAATATAAGGCAATGTCATTAGGTTAAAGAATACAAGCACAACCTTCTGAAGACTGATGGCTAGTGAGCTAGAAACTAGAAGATATCTGTAAATTTCTACATAAAAGATTTGTATTATCATGTGAGTATGTGATGTCTTACCCTAGATTATTATATTAGTAATGTTCCATATTAGATTATCATATTTTGTGTTGTATTTTATTAAATTTAAATCTATTCATTTAGTGTGAAAATAAGTATTTGGGTAATTATTTTTTCAAAAAATGCACTAACCCATTTTTTACCTAAATCGAATGAACCGAACAAACCAATGTGAATTGAAGTGGTTTGAGTCAATAAATAAATGGGCTTTAATGTATTCCAATTTAATTAAAACCAACCAATGATTTAGTTTTTGGGTTTGCTAGAACCAACCTTAATACGCCCATCCCTACCACAAGCACAATGAAGAATTGATTTGAATTTGGGGTTTGCTAGCAAGTTGGGGTTACATAGGAGTTAGCTATGGTTTATTGTGATAGTAAAAGAACCATGTATTTAATAAAAATTCAATTTTTCTATGCAAAGACCAATCATATTAATGTCAAGCTACACTTGATAAGAGATATGGTTCCACAAGATCCTTAATTAACAAAAAATAACTCTATAGTAGAGAATCTAACATGTATGGTGAGTAAGCCTATTAGCTTTGATAAGTTCAAATCTTTCCAAATATTGCTTCAGCTTGAATAGTGCAACAAATACATCTAAGGACTCTTTGTGAGTGTGAGAGAAATTGTAGGGAAGATTTTAAGTTTTTAAGGCTTTGAAAAATCTGAACTAAAGTTGAGATTGTTGAAAAATGGTTCATTATTTTTTAATTCCTTAAAAAAAACTATTTAATTTTGAAATATTCTTCCAATAGGAGGTTTCCCCATCATTATAAAGGAATCTTTTCTTCCAACATTTCATAATCACATAATAGGTTTTCCTTCTAATTAAAGAATCGGTTATTATAAATATTCCCTAGTTGATTAAATAATACAAAGAAACACGTACAATCTTTAGTCATAGTTATGACTTTTGGAATTCATGATTTAGGTTGTAGCCCTTTTGCCCAAAAATAGAAGTTGTTCATGGTCTTCATATGAAGATTGAAAGGATGCTCCTCTCTTGACACATGAAAACAATACAGGTATATACAATTAATGACCACCTTTTTTGTCTAATTGATATCAACAAATACATCTAGCTAGCTCATTATCCAAGAAAGATATATAAAACCAAATAACACCAAGTCTGGCTAAACACCAAGTGAGAGCTCACGTATACCTATGTCCCATTCAAGTCTAGATTTCCATAACTAATAAGGAGCATATATTAGAGGGTATATGTTCGAAACCCTAATATAATTCATAACTAATAAGAATTGAAGTGTTCACACTAAGCATGCTCTTTCTTAGGTCCCAAGGACACCTTGCCCAAAATATTGGAGATCCACTATGGAGAGCCCCAAATAACAACTTCCAAATTGGTGTCTTTTAGCCATTTAGGATGGTTTTATAGTAAGAATAGTAGAGGCATAAAAGAGAGAAGTCATGAAACACCTTTCTCTTTTATCATATTAGATATATTTTCCTATCCATTTTTTTTTTTTTTACCTTTTTTAAATTTAAATCTTTTTCTATTTATTTCTATTTCAATTCCTCCTTACATATATTCTAGTACATATTATTAACAAGATTTTCACCTTTTACTACCTTTAAAAGTAACAATTATTGCATAACTATTTATTCATTCCATCTAATAGTAGAAATTTCATCATGCTAATGGAGGTTTAACACAAAAAAATTCAATATTGCATTAATCTTTATTATCTTACAAGTTTTCATGTGATAAAGACTTTTTATTAGGGTTTGTTTATTTTTAAGAATCTTTATTATTATATTTATTTCATATATATAAGCCTCTAAACATTCTTATATTGTATATACAACTTACTATTATTTCATATTAAAAAAAAAAAAAAATTGGAAATATGTGCAAACAAACACTTTTGACTAATTAATTAAAAGTGTGTTTGGTAGTGATTTTAAGAAGTGTTTCTAGTATTTTTTATGCTTGAAAGATAAAAAATTTTAAGTATTAAAAAAATTAGAAATATTTCTTAAAATCACTATCAAATGCACTTAAAATTGATGAAAGTTGAAAGTTGGTTCAACTGTATAGTCTATTGATCTTTAGAAGAGTCCTTTGAAAAAAAAATAATTTAAAAAAAAAATTAATTTTTTTAAAATAACTTTAATTTTTTTAATTATATTAAAATAAATATATTTTATAAATAATTAAAATATTATAATTTTTTATAATTTATTTTATTGATATGTAATTTATTATTATTATTATTATTACATATATATTTAAAATAGGAGCATAAAAATTAAATTAAATTGATTTTAAAAATTAATTTTATATATAATGGGTGGGACAAGATAATACCAAAACTCACCCCGAACCCATCCTAAGTTTTAAAAGGAATTTAAAACTCGCATCTAACTCATTTATTTAAATTTCAAACTCATCTCGTCTCATTAGAAATGAAATGGGATGAGTACCTAAAAAACTTGTCCGATTACCCGTCTTTATGATAATAACTTAAATATATATATTTTCTTGAAAGGTAAAGACTCTGTGAAGAAAAGTAGCGGAGAAGATTATGCAAGTAGAAAGGCAAACAAATTAAGAGTTCTAGGAAACAAAAAGCCAAAAACTATAGATTATTCCATTATCTTCATGTGATAAAGACTTTTTATTAGGGTTTGTTTATTTTTAAGAATCTTTATTATTATATTTATTTCATATATATATATAAGCCTCTAAACATTCTTATATTGTATATATAACTTACTATTATTTCATATTTAAAAAAAAAAAATTGGAAATATGTGCAAACAAACATTTTGACTAATTAATTAAGTTGATGAAAGTTGAAAGTTGGTTCAACTGTATAGCCTGTTGATCTCTAGGAGAGTCTTTCCTCAGCACCATAAAGGTGGAAATATAGAACGATTGGATTTTATATGGGGACAGTCCATTGAATGTTCAGAGGCAAATGACAGAGGGGCTTCCTTGTAATGATTATCATCATCTTTATTTGAACACCCACTAACTAAAGGTTAATCATCGGCAAGTGGCCAAAAACATAAAGTAATATTAAATTAATTTCTGCATGGCTAGTTCATCTAGTTGGAGGCCATATCTGAGTATTGGGATAAGGATAGACTAGTCGCTTGTTCCCTCCACTAATAATTGAATGCAATGGAATCCTGTTTTATTTGGGTGACTCACTTGATGCCAACAAAGCGTCCTTTTCTATTAGGAAAAAGGAATGCCCTAGCAAGACCGCGTGTTCTCTAGATGGAGAAAAACTCATTTTTTTAAGGGGTTAAATCTTTTTATGCATATTAATTAACTTTCAAAGATATAAACATGGTTGATTAAAATATATGATTTTCACTACCTATTTTAATTAGGAATAATAATATGATGGGTTTAAGATAATTTTTCCATATTTCAAACTTGTCTCATTTATTCAAAATAATTATCATTCCCATTTCATTAAAAAAAATTAAACAAGACGAGTTGAGGTGGGATTGTTAGGTTAATTTCTCTATCTATCCCGTCTAGTTTAACATTTTTTTTTAAATTTTTTTAAAAATAATTTTAATTTTTTAATTATATTAAAATAAATATATTTTATAAATAATTAAAATATTTTTATTTTTTATAATTTATTCTATTCAAAAGTAATTTATTATTATTATTATTACACACACACATATATATATATATATATATATATATATATATATATATATATTTAAAATAGGAACATAAAAATTAAATTAAATTAATTTTTAAAATTAATTTTATATATAATTGAGTGGGACAAGACAATACCAAAACTTACTCCAAACCCATCTTGAGTTTTTTTAAAAAAATTAAAACTTGTTTCTAACTCATTTATTTAAATTTCAAACTCATCTTGTTCCATTAGGGATGAAGTGGGATGAGTATCCAAAAAACTTGTCCAATTACCGCTCATAGTTTTGGTAACAACTTATATATATATTTTCCTTGAGAAGTAAGACTCTACGAAGAAGAGTAGGAGGAGAAGATTATGCAAGTAGAAAGGCAAACAAATTAAGAGCCGTAGGAAACAAAAAGTGAAAAACTATACATTAAAAGAATTCTTCCTATTTTTAATCTGATTTTATTTTATTTTTAAATAGAAAGGCAGAAGAATGAAAAAATATATATTATAAATAATTTTTATTATATTTTATTTTTTTCTTTCATTGGAATCAAGTAAAATAAGTTGGTTTCTTGTTTTCATTTTTCTTTTTTCTCTATAATTTTTTCAGATCTAAAAATATATTAGTGATCAATAAATCAAAAGACAAAATTGTTTATATCTATTATCATTTAAAACAATTCCTAGAAATTTTTTATATATAAAAATATATTAGTGATCAATAAATCAAAAGACAAAATTATCTATATCGATTATCCTTTAATCCAACCAAATTTAAAGGTTGTTTCGTAATGAGATTTTTTTTTTTTTTTTTTTTTTTTTTATGGTAATCACTTAATTTAATGGTTCTACTAATTTTTTCTTAAACTTCTTTGATTGATTTGACTCCTTGGATTAGTTTAATTGGCTTAGAACTTACGTACCTCTCGGTAATAGCTAGGACAACAATGACGAAAATATCAATATGGACCAAAATATCGGTGGTTTACTTTTATAAAAATATTGATATTATAAAATTATATTCTTGATCATAGAATAGGTAGTACTTAAAATTTTATTCCAAAATGGAATATCTTAAATTAATAAGTTTTAGGTTTATATCAAATTAATTAATATGATTTAATTATGTCTTTGATTAGCCTTATGAGAATTAATAGATGCCCTAATAATTCAAGAAATATTGAATCACACATAATACACTAAATATATACTTGAAAAATCACCCACAAAGATTATCTCAACCTTTATAGATGCAAAAACCAAGAGTCCATATTACCTACAACAAAATCTACTAAATATGAAACAATCATATAAAGTTTTTGTGATGACCCACCTTTGCAAGCACCATCCCCACAAGATAGTGACCCTCTCTAGTTTAAAAACTGAGATGGAGATACTAATCTATAAAGGGAGCTTGTGATCAAATAAATTTTGTCAGAGCAACACAAGAAAGCATATTAAAGGAACTATATAGTCATTACTCTTTCGAGATAAAGGTTGGCCTTAAGGAACAAAAACTTGTACATACCTAAAAAAATAACTACATGCTAGCAGTTTATCCAAAATAAGCAACAAGAAAAGGAAAACAATAGTTATATGCCTTGTTGTTCATCCTCTAGAACTTGCTTGGTATTTGGTTCTACTAGGTCGTCATTTAAAAAATTTAGGGAACTACAAGATTAGTATAACTCAATGAATGATCATATAATGCAGGTTTTAGGATGGCTAGTCTAGAATAGAAAAAGGTGTTTCATCATGCATGTAACACTTAACTAGATAATATTTAGTACATCAACCAAGTAGGCACACAACATCATATAACCCAATGTATAATCAATCAATTACATGCATAATCCACAGCTACAGTACCACTCCAACTCTTAGCACATCCCAATATAATGTAATATAACTACTACAATGCCCCTTCCTCCTTTGGCATATATCACATATGCATCCGTGAATGGCATATGTCTTACATATCATGATGTCTTATAAACACAATGCCCCTACATCTCTCGACACACTCATACAAACTGCTCCAACGCTCCTTCATCTCATGACGCAAAAGATTAATAGGTCAATCAACTACAATGTGCTCTTTTATTTCTATAACACGATATAGGTTTAAGGTATATTATAATCACATTCATACCAATATTACCAAGTATAATAACGATAGTACTAGTGATTTTTAATGAATAATACTAAAAAAGTGAAAGTCCAATAGGAACACCCAAATGTGGAGTGAATGGGTGATTTAAAAATTTTCAATAAAAACTATATGTTATACCTAATTCTTTTACCTTAATTGTGAGATGTTAGGGATAATAAATTCTTATCAATTATAGCCAATTCAAATAAAATATCAAATACAAAAGATATAAACAATGAGGCATAAGATTTTTTATGTGGGAAACCTTACACTAACTATGGAGATAAAAAATCATGAGGTTTAAGACCTACTAATCTAAGTCTACAATACGAAATATTCAAGCTACACAAATTTACTTGACTACTCTACCCTAAAGACTTACTCTCTAGTATCTACAACTTAATTCACATCTGTGACACAATAACTTTTAATTGCTCCAATGGATCACTTCAGTCTTACCAAAGGGATGAAGATCTTTAAACCAAGATTCAAAGATCTAATAATTGAATGAGAGATCAGGAATGGTGTGGCACTTTAGGCTTTCTCTTTAGAAGACCTCTCTAACAAATGTAAGGTCTCTCAATAATCTTAATGCAATCTTTCCAATCTTTAACCCTTAAGGGGTTAATAGGGATGTATTTATAAGCAAAAACCAAAAGAGTTTTGGTTTTGGACGAGTTTTAAATCAAATTTGTGTGCAAGATCTTGACAGAATCTACATGACCACTTGGGCCAACTCACCCACTACTTAAGTGCTTTGGTTTTGAATAAATTAAAAGAGAAATCCTGTCTTCTATTATAGTTGTAATGAAATTCACTTCTAAAGCCTATAATTATACATAGAGCATATAACAATCTACAAACAAAATTTATCACATTCGCAGGTGATCTTTGGCATAGGTTGCTCTTCTTCTCAACAACCATTTGATAATTTTATCCACAAAATCAAAGTAGGCCTCACACCAAGATTTCCTTTTTGTCAAAACAAAATATGGAACTAAAATACCTATCGCAAATCCTAAACCAACACTCAAGTTAAACCATTGAATAATAGAGCCACCATCATTTTTGTCCTCAATAGCACTATGCTTTTTATCTAGATCTTCATCCTGGCATTTTATGACCAGTGGAGCTCCACAAAGATTAGAGTTTCCAACAAAGGCTGATTCAGTGAAGGTTGTCATTTGCCCTATAAAAGGGATTTTACTAGAGAAATTGTTATTTGATAGATTCAAATAACTCAAGAATGTTAATGAATCCATGCTTGAAGGAATGTTGACGGAAAGCTTATTACTTGACAAATCAAGAGATAATAACCGATGTAAAATTGAAATGCTTTCAAGAATTTGGCCAATGATGTGATTCCTCGACAAGTTCAAAACAACCAAACCAAACAATTTTGCTATTTCTTAGGGAAACTCTCCACTTAAATTATTGTTGGATAGGTTTATGTCTACAACAAGAGAAAGAGTCCTAGTGTATTCAAGACTTTGGCCTTTCATAATCACCACCAATTGTTCTTCATACAAAGATTTGCTCACATTGTCATACAAAGGATATATATTCTTGTTATACTCTTGAACCGTGGCTTTAAGCTCAACCAAAGTGATTGGAATTTCACCCATTAGGTTGTTTTGTGCAAGGTCTAAGACATGCAGGGAGCTTAAATTTGAAAGTTGTGAGGGAAGTCTTCCAAAAAATACATTTGACCTCAAGTTGAGTATTACAAGATTTATGAAAGCAGTTCCAATCCATGAAGAAACCTTACACGATAATTGGTTATGACTGAGATCAAGTAGTTCCAATCTTGATAAATTTTGGAACGATGGGGGAAGCCTTTTTGAAAGGTTGTTGTCATTCAGGTGCAGTGATTCGAGCCATTGTAATTAGCCTAATGACTTTGGTATCATCCCAAATAAATCGTTATTTCTAAGGTCTAGAACAATTAGGCTAGAACAATTATTTATGGTAGAAGGAATACTTCCAGTCAAATTATTCCTTGAAAAATCAATAACTTAAAAAGAGGTGATATGTCCTATGGAATCTAGGATGGTCCCTATTTTTTGATTTTTCGAAAGCAAAAGATAATGCAAGTCTAACATAGATTCACCTCTGCTCAGTGGGATAGGGCTAGAAAATTTATTGTGGGAAAGATCTAGTAAAGAAACCCCTTTGATTGAAAAGGAATAGGTCCCTCAAAGAGGTTGTAATTGAAATCAATATATACACGATTACCAAATTTTTTTTTAATGAATTTGGTAGCTGACCTTGTAACGGATTGTGAGAAAGAGATAAGTACTGCAGATTGAAAGAATTATTCCAAAACCACTTGGGTATGGAACCTAAGATGCTAGCATTTGACAAATCCAAAAACAAGACCTCCTTTTGAGACCTAAGCCAAGTTGGGAATGAAGGGCCTAAATTGCATGAAACCATATTTAGATCAGTGATTTGGAATGAAGAGACCCAGATGGAACTAACATTCAAAACGAGACCTGAATTTTCTTGTATCCACAAAGTCTTCAACTTACTTAACTTTGAAAAATGTTCTTCAGAAAGAGTTCCAGTCAAGCGATTATAAGAAACATCCAAGTCAACCAATTTAAAAAGTTGTCCAAAACTAACTAGGAGACTCCCATTCAATTCATTCGATCCAAGCGACATCTCATTCAGATTTTTGAATGTCCTAAAAAAAGTAGGAATAGGGCCTTGAAGCTTGTTGTAGGATAGATCGAGATATGTAAGTTTTTCCAACTGACTTAAGCATTCAGGAATTGTACCTACAATCATCATCAAGAGTATTAAAATAATTTCATTTATTTATTTTATGAAAAATAAGAAATTTCAAGAGAAAGGAATTTTCAAAAAAGGTATAATAAATCAAATGAGTGGAGAAAAGATAATTTAAAATATTTTTTAAAAAATAAGTGTTTACATGGAATCAATATATACATGATTACCAGAAGAAAATTTTAATGAATTTGGTGGCTGACCTTGTAACTGATTGTTCAAAAGACTTAACGACCACAGATTCGAAGAAATATTCCAAAACCAATTGGGTATAGAACTTGAGATGCTAGCATTAGACAAATCTAGAAACAAGACCTCCTTTTGAGACCAAAGCTAAGTCGGGAATGAAGGGCCTAAAGTGCATGAACCCATATTCAGATCAGTGATTTGGAATGGGGGGACCTAGGTGGAACTAACATTCAAAACGAGACCTGAATTTTCTTGTATCCAAAAAGTCTTCAACTTACTTAACTTCGAAAAATGTTCTTTAGAAAGAATTCCAGTCAAACGATTCCAAGAAACATCCAAGTCAACCAATTCAGAAAGTTGTCCAAAACTAATTAGGAGACTCCCACTCAGTTCATTCGATCTAAGCGACATCTCATTCAGATTTTTTAATGTCCCAAAAGAAGCAGGGATAGAGCCTTGAAGCTCGTTGGAGTATAGATGGAGTTGTGTAAATTTTTTCAACTGACTCAACCGTTTTGGCAATTTGCCCACTAATTGATTCCAGGACAAGTCCAAATAACTCAATTTTGGTAAAAGACCTTCACAACTGCAATATTTGATCTCTTTGAGAAATTCAAGGAAACTTCCTGTCAAGGTATTGGGATGCAAGTCCAAATGTTCTAAGTTGCAAAAATTTCCAATGGAGGTTGGAATTGTATACAATCATCATCAAGAGTATTAAAATAATTTCATTTATTTTTTTTATTTTATGAAAAATAAGAAAGTTCACGAGAAAGGTAAGAAATTTTGCCTTCTTAATGCATTATCAAATTAGTGGAGAAAAGATAATTTAAAATATTTTTAGAAACAAGTGTTTGCATGGAATAAATTGAGAATATTGTTTTTAGAAATTAAAGTTTTCAAAAAAAATTTTGTTTCAAAATATAATATAATATTTGTAAAAATTATTATAAAAAACTCAAAATTTGATTTTGAAAAAATATTTTAAAAATGTATACAAGAAACAAAATACATTATAATATTTGTAAAACTATTATAAAAATACTTAAAAACCTGTGAGATTTTCATTCCAAGATAGATCCAAGTGCTGCAAGTTAGGTAGTTCCCCAAGGCTAGGTGAAATCTGCCCATATAACTGATTAAAGCTTACAACAATGTATACAAGGCTGCTAAGGTTTAGAAGCCATATTGGGAACTTTGACCAGAAAAAGTTGCCACTGATGTTTATGATAGATAGCGAAGTAAAATTGATCAAGCTTAAAGATGAAATTGAACCAAAAAGCCCACAATCTTGTAGGTGTAACTTTGTTAAAAATGAAAACTTGTATAATACCTCCATCCATTGAGATCCTACCATTGAAAGGTCAACATAGTTCATCTTGAGATGCCTTAAGGAAACAAGACTAGTCATCCATTCAAGGTCCTTAACAAATAACTGATAAGATTTATAGGAAGAAAGATCAAGAAATTGCAAATTAGAAAGGTTTCCCAAGGTTGGAGAAATTGCACCTCTGAATCCACAATTTGCTAAGTTTAGATATTGTAAAATTTTCAAAGATCCAAAGAATTTAGGAATTGGGATATGCTCAAGTGAGTTGCCACTCAAATCTAAAGATCTTAAAGATTTGAGTTCTATCAAAGAAGGTTGAATCTCCTCACTTAAGTTCATTGAGCTCCAATTTTCATATGCTTCTTTAGGAGAATATGGGTTATGAAGATTGATTGAAATAACAACTCCTATGTTATTTCCACAACCAATTCCCTCCCATTGACAAAAATTGCCTCATTTTCATGATGAAAGATTTTTGTTAGAAGAATCTTTGAGACCATTTTTGAAGTCAAGAAGAACTTCTCGATCAGCTCTTAAGCAATTTCCCTCAAGGGTTTCATTCTTACAAGCAAGATCTCTTGTTATTAAATATAGAATAACCAAAAGGAAACCAAGAATTGAAATTTTCTCCATCTGAGAACACCTATAAAAACAAGTAATTAATATTAAGTTCCACTAGAAGAATCAAAATAGTGATGAAATTTGATAAGTAATTAGAACATCAAGTTATTGGATATAAAATAACACATATTTTAATCAATCATAAGTTTAATAAGATTAAAACATGTCAAGTGGATGGGCATACTTGAACACATCCATATCAAATATGGTTAGATGATTGTTGCTTATCAAAACAATAGAAATCACCCACAAGAGAAGCTTAGAAGCATTAGGTAGAGGAAAACATTAGAGACAACTTGGCATTATTGGTGAAGTAAAACAAGACTAGTCATCCATTCAAGATCATTAACATATAAATCATAGGATTCAAAATTAACAAATAAATCAAAAGATTGATGGCTAGAAAGAGCAAGAAATTTCAAATTAGAGAGGTTTCCCAGGCTAAGAGGAATTGCACCACTAAACCCACAATTTGATAAGTTTAGATATTCTAAATTCTGTAACTATCCAAAGAATTCAGGAATTGGAATATGCTCAAATAAGTTCCCACTAAAATCTAAATATCTCAAGGATTTGAGTTCTATCAATGAAGGCCTAATCTCTCCCCTCAAGTGCACAAAGGTCTCATTCTCATATGCTTCCTTGGGAGAATGTGGGTTATGAAGATCAACTGAAATAACAGCTCCTATTTTATTTTCACAATCAATTCCCTCCCATTGACAACAATCAAGCCCTCTCCATGATGAAAGCTGGTTGTTAGAACCTTTGAGACCATTTTTGAAGTGAGTAAGAGCATCTCTATCAGTTTTTAAGCAATTTCCCAAAATGGTCTCACCTTTACAAGCGAGTTCTCTTTTTATTAAACATAGAATGATTACAAGGAAACCGAGAATTAAAATTTTCTCCATCTAAGAACAGCTGTAGAAACGAGTAAAATTAAGTTCCAACACAACAAGAAAAATAGTGACAAAATTCAATTAGTAATGGAAATAAGACGTTAGACAATTAATAACATATTTAATTTAATCAGTCATTTGTTTAATAAGATTAAAAATTCCCAAGTAAACAACATACTTGAATACATGTCAAATAACATATAATTGAAATCATCCCAACAAATATCAAATACGCTTTGATGATTGCTATTGATCAAAACATTCCAACTATAGAAATCACCTACAAAAAAAAAAAAACTTGAAGCATTAGATAGAGAGAAACACTGTAAATAACTTGGCATTATTAGTGGAGTAGGATCTTACCAATTTTTCTTTTCTAGTGTAGTCGTTCCTTTGGATGCAGAGACATATATAGAAGATAATGGACTGGACCATGTGGATGATAGTGATAGGCTCATTTCCTTTCTTTTTAGCAATATTTTTAAAAATGGACTGGACCAACCAATTGAACTGATTCAATTGTTGACCAATTCACTTTCCAATTCAAGTGACCTTTTCCAACCATTTTGGGCTTAAAACGGTGGGAAATCGATTACTACTACTTGATTATGATCAAATTGTGTATATGGAGTAAAAAAACCGAATTGGCAACTATCTTTCTAAAAAGTTTTTTCCAAGAAAAAAGATTTAGGTGATGTTTGTTTTTTTAACTTAATATAAAATGGAATTTAATTTCAAACTTCAACTATTTGTTTTAATTTTTTTTTCAACTTTTAACTTATTTATCAATATTTTTAATTAAATAGAAAAAAACTAAAATACGTAACTTTTTACTTAATTTAAAAGTTAACTAATTCACATTTCTAACCCCTTTAACCTAACTCACATTGTGAAAAGATAATTAAATTAATATTTAATATTTTTAAGTTGTATTTAAAATTAAGCTAAATTAAGTTCTATTTATATTTAACTAAAAAAACACCATCTTAATCTATTCGCTCTTAATTTTTTTATTAAAAATAAAAAAGACTTCATCTATCGTGTTGACCCAAACTTTAACTTTGCATGATGTCATAATAACAACAACAATAATAATAATAATAATATGCATATATGGATGATAAAGTCATTAGCTCTATGAATTGGGTCATGGAAAAACCTTCCTCAAAATATCACAATCTTCATGTTGTCCTATCAATAAGTATATAAGTAAAACCAATAAGTTTATAAGTAATGTTTCACAATCTTATAAAAAATTAAAGGAAAAAAAAAATCAAGAACGCATCAACAATTTTAGCATACCACCCCAAAATAAATAAAATCTCTTAAAAATTTAAAATTTTCTATCATGAGATTATAATTTTTGATAGAATGACCATGCCTGTCAAAGCTGGGTTTGCACTAATCCAGTCCTATCAATCAATCAACTATTTAAAGTAATCCAAAAATTGTGGCCACTTTTTAAAGACATTTTTGTCATGTCATGTCAAAGGAAATTTAAGGACATTATTTTCCTCATTCATTTATTCAAGGTTTATGTGTCTCTACCAAGGTGGCCATTTTTTCTGCAATCATTTTTAATATATTTTCTTTCATATCTTGCTACCTTATCAATAAAATTTTGCATTAGCTTGACTTTGACTCCATGTTTGGGTCATCTAGATTAGGGCCTGTAACTGTCAGTGACTTGTTAATTGCATTTTAAATTTTATCGGACTTTGATGAATATTTGCAAATAATAGATATTTTATATATTTTAATTTTCGTTGAAAATAATTTTTTTTTTTTTTTGGTAAAAAGAATTTTACACTAGCAATTCATTTCCTCACATGGAAGTGCTAGAAATTTTTTTTAAAATTACCTAATTCATTTGGTGCTTTTACAAAGTATATATGAATTAGTTGTGCTTCAATGAATCAATTGCTTTAGATTAATTAATCTCCAACCAATGAATTATACATTTAAATATAAGATAATTTGGGTAATAACATTTAATAGCTTGATAATTTCTTTATTTAAATGTTATAAAATTAAATATATATAACTTATTATAAACAAGTTGGAAACATATAGTCATTCAAGTCTTCATTTTTCCTTTTCGATTTGCTATAAAGTTGATATTTTTTCCTAAAGAATAAAATATTTGAGAAGAAAATAAAAAGTTATAAATTAAAACCACAATGAAAAATAATAAGAAAAATAAACTATGAGAAAACAAAAACAAAAAACACATAAAACACGATTTATGTAGTTTGTCCTAAAGGCTACATTCACAAATGAAGATAAAAAAGAACTTCCACTATTGTTTAAGAAGATTATAATCCTATAACTCTTAAATCCTAAAGTCTAAATTAATTATACCAAGAAAAACGATTATTTCTTATTCGCTAAAATGTCTTATCATATTTTCTTGATTGCAATATTTAATATAAGAAACAAATTATCTTATTATTAGATATATATATATAATATTTGTAGAGATATTACTACTAGTTTTCCTTATTCTATAAAAGGAATCTAATTACTATCACATGATATGAATTTATGAAATATTTTATATAAGGTGGTGAGGACTATATGTGCTAGATAGAGATATGAGGAAGAGTGAGAGACACTTGATGGAGTTAGAGGGCTCATTAGGGTGTAGATGGGAGAAAGAGTAAAAGATATCTGGTAGAGCAAAATGACTCATGGTGTGGGGATATAAAGCCTTGGGAAACTTGAGATGTTTTGACTCCCAATAGTCGTATCTGTTTCTATTCTCTGTACTATTTTATATGATATAGTAGAATGTTATCTCTCATTTGTTAAGGTAGGCATGGTTGGTTGAACCTTTGTGTGTGGTTTGCTTTATTTTTGTATTTTTTTCTTTAATGCATCTACATTGAAAGTTGTTGTTGGCCCAATAAGCGGTATCAAAGTTTCTGGTGACATAACAAGTATTTGTTGGGAAAATTGAAACACCTAAATCTAGTAAGAAAAAAAAAAGTAAAATAAAAGAAAAAATATTTACCTAATTCGAGATAATCACCTACATCCATGGGAAAGAAAAATCAAATTTATTAATAAACTTTAGAGAGTTCAAACTCTCTTGACCTTTCTTTATCCAAAACTCATACAGCTTTTGACTATCTCTATTCACTCTTTGCTCACTTTTTCCTTCTATTTTAAAATAATATATAAAACCACATATCTATAAAGTCCTAATCCTTTTCAAACTTAAAAGGGTAATTTACCCAAATACAAACTCTACAAATATTAAATTTCCTCAAAATAAATATAACTAAATAAATTGAGTCTATATATATATATTAAAAGACTTTTTTTCTTCTAAACCCAAGAGACCAAGTCTCCCGACAAGGACTAGATATCATTTTATTGAATTTTCATGGACCAAGCATAACTTGCTTGTACAGGAAGGTAGAAAATTTATGACAATGAAGAATTTTCCACATTTCCTTTCATTGAATTCCACATCCATACCAAATGAAGATTGTGGCCACTTTTTAAAGACATTTTGGTCATGTCATGTCAAGGGAAATTTAAGGATATTATTTTCCCCATTCATTTCTTCAAGGTTTATGTTGTGTCTACCAAGGTGGCCATTTTTTCTTCAATTTTCTGTTATGTCTTGCTACCTTATCATGAAAATTTTACATTAGCTTAACTTTATGAAAATTTTACATTAGCTTGACTTTATGAAAATTTTACATTAGTTTGACTTTGACTCTATGTTTGGGTCATTAGGATTGGGACCTTGTAATTGCTTGTGACTCAAAAAATACAAAAATAAAGACTTAGAAACTAAAATTTTAGTTCATGTCATCAAATTTTAACAAACCACTCCACAATATATGAAATTTTGTAAAAATTGTATTTTTGTAATAATAGTTCTAAGCTTTTTTTCCCCTTTATTTTAAGAAATATTTGAAACTGTCAATTGCATTTTAAATTTTGTAGGACTTTGATGAGTATTTGTAAATAATGGATATTTCATGCATTTTAATTTTTATTGAAAATAAATTTATTTTTGTAAAAAGAATTTCACACTAGCAATTCATTTCCTCACATGGAAGTGTTAGAAAAAAATTTCAAATTACCTAATCTATTTGGTGCTTTTACAAAGTATATATGATTTAGTTGTGCTTCAATGAATCAATTGCTTTGGATTAATTAATTTCCAACCACTTGAATTATACATTTAGATATAAGTTAATTTGGGTAACTAACATTTAATAGCTTCATAATTTTTTTATTTAAATCTTATAAAATTAAATATATAACTTATTATAAACAAGTTGGAAGCATATAGTCATTCAAACCTTCATTTTTCCTTTTCGATTTGCTATAAAATTGATTTTCTTTCCTAAAGAATAAAATATTTGAGAAAATTTTGAAAAGAAATAAAAGAAGTTATCAATTAAAACCACAATAAAAAATAATAAGAAAAAAAAATAAAAAAATAAAAACAAAAAACATGTAAAACATGATTTATGTAGTTTGCCCTAAAACCTACATTCACAAACAAAGATAAAAAGGAACTTCTACTGTTGTTTAAGAAGATTATAATCATATAACCCTTAAATCCTAAAGTCTAAATTAATTATACCTAGAAAAATGATTCTTTCTTATTCGCTATAATGTCTTCTCATATTTTCTTGATTACATTGGAATATTTAATATAAGGAACTAATTATCTAATTATTAGAGATACCTAAGATATTTTCTTCATAATTTGCATGAAAAAACCCTATAATATCCTATAAAGTTAAAAATCCACAATAATAAATCATATTAAAAGCCTCACTACATCCTTGACAACGATTTTTGAATTTTTTTAAAATATATACAAAACCGCACTTCCAATAACATCAACAGGCTAATAAATATTTCTCTCTTCTACCATTTAAAATAAAAAGAAAAGAAAGACCAAATTATTGCTTTGGAAAACCTAATTCTTTTGTAATTTAGTTTTATAAAATCAATTAGAAAAAAAAAAAAAAAAACTTAGAATATTCATGTAGCAATCCTTCCTTTGTTGTTTTTACAATCCAATTTGACATATTTTAAATTGTAGGAATTCTTTAGAGGAATTTGAAAATCAATTTCTGGTTTATAAGCTAAAAATATTACTGTAATTACTTAGAGCGTATTTGACAGTGATCCTTGAAGTTTTAAATTTTCTATTATGAAGTTATTATTAGGACTATATAATAGAAAGGAAAATAGTTATAATCATCTAATCCAATCAAGTAAACTTTAGATAGTTGCAAGTGATCCACAAATTATGCTACCGGTTTATGTAATGTAATTTTATGTCATTTCTGTCATAGTGACCACTTTTTCCTCCATCATTTTTAATATATTTTTGTTGCATCTTGGTATCTTATGGAGAAAATTTTCATTGGATTCACTTGAACTTTATGTTTAGATCATCAACATTCAAGTCTTTTCAATTGTCTATGACTAAAAAAAAATAAAAAATGGAGATATAAATTAAAAATTCAAGGTCCAAAAAAATGTTGCTATCTTCACTTAAAACATTATTTTTGAAGTTGTGTCCTTTTATCCTCTTCTACAAAACAAAACGTACCCCTTACTTCAATCCAAGGATGTACAAAAAATAATAAAATATGAATTGACTAATCTAATTATGAAGTTAAGAACAATCTTCTCATTTGGTAAAGGAACCATTTTTAATCATATCAACTACTTAAATAGGGTTAAAGCTTTAACAATTACCTATATTTGAACTTTGTTATCAATTGGTGATATTCTTTCCATTAATTAATTACCTTCAAATTAGTTATGTATTAATTAAAAAAAAATTTCTATCTGA
The DNA here is from genome assembly GCA_030254885.1 of Vitis rotundifolia. Classification (NCBI taxonomy): domain Eukaryota; kingdom Viridiplantae; phylum Streptophyta; class Magnoliopsida; order Vitales; family Vitaceae; genus Vitis; species Vitis rotundifolia. The sequence continues at coordinate 10,414,905 of CM058154.1, forward strand.
ATTTATAATTGAATAATTACAACTAAGTGATACAAAATTCAAATTAAGTTCTATTTGGATTTAAGTGAAAAAAAAAACACCATTTTAATCTATTATCTCTTAATTATTATTTTTTAAAATGAAAGAGACTTAATCTATTATGTTGACTCAAACTTTAACTTTGCATTATGTCTCGTTGTCCCTATGAGCACGACTTGGCTACTACTTGTCCCACATAAGAAATAATATGCACGTATAGATGATAAAGTCATTACCTTTATGAATTGAGTCATGGAAAAACCTTCCTTGAATATCACAATCTTCATCTTGGTCTATCAATAGGTATATAAGTAATCTTTCACAATCTTATAAAAAATAAAGGAAAAAAATAATCACTAACACATCAACAATTTTAGCATACCACCCCAAAATAATCCAAAGATTGTGGTCACTTTTTAAAGACATTTTTGTCATGTCATGTCAAGGGAAATTTAAGGATATTATTTTCCTCGTTCATTTATTCAAGGTTTATGTCGTGTCTACCTAGGTAGCCATTTTTTCTTCAAATTTCTATCATGTCTTGCTACCTTATCAAGAAAATTTTGCATTAGCTTGAATTTGACTCTATGTTTGGGTCATCCAGATTGGGGCCCTATAATTGCTGACTTAAAAAATACAAAAATAAAGACTTAGAAACTAAAATTTCGTTTCATGTCAACAAATTTTACCAAACCACTCCATAATATATGAAATTTCTTAAAAATTGTATTTTTGTAATAATAGTTCTAAGCTTTTTTTTTTCCTTTATTTTAAGAAACATTTGAAATTATCAATTGCATTTTAAATTTTGCAGGACTTTGATAAATATTTGTAAACAATAGATATTTTATATATTTTAATTTTCATTGAAAATAATTTTTTTTTTTTGGTAAAAATAATTTTATACTTGCAATTCATTTGCTCACATGGAAGTGCTATAAAAAATTTTAAATTACCTAATCCATTTGGTGCTTTTACAAAGTATATATGATTCAATTATGCTTCAATGAATCAATTGCTTTGCATTAATTAATTTCCAACCAACTAAATTATACATTTAGTTATAAGGTAATTTGGGTAACTAACATTTAATAGCTTCATAATTTCTTTATTTAAATCTTATAAAATTAAATATATAACTTATTATAGACAAGTTGGAAGCATATAGTCATTTAAGCCTTCATTTTTCTTTCGACATGCTATAAAGTTGATTTTCTTTCCTAAAGAATAAAATATTTGAGAAAATTTTGAAAAGAAATAAAAGAAGTTATAAATTAAAACCACAACGAAAAATAATAAGAAAAAAATAAATAAAAAAACAAAAAAAAAATGTAAAACATGATTTATGTAATTTGCCCTAAAGCTTACATTCACAAACAAAGATAAAAACGAACTTTTACTATTGTTTAAGAAGATTATAATCCTATAATGCAACAAAATTATGATTCATTGAAGATAAGTTTTTGGGATGAAATTATTTTGCAATTGTTAACCAGAAGCTTTGACAAAAAAAAAAAACAAAAAACAAAAAACAAAAAATCACCTTTAATTATTGACAACTTTTGGGACAAATTAATTTTATTTTTTCAATCATAAAAATTCTTACCTTTATTGATAAAATATTTTATTGAGCAAAACATTTAGAGATGAAATTTCAATTTCATGGAAAAACTTAGGATGACAAAATGAGACATTTATTAGGATTCTTTTAGAGATAAGTCTAGAGCAAAAAATATGGCACGAAATATTTGTTGTCAAGAAATGCTTTTGCATACAAGATTTATAATTTTTGAAACAACATATTTTATTAGTAAAAATCTATTTTCTTGTAAACAATATCTCCTTTTAGCAATTTTGGGATAAAATAAAATATAAAACAGGACCTCTAAAAACTACTAAACTAAGATCCTAAAATCTCACTTAACTAGGTCCTCATCAAAGATCACTCAATATAAATACCAAAAACTTCTTGGTCTTTTTTTTTCTTTACATGAATCTATCACCTATAATGTACTCAAAACAACAAAGTATTTATGAATTGCATAACATGTAAGAAGATAAAAAGTGAGTACTAAATGTATCACATCCCTCCCCACTCCAAACATTAGGCGACATGCATATGTCTATGAAAAGCAAATTTCCATATCATTTTAAAAAACAAGCCCATGAATCTCGAATATGTCCCCATATAATCATAAATGAATGGATATCAAACATGTCTAAGCATATAATCTTAAATAAATGAAAAAAAAAAGTATACTTTTCCCTTTTTGTCACAAAAATGACAAAGGTTGGAAGAAAAACCCAATCATCAAGAAAATCACACATGAAAATTCTATCAAGCAGCTAATAAAAGACAATGAATGAGGACAATAATGAAATCATTCTTCTACAATTACTCTAGTTTTGAGATGCCATGAGACGCTAAGAAATGCTAATTGTGCATAGGGTAGAGAGTTGAGAAGAACATATCAAACCTATAAAATTAAATGTTAGAAATGTTCATAAACATGTATCGAGTGATCCTGCAAAATCTAAATAAAAAATGACGAGATGAATTTCACTACAAAACACCTTAGATCATGTAAGGAGCACTTATAGGTGGCAAAAGTTTGATACGATTCACTAACATGACTCAAACCCAATACACTTTTTGCATGTTTGGATTGAGTATAATTGAGTTTGGGTCAAATTTGTATTGACTCGAATAACACGTTTGATAAATAAGTAGTTTTTGGTTCTACCTGTATAACATGAATTTGACTCGAATTAACCTATTTAATAATCCTATTAATTAACCTAATTATAACTTTAAATTATTTGACTCATTTTAAATACATTTTTAAATAAATAAGTCAATTGAATCATTAAAAGGGTTGGTTGAGACATTAATAATATAAACTTACATAAGAACCTAATTATTATATAGGAAGACTTTATTATTAAATAGTTTAAATAGAATACATGGTGTATTGTCTGTTTAATAATTAGGTAGTATTTCGGTTTTTTTTTTTAATATAATTATTATTCATTTTGGGTTTAGGTTGACCTATGTAGTAGAATATGTAGACTTTTGTGAGGGGCTTCCCTTCACGTGTCCTCCCCTAAATAAAAAACCCTTGGTCCGTCCAAGGAAAGTAGACAACCCATCTGGGATCATTCTATCTGGACCAAGATAAGCTCTATCTGGTGCCACAGGTGAGAATATTTCCTTGTTCCACAATGTTAAACGGAATGGACAAACCAAACTAGATGGAACTTACAAACATACAAACCAACCCAGACGAAATGGACTGGACAACATTAACACCCAAAAGTCAATTTCAATCAATTGTTACACACAATCCCCAACATTGAAAAACGTAAATGGACAGTCAACTACATGGTACGAGATTTTTGTACAACAGTTAGAAAATGACACTAGTCAACGCTCTTGCTTGGTATGATTGCCGAATCTATGCAGGAATTATGGCGTTGACTATCTTGTTAAGGCTTGATTTCCGCCCTAATGACTATCATCATTGCAAGAAAGGCAAGAATGCACAATCAACTCTATGATGACAGTGTCATCAGCTTTATAAAAACCCCTTGAAAAGTATGAAATAGGTACACGCGTACAGAACCATCCAAAATAATTAGACCTATCCTTATTATTTTCTGACTTAAGCTTCGGAGGGGCGTGCCTGGTCCACCTATCTGGACATCATTTTATGCAGGGAAGAAGCCCGTCTGACTCTAGAGAAGTTAGACGGACTCAAATCTAGTTGGCACTGCACTAACATTGGCACCATATGTGGGAACGAAAGAACTAAGGATGTCAACACGCTCCAAAACTCAATTGTCAGCTATAGGTGGTGAAGACTATTTCGTATGGTGTGAAATGATGGAAAGACGTCAATGAGAAAATGATCAGCAGATGTAGACTCTGCTCCACCAAATGAAATGACTCAAAGAAGAAAACGAGGAATTGTAGGCTCAAATGTTGATGATGGACTACTCTTAAAGTCAACACACTTAAAGTCGACACACAACCTTGAGGTGAACTGCTAAAGCATCCTACCTTGGGGGTACAGAGTTCTTATCAGGCAATTATTTAAGACAATCCAGGGAGGAATCTTCGTCGGATCGCCAAATGTAGTTGGATGAAAAAACCAACTCACTCGGGTATCTAGGAAAAGGAGGCGTGATAGAAGGTCGCATTGATCAGATGCAATGCGAGCCCGATTGGGATCTGAAGCGCCAAGCGTGGAGAGGCAATCATGCATGTCAAAGACTCTGAGGGCCTGATTACTACTCAAAAAGTGCTTTTCCATAGCCTGAAATAAACTTTTTTAAACACTTTTGAGTAGTATTTATTACCTTTTAATTCAATTGGCACATTAAAGACCCTTGCAAGTGTTTCTAATCATTTTTGGCAAGTTTTGGCGTTTTTGGTAGCTTTTTTATCATTGAAGCGTGCCAAGAATGAGGGAGAATTCTGTACAGTCAATAGCAAAGCAAGTTGAAGCTCAAATACATGAAGAATCCGAGCTTTGGAGAGCTTCATAGCTTTTGTCAAATTAATCAAGTGTGCAAGGAAGAGAGTCAGAGGAGCAATCTAACGTCTAGCAATTTCACAACCCCATTGCGAAATGCCAAAGAAGTTTCGCAACCCCTCTGCGAAACCAAAATAGTGGAAAAAATGAATTTCGCAAAGGCATTGCAAAATTTTTGCAGCCTTGCGAAATGCCAAAGGAAGTTTGGCAACCCCCTTGCGAAACTAAGGCTGAGAAAGTGAAATTTCGCAACCCCATTGCGAAAATCCTCTTGTGCAATTTTCAGATATTTTCCATCGACTCCATTAGATTTTTAGCTCAAGATATTTTGTATAATTACCTATTCTCTCCTTGTAATAAGCCAATGATAGGTTTGCTTAGTTAGGAAGGTTGAAAAAACCTCTCTATATATTCTTTTGCATCATTTGTTAATTTTATCAAGGAATCGAATAGAGAATCGATCAATATATCATAATAGTTTTTATTTGTAAATTCTCTTAGTAAGAAAAATACAGAGCCTTGCTCTGTCTTACCTTCTCATTTTGTATTTTCATTTTCTTTCTAGCCAAACAGCCTCTGAGAATGTTTTCCTAGAGGATGAGTGGTTAGGCTTTTCGTTTCTTGGACTGAGGGAAGCCAGGTAAAGGATCCGGATACAAAGGTGGGAGTTTTCCTTGCTTTTAAGTGAGGAGAGTTGTTACCCGTTAATGGTTTTTTTTTCTTTTTATTTAACTTAAACTTCCTTAAAATCACCTGGGCCAATACTTGGTAAGCTTAACGGACTCCATGAGTGTCCTGTAGTTATCATTTATGTGCCTCTGGAAGGTGGTTTATAGGTAGGATTATCTTGAATGGTCTATACTTGGTAAGCTTAACAGACTCTGTGGAATCCATAGTGGTCTAGTAGTTATCATTATGAGCCTTTGATGGATATCCCAAGGTTAAGAATTACCTTGAATGGTCAATACTTGGTAAGCTTGGCAGACTTTGTGAACTCCATGATAGTTTAGTAGTTATCATTTACGAGCCATTGGAAGATGATTCAGTGAGAGGGCTTTGGCGTTTAACACCATTAAAGGGAAGCAACTACAGTTTTTCATGAACCAGTTGGATCAAATCTTTTTTGCTAAATACACACCGGTTTGGGAGATATCCATCCTTTATGATATTATCCCCAACGCGAAAAAAAGATCCAAAATCTCCTCATTTGCCTAAGGAACCTGAACTTAGTGACCTAAAACTCCAAGAAACCTTTTCTTTGTAATTAATCTCAATTAATATTTTTGGTTAACTTAAAATCAATTTTTTTCACCCAAAATTATGTTTTCTTTTAAAGCTAACTTTTTAAGGAAAAATCACTATTTCAGTACTTGAACTAATATCATGTGTGCTATGAAAACCCATCCCTGTGGACGATCCTAGAACCACTATACTATTCTAGCCAGTGCTACCCTAGTATATGGTGAATTAGGTTTATAAATTTTGTTGATAACTCCCGTCTAAGGATTGAGTCAAGTAGATACACCAATTGAGGACGAATCAGGGCCCATTTAGGTCCCCCAATCGTTGTACCTATGTCTGAACGACCTTCTTAGCTACCAAGGCAACAAGTTGAAGCACCGCTGGCGTAGGCTCCACTTGACTCTATTAATTGACAGTTGGATGACATGCTCTCCACGCCGTTTGACCCCCATATAATCAACTATGAGCCGCTTAGGGGATTCATAGTGCCAAAATTCACAATGTACGACGAAAAGAGCGACCTATTCGATCATATTATGCATTTCAAGCAGCTCATGACCCTTGACATAGGGAATGATGCATTCATGTGCAAGGTGTTTTCGACTAGCCTACACGGCCCGACTCTCTCATGGTTCACCAACTTCCACCAAATTTTGTGAACACGTTCTGGGATATCTCAGAAGCCTTGGTAGGCCACTACCTATGTTCTGCTCGCTAAAAGCAAAACATAAGCACCTTATAGAACATCAAGCTGCAGGAAAACAAGTCGCTCAGAGACTTCATGAAGCGGTTTGGGCAAGCAATACTCCAAGTGGAATCTTGCACTATGAATGCCATCCTATGGATTTTCAAGCGAAGTATCAACCTGAGCATGCCATTATTTGAATCTCTTGCAAAGAAGCCATCTACGACAGTGGATGACCTATTCAAATAGGCGGACAGATACTCTATGCTTGAATATGACGTCCGAGCAGCATCTTAACAGGTCTTGGTCACCAATTGCCAGACTAAGAACAATGAGGCCGAGAATTCTAAGTTCTCAAACCAATCGAGGCAAGCTAGCAAGAGGCGGGCTAGCCAACAATAGCAGCAAGTGAGACTCACCCCCCTCAATATCTCCTACAAAAGACTCCTTCCAATCATTTGCGATCTGTCAGATTTCAAATGGCTTGAACCCATCAAGACAGATCTGACTAGACAAGATCGAAACAAAATATGCTCCTATCATAAGGATCACAACCATACCACCGATCAATTCAAGAGTCTCCATTACTTGGTAGAAAAACTAATCAAAGTCGGGCATCTAAAATAGTATATCTGCACAACTAGTAGACAAAGACAGATGGCACAAGAGGCAGTTGTCCAAGTGATTACTACTCAAAAAGTGCTATTTTGTAGCTTGTAATTAACTCTTTTAAACACTCTTGAGTAGTAATTATTACCTTTTAACTCAATTGGCATGTTAAGGACCCTTGCAATTGTTTCTAATCAAATTGTGTTAAGTTTTAGTGTTTTTGATAGCTTTTTGCTCACCAAAGCAATTTAAGAATGAGGGAGAGCTGTATATAGTTCATGGCAAAGCTTTTGGAAGCTCAAATTCATGAAGAACCAAGCTTTGGAGCTCCATAGCCCTTTGCCAAAGTCGTTCAAAGTACGCAAGGAAAGAACAATGGAGAGAGGAAAAACAGAGTGAAGAAAACAGAGGACAACAGCTATAGTCTTATTTTGCACTTTTGGAGCACTTCCTGAGGTCCATTTTCTACATGTTATATACCATTTCAAAGCTCAGGAAGTCAAGAATCCAATGCTTCAAACCGTGTCCAAATTGGAGCTGAAATGAGAAAGATATGGCCTTCGGAAGACAACTGCATCAAGCTAGGGGACAATTTCGCACCTTGCGAAATTGGAGCTCCAACGTGCGAAATTTAAAGCCAACCTTGCTAAATGGAAATGGATGACAGCTACATAGTCATGGAGAAGCCCAACATGCGAAAGTGATTTTGCACCTTGCGAACTTGGAGCTCAACGTGCGAAAATAGAATCCAAGTTGCGAAATCAACTTGCGAAATTTTCGCAAGTCACCATGCAACGTGCGAAACCAACATGCGAACTGGGATATTTGTGCACCGACTCTTTTTTATATTTGTCTTCAGATATTTTGTGTCTAAATCTCCATTTTCTCCTTGTATTCAACCACTCATGTAATTCCTTAGCTAGGAAGTATTCAACGAAGGGTAAATAACCTTCCTATATAATCTCTTTTGTAATCACATGAACAATATCTCGGGAGTTTTGTTCCAGGAGACCAACTTTTGTATAGTTTTGGAAGGAAGTAAAATTCAGAGCTTTTCTATACCTTACCTTCTCATTTTGATTTTTATTTTCTTTCTAGCCAAACAAGCTCTGAGGAAGTTTCCTCAGAGAATGAGTGGCTAGGCTTTTAGTTCCTTGGAGTTAAGGTTGCCGGGAAAGGTTCCAACTGCAAAAATTGGTAGTTTTGTTGTTTCAACCATTAATGAAGAGAAAGTGTGACCCATTAATGATTTCTACGTTTTTAGTTAACTTAAAACACCCTCAATTCACCTGAGCCAACACTTGGTAAGGCAAGTGATCTCTGTCCATGGGGATGCACTAGTTTACCTCTTGCAAGCTTTTGGAAGGTGACTTGAAGGTAGGATTTTCTAGAATTGCCAACACTTGGTAAGCTTTTGGACTCCAAAGAGACATTCATTAGTTATCTCTTGCGAGCTTGAGAAGGGAAATCCAAGGTTAATGATCACCTTGAATGGCAAATGCTAGGTGAGAGGCACGAGCCATTGCAAGTTGCATCAGTGAGAGGGAATTAGTGCTGAAATCCATTAAAGGGAAGCATCTGTACAACACCGGTTAGAGAATTGAATATATGTTAATTCTCTAATGCGAGAAAAAGATTCAAGTGACCGGAATCTCCTCTTTTGTAGATGGCACCTGATCCTAGTAACCTAAAATCCCAAGAAACATCTTTCTTTCTAATTATTTTTAGTTATCTTTAGTTTGATTAGCTTAAAATCAACCATTTCCATTACAAGTTTATGTTTTCTTTTAAAGCTAACCTTGAAATGAAAAAGCACCAAGTCATCCTTGAATTGATGTCAATTGTAATTTGAAAACCCTTCCCAGTGAACGATCCTAGAGCCACTATGCTATACTAGTTGAGGCTATCCCAATGCATGGTGATATAGGTTATAAATTTTGTTGATTACTCCCTCACTCAAGGAACACTAGCTGGATTTAAATTAGATGGAACACCAATTGGGCACGAATCACCAAGCCTCTGCATCTCTGACAACTCCCAGAACTGTCATCAACTACATACATGGAGGCCCTGTAGATGACAGGCACAGTTCTAAGCAACAAAGGCGAAGGTTGCTTGATTACTACTCGAAAGTGCTATTTTGTAAGCTTGTAATTAACTCTTTTAAACACTTTTGAGTAGTAGTTATTACCTTTTAACCCAATTAACATATTAAGGACCCTTGCAATCAATTCTAATCAAAGTGTATAAGTTTTAGTGTTTTTGATAGCTTTTTGCTCACCAAAGCAATCCAAGAATGAGGGAGACTTGTAATTAGTTCATGGCAAAGCAATTGGAAGCTCAAATTCATGAAGAACCAAGCTTTGGAGCTCCATAACCCTTTGCCAAAGTCGTTCAACAGCATACAAGGAGGAAAAACAAAGAGAAGGAAATCTTGAAGAAAAATAGAGGACAACAGTTGCAGTCTTCTTTCATACTTTTGGAGCACTTTCCGGAGTCTATTTTATACATGCTATATACCATTTCAAAGCTCAGGAAGTCAAGAATCCAATGCTTTAAACGGTGCATGATTCGGAGTTGAAATGAAGGAGTTACAGCCATTGGAAGCCGATCACTCCAAGCTGAAGGTAAATTTTGCACGGCTGCGAAATGGTGTCCTTTTTGCTGCGAAATTTCGCAGCCCTCTTGCACAGCCGCGAAATTCCCCTAAAGCTTCCCAATATTTGCGACTGACATTTTGAGATTTTTTTTGCTTTAGATATTTGATGTCTAAAATCCCTATTTTCTCCTTGTAATCCATGAATCATAGGATTACTTAGCTAGGAAGGTTGGAAAAACTTCCCTATATATGTTCTCTTGCATCCGTTGTAAAAATCATGTAGATACATAGAATCGATCACTATATAGAATATACAGAGCCTTGCTCTGTTTTTCCTTCTCTTTTTATTTTCTCTTTTATTTTCTTTCTAGCCAAACATCCTCTGAGGCCTCAGAGGATGAGAGGCTAGGCTTTTTATTTCTTGGGTGAAGGAAGCTAAGTAAGGTGCCGGCTACATAAGCGTGAGTTTTTGTTGTTTCCATTTTTAATGAAAAGAAAGTGTGACCTGTTAATGGTTTTTATCTTTTTAGTTAACTTAAAACGCCTTTGAATCACCTGGGCCAACACTTGGTAAGGCAAGTGGACTCCGTCCATTGAGTTTCACTAGTTTATCTCTTGCGAGCCTTTGGGAGGTGGTTTGAAGGTAGGATTTTCTAGAATAGCCAACACTTGGTAAGCTTTTGGACTTTAAGGAGACATCCATTAGTTATCTCTTGCGAGCTTTTGAAGGATAATCTAAGGTTAAAGATCCCCTTGAATAGCAAATGCTAGGTGAGAGGCACAAGCCATTGCAAGATGGATCAGTGAGAGGGATTTAGTGTTGAAACCATTAATGGTAAGCATCTGTACCACACCGGTTCGGGAAAAACTATATGTTAAATCCCCAACGCGAGGAAAAGAAACAAGTGACCGGAATCTCCCTTTTTGTAGATGGCACCTGATCCTAGTGACCTGAAATCCCAAGAAACATCTTTCTTTCTAATTCCTTTTAGTTACTTTATGTTTGGTTAGCTTAAAACCATCTATTTTCATGCAACTTATGTTTTCTTTTAAAGCTAACCTTGGAAAGGAAAAGCACCAATCCAGCTTTTGAACTAATATCAATTGTGAAGTGAAAACCCATCTCTGTGGACGATCCTAGAGCCACTATGTTATGCTAGCTATGCTACCCTAGTATATGGTGAAATAGGTTTATAAATTTTGTTGATAACTCCCGTCTGAGGATTGAATCAAAGGTACATCAGTTGATTGATCTGAATCAAGTAGAACACCAATTGGGGACGAATCATTGCTCCACGCAATCTTTGTAAGAAAGTGGGTTAACTTCATTCAATGCAACTTTTCGGAAGAGAGTGTGCGCCTTATTGACAACATAGTTACCTTTCCTCCGATATATGCTAACCAAGTGTTGCAACCACATGAAGATGTCCTAGTCCTAATACTAGGGGTAGGAGGATTTGATGTGAGAAGAATTCTGGTTGATCCAGGTAACTCAGCTGACTTCTTGCAAATGTTAGCCTACAAGCAGATAGGCTACTCATCGTCCGCCTTAAAGAATCGAAGGCATTTGTTGTCCGGTTTCAATAGAGCTACAACGACTTCATTAGGAGACATTGTGTTGCCCATCCAAGTTAGCCTAGTTACCCTAAATGTGCGGTTCTCAGTGGTGGATGACTTGTCCCCATACAATGCCATAATGGGATGTACTATCAAATGGTGAGCTTTCTCATAGAAAAAGAACAAGTTGATCTACTTGGTAGCCAGTTAGTCGCGCACCAATGCTATCAAGTGACACTAGAGGTTGGACATCCGGTCGATGACGAAATGCGCCTTGAGTCATCAAGCGCAAGGAGTAATAGCAATCACTAAGCCCGACGGATAAAGATTCGTCTGCAATTGATCCGCTTCAACCACTACGCCCTTCACATGACACAAATCAAATCACCTATAAGAATTGGAACTACTAAAGAGCATGCTTAAGTGCAATAAGGACATTTTAGCCTAAACTCACTCGGACATGTCAGGGATTCATCCATCTGTGGCCTCCAACAAACTTAACGCCTCACCCACCTTGCGTCCTATCTGAAAAAAGGTTTAGCATTTCCATCTAAACAGGCAGAAAACCATCCATAAAAAATTGATAAATTATTGGCAACCGTATTTATTAGAGAGATCAAATATCTGGATTGGTTGGAAAATGTGGTGGTAGTCCCGAAGAATGATGGAAGTGGTGAGTTTGCATTGATTACACCAGCCTAAATGATGTATGTCCAAATGATAGCTTTCCCTTGCCCCAGATAGATTAGATAGTCGACGCCACTGTCGAACATGTGATGCTTTCCTTTTTAGATGCCTTCTTCGGATACCACAAAATCCCCATGTTCCAATCAGATGAGGAAAAGACAACCTTTGTTACACTACAAAGGTTGTACTATTACAAAGTCATGTCGTTCAGACTTAAGAACATTGGTGCTACCTACTAGAGGCTAACGACGAAAATTTTCAAGCCCCTGATTGATTGAACTGTGGAAGTTTACATTGACGACATTGTTGTAAAGAGTGAAACCCGAGCTAAGCATGCCCAACACCTGGAAGAAGTGTTCTGTTTGATGCGAGCATACAACATGAAGCTCAATCCAACTAAGTGTGCCTTTAACGTCAGCACAGGGAAGTTTCTAGGGTTTATGGTAACCTAAAGAGGAATTGAAGTTAATTCGGCTCAAGTGAAATCCTTCCTCGAAACACCCACTCAAAACAACAAGAAAGAGTTACAACACCTCATGGGTTCTCTCGCAGCTTTGAGACATTTCATAACCCATTTCATAGACAAGTTAAGGTCTTTCTTCCTCACACTTTAGGAAGTAAGCATGTTCGGCTGGATAGACAAATGTGAGTAGGCATTTAGAGCAATCACGTGCTACCTTACTGAATCGCCCATCCTAAGCAGTCCCAAGTCTGGCAGAGAACTCTATGTATTTAGCTATATCAGACTATGTTGTTAGTGCCACCCTAATTTGTCAGATACGAGACAAAGAGCAAACACTCGTCTACTATGTGAGCAAGACAATTATAGGCACTAAGACTCGATATTCCCAGGTAGAACAAACCACTCTAGCACTAAAGGATGCCACTCAAAAGCTCTGTCCATATTTCCAGGCTCACTAAGTGACCGTACTCACAAACCGGCCACTTCAAGTTATCCTACACTAACCGGACCTATTCGGACAAATGTTAAAATGGGCCATTGAGTTGAGTGAATACGAAATCAAGTATCAACCAAGGTTATCATTGAAGGGACAAGTAATGATCGACTTTATAACTGAACTCCCTACAAAACAAGCACATTCGGTTGATCATCCTGGAGAGTAATGGTGGACACTTTTTGTAGACGGAGCATCCAAAGTGTCTGAATCCAGAGTAGGTCTGATCCTACAATCACCAACTAGGGAATTGATGGAGCAAGATATCCGTCTTAACTTTTCTGCCTCCAATAACGAAGTAGAATATGAAGTTGTCTTAGCCAGGCTAGATCTTGCCCTAATGTTGGCTACAACCAAGTTGGAAATAAGGAGTGACTCTCAACTAATTGTTAGACAGATTCAGCGAAAGTATGAAACAAATGATGGAATGATGGCTCGCTACCTTGCCATAGTGGAAGATTGTTTGAAAAAGATGGACAAGTGGGTCATTAGATGGGTATCACGAAAGAAGAACATGAAGGCTAACACACTGGCTAAAATAGTTGCACTCTTCCCATAAAAGAGGTAGTGATGCTGCTCGTCTACCTCAAAGCCATGCCCTCAATCACACCTGAACCAATGTGCAGTACCAGTGAAGTGAACTCAGGCTGGATGCATGACATTGTGAACTACATCCAGACTAGAGAATTACCAAAAGACAGAAAGCAAGAACACATACTCCGCATACAAGCAACACACTTCGCTTTGATTAATGACCAACTCTATAGATGATCATTCGAAGGTCCATATCTAAAGTGTTTGAGCGAGCCAGAAGCCAAATATGTCCTGGCCAAACTCCATGAAGGTGTATGCGACAATCATCCAGGCATACAAACTTTGGCACACCGCGCCTACACGCAAGGTTACTACTGGCCCACTATGAAGTGGGATGCTGAAAGCTATGTTAAGAAGTGTGATTAGTGTCAAAGACACGCTCCCATCCCGGCCACAAGTCCTTGCCCATTTGAACAATGGGAAATGGACATAGTCGGTCCTTTGTCTGTTGCAGCAGCACAAAAGAAGTTTTTGCTTGTTGTAACCGACTACTTTAACAAATGGGTAGAGGTAGAAGCTTATGCCAGCATCAAAGATAAATATGTCTCCAAGTTCATCAGAAAAAACATCGTATGTCGATTCAGAGTTCCACAAGTGATTGTCATAGATAATGGGCCATAATTTGACAATACTGTCTTCCGAACGTTATGCTCAAAGTTAAATATCAAGAATCTATATTCAACACCCCGCTATCCACAAAGAAACGGACAAGTGGAGGTGACAAACAAAACCCTATTGAATGCAATGAAGACAATGTTGGAATGAGCAAAAGGAAAATGGGTGGACGAGCTATCTAGAGTCTTATGGGTTTACTAAACAACATCTAAACGCCCAACAAGAGCCACTCCTTTCACCTTTGCTTATGGGATGGAGGCCATTATTTCAATTGAAATTGGCATGTCTACTGTCAAAATAGTCATGCAAGATCAAAAGGACAATGATGAAGAACTCATAAGACAATTGAATTTGGCAGACGAAATGCAAGGAGACGCAATTGTCCGGATGGCTTCTTATGATTAGAGGACGATCGCTTAATACAACAAAAGGCACGACTATGGTTTTTTTAGCCAGGAACTTTAGTCCTTAGAAAAATCTTAGAGAACACAGTCAAAACAGGGGCCGAAAAGCTTTAAGCTAATAGGGAAAGACCATATGTTGTAACTAAGGCTAGAAACTCAAGCACATGCCATCTTCAAACGTTAGACGACGTACACTTGCTTCGCTCATGGAATGTAGCTAATTTAAAATAGTACTATCAATAAAGTTTGCTTACAAAAATAATATATCAGAGACAAATGGCTAAAACAAGTATATTCAAATTAAGAAAAACATCCATTGTATTTATAGATTTAGTAGTCTAGGTCACAGTCGATCAGAATAAATAAATACAAAAAATCAAGCCCACTCGCCAAAGGGATCACCTCTTGAAACATGTCCTCCTCCTTGGGCAAGACCGCCTAGAAACTCATTCTCGTCATTGGAAGGGAAGCTGAGAGTATCTTAAGCGATACCATGCTTCTTCATACAACATCGGTAGCCGTAGAAAAGCATATCATCCATCTGTTTTTGGTAGTCTACCTTCAAGCCTTCCTTTTGAACGACAAACCCTGCCTGGAGATCCTACGGCTCTTGCCTTAGTCTGGCAACCTCTTCTTTAGTCTTCTTCTAGTTGCCTGCCATAACTTTTTTCTCTTTAGCTAGTCAACGAGCTTTAACCTAAATTGTTTCCTTCTTTTCCTCAGCTTTCCTCAGCAAACCAACTCCTTCTTCAGCAAGATTCTGGGCAGTAGCGGCCTCGCTTTTCGTCGTCTCCAAGCTGGTGAGGACATCCTCATTCCCGTTCATGTTATGAGCAACATATGTCGTCATGGTCTCAGCTATTTCCAGCTTGTGGAAAAGGTGAGTGCGTTGCCGCATAAGGTTTCATACTTCGGCTATCACTTGGGAGGCAACAGAGAAATCATTATAAAATGAGAGACTAAGGCAAAATAAGCGAAAAAATGGGAGATGACTTACCACTTCTGTTGTTTCAAAAGTCGTGTAGTCTTGCATATGGAGAATGCGACCGATAACCTGTCCGGAGTATCGTACAAAAGTTGTGCCGTGAAGGATCGATTGGGATTGTCGTCTATCTCGACTAGGATCCGCTGAGTAGTCGAAAAAAACACTCCCATGTTTTGTATTAGGGGCTCTCTTTCGGTGAAGGAAATGATTCGCTTTAAAAACTCAAATATCTCATCCTGGCTAGGAACATATGCTGACTTTGGGTAGGGAGGAGAAGAAGTCATGCACTCGAATGATTCTTCGCTGAGGTTCTCCGGGACGATAAAAGGCCTCCTCATCTCATGATAAGCAATATCATCAACGGAAGGAAGTTTCTCATCTGGCTCAAGAGTGACAGTCGTAGGAATAGCTAGAGGTACTGGCATAAGTGAAGGAGCTGAAGCAAGTTCCGAAAAGGCTTTCTTAGAAGAGTTATGATTGATAACAATGGATTTAGACAGACGTTTATGCTTCCTCTCACGAAATTCGGCCCTAAAGTTGGAAGCCATATCCTCCTCTTCTTCTTCTTCCTCACAAATGATAGGGGGCACTACCTGGTCAACCCCTGCTTTTGGTTCATCATTAGAAAATGAAGAAAAAGGAGAAAAAGAAGTTGATGAAGAAGGTAGGGATACCAAAAAAGGAATCCTTGCCCTCTAGACAGGGCGAACAGTATGTTCCTTCCTCTTTTGAGTGGGAGTACGGATGACCAGTAGTTAGGGCTTGCCTCAATGTCCCTTCTTGATGCTTTCTCTCCCGCTCCTCTAAACGGGCCTGGTGTGCCTCAGAATCTACCAAACAAGCAACCTCGTAGAAAGGCAAATCCTCCAACACGAAGTATTCACCAGGCACCAAAGATAGGGAAGCTAGATGAGGATATGCGGGGATGATGAACGACTTAGGATTGTCAATTAGTGTCAGCAAGTTCTTGTTCGATAAAAGAACCTTGTAAGCTTGTTCGGTCACGTCTATCTCGAACAGCTTGTTGAGCTGAGTGAATGAAGCCTTTTCCACCCACTCTACAAGACGTCCCCGCCTCTCCTTGCATGTATTACACAAACGGAGAGATTATTAGTAAATTTACAGAAATGAAGAAAAAACTACAAGATACAAAGAAAGTGACAGAAGCGTATCCTACTCAGAATCTCTAATGAACGTTGTGGAGAAAAAACTCCGTATGGTCCCTTAGATGAACCACTCCAAGGACTGGAGACTAGGACATGCCCTTTTGCCCAACCTTTACATGAATCTGGAAGACTAGTCCCCAGTTGGAGGGAAGGAATATTAGTAGACAAGTTGAACCTTTCCTTTTGGCTCATCTTCACGTTATAAACAAACAAGACTTCCATCTAGAAGAGCATGTCCAACACACTACACCCCATCAACACCTGGACAACATTAGAATGAAGAAAAGCTAGAGGGATTTGTGTGAAATGAAGGAACTGCTTGAAGAAAGAAGGCATAGGTAGATGGAGGCCAGTAGTGAATTGCTCTTTGGTAAAATACATCATGTTGTTGGAAAGGTCAACAAAAGATAGAGCCTCATTGTCTGTTAGTTGGATCGGATACTATCTGAAATATGGAAACGAGCCAGAATTCCTATTCAGATAGGACACTAATTGGACGCTTTGGTCTGAGGCACCTAACTCTAGTGTTTTTCCGTCCACTTTGCTGAGGCCTTCCACTGGTAGAAGCGACTCCTCATCTTGCCATTATGCCAAGTGGATCTGGGTAGTGTGAAAACCTACGCGAGTCAATGCAGTTATCAGAACCAATCACCCGACCCATCCGCCATTCACTATTGGCTCAACAATACAAAAATGAACCTAGACTGACCAAAAGCCTGAAATTAGACGAATTTGGCTACCGAAACTTGCATAGCAAGTCTCTTAGCCAATGATAGAGGAAGAATCGCTCCTATCACCTTAGCACGACGACAACGAAACACGTGAATCAATGACAAAAACATAGATGTCTTGACAACATAGGAACAAAAGAGGAAACCGAAAAGCCTTAAAACTAGCTCTCAGCACATCCATCATCTCTCAAGCAAAACATCCAGAAAAATTGAAAACATGGAGAAAACCCTAAATCTGGACATCTAGGTGTCCATTTTCTCTCTAACCAAACAACAGCCGACGTGACCCAAGCAAGAATAACAAGCATTGCAAAAGAAAAAGTGAGTGATGAAAAACTTATCGGAGTTAGGAATGGATACCCGTTGTCAGAGAAGAAATCCGTTAGGAGCAAGTTTAAAGCTAGTGACGAGGGAAGTGAAGATCAGTGACTGATGGCAAACAGAATGACAACAAAGGTGCAACACAGACAATGAAACTCTAAAGCAAGAAAAAACCAAAATGAGACCTAAAAAGCGTGGAACCCTTTTATTTATAGGGGTACAAAAAACCTAGGTATTCTAAAGGATAAGCCACTTGGAAATATTTCCCAAAGCCAACTAAAGAGGTGCACCGCCTGACAACCAACCTTGATTGATGTGACCCACCATTGTGGTCCCAAATGACATGTATTCCTCAGTGCCCAAATAGCTTGAAGAGACAGATAATCGGTCCTGTCTCAACCTACCAGCTACCCGACTAGATAGAAGTAAACGAATTAAGGGGGCATTGTAGGGGGCTTCCCTCCACGTGTCCTCCCTCAAATAAAAAACCCTTGGTTCATCCAAGAGAAGCAAACAACCCGTTTAGGATCACTTCGTCTAGACTAAGATAAGCTCCGTCTGGCGCCATAGGTGAGAAAATTTCCTTCTTCACAATGTCAAACAGAATAGACAAACCAAGTCGGATAGAACTTACAGACAGGAAAGCCAACCCAGACAAAACAAACTGGACGACATTTAGACCCAAAAGTCAATGTCAATCAATTGTCACACACAATCCCCAACATTGACAAACGTAAATGGACAGTCAACTACATGGTCCGAGATTTTTGCACGACAGTCAGCAAACGACACTAGTCAACAACTCTTGCTTGGTATGATTGCCCAATCCACACAGGAATTATGGCGTTGACTATCTTTTTAAGGCTTGATTTCCTCCCTAATGACAATCATCATCGAAAGAAAGGCAAGAATGCATAATCAACGCTATGATGACGATGCCATCAACTTTATAAAAACCCCTTGAGAAGCATGAAACAGGTACACTCATACAGAGCCATCCAAAAATAATTAGATTCATTCTTATTATTTTCTAACTTAAGCTTCGAAGGGGCATGCTTGGACCACCTGTCCGAACATCCTTTTGTGCAAGAAAGAAGCCCGTCTGACTCCAAAGAAGCTAGATGAACTCAAATCTAGTTGACACTGCACTAACAACTTTGACATGATATGAATATGATTCATCAACATGAATTGCCACCCTTAGGAGCACTTGGGTGAGAAAATAATGAAAAAAAAAAAGAATAAAAATGAACAAGTGGTTCCTATGTGCGATGGTTGAAAATCAAAGGAGAGCTTGAGGAAGAAGTGAAAAGAGAGCAATTTTTTTTTTTTTTTTTAAAAAAAAGGGCCTTAACAAGTGGTTCCTATATGGGATGTTAGAGCATCCTAAAAGGAATGGTTGAGCAGCCTTAGCATTTGAAAGAGTGTTAGATGTAACCAATTCATTACTTAAGCATTCTAGCCAAAACCATTTTTTTTCCATGTTTTTGCTTGTACTTGGTGACATTTGACTATTTATGGGGCACTTCAATGTTATTACTATTATTATTATTATTATTATTATTACTATTATGCAAAACACTTTCTCAGCTCAATTTAATTTAGTTTCAAAAATGCATCAAAAATGAATTCAAATAAATAAAATTAAAATTACACTTTTCTCATAAAAATTCCAAAAAATGAACCTAGTAAACTTGAAATTCTAATTAAGCTCTCAATAAATAATAGAATACTTCACATACTATATAAAGCATCAAGCCAGTCATATAATAGAGAAACATCCACAATTCAAGCTCAAAATGATTATAGCTAGTATCAATATTATAAAAATAATTATTCAATTCTAAGATATCAACTTGTTGCAACCCCAAATAATTATTCATTCAATCAATCCTAGGAAATACCAGAATGTATAAGTCAATTTGATTTCCTTTCAATTGGATTTCTATTTAATATGACTTTTCAATTTTCACATGTATATTCATACATATTATATGAAATTAATCCCTAATATTTTATGTTTTGATAATTTCTTTTTTTTTTTCCTTTTCTTTTTGCATATGTGGTGGCTAAAATTGATTTTCATGAAGATTTCATATTGTTTATTTATCCTCTTACCACATTTTTGGGATGTTAATTATTTTTCAAGTGATAACCTTTACTCTTATCCAATATATTTAACATTATTGCAGGGTATCAAGGTAGATTTTTTCACATTGGAAAATCTTTTTAACATGATAAAAGGAGTCAAACAAGTATTCTAAATGGATATTCTTAAAATAATCTTTTGTGATCAATGATAATAATGCATATTTCAAAGCTACCCATTTGCAAAAGTCATGCTCATATAGCAAGCCATATTAAAATTAGACTTTATGGTTGACACTAAATATTTTGAAATCTTTTGAATATATTGGAGACTTCTATATGTGAAGCATCACTGAGTAGTCAAAATTTTACATCATTAATTTTGAGCATAATTATTGAGTGTGATTAATTATACATAAATAATTATAAATTTTATTACTTTAAATAATCTTTCAAGTAATTTTATATTTTCTAAAACTAATTCTACAAATTTGAACAATTTGTAATTTTTTTTTAATTAAAAAATCATAAATGGGTTATTGAAGCTACTTTTCTATAAAAATAAAAACACTTGATTATGAACACCGCATGACTAGTTGAATTGTAATCAATATGGACTCATTAATATTGAATTGACAAAAAGAAGTAATAAAAGATGTTTTATCTACATAGATGTTCATTATGCCAAAACTATTAGAAAATAAGACACCTAATGTGTCAAAATTTGTATAATAAAAATTGGTATCTATGTTATAAGCAACACTCTATGTAACACCCCAAAATTTAATATAGGGGCAAAATAGTAATTAAGTAATTAATTAAATTCATTAAGGGTGAAAGAGTCCTTTTACAATTAAAAATCCTAAGTATAAATTGGACTTTTCCTCTTGTCTTCTTCATTCAAAAAACCTTATCAACTAGAAGCAGAGAATTGGAGATCGTAGGGTTCAAGGGTTAGAGATTTAAAGTTGAAGGTCAGGTTTTTTTCCCAGGTAAGATTCTAACCTTAAATTAATATATTATATTCGTTGGTTAGTTCTGAACACGCTAGTTATTCTTTGAATTTTTTTTTAATTTAAATTAGGGTTAGTTTATTTTTTAAATTCGTTTTAATATCAAAATATTGGAAATTTAGGATTATTGGTGGTTTTATTGTTAGAAATTGGGAAATCTTAGGTTTTTTTTTTTTTTCTTTTTTTTCTTTTTTTTTTTTATAAAAAATGATTCTCTGGAATATTTCGATTTAGGCTAGGGTTAACTTATTTAAAACTTTTAGGTCAAAATATTGAAATTAGGAATATAGATCGTTCTATTGATGAAAATAGGGAAATTCAAAATTTCTTAGATGAATAAATCAAAATAATGAATTTTTGTTTAAAAATAAATAAATGAGTAAATAAATATATTGTTATATGTGACTTAAGGGATTAGAAAATATTGAAAAAAAAAAAAAAAAACATGTGTGCACTGGAGGAAGTTTTTTTTTTAAAAAAAAAAAAAAAAGAAAGAAGAATGCGTGTCTGTGGAAGATGAAGAATGGTGAAAAGAAAAGAAAAAAATATAGTAATATTAATAATAAAGGAAGATGTGTACGGATAGTGTTTAGTGGTTAATATATATATTATTATGTTAGCAATAATGGAGAATTGTTGAGGATACAATTTATGTTTAGTGGAAAAAAAAAAAAACTGAAAGTGAGAGACTAGAAGTTATCAATATTATTATACTAATGATGAGTGTAAGTTAATAAGTAGCATATAAATTTAATTAGTATAATAAATTGTATTTTAATTAAATTATGTTGTGTCCTAAGAAATAAATTGAAAATAAAATTTAAATTTTATATGAATTAGAAATTTATTTATTTTTTTCTAAAATAAGAATAGATTAAATTATCTTTCATAATTAAAAACATTAATTTGAATACCTAAAATTTTAGATTGTCAAACCTATAATTTTAGATAAATAGTAATGGTTATTTATTTTATACTTTGTTAGATGAAGAGTAGATTTTCCAAAATTATTTTTCTTCCAAGTTTTTGAGGACTTCTTTTGAGGTAAGAGAAATTAATGTAGTTGTTTTTTTTTTTCTTTTTTAGAAACAAATTTTTATATACATCATTTGGAAACGTTTTGAGTTATTATTCGTTTTATGCATGGATAAAATATGTTTTGTATGAAAAGTATGTTAGAACCTTATATTTTGTTTACAATAGAGAAATGTGGAGATATTATGTTTTGCAAATTTGAATAATTGAAATAAGCGTTTGACTCTAGTTTGTTTGGCCCTTGTCAACGGGATATAATAGTTGAACTTTACATTTCTTGGTGGGAAACGTAATTGATTTGGACCCCAACGTCTAGGGGTTTGGTTAAAGGTTACTAGTACAAGTAGTGTTTGGTTTTGTCCACCTTAAAGGAACAATTTAAGGCTAGCCGCCTATTTGAAAAGTCCCACCTCACTAGGCACCATTTGATGTTTGATGACAAGAGTAAATAAATGATTTGAATGTTTTGACTGAATTTGATATGAAAATGTTTGAATCAAAAATGAAAGTGTACAGTTAAAAGTTTTGAATATATTGGCAAAATTGACTCAAAGGTTTATGAAAATAATTAGTTATAATATCTCCTATTTTGCAAGTGAACTTGAAATATTTGATCCATGGACTGCATTAATGTTCCTTATTGGGCTTTGAGCTCATTCCTATTTGTTGATTACTTTTCGGGTACCCTTAGTTTGGGCGAGGAGTGATGGCTAGGTCGAGGAATGGTCATCATTAGGATTTTGCTTAGGATGTTATTTTGGACATTGTTAGCTTACAAGTTTATGTTCATTTGGATTATTTGGTTTTTTTTTTAAGCAATTTAGATATTGAACTTTTAATTTTTTTTATGATAGTTTGAAGTTGAGATTTGGAGATTATGAAAATTTTGTTAGCACTTGAATTGTTTGAGTTTGCAATCTATTTGGATAATGGATTTTGGTTGTTGGATGCTTAGTTTTAAAGTTAAGTTTTAAAGATTTTAGAATTTTGTTCCGCTACTCTAAATAGGTATTTGGTAATTGGTAACTTCTAGTTACAAGATAATTGTTTGGGTCAGGTTACACTTTAAGCCTTCTAGTTTGAGGTGTGAAATGACTGTCAAGCACTTGGAGTGGGTCTTGGAGCATGAGAGAGTGGTATCAGAGCACTAGGTTGTGATCTTGATGGGAACTTGTTTAGTTTACCTTTGGGAATAGATGAGTGACGCATTAGTTTAAGTTTCAACTTGATCTAGTTCGATTTCTTTTATTCCTTACAATTCTGATTTGCTTATTTGGCTTCTTAGTGAGTAATTTAGTTATACCTGTTGCTTTATAGGACACCATGCCACCAAGGAGACCTGCATCTTCCCAAAATAGTTAGGCTAATGATGATATACCTCTTCCACCTGAGGCTTTGCCCCCTATGAGTACTGAAGGGCTTTATAGATATTTAGGGACTTTGGTTGGCTTGGTTGAGCATCAGGCTAGAGCTACTGGAAGTAATGGTCAAGGACAATCCTCATCTACTAAGGGTAGCTCTTTTGACGACTTTAAGAAGTTGGGTCCCGCTTACTTTTCTAGTACTTTAGATCCAACAAAGACAGAGGCTTGGATTATGAAGATAGAGAAATTCTTTGATGTCATTGATTGTTTTGAGGAGCAAAAAGCTTCTTATGCAGCATTTATGTTAGATAAAGAGGCAGACCATTGGTGGCGCATGACTAAGAGGCTTTTGGAGTTAGTTTAGGGAGGCTTTTTATAAGTACTTTCTTGATAGTGTTCGATGACAAAAGGTGAGAGAGTTTGTCCATTTGGAACAAGGGAATTTGACTTTGGCCCAATATGAGGCTAAGTTTACCGAACTATCATGTTTTACCCCACAGTTGATTGCTACAGAGGAGAAAAAAAAATCAAAGTTTCAGGATAGACTGAAACCTTATTTGAAGAATAAGATATCAATTTTGAAGCTTAGTGTTTATTCAGAGGTGGTAGACAGAGCCCTTATTGCAGAGAAGGATAATGAAGAGCTTCACCAATATAGGGAACAACAAAGGAAGAGGAATAGAAATGATGGTTCTCATGGTAACCAAGCATAGAAAAATTCTACTCCAAGTAGAAATCAAAATAAAGGAAAAACAACACAAAATTTAAATGGGATTTTTCCTACTTGTGGCAAGAAGCATGGGGGTAGGCCATGCTGTAAAGAGACAAAAGATTGCTTTGGTTGTGGAAAATAGGGACATGGGTTCGGGATTGTCGAGAGAATAGGAAGTTTGTATTTGAGAAGCTTAAGGAGGAGAATCAAGAGGATAGACAGAAGCCTAAGACTCAAGGGCGAGTATTTGCTATGACTCATAGAGATGCTCGGGCTACTCTGATGTGGTGACAGGTACTCTTCAAATTCACACCTTATTTGCTAGAGCCTTAATTGATCCTAGTTCAACACACTCTTTTGTTTCCGTATCTTTTGCTAGTTTGTTGGGTATGTCGATTGATAACATGGACTTTGATTTATTTGTTGCTACTCCTTTGGGAGATTTTTTTATCGTTAATAAAATACTTAGAGATTATTGTGTGATGTTTGGGTATAGAGAGATGACAATTGACTTAGTACTTCTTGACCTCCAGGATTTTGATGTGATTTTGGGGATAGATTGATTAGCTTCATACCATGCATCTGTTGATTGTTTTGAGAAAAGAGTGACGTCTAGTATTCCTGGTCAACCTAATTTTAGTTTTGAGGGAAAGCATGTTGACAAACCAGTATGTATGATCTCAGCTTTGCGAGCTAGTTCTTTTCTCAGGAAAGGTTGTTAAGGCTTTTTGGCTTATGTTGTGAATAAGGAAAATGATTTAAAGTTGGAAGACTTACCCATTGTAAGGGACTATCTTGATGTCTTTCTAGAGGATTTACTTGGCTTGCCACCAGGAAGAGAGGTGGAGTTCACCATTGATTTGGCACCAAGGACAGATCCTATCTCTAAAGCCCCTTACAGGATGGCACCTATGGATCTTAAGGAGTTGAAGATTCAATTTCAGGAGTTGTTAGATAAGGGCTTCATTAGGCCTAGTGTTTCACCTTAGGGAGTTCCTGTTTTATTTGTAAAGAAGAAGGATGGATCTATGAGACTCTGCATTAATTATAGAGAGTTGAATAAAATGACGATGAGGAACAAGTATCCCCTTCCTCGAATTGATGATTTGTTTGATCAACTTCAGGGTGCATGTGTGTTCTCTAAGATTGATCTTCAATCTAGTTATCATCAATTAAGGGTTAGAAGTGAAGATGTACCCAAGATTGCTTTTTGAACTAGATATGGGCATTATGAGTTTTTGGTTATGCCTTTTGGTTTGACTAATGCACCTACTACTTTTATGGACTTAATGAATAGGGTATTCAAGCCCTATCTAGATCAGTTTGTGGTGGTTTTTATAGATGATATTTTGGTGTACTCAAAGAGTAGGGAGGAGCATGAGCGTCATTTGAGTATTGTATTGTAGACTCTCAAAGATAAGCAATTGTATGCTAAACTAAAGAAGTATGAGTTGATGAAAGTATGAGCTGGGGCTAACCAAACGATCTTGACCTACCATACGTCCTGGATGATCAAGCTTACCCAATGGCTGACATAATATGTCATTTGGACCAGGTGGAGGTAGTCCAGTCTCCTTAGCCTTTTCTAGTAATTCATTGTACAACAAAACATATATTAGTAATAATTTGATGAACATGATTTACATATCAATCAAAGACAACAAATTCAAGGTAGCTAGAAAATGAATTGTTTTAATATAAAGGATAATAGACAAATTGATGTATAACATAACTACTCATAAAAATGATAGCATTAAGTCTCTTGCCTATTAACACCTAACGATATCATCACAAACCATAATCACATAGACATACTAACACTATAGGCTCTAAAAAGCATAAATATGCTAACTTACTATCATGTTAATCACTGGCTTTGTAATCTTATTAAACTTTCCTTTCTTCTCACGTGCTTTCTTCCATAAAACACTTCTATCAACCCTACCAATACCCCCTTCTGCTTGTAGCTATAAAAATTTTAACAATAAAACTCATTAGTTTAATATGATCAAGTTAATAAATGATATTTAAAAATTGGAATCTTTTTCCTATAAACAAAATATATACTCCATTTTTTTTACCAATATTGATAACTTACTATATCTTGCTCAAGACATGCATATCCTTTTCTTCCAAGATGATGATTGTAAATGTGTTTATTTCTTCTCGATTTCTGAAACTTGTGATATTCCTACAAAATATAGACACAAAATTAGTACATGGTGAAACTATGTAAATATAAAAATTGAAAATGTATTAAAAATAATGCTCAACATTATAATGTTCAGAAAGTCTATCTTTAACAAACTGTCTCCAATGATCCTCTTATATGAATGGGTAGATAGGAGGTGGCTTTTTCAACTTTTCTGGGTCATTCTTGAAAGGCAATATATATTTCTTTGTCAACTTGTACTTAAAGGTTCAAAACCTGATGCCTATTAGTAGGAAACAATTCCTCTTGGATTTTTGATTCACATTAAATGTTGTTTACAAAATAACAACCCATGTTAGCTCATGTTAATGAATGTATACAATAATTATATATGAAAGCTATAGATAGACTTACCATGATCAAATCCCATAACTTCTTAGTCTTTTTAGGGGCTTTCCTCCAATTCTCAATAATTATTGGCACATGCGTTCTAGTTATTGTACCAAGATAACTACTTAGTTCAACTGAATTTTCCCCAATGTGACTACCAAGGCTATTGTATTTAATCTTGAGTTTTGTCCCTTTACTTCGATTTTTTGCAATTTATGGTTTCAATGTACTACCTCTATGATTTATTTTTGGCATTTCCTCTTCTTTCAGATCTATATGTGTGTGGAAGATACCAAGTAAATGTGCAATCTAGTACTTCACCAACAAACTTGTAAAATGATTCAAAAGCAAGATTAGTATAGCCTTGTATATATTTCCTATAATTAAATTGGTCATTCACAAATATATTTTTTGAAATTTTCTTTCAAAGTTTGTCTTATTTTTTGATTTCTTATCAATAATGAAGAATTTATTTGTGAGGATAATAATAAAATAAATTAGTGCATAGTTTCTATTATGATTTATAGTTTTAATGAAAAAGAAATTTAGAAATGAGAGTTTCAAGTTATGTGAGCATAAAATCAAAACATGATAATAAAAAATAATATAAATCTAGTTCCATGGATAGCAAAAAGATAGTTAAATGAAGATTAAAGTGGTACCTTTGAATAACATATGTTTATGATGCATGAAAGAAATTTAGGATGATCAATATATATATATATACATCATGAGCAATATATAGAAGCTAAGCTAATGTGCAACTCATGAAAACTAATAAGTGAAATGCCTTATTATATCTCATGTCAAGGCTATAATATATTATTTAATTATTTTCAATCCATATGCCCTCATAGTCTTCCCTCGTGAATATTGCCTCTAATTCATCCATAGCATCAAATGATTCAACTTCTGGCATTGAACTTATAAAGGGGTGATGTTCCACGCAATTATCGATGAAGTCATCCCATCCTTCCATGTTGTTGAAATCTTTTGGAGGAATTGAGAGAACTATTGATCATTTGGGATCAAGTTGGTCTTTAACATAGAAGACTTGCTGGGCTTGTGATGCTAAAATAAATGGATCCAATTTGTGACCTATTTTGGAGAAGTTAACTAATGTGAACCCGAGTTCATCAAATTTTATACCATTCTTATTGTCAACCTAATCACACTTGAAAATTGGAATTATGAATATGTTGTAATCAAGATCCCATATCTCATTAATGACCCCATAAAAGCAAAGTTCACCAAAAACTGGGTTATTATTCTTTGAACTGGCAATTTGCACAATCCCTGCTAAAATGCTAACACCATTATTTTGGGTAACGCATGTCATATCGTGTTCCTTAGTATGGTAACAACACCCATTAACGATACATCTAGGATATTTGACCACCTGGTGAGTAGGGTCATGTGCTAACCACCTAAGTGTGTTGGGAATATCTTGCCCGTTATGGATAGCCTCTTCAACCTATGTGTAATCAAAACATATTGGAAACTTGTGATGTTTTCAACATATTAAAATAATTTCTGAAAACTAAGAGATTACCTTTGCTTTAATCCAATATGTAAAACAACGCATATGTTCTTCTTGCAACCAAATTTGTCTCTGAGATTGTCGAGGGTATTGAGACTTCAACCAATTCATGTGTTCCCTATAACGTTATAGATAAGGAATGCAAACTTAGGATTTCATCATTATGTTATGAAATTATAAAAAGATAAAGGTATGTTTTTCTTACTCAATGTATGGTTGGACAATAGTTATATTCTCTAACACATAATGATGTGCTTATAACCACGATTTATGATCAATGTTGGTAGAACGACCACCAGTTATAGGTCTACCAAATTTGTTGTCATAATTGTTACTTTTTTAAATTCCAATTGCATGAGTCCCTGATAAATATTCAATACAAAATTCGACAACTTCCTTTGTTAAATAACACTCAGCAATGCATCCTTTAGGCGGATTATGATTGCGAACATATCCTTTAAGAAATTTCATATACCTCTCAAATGGGTACATCCACCTAAAGTAAACTGGACCACATAGTTGCACCTTCCTTATCAAATGCACTGTTAGATGAAGCATAATATCAAAAAATGAAGGTGGAAAATACTTTTCAAGTAAGCACAGCATGACCACTAACTTATTGTGTACTTTATTCAATTTTGGCACATCAACCACTTTTGTACATAATTGATTGAAAAAGATACACAATCTTGATATAGTTTATCTTACATGCTTTGGCAAAATAGAACGTAATCCCACTGGCAACAGTTGTTGCATAAGTGCATGGTAGTCATGGGATTTTAGACCAAATAACCTCAATTCCTCTAAGAAGACAAGATTTCTAAAATTTGAGCAATACCCCTCAGGGACCTTCAAATTAGACAATGTTTGACAAACTATTTTTTTTCTCATTTTTGGATAGTGAATAACATGCAGGGGGAAGGTATGTCTGTTTCAAGTCAACTATTGGGAAAAATTCATACCTTAAACCCATTTCAACTAGGTCAAGTTGAGCATTAAGTCCATTCTTTGTTTTCCCTGGGATGTTAAACAAAGTACCAATAATGCTCTCACAGACATTCTTTTCGATGTGCATAACATGCAAGTTGTGATGGACATGAAGATATTTCCAATATTCTAACTCAA
Source organism: Vitis rotundifolia (assembly GCA_030254885.1). NCBI lineage: Eukaryota > Viridiplantae > Streptophyta > Magnoliopsida > Vitales > Vitaceae > Vitis > Vitis rotundifolia. The sequence goes on from CM058154.1 coordinate 10,444,028, forward strand.
AAAATATGGACCTTTTTTCCAACAATTTATGTTCACATCAGATTTAAGAGATTTTATCTTCATTTTTCCCTAAGAAATAAGAATAAGATCAAGTTTTTCAAGTATTTCTACCCCATTCAAAATTTTAGGAGGAATCTTAAAATCTTGTTCACCATTGAATGCCTTCTTTTGTCTCTGATAGGGATGGTTACGTGGAAGAAATCGTCGATGGCCCATATACGAGTTCTTCCTACCATGCTTTAATCTTTTGGAATATGTTCCTTCTCCACATATTGGACATGCATAATATCCTTTCACAGTGCAACCAACCAAGTTTCCATATGCAGGGAAATCATTGATTTTCCATAAAATGGTGGCTTTTAAAGTAAAAACCTCACACAAGTGTGCATCATAAGTCTCAACTTCTTTTTCCCATAAAGTTTTAAGGTCATCCACCAATGGACTCAAGTAAAGATCTATATTTTTACCAAGTTGTCATGGTTCTGAGATCAATAATGATAGCATCATAAACTTCATTTTCATGCACAACCAAGGAGGAAGGTTGTATATGATCAGTATAATAGGCTAACAACTATGTCTACTACTCATAGACTTATGAGGATTTATACCATCTATTGAGGGTGCTAGTCTAAGGTTTCTCGGTTCAAAAGCAAAATTAAGCCACATATGGTCAACTAGTTTCCATGCTAAGGAGTCTGATGGGTGGCATAGTTTACCATCATATTCTTTATCCTAGGAATGCCATATAAGATGTTTAGCAGTTTTTGAGGATTAGAACATCCTTTTGAATCTAGGGATTGGTGGGAAATACCACAAAACCTTTGCAGGAGCCCCCTTCTTAATCTTCCCCCCTTCATTATTTATCTTCCACCTTGACTTTCCACAAATTGGGCATGCAATAGCATCCTTGTACTAGTTTCTATACCAAAAACAATCATTAGGACATGCATGAATTTTTTGATATTCCATCCCAAGTGCCCTAAAAGTCTTTTTAGCTTCATACATGGACAACGTCATCTCATTATTAAATGGCAACATATCTCCAATCAACTGAAGCAATTCTAAGAATCCTTTCTCAGATCAACCATAACGTGTTTTTAAGTTGTAAAGTTTTACCAATGCTGACAACTTTGTGTATTTCATGCATTCAAGATATAAAGGTTTTTCTGCATCTTCAAGTAACCTTCCAAACACTTGGGGATCATTCATACAATTAACTTGTGCAACATTAACCATATATATTATGTTAGCAACATCATTATATTCGCATTTGTCATAACATTGTTGTGAGACATTTGAAAATCCTCCACTAGGACCCTTTTCTCCATCCCAATACCATACTCAATAACTGAGATCTATTCCATTAAAGAAAAAATGCTCTCTAATGACTTGAGGAGTTTGACATAACAGATTTCCACAACGTAAGCATAAGCATTTTATAGAGGTATGGTTGGTTGAATGTGCCAATGCAAAATTGATAAAGTTTTCAACACCTTCATCATACTCAATTGACCTTCTATCTTTTGACATCCAATCTCGATTTTCCATTTCAATTAAAATAATGGAATATATATCCTCGACAGGAGAACTGCAAAACTTGTTAATATTAAGGACAAAAAAAGTTAAGTACATCTTTCTTCAACATAATAGTGGTTATATTTAAATAACTATATGTAGCCTATATAGACAAGAACAAAAATTAATATGCATTAGTACACAAAATAGTTGTAAAAAGTTTGTGAAAAAATATATATAAGTATTATGCAATAAAACTTTGTAACAAAATAAAACACATAAGTATACAAAACATTTGTGAAAAGTTTGTCAAATAATTAATATGTTTAATTAAACAAGCTTCAAAAGCATAATATATAGAAAAAAAATTAAAATATATAAAGATTTAATTACCTTTACAAGGTAATTTTATTTTCCTTACAATTGATACTATATAAGAGCATGTAGTAAATAAACGTACCCTTACACTTTGAATAACTTCTTTGATAATGACTTGCTTATTATTTGAACCTGTTATAAAAATTATTATTAATATAAAATGTTATAGATTAAAATTTATTTATTTTTACTAAAAATGACACATATCCATAATCAACTGTCAAGTCATATTTTCAATAATACATTGTAACTTTTCAACTAAATATTCATCTCCATTAAATTAAACTAATAATCCAAAAAAATGCAATATTTCAAGTATGAACATGTGTATTTATATATATTACATGCTGAAAGTCATTCATATAACTTACAAATATTAAATTTAAGTACTAAACTTTTAATTTATAAATACTAAATGTCAACCAGCTACAACCATAAACAAGTTAAAATTTTGATAAATACTAAAATTTATCAAAAGTACTAGTCTTTTTGTTTGCATTAATAGACCTATTCGCAGTTGAAGCCGCGTGGGACCATAAATTCATAATTTAGTCCCAAATATTTATAAAATAATCATATCAAACTATATATCGAACTAACAGCTTTTGAGTCCTATTTTTACCGTGAAAACCACCATACATGGGATTTAGGCAGTTGGGTGATACACCTCATGGTGAGAAGAACGACCCCACTTTGTAAAAGGAACAAATATAGCCTCAATTTGAAATAAATATTTCTAGCTTGTCCTTTCCAAAGAGTTCATTAATAAGTATGTAATTGTCTAACATCATAATCATGTTAGGATAAAGTAAAAAGTTGATGAACGCGGTCATCTAAGACCTCCATAATATCAACAATGGATTGGATCATTTTTCAGTCATTCATTGAATGATAAATCACTACAAGTGACGGAGATACACGATTTAAATACCGGAAGTGCCATGTTATTTTAATGGGTCACCCTCTCCTATCATAATGTATTAAATATGAGTTTTTCACTCTCATCCTTAATAAACCAATGATTGAGTGAAGGTTTGATATCAATTCTTTTCTTAATAAAATATAACTACCTAATTTTTTTAAAAAAAAATATTTATACCTAGTTCAAAATAAATAATGATTAATACTAATTTATACATGTAGAATTTAATTTTTAGTTTTAACAAATATCACCTAAATTAAGGTACAAATAAATTAAATCCAACCATAGATATTTCCAGCTAGCTTGGAGAAAAATAAAATAAAATAAAATTTGAAAAGACAATTTTATTTTAGTGATTTCATGAGTAAATGCCCAAGTCCCCACAAAGGTAATGGCAATTCAAAGGTTGCGCTAAACCGAGTCACTGCACTTTGAAATTGCATTTTCAAGGTAGTACCAGTGGAGAAACCACACGGTCCTCACCTACATACCTAAGGAAATTCTTAGGTCTAGAAGTCATAAAAGAAGAAAATGATGGTTGGATTTTCAAAATAATGGAGAAATTGAAAAGAATTTGGGTTTTTTTGGTTGAAATCAATGTACTGGTATGGAATTGGTATTCTAAGTGCAGGATTATACAGCAAGAGACCATTGATGGGCTTGTCATGACAAAGAAGAGGACTTTTAGACACAATTACAAGAGGGACAGAGGCATATGCGATATGATCTTCATATTGATCAACATTTCCACTTGAAAAGAAATCAAGAAATCAAGATCCGTTCAATTTCATACCCATTGATCCATTCCAATTTTCCCATCACATTTAGACCCATTCGGAACTTCCATCACTGACGATCAAACCACAGAGAGAAGAACCTTAAGCACAGCGAGGTCGACCACGTCCTCGCTGCTGCCAGCCGATTTACACACCGCCCCTATCATCTCCTTCCCATCAATCAAGTCGCAGATCAGCCCCAACGAATACAACTTGAACAACTACTCCAATGCTAGCTCCATGACCTTCGCAGAGGTCGAATCAAGAGCCAACAGAAGAGGCTGCAAAATGAATTCCACATCAGAAACTAATAATCCCAACATCGACGAGTTCAAATTTGGATTCAATGAATCTGAGAGGGTTTCGATCTTGTGGAGTACAAATTTACATTCTCAACCAAACAAAACCCACTCTTTGATAATGCATGCCCGGACTACTTCCGGTGGATCTACGAGGATCTTCGGCTATGGGCGGAGACCAGAATCACCAAAGAGATGATGGAAACAACGAATGATCCAGCATTCTTCAGGCTAGTGATATTGGATGGAAAGGTTTACATGGAGAAATACAATGGGGCATTTCAGACAAGGGACGTGTTTACCATATAGGGGATTCTGTACCTATCATTCTCACACAATTACTTATTAAAAATCATTCTTTTTTTTTCCTGTTTTTCACTTTTTTTAAGGACAAGATCATGCGTTTGGTTCAAATTAAAAAATCAATTAATCAACAGTTTTTTCTTCTATGCTAGAAGATTAAACCTAAGTTTTTCTTCCTTATAACTCAAGAAAACGCAGTTCACAAAAACCATAATACAAAGATGTTGAAACAATCAATATAATGACATTAATAAAAGAAAAAAGATAATAGATCCAAGAGATTTTGGGTTACCTGGGAGTCCACAGAGTGAAGAATTTCTGTTCTGAGCGTGTTGCCTATGTGTGAGAGAAAAGGTAGAAGAAGATTATGGTTTTATACATAGGGTTTGTACACTGAGATTTTTTGGATTGTGGGTGGCATGTGGAAACAATGGGCTTTTTATATATTATCCCTCATTATTAATTCTAGAAGTGAGCTCAAGTGGGCTCATTAAGTTATATGATGTCACTTCCCAAAAAAGGACACTATAAATATAAAACTAACATCATCTAACTACCTAAATTGAAGATTTTTTATATGATGTGTCACCTTTATTAATTATAAACCCTATGGTGTGATTATTTTAAAAGTGGCACCATAAATAGTGACACCATAAATTATTTTTGTAGTAGTGTACTTTGATTTCTTGCCTTGCTCCTAACTCCCCATAACTCGAAGTGCATTTTTTCTTAAAAGATCTCCACTATTACAAAGTTGCGCACACGATCGATCATGGGGTAAGGGTGGCTTTATGTGACAAGAAAGAAAGAAAAAGACGTGAAAGGACTTTACGATAGTCAACATACCAAGGAGGGCAAGTAGAAGGGGCAAAACCCTTGAGCACCAAATGTCAAGGTTAATCGCAAGTCCACTTGCTCAGATTTTGTGACTACATCATCCTCAAATTTCTTTGAACAAGGCATGGAGACGCCCACAAGTAAGTTCTCTAATCTTACCCTTTTGATAATTGAGGAAATGAAAGAGATGGTAGACGAAACCCCCAATTTTGTGGCCAACTACAAAAGTTGAGCAGGTTAAATAGAAAAAATTGAAGTCTCTCCCTTTTTTGTCATTCCTTCCAACATTGGTCCTCCCCTTGTGCCAGCTTCTTTCATGCTAAGAGAGACTAGCTTGATGTTCCCAATCTAGGCTGCATAGGCAAAAGTTGTAGTCCCCTAGCCTAGAATCTCAACTTGAGTGTGACTTGTCATTAGAGGAAGTTGGTGAAATTCTAAACCAATTTCCAATCTTTATTGGCCTAGATCACCCAGTGTATGATATAAAAGTGTTATTCCCTCCAACAATAGGGGTAGAAATGGAAATTCTCAGTCATTTGGAACTGAATTTCTCAACAAATGTTCTAATTGGTACTCCTATCTACACAACTCAACTGATTGTAGCCATAAGAGGTTTAAACGATGATTAGATTATTGAGATAATATGTCCTCTTATCGCTTCCATTTCTGCTTTCAACTTTGATTATGCTCGCATGGCACTTGTTCTTCATCCCCCTCCTCCCTTCCCTCACCATTTTTTTGTATGCCCTTTGTAGGGGGTGGCCATAGTGCGAGATCTTAACCAACACTAACAACTCTTCTCCTATAAGCTTAAGGCAACAAACAAATTAAGAAGCCTCTCAAGCTAAGGAAAAATAGTAGTTATTGGAAGTTATTCTTAAGTTGGCCCATATAGAGACATCCAAATCAGAGAAAGAAAACAAGGTGCTCTAGTCATCTACTATTTGGAATCGTGGATTACTCTATTTCTTGTTCCTGAATCTCATAGGGTGCATGTAAACTATTTTAGGCTTCTCTAAATCTATTGTAGCATAAACAAATGGTTATAAAAGTCATAATAGAATAAAGATCTAGATATTTGAAACTCATACCTATGATCTGGATGTACCTAAATCAAAATCCATCCGTTGAAAAACATGCCTGAAAAAACTAGTCTGTCTCCTTATGCTGCTATCCAAGTGTGTGTCTTGTGCAATTCCCATGCATGTGGCCTGTGCATATCCCGTGTCATTCTCGTGCATGTGGCCTATGCATTTCCCATGTGCTTATCATACACACGACCTATGCACATCTAAGTGTTGTAGCCTTTCATCCAAGAAAGTCTTGTACACCTAAGATCTTTCCTCCGATGACTCGATCCATGATATTGGCACTCCAAAGTGAGGGCTTTGGAATGAAGGAGGCTATGGCTCTCTCTTTCTCTCTCTAGATGTGGAAGACAACTCTTACCATAAATCATTAGGAAACCCTAACCCATAAAAGGGTATTTATAGGGTTGTCCATTAGGCTTAAGTGACTTAAGCCCATCAAGGCTTGAGTCACTTAATTTAGCTCAAAATAGGTCCTAATTGATTAATTAACCACATAGAGTCATCTAATTAATCAATTAGTCCAAACTAGAGACCTTATTCACTATCCTTTATGTAACTTCCATAATTACCAAAAAACCCTTATGTACAAGAATGAACCTAGAGTCAATCCAACACTCATAAATTGTGTCATCATGGCATGGTATATGAGCTTAGAGCGAGGACCATTAGGACCTATAGGAGTATTGGCTTTCTTAGAAGACAATTATGAAGTAGATTCAACATTCCACTAAAGAGAATCAATTACACTCTAGTACCCTACATAAATAACAATAAGACAAAGCTTGAGTTCATGACCTACTTCCATTATGTACATGTAGACTCCTCATGAACTGGTATTCATAATCTAACAAGATAGTGTTAACACCTATCAATATTATCTCTTAATCCTTGAGTTATAGATCTCACTTATTATGTGATCAACTGACATACTCTAACTTCAAGGAGCATATGTCAAATTCCACTAAAAGAATTACTGTGGCCACAGATTTCATGATCAAATGCCCTTTGGATCAACCAAGGGGACACACCGTCTCAATCTCATGAGATATCATTGTTGAGCTGTAAATAGAATAGGAGAATTATTTTCGTATTATGTTAGTTTCCTATTTTTGTAAATAGATAGTTTTAGTAGTTTCTTATTTCTGTAAATAGATAGTTTTATGATTTAGGAATAAGTTAGTTTCCTATTATATCTCTTGTTTCCTATTTCTTCTCTTGTAATCTCCTATATAAACTATGTGTATAGTCAATCTAATAGAAAGAACTTCTTATTTTTCATTCCATATTTCGTGTCATGGTATTAGAGTTGTAGGTTTTTAAGACTTAGGCATCATTCTGGCCTTCATCGCCATTTTTCTAGCCTTCATAGCTGCATTTTTTTTATTCACGTGTTCTTTTACCAACCTTCATTGTTGTTGATTTTTTTGTTTCATGATCTGCCTTAATTCCAAGAGATCAAGTTTTTTTTTTTTTCGTGGAAGATATCGGAAAATTCAGGTACACCTTCACTCTCTTTTTGCATAAATGCCTCATATAGGATTTATGATGACTCTTGGATAATAGACTCCGATGCCACAGACCATATGACCTCCAAATCTCAACTTTTCCATACCTATACCCTAAGCCCAATTAACAAGAAAATTGCAGTGGCCAATGGCTCTTTAGCTACCGTTGCAGGTTTCGGAGACATATACATCACACCTATCCTTATTCTTAAAAATGTCCTCCATGTACCAAAATTGTCGGCCAACCTTGTTTCCATTCAAAAGCTTACCCATGATCTTAAATATTATGCTCTTTTTTTTTCCTTCTTATTGTGTTCTTTAGGAACAAGGCTCGGGGAGGAGGATTGGACTTGCTAAGGAAATGAGCGATCTTTACCACCTTGAATCATCTCAGAAAACTAGTAATAATTTGTCGTTGTCTTTTCTCAGTTCCTCAAATAAAGATACCATTTGGTTGTATCACTTATGTCTGGGTCATCCATCTTTTAGGATTTTAAAGGTCATGTTTCCTCATTTGTTCCAAGGATTAGATATTTCTGAGTTTCATTGCGAAACTTGTGAATTGGCAAAACATACTCGTGTATCTTTTCCTATTAGTAATAAAAGAAGTTCTCATCCTTTTCATTTGATTCATAGTGACATATGGGGTCCTTCGACAATACCTAATGTTTCTGGGGCTCGTTGGTTTGTATCCTTAATTGATGACTGCACTCGGGTTACATGGATCTTTCTTCTTAAACAAAAATCTAATGTTAGAATTGTTATACCTAATTTCCACTCAATGGTTCAAAACCAAATTTGGGTTAGAATAAAAAGCTTTAGGACAAACAATGCTAGAGATTACTTCAACCAGACTTTGTCACCCTATTTTCAATCACAAGGCATTCTCCATGACTCATCATGTGTTAACACACCCCAAAAAAATGGGGTAGCCGAGAGGAAAAATGGGCATTTACTCAACACAACCCGAGCCTTACTCTTTCGAAGGAATGTTCCTAAGTCCTATTGGGGGGGAAGCTGTTCTTACTACCACATACATGATAAATAGAATTCCTTCACGAGTATTAGACAACAAAAGCCCCGTAAAGATACTTAAGAGTTTCTATCCACACTTCAGAACTTCAAATGGGCTCACTCCTAGGGTATTTGGGTGCACTGCATTGTTCATGTCCACAGCCAACATAGAGACAAGCTAGACCTTCGAGCCATAAAATGTGTCTTTCTTGGTTACTCATCCACTAAAAAAGGATACAAGTGTTACAATCCCTTAGCTAAAAATTTTTACATCTCTGCAGATGTCACCTTCACAGAAAATAAACTTTTTTCCCCAAGTCCTCTCTTCAAGGGGAGATTTCAATGATAGAAGATAGTCCTTATGAGTCCTTTGAACCTCTTAACCTTCCTCATGTCTCAACCCATGGTGATAAAGAACCTGAGTCATCCGAGTCAATCATACCTGAGTCACCCAATTTTACCACTAAATCTGTGTCATCCCTGTTCCAGCCAATGTCACTCGCAATTTTCCACAGGTTCCTAAGGTGTATTAAAGGGAAAAGGCCATTCCAGAACACAAGCAGGTCCAAGAATCCAACTCAGACCTTGGGAATGAAATCACGGTAAGATCATACCCACCTTTACATACACAACCTGGTGAAACTTCCACTAACTCAATAGACAACCTAGACCTAGACCTTCCCATTGCTGTCAGAAAAGACACCAGAGAATGCACTAACCGACCACTTTATCCATTATCACATTATGTGTCTCTTAAGCACCTATCACCATCCCACAAGAATTTTATTGTGAGTCTAAACACCACTATCATCCCTAATACTGTTTCTAAGGCATTGACAAAAAGGGAATGGAAGGATGCTATGAGAGAGGAGATGAGTGCATTAGAAAAGAATAAAACATGAGAGATTGTTGAAAGACCAAAAGGGAAAAACATTGTTGATTACAAGTGGATTTTCATACTGAAATATAAGGCTAATGGATCTCTTGAGAGACATAAAGCAAGATTGGTAGCCAAAGGGTACACTCAAACTTATGGAGTTGATTATTAGGAGACTTTTGCTCCAGTTGCAAAAATGAATACTGTAAGAATCCTATTGTCATTGGCTACCCACTACAATTGGCAACTCCTACAGTATGATGTTAAGAATGCATTTCTTCATAGTGATTTAGATGAAGAGATTTACATGAACATCCCACCGGGATTTGAGGGAAACATGGGTAATAAGGTGTGCAAGCTGAAAAAGGCCCTTTATGGGCTAAAACAATCTCCTATGGCTTGGCTTGGGAGATTTGCAAAAGTCATGAAAGAGTCTGGGTACAAACAAAGCCAAGGTGACCACACTCTCTTCATTAAGCACTCGGCTGCAGGGGGAGTAACTGCTCTTCTAGTCTATATTGACGGCATCATAGTGACTAGAAATGATGAAAGAAAAAAGCCTGAATTGAAGCAGAGATTAGTAACAGAGTTTGAGATAAAGGAACTAGGAAAACTAAAGCACTTCCTCGGTATTGAGGTGGCATATTCCACACAAGGGATCTTCATCTCTCAACAAAAGTATGTGACTGATTTATTGGCAGAAATAGGGAAGATTGAGTGTAAACCAGTCTCTACCCCAATGGATGAGAGAAGCTAAAGAAGAACCAGTGGTGGATAAAAGAATGTACAAGAGGCTAGTTGGTAGACTCATATACCTTGCTCACACTCAGCCAGACATCGCCTACTTGGTGAGCGTGATCAATCAATTCATGCATGATCCAAGAAAACCTCATCTTCAAGCTGCTTACAAGGTGCTACATTACTTGAAAGGCAACCCTGGAAAAGGAATTTTATTCAAGAAGAATAATACTCTTGCTCTAGAACCATACATTAACGTTGACTACGCAGGTTCCCTAATGGATCAAAGATCAACTACAGGGTATTGTACTTTTCTTAGAGGTAATCTGGTAACATGGAGAAGTAAAAAGCAAAATGTGGTAGCAAAGTCGTCTGCAGAATCAGAGTTAAGGGCCATTGCTCAAGGGTTGTGTGAACTACTTTGGCTGAAGATTATTCTAGATGATTTAAGAATCAAGTGGGATGGTCCTATGAAGCTCTATTGTGACAACAAGTCAACTATCAATATTGCTCATAACCCTATACAACACGATAGGACAAAACATATTGAGATTGATAGGCATTTCATCAAAGAAAAATTGGAGGAAGGAATAGTGTGTACGTCTTATGTTCCATCAAAACATCAATTAGTTGATATCCTAACAAAAGGGCTGAACAATTCAATATTTCACGATCTTGTATTCAAGTTGGGAATGGAATACATTTATTCCTTAGCTTGAGGGGGAGTGTTGAGCTATAAATAAAATAGGAGAATTATTTTCCTATTATGTTAGTTTCATATTTCTGTAAATAGATAGTTTTATTAGTTTCCCATTTTTATAAATAGATAGTTTTATGATTTAGGAATAAGTTAGTTTCCTATTATATCTCTTGTTTCCTATTTCTTCTCTTGTAATCTCTTATATAAATTGTGTATAATCAATCTAATAGAAAGAACTTATTATTTTTCATCCCATATTTCATGTCAATCATGGTGCCTATATTGAGAACATCTATTGCCACCAACATTCATCAACAGTGACCCAATCCATAGGGATATATAACCATTTTAAGGCCTCACTCATGGGTCAAAGCCTCCTATTAATTTTGGCTCAACCTCAATATCCTCTCAAGGTTGAGAGTCCATGCAATATAGTAGCTTGGTGAATCATGACATTTGATAACCTTGCATCACGATTCACCATAGGTCTTGTTTAGTGTGCATCACATACAATAGTGCACTCACCATGAAAAACATATCTCGACAGTCAAGACAAGTCATCCCTCCAATTAGAAGGTGGTGTGCACTATACTCTCTACTAGATTGCCCAAATCCATGACCCAACTATGGACAACTTATCTACTTACAAGGAACCCATGACTTGTATCTTTTGTACAACTCTTAATGCACTCAAGTCATATACAATGTAAGAGACATGGGTTGAATGCTTAAATTAATGTTAATACATTAAAAATATAACAAGGGGATAGTTAAGTCTAATTTTGTTACATTATGTCTTCCTTTTAGGGGTTCAATCCCAACATTTGCCTAAGCCTTTTAAGCAAACGATAAAGTAGCTAATCAAGAGAAAACTATACTAAATTCATCAATAGCTGATATGGTCATCACAACTAAAGTTATGGAGGTAGAAGGATCTGGGGGCTAAGTGATCGCTCCAGACATTAAAGTAGTTGGGAAAGAGATGAGGTGGAGCCTTAGGCCAATTTTATTGATGGTTCAATTAAGGGCTACCTAATTGATGTAATTGAATAGTTTTGAACACCTAACCTTTGAACAATTTTATGTTTTTAATATTCCCATTTATGGCTTGGACAACTTTATGTTTCTAATACTTCAACTTGTGATTTTGGTTATAATATTTCTTTTTTTTTTTTTCTAAAATGCTTTGCTTTTTAACATTTTAAGTTGTGTTTTTAGTTGGTAGGTTGTTGTCTTTTTCATTATTTTTGTTTAAGTCATAAGGACGGGGTACCCTTATAACCCAAAAACTTGTTGGCTTGTGCCTTCATAATCGGGAGTCTATTGCTCTTTGAGCCAACTTTAAGAATTTAAAGGTTCTTAGGGGGGTATTGCCTTCCTACCCATCTACTTTCTTCGATACAAGACTTACTTCATTGCAAAAGAGCTTCTTATTTATTGATGATATTTTTTAAGATTATAGACATTCCATGGGCGAGGGATGGGTTCCTTACTCATTCTTCAAATAATACGTCCAGCCTTGCTTACCACATAGGGTCCTTCCCAATTAGCTTGGAGTTTTCCTACTCCTAGATCTACTATATTTTTAAACACTCATCTCAAGATAAGGTCTCCGGTCTTCAAGATTTAAGGTTTTGCTCTTTTGTTATAGTAAGCCATTACACGTTGTTTGTATGTTTCTACTCAGATCAAGGTCATTTCTCTTAATCCATCTGCTTAGTTGAGGCTTACCTCTCTTGATTCATTGTCAAAATTCTATCTGACAATAGTAGAACACAAGGTTGACATCCTTATCTTAGTTGGAATGACTATTTCCATTCCAAATGCCAAAGCAAAGGGTGTTTCCGATAGAAGTTGTTACACAGATCAGAAAATACATAGAGTAAGAAAGAAGAAGAATTGTCTTATTATTCAAGAGTACATCAGTGTGGGTATTTATAAGCTAGGTGAGGTGGTTAGGTGAGTTGGTTTGGGATTTGTTACACGGTTGCTCAGTTACAACTGTAGGGAAGGAGGTTAGGTTATGATCTGTTTGGTTATTATCCCCCCTCAAGCTCATAGGTGGGGAGGTGACTGTGAGCTTGCTTCGTAAGCTACAAAATTGGGAAATAGACAGATGTTTGGTTAAAATATCAGCAAGCTGATCAATGGATGGCACATAGCATATTTGAAGCTCTTGTTGCAACACATTTTCCCTAATAAAATGCAAGTCTAATTCGATGTGTTTGGAACAAGAATGAAAGACCGGATTGGCAGCAAGATGAGCTGCACTTTGATTATCACACCATAAGACTGGCGGAGAAGTGGGCAAGCAAAGCTCCTATAGAAGGGACTGAATCCACACCAGCTCAGCCGTGAGAGAGACTAACCCTCGGTATTCAGATTCAGCACTGCTCTTAGAGACTAAGCGTTGTTTGGAGGAGGACCATGAGATGAGATTTGAGTCGAGGAAGACACAATATCCGCTGGTGCTCTAGCGATCATCCGGATAGGAGGCCTAGTCAGCATCACTATATCCCTGAAGCTCCATAGAAGTGGAAGGTTGAAAATGAAGACCAAGAGAGATGGTGCCCTTTAAATAACGAAGAATGCATTTGACAGCCAACCAGTGAACATCAGAAGGCTTGGCCATGAACTGACAAGCTTTGTTCACGACAAAAGCAATATCAGGCCGAGTGAGAGTGACATACTGCAAAGCTCCTACTATACGATGATATTCTGAGGATTTGGGAGAGGAACACCATCAGTCTGAGATAATGTGCGTCCAAGGTTGCCAGATGTAACGGCTGGTTTAGAAGCCTCCATCTGAGTGCGGTGGAGCAAGTCGGCAATATATTTTTGTTGATTGAGATGCAAAATCGAGCCCTGCTGTTGAGCTTGAATGCCTAAAAAATATGATAAAGGGCCAAGATCTCTGAGGGCAAATTTGTCATGGAGATAGGAAATGAAGTGGGAAACCAGCTTGGGATTACTACCAGTAACCAAGATATCATCCACGTATACAAGAAGAATAAGAATGTTAGAAGTAGTATGATGAATGAAGAGAGAAGTGTCTGCCCGAGATGACTAAAAGCCATAATCAACCAATGCAACCCGAAGCTTCTGAAACCAAGCTCTAGGGGCCTGTTTCAAGCCATAAAGGGCCTTGTGTAATTTGCAAACATAGTGAGGATATTGGGGGTGGACAAACCCTTAAGGCTGACCCATAAAAACCTCTTCTTGAAGGTCCCCATCAAGGAATGCATTCTCCACATCTAATTGACGAACTGGCCATTGAAAGGAAACTGCCAAGGCAAGGATGAGACGTATGGTGCAGGGCTTCACAACTGGACTGAAGGTGTCAAAGTAATCCACTCCCGGAGTCTGGATGAAGCCTTGAGCGACCAGCCTAGCTTTATGCCTTTCTACTGAGCCATCAGGGAGATATTTTAACTTGTATATCCAGCGACAACCAACAATGTGTGATGAGAACGGAGGAGGAACTAGACTCCAGGTGTGGTTGCGAAGAAGGGCTTGATATTCATGTTGCATAGCCTGAACCCAAGGTTCACTCTTAGAGGCTTGACTGTAAGTGTGAGGCTCACTTGTTTTCTACGTAAGAAAGCTCTTTTTCTTATGAATTCCTGATTTTGCCCTGGTCACCATAAGGTAGGTGTTGAGAGGTGAAGAAGAAGAAGAAGATGTAGGAGAAGGAGTGGGTGCAAATGGGACCTGAAGTAGTGGTGGAAGGGAATCTAAAGTGGAGGTGCAATCGGGACCTGAAGTAGGGACAGGAAATGACACAATTGGAGGTGAAGATGTAGATAAGAGGGGTGGATTTATTAAGGCAGACATGAGAGGAGTGTGTTTTGGTAAGGGTGAAGGAGCAGGTAATGACTGAAATGGAAAAGAGGATTCATGAAAGAGAACATCTCTGGATATGTATAGACGATTAGTAGATCAAGACAAATGTAACCTTTGTGAACCGAGGCATAGCCAAGAAACACACAAGCAGTAGATCTATAAGAGAGTTTGTGGTGATTATAAGGTCTTAAGGAGGGAAAACACAAGCAGTCGAAAACTCTAAGATGATGATAGTTTGGAACTTTATGAAAAAGAACTTGTAGAGGAGATTGAAAATGGAGGAGTTTAGCCGGTAGGAGATTGATGAAATAGACTGTTGTTTGAAAGGCAAATGACCAATACTTGGAAGGTAAGAAGCTTTGAGCTAGAAGGGTCATACCTGTTTCAACAAGATGGCGGATTTTCCTTTCTGCCCGACCATTTTGCTAGGGTGTATGTGGACATGAAAATTAATGAATAATTCCATGAGCTTCAAGGTAAGGTTTAAATGCTATGAATTCCCCACCATTGTCGAATTGAATGCATTTGATGGTGGAATTTAACTAGTTTTCAATCATTTTACGAAAGGTAATGAAAGTGGAGAGGGCTTGGTCCTTGGTGGAGAGAAAATAAATCCAGGTATACCTGGAATAATCATCAATGAAAAGAAGAAAATATCGTGCACCTGATGTGGAAGGAGAAGGAGCAAGACCCCATAAGTCAGTGTGAATAAGAGCTAAGGGTTGGGTTGCATAAGAAGATGACAAAGAATAAGGTAAAGAATGAGACTTAGCCAATGGACAAATTTTACATGGAGCAATTTTATTAATCTGAAATAAAACAGAAGGATTACAAAAGGCTAAAGCCTTGGAAAGAATAGGAGTTGCTGGGTGTCCAAGTCTGGAATGCCATATTGCAGCAGGAGTGAGAGTAGGAACAGAGCTTGTAGACACAAAAGCACGAGTAGATGATGAAGTAGGAAACTCATATAGACCATTCCTTGAGAAGTGTCTGCTTGGTGACCTAATCTTTGACAAAGAAATAGGTTGAATGAAACTCAAAAAAGACAGCATTATCAGTGCAAATTTTGGAAACACTGATGAGGTTAGTGGAGAGTTCAGGAACATGAAGAACTTGATTTAAGCAAAAGACCTTAGAAGGAAAGAAAAAAGATTTGTTACCTGTGTTGAGGATGGGTAAGGAATGACCATCACCAATGGTGACCTGATCAGCACTTGAGTACAGTTGAACATGAGAGAGAGTCTGAACAGAATGACTGAGATGGTGGGTAGCTCCAGTGTCAAAGAACCAGGAATCTTGATGATCTGGTGTTGTAGCAAGCATGGCTTGTAATGTAGAAGAGTCCTATAAAGGAGATACACCATTGGTTCCTTGATAGGTGATGTCAAAACGGTGATAACACTTTACAACAGTGTGCCCAAATTTACCACACAATTGGCATTGAGGGCGGGTAGGGAGGTGAGGAGCGGATGAGGAAGGTCTGTTAGCAAGTCTATTATGAGGTCTGTTATGGGGTCTAGTATGAGAAAATGGAACCTGCTGGTGATTTCCTGAGTGATGAGATTGGAATCGGGGTTGAGATGATTGGAATCTGGGTTGATGAGGTCTAGGATGTTGGGTGGAAGAGGCAGCAGCTATGTGGGCAACCGCAAATGGCAAGTCTGCAGATGAGGTATGCTGATGGTTTAAGCGTTGCTCATGGGTAAGCAGAATGTTGTGGACGGAGTGGAGAGAAAGATCGTCTTCACGGGCTGTTAAGGAGGCCACAATAGAATTGTATTTAGAACCCAGTCCTCCAAGAAGTTGAAGAATATGATCATAACAGGCTCCCCAATAGCAGCAAGATTATCAGAAATAGTCTTGATTTTGAGGATGTATTCTAACATAGGATCAGGCCCTTTCTTTGCTATCTGAAATTCAAGACGAAGTTGTAGAATACGAGCCTTGGATGAAGCAGAAAAGATTTTGTGCAAAGCCATCCAAGCATCATGGGAGGTCTGAAACCCAACGATTTGGCCCATAATATCTGGTGTTAACGTGGAATACAACCAACTAAGAACCATGCGATCAAAACGTCTCCATTGCACAAAAGCAGGATTGAGTTCGCCAGTATGGAGCTCCTGAGGCGGGCATGGCTTAGTGCCGTCGATATATTCTTCAAAGCCATTAGTGTAAACTACATTTTCCATCTGGGTTTTCCAGAGAATGTAGTTGTTACGGTCAAGTTTGATAGGGAGGGCATGGTTGAGGGATTGTAAAGAAATGGGGCTGGAGGTTGAAGAAGAAGGCAAATGAAGATCAGAAGAGTGAGTAGATGACGGCATCTTGAAAAAAAAATCAAGAAAACAAAGCTGGCTCTGATACCATGATAGAAGTTGTTACACAGATCAGAAACTACACAGAGTAAGAAAGAAGAAGAATTGTCTTATTATTCAAGAGTACATTAGTGTGGGTATTTATAAGCTAGGTGAGGTGGTTAGGTGAGTTGGTTTGGGATTTGTTACACGGTTGCTCAATTACAACTGTGGGGGAGGAGGTTAGGTTAGGATCTGTTTGGTTATCAGTTTCTCCAGTGGGGCTCCTCCGAGTAGTTTGGTATGCCCATAGAACCCCCTGTAACTCTTCTACCCACTTGTCTTTAGCTTCGTGCAAGTGTTTCTTCAAAGCATCTAGTAATGCTTTGTTGATGGCTTTAGCTTGCCCATTACACTGCTGAGTATTGAGGGGTGAAATAGAAATTCTTGATTCCAAGTTCTTTGTAGAAGTTCCTATATGTTGAAGTATCAAATTGTGGCCCGTTATTCAATACAATTGCCCACGGGATTCAAAACCGACACATAATATTTTTCCACAAAAACTTCATAGCATCTGTATCCTTTATGGAGAAATATGCTTCTGCGTCAACCCACTTGCAGAAGTAATCTATCCTTGTGAGAAGAAACTTCTTTGGTGTGGGCATAATTAGGAGTGGCCTTATGATGTCAATCCCTCATTAAGCGAATGACTAAGGGCTACATATAGGGGTCAGATTTTTAGACGAGAGACGTGGCATCTGGGCATGCCTTTGACACCTGTCACACCTTTGCACTAGCGTCTCTGCATCTTTCTGCATTATTGGCCAGTAATAGCCTTGTGTACCAGTGCGATGCGCGATCGTGCGCCCCCAAGATGATTCCCACTCACTCCCTCTAATTCTGATAGGATGTATTGTGTTTTGCTTAGTCTTAGACACTTTAGACAAGGGCCACTGTACGACAGTCAGTATAACTATTCTTATACCATGGTATACCGAGCTGAAACTATTTGGACCCAGAACGCTTTTGGTCATCATCAAGCAATTTATTGTGCAACAAGTATTCCTCGATAGGTTCCATCCAACACGAGATTAGGTTTTCAATTTGGTTTCCTTGCGAATCAATTAGGTTGGATGGGTTTGTCTGGTAAGATACAAGTAGCATCACCGTTTGATAAATTGGCAATAAGGTAGCAGCGCCAGCCAAAGCATCTGCTTGGTAGTTTTCTTCTCTTAGGACTGGAGTGATTCACCACTCTCGAAATTTCCGGAGTATTGACTTTACTAACTTAAGGTAGTGTGTCATCCATTCATCTGTTGCTTCGCATTCCCCTTGTACTTGATTCACTATGACTTGTGAGTCACTTTTAACAACTAGTTAGGTCTAAAAAAGGGATAAAGCCAAATTTAACCCTATTATGAGTGCTTCACACTCAGCTTCATTATTTAAGGTTGGAAGCCCAACTATACTACTTATTCTACACGGTCTCCAACGGGTAATTGTAAAACAAGACCTATCCAGGACCCAGCTATTCTAGACACTTCATCAACATTCAAGGTCCATCATTCGCTTTCAACGGCTAGATATTCTTGACCGGGGTTTGACCACTTTGCAAGCAAATTAGCTTGAAACTACCTCTTAATTGAAAATCGGGAAAGGAAATGTATGCCAAATTCTCATAGCTCAATGACCATTTTACCATTTGACTAGATAAATCTGGCTTATAGAGAGTTGCTTTCAGCAAAAAATTTGTCAGCATATTTATTTGTTGGGCCTGAAAATATGGGCGGAGACGAAGTAATGGTCCATGGTATAATCAGAATTAGCATCAAGAAACCCTCTTTCAAGTAGGGCAGGTGAAGCAACCTTCTGGTATAAAATGTGTCGAACCAAATCATCTTTATCTATACTGGTCCAGGAAATGAATAGTCTGCCCAGCTTCAAAAGAACTCGAGAGCAATGAAGGGGGAAGACTTGATTTGGTGCATCTTACTGTACAAATTCAAGATTTGCCACCACTCATAGTGCTAAGGTGATTTTCTCAACCATAGTATACCTTACTTCTGCCTGAACTAGAGCTTTGCTGACATAATACATCAGCTGCTGCTTCCCATCTTTATTAACTCTTAGTAATGTCACGTTGACAACTACCTCAGAAGCAGTTAGATATATATATAATATTTCTCCCATCAAGGGGCTACTAAGTACTGGAGGAGTAGCCAGATACTGCTTAATTGAAAGGAAAGCTACTTCGCATTCACTTGACCACCCATACACTTTTGCATTGTGTAATATCTCAAAGAATAGTCGAAGTCAATTGGTACAATGGGAGTTCTAAGGTTACTAATGTCCTAGTGAGTTGTTGCACTTCTTTGATGTTCTGGGGAGAAGGAAGATCTTGCATGGCTCATATCTATTCAAGGTTTACTTCTATCCCCCCTTTTAGTTACCAAGAAGTCGAGAAATTTTCTTGCACCAACTCCGTAGACACATTTTAGGGGGTTAAGCTTTATTCCATACTGACGCAATAATCCGAATGTTTCCCCCAAGTCTCGAATATGATCGTCGAGCCTTCTACTTTTGTCTACCTTGTCATCTGTATAAACTTCAATCGTGTGTCCTAAAATCGGCTTAAATATCTTGGTCATTAAACGTTGTTATGTGGCTCCAACATTCTTTAGCCCGAATGGCATAACATTGTAGCAATATAGACCTTGCATGGTGATGAATGCCATCTTCTCATAATCAGGTGGATGCATCCAGATCTGGCTATATTTGGAAAAAGCATCCATGAAGGATAGCAACTTGTTCCCGGAGGTTGCATCCACTATTTGGTCTATGTGAGGAAGCAAGAAGCTATCTTTCGGACAAGCCTTATTCAAATCAGTGAAATCCACACACTCGCCACTTTCCTCCTTTCTTGGGGACCACCATCATGTTAGATAGCCAGTCCGGGTAGAATACTTCTTGGATAAACTCAACTTCTTATAGCTCACTTGGATCACCTTCTGCCTTTCAGGATGAAATTTTCTTATCTTCTACCATATAAGTTTCGCCCCAGGATAAAGCCCAAGTTGTGGCATATTATACTCGGGGAAATTCCTAACATGTCAGATAACTTCCAAGCAAACACGTCTACATTTTTCCTGAGAAAATGGGCCAACTGGGCCTTTTCCTCAGTCTTCAGATTAGCCCCAGTGTACGTTGTCTTGTCTTCTCCTTCAATCACCTTTATCCAAATAAGAGGTCAACAAAGCTTAAATCAAGGCAAAATAGATATCAAAATTAGGAAACCTGAAAAAACAATCATGATGCTCAAACCTTGCGGAAGACAAGGGTTGTTTGAGAACTCAACAACAAATTCTTTAATGTGATGAATGAAAATTTCAAGCAAGTTGTCAAGGTTGTTAACAAAGATTACCCTGAATTTACCCAATAGTAACTAAAGAATGGTGTGGCTGCCAATGTTTCAAACCTCACAGGTGACCAAGATGCTCTTCGCCCATTATTGCAGAGCCTTAACAATTTGAAGAAATAAAGAGAAGACTAGAAATAATATCCTCTCTATCAATGCGACTTTACACCAAATATGCAACTTTGATAGCCTTTGGGCCTATTATATGGATTGGGAGGCCCTAAAGCATAAATTTCCGTTTGAAAATAGTGAACCATCTTTTCCTATAACTCAATTCCCCATGTGATATGCTTGCCATGTGCCAATGCCCTCGGTCCCCAATCTTTTCTCTAGGTATCTCTATCAATCCAACCATGCCATCTCACAGCATTTTTGCTTTTCCTCTCATCTCTCCTCCATACGCTTTCCTTCATCAACCATCTTGCCTCTCCCATGCGTGCCAAGGTAATACTTCTTTCCCTCAAAAATGTTTTCTGAGGTTTTCATATAGATCTATATTTTCTCTCATCTATTTTTTGATGCATATAATTTGCTTGTGGGGTTGATTAATTAGAGTTTAATTCTAACTACTTTAGGACTTTAAGTCATTAATCCCTCTAGATATATCCAAACTAAAAGGAAATTCTCAATAGAAGATAATTACTACTTCTCCATCTATTCTAAAGTATCCGCATCCATCCATTGTTATTTTAATTTATTTTAGATTAACTCATCTTTTTTAGTAAAGGTGGCTTCGCTTGCTTTGGTAGCTTTTCAATAACGAAAATATCAATATGGAGAGAAATTTTGGTGATTGGATTTAATGAAATATCAATCAAAATATGGGCATCAATTCATATTTTACATTTGATTTTACACAAGATATAACTTTTGGAAATTTTGGCAAAATTGGAAATCTTGAATTTTTGGAAATCACATAAATTGACAAAAGACATGAACATTATAAGCATATTATATGTATTGGTAATTTCGGGTTGTTATCCATAGGTAAGATTCATTTTCAGACATTTTGAATGGAACTTTAAAATAATAAAATATCAATAATAAACATATTGTACTATTTTTTTTTTCAAGTATATATATTTCATTACATTAACACATATATGTTGCATAACAATAAATATGACTTTGAAATACTAAATATATACTAATGTGAAGATAAAATTTGTATTTAATAAATTTAAATATGTTATATTATAGCTAACATCAAAATGATGGTCTCTGACATAAAAACAAATATCTCTGTCTTGTTATCTATTGCATTTTATATATAGGAATTTTTAAAAATGTTTATGGTTTTGTTTACATGTTTATGCTCTACTCAAGTTTAATTATTACCAAAAAGAAATCACAAAAGACTAGTGAGAAGATTATCATAACCATTTTTGTGTTGTTAATCATTTGAGGTTGTTAAATAGTTAGAAGTTTTCCAAGCTTTTCATTCAAAAGACCATATCTACCATATGCATGCATGCTTCAACCAAGAAAATTCTCAATTCTTGCAAACTATATTTGAATTATTGTTTTGACAGTCTCTAATGTTTATTAACAACATATATAGAAACATTTTTGGCACCCAAGCATTTGATTCTAAAATAAAAGCAGGCAAATGGCTAGTTCAGATCCTCTTGCTAACTCTCTTGAGATTATGTACATATAGTGTTCTAGCTACATATATGCAAACTATATATACAAATGGTTATAGCATGAAATGCTCTATAACAAATAGAAGTGAGAAGCAAATTTTGTTTTAGCTCTTGGTCCTGATAATAGTGATGGTGCCTCCTCCCTGTGTGTGAATTTTAGTGAGGGCCACTACTGCTTTTCCAGAGAAACCACTGGCAGGAGAAGCACAGGGATGAGCTGCATGGTCACCCACCGGATGTGGAATGGGCTTTTTTGGTCGCATGAGTATTCGATGATTTATATCTTTTAGGGTTACATCTCCTTCAACTCCTCCAGGCTTCACTACATCAAATGGATAAGCTATCCTCTTCTCTGGACAAAAACCCATCCATGCATGCATTAGGAAGCATCTCTTGAAAAGATAAAGTGCGAAAGGGAAAAAGGAGAAAGAACAATAAAGAAAGAAAGAGTGAAGAAGCCCTTGATTTTGGGCATTAACTGAGAGAGCAGTTCTTAGTAAAAAGAATACTCGGAAATGAGGAGGCTATGCCGTGTGAACTTTTAGACATGGCACCCTTCTGTAAGGAAGACTTCGCACAAGAGTGAATGGCTTCTTGTTCTGCATCTCCAGCATTGATCTCTGTAGAGGTTGTTGATAGGATTCTTAGGTCAGTTTGAAACAATTTGAAGAATTGATTTGAAAGTGAGACTGAACAAATAAATCAGAAACACAAACATCTTTCAATCTTAATATCAGAATGCACACCGTTAAGTGTGTCTATCCTATTTAGGATGGGGATGTGTGCCCACAGCTGCCAATATTTGATTAATTCCAGGATTCTTGTGGTCCAACTGCAATTCCTGGTTTTATATTTATTTTTCTTTGAGAGAAACGTATGTTGGCAAGTTCAACTGTTGAAAACAAGGTCTCAAATGGAGGGGTGTAAAATTTCAATATCTTTTTATTCTACATCTAGAAAAAATTTGATGTAACAGGGCAAAAATGAGGGAAAAAAAAATGAAGTCTTACTCAATAGTCTTCAAATATGCGAAGCATAAAGCAGTACACGAAAGCTAAACTGATAAGGAACTATGTAGCTTTTACCTGCAAGACTAGAATAGGCCGCCGTAGAGGTAAAATTCAGAAGTGGGTCTACTTGATCCCCCAAATTGTGGCTATTCTGTCATGGAGAAGACTGAAAACATGAGGTCAACTCTCTATCCAAGGACTCAAAAAGCACTGAAATTAATGAAGTGGTGGAGAAGAAGCTTCAGAGAAATCAAACCATTCGATCAGGAGAGTGAGGCAGCACTTGTTGCTGCTGGAAATCATATTTCCAGTCAGCAATGGCATCTTCAAGGTACCCACTTCTAGATGTGGTGTCGAAAAAGAAGGGCAACTCCATTACTGCAGTATACATACATGTAAACACAGAAATTAAGAGTCTTTATGTTATATATTAGCAAATATATATAATTAAACAGCAGTAATTAAGAAAATGAGAGTAGTACCTGAATCAGTGACTCCAAAGCTTTCAAGATCCATGGAGCTTTGGCAGTGAGAAAACAAACTGGTGTGATATGCCATATGTTGTGTACAGAGAAGAGCTGGTCCTGGCCTCCTCAATCCCAATGCAATGATTTTAGATTTTCCTACTGATATATATGGTCTCCTAGCAACATACAGAACATAGTTGTGGAGCACTTTACACACATAGTCATAGCAAGACAATATGAAATTGTATGACAATGAATTAGAAAACTTTACTTTTTTTTGGTGAATGCAGACGGACCCTTTGGTCATGGATGAACTTTTCAAAAAGGAGATGCCGAGAGAGAGAGAGAGAGAGAGAGAGAGAGAGGTGTGAACTATCTGGTGTAGCACTTAAAATTGGCAGGTCAAGTAGGTAGTTGAAGGATAGAAAAATACACATAGAGCTGAAAATTCAAAACATCGCTGTCTCCTTTTTCTTTGTTTCTTTCCATGAGCTGGTGAAGACACAAGGAGCTAGCTAACGGTTCTTTGGCTCATCTAATTTTATTTTATTTTCTTGGGGGTGGACCTAACAATCTTTGGCTCATCTGATTTCGTTTTATTTTCTTGAGGGTGGACCCCTCTCTCTCACTCTCTCTCTCTCTCTCTCTCTCTCTCTCTCTCTCTCTCTCTCTCTCTCTCTCTCTCTCTCTCTCTTAGAAGTAAAATAAGTGCAGGGTTCTATACAAACTGTGCAGATGAAATCATAATATATATAATAATTTAGATGCATGTTCCAAAAGTTGACAAAGAATAAAATGTATAATAATTAATCAAAACCTTAATCACTATTCTCAAGTATAATAAGGATAACCCATGTCAAATGTCCACAAAGGCCAAGTATATATATCAACCAAGTTATCGAACCTTAGCAATACAAATACATATTAAATGTAATAGAAAAATGACATATTGATAAATTAATCAAACCTTGATAACCATTCACATATATAATTAATAACAATAATCCATATTAAAAGACCACAAAGATTAAGCATATCAACCAAGTTCTTGACCTTTTCAATCATTTACACTTATGATTTGCACTAGTCCATTTTAAAATAAAAAGTTTATCACAAACATTTACTTAAATATAAAATCACATAACCTAGTATTTTTAATTAACTCTAGTAATTTGTTCCAAACATTTTAAAGTAAAAAGAAAAAAAAAACAAACTACATTACACATAAGAAAAAGGAGTGAGAGGATAATTTCTTTAAAAGATAAAATCAAAAATTTATTTAATTACTAATACAAATAAGGATGACAACGAGGCAGGTTCGAAATAAATCACCCTCATGCCAACCTCGTCCCATTTATTTCAAATAATTTTTATCTTCATCCCATTAAAAAAATTAAATAGGGTGGATTGAGGTGAGGTGGGGTAAGTATGCGAATTTCTCATACTTATCTTGCCTCACCCCATTTAACTTTTTTAAAAATTTGTTACCTTTATTCAATCTTAAATAGAAGGATGAGTCATTTCATAGACTATGTAATGACCTTTTACCTTTATTCAACAAATTACCTACGTATCGAATCTTTCGTGTAAGTAGAGTAATTTTTTTATTTTGTTATTCAATCAATTTTCTTAGCATTGATGTAAAGTACTATTACTTCTCTTGCTCACATGAGATGTCATTGTATTGATATTGGGAAATCAATTTTGTCTAAACTATAGGCATTTTTTTTTTTTTTATGCTTCTTCAACAACTAAATCTTGAATGACACGTGCTACTATCTCAGTGACTTTCTTCCAAACATTAATGCAAGTTTGTTGCAATAAGAAGATATTTTGTTTCCCATTCCTTTAGTTGTAGGATTTCAATTGTGCATAACAAACTAATATTTATATATGTGTTGATAATGAATAAAAATTAATATACTAATATACATAAAAAGCAGAAAACACACTCAAATTAAATAATTAATAGCAAATATGATTCCTATATGTTATCCCCACATATTTCTATAGATTTTATGATTCATTCCACCTAAACCTACTTGGGCCAAGCATGTCAACACGGATTGTTTTTCAATATTTTGATTTTTGATCCAATATGTGGAATAGCTTTGATGTCAGATTTGGGGAAAGAAATTGTCATTTCCTTTTCCAAAACAATTGTTTAACTTCAATTAAATGTACTATTATCAAATTTATATCCAAAGGCAAACAACTTTTTAGGCTCTTCCAGTATTAAAATATCTTCAACTTCTGTCCATGATTTACAATCTTTAGTTATTCATTCTTTCTTTAGGTTAACAACTTAATGTACTCTTTTTTTCCTATTTATGTCATAGAATAAAAAATATTTTAAACAGTTAAAAAAACAAACATAATATCATTATGTTATTAGTGTTTTCTTGTCATGCAAATATTTTCACACAACATTTTTCGCCACCCAAAAATTTTAAGCTAAAATAATATCAGAAAAATGTAGAATTTGGGATTCAAACATGCCAATTTTTAAGGAAACAATTGATATCATACAAAAATTAGTAGGCATTAAGAGCACTTTTTGGTATAACATCTTCCCTTTCTTTTGTAATTTCGTAGTTTTCTCATTGTAATTTTTCATAGTAACTTATTTGTACAGTTTGTAACATCATTTTGTAACATTAAATAGTGATTTATTTAGATGAATCAAAAGCATTGAGAATGGTGAATCATCAGGACTTAAAACCCACTGTTTTAAAGACTTGAGCTTATATTGGAAATTTCAATAACAAATTTAGTTGTGGATTTTCTGGACTTTTTTCATGCAACCACCTTAATTCCTATAATTTTATACTTCAAAATGATATATGGATAATTTGGAATAAGCTGGAATTAAACTTAAACTAAGGTATCAAAATTTAGATACCTTAAGGCTTGTATTAGGTAAATGCCCTAAGGGACTTTGGTTGCTAAGGGCCATTTGATAAAGGTCGATCGCCCTAAGGAGATGTTTGACTTAATCGACTATAGTCCCTTAGGAAAATGCCTTTGATGGACTTTGGCGGCTAGGGTATTTGAAGTCATTGCCTTTCGATGGGAGTTCAATAGTTGTTTATTGATAATATTTTTGGAGACTACATGTGTGCTATGTAGGGAATCCCAAATTACTTCGTTCGTTGACCCTAGATCTTCTTAGGTGCATGTAAAACTCCTAAGGTTACTAGATCCTAGCAATGTAAGCATTCAAATTAAAATTCGAATGTTGCATAGATTAAATGAGCTTACCAAAGTTTTGGATGTTCCCAAATTGTTTCCTATCGATGGATATGGGTGTCGAATTCGTGGTAATACATTGTAAATTTCATCAACCCACTGATCTTCCACCCAATGACTTCTACTAGAATCTTGGCACTCGGATGGTGGAGATTTAGGAGGAAGAAGGCTAGGATTCTCTTTCTAGAAATAAGGGAGAATGACAAAAGTCTAAAAGTTTGAAGCCTTAAAATTAAGCTCACCTTGAGCTTGGGTCACTTAATTTAACCTAAAAAAGATTTTAATTAAGTGAACAAATCCATAAGGATATATAACCACTTTAGGGTCTCACCTATAGGTCAAAGTCTCCTACTGAGTTTGGCACAAGCTCAATATTCTCTTAAGGTTGAGAGTCTATATAGTATAGTAGCTTGATGAATCATGAAAATTGATAGTCTTGCGTCATGATTCACCGTAGGTCTTGTCCAATGTGCATCACATATACTAGTACACTCACCATAGGCAACACATCACGACAACTAAGACAAATCATCCCTCCAATTAAGAGATAGTGCACTACAGTCTCTACTGGATTATCTAAATTCATAAATTAACTGTGGACAACTTATTTACTTACAAGGAACCCATTATGTGTATCTTCTGTGCAACTCCTAATGCACTCAAGTCATGCACAATGTAAGAGACATGAGTTGAATGTTCAAAGCAATGTCAATACACCAAAAAGATAACAAAGGGATAGTTAAGTCTAACTTTGTTACATCATGTCTTACTTTTAGGGGCTCGCTCAATCCCAACAAACTCCCACTAGGCCCAAATATAGATTAGGTACTTCAAAAAGAATCTACTCCACAGTCATATCACCTCTCTGTACTATCTCACAATAAGGTATCACTTGTTCTCTATGTGTTTTCTCTTTTAATGGTACTTTAGTTCTTTAAACTATGTCACCATCCCACATAACAATATCTTAGACAATATAGCCAAGGAAAATAATCATAAGCTAAAAGGCTTCCTTTGTTGCTATAGAAATAACAAAAAAATATTTAAAGTGTATAAATACCCAGAGGTAAACCCGTAAGAGTCCTTATTAGATTGAAAGTCTAATTTCCCGGTATGAAAGAAGTACCAACTCATCGCAAAGACTCACAAATATATAATCCTTCATTCTCCAAAGATATCATAATCAAACACTCCAT
Organism: Vitis rotundifolia; assembly: GCA_030254885.1. Lineage (NCBI taxonomy): Eukaryota > Viridiplantae > Streptophyta > Magnoliopsida > Vitales > Vitaceae > Vitis > Vitis rotundifolia. The sequence goes on from CM058154.1 coordinate 10,472,103, forward strand.
AGCCACCGCACTCCTTCACATGCACCCATGGCTATCTCCCAGCTCTCATGCAGCTCATGGCCATCCCACCACCACCATGCAGCTTGCACATCCTCACATGCTCACCCACAGCCTCCACAGTCACTGCACACCCTCCACATACAACCCACATGCACCTCATGGTCGCCATGGCCATCATATGCACCCCACGACCACCACAACACCACCATGTAGTACATATGGTCGTCTTCCATCTCCTATGCAACCCACGGCCCACCTATGGCCACCATATGGCCATCCTCCTGCTCCCATGCAGCCAACACTCCTCTCACACATTCATACCTTCCATAGACAACCCATATCTCTCATTGTTCAGCCCATATGTCTCCCATGTTCAGCCCATATACCTCTCATTTTCAGCCCATAAGTCTCCCTTGTTTAGCCCATATACCTCTCATTTTCAGCCTATATGCCTCTCTTGTCTAGCCCATGTGGTCATCACACAACCCACATGCTTTCTCATTTTAAAATTCATTTTTTTTAAATTTATTTTTTAAGCAATCTCATTTTCAAAATTCCAACTATTTTTTAAAAAATACCATTTCCAAAATTTCCAAAAATTTCCAAATTTCCAAAAATTTCCAAATTTCCAAATTTAATTTTTAAGATTCCATTTCTAAAATTTTCAAAATTCCAAATTTAATTTTTAAAATTCTATTTTCAAAATTTCCAAAATTTCCAAAATTCCAAATTTAATTTTTAAGATTCCATTTCCAAAATTCCCAAAAATTTTAAATTTTTAAAATTTCATTTCCAAAATTTCTAAAATTCCAAATTTAATTTTTAAAATTTCATTTCCAAAATTTCAAAATCCTAAATTTAATTCTTAAAATTCCATTTCCAAATTTCAAATTTAATTTTCAAAACTCCCATTTTCAAATTTCTTTAAATATAAAAATGAATAAGTTTTCATAATTCCAAAATAATAGAATTTATGATAATTAATTCATAACAAAATAAATTGGGCTTGTCAAACAAGGACAACACCCTGTAACTCTTTGCAATTTCAATTTTTCAATTCAACTCACCCTTCATCCTTGTACCCAGAATGTCCTTAAAAGATCTCAAGGTAATCTATAATCAAGGAATATGGTTGAAACATCACAAACTTAAAAAGAAAGATGAGATAACCAAACATACACAAGCTGACATACAATAACTTAGTTTGGTTTTAATATTGAAATCATGTTAAAGATGTAATTATTGTCCATATTTCTATGCAAAATATGTCATTAATCAGCTTGTTAACTTTTCAAATTATCAAGTTTTCCCTTTCAAGACTCCTTCGCATTTCCTCAATTCACTACTAAATTTGTGACAATGGAGTCTCTTCACAAGGATCATTTTAGCAATGGATGATTAATAGATAGAGAGGTAAAGATAAATTTGTTTCACCTACCTTGCTTTGGAAAGCAATCTTCCTTTTATAGCTATGTCATGAGTGTCATCTTTGTAATGTTTTGATTAGCATGCATTATGTTAATAACAATATTTAATTGAATTGATTTCAAATATCCATTATGCCTTTTAATGGGGAACAATTACAATAGAGGGGTAGGTGAGTGTCATAATAGCTTTAAAGGGTATATACTTTGCATAGTTTCTATCAGGTCCATGAAAATTTTTGGACAAAAATTCCTTTTACCTTTCACACATCTCTATTTGCATGTTTTTCTTGATCCTTATAATTTGTTTTCAATATCCAACCATTGGAAATGTTGTATACACATGCATAAAAGTCAAATATATTTTTTTGTTTTTACATTTTCATACATGTACAAGGTACTTGTACTAGATATATTTTTTGTTTGTACATTTTCATACATATACAAGGCATTTGTACAAGATATACAAGACATGTACAAGTCTATCTATTATGAATGTATTTATGTGTTTTTCCTTTTTTTTTTTTTTTTCTTTTTTTTGTATCACTAGAAACATTGTTTCCACACATGCATGAATGTCAAATACAATTTTTTTTTTTTTCACATATGTACAAGGCTCCTACACTAAATATATAAGATATTTGTACTAGTTATAAAAGGTCAGTCCAAGTTCGCCAATTGAGAATATATTTGCGTGTTTTTATGGATATTAATAAAAATATAAAAATTTCTTGTAAATTTAGTATAATTGTTTTCTATATGTGCAAAAATAGGAAAACAAAAATTATATTTAACATTTGTGCATTTGTGAAAATAATTTTTTAGTAATTTGGTATGGGAAACAAAAGAAGAAAAAAAAAGGAAAAAAAAAACATGTATATAAATTCATGATTTATAAATTTGTATATATCTTATACAATTGCTATTTAAATAAATTTCAAAAATAAAAAATTTCAAATTTTCTCAAAATAAAAAATAATAACAATCGAACTTTAAATTAAGGTAAACATGTCTTATACAAATGTTATTTAATTTAATTTCAAAAATAAAAAATTTCAAAATAAATAATAATAATAATCGAACTTTAAATTAATGAAAAATAAATCAAGATAAAAGTTGCAACTTGAAAAAACCATAAAAAAAAGTATTAATAGATATTTATTATATTTTAAATTTTTCTTGAAATCTTAATACATTAATTATCATGAGTGTTTATGGATAAATTTTAGCATATTAAATAGTTGTAATACTTAATATCATTTATCATCTAATTGCATAGACTTTCAAGCCTACATATGCATTTTAGATGGACCTTAGGTCTTAGGATCATTTGCTAGAAATGAATATATCCCTTTTTAAAAAACCTATTAAGGGTATGTTGGGTATTTTTTTTAGTGATAAATTCTTTATATATCCTTGAAAGCAATTTTGAAACTTCGTAGATCATTTTAACCCAATTAGGTAGAGTTATTATCATGTTCACATAACCCTTTATTGTAATTGTCTCTTTCAATGGTGGCCTTGTCTATTAGAGTATGAGTGTATGGATTTGCGTGTAACCATTATGTCCTTTGAAGGGAAAGGCATCTATTAAGTTGTGATCTATGCTATTCTATTTTTCCATGGAAAGTAATATCGTCTTAATTATAGCAAATACCAACTCATATTTATTGCTCTATGATGGTAAGGGTCCTACTTGGGGTGATGTGGTGAATACGCCACCTTGGGGTGGTGCATTATTGATGTTACATTTGGATCTATCCACATATTAATGGATTAGGCACCCTTGCGCTATTGTTAATCTTAAGTTTGTTATTATTTACGTTGTTGACAATAGTTAGCCAAATATTTATTGAACCAAATATGGAAAGAAAAGCAAATATGATATTTTAATAATAAGCATTTGATCATCAAAGAAACAACCAACTTGAGAATCATATCACCTTAATTGAAAAAATTCTTCCTTCTTCTCAAATACTAAAAAATAATTTGATACCTATTATTTTAATAATCTAACCTTTATTAGTAATATAATTCATTTCCTTATTAGAGAAAAAGGTTACTTGAGGATAATAGGATTTTTCCCTTTTTTTTCTCTTGGATATGATCTATAAATGGTATCTTTTTTTTCTCTCTCACAACTCCTATTTATTAATTTAGGTTATACAATTTTTAACATACATGATTACTATATTCCCATGTTATATTAGTAATTAAAACTATTGTTATATATAGCTTCTAACTTTTTATTCAATATAATTGGAGACTCCAATGAGAGTTTGAAAGCTTAGGAGTAATGTATTAATATAATTCTTTGTCACAATTTCACAAAATAAAATATTTTAAAAATATAAAAGCTAAGAACATCCTATCATTAAAATAAAATTTAAATTATTAAGACAAAAAATTATGAAAGATAGAATTTATAGAAATAAAAAATAAAGAAAGAAAATTTAGCTAAACATACTATAAAAATGTTTTAAAATAAATATGAGAAGAATAAAAGATAACATTGAAATAGTGATTTCATAAACAATGAAAAATAAATAAATGCATAAGAAAAAGATACATGTAAATAATTTATAAATTTTAATAAAAATAATTATACACTTTTTTTATAAAAAAAATAAAAAATAAAAAATGTTGTTATTTCTTTTTTCAATTTTTATTTCACTTTTAAATTTTATTTAATAACAACTGTTATTGAATTTTAATGGCATGAGATAAGTTAATAAGGCATATGATAGTTTTTATTTCTATTTTCAATTTTTATTTTACTTTTAAATTTTATTTAATAACAATTGTTATTGAATTTTAATGGCATGAGATAAGTTCATAAGGTATATGATAGTTGTTATTTCTATTTTCAATTTTTATTTTACTTTTAAATTTTATTTAATAATAATTTTTATTAACTTTTAATGGCATGAGATAAGTTAATAAGGTATATATATATATATATATATATATATATATATATATATATATATCATTTATGTGATGGTTGGATAGATAATAAATAACGAACATTCATCAACTTCCTTCTTTATTGTCCTCAAGGAATATCATTTGTGAAATTCATTAATGCTTCAAATATTGTGAAGGATGCAACTAATGTGTTTCAACCATTTGAGAAGGTAATTGAATGGGTTGGTCCAAGCAATGTACTTCATATGGTCACTGATAATGCAACAAACTATGTGGCTACAAAGAAAATGATTTTTGAGAAGTATAAATGCATAAATTGGTCTCTTTGTGCAATTAATTATCTTAATTTGATATTTAAGGATATTGATAAGTCAAACCACATTGTTGAACTTGCAAAATGTGCATCAAAGGTGAAAATTTTTGTATATAATCATGTTGCTTTATTAAATTGGTTGTGAAAAAAATAATGATGGATAGAGATTCTCTGACTTGGTACAACTCACTTTACTACCATGTTCATTGCACTAAAGAGTCTTCATGATCATAAACATGATTTGCAAGCTCTAGTGACTAACAAGTTTTTTGTAGACTATAGATATTTGAAGGATAATAAAAGTAGGGTTGCAATTTCTATCATTTTAGATAACAAATTCTAGAATGATTGTTTGATAGTTGTGAATCTCATGACTCCACTTATGCACTTATTTTGTATTGTTGATTGTGATGAGACACTTCAATGGGATATGTGTAGAAAAGCATGTATAGGGTTTGGTGGGGCATTAAGAAACTATTTAACTATAACAAAAGACTATATATACAAGTGTTATACACAAATCATAAAGCAACATTCGGATGAACAACTACGCAAAAGCATTCATGCTACAACTTATTGGTTGAATCCTTGTTTCCAATATGACCAAAAAAACTTTTGTAATAAGTTAAAAGTTATTGGAGGTGTCATAGATATTATTGATTAGGAAGTTATGAAATGCAAGCATAAAGTGATGAATGAATTGAAGTTGGTCTACGATCAATTGAAAAGTTTTGATAGAGAACTTGTTTATTCTTCACAAAAAGTATTTCAACCAAGTAAAAGATAATTCATTAGTGTGTTTGTTATTTTTCATTAGTTACTATTTAATATTTACTAGTATGCTTTAAAATATACATTATTATATTTTTAAACTTGTTAATTCTTTTTTTCTTTTTTCTTTTTTACTATTTTTAATGTAAAAATGATAGCTAGATGACTGGTGAAGGCTACATGGAACATGGATATTATGCACCAAATTTGCAAAAGTTCACAATTCAAATATTAAGTTAAACCTCATCATCTTTCACATGTGAGAGGAATTGGACTATGTTTGAATGTATACATACTAAAAAGAGGAATAGATTGGAACATCAAAGGCTTAATGATTTTGCTCACATTCATTACAACTTGTCGCTAAAAAATTAATATAAGTACTTTCTTAGTTGTTTTGAATATATTTTTTTTTTTTTTTACAATTATGAATTATATTCTTTTTATTTTTAAGTTTTACAACAAGAAAAAGGGCTATGATCCCATTAATTATGCATGCTAAATTTTGGATAGTTGATCAAGAGAGCTAGATCTTGAAGAAATGGAAAATCTTATGTATGAAGAAGAGTCAATTCCAATAAATGAAGTAGAAATTTCAAGTTCAATTGTGGTTGATTTGGAAAACTTTTGTGTTCTATATGCTCATTTTGGATCTTCATATCTCAATTTTCAAAATGAATGAAGACATAATCTTGATATTTATTAATATAAAAAATTCTTCATGAATACTTAAATATTGACATGTTAAATTTTGAGTAATTATTTAAATGTTGTGGTTGACGTTTGTATTACAGATAATGTGTTAACAACTCTTTGATAATTCGGTCATTGTTGGTATATTGCTCATATATGAATGTAGAATAGTAATGTTTTGATAAATATTGTATTGATTTACATTATGAAAGCATAACATCTTATATTGTGTTAGCGATGTGATGATATATGGTGACTTCTATAGGTAAAAAGATTTATGAAAAAACTCTATTAAAATTTTGGTAGAATTTATTATTTTTGTTTTCCATAATTATTTTTAAATGTAATAATATATAAATTATGTGTATATCTATATATATATATATATATGTGACATCACCAATTCAACCATTGAATCATAAACCGATAACTTCTCCAAACATCATTGGTACAACCACCAATTCAACCATTGAACCATAAACCGATTACTTTTTTGGTTCAATAACTGGTTCGATTCTAAAAACATTGATCAAGAGAATGTTATCCTCATATCACACCATTTAGGTGGGATTCATTTTATCTCATTATCCTTGGGATTGATAGTGATAGTAGTCGTTGAGAAGAAAAGGCAAGGGAATTCCTTCCTATAAAAAGTATGTGATCAGCATAAATTGTTTTATTCTATTTTTTTCATAAGTCAAGATAGCTAGCCAAAGCTTCTTTTCCTAGTGTAGAAGCTGATCTGGTGGGTTTAGTGTAACATCTCAAGTATGAAATTTTTTTTATTTGTAAAGTTTTTCTTAATAAAAAGAACATAAATTATCAAAAAAATTGTTAGGTTTTTTTTTTTAATCTATATATATCATAAAAATAAAAATTGAAGTTTTAATCTTTTTTCAAAGATCGAATACAAATGTGAGGGAAAAAATTCATTTAGTACTTACTCAAATTATTACAAAAAATATTAGTTATTATTTTTATTACTTAATAAAAAATAATATAGTGTTTTTCAAGGAAATAATCATTGTGTAATCATTTAAATCTTATAAATTTGAGATTAAACAAAGTGAGGTCACCTTATAAGAAGGATGAAGGATAGAAGATGTATGCTCTGGTCAGAGAATCCTTACGCGCGTCATTACCATATTTTTTATCTTTTATAATTCATAAAACCATATTATTATTATTATTATTATTATTATTATTATTAAGACAAACAAAGTTTGGGTTTCATTTATCATTTCAAGTACTAGCATTATTGGTTCTTGTCATATATTGAGTCTTATTAATGATTAATTACCACAATTTTTTTTTGTATTTGTAATGATAAAAAATAAAATAAAATAATATTTTTTAATGTTGCTTTGGACATGCTTCCTATTTTCAATTTTTTTTTTTAGAATTAAAAAATAATAAGAACCTTTATATAAAATAAAGTAACTCTCATATAAAAAATATATATAAACTTACCTTTTATTCTAAAAAAAATTAAATTGTTTTTAAAAAATTACTATCTTTTTTAAGATAATCTAATATTATCAACCTTTAAATATCGGATTTTCATAAATTTCACATAACATAAAAAAAAAAATTTGAAAAATGCTCTTTTCATCATGAGAAACAAACTAACTCTTGCATTACATTACCATAATGAAAAGAAAAATGAATTAAGGAAAATAAAGAGATAGAGAGAGAGAGAGAGAGAGAGATTGCTCTTATGACTCATAATGAACCTTTCTTGGTAGAGGAAAAGAATAATGATGGATTCCTATGGAGCAGCCAAGAACAAGAAGATTCAATCGGACGACAAATTCTTGTTTGGTCCAAAGAAAGAAAAGGTCCACTTCCATGATTTCATCCATATTGAATCTTAATATAAGAATAGCTTATATAATCATGATTTAATTTAGGCCTAATGACTTTTTCTTTAGTTGATTTCTAATCTACAATGAATTGGATTGGAACAATGAAAAATAAGAATATTGGACAATTCAAGAGACGACTTATCATTATTCATTATAAATTTGAAACAGACGTTAAACTTTATAACTGTAATGACTATACCATAACTCATTATAATGATAACTTCTTGGTTATTTTTATAGTTCTTATATAAGGTGCTATCATTTTCTCATTTTAAAAATAGAAAAATTTACAAGAAAATAAGTGGTATAACTAAAACATCTTATTTATTTATTTATTCCTTACATTTCCTTCATAAAATCAACTGTATATATAACAAATAAAATCTAGTTTCCCTCAAATGCGAATACAAAATATACTCTAATTTCTTTCATAGTTTTCGGTTCTTCTCAAGGTTGTTCTCATCCCAGAGGCGGGGTCACATAGATGAAAAATGTTCCTGTTAAACTAGGATTGATAGCCTCGGTGACCAAGAAATGTTGGGGAAAGAGAACTAATGATTTCAGTACAATGGGAAATACAATCAACAAGTATTCTTTTATGCCTCAGTCTCCACTGCACTGCTAATTTCCATCTCTCCATCGACCTTCTTGCCTTCTCCGACAAGAGCAACCCACCATTGCCGTCCCCAATTTTCAGGTCATGGACCTCCCAGAAGGCAGAAAATTCAACTCCAGGGCTCCTCAAAGCGTTCCCAACCTCCATTGGGACATTGGGATCTTGCATTTTGTCTACGGCACACAGCAGCAGACTGTCTTCTTCAACTGATGTTGGCAAATTCTCCAAAACAACATGGCAACTCTTCGCTATCCATCCCATCACAAATATTTCATTCTCTGCTGACAATTGAGTTCCAGAATAAACAAGGTGACCAACAGATCTTCGCTCGCTTGCCGGGGTTGCCCACAACCGAAGAGCAGATAGTAGAGCAAAAGACGGCTTCCCATTTTGATGAATGTACAACGAGTCCTTTGGCCATGAACTGGAGGCATAAACTTCAGGTTCCAAGGGAATGAAAACCTTATCATTTGGGTTTTCATCTAAAAGAAACCCATAGTGTTCAAGAAGTTCCAAATTCGTGTATGTTCCATAGCTTAAAAGAACCTGCAAACATGTAACTGTATTTTCAAACCCATCTCGCCTCATATATGAAAGGCCAACAAGACATGCAAAATGATGATGATGCCATTGGCACTAAATAGGACTGAAATGAAACAAAGCCAACTGGAAAAACAAATAGATATATTTTTGTTAACTGCAGCCAATAACTGGCATGTGGTTTCTTATTTCAAATTACCTCATGATGCTCGATCATTTAGCACAATTAACTGAAGCAAAATTGATTGAAATTTTCTGCAAAGTTAGTACACAATAATAGTCATCATACCAACGCACACAAGTTGTACTATTTGTCATTATATAGAGTTAGAATAAATTGTTAGTACAGCAGAAATGATATATTAAGGACTGCTACCTCTTCTCAGCAAAGGTTCCACATTGTTGATATCCTAGTCCACATTGACATGTGGACCTAAGAGATTATGTGCACCACATGACTATCATGAGAAGCAAATCAACAACACATGGGAGGTCACATCATTGGTAGCACCACTCTTATTATGGTGCTTTCCACCCATCACCAATAGTAGTGTTAACTGCCATTGTGCAGCTTCTTTTCTCCCACTGCTGCCACTTTGACAGTACAGAGAAGACCCATGCCTTCTTTAGTCCATCTCAGGATGAGGATGAGAGGATTCACATCATTGGGTGAGTGACTTGGGGATCTCTCAACATGCTAAGGTAGGTTGTGAGAGGACTTTTCCCCACCTTCACTTGTTAGTTTCACAAGACCTCCCATTAGTCGATCAAGGAGATATCTTTAATAATTGTTTCTATACCCCCAAGGAAAAAGGATCTCTTATGCATCTTAGAGATATCTCCTACACCTTCATGGAAGGTTCTTATTGGCATAGCACTTAAATGATACATGTCTACCCAAATTGGGAGCAAGGCTGAGTTGTCTAATTGAGCTTGGTGTCCCTTATGGTGAGCTTGGCCTGCCAAACCACCAAGTATATGGGATGATTTTAGGGTTCTAATTTGGTGAGTAGAGTTGGAGGTTTGCCAAGACAAGTCAACCCAAACATTGTTAAATTTATTTTGCTCGAATGAAGAGAGTGAGACTACTTTGCCAGATATATGTCACTATCTATGAATGCTTATCCAAAACATCAACAAGGATACGTTACTCTTATTAATTGATGCAAACATGGCACCGCCTGGTTGGTCCATGTACTTGTGCCAAAATCTCATTGGTTTGTGATGTAGCACTAGCAAATTCTTTTTCATAGAACCTGTCACACACACAAGATGTGAATGGTGCAGTACTAAGTCTCTACTCAGCCAGCATTAACCCAATGCAACAAAGGCAACACAACAAACACAACCCAACAAGATATAGTAGAACTCTTCCCAACTTGTTTATTCCTCAAGAATTACAAGATAACAAAATTTGGTTAAGTGTCCCCACAGATTTTTCTACACCCAAGTTAATAGAACTGAAAATCCCACCAGTCTCATACACCTCACTGTGTATGTCTATTTTTCCTTTTTCTTTTTTTAATATCTTAGGCAATAGAAGAACCCCTCTTATTTATATCTAGAGGCTACACCCTCTGTTTAATTTGAATTTGAATTCAAATCTAGCAGTTGGCAGTTATAAAAACATCCAGCTGACCACGCCCTTTTCCCAAGAGGTGCATCTTCATGCCACACAGAGCCAACACCAAGCCTTCTGATGCATTTCTCTGAGCCATCTGCAGCCACCAGTGGTGTCTCTTCCCCAAGAGGTGACACATAACTACCCTTGCAACCCATCAAATAGCCCCTCTGATGGTGTGAGCCATTTAGCCTCGTCCAACCCAACTTGTTACAAGTCCACCCCTATCAATGCTTTGGCCCGTGTGTGCAAGTCAGCCCACCCATGCATGTTATCCACCAATCATGCATGCTAGCTCGTCTTTGTATATATCTTTGTAATGACCCGCACTCAACCATGCAAGTATTGTCCTCATGGTTTTAAAACGTGTCTACAAGGTTAAGAGAAGCTCATATTTATATAGCATTAGAAACTTTCTCCCCTATTCGATGTGAGACAGCACAAGCATCCCCTCATGTAGATATAAATCCTCGTTGTGTCTCATGGGATTACAGGGCCAAACAGACAAACACTCCTCACAAGGCCAAACAAATCCCCACACCGAGGTCGAGGATAGACTCTGATACCATTTGTAATAACCTACATCCAACCGTGTAGATATTGTCTAGTCTAGGCTCAAAGAGGCTCTCACAATTCTAAAATATGTCTACAAGGTTAAGAGGAGTCTATATTTATATAATGTCAGGAATTTTCCCCCCTATTTTATGTGGGACAACACACAACTCATCCAATTGCATCCATGTGCCTCAACCCATTACTTGACACCATACATCAATGTGCCTCAGCCCAACATGTGATGCTCATGCAACAAGCTACCTCCTTGTGCCCCTGGCACGTTAGAGTTTGTTGCCCATGTCTTCAATGCCCATGGGACAGCCCCTTGCAAGGCCCTACCACGCCTTACAAGCCACAAGAGTCACCATACCATGCCCATGTCATGCCCCTCGCTCTTACGTTGCATCAACCATGCATCAACATGAATATGTCGACGTTTGTTGTTGCCACAACACCATCAAGTCATCTCCTTGTGCCCTTGGCACATTGGAGTTAGCTGCCCATGTCTAGGTACCCACGGGTCAAGCCTTGCCCCACCTTGCAAGCCACAAGAGTTAGCATAGCACCCTATGTCATGCCTTACCCTCTTGTCATGCATTAGCCACCACCATGTCTAAGTTAGCTTTGTTGTTGCAACAGCACCATGCCACATCCATGTCCCATCTTAATGCAGCAAAGAGTCATGACTTTGCGCCCATGGCCTGTCATCTCCACACACAAGGCATTACGGCCTTTTGCCAAGCCACCTCATTACACAAGGCATTGCACTCTTGTGCTATTGTCAAGAGGGGTGACCACAGAATGTCCTTGTGCCATGTCAGCCACAGATTGCACGCTACCACATGTCGTTGAACCCATGTGTGAGTGCTAGCAAAGCTCACCCGAGTGTCTTGCCCATGTCTGAGGTCTCACATCACGTCCCCTAGGTGTGACCAAGCCTAAGCAACGTAGCCATCCTCGAGCCATTCTCCACCTCTTCTTGCTCCCTTTTATAGAGCATTTTAAGTTTTTTTCAGGAGACATCAAGGGTGCTTGAGGAGGCATAATGATTTTTCATTAATTCACAAAAATTCGAAAAAATCACAATTCCACTTAGAGACTCCCTTTTGAAGGTTCCTCTCCAAAGGAAAAATACCAACATGCCAAAATTTGACACTTGAATTTTGGCTAAGTCAAGCCCTGCCACAAATGTTGCCTTGTTGTGCATCATGTGCAGCAATGGCCATGTCACGTGTGCCAATGGTTTTTTCACGTGCGGCAATGGCTGTGTCGTGTGCAGCAGCCCACTATGCTGTGTGTGGCACAGCCTGTGTTGAATGCTGGTGGTGTGCAGCAACATGCTAAGCCACATGCTGCCTGACACCGAATCGTGCCAACAACACCTGAGTTGCACCATCAGTCACCAACAGCCCACTCATTTGATGCATTAAACCTTTGCTTCCACCTTGCCTCATTCTCCTGAGACACTCATAGGTGCAAGGTGCGTACCCATGAGGTCCTTGGCATCATGTCATCTAAGTCAAGGGACTAACAGAACCCTTATAAATAGGTCTAAAGACTCATTGTTTGAAAGGATCAAAATTTTTGGCCTTATGAAACTGATTCTCTCCTTTCAAAAGCCTATTGACAACCACTCCCATTCTTTCCAACCTTTCTCTCACCTCTCACTTTGCTTTACTTTTCCCTTGAACCACCACACAGCAATATCCATATATAGGAAAGACAAGGATTTTGGTTTCTCTTAAGTTCAACTTCCAACCTTTTGCTTCTTTGCTGTTATTCAATGATACATAGACACTTTAGTTTCAGCCAAAATACCCACGTTGACAAGTGGATACAAGTGTGGATGTGAGATCTGTGCCTCATAGGAATATGTTGCATCAAATACAACTATTTAGCTACATTATCTCTTTCTTTAATTCTTTTAAAATTATGTTTACAATTGTTTCATACATTTATTTATCTCTTTCTTAATTTTTTAAAAATTATACTAGATAATAATATAAAATAAAAAATTAAAATTAATTTCTAAACTCTTGTAATAAAAAAGTAAAGAGTTTTAAAATTAATTTCTAAACTAGAGTAATAAAAAATTAAAGAATTTATAAATTAATTTCTAACTCTTGTAACCAAAGTGTTTTATCTCTTTCTTAATTTTTTTAAATTATAATAAAATGTAATAATTAATATCACATAAAATTTAAAGATAAAATATAACAATTAATAGCATAAAAAATATAAAGACAAGTATCAAAGTTAATATCTTAAAAAATATGGAGATAAATTATAATCATTAATATAAAAAATCAAAATTTTTGAATGATAAGAAATTAAATATGAATTAGTAGCATCCTTTTAAAATAAAAGACATAATAAATGTTCTTCATGTACAATTAGTAGTAACATCAAAGCAAAATAAGCTTAGCATCTTATTAAAATAGAAAAAACATATAACAAACAAGTTCTTCATATACAATTAGCAGTAATATCAAAGTAAAATAAGTTTAGCATCTTATTAAAATAGAAAATATATAATAAATATATTTTCCAATTACAATTAACCATGTAGTATCGAAGTTAACTTATCTTACTATATTTAAATTTACTATTAATTTATTTTTAATTAATGTGGTATCCAAGTACCCGCACCTATAGTTGAGATCCTTCTCAACTGAATCCTCATGTCCTAAGATTTTGGAATGCAAAGGATCCAAAAACTAGACGCATACAGCACCTAACACTCAACACCTAACACCCATACCTGAATCCATGTAACATAGCAGTTATCCACTAGTAATGATTTTCCCTATATCACACACTTCTAACCGTGGTTGATAGAGTTTCAAAAACTATTCATCATTCTTTTTTCCTTGTGGTACCTCTTTGCAACAACTTCTAATATCTTCCATTCTTGACCACTTCCATGCACCACCACAAATCCACCTTCTCTCTTCATCTCTCCCATTCTCCTATTTCTCTCAGTAATTGAATGATGAATTTCGAGTTTGATTACACCAACCAGGCTTCAACACTCAGAAAAAAATTTGTCTCAGCTTAGTTGCTCCATTGATAGAACAGAATATATAGAATAAAGTAACTGAAAGAAAACAATCAATCAGTAATTTATTTACTTTTGTTCATTAGAGTCTAGAAGTAAAGATGTCATTTTGGGTTTTTAACACATTAGTTTAATGCTTGTTTTAAACCCATCAAACATGACACTGAAGAATCCAAACCATGTTCTAGCACATGCAAATTCAAAATCCCCATGGCATTTTGAATCTCCATTGCATTTGAGATCCCTCATCTAAATGGCTCATTTGTATACTTCTCATCCATAATCTCCAGTTTTTTCTCTTCTAACTCTAAAACCCCACCTTTCACACTCTAAATGTTAAGTTGGTCCAACCTTCATATACTTTAGATATAAGGTCAACATATTTTTTTTTTTTTGATAAGTAAACATAGAAATTCATTAATGAGAAGGCAAAAAGCCACAACGCATACAGGTAGTATACAAGGCGGCTTAGGCCTCAAAGACAAAAAACTCGAAAAGGCTCACCTCCCCTTAAGTGGTTGCTAACCACTCTAGAAAACCTATAAGGGAGAGAGACTCCTCACCTATATACAGTTTAGTCCAACTCCACAAATTACAAACAAAAAAATTCTTTAGTTTCTGGATATTCAACACACCCCCCCTAAAGGCTAATCTATTCCCCTCCTTCCACACCGTCCAAAAAATACACAACGGAATGGAACTCCAAACCTTTTTCTTTTTCTTACCCACAAAGGTGCCCCTCCAGCTGGTTAAGACCTCCTTTACAGTTTCTGGAAAGACCCAATTAACACCTACTAACCCAAGAATAATATCCCACAAGACTCTAGCCACTATACAGTGTATAAGCAAATGATTTACATTTTCTTCTTCACAACCGCACAAAAAACATCGATTAGGAAGTTGCAACCCTCTAATTTGGAGCCTATCCAAAGTAAGTACCTTCCCCCACGCCGCCTCCCAAATAAAAAAAGCGACTTTGGTTGGCACCCTATCCACCCAAATACACCTCGAAGGAAAGGCGGTATTATTAGGAAAAGCCAGCAATCTCATGGAGAACTCAAAGCTAACCTGAAAGACAGATTAAGATTAGTTCCTTTCTTTCATAAAGAGGGCTGGAATTGCTTCCACATTCCAGAATAACTTATGTTTGCTTTTAACATTCTGAAGAAAAGTTTTGCTTCCATATTCCAGGAAATTAGCTTTGAATATCCTGAGAACTGGTTTCCTTCCTCAATCTGAAAATAGGCTGACCGTAAACCCACTTCCCAAATTTATCTTTGAAAACCCAATTTATAGTCTATAAACCAAAATCAAGGATTTCATAATGATTTCTTACTGAGAACCGAAAAGAAGAAAGGAAAAGAACTTCATAAGGGAACTTTAGAGCTTTTCTCTGCCTTGTTCTTTGCACTCACTTGGTAGAAGAATAAGGAAAAAGGAAATGAGGAAGTGTCATTGACCAGAGAAAGCTTCAGACAATCAACTAAAAAGAGAGAATTTAAATGAAGAAGAAAATAGAAATTGAGGAGGTTCCAAAATGAGAAGGGAAAGAAAAATAGGAAGGTATTAAAGAACAGAGAGAGACACCATGAAATAAACACTAGTAGACTCAAAGGGAAAAAGAAAAGGGCAATCATAAAGAGAATGTTTGGTTCCTAGAAAGTATTGAAGAAAAGGATGAAGTAGTTAAG
Organism: Vitis rotundifolia; assembly: GCA_030254885.1. NCBI lineage: Eukaryota > Viridiplantae > Streptophyta > Magnoliopsida > Vitales > Vitaceae > Vitis > Vitis rotundifolia. Next base: position 10,488,178 of record CM058154.1, read on the forward strand.
GAAAATGGTTTTCTTATTTTTGCAAACCATGAGAAAAGGTAAGAAAAAATAGGGCAGAAAATGCTAACACATATTGCTCTCCATTTCCTCAAAAATAGGTAAGGAAAATTGGGGAGAAGTACATTACTTAAACTTAATTCTCTCTCAACTTTTCAATGGGCAAGCAAACATAAGAAAAATTTTATAATTTTTCTTTGCTTTTTTTTTCTTCTACTTTTTCTCTATTTTCTTTCCTTCAAACCTTTTGGAAACCAAACATGACAAAAAAAGTAAGTTTATTAGGTGAAAAAAAGTGAGTTTTCTCTTTACTTAAACATAGAAAATTATTCTTATGTTCTTATTGAAATGACAAAAAGAAAGAAAAAAAAAAGTTCAAACAAATACACTTCCAATGTTTAAAAAATAGGTGAGAACTACAATAATTTTCTTCCTTTATTGGGACATAAATAGGCAATCTGAATTACTTTCTGGATGCAAACCTAACGATAGGTTTTTCTTTCTTTTAGTATATTCTACATAATGGTTGGATTTGCTAAAAATATTATACTCTTCTTTTGACTTGTTTAATCAATCTGAATGCTTATAGATTCTATGACACTTGATTTTTTTTTTCTTTGGCACTTTGAGTTGAAATTTCCAATTCAAATTATTATACATATATAGAAAAGTTTGAAGTGTAAAGGTAGTTTTTGCAAAGCATGGCTACAAGAAAGTGGCAAGTTAGGCTCAATGGGCCATACTTAGGATTGAAATTGTTTTAAATAGTGTTTTGCAACTAGTTTAATTACTCATAAACTAGATAGTCAATGTTCCATAGTCTTTAGCAAATAAATTATTTTTTAGCAAGTAACAAATGATATTACAAGAAGTAGCAGTGAGATTACTATTCATGTTATTGTCACAAGTTACTCTCACATTACTATAGCATGGTGCCATGCAGCAATGAGTTATCATTAGGGGTTTTTTATTCTTTGTCCTTTTTGATAATTTTCTTGAGTTTCTAATTGTTTTTAGTTTCTTGGACTATAAACAAAATGCTCAAAATAACACAAGAAAGTCATAAATAATGAAACCAATCATCCAAAGGGCAACAGGAAGTTATCATACTACATAATATTTGCTTTCAGGAAATCAAGAAAGTTAGCAATACCTGCTCTCCTTTTTTATAATTTTTCCTAGCATAGAAGCAATATGCAGCAAGATCTTCCTTGTAGCCCCCATCTGTTAACCTCTGAGAGAGAACATCATCTTGCCCTGCATCTGAATTGTTAGTAGCATCCTTATTCCAGAAAGAACTATTTTGCAAGGAAGACTCATTTCTTGCACCCTTCAAATCTTCCCAGCCACATGGTTCTTCTCCAGGGGCAGCATAATTGTAGAAGTCCCCAACAGGGCATAAACATCCAGCATCATCCCATGGTATATGCATCGTGCGAGAGGATACCTTCAAGCATATTGATGTCCAAATGTTTTTACTATTGCCAGTAAGAAACAGCATAAAAAGAGAGAAACACAAGTGTAGAATGGTACATTGTTTGTGAGGATATCCTCAAGCACAATGGAATTTTGAATGTCTTATTATTGCAACTAAGAGAAGAGTTTGAAACAAAGAGGAAAGAGAATTACAATAGAATGTATAATTCTTGCAAGAGGTACACAAATATGACTTCTCTTTGTGCAACACACTAAATTCCTGACACACAACTCATCAGATAAAGAATTTAAAGAGACACATATATACAAACAAGGGTTGGACAGAACGATATGAACATTGAAAGCATATTCCCAAATAGAGACTCAAGTATATATTGCCCTTCAAGCAACATTCAACACTAGCAATCCACAATTCAAAATGATCGAGTTTCAATAAACCATATGACAGACTGGAAGAAAAGATGAAAGCATTGGTCAACCACAGGAAGAAAGATGGTCAGCCTGCATTAATGCTCTGATAAACCACTTTTTTTTTTTTTCTAAAGTGTACTCACAGTTGAAGAAGCCCAGAGCCATGCCCTGAAATTTTGAAGCTGAGGCTTCAACTTAAGTTCTTCCATTAGGGGAATTGCTTTTTTCCACTCCAATTCGGCCTTCAATATAGCCCTCTCCGTAACCCATATGGCATCATCCACCTAGAAATCATTTCAAACATTTCAGAAACACAAGAGGTAAAACCAAATCCAAACTCCTCAAAACAAGTAAATCCCTAGTCAGAAACCAAACTTGAAGGGCTTGTTTCTCAAATTGACTGAAATTGGCTAGTGTATCATAACTTCGTGGCAACTGCATTAAGTAAGGATGCCACCAAGAACTCTTTCCTTTGCTCATTTCGGCTAACAAACAAACAGTCAATATCTGCACAAAAGAGAATTCAATAGACATAGAAAAGTATTCAATTCAATCATTATATTAACACAATGGGATATTTGGACAATAAAACAAAAATAACTTTGAAATTGGAAAAATGACCCTCCTTGTTCATTCTTTGAAGACATAACCCCTTTCGGACATTTTTACCCCTCTTTGTTTCACCATAAAAATGCATTTCCCACTCATTTCCCTCACATTTCTGCTGTAGATCTCTCTAATCATTTTTCTCACTCATTTCCCTCACATTTAACTCACTCTCTCTCTTCCTGTGAAGTCCCTCCAGCTGAAGCCCCTATTTCTGGCCCCCGCTTCTTCTCTTATGACTTTGTCAGTCTCTTTCTCACTATCACAACTTCCTTGATCTTTCTCTCATCAAGGCTTCGTTCATCTCTCTCATCACCACAACTTCATCATTCTCTCTTATTACAACAACTTCATCTTCATTTTAGCGTATAACAAGGTCAAATAAACTTAAACACCTTCATTTCATGTTGCATCATAATGTATTGTGATTAAGTTTTATTTACAAAAAATCTAATTAAGGTTAAGTTCTCAATCATAATAGTCAAATAGTCACTTGAACTGTGTTGTAGTTAAGTTTCATTTAAAAAGAACTTATCTAGTAATAAGTTCTTTGGACTTAAATATAGTTCAAGTCTTTTGTTAAAAAGGGTGTTGAAAATCAAAAAATTCAAAAAGATTCCCACACCACCAATTGAAATTCAAGGATTTAGACCAAAAAAAAAGACAAAAATTGTTTAGATCCCACCTACTAGAGTTCAGATGGTGGTTCCATGAATCATAGGATCCAACAAGAACAAAGTTGGATCAAAGATTTAGCCAAACTTTAGATTTGATCTCCTCTTTAAATTTGTATGGTTAAGATGAAAGAACAAAAAACCTCAACCAAGAACAAAAAGAAAGATTGAAAAATGAAAAACATAATACTCCCTTTTTCCAAAGATTTCCATAATAGTAAAGGATGAAATAAGGGAAAATAAAAAAATGAGTCTCTTGGCTGGGAATTTTTTCTTCCAAAGAGACTTCCTCTCCTTAAACAAAATGATGAAATGTGAGAAAATAAAAGAGAAAATGAGTTTAAGAAGAAAGTTTTTTTAGGAGAGGAAGATTTTTGTCTAAAAGGGGTCATACATCAGCATTTTTAGGTTAAGAAGACATTTTTACAAGGGACAATTATGTTAAAGGGATAGATGAATATGATAATGGCCCTAAAGGCTACATACTTTGCATAATTGGGCTGAAAAGGTAGAATAAGTTTCAAAATTGCTCTAAAAGATACATGGACAATTTATCACCTAAAAAAGCCCCATCCTTAATATGGCTTTTAAAAAAGGGACAATCTCCATTCTAGCAAATGGGCCTAAGGTCTTTATAAAATGCATAATTGGGCTCAAAAGATAAAAATTCATGCAATTGGATGAAAGATGCCACATGAGCACTAAAAATATTTAATCTGTTAAAATTTATCCTCAAGTACTCATGATAATTAATATATTAAGATTTCAACACATAAAAAATAAAAAATAAAATATTTCTCAAAATCTATTTAATATTCATATAGTTTTTATTTTGTTTTAATTTTTTTCAAGTTGCAACTACTTAACTTTTTTCTCATTAATTTAACGTTTGATTGTCATTATTTTATTTTGAAATTTTTTATTTTTGAAATTTAACTTAATAAAAATTGTAGGCATGTACAAATCCGCCTATCATGAATTTATGTGCATGTATTTCTTCATTTTTTTGTTTGCCTTTCATACCAAATTATTACAACTTTATTTATATGCATGCACAAATGCCAAATATAATTTTTTTTCACACTTTTACGCATGCACAAGACATTCATACTAAATGTACAAACATTTTCACATTTTCATTAACATTCATGAAAATGTGCAAAGTGCAAATATATTCACAATAGGTAGACTTGTGCATGCATTTTACAGCCAATACAAATACCTTATACATTTAGTACAAGTGCCTTATACATGCGTGAAAATATATATAAAAAAAAAATGGTATTTGATATTTATGCATGTGTATAAACAATACAATGTATCTAGTTTTATTAAAAACAAACAAATAAAATAAAGAAAAACACACAAATATATTCACCACTGTACAAATACCTAGTATGTAGTAAGTGCAAGTGCCTTGTATATTTAGTATAGGTCTCTTGTACATGTGTGAATGTAAAAGAAATTACATTTGATATTTATGCGTGTAAACAAAATTTACAATGGTTTGATATCGAAAACAAACTATGAGAATCAAGAAACATACAAATAACGCTGTGGGAATGGTAAATGGGCGTTTTTGTCCATGAAAATGCAATTATGCAAAGTATGTAGCCTTCAGGACCATAGCAATCGTCCCTTTTTACAAATTAAGTTACCCCTTTTAACCAAATATCCCCAACCCAATTGCATGACATAAAAATTGAACCAAACCCAACACTTGATTTGCTTTCTGATAAAATTAAAATAAAAAATCATCCAAAATAAAAGCTGGATTAATTTTCTTTCGTTTTGTTTCCTTTGAATTCTGGAAAATGAGAACCATACCATAACTTGAGTAAATAGCCCCATTAGGCTCAGCCAAGCGGAGCATGTTTATTTTTCTCTAGAATTCCTACGTTTTCTGGGCAACCAAACAAAGTCCAGAAAAGAAGTTTGTTATGAAAAACCTGAGTAGAGGAGAGAGAGGTGTGCCTTTTGACAGCAACAGAGAGCTTCTCATCTTTCAACAGACTTTGGCTCGTCATCAAGGCCGATTTGGGAACTGTGAGAATCAACTCCCCTTGGCTGAGATCACGCGCAGCCGCCAAGCCTCTACTGTAAATCATACAGAGAAAGAGAAGAAATCCACTTCAGTGGAAGAGAAAGAATGGAAAATAAAATAATAATATCATTTAGTGTTGTTTTTTTTTTTTTTTTTTTTGTTGGATTTTCTCGAATCAAATGAATGGAAAAAGGGGGAATGAAAATGAAAGTACCCGCCTGCGAGAGGAAAGTGAGAGACGCAGAGAGAGTGGCCCACACAACAATGAGGGATTTGAAGACGAGACGGAACGGTGGTGGGGGTGGTGGTGAAGTCCGAGATTCCCAGCTCCGTCGCCCATTTCAGAAACCTTTCCATTGCACAGACTTTTGGCACTGCAGGTGTACAGTTTGGGGACTTCAAAACTCCATGTATTACGAAATTTTTTAGGACAAAATTACCCATCAAGAAATGAATCAAATAAATGAAATGCTGTGTGTGATTTTTCTCTTTACCAATACGGAGTTTGAGGAAACAAAAAACATAGAAAACAAATTTGATAATAAAAATTATTTTATATTTTATATTCTTAAGAATAAAAAATAAGTATTTTTAGATAATATTTTATAATTATTTTTTATTATTTTTATTTATTTTTTAGGATTGTCTTAAAAAAATAATTATATAAACATGTAAAATAATTAAAAATATAACACTTAATATAAAAATTATTTTTAAAATATATTTAAAAATATTAAAACAAATTAAAAATATTTTAGATTTTCAAACATATTTTTGTTCTATAAAAATTAGAGAATAGTTTTTAAAAACTATTCTCAAAAATAATCTTTTTAAAAACAATTATCAAATAGGTCCTTAGAGTCGAATAATTTTTTAAGTGTTCACCATTGTACCTCCAAATATTTCTTAAGATGTTCAATATTATACATTTGAACATATTTTAAATTTTTATTTAAAATGTAATTATAATAATATTTAATTTTTTTATATAAGGTAATGCATATATACTAAAAGCTCTAATGATCATAGACTACACTTAGGTATTTATAATAGATATAATCCATCAGAGTAGGAAAGCATTGATAGAATGAATATGAGAGACTGATAAAAGAAATGAAATGATTAATATAATTGGTAAAGACAATATGAAAGGAATTCTTGGATAAAAGACTAAAATAATTTTTACTTATGAAAAAGTGGAGTATATACAAGTTCAACAAATTAAGGCTCATTTTAAATGTAAGAGTGTAAAAAGAAAGGGACAATTGTGTTTTGGACTCAGTTGAGCGTAAAAATTAAGATTTGGCCCTTAAAAGTTGTATAATTGATGGGAATGATATAAAATGTGAAGAGATCAATATACCCTTTAAAACTATTTTGAGTATTTTCTATTTGACAAACTTTTTTATCTTAATTTTTTTAATAATTATTCTGAAAATTTATTATTTTTAAAAAACTAATTTTTAAAAAAATATAATTCTAAAAATATATTATTTAAAAAAATAATAATTTTGACATATTTTTAGTTATTTTTTACATACACAATTTTTAAAATATATATTTTCCAAGATGTTTGATTTTTAAATAATAATAATTTATTTTTATTTTTATTTTTTTGGAAAATTGTGTATTTTTTTCCAAATCACTAAATTAAATTAAATTTTATTGAGGTTTACAAAAGGAATAAAATTTAAATTAATGTTTTTTTTACTCTTTTTGTTTTTTCCATAGTCAATAAAGGTCATTTTTAGAAAAATAAAAAATCTATATCATTTTTCTCAATTTTCATACTTTCTCTAAGCCTTGGGCTTAAATAATAAACTTATATAGACCAAAACTTAATTTTTGGACCCAACTAAGTCCAAAACACAATTGTCCCAAAAAGAAATGGAAAAGAAAAGTTGACAAAAGAAAAGAAATGTGAGTATCTATTTGTTCTTAAAGGTATTGGTTGCTAAATGTTGAACACATATCCTCATTAGAGCACAATATCTTGAATGACTTTTTTTTTTTTTTTTTTTTTTTTTTTTATCATTTAAGTCAAGAACAAATAAGTATCTTAGTTGACAGGTTGAAAAATAACATGAAGTTAAATGAGATGATAAGTGGTTCAAAGTTGTATCACATCAAGGACTATATACAATCTAAAGAATATGCAAACTACGAAGGAATATGCTTCTTTGGGATCATCATGAAAGACTCTTCTAGATACATGAACAAGTCTAGTTAACTAACAAACCCTCCCATTACGACTAGGCACTCATGTGGAAAAAATATTAGGAATAGTGGATGTGTGTACTACTAGGGTCATATTATCTTTTGTTAAAGTGAGACGATCATTTTGAGTTTTCCTATCAATATTAATCCTACCTTATTACTTGTCATATACTCTTCTTCCAAAAACCTAGTATTTATGCTTACCAACACCTATTTAATTTAACCGTAAAAGTAGTAGCCCCTAGTTCCTTTTTGATATCCTACAAACTAGCAAACTTTTATCCTAGATTCAGCTTATCTACCTTTGAATTTAGCACATATGTTGGACATCGTCATATATGTATATGTCATAAACTAGGTTTATGGTGTATCAACATTTGATCCATGGGTGTCAAATATACCAATTTAGAAGGAACCAAATTAAGAAGATACATTGACTTTTTCAAGGCATGTGGCCAAAAGGATGTAAAGAGAGTTCAGAAACTCATCATCAACGTCATCATGCCTACTAGAGTTTGATTTCTTCTTTTCACAACTCCATTTTGTTATGAAGTGTCAAGTGCACTCAACTAGGATATATTCATGCTCCGCAAGGAAAGAATCAATTCATTAGACATGTATTCTCCACCTCGATCTAATCAAAGTGTCTTAATATGTTTACCTAGTTGATTTTCTAATTCCACCTTATATTTCTTAAGATTACGCTTGGTTGGCAAGATAGGATAGGATTGGATATGATATGCATATCCTAGGATATGATTTCCAATGGGATATGATATCCTTGGATATACATATTTTTTAAATATGATATTTTAAGGTAGCATATTCAATAGGATACACTATATTATATTATATTTATATTTAAATTGTCAAATGAATAAAAAATAAATATGAAATATATATTATTTTCAATATTTAAAATAAAAATTATATCACATTCAAATGTTTTCTATTTTAAAAAATGAAAAATTTGTTATGTTTAACAATATTCATGATTAAAATATTTAAATTTTACAAATATTTTTTTTTATATTATGCTATTTAATATATAAAAAATTTATATATTATATATTAATATTATTTTATAAATATTTCTTTTAGTTTTTCTTTTTTAATCATAAATTTAATTTATAATAAAAAAATTATTTTGTAAAATGAGTATATTAAAAAATAAATAAAAAATTGATAAAAAAATAAATTTTTGATACATGGGATCTGTATATTTCATATCTTACCATGAGATTAATATATCTCATGTAAAAAGGATAATATATATATATATATATATATATAAATAATATATCCCACCACTTATCATATCTCATGTTTGATTGAACATAGGATAGGATAAGTAATGGAGTAATTTATCATATCCCATCACCAACCAAACATGAGATAAGATATAATATCCCTTCTATTATCCTATCCTATATTATATTCGGCCAGCCAAACATAGCCTAAATGTATCTAAACCATTAGAATTCTTATATATACATACCTAGAGTAATCATTAATGAAGGTGATGAAATACTCATACTCACCACATGCATAAACATTAAACAACCCACACACCTCAATATGCATCAACTCGAAACATTCTTTGGCTCTATATCCTTTAACTGTAGGATTCATAGATTAGAAGCTCTTCTAGAATTAAATTTTCTAATGATCCAAACTGGTCTTTGGATCATGTTTATATTAATTAAGGCTACGTGACTTCCTTATAAGCGAGATCTAATTATTCTTAACATTATTAGTAGCTAGAATGCACTTGAGAGTACTACGAAATAGATATCAACCAATAGGTTTGAGCAAATAAATGAGTTTTTTTTTTTTTTTTCTAATAATGACTGGTTTATTAAAAAAAGAATCAAATAATCACATTTATTCAAACCAAAAACTAAAATTAAATTTTGTTTAGACTTAGAAACATAAAGACAATCATTGAGCTTTAGAAGATTATTATTCTTTAATACTAAGGTCATATTTCTTATTGTTTTCCATAACAACCATTACATCTGAAGCTGAAGCAAAGTACATCTCCCTATCATTCAACCTTCTCCTTTTTTAAAACCCTTGAATAGAATTACAAATATGGTTAATGGCTTTAGAGCCTATTCACCAAGAATTTATGAAATCCATCATTAAATAAGACTCAACAATAAGAATATGATGTGTACCTTCCTTTTTCTTTACATAGTCCAATCATTTCCTTTTTTAGTGATCCTTCTTGCCACAAAGGAAGCATTACCCTTAGGCTTACTTTTTCCAATGCCTGCCTTGAACTTCCCTCATTGTTTAGCATTTTTTTTCTTGGTTTTATTCTTCTTTGTAGAAAGCCTTAGAAGAACCCTTGAATGTAAAATGAATATTTCTTTCACTTTAAGAATCTTCTTAGTCATTTGGAGTTCCTTTATTAATTCTTGCAAGTTCAACAATGTATTATTCATAAAATAGTTGAGCTTCAATGGCCGAAAAGAGTTTGACAAAGTCTTTAGGATCATATCAACCTTAGTCTCTATTAGGATAGGGCCCTTAAAAGCATGACATGATGTAAAAAATTGAAATTTATTATTTATTTTATTATATTACAGTTGCATTTTTATTTATCCTTATTCCATATACTCTATGAGCATTCTAGCATGCATCTATTGCATTGTACATGATAAAAAAACTGAAAGTCCAATAGGGAACACCCAAAGAGGGGGTGAATGAGTGATTTAAAAAATTTCAATAAAGATTTATATGTTATACCCAATTCTTTTACCCCAAGAGATAATGGGCATACCCTTAAAAGATTGAATGAATCATGCCTAAAATCTTTAGTTGGATAAAAATATGATTTTTTACTTTTTAGGGATACCCTATGAGATGTTAAGGATAATTTCTTTTATCAAATTTAGTCAATGCAAACATAATATAAAAAACAAAAAGATATAAATAATGAGGCACATGATTTGTACATGGAAAACCCTCATACTAACTATGGAGAAAAAAAAACCACAAAGTCTAAGACTTAATAATTTAAATCCATTGTTCGAAATCAAGTTACACATATTTAGTTAGTCGATTTTCCCTAATGCCTTACTCTCCAATACCTACAACTTGATTCACATCCGCAATGCAATAACCTCTTATTACTCCCTAGTAGATCCTTCAACTACTCTTAAGAGATGATGATCTTTAACCCAAGGTTCAAAGAATAATCCTTGAATGAGAAATTGAGAATGGTGTAGCACTTTAGGCTTTCTTTCTAGGAGATTCTTTCTGAGGAATGAAAGGTCTTTCAATAATCAATTTCCAATCTCTCTCCCAAATCTCCAACCCTTAAGGGGTTAATATGAAGGTATTTATAGGCAAAAGACTGGAGAGTATTGATTTTTGAAGGTTTTTCAATTTAAATTGCATGAAAAACTAGGCAGAATTGATGACCGCACAAGCCAACACATGGACCGCTCGAGGGCCTTAGGCGCTTGAGTGGCATGACCTACTTGAGTTGTCTTGAGCGCTTGAGCACTCTAAGTCACTTGAGTGGTCCTACTCTCTTTCAAAAACTAAATTTAAATCATTTTAAGTTCAAAACAAAAAATGATCCTCTTAATACATCAACATAGCCTAATTTACCACAAGTCAAGCCTCTTTAGACATACATGTGACTTCTCGGTTGGATGAACAACAATCTTTTATCTTCAATGGAGAGCAAGTCGCTATATAAAAAGACTTCTATGGTTAAATATAAGAAATAAAAAAATTGCCAACAACTATACAAGACTTACTGTCCTAACACATGACTTGAGTATATTAAGAGTTGCATGAAGATCCAAGTCATGAGTTATAAGTAAATGATTTATTCATAGTCAGTTTTTGGACTTAAGCAATTTATTTGAGAATGTAGTGTACCATTGATGGAAGTCTGTAGTAGCAAGTATTCTCAATAAAGGCACTAGATATCTCATAGACTTTGAGACAGTGTGTCTCCTTAGATGATCCTAAGGATATGCGTTTAAGTAAACTATGATCATAATAGTTCCTTAAGTAGAATTTGATATAAACTTTTCATTAGTTAGGACATGTCAGTTGATCACACAAAAGGAGGATTTGTAATTCAAGAATGGAAAATGTAATCTTAAGAGGGTTATGACTTTCACCTTGTTAAATTATAGACATCAATTAATGGAGAGACTATATACAGTAGATAGTAGGTCATGAACTCAAGTACTTATCTCATTATAATATACATAAGATATTGGAGTGCAATTGATTCACTATAGTGGAATGTTGAGTCAACTTCAAAATTAGATTATAAGGGAGCCAATACTATCCTATAGGTTCTAACAGTCCCTATTTGAGCTCATATACCTTAATGACACAATTTATAATGGTTAGTTTGGCTCTTAGTTCACTTATGCACGTAAGGATGTTTTGGTAATTGTGCAAGGTTACACTAGAATTAGTGAACAATATCTCTGGATTGGATTATTAATTAATTAAATCCTTATCTTAGGTCAATCAATCAATTAGAACCTTTTGAGGATAGATTAAGAGACTCAAACCTAAGATAGGCTCAAGTCACTTAAGTCTAGTATGAACCCTATAAATACTCCTTATGAGGTTGGGGTTTTAAAGGTTTTTCCACCATTTTCTCTACATTCTAAAGAAATAGTCCTATCCTTCACCTTCCAAACATCCACCATCTATTTGCTTAGCTTCAAGGAAGGGTCATCGACGCGAAAGATTGGGCGTTTGTGAGATCACCATTAACTACCTCGACATCAAACAACGATCTTCTATTATAAACCTTGGATCACTCTGTTCTCATGCCCTAGATGTTATAAAGTGCATGCATTGATCCCCAGGGCTCTTTAGATCTAACACAACGGAAAATAATGGCTTCAATAACCATTATAGAATAAAAATCTAGAGATTTGAAATTCATACCTGTGATGTAGATGTTCCTATATCAAAATCCATTCGTTGAAAAACTTGCTTGGAAAACAGAAGAGTTTCTCTCTTCATGCTGTTTTTCATATTTGTATCTCGAGCGATGCCCATGCGATTCCCATGCACACGACTTGTGAGCATCTCGTGCAATTCCCATGCTCGTAACTTGCTCGTGTCCCGTATGGTTCTCATGTATGTAGCTTGTGCATGTCTTGTGCACTATAGCCTTGCATCCAAGAAGGTCTCGTACACCCAAGATCTTCCTCTCGAGGACTTGAATCATGATCTTGACACTTTAAAGTATGAGCTTTGGAATAGAGAAAGCTATGACTCTCTCTCTCTAGAGGTGGAAGACAACTCTCATCAAAAGTCATCAGGAAACCATAACCCTTAAATAGGTATTTATAGGGGTGCCCATTGGGCAAAAGTGACTTAAGTCCATCAAGGCTTAGGTTATTTAATCTAACCCAAAATGAGTCCTAATTGATTAATTAACCACATAAGGTCATTAATCAATTAGCCCAAATAGGAGACCTTGTTCATTATCCTTTATGCAACCTTACGAAATTACCAAAACATTCTTATGCACAAGAATGAACCTAGAGTCAATCCAATCTTCATAAACTGTGTCATCATGGTATATGAGCTCAGAGTGGGGACCACTAGGACCCATAAGAGTATTGGCTCCCTTAGAATCCAATTATGAAGTTGATTCAACATTCCACTAAAAAGAATCAATTGCACTCTAATATTCTATGTAAATAACAACGAGACAAAACTTGGATCTGTGATCTACTATCCACTACATGCAGACTCCCCATGAATTGGTGTCCTTAATATAATAAAGTAGTATAATTAGCTATCAAGTTACCTCTCCAATCTTTTAGTTATAGATCCTAATATTATGTGATCAATTGACATACTATAGCTTCAAGGTGCATATGTCAAATTCCATTAAAGGAATTACTGTGGCCATAGATTTCATGATCACATGTCCTTTGGATCACCTAATGAGACATATTATCTCAATCCCATGAAATATCTAGTGCCTCTATTGAGAATACTTGTTACCACCAACCTCCATCAATAGTGACCCAATCCACAGGGATATATGACTACTTTAGGTTCTCACCCAAAGGTCAAAGCCTCCTATTGATTTTTGTACGTGCTAATATCCTCTTAAGGTTGAGAGTCCATGTAGTATAGTAGGTTGGTGAATCATGACAACTGATAGCCTTGCATTATGATTCACCATAGGTCATGTCCAATGTGCATCACATATACTAGTGCACTCACCATGAGAAACCTATCTTGATGCCCAAGACAAGTCGTCCTTCCAATTTGGAGGTGGTACACTATAGTCTTTACTAGATCGTCCAAATCCATGAACTGATTGTGGACAACTTATCTACTTACAAGGAACCCATGACTTGTAACTTTTATACAATTCCTAATATACCCAAGTCATGTACAATGTAAGAGACATGTGTTGAAAGCTCAAATCAATGTCAATACATCAAAAGGATAGCAAAAAGATAGTTAAATATAACTTTGTTACATCATGTCTTTCTTTTAGGGGCTCAATCCTAACATCTTTATCGTAAAGATTTGATCTAGGAACATCTAGATCTAACGTAAGCATTCTAAACACATAATCTAAATCTTGTAAATAATTTTAAATGTTATGTTTTTGTTGTGCATAGGATCTAGTAGCTCTAGAAGGAGTTTCATGCACCTAACCTAATCTTAGGACATGTAACGAAGTAATCCAAAGTTTCCATCGGTCTCACCATTGATTTTGGCACCTAGGATCTCCATATCAATAAAGAGTGTAATCATATGTACCATATAATCTTTAAAAGAAATTCCTTCTATTATCTTGGTTTTCATAATTGTCTTAAGGGTAGTCTATCAAGCCAACCTGCCTTTGTCACCAAACATCTCATGTAAGCTAAAAAGAATATGATAGGTCATGACATGAGTCATATGTTGCTATTGCAACACATTGTCCAAAAATCTAAGCATAAGACTTGGTCATTTCATCTATCTTATGCCATCTCTAATATGTCTTTCTTTTATCTTGTAAGGATTGTTCATTAGCATCTTTGATCTATGTAATGGATACAATATTGATTTTTTTTTAAAAAATAAAATAAAAAATGATTTTTAGGATTAAAAATCTAACGTTTAGGTTTGGATGTTTTCAAACCTCATATTCCAAGTGTTGAAGATGACCTCAAAGACTTAGAGATCTTCTACTTGATGACTCATCCTTGATCTTTAGCACAAAGATGGTGAAAATCTATAAATGTGGAGATTAGAGCTCTCTTTAGAACATACGAGGGAGAATAGAAGAATGAAACTCTAACCCCAAAAGGGGTATTTCATAGGGTTCTTAGTGAGCTTAAATGACTTAAGCCCATCTTAGTCTTAGGTGACTTCATTTAGCCGAAAAGAAGTTTTAATTGATTATTTAACCCAATAAGACTATAATTAAGCGATTAGTCCAATCTCATGATGTTGTCCACTAATTCTCGCACAACCTTATATAATTACCAAAATGGCTTTATGCACATAAGTGAACTTTGAGTCGATTTAACCCTCATAAAACATGCCAATAAGGTATATGAGCTCAAAATGAGGGTAATTAGAACCCATAAGATAGTATTAGCTCCTTCATAATCCAATTCTAAAGTTGACTCAATATCTTACAATAGACGGTCAATTGCACTCCAGTACCATATGTATATTACAATAAGACACTAAGTGTTCAAGGTTGTGACCTGATATCCATTGTATACAGTCTCCTTATGAACCAATATCCATAATCTAACAAGGTGAAAGTTATCAATCTCTCAAGATTACTTCTACCATCTTTGAGTTTTAGATCCTCCTAGAGTGTGGTCAATTGACATATCTTAGCTCACCAAAACTAATGTCAAGTTCCACTTAAGAAACCATTATAACCATAGTTTATTTGAACACACATCTTTAGGATCACACAAGAGGACGCACTATCTCAATCCCATGAGATATCATAGTGCCTTTATTGAAAATAACTATTACTAGTAGCTCCTACTAATAGTGACCCACTCCATAGAAAATATATGATCATTTTACGATCTCACGCATAGGTAAAAGTCATTACTAATTTTAGCACAAACTCAGTACTCTCTCAAGGTTGAGACACAATATGATATAGTAGCTTTGTAAAGTCACGACTACTCAATAGCCTTATGTCATCATGACTCATCATAGGTCCTATCTAATGTGTAACCATACACACTAGTGCATTCACCATGGGAAACCTATCCTAATGGCCGAGACTAGCCATCCTTATAATTAGGAGGTAGTGCACTATAACCTCTAATGGATTGCTTAAGTCCATCAACCGGCTTTGAACAAGTCATTTACTTACAAGGAACCCATGATTTAGATTTTCTACACAATTTCTAATGCACGAAAGTTGTGTAAAATGCAATAGATGCTAGACGAGAATGCTCATAAAGTACAATGCATGAAATAAGAATAGAAAAAAAAGTAAAATTGGAATATCATTAAACAAAAATAAATTTCAAATCTATTACATCATGTCATGCTTTTAAAGGCTCCATCATAACATTCTCCTAGTAACCCTAAAAGCATAATGCTATTAAAGCATACTATATATTGATTTAAAACTTACGTTATCCATTTGACCAACAGAGACTCTCCTCATCAATGTCTTAGTAAAGGGATTTGTCAAGTTCTTCACAGAAGGCAACTTGTTAACTATCATGTCACCCATTTATACTATCTCAATACTTTGGAATACAAGCACATAATCTCTCATTCTCTAAAGATACTTGAGTTTGACAGTTGTTTAATGTTCTAGACTTGGATTTGACATATATATACTCGTCATACTTATAGTAAAGCAAATATCTGATCTAGCACATAACACTACATACATAAGGCTACCAATTGCAAAGGCATAGGATACCCATCTTAATGTGATGTCTCTTCTCAGATGTTAAAGAACATCAATCCTAAGAAAAGACAACTCTAAACCGAAAGGTAGCAAACCCTTCTTAGAGTTTTATATCATGTACTTGACCAAATGCTTGTTAGTGTATGAGGCTTTATAGGATTGAGCCCCTAAAAGCAAGACATGATATAACAAAGTTAAACTTAACTGTCCCCTTACTATCCTTTTGGTGTATTGACATTGATTTGAGCCTTCAACCCATATCTCTTACATTGTACATGACTTGTATGCATTAAGAATTACACAGGAGATACAAGTCATAGGTTCCTCGTAAGTATATAAGTTGTCCATAGCCGATTCATGGATTTGGACAATCCAGTAAAGATTGTAGTGCATCACCTCCTAATTGAAGGGATGACTTGGAGGTCTATGGTTTGAAGTCCAAATTTTTTGGGTAAGATTTTAACCCTTAAATTATTATTTTAGATTCGTTAATTAATTTTGAACCCTTAAAAAAAAAAAATTCTTTGAAAGATTACAATATTTCAATATAGGTTAGGGTTAGTTTATTTAAATTTTTTTAAGGTCAAAATATTGGAAATTATGAATATAGGTTGTTTTATTGATGAAAATAAGGAAATTTCAAATTTTTAAATGAATAGATCTAAGCAATGAAACTAACAAAAAAAAATAGGGTTACATGATTTCTAGAAGTGTAAAATAATAATAATAATAATAATAATAATAATAATAATAAGTATATATATATACGTGTGCGTGCAGATAGAAAGAAAATAAAAAATATATCCAAACTACACTAGTTTTTTTTTCTTTTTAAATTTTTTTTCAATCCATTATGATTTATGGCATATCATTCAATTTTAGTTTATGTCATGTCACTATAGAACTCTCTATATGTAGAGAAAGCAACAACTAGAAGCAAAGAATGGAGTGCATGAAGAATTTTTTTTTTTTTTTTTTTAAAAGTGTAGGTTGTGCGTGTGAGTATGAGAGGAATATGAATAAAAGAGAGAAAGAGAGAGAGAGAGAGAGAGAGAGAGAGAGAGAGAGAGAGAGAGAGAGAGAGAGTTGTTATGGTGTAAAAGATTTTTGGTGGAAAGTCAAAACGTGAGGGAATAAGAAAAATATTTTAATATCTTTAAGGTGTTGAACATGGAGAAGTACAAGGTTAGTTTAGTTAGTTTAAATAATAACAATAATAAACGATGCTAAGTAATAAATAAAGTAGAATTCAATTAGTGAAATAATATGGTAGTTTAATTAAATTAGTGATGTGTTCTTATAATCAAATTGAAAACAAAAAAGTTTTACATAAATTAGAAACTTATTAATTTTACTTAAATAAGGAATATATTAATTAAATTATCTTTCACAATTAGAAATATTAATTTGAATACCTAAAATTTTAAGAATTTTCAAACATTTAATTTTAGATAAATAGTAATAGTTATTTTTCTTATATTATGTTAGGTGAGGAGTAGATTCTTCGAGATTATTTTCTTTCCAAGGTTTTTGAGTGCTGCTTTGAGGTAAAGGAAATTAATATAGATTTTGTAAAAGTAAATAATTTTTTTTTTGTTACTTTGAAATGCATAAATGTTATTTTTTTTTTTATGCATGAATCAAACATATTTTGCATGAAAAATAAGTTAGAATATTTTTCTCTTTAAAATAGAAAAATTCGGAGGTATTATGTTTTTTTGTAAGTTTTGAATAAATGAAACAAAGTGTTTGACTCTAGGTTGCTTGGCCCTTGTCAATGTGATATAATAGTTGACTTTTCAGCTCTTGTCAACAAAATATAATAGTTATCCCTTACATTTTTTGTGGGAAATGTAATTGATTTGGACCCCAACCTCTAGGAGTATGGTTAAAGGTTGCTAATAATAATAGTGTTTGGTTTCGTCTACCTTGAAATGAACAATTTAGTCACCCATTTATAAAGTCCCACCTAACTAAGTATCATTAGTTGTTTGATAACCAAAGTACAAATATTTTGGAATGCTTTTGATTTGAATTTGATATGAAATTGTTTTGTTAAAGAAATGAAAATGTTTGAATGCTTTAATTTGTTTGAACTCAAAAGTTTTATGAAAAAAAAATGTACATTGTATCTCCTATTTGTAATTATAATTGAAAATGTTTGATCCATGAAACTATATTGATATTCCTTATTGGGCTTTGAGCTCATTTTCCTTCGTTAACAATTTTCAGGTACTCTCAATTCAAGTGAGGAATGACAATTAAGATGAGAATTTGACATTATTAGGACTTTTGTTTAAACTTTCTTTTTGGACTTTGTTTAAATGTTAGAATTTATTGTTAGCTATTGTTTAAGTTTGAAATTTCTTAGACAATAATACTTTAGTTGATGTGTTAATTTTAAAGTTGAGATTTGAAGATTTTAGCATTTTTGTTCTATTACTCTAAACAATAATTTGGTAATTGGTAATTTCCAATTACAAGATGAATGTTTGTGTCATTTCCACTCTAAACCTTTAGGCTTGAGAAATGAAATGATCGTCATGCCCTTAGAGTGAGTTTTGAGGCGTGACAAAGTGGTATTAGAGTACTAAGTTTTGATCTTGTTGGGAACTTGTTTTAGTTTACTTTGGGGATAGATAAAGTGACACATTAATTTAAGTTTCAATTTCATCTTGTATAAAGTTCTATTCTTCCTTATAATTCTAAATTGTTTGATTGGTTTCATAGTGACTAATTTAGTTGTACCTTATGCTTTATAGAACATTATGCCACCAAGAAGACCAACATCTTCCAAAATAGTTTGGCTAATGATGATATACCTCTTCCACTTGAGGGTTTGTCTCCCACGAATGAGAATGGCTTTATAGGTATTTTGGGACTTTGACTAGTTTGGTTGAGGGTCAAGCTAGAGCTACTGAGACTAATGTTCAAGGACAATCCTCATCTTCTAGGGGTAACTCCTTTAATGACTTTAAAAAGTTAGGTCCTCCCTATTTTTCTGGCACTTTAGATCCAATAGAGGTAGAGACTTGGATTCTTAAGATGGAGAAATTCTTTAATGTCATAGATTACTCTAAGAAGCAAAAAGCCTCTTATGTAATGTTTATGTTAAACAAAGAGGTAGATCATTAGTGGTGTATGACCAAGAGGCTTTTGGAGGATCAAAGACCTATAGCATGGAGACAGTTTTGGGAGGTTTTCTATAAGAAGTATTTCCTTGACAATTTTAGACAAGAAAAGGTGGAGAATTTGTTAGTTTGAAACAGGGGGGGTATGACTATGGCCTAGTACGAGGCCAAATTTACATACTTATCATGTTTTGCCCCACAGTTGATTGCTATGGAAGAGAAAAAAATATCGAAGTTTCAGGATGAATTGAAGCCCTACCTAAAGAACAAGATATCTATTCTAAAGCTTAGTGTCTATTCAGAGGTTATGGATAGAGTCCTTATTGTAGGGAAAGATAATGAGGAACTTCATCAGTATAGGGAACAACAAAGGAAGAGGAGTAGGAGTGATGATGCTCATGGTAAACTAGCACAAAAAAGGTCTGCTTCCACTAGAAATCAGAATAAAGGAAAGATAACATTAAATTCAGATGTGATTTGCCCTACTTATGATAAGAAGCATGGGGGTAGACTATGCTATAGAGAGACTGAAGCTTACTTTGGTTGCGAGAAGCATGGACATATGATTCAGGATTGTCTAGAAAATAAGAAGTTTATCATTAGGAAGCCTAAGAAGGAAAATAAGAAGGACAAATAGAAGCCCACGGCCTAAGGACAGTTGTTTGTTATGACTCATTGAGATGCTCAGGCCATCTCTGATATGGTGATAAGTACTATATGAATCCACACTTTCTTTGCTAGAGTCATAATTGATCTAGGCTCGACACACTCTTTTGTTTTATTGTCTTTTGTTGGTTTGTTAGGTATGCTTATTGCTAGCATGAACTTTGATTTGATTGTTGCTACTTCTATGGAAGATCCTGTTGTGGCTAGTAGAATGCTTAGAGATTGTCTTGTGGTGATTGGTTATAGGGAAATGCTAGTTGACTTAGTACTCCTTGACTTTCAGGATTTTGATGTTTGGGGATAGATTGGTTAGCTTCCTACCATGCCTCTATTGATTGTTTTAGGAAAAAAGAGGACGTTTGGCATTTCTAATAAGCCTGAGTTCAATTTTAAAGGGAAGCATGTGGATAGACCACTACATATGATCTCAAACTTATGAGTTAGTTCCTTGCTCAGGAAGGGTTGTCAAGGCTTCTTGGCTTATGTGTTGAGTAATGAAAATGATTTAAAGATGGAGGACATACCCATTGTAAGGGATTATCCTAATGTCTTTCCAAACGATTTTCTTGGCTTGCCACCAAAGAGGGAGAGAGTTTACCATTGATTTGGTACTAAAAATAGCTCATATCTCTAAGACTTTGTACTGGATGGCGCCTATGAAGTTTCAGGAGTTAGAGATTCAACTTCAGGAGTTCTTAGATAAGGGTTTTATTGGGCCTATTGCTTCACCTTGAGGAGTTCTTGTTCTATTTGTGAAAAAGAAGGATGGATCGATGAGGCTTTGTATTAATTATAAGGAGTTGAATAAGGTGACAATGAGCAATAAGTATCTTTTTCCTCAGATTGATGATTTGTTTTATCAACTTTAGGGTGTATGTTGTGGACCCCACATTTCTCTCAATGCATTCCCACTCAACGGCGAAACTCACTTTTTTAATTTATTTGGTGAAAATTTGATTTTCTTGAAAAAAGACTTAGAGTCGCCACTTATTTTTGTTTTATTTTTTTTTAAGGGAAAACAAAATAAGAAAGAAAACCTTAAGTGTGACTCCTTATTTGGAAAAGACGGTCGATGGAAAAACAAAGTTGGGTATGAGGGTCAGGTTACTTATTGGGAAGGTATGGTAAAGACCGTAGCACCCCTCTAAGTCCCTAAAACGGGTCACTACTAAATAATGTGAAGCAAGTGCGGCAATTGATAAGAAAATCAATGAATACCAATGAAATGATCGAATAATAAAACAAATCATGCATAAGAATAAGAAAAGTGAGAGTGAGATCGTACCTTGGCTACAGGTAATAAAGAGCTATCATGAAACAGAGTTAGTGTATAATGATAAGTGTAAAATATCTCATACAAAACCAATCAAAATCAAATAATATCAATCATGCAATTCACTTGAATTATTTTCGAAAAAAATGTTATGAATGTTGGGCCTCCACCAAAGCCCAATTGATTTTTGCATGAATTAATATCATAAATTCCATTATTTTGGAATTATGAAAATTGTCTTCATGCTTATTAAAAATAAAAAAATGAAAATTATTTAAAGATTAAAGAAAATTTGGGAAGGTGCTTGTTTAGAAGAAAACGACAGCAAGTTTATTTAAAAATGAGATTTTTAATGACTTAAAACCCTAATGAAGGATGAAAAGTGGTAGAATTAAAAAAAAAATTCGAAAATTGGAGTGGAATTAAAATTATTTAAAAGAAAACTAGAATTTTGAAAATTATTTGAAAATTGAAATCTTAAAAATTGGAATTTAAAAAAAAAATTGAAAATGAGAGTTTTGAAAATTAAATTTGAAAATTGGAATTTTGGAAAATTATTTGAAAATGAAAATTTTGAAAATTGGAATCTTGGAGAATTGAAATTTTGAAAAATTATTTGAAAATGGAAAATTTGAAAATTGGAATCTTGGAGAATTGGAATTTTGAAAAATTATTTGAAAATAGAAGTTTTTAAAAATTGGAATTTTGAAGAATTATTTGAGAATGGAATTTTGAAAATTAAATGTGAAAATGCAAGTTTTGAAAATTAAATTTGAAAATTGAAATTTTAAAAAATTATTTGAAAATTGGAGTTTTGAAAAGTATTTGAAAATTGGAGTTTAAAAATTATTTGAAAATTGAATTTTTGAGAATTTAATTTTGAAATGTGATGATAAAGAATAAAAAAGATGGGATGTTTGGGATTGAATGCCAAAGGTGGCCATGCATGAGTGTGGGCTTGGGAGGAGTGGTTAGGTGGCAAACTATTTGGGAATTACAACATCTACTCTCATCATAATGCGTGGAGACCACTAAGTATTAAAGACACCAAGGTTGGGAACAAGCATGCATGTGGGCTACATATGCATGAGAGAGAATGGGAAGAAGTTTAAGTGGAAGAAATAGTGAGAAAAATGGGTTTGGTGGCTGCATACGCATGAGAGAGAATGGGAAGAAGTTTAAGTGGAGGAAATAGTGAGAATAATGGTTTTGGTGGCTGCATACGCATGAGAGAGAATGGGAAAATGGAATTGTGGGTATGGTGATGGATATAGTGGATTAGGGAAGTGGTGAGCATGAGGGAATAATAAAAGAGAACATGCTTTTTGATTCGTCCTCAATTGGTGTTTTGCTTGATTTAGCTCAATCAACTAATGTGCTTTGATTTCAATCCTCAGACGGGAGTTATCAACAAAATTTATAAACCTATTTCACCATATACTAGGGTAGCATAGCTAGCATAGCATAGTGGCTTTAGGATCGTCCACAAAGATGGGTTTTCACTTCACAATTGATATTAGTTCAAAAGTTGAATTGGTGCTTTTCCTTTTCACGGTTAGCTTTAAAAGAAAACATAAGTTTGCATGAAAACGGATAGTTTTAAGCTAACCAAACTGAAAATAACTGAAAGTAATTAGAAAGAAAGATGTTTCTTGGGATTTCAGGTCACTAGGATCAGGTGCCTTATACAAAAGAGGAGATTCCGGTCACTTGAATCTTTTCCTCGCATTGGGGATTTAATATATAGTTATTTCCCCAACCGGTGTGGTGCAGATGCTTACCATTAATGGTTTCAATGCTAAATCCTTCTCACTGATACACCTTGCAATGGTTCGTACCTCTCACCTAGTATTTGCCATTCAAGGTGATCTTTAATCTTGGATTACCCTTCAAAAGCTCGCAAGAGATAACTAATGGATGTCTCCTTAGAGTCCAAAAGCTTACCAAGTGTTGGCTATTCTAGAAAATCCTACCTTTGAACCACCTTCCAAAGGCTCGCAAGAGATAAACTAGTGTAACTCAATGGACGGAGTCCACTTACCTTACCAAGTGTTAGCCCAGGTGATTTTAAGGCATTTTAAGTTAACTAAAAACATAGAAACCATTAACGGGTCACACTTTCTCTTCATTAAAAACGGAATCAACAAAAACTCACACTTATGTAGCCGGAACCTGACTTAGCTTCCTTCACCCAAGAAATAAAAAACCTAGCCACTCATCCTCTGTGGCCTCAGAGGATGTTTGGCTAAAAAGAAAATGAAAAAGAGAAAACAAAAATGAGACAGAAAAACAGAGCAAGGCTCTGTATATTCTATATATTGATCAATTCTATATCTATTCCTCCATTATTTTTACAACGGATGCAAGAGAATATATAGGGAAGTTTTTCCAACCTTCCTAGCTAAGCAAGCCTATGATTGGTGAATTACAAGGAGAAAATAGGGATTTTATGCAAAAATATCTGAAGAAAAATATCAAAAAGAGTCGGTGCGCAAATATCCCAGTTCGCATGTAGATTTCGCACGTTGCATGATGACTTGCGAAAGTTTCGCAAGTTGATTTCGCAACTTGGAATCCATTTTCGCACGTTGAGCTCCAAGTTCGCAAGTTGCAAAATTACTTTCGCACATTGGGCTTCTCTGTGACTGTGCAAATGTATTCCATTTCCATTTCGCAAGGTAGGCTTTAATTTCGCACGTTGGAGTTCCAAATTCGCAAGTGTGAAATTGTCCTTCAGCTTGATGCAGTTATCTTCCAAAGGCCATATCTTCCTCATTTCAGCTCCAATTCATACACTGTTTGAAGCGTTGAACTCTTGACTTCCCGAGCTTCAAAACGATATATAGCATGTAAAAAATGGACTTCAGAAAGTGCTCCAAATGTGTGAAAGAAGACTGCAGCTGCTCTCCTCTGTTTTTCTTCATGTCAGATTCCTATCTCTATTGTTCTTTCCTTGTATTTCTGATTTGGATTTGGCAAAGGGTCATGAAGCTCCAAAGCTTGGTTCCTTTATGAATTTGAACTTCAAATTGCTTTGCCATGAACTATACAAAGGTCTCTTTCATTCTTGAATTGCTTTGGTGTAGCTAAAAGCTATCAAAAACACCAAAACTTAACACAATTTGATTAGAAACGATTGCAAGGGTCCTTAACATGCCAATTGAGTTAAAAGGTAATAACTACTACTCAAAAGTGTTTAAAAGAGCTAATTACAAGCTATAAAATAGCACTTTTTGAGTAGTAATCACTTTTGATCCAAAGCAAAAAGTGAAATGCAACAAGATGTAGAAGGATGTGTAATGTGTCACATAAATTTTTTTTTTTTCTATAATGATAAAACAACCAACAAAAAATTTAAACTCTAAAACCCTTGTTGTTTCTTCTTCTTCTGGTTCTCTCAAACTTCCTTCCCTTTGATCGAACATATGGTTTGGTGTGGCGTGTGGCACACTAGGAGCCTTGCCACAGTGCTTCACAGCTTCACAAGCATTCTTGGGACCTCTGAGTAGAACCGTGTTATGCCCAAGAGGAGCTTTAAGAGCCAGCTGATCAAGTGTCAAGCATTCACCACAGCCTTCTCAATCCTTGCCCTTGCACTTTCTATGAACCTTAGGGCAATCACTTTCAGATAAGGGACTTTGTAAACTCGGAGATCATTGGTAATAGTTCCAACAACCACAACAATCCTACCTTCCTTTCCGTCCATGAAACGAACCAAACCAGAAAGGGACAAAGGCGGCTTATTGACCTTGCTCATGAAGAGCCGCTTTAGTATCACTGCATTGAATTTGCTCCCCGGTCCTCTGTATTAAAAATCGGTATAGCTTGATGAGGAGTTTGAGGTAATATCATCGAACTTGGGGGTCGTTCGCTTAGTCCTCTTGCTCTTGCCACCGCCAATGAGATCGATGCCCATTGCAACTGTTGGTGCTCCTTCTCCTACTACTAAAGGTGATCCTCTTACCAAGCAGCTACTGGAGTTTAGAAGGTTGTATGTGGCCATGCAGGATTGAGATCACATGCACACGGGAGCTATACACCTCTATCTCGTCTGAAATATTTTTAAACTTTCAGGTATTAACTTCACAAAACCCTGTTCTCTATCTCCGCCATTACTTGTGATCAACATGATGGTATGGATTCTAGCAGATTCGACAAAAAAGTGATAAAACATGGTAATCCCATTGGGATTTAGATGTATTAGATTACCACAAATGCTTCCCGAACCCATATTCCATAAACACCCTTGTCTCATGCTTACCCATGACCTCTTAATGCTATATATTTGCATTGCCCATCTCCCCATAGATGGACATCAGAAACAGGGGAAAAACCACAAGAAAACATAACACAAGCTAAGGAAACAAAATGAATCAACCATAGCCACGTTCCATGTTTTAATCAACGGGCCAAGAACTGGTGAGACATGCTGAGAGTAGTAATATGACTATCAAACACCAAACCCAAACCCAAAGATGAATCCGGTTATTTATAGTGGAAAATCAAAAATACGAAAGGGAACCAAAATAGAGCAATATCTGCAAACAATCAAGTTCACCCAAAACAACCAAGAAACTCTTGATGACCAAACTAAACAACAGAATAATGCTCATGGGCCAGCAGAAAATGAAATAGAACATTAAGAAAATGGAAAAATGCCAAGCTCATAGTGGTCTTACTTGGAAATCCACAACACAGCTTTCTTCTGCTTTTCCTCCTCTAGATCCCCTGGTTTCTTGCTAGAAACTCTACAACACTCTCTTACAATCTCGTTCACTCTTTTTTCGCTCCCTCTCCTTTTCTTTCTTTTCCCTGTAGTACTCTATTTCTTTTTTATTTTTTCCTAGCCTACCTCCCATCCGTTCCATTGCTTCAGCCATCACCCACACCCGAACCATACTCATAACCAAGGCATTATACCCAGAAAAATCACATGGTGGTAAACCGCCTAATGCACACTATGAGATGGACACCAAAACTCAAGGAAAACTACAACCATATAACAACAAAAGAAACAAATTATAAACACAAATCATTAAGCCATTAAATGAGGCTTTACCTCATGTATTTACAGGCTAGGTAAGAGAAACCATGAATTCTAAGCAAAAAATAATAAGAATTTTAATCATCACGCAACAAAACTAAACTACATCTGTATTATTCATTCAACATAAGCAAAGAAACCGTAGTTGGAAATAATGGCAACCAACTTGCAAACGTCTCAGACTTTAATAAACAACATATGGCCATCTGCTACCCATACCCCAAAGTGACAAATAGATATCTAGGGACAACAAGAAATGAATGAAGAACATGGTAATAATGAGAATTAATAGGAAACTTGGAATAGTCATACCTCAAGATGTCTCTCTGATTCTACTCCTCTGTTTTTGCTTCTTAAAAATCTCTTTACCATAATTTCTCCACCTTTATTTTTCAGAAGTCCCATCTCGTTTTCAGGCTTCTCCCATGTCTTTCTTGTATCAGAATCTCTTTCTCTACCTTTTTGCCTCCTTATTTCTTCCCAAAAAGAGAAATCATTTTTTCCAATCCTTAGTTCACTTTCCTAAAATCCTCTTAACACTTCCCCAAATTTTTCTTTTTCAGAACGCCCTATTCTCTCATTTTTCAAAACACTTCCCCATGTGGCAGCTTGCATCTCTATTGTCGGCTCTTCAATTCTTCTCTTAATGCACGTGTCAATCCTTTTTTTTTTTTATTATTATTTTAATTCAACCAAATATATATATATATATATATGATATCATGATCTCCACCACACCAAATCCTCATGGTTGCCACTCACTTTCATCGAATCCTATTTTTTTTTATTCTTTGCTTAAAACATCATATATTTGCATCATGCATAATTTTCCATATACGACCACTATGAATCTCCATTGATTTTTACTTTAAAAAAGAAAAAAATAGTAACCAATAAATTCCATTTACAAACATACCATTATATATATTATATTGACATTTTTAAAATAATAATAATAATAATAATAATAATAATAATAATAATAATAATAATAATAATAATAATAATAATAACTTACCAAAAATTTATTCATTAAAAAAAATTACATTGAAACATTTCAAAAAAATTAATTTACCAAAATAATAATAATAATAATAATAATAATAATAATAAATAGATAAATAAATAAATAAAATAAAATAAAAAATTACTTTACCAAAATTCAAGTTAAAATGAATATGTATCTAAATTAACTAATTTGAAGTACACTTACAATGCAACCAAGTGGACTAAGTTAAACTGTAACTAAGTGGATTGGAATAATATGAAGTGTGACTATGTGAGTTTGTATAAAAGATGTCTAGGTGTGCCTAAGTGAGTTTAAGTGTGTCCAAATCGGCTAGGTGTGTTTGAATGAGTTAGGGTGCGTCTATGTGTCCTAAACTAGGCATGAAGAATAGCCAAGTTCATAGTGAGGGTCTTGATGAGCCCTTTTATAAAAGGGTCCTCGAAGATGGCTTAGAAAAAGAAATTGTATGAGTGTCACTGGGTTACCAAGGAACGATCACAAAGTGATTACTACTCGAAAGTGCTATTTTGTAAGCTTGTAATTAACTCTTTTAAACACTTTTGAGTAGTAGTTATTACCTTTTAACCCAATTAACATGTTAAGGACCTTTGCAATCATTTCTAATCAAAGTGTGTAAGTTTTGATGTTTTTGTTAGTAATTTGATCACCAAAGCAATCCAAGAATGAGGGAGAGCTGTATATTGTTCATGGCAAAGCTTTTGGAAGTTCAAATTCATGAAGAACCAAGCTTTGGAGCTCCATAGCCCTTTGCCAAAGTCGTTCAACAGCATACAAGGAGGAAAAACAGAGAGAAGGAAATCTTGAAGAAAAATAGAGGACAGCAGTTGTAGTCTTCTTTCACACTTTTGGAGCACTTCCCAGAGTCCATTTTCTACGTTCTATATACCATTTCAAAGCTCAGGAAATCAAGAATCCAATGCTTCAAACGGTGTGCGATTCGAAGTTGGAATGAAGGAGTTACAGCCATTGGAAGCCGATTACTCCAAGCTGAAGGCAAATTTCGCACGACTGCGAAATCAGCCTTGGGCTGCGAAATGGTGTCCTTTATGCTGCGAAATTTTGCAGCCCATGTGCATGCTGCGAAATCCACCTGAGTACTTCCAGATATTTGCGCATCGAAACTTTTAGATTTTTCTTCTGATATTTGTTGTCTAAATCCCCAAACTCTCCTTGTAATCCACCAATTAGAGAATTCCTTAGTTAGGAAGCAAGAAGCAAAGGGTGAATAACCCCTTATAGATATATTGTAATTTTTCCTTTTGAGAGATCTCTCTCAGGGAGCTTGTTCTCAAAGACCGACTTTTGTATAGTTTTTGAAGGAAGTAAAATTCAGAGCTTTTCTCTACCTTACCGTCCCATTTTGATTGTATTTCTCTTACTAGCCAAACAAGCTCTGAGGAAGTTTCCTCAGAGAATGAGTGGCTAGGCTTTTAGTTCCTTGGAGCTAAGGTTGCCGGGGAAGGTTCCAACTACAAGAATTGGTAGTTTTGTTGTTTCAGCCATTAATGAAGAGAAAGTGTGACCCATTAATGATTTCTATGTTTTTAGTTAACTTAAAACACCTTCAATTCACCTGAGCCAACACTTGGTAAGGCAAGTGATCTCCGTCCATGGAAATGCACTAGTTTACCTCTTGTAAGCTTTTGGAAGGTGACTTGAAGGTAAGATTTTCCAGAATTGCCAACACTTGGTAAGCTTTTGGACTCCAAAGAGACATCCATTAGTTACCTCTTGCGAGCTTGAGAAGGGAAGTCCAAGGTTAATGATCACCTTGAATGGCAAATGCTAGGTGAGAGGCACGAGCCATTGCAAGTTGCATCAGTGAGAGGGAATTAGTGCTGAAATCCATTAAAGGGAAGCATCTGTACAACACCAGTTAGAGAATTGACTATATGTTAATTCTCTAATGCGAGGAAATGAACCAAGTGACCGGAGCTCTATTTTTGCATAAGGAGCCTCCCCTGTGAACCTAAACCTCCAAGGAATGCTTTTCTTCATAAGTAATTTCCATTACTTTCTTTTTAGTTAGCTTGAAACAAAACCTTTTTCAACCAAAGTTTATGTTTTTTCTTAAGCTAACCTTGAAATGAAAAAGCACCAATTTAACTATGAATTGGTATCAGTTGTGAGTTGAAAACCCTTCCCAGTGAACGATCCTAGAGCCACTATGCTATATTAGCTAAAGCTATCCTAATGCATGGTGATATAGGTTATAAATTTTGTTGATTACTCCCTCAATCAAGGAACACCAGCTGGACGTGAATCAGCTGAGACACCAATTGGGAAACACGAATCAAATGGCGCCGTTGCCAAGGACCATTGAGAGGACATGAATCAACTGATACACCAATTGGAAACGAATCACAAAGTAAAAGGGAAACACAGGGTAGAAACTAGCATTGCATGTGCTAAGAGGACAAAATGGCGGATCTACAAATATGCCCCTCTTCAGTAAAGATCATGAGTGTAAGGAATATGTGTGGAAACATGAGTAATGAGTGGAATGAAATGAACTATAACAAAGAACTAAGAAAAGACCATAAATTTTATCTTAGCACATGACTTGATGATTACTACTCAAAAGTGCTATTTTGTAAGCTTGTAATTAACTCTTTTAAACACTTTTGAGTAGTAGTTATCACCTTTTAACCCAATTAACATATTAAGGACCTTTGCAATCAATTCTAATCAAATTGTGTAAGTTTTGGTGTTTTTGTTAGTAATTTGATCACCAAAGCAATCCAAGATTGAGGAGAGTTCTTTGGAATCCATGACAAAGCTTTTGGAAAGCTCAGAAACATGAAGAACCAAAGCCTTGAAGCTTTAAAGTCCTTTGCCGTAAGCAAATCCGGAATGCAAGGAGGGGAAGCAAAGAGAAATCTGCCATGAAGCAAAACAGAGGACAGCAGCTGCAGTCTTCTTATGCACTTTTGGAGCACTTCCTGGAGTCCATTTTCTACATGCTATACACCATTTCAAAGCTCAGGAAGTCAAGAATCCAATGCTTTAAACGGTGTGCGATTCGGAGTTGAAATGAAGGAGTTATAACCATTGAAAGCAGATCACTCCAAGCTGAAGGCAGAATGTTGAACGGCTGCAAAATCAGCCTTTGGCTGCGAAAATGTTGTCCTTTTGCTGCGAAATTTCGCAGCCATTTTGCACAGTGCTGCGATGTCCTGAAGCCACCCGATGGCTGCAACCGACATCCTGAGATCTTTTTGCTTTAGATATTTGATGTCTAAATTCCCAAACTCTCCTTGTAACCCACCTGTTAGAGAATTCCTTAGCTAGGAAGGTTGGAAAAATTTCCCTATATATGTTCTCTTGCATCCATTGTAAAATCACATCTCGGGAGCTTTTCCAGAGACAACCTTTTGTATAAGTAGATATATAAAATATACAGAGCCTTGCTCTGTTTTTCTCTCTCGTTTTTGTTTTCTCTTTCATTTTCTTTCTAGCCAAACAAACTCTGAGGATTTTTCCTCAGAGGATGAGAGGCTAGGCTTTTTGTTTCTTGGGTGAAGGGAGCCAGGTAAGGTGCCGGCATGCATAAGTGTGAGTTTTTGTTGTTTCCATTTTTAATGAAGAGAAAGTGTGACCCGTTAATGGTTTTTATCTTTTTAGTTAACTTAAAACGCCTTTGAATCACCTGGGCCAACACTTGATAAGGCAAGTGGTCTCCGTCCATTGAGATACACTAGTTTATCTCTTGCGAGCCTTTGGGAGGTGGTTTGAAGGTAGGATTTTCTAGACCAGCCAACACTTGGTAAGCTTTTGGACTCCAAGGAGACATCCATTAGTTATCTCTTGCGAGCTTTTGAAGGATAGTCCAAGGTTAAAGATCCCCTTGAATGGCAAATGCTAGGTGAGCCATTGCAAGATGGATCAGTGAGAGGGATTTAGTGTTGAAACCATTAATGGTAAGCATCTGTACCACACCGGTTCGGGAAATAACTATATGTTAAATCTCCAACGCGAGGAAAAGAAACAAGTGACCGGAATCTCCTCTTTTGTAGATGGCACCTGATCCTAGTGACCTGAAATCCCAAGAAACATCTTTCTTTCTAATTACTTTTAGTTATTTTCAGTTTGGTTAGCTTAAAACCATTCGTTTTCATGCAAACTTATATTTTCTTTTAAAGCTAACTTAGGAAGGAAAACCACCAATTCATCTTTGAATTAATATCAATTGTGAAGTGAAAACCCATCTCTGTGGACGATCCTAGAGCCACTATGCTATGCTAGCTATGCTACCCTAGTATATGGTGAAATAGGTTTATAAATTTTGTTGATAACTCCCGTCTGAGGATTGAATCAAAGGTACATCAGTTGATTGATCTAAATCAAGTAGAACACCAATTGGGGACGAATCACTTGATAAGCCGTAAGATAGACTAATCACAAGGAAATAAATACCCTAAATAAAAGGTTATAGGAAACCAAAGCAATGGGTTGACCGACATGACAAATACAATGGAATGATGAGGACAAAGAATGGAGACTATCATCTCTAAACACTAGGAAACTATGACTCTAAATGCTAAGAATGAGAAAAGGAATGGTTTTGAAAGCCTAACAGAGAAAGTGGCTCTGAACGCCTATGAGAGTGATGACTCTAAATGCCTATGCAATTGGTGGCTCTGAATGTCTATGCAAATGGTGGCTTTGAATGCCTATGGTAGTGGTGGCTCTGAACCCCTATGCAAATGGTGGCTTTGAACGCCTATGGAAATGATGGCTCTAAATGCCTATGCAAGTGATGGCTCCGAATGCCTATGGGAGTGGTGGCTCTGAACGCCTATGCAAATAGTGGCTCTGAATGCCTATGCAATTGGTGGCTTTGAACGCCTATGCAAATGATGGCTCTGAATGCCTATGGGAGTCGTGTCCTTGAACGCTTATGGAAATGATGGCTTTGAACGCTTATGGAAATGATGGCTTTGAACGCTTATGGAAATGATGGCTCTAAACGCCTATGCAAGTGGTGGCTCTGAATGCCTATGCAAGTGATGGCTTTGAACGCCTATGGAAATGGTGGCTCTGAACGCCTCTGCAAATGGTGGCTCTAAACGCATATGGGAGTGGTGGCTCTAAACGCATATGAGAGTGGTGGCTCTAAACGCATATAGGAGTAGTGGCTCTAAACGCCTATGGAAATGATAAAGAAAAATTTGATAATCTTTACACTGAGGATATGCCCCAGTATGACAACCTGTAAAAATCAAAACCTAAACCAGGTAATAACATATTCTAACCTAAACTTGATAATCTCAAAGAAGAAGGTATGCCCCAATATCAAAGGTGCATCAAGTTGCTAGAATGTCAAACAAAACAAGTAGTTGGAAATATTGTAATGAGAGAAACAAGATCACATGATAAAGGTCTCAAGAAGTATAAACATAAATCTCTTTATATCTCAAATAAATTTCTTGTCAACTGATCTCAAACATAAAGCTCAACAGATGTACATCACAGTTTGACAAAAGAATGACTATGGCGAAAACAAATCATCTCATAAATACTCGTCTAAGGAATCCATCGACGCTTTCTGCATGGAACCTGATGTGATCTGCGTAGTCTGAAGCAAAGTCATATGAAGTTGATTATGATATCACAAATGAAGAGAATCCTAAAGAGTATGCTCAAATCAAGAGGTGAACTAGCTACGAAAGTAATAACCAATCATGGATATGCCAATTCCCTATGTAGAATAGGGAATCATAAATACAAGGCATAAAACTATCCATCTCGTCAAGGTGAGAAATATGCCCCAGCATAGCAAATGATTTTCACATGAAGTAATCAATACTGACCATCTGCCCATGCACTACTGCCCCAATTAGATCTCCTCAACGAGAGAGGGATATGCCTCAGTATGGCACTTGATGTGCAAATCTCAGGAAGAACGAACAACATCGACTATCCATTTGTATATCCAACAGTCAAACAAATCTTAGCATCCCAAGGGAAAGATAACACACCCATATAATGATAACCCAAAGTACTGGGCCAAGGTGTAACAGAGTAGATGCACAGCGTATGAAAAAGGTCTATCATTACCAATCAAGCATCCCCACAAATCATGGATGCAGGAGTTGTACAAACCAATGACAACTAGGAAAATCCCATAATGAGAGTAATATGCCTCAGTATAGGCATTTGGTGTGTCAAAGAGATGGAATCGATATCACCAACTGAATACTATCTCCATACTCAGGTTTTGCTAAACATCATCAAACTAAGCAGAAAAGGAACCAAATGTCACTCGAAGTATTTTCCATAAGGGAAAGCACAACAACACCCATATTTCAACTAATCACTAAAACCTGCCTAACTGAAGACTGTCGAAGATAACATCTAATCTCATGGCCTCAGGGTGGTCTTACGACTCTGACCGTAATGTAGGCTTAGGGTAATAGGGTGAAAGAAATCAAAGGAAACTAAGCTCAAGTACCCAATTATCAAACCCAATACCCTTGTGTATAAGATGAAATGTGCAGAATAATCTCGTGAGCCAACGAACTCGATAGCAAACAATGGAAGTGTTAATGACGAAATATAAGAGAAAAGAGAAATGGTCAGGTTGTCAATGAAGTATGCAATAAATATGGAGAGGCTAATAAATCAAATACGTGTATTAATGTAAGAAAGAAATAAATATGGAATAACCAACATGAAAAGAGATGATGGGAAATGAATGAGAGAGGCGAGAAGGTGCAAAGAATGATGACCAACTCATATTAGTGCAATCAAAGAAAATCATATCACTAAAGGTGGAATGGTAGTGAAGACAGTGATCTAGAGACCCTAGTGATAGGTTACTCAATCCTCACATCCAATGTATATCAACCCTGATCCATGAAGGAAAGGATCTCATAAAATTCTCACCAAATTGTTGTCACTTTGAAAACATAAGTATCACAAGGAGTGGAATGCTCTCAAAAGGCTCACGTACGAGCTCAATGATAGATAACCCAATGAACAACCCTCAAATATCAATGAATGCTCAATGGAATACACTATTATAAACAAACTTATCAATGCGTTTTTGTTTTTTTTATACATATATTTTTTATGAGAACACTAGTATCAACAAATTGAAACTCCAGTAAGCAAAGAATAGAAATGAATAAACTCTCCTCAATCATCGATGAAAATATGAATCATACAAAAACCCCAGAAGTATGTCGACTCCAACCATTGACACGTGCATAAAGCCCCAACCCTAAGGTCACCTCTCAAGCTAAGGTATCCAGATCAAAGCCAACAGGTGGAATGAAGGGTGTGACATGACTACCTTGATCCACTAAAAATGTGAAAAGTCATCGATTAAAGGAACTAAAGAGAGTGAAACGAAGTAAGAGAAGACAAAACACAGAAATAAACAGAAAGTGAACAATAATAAAACATAATCGAAGTAGGATAGTAAGACGATGATAACAAGAAGAAAGAAAATAGATCAAAGAGTTCAAACTCATGAGACTATCTAAGTAAAACATGCATACACAACCAAAGGCCCCTACCCATGTGATAAAAGGTTAGCAGAGCTATAAGAAAGAAATGTTATAATGTACTCGTGAGACTCAAGGGGCTAGCAACGGGTTGTATGTGAAACGGGTGTGATAAGATATAAGGCTAATTGAAACGATGACCACCCATCATTCGACCATGATCTTAAATGTAATACTTCTTCAGCTGGTCCACGTTGGTTGGCTCTAAAAATTGGTTTCCATCTAGGTTAGTCAACCATGCAACTCCTTTTGGAGTCAACTCTCGAATAACATAAGGTTCACTCCATCTAGGTCTAAAATTTCCCCTAGGGTCTCAAATCAGACCTCTAAGAATCCTTAACACTAAATCTTATTTCTGTAATGGCCTAAGCCTTACCCATTTCTTGAAAGCACAAGCCATCTTCCTTTGATAAGCCTAAATATGGTCTGCAACTCTCAACTTTCTTTCGTCCAAAAGATTAAGCTGATCAAATTGAGCCTGAGCCCACTCTACCTCAGAAACCTACTGCTCAAGGGCCATTCTCAATGAACCCATTTCTATCTCAACGGGCAAAACAACCTCGATACCGTACACCAGGGATTAAGGTGTAGCTTCTATAAAAGTACAAAAAGGAGTACGCTACGCCCATAAAGTAAAATGAGGCTTCTTTGACCAATCTTAAGAAGTCTCAACCATCTTTCTCAAAATCTTTTTTATATTCTTATTTGCAACCTTGACCGCTCTATTAGTCTGCGGCCTGTATGCAGATGATTTATGATGTTGAATGCCATATTTCTACAACAAATTTTCAACTTCAGCTCTAAAGTGTGCTCCCTTATTTGAAATCAACTCATGAGGAACTCCATAACGACAAATAATATATGACTTGATGAAATTGGCAACTCTAGTAGATGTCAACTTTGCTTATGATGTAGCCTCTACCCATTTAGTAAAATAATCTATATCTAGTAAGATGAACTCATAGCCATTGGAAGATTTCGGTGAGATATTTCTAATGATATTAATACCTCATACTGAGAATGGCCATGGCAATGTGTGGACCCGCCTTTTTCACATGTGCCTGCACTCAATCGGTGAGACTTACTTTTATTTGGTGAAAAATTAGTTTTGGAAAAATCGGAGTCGCCACTTATTTTATTTTTATTTTAAAGGGAAAATAAAACAAGAAAGAAAACCCTAAAAAAGTGACTTCATAGTTTTTGGAAAAATGTGTCTTTGAAAAACCTTAATCTAGGTTCGGAGATCAAGTTACTTATTGGGAAGGTACCTCTAGGAGGTAGCACCCCTCTGAGCCCTATAAAGGTCTCTACTAACTAAGTTGAGGGAAATGTGGCAATCAATTGGTTAATTATAGATACCTAGGTAGGCTAGGTGATTTAAAAAATAGTATGCCTAACAAGAAAACAATCAAAATCATAAAGAAGATTTAAGGTGCGTACTTGGATTGTTTCTTAAGCGCTATCACAAGACATCAAAGTCAGTTCAAATAATATATCATCCAACATGTGCTTTATAAAAATAAAATAAAAAATTGAACAATGAAGCATATATATCAAGGCATTTAAGCACTATCGAACATGGGTACAACTCACAGTGACAAGCATATACATAGAATTTAGAAGAGGTGTTAAGGGGCGTACCTGAATAGCATAGATAACTTGTATCATGCTTCCGCAAGACATGAGGGGTTAAATAATAAATAATAAAATAAAGAAATCTTAGCATGCTTGTTATCTAATTAACATAGCAAAAATGATTGAAGTATACGAAATCATCAATTATCACATACATCTTGTATACAATTCCAAAAAAAAAAAAGATATAAATATAATTACAACAAGTAGCAAAAATAAGTTTTGAAAAGATTTTCTTATGTAGGGGTTTCACCAATTCTCCCATTGATATACACAAATCTGGTCTAGAATCATCCCATTTATTTGAGACCATAAGCTTTGATTTGTGTTTGATTCAAAACCAATTTTCATTGAAAACTGAGAAGGATGCAAACCGATCAAAAAATGATTGCATATTATTTTAAGAAAATGAGATTTCAATTCTAAGGACTCTAAATGAATTTTTAAAATAAATTTTTTTGAGGAACATTTTGAGAAAATTATTTTATTTGAAAATAAAAGAAATTAATTTGAAAAACAACAAAATGTATGAGACAAAATACCAGGCAAAAAAAAAGAAAACAAAATCACCAAGTAGAATTTTTGGCAACTGAAAAAATTGAAGTGGTGAGAATAGAGGCCAATCTTCACTATTTTCCAATGGCCTTCGAAAAGTAAAATTTACCAGAGACTACCTAAGTAATAAACTATTCAAACTCAAATCAAACACGCTAACGAGATATCCATCAAGAATTAATGACTAATATTCAAGAAACACGTTAATTGAGAATAACAATCACCAGAAATGGGAAGCAACTACCATTTTTCATGAACCTTTTGGATCAATTCTTAATTGCTAAATATAATACCGGTTTGGGAGATAACCATCCTTTATGTTATTGTCCCCAATGTGAGAAGAAGATCCGGAATCTCCCCATTTGCCTAAGGAACCCGATCCTAGTGACCTAAAGCTCTAAGAGACTTTCTCTTTGTAGTTAACTTCAATTACTATTTTTGCTTAACTTAAAATCAAAATTTTCACCTAAAATTCCTTTTTCTTTAAAAGCTAATTTTCATAAGGAAAAGCACCATTTCATTACCTTTAGTAAAGTCACGTGTACGAAGAAAACCTATCCCTGTGGACGATCCTAGAGCCACTATGCTATGTTAGCCATGCTACCCTAGTGTACGGTGATTTAGGTTTATAAATTTTGTTGATAACACCAGTCCGAGAACCAGAATCAAATGGCACGACCTGGGGACGAATCAATTGGCGTCGTTGTCGGGGATGGTGCCATAGTACAGTGATGTTACCTTTGTTGAACACTTGTGATCTTCATCACAAGTTTGGTGATTTTTCTTTTACTAATTATTTTTCTTTGTTTTTATTTTAGTTTATCTTTTATTTAGTTTTTAGCTAACCTTAATTTTTCCTAGAATTGTATTTCTTTTGTTTTCTTTTGTTTTTGTTTTAGTGATCTCTAGTTGTGCATGCCCTATCGGATAAGAGATATTGAGGGAAGACTTGTGAAGATTGAAACTCCTCAAGAAACTGAGTTGGAAGTGTACTTGAACATCATGGATGTTCCATCTGAAGATTAGAATAGCCAACATGGTCAAGAGGATAATTTCAACGCATACCGATCCATGAGGGACCGCATGCATCCACCTCATATGAGTGCACCTTCATGCATAGTGCCTCCCACAGAGCAACTAGTAATCCGATCACACATTGTGCCACTCCTACCTACTTTCCATGGGATGGAAAGTGAGAATCCCTACTTGCATATTAAGGAATTCGAGGAGGTTTGTAATACATTCCAAGAAGGAGGAGCTTTGATCGACTTGATGCGGCTCAAGCTATTTCCTTTCACCTTGAAGGATAACGCCAAGGTTTGGCTCAAATCTCTAAGGCCAAGGAGTATCCGAACTTAGACTGATTTGCAAGCCAAGTTTCTCAAGAAATTCTTCCCTACTCATAGGACCAATGGTTTGAAAAGGTAAATTTCTAACTTCTCAGCTAAGAAGAATGAGAAATTCTATGAATGATGGGAGAGGTACATGGAAGCTATCAATGCTTGTCCTCACCATGGTTTTGACACATGGCTCTTGGTGAGTTATTTTTACGATGGTATGTCTTCTTCAATGAAGCAACTCCTAGAAATTATGTGTGGAGGAAACTTCATGAGTAAGAATCCGGAGGAAGCCATGGACTTTTTGAGTTATATGGCTGAAGTTTCAAGAGGATGAGATGAACCAAATGCTAGAGAGGTGGGAAGAATGAAGTCTCACCCTAATCCAAAGGGTGGGATGTATGTTTTGAATGAAGACATTGACATGAAGGAAAAGGTTGCAGCTATGGCAAGGAGATTAGAAGAGTTAGAAATGAAGAAGGTACAAGAAGTGCAAGTCATTTCTAAGACACCAGTGCAAGCTATGTCTTGTTCTATTTGTCAATCTTATGAGCACTTGGTGGAGGAGTGTCCTACCATTCCAGCAGTGAGAGAGATGTTTGGTGATCAAGCAAATGTTATTGGTCAATTCAAGCCCAATAACAATGTTCCATATGGCAACACCTACAATTCAAATTGGAGGAACCATCCAAATTTCTCTTGGAAACCAAAGCCACCTCAGTACACACAACCTTCTCAAGCACCTTAGCAAGCCTCGAATCTTAAACAAGCTATTGTTAACCTTAGCAAGGTTGTGGGAGACTTTGTGGGAGATCAGAAGTTCATCAATGCTCAACTGAATCAGAGAATTGACGGTGTGGGGAGTACGTTGAACAAAAGGATGGATGAGATGCAAAATGATCTGTCTCAGAAGATAGACAATGTCTAATACGCAATCTCAAGGCTTACCAACCTCAACACAGTGCAAGAGAAAGGAAAGTTTCCTTCTCAACCTTATCAAAATCCCAAGGGTATCCATGAATTGGGGGCTCAAGAAGGAGAATCTTCAAAGGCGAGGGAAGTCAAGGCAGTTATCACCTTGAGGAGTGGTAAAGAGGTTGATCAGCCCACATCTAAGCCAAAGCATGATGAAGAGAGTGCCACAGAAAAAGAAAGAGAGAGGAAATTAAAGGAAA
The DNA here is from genome assembly GCA_030254885.1 of Vitis rotundifolia. Classification (NCBI taxonomy): domain Eukaryota; kingdom Viridiplantae; phylum Streptophyta; class Magnoliopsida; order Vitales; family Vitaceae; genus Vitis; species Vitis rotundifolia. Next base: position 10,527,832 of record CM058154.1, read on the forward strand.
GAGAAAAGGGAAAAGTACAAAGAAAAATGACCATGATTCAAATGTGGATGAAGAACCCGAGAGGATAGTCATCAAGGAAGATATGATGAAAAAACACATGCCTCCACCTTTTTCCCAAGCTTTGCATGGCAAAAAGGGAACCAATAATGCATCAGAAAATTTGGAAGTGTTGAGGCAAGTGAAGGTCAATATTCCTTTGCTAGACATGATCAAACAAGTGCCGAGATATGCAAAATTCTTGAAGGACTTGTGTACTATGAAGAGAGGGTTGAATGTGAACAAGAAAGCCTTCTTGACTGAGCAAGTAAGTGCCATCATATAGTGCCAGTCTCCAGTGAAATACAAAGATCCGAGCTGCCCTACCATCTCAGTGAGTATTGGAGGGACCTGTGTGGAGAAAGCTTTGTTAGACTTGGGAGCAAGTGTGAATTTGCTACCCTACTCTGTCTAAAAGCAGTTGGGACTTGGAGAGTTGAAGCCAACATCCATCACTCTATCTCTAGTAGATAGATCAGTGAAGATTCCAAGAGGGATGATTGAAGTGTCTTAGTTCAAGTTGACAAATTCTACTATCTAGTGGATTTTGTTGTTCTTGATATGAATCTGGTTGTCAAAGGAACTAATTATGTTCCTATCATACTTGGAAGATCATTCCTAGCTACATCAAATGCAATCATCAATTGTAGGAATGGAGTCATGCAACTCACGTTTGGCAACATGACATTAGAGCTCAACATCTTCCATTTGTGCCAGAAGCATATCCATCTGGAAGAAGAAGAAGGTCCAAAGGAAGTGTGCATGATTGACACTTTAGTGGAGGAGCATTGTGATTAGAGAATGCAAGAGGATTTGATTGAGAGACTTGGGGATCCTATTGAAGGGTTACCTGAACCCTCAAATTTGCATGCTACCTTGTCCTTTTAGAGGAGGAGAGAAGAAATTCTACCCTTATTCAATGAGGAGGAGTCACAAAGAGCTGCTAAGGAGGAACTCCCAAAGCTTATTCTTAAGCCACTACCCATAGAGTTGAAGTATGCATGCTTGGAAGAAGACAAGTAGTGCCCTATTGTTATATCTTCAGTTCGTACCATTCATCAGGAGGATTGTCTACTTGAAGTCCTTAGAAGATGTAAGAAGGCAATAGGATGACAAATTTCTGATTTGAAAGGGATCAGTCCTTTAGTCTGCACCCATCATATTTACATAGAGAATGAAGCTAAGCTAGTTCGGCAACCTCAGAGACAGTTAAACCCTCACATGCAAGAGGTGGTGCGAGCTGAAGTTCTTAAGCTGCTTCAAGCCGATATTATCTACCCCATATCAGATAGCCCATGGGTAAGTCCTACTCAAGTTGTGCCAAAGAAGTCTAGGATCACGGTGGTGCAAAATGATAAGGGAGAAGATTTCTCTACACGCCTCACTACAAGTTGGAGGGTGTGTATCGATTACAGGAGGTTGAATACAGTGACAAGGAAGGACCATTTCCCATTGCCCTTTATTGATCAAGTGCTTGAGAGGGTCTCTAGGCATTCTTTTTATTGTTTCTTGGATGGCTACTCCGAGTACTTTCAGATAGAAATTGATGTTGAAGACCAAGAGAAGACCACTTTCACATGCTCATTTGGTACCTATGCATACATGAGAATGCCTTTCGGCTTATGCAATGCACCCGCAACTTTCCAAAGATGCATTTTAAGCATTTTCAGTGATATGGTGGAGCGTATTATGGAAGTCTTTATGGATGATATCACCATATATGAAAGTGCATTTGATGAATGCTTGGTCAACTTAGAAGCTGTTCTGAACCGATGCATTGAGAAAGACTTAGGGCTTAACTGGGAGAAGTGCCATTTCATGGTACAACACGGGATTGTCCTTGGGCACATCATCTCCAAGCAAGACATTGAAGTTGACAAAGCAAAGGTTGAACTCATTGTCAAGTTGCCATCCCCAACAAATGTCAAAGAAGTAAGGCAATTCCTTGGCCATGTCGGGTTCTATAGGAGGTTTATCAAGGATTTCTCTAAGCTTGCAAGGTCTCTTTGTGAATTATTGGTGAAGGATGCTAAATTCATATGGGATGATAGATGCCAAAAGAGTTTTGAAGAATTGAAGCTATTTCTGACAACCGCACCAATAGTGAGAGCTCCCAACTGGCAACTGCCCTTTGAGGTAATGTGTGATGCCAATGATTTTGCCATAAGAGTTATTCTTGGGCAAAGAGAAGATGGAAAACCCTATGTGATCTACTATGCGAGCAAGACATTGAATGAGGCGCAAAGAAACTACACAACCACTGAGAAAGAATTGTTAGCTGTAGTTTTTGCCTTGGATAAGTTTCGTGCTTACTTGGTGGGGTCTTTCATTGTGGTTTTCACTGATCACTCTGCTTTGAAGTATTTATTGACTAAGCAAGATGCTAGAGCAAGGCTGATTAGGTGGATCCTCTTGCTTCAAGAGTTCAATCTCTAGATCAAAGACAAGAAAAGAGTGGAGAATGTGGTAACAGACCACTTTTCAAGGCTAGCTATCGCACATAATTCCCATGGTTTGCCCATAAATGATGATTTTCTAGAGGAGTCTCTCATGTTGGTAGAATTTGCTCCTTGGTATGCTCACATTGCTAACTACCTAGTCATAGGAGAAGTTCCAAGTGAGTGGAAAGCACAAGATAAGAAGCACTTCTTTGCAAAAATTCATGCTTATTATTGGGAAGAGTCATTTCTATTCAAGTATTGTGCGGATCAAATAATAAGGAAATGTGTTCCCAAAGAAGAGCAACAAGGGATCCTCAATCATTGCCATGAAAGTGCATGTGAAGGCCACTTCGCTTCTCAGAAGACAACCATGAGGGTGTTGCAATCAGATTTCTGTTGGCCATCACTTTTCAAAGATGCCCACACCATGTGTAAGAGTTGTGATCGATGCTAGAGGCTTGGAAAGTTGACACATAGGAACATGATGCCTTTGAACCCCATTTTAATAGTTGATCTTTTTGATGTTTGGGGCATTGACTTCATGGGACCTTTCCCTATGTCTTTTGGCTACTCTTACATCTTGGTGAGAGTAGATTATGTTTCTAAGTGGGTTGAGGTAGTCTCATGTAAGCACAATGACCATAAAGTGGTTCTCAAGTTTCTCAAGGAGAACATTTTCTCCAGATTTGGGGTGCCCAAAGCCATAATTAGTGATGGGGGTACTCATTTTTGCTACAAGCCTTTTGAAACTCTCCTAACCAAGTATGCGGTGAGGCATAAGGTAGCTACACCTTACCACCCTCAAACTAGTGGGCAAGTTGAGTTGGCAAATCGGGAGATTAAAAACATATTGATGAAGATGGTGAACATGAACAGAAAAGATTGGTCTGTCAAGCTCCTTGATTCACTATGGGTGTATAGAAAAGCTTACAAGACCATTCTTGGGATGTCTCCTTATCGCCTAGTCTATGACAAAGCATGCCATCTCCCTGTGGAATTGGAATACAAAGCTTGGTGGGCAATCAAGAAGCTCAATATGGATTTGAGCAAAGTTGGGTTGAAAAGGTTCTTAGACCTCAATGAGCTGGAGAAACTGAGAAATGATGCCTACATCAATTCAAAATTTGCAAAAGAGAGATTGAAAAGGTGGCATGATAGTTGATTTCCCGCAAGAATTTTCAAAAGAGACAAAGAGTCTTGCTCTATGACTCTAAGTTCCACATCTTTCCGAGCAAGTTGAAATCAAGGTGGATACGTCCTTTTACCATTCACCAAGTGCATTCAAATGGAGTAGTGGAACTACTCAACTCCAACAGCACCCAGAGCTTCAAAGTGAATGGCCACCGTCTCAAGCCCTTTGTGGAGCCTTTTTCTCATGACAAGGAGGAATTCATCCTCCTTGATCCACATCAAGCTTGACAAGACCAGCTTTTGGATGGACTCAATCTTTCTAAAGACTATAAAGTCCATATCTTTTTGTTTTATTTTTTATTTCGGAGTTTTCTTATATAATTACTTGTTTTGATTTTGTTTTTTTTTTGCTTTAATTTCATTTTGGTTTGATTTAACTTAGGTTTTTTATGATCAATTATAGGGGAGACTTCAAAGCAGTTGGGCAATATCCTTACAGACTCTTGGCAGAGGAACAACCCTATAGAAAAAAGGTATTTCGCATACCCTTGCGAAAATTTCATAGGGCAAATTTGTCATTTCGCACATAGTGCAAAAACCTAAGGGGTCTGCGAAACCATTTCGCACACCCACACTCATTTTGCAGCCCCATTTTCCACTTCGCACACTGTGCAAATCCAATTTGCACCCTATGAAAGTCCCAATTTCGCACCCTGTGCGAAACTATAAGGGGTCTACGAACCCATTTCGCAGCTCCACCACCAGTTCGCACATTGTGCAAAACACATTGCGAAAATCCCCATTTCGCACCCTTTGCGAAAACCAAAAGACCTTGTGTGAAACCCAAAAGCCACTGTGCGAAAATTGAAGGGGCGCTCTTTGAATCTCTATTTAAACCACTCCCAAGCCCTATTTTTCTCCCATTTTGCAAGCATCCTCCCATTGCGAATCCCTCTGCCACCTTGCGACCTCATTTCTTCACAGTGTCACCTCATCTTTCTTCAATTCGACGCCCCACCACACCTTCTGGACGCATCTCACTTTTCCGCCCTTTTATTTCCCGAATTTCCCCATTTTTCTATGGGGCGGACACAAGGAGGCCTTGCTACCTTTTTGCCAAGTTGCACTCTGAGGTAGAGAGCTTCTTATTCTCAGGATGCTTGTCATTCGCCATCACAGGCCACAGAGGCCCCGTCAATTCCACCTTCTGAGGGTGAAACACCCACTGATCCCGCCTCTTCTGCTCCTCAGCGCAGATATGAGACGAAGAGAGCAGCCACTACGTTAAGGGTGACTGCTTCGCGCCCTGAGAGTTCAGTGCGACGCTCTCCTACTAAGAGTGCCATGACTTCAAGCCTAAGCGAGTCGTCCAGAGCACCATAGCCTGCGCCTCATTTAGATATTGAGATCCCTTCTAACTTGCCACCGGAGTCTATTATCAGACGTCCGATGCTCACAACATCACCCATTGAGGGCAACTCAGATTGCAGATCGGGACCTTTCCACTCGGAGTTATACTTTGATCAGGAGGCATTCCCACAGTAGCTTGAGCTCCAAGATTCTTATAGCCTACTGCAGAGGTACTTTCTTGAGCAGTTTATGACTCCCCATGAGTTCTTTTATCCCAGAGTAGCATTAGACTTTTACTAGTCCGTGACTACTCGTGGCGTCCGGAGTCTTACTGCAATTCATTTCACCATTGATGGACGCCATGGTATCCTCGAGGCCAGAGGTATTGCAGAGGCTCTTCAAATTCCTTTCGAGCCAGTTGATCCATCTGCTTTCCGCGAGTGGTCCCCAATATCTCAGAGAGACATGGTCCGCATTTTATCCAGGGGGACCTCTACAGATTTGGTCCTTCTTCGGAAGGAGTTTCCACCTGGGATGCTCCTTGTCGATGTGGTGCTACGCTCCAACCTCTTTCCCCTACAACATTCGGTACAGAGGCGATGAGCTATCTTGGACGCTCTGTTCCGCATTTCAGAGGGCTTCTATTTTGGTCCACACCACTTGATTATGGCCTCCCTCGTCTACTTTGACGAGAAGGTCTATAAGAAGAAGCTTTAGAGGGCGGACACCATTCCACTACTATTCCCGAGGTTACTTTGCCAGATTTTAGAGCATATGGGTTTTCCTACTGAGCCTCAGCTCGAGCGCCGCCGCCTTTGTGGAGAGCGATTCACTCTTGACAAATGGAATCAGTTGGCGGGCTATTTTGCACCTCTAGGAGCCCCTCCCATGGTAGCACCTCCAGTGCCCCCACAAACTGAGTAGGTACAGGCTACTTCAGTACCTACAGAGCAGGGCGAGCTTTCGACAGAGACTATACCACTAGCGCCCATGCCTAAGGCTGTTTCTGCTGCTCCTCCTACTGCCCCTACTATTCCTACCTCTAGTGCTCCTACTACATCCGAGCTTTTCATTACTATCTCTACTTCAGAGTTTCGCGAAGTTGTACAGACCTTGCGGACAGTGACCACCACGCATACTACTCTTTTCCAGCAGATGGTTGCGATGCGTTCTCAACAGGACGAGCAGATGGCTATACTTCGCCAGATTCAGTAGCATCTAGGCCTTCTGCCTCCACCTCAGCTTGACCTTTCAATGTCATCAAAGCTTGCAGCTCCAGCTGAGGATACTATCCCACCTGAGGATGCATCGTTTCCACCCAAGGCCCCCTCTACTTGATTGTAGGACATTTCTTTATCTTTTTGTATTTACATATTATATTAGTGGAGATTGTTCCTTCTTTTGATGCTTTATATTCTGGGATTGGTTGTATTACCTGATTATATCTTATATTGTATTTTCCCATATTAATACATAGACATATTATATTACTTGGCATTTTTCTATTTCCTCTACTCATTACTCTTTTGTTTTTTGAATCATGTGGTTTCTCCTATACGACTCAGACTCCATTTCACTCAAGAGGTACCACTTCCTCCCTTTATTTTCAATTGCTCTTGACACATTGAGGGTAATGTGGATCATGGTTGGGGGGAGAGTTGAGGAAGGAAGTTTTGTTAATAATGTTAGGTTAAATTGCTAATTTAGTTACTTTTTGCTTAATTTTAAAAGTTTTTATTCTACTCTCCATGGTTATTAAGGAAAAATTCTCAAAATGAAATGGAAGAAATTGAATTTTTGTTTTTTTACTTGAATCTTAGAGTTTGTATTATGCTTATTGAGGTTGATAAATTATTGAAACTCCTATTGAATTCAACCTTATTTCTTCCACTTTAATTTTACCACACACTGTGCACATTAGGTTTCGATTATAAGATGAAAAACTATCTCACCCCCTGAGCTTAGGAAAATTTCGATTTAGTACCTTTGACCTCGTTTTAATAGTGTTGGGATACCTTATAAAAGCCCAATGAGCCTTCAACAAAAAAAAAAAAAGAACAAAGTGTTACACTTGCCTTGAAACCCGAGCAAAGTTCGAGGGGTATATGGTGAAAGTCTTTAAAACCTGGTGCCCTAAGCCTTTATTGGTTGGGAGTCATCGACCTCAATGCTCGTTACATGGGTGAATAGGTAGAGTTTAACATATTGTAGGTGCTTGGGTATTAAATTTCAAATTTCAAAAGTCCGGGATGAAATCTGAGGAGTTAGTGGTCAAAAGATTCTTAAAGCTTGATGCCCTAAACCTTGATTGGTTGGGAGTCATCGATGGATCCCTGTTACATAGACACTTTAGAAAACAACACCTTTAGCATTACACTCCTACAATGAAAAAAATGGTGAAATAAAGAAGGTGCGTTCTTAGCCTATTGGAGGTTGGTCAATTTGCTAAGGTTTGAGAAAGAACTAGGTTGGGGGGAGAGATTAGTTTGACATACTATAATCGAAAACTAATAAGCTTAACACTTAGTTTTTTGTGGAAGAGTAAGGGTTGGACCTTTGGCAGTGGAACTTCTTTTGATGCTTAAATTTGCATAATGCCTACTCTTTATAAATTGTGATTAGGCAAGAGATTTGATGACTCTTGTTGAAGGTTGGGTTTTGCCTCTTTGATGTTCCATGAGAGAGTATGATCCGCATCATGCCACTTGAAAATTTTTTGGAGTGGTTAGCATGATTTTGTAAATTATTTTACTGTTTATTCTTCTTTATCTCTCCTTCATTGCTAAAGGACTAGCAATATGTCGGTTGAGGGGAGTGATTACTACTCAAAAAGTGCTCTTTTATAGCTTGAAATTAATTGTTTTAAACTCTTTTGAGTAGTAATTAATACCTTTTAACTCAATTGGCACATTAAGAAACCCAGCAAGGGTTACTAATTAGTTTTTGGCAAGTTTTGGTGTTTTTGATAGCTTTTTTATCATTGAAACAAGCCAAGAATGAGGGAGAATTTTGTGCAATCCATGGCAATGCAAGTTGAAGCTCAAATACATGAAGAATCCGAGCTTTTGGAGCACTTCATAGCCTTTGCCAAGCTTGGCAATAGGTTGCCAAGCCAATCAGAGATGCAAGGAAAAAAACCAGAGAAAGGAATCAAACATGTAGCAATTTCTCATGATTATGCGAAATTTTCGCATTGCATGCGAAATCAAGAGGAAGAGCAACTGCAGGACTGAGTGTGAAAGACAATTTTGCAAGCCTTGCGAAACCACAAGATGCAACCAAAAAGGAATTTCGCACACCATGTGAAATTTAGCATGGGTTGCAAAATCTTCCTGTGCACCGACTCAGTTAGATTTTTATCTCCAGATATTTGTGTAATTTCCTATTTTCTCCTTGTAATAAGCCAATGATAGATTTTCTTGGTTAAGAACTTTAAAGGGGGGTTAAAAAAAGCCTCTCTATATATTCTTTTACATCTTTTGTAAAGATATACATTATACATTATTCACTGGTAAATCCCCGTAGTAAGAAATATACAGAGCCTTTGCTCTACCTTTTCTTCTCATTTTCATTTTCATTTTCTTTCTAACCAAACATCCTCTGAGGATGATTTCTCAGGAGATGCGTGGCTAAGTTTTACGTTTATTGGAGTGATGGAAACTAGGTGAAGGACCCGAATGTAAAAGTGAGAGTTTTCCTTGCTTTAAATGCAGGTAGTTGGTAACCATTAATGGTCTTTATTTCAAGGTTTAGCTTTAAATCCCTTAGAATCACCTTGAATGGCCAATACTTGGTAAGCTTTTCGGATTCTATGAATGCTTATTACTAGATCCATGGATGTCTATTAGTTATCAAGTACGAGCCATTGGAAGGTGGTTCAAGGTGAGGGTCTTTAATGTTTGAAGCCATTAATAGGAAGCAACTACCATTTTTTATGAACCCTTTGGATCAAGTCTTAATTGCTAAATATAAAACCAGTTTGGGAGATAACCATCCTTTATGTTATTGTCCCCAATGCAAGGAGAAGATCTGGAATCTCCCCCTTTGCCTAAGGAACCCGATCCTAGTGACCTAAAGCTCCAAGAGACTTTACCTTTTCTTCTCATTTTCATTTTCATTTTCTTTCTAACCAAACATCCTCTGAGGATGATTTCTCAGGAGATGCGTGGCTAAGTTTTACGTTTCTTGGAGTGATGGAAACTAGGTGAAGGACCCGAATGTAAAAGTGAGAGTTTTCCTTGCTTTAAATGCAGGTAGTTGGTAACCATTAATGGTCTTTATTTCAAGGTTTAGCTTTAAATCCCTTAGAATCACCTTGAATGGCCAATACTTGGTAAGCTTTTCGGATTCTATGAATGCTTATTACTAGATCCATGGATGTCTATTAGTTATCAAGTACGAGCCATTGGAAGGTGGTTCAAGGTGAGGGTCTTTAATGTTTGAAGCCATTAATAGGAAGCAACTACCATTTTTTATGAACCCTTTGGATCAAGTCTTAATTGCTAAATATAAAACCAGTTTGGGAGATAACCATCCTTTATGTTATTGTCCCCAATGCAAGGAGAAGATCTGGAATCTCCCCCTTTGCCTAAGGAACCCGATCCTAGTGACCTAAAGCTCCAAGAGACTTTCTCTTTGTAGTTAACTTCAATTACTATTTTTGCTTAACTTAAAATCAACATTTTCACCTAAAATTCATTTTTCTTTAAAAGCTAATTTTCATAAGGAAAAACACTATTTCATTACCTTTAGTAAAGTCACGTGTACGAAGAAAACCCATCCTCGTGGACGATCCTAGAGCCACTATGCTATGTTAGCCATGCTACCCTAGTGTACGGTGATTTAGGTTTATAAATTTTGTTGATAACACCAGTTCGGGAACCAGAATCAAATGGCACTGTCTTGGGACGAATCAGTACTAATGAATTAAATAGGCAATAATAATTATCTTAGTACTTAACTTTAAGCATGCTTAATTAGATGTTAAAACTAGTTTAGTGCTAATCTTGTTAAATTATGAATTAAACTTTGATTAAGGTTAAGTGGGATTAGTTAATGACTTAAGCATGCTTATTAGGTTCTTAGGGGCTGATTGGGGTTATGAAAACCTAAAGGACTAATGGGTAATAATAGGTTTAATTTTTGATAACTTGAAGGACTAAAGTGCAAAATTGGGAAGTTGGGGGTTGGTGGCAGCCATGTGGCCCGCCACCTCGTGCTTGGCTGCATGGAAACCCCTTTATAAGGGGGCTGCAGCTCGTTTTCCACCATTCCACCTGCAATAGCTTGGGTTAGAGAGAGAAAGTGTAGATTTGAGGTAAGCAAGTTGTTTAATTTTGTAATTTTTGTTTATTTTGGTTCCATATGGTATGTTGAAACAAATTAACAGTAAAATTTGTTTAAAAGTTGAGTGTAATTAACTATAAACATGTTTTAGTTAAAAATCACAATTAATTAAGGATTAAAGTATTTTAGCTTAAGTATTTTATTATTGGTAAGATCAGCATAAATCTTTGTTTAATTTTGTTTGATTAAAAAATAGATTAGTAAACCTGTGATTAATTAGGTTATTTTGACAATTAGGACTTGTTAATGGGTTAGGCTTTAGAAAAAAAAATCAAACAATTAGTGTTTGGTAATTAATTGGGGAATATGATATTTAAAAATTAATAATTGTTTTAATTGAATAAATTTTCATGGTTAGGAAACCTAAATTATGTTATTTCATTTCAGTTCCTCATAATAGGCAAAGATTTCCTACATAGAAGAAACACAAAAAGGAAGTTGGTGTAAGGTAGGGAATTTTATGCTATTCTATGGTGTATCTGATTTCTTTCCTTGAATCATTTGTTAGAATTTCATGTTATTCCTATGATTTCATAAAATGTTTTAATGTGTCATTGTATCTCGGTTTATTGCATTGAAATGATACAATGATATTGGGACGTATATTGATCTGAGAATTTATGGTTCTGTGTTGTCGAAATGGTTCATGGTGTGGTTGCATTACAAAAAGGATAAGAAATAATCACAGATGATATTCAGAGAGTTGATTGGAGGGAAGTGTTTATGTGATGCTACATGCATTATCCTTTGACATATTGTTTATGTGGGACCATGGATCCTTAGGTGAAAGTCTCTAATGCCCTCGAGGAAGACACTCCGATGTGGGTGTATGGGGTTGGTCCTGCCCTTGGGTATAATTCCCAAAAGACACGGGGTATGACTTGCCCTTGGGTGATGTCCTAGAATAGTCATTATTATATTAACCGAGTATCTTGTGGAGCATTGATATCTGATGTGTAGATTGGTGGGGGTTAGCACTTTATTAATTATGAAAGGATGAATGAGGAAAAACAAAGATAAAACCAGCAAACACATGCATACATGTTTAACATAATTACATATTTGTTAATGGTTATAAAATGTTTATCATGCATGCTATTAAACATTTAATTCAAGGTTTTTAAGGGTATGTTTAGGATGGTTATAAACTTTCCTTTTGAGATCTGAACTCACCCTATCCCTTCCACCTTTAGATGCAGATCAGCAGACCTATGCAAGAAATAATGCTCAAGCAATGCTTACTATGATTAGATGTTGTTTGCTCGCATTGAAAGTGTTTTGAGGCTTTGTCTTTGTATTAAAGATAAAATCTTTTTATATGAATGATGTACTATGTATATTTGTTCTATACACTTGTAGTATGGGCTACCCGTAGTGAACTATGGGGTTTTGGTATATGTAAATTAACGTAGTATAAGTTTCTTTTAAGAAACGAACCATATTTTGTTAACTACAAGTTACAAAGTTTAATACAGGATGTACTTTTTATAACAGGTTTTGCATATTCTCTTTTTGCACAAAATCAAGCAAGAACTCAACATTTAAATTTTTGTGTCCCCATATTTTTTGTGCACTTATACTGTATTTGAGTATCAATTGTTAAGTTTGAGAAAAAAAAAAAAAAAAACCGGGGTGTGACAGCTTGGTATCAGAGCATAAGGGATTAGATGCCTATTGTGGACAATAGGTGGAGATCCCAATAGGTGCACTAGAGTCATTGTTATTGCTACACTCTTTTATTGTGCATGATATATATTGATATTTAAGTAAAAGGTTAAATGATGAATGTTAGGTTTGTGTTTTTGTTGTGTTGATGACATTCTTGGTTGCATTGGTGTGAATATGCCTAGATATGATAATTGTGATCATGTTGCCTATTTGAATTCCTGATCATTGAGAATCCATTACTATGATATTGTTGTTATTAGGTTTGTTTTCGAAATATTTGTATGTTGACATAAGTGGTTTAATTGTATTGTTTAAGGATGCTTGATTTAGTGAATAGCCCTTATAATGTGATGTATTGATAATCTAATAATCCTTGTATACCTTTCTAAGACAAAATGTCTAGAGCAAGGAATAGATTAACCACAAGGCCTAGACGAACAACTAAATCATCTCCATTATCTCATGGTAATGTAACTGAGGGAAGAGCTGCAATATATCCAGTTGCTGGTTCAGAATGCCAGAATGTAAGCTTAATTCAGGAATTTAAAGCACTGACTCCTCCAATCTTTTGGGGTGGGCCTAATTTTCTTGAAGCTAAGAATTGGATGAAAGAAATAAAGAAAATACTGGATGTAATGATAGTGCTTGAGGAAAGGAGAGTTTCTTCAGCTTCCTTCATGTTGAGGGATGAAGCAAACAACTGGTGGGATATGATCAAGACTACTCAAGATGTAACTCAGATGGTTTGGATGAAATTTGAGGAGTTGTTTTTGTCTAATTACTTTCTAGAGGCCGTTAGAAGACAAAAAAGAGCTGAATTTATACACTTGGTTCAAAAGAACATGATAGTGACTGAATATGTAGCAAAGTTTACACAACTATCTATATATGCTCTGAATATGGTGGCAAATGAACAAATGTGAGTTGAACAATTCCAAGAGGGGTTGAGATTAAACATTAGAGCACAGGTCGCACCCTTCATGCTCCGTACTTATAGTGAGGTTGTTGTAAGGGCTCTTGTTATAGAAAGGGAAATGAAAGAAGGTCAAAGGTTGAGAAGCAGAAATTCTAGGTTTTGTGGTTCAGAAAAACGGGAATGAGATTTCAAGCGCCATAAAGTGACTCATCCCTAACAACAACCCAAAAAACAAGAGCAGTATAGTGGGACTACAGATTGAGCTAGGGGACCAAGGAGATGTTATGAATGTGGTGAAGTGGGACATCTTAGGAGGGACTGCCCAAAATTTCAACGACTTCCATACCAACCATCTCAATGGCAGTTTCAGCAGATGAACCCATGAATCCAAGGAAGACAACCTCAAGGGGAAGGGAAGCCTGGAGGGAAGCAAGAGCAAGGACAACAAGGGAGATTTTATGCATTAGGGTCACAAAATGCAAAGTCAAATGCCTTGGTGGAAGGTATTGATTACTACTCAAAAATGCTATTTTGTAACCTTGTAATTAACTCTTTTAAACACTTTTGAGTAGTAGTTATCACCTTTTAATCCAATTAACATATTAAGGACCCTTGCAACCAATTCTAATCAAAATGTGTAAGTTTTGGTGTTTTTGTTAGCCTTTTGCTCACCAAAGCAATCCGAGATTGAGGAGTGTTCTTTGGAATCCATGGAAAAGCTTTTGGAAAGCTCAAAAACATGAAGAACCAAAGCTTTGAAGCTTTAAAGTCCTTTGCCATAAGCAAATCCGGAATGCAAGGAGGGAAGCAAAGAGGAATCTGCCATGAAGCAAAATAGGGGACAGCAGTTGCAGTCTTCTTGGGCACTTTTGGAGCACTTCCCGAAGTCCATTTCCTTCATAATATATACCATTTCAAAGCTCAGGAAGTCAAGAATCCAATGCTTCAAACGGTGCACAATTCGGAGTTCAAATGAAGAAGTTACACCCATTGCAAGAAGATCGCTCCAAGCTAAAGGAAAATTTCGTAGGGCTGCGAAATTTTGTCCTTTGGCTGCGAAATTTCGCAGCCCTTTTTGGACAGCTGCGAAACACCTCCTGAAGCTACCCGATAGCTGCAACCGACATCCTGAGATCTTTTTGCTTTGGATATTTGATGTCTAAATTCCCAAACTCTCCTTGTAACCCACCTATCACATGATTCCTTAGTCTTTAAGCAAGAACAAAAGGGTGAATAACCCCTTGTATATATTGTAATTTTTCCCTTTGAAGAACAATCAGACGGGAGACAACTTTGTATATTTTTGAAGGAAGTAAAAGTTCAGGGTTTTTCTATACCTTACCTTCCCATTTTGTTTGTATTTTCTTTATAGCCAAACAAGCTCTGAGGAAGTTTCCTCAGAGGATGGGTGGTTAAGCTTTTAATTCCTTGGAGTTAAGGTTGCCAGGGATGGTTCCAACTGCAAGAATGGGTAGTTTTGTTGTTTCAGCCATTAATGAAGAGTAAGTGTGACCCATTAATGATTTCTATGTTTTTAGTTAACTTAAAACACCTTGTAAGTCACCTGAGCCAACACTTGGTAAGGCAAGTGGTCTCCGTCCATGGAGATGCACTAGTTTACCTCTTGCGAGCTTCTGGGAGGTGACTTGAAGGTGGGATTTTCTTGAATTGCCAACACTTGGTAAGCTTTTGGACTCCAAGGAGACATCCATTAGTTATCTCTTGCGAGCTTGGGACAGGAAGTCCAAGGTTAATGATCACCTTAGATGGCAACTGCTAGGTGAAAAGCACGAGCCATTCCAAGTTGCATTAGTGAGAAGGATTTAGTGCTGAAATCCATTAAAGGGTAGCATTTATACAAAACCAATTAGAGGATTAACTACATGTTAATTCTCTAATGCGAGGAAGTGAACCAAGTGACCGGAGCTCTGTTTTTGCATGAGGAACCTCCCCTGTGAACCTGAACCTCCAAGGAATGTTTTTCTCCATAAGTAATTTCCATCACTTTCCTTTTAATTAGCCTAAAACTAAACATTTTACAACCAAGGTTTGCGTTTCCTTCTTCAGCTAATCTTGAAATGAAAAAGCACCAAATTAGCTAAGAAGTGGTATCAGTTGTGAGTTGAAAACCTTTCCCAGTGAACGATCCTAGAGCCACTATGCTATATTAGCTAAAGCTATCCCAATGCATGGTGATATAGGTTATAAATTTTGTTGATTACTCCCTCAATCAAGGAGCACCAGCTGGACGTGAATCAGCTGAGACACCAATTGGGCAGGAACCAGGTATGATCTTATGTTTTAGCACTTGGGCACATGTTTTATTTGATCCAGGAGCTACCTACTCTTTTATTTCTGCATCATTTGCTTTCATGCTAGACATAGAATTTGTTCTCCTTCATTGTTCATTATGTGTTGAGACTCCTATGGGTGGTAAGGTGGAAACCAAGCGGGTGTGCCATGCTTGTGTACTCTATATTGGGGGTCTTGAAGTTACAATGGATCTGGTTTTTCTTGATATTTCATCATTTGATGTAATTGTGGGGATGGATTGGCTTGCTCGGCATCATGCTGTGTTAGATTTTTATTTGAAGAAAGTCACATCCCAAACCTCTTCTGGTTCATATGTGAGTTTTTATGGTGACAGAAGGCTTACATTTGTTCCACTAATTTGAAACATGGATGACAAGTGGTCAAGAAATGATGGCAGACATTATTTTCTTTTTAATATGAAGGGAGAAGACAAAAAGAAGACAATTATAGATTGAATTCCAATGGTTTGTGAATTTGCTGATATTAATAACTATGTTTACCTCCTCATAGAGAGACAAATTTTTCTATAGAATTGTATCCAGGTACAAATCCAATATTAATAGCTCCATATAGGATGGCTCTAGTTGAACTTAAAGAATTGAACATTCAATTGCAGGAGTTGCAAAGTAAAGGGTTTATTCGGCCTAGTACCTTACCTTGGGGGTGCTCCGGTATTGTTTGTGAAGAAGAAGGACGAATCTTTGCGATTATGTGTGGATTACAGAAAATTAAACAGAGTAACAGTGAAAAACAAATATCCACTACCTCGAATTGATGACTTAGTTGACCAGTTATATGGGGCTTGCTATTTTTCAAAGATTGATTGAAGATTTAGTTATCATCAGTTGAGGATACGAGAATCAGATATTCCAAAGACTACATTTTGTACAAGGTATGGGCATTATGAATTTGCGGTCATGCCATTTGGGTTAACAAATGCTCCAGCTGCATTCATGGACATGATGAATCGTATTTATCGGCCTTACTTGGATCATTTTATGGTGGTATTTGTGGATGATATTTTGATATATTATAAGAGTAGAGAAGAGCACAGTCATCATTTGCATATGACACTTCAAACACTTAGAGAACACCAGTTATATGCCAAATTGGAGAAATGTGACTTTTTGTTGCAGGAAATTCAATTTCTGGGGCACATGGTTTCTCAAGAGGGTATCTCAATGGATCCAACAAAAGTAGAAGTTGTGACAAAGTGGGAAAGACCCAAGAATGTTTTTGAACTACGTAGTTTTCTTGGATTAGCAAGGTACTATAGAAGGTTTGTTGAAAACTTTTCTCGATTTGCATGCCTAATGACTAGACTGACACGCAAGGGAGTGAACTTTGATTGGAATGACAAGTGTGAAGAATCCTTTCAAGAGCTAAAAAGGAGACTAACAACAGCGCCAGTGCTAATTACTCCTATTAGTGGCGAAAGATATGCAGTTTATTGTGATGCTTCAAGAAATGACTTAGGATGTGTTTTGATGCAAAGAAGAAGAGGAGGAAGAATGGTTGCTTATGCTTCTAGGCAATTAAAGAACCATGAGCAAAACTATCCTACACATGATCTCAAACTTGCAGCCATAGTCTTTGCTTTAAAGTTATGGAGACATTACTTGTATGGTGAAAATTTTAAGGTGTTTTTTTATTACAAAAGTTTGAAGTATATTTTCTCTTAAAAATATCTGAATGCAAGGTAAAGGAGATGGATGGAAACCCTTGAAGATTTTAACTTTACATTGTAGTATCATCTTGGAAAAGCCAATGTGGTTGCTAATGCCCTAAGTAGAAAAGCTCAATGTGTGTTATCTGGGTTGGTGGTTTTTGAGTGGAAAATGTATGATTACATCAGTAAGTTCAATCCTTATTTTGATGTACGTGGTTCTGGTGCATGTTTTTGTACTTTGGTAGCTCAACCAACAATATTACAGAAGGTTATTGAAGCTCAAAGGAAATATACAAAGTTAGAGGGCATGCGCTCTCAAATTATGGTAGGTGACGCAGTGGAAGGTTGGAGCATACATTCTAATTGTGGGATTTATTTCTTGAATAGATTTTGTGTTCCTAATGATGCTCAGGTAAAGGTGGAGGTAATGAAGGAAGCTCATCATTCTCGGTTCACAATATACCTAGGAGAAACTAAAATGTACCATGATTTGAGGCGTCAACATTGGTGGCAAGGTATGAAGCGGGATATAGCTCAATTCGTTTCCAAGTGTTTAACATGTTAACAAGTGAAAGTTGAACATCAGAAGCCAGCAGGGTTGTTACAACCACTACCTATAGCAGAATGGAAGTGAGATCATGTGACAATGGACTTTTTGATAGGGTTCCCACAAACTCCCCAAAGTAAGGATAATGTATGGGTGATAGTTGATAGACTAACGAAATTAGCACACTTCTTAGCTATGAGGATCACTGATTCAGTTCTTGCTTTGGGTAAATTATATGTGAAGGAAATTGTGAGGTTTCACGAGGTACCACTCTCTATTGTTTCAGATAGAGATCCTAGATTTACATCACAGTTTTGACAATTCTTACAAAAAGCCTTAGGACCTGAAATCAAATTGAGTTTTGCATTTCATCCTCAAACTGATGGGCAATCAAAGAGAGTTATTTGGATTTTGGAAGATATGTTAAGAGCATGTGTGATGGATTTTAAAGGAAATTGGGTGGAACATTTACCTTTGATCAAATTTGCTTATAATAACAGCTTCCAAAGTAGTATTGGAATGACACCATATGAAACACTGTATGGAAGGCCTAGTAGATCCCCTATGTGTTGGATGGAATCTGGTGAAGCTAGTTTGATTGGGCCAGAATTGGTGCAAGAGACTAATGACAAGATTCGAGTAATACGTGATAGGTTATTGGCAGCCCAAAGTAGACAAAAAAGTTACGCTGATCATAGAAGGAGACTCCTAGAGTTCCAGATAGGAGATCACGTGTTTTTACATGTAACACCTCGAAAAGGCGTATTTTGACTTGGTAAAATGGGAAAGCTTTCTCCAAGATATATTGGGCCCTTTGAAATCTTTCAAAAGATTGGAGAGGTAGCATACCAATTAGCCTTACCGCCACAACTATCAGGTATACATGATGTGTTCCATGTCTCCATGTTGTGAAAGTATGAACCTGATACCAATCATGTACTAGATTGGCAAGATTTGAATTTACAAGAAGATGTAATGTTTGAGGAAGGGTCGAGAAAGATTTTAGATAAGAAAGAGTAGGCACTATGAACCAAAAGCATACCTCTAGTGAAATTGTTATGGGATCGTCATGGGAGTTGGAATCAAATATGAGAAACAAGTACCCGAAACTCTTTAAAGGTTCGCTTCTTTAAATTTCGAGGACAAAATTTTTGTTAGTGGGAGAGGATGTAATACCTAGTACTAATGAATTAAATAGGCAATAATAATTATCTTAGTACTTAACTTTAAGCATGCTTAATTAGATGTTAAAACTAGTTTAGTGCTAATCTTGTTTAATTATGAATTAAACTTTGATTAAGGTTAAGTGGGATTAGTTAATGACTTAAGCATGCTTATTAGGTTCTTAGGGGCTGATTAGGGTTATGAAAACCCAAAGGACTAATGGGTAATTATAGGTTTAATTTTTGATAACTTGAAGGACTAAAGTGCAAAATTGGGAAGTTGGGGGTTGGTGGCAGCCATGTGGCCTGCTGCCTCGTGCTTGGCTGCATGAAGAACCCTTTATAAGGGGGCTGTAGCTCGTTTTCCACCATTCCACTTGCAACAACTTGGGTTAGAGAGAGAAAGTGTAGATTTGAGGTAAGCAAGTTGTTTAATTTTGTAATTTTTGTTTATTGTGGTTCCTAATGGTACGTTGAAACAAATTAACAGTAAAATTTGTTTAAAAGTTGACTGTAATTAGCTATAAACATGTTTTAATTAAAAATCACAATTAATTAAGGATTAAAGTATTTTAGCTTAAGTATTTTATTATTGGTAAGATCGGCATAAATCTTTGTTTAATTTTTATTTATTGAAAAATAGATTAGTAAACCTGTGATTAATTAGGTTATTTTGACAATTAGAACTTGTTAATGGGTTAGGCTTTAAGAAAAAAAAAATCAAAACAATTAGTATTTGGTAATTAATTAGGGAATATGAAATTTAAAAATTAATAACGGTTTTAATTGAATAAACTTTCATGGTTAGGAAACCTAAATTATGCTATTTCATTTCAAATCCTCGTAATAGGCAAAGATTTCCTACATAGAAGAAACACAAAAAGGAAATCGATGTAAGGTAGGGAATTTTATGCTATTCTATGGTGTATTTGATTTCTTTCCTTGAATCATTTGTTAGAATTTCATGTTATTTCTATGATTTCTTAAAATGTTTTAATGTGTCATTGCATCTCGATTTATTACATTGAAATGATACAATGATATTGGGACGTATATTGGTCTGAGAATTCGTGGTTTTGTGTTGTCGAAATGGTTCATGATGTGGTTGCATTGCAAGAAGGATAAGGAATAATCACAGATGATATTCAGAAAATTGATTGGAGGGAAGTGTCTATGTGATGCTATAGGCATTATCTTTTGATATATTGTTTATGTGGGACCATGGGTTCTTGGGTGAAAGTCCCTAAAGCCCTCGAGGAAGACATCCAATGTGGGTGTATGGGGTTGGTCCTGCCCTTGGGTATGAGTCCCAAAAGACACAGGGTATGACTTGCCCTTAGGTGATGTCCTAGAATAGTCATTATTATATTAACCGAGTATCTAGTGGAGCATTGATATATGATGTGTAGATTGGTGGGGGTTAGCACTTTATCAATTGTGAAAGGATAGATGAGGAAAAACAAAGATGAAACCAGCAAACACATGCATATATGTTTGACATGATTACATATTTTTTAATGGTTATAAAATGTTTATCATGCATGTTATTAAACTTTTAATTCAAGGTTTTTAAGGGTATGTTTAGGATGGTTATAAACTTTCCTACTGAGTTGTGAACTCACCCTATCCCTTCCACCTTTCGATGCAAGTCAGAAGACCTATGCAGGAAATAATGCTCAAGCAATGCTTACTGTGATTGGATGTTGTTTGCTCGCATTGAAAGTGTTTTGAGGCTTTGTCTTTGTATTGAAGATAAAATCTTTTTGTATGAATGATGTAATATGTATATTTGTTATATACACTTGTAGTATGGGCTACCCGTAGTGAACCATGGGGTTTTGGTATATGTAAATTAACGTAGTATAAGTTTCTTTTAAGAAACGAATCATATTTTGTTAACTACAAGTTACAAAGTTTAATACAAGATGTACTTTTTAAAATGGGTTTTGCATATTCTCTTTCTGCACAAAATCAAGTAGGAACTCAGCATTTAAATTTTTGTGGCCCCATATTTTTTAGAGCACTTATACTGTATTTGAGTATCAATTGTTAAGTTTGAAAAATAAAAAATCGAGGTGTGATAACATCAAGGAACTGACTGATACCCAACATGTCCATCTCATCACGATACTCATCATGAGGAACTACTCCATCAATCATATCTGCAAGCTCAATGACTACCCCATAATCAATAGTCTCATCTGGGAAACACAAGGAGAATAAGCTGGCTCGATCCGGAGATGGTGGAGCAATCGTTACAGAAGCTAACACGCCAAGGGTCTCATCACCCATCTACATCTGATGGAGCATATGCTGAAGCTCATCTATTGTACTATCCTCAACACCTATATCCTCAACACAAGGCTGAATCTTTGATCCCCTAACAAAGTAATAAGCCAAACTGAAAGTGTAAGGGCGAACAGGATAATCAAATGGGATGCTAGACAATCGAGCCCTCACCCTATCCCTACATAGTCATGTCATATAACGAATACCATCCTCTAAAGGGGTGAATCCAAGTCCAAAAGGAGTATCATGATCAATAGTGGTCATAAACTCACTAGATCCATGTTGGCGTCATCCTAACCCAAAACCAAGTAGAAAAGACATGTCTCTCATCATATCAAGAACAAAGGTACTACTATGTTGGTCAAATGACATGGCCACAAAATCTCTGCAAAAATCTTGAATCTTAAGGGTTTGTACCTCATCAAATGTGAATCCTATCAGAAAAAAAATCATCATCATTGTAACTGATCTACAATACTGGTTCAAATGATGAAATCATGTCTCTGGTAGACTATACTATAATAACCTGCCCATCATGGATAAACTTCACCTTCTGATGAAGGGAAGCTGGAATAGCTCCAGCCTGGTAAATCCAAGGTTGGCCCAAAAAACATGTTAAAGGATGCAAGAATCTTCAAAACCTAGAATAGTATAGAGAATGTGGTTAGGCCGATCAGCAAATCTATAGTGAAGGTGCCTATGACCTCCCTCTAAGTGTTGTCATAAGCTCTCACTGCCTATGTGGAGGGACCAAAATCTGAGGGTGCAAAGCTGAGGGCTACAATAGTGGCTAATGGACAAACATTTAGGGCAGAGCCATTGTCCAACATGACAGATGAGACTCTGTGGCCTAAACAAACAACTAAAATATAGAGATGACGAGTATGGTCAGAACCCTCTGGTGCTAAATCATCAGCAGAAAACACAATGCAAGTGGCTCCATCCGCTATCATCATATGAATCAATCCCTCTAAAGTAGTAGAGGTCTCAACAAGTATCTAACTCAAGACTCGAATAAGTGCATCTTTATGGGTACTAGAAGTGGCCAACAAACTCCAAATGGATATCCGAGCCTGGGTGCTCTACAGCTGTCTCAAGATCTCATCATCCTCCCTCCTGAACTCATCGTAAGAGTTCGTACCACCAAATGGTCTAGTAATTGGAGGTGTAGCTCGAGCCATCCTTCCACTATGAGTCATAACCTGTACATCCACATCAACATCCTCAAGCCATAGAATAAACAGAGCAAACGTGTCTCCATGCCCAACATCTGATAGCGTAGAAGGAATCAATTGTAATGGCGTTCTATCCAAGATCAAACTAAATGGTGCAAGGATCGAAAAAATCTGATGTAACTCCTACAATCTGATAGCCATCATCTAGAACAATCATCTCAGCTAATCCATCATCCCAACTTAGCATGTGTATGACGTCATCTTGAACAAAATCCATGTGATGGATACCACCAATAGTCGGAGGCATTGAATGTGTGGTGTGAGCAAGTAAAGGGTTTGTGGTCACACTTGGTTGCCTTAAGTTAACCAGACCCTGATCTATTAAGTTCTTAGTAGCATGTCTTAGAGCAAAGCAAGGATCAGTGTCATGTCCTGGACCCTAATGGTAAGCACTGTGAAAGTCCATCCTAAACTGAGGTGGCATAGGCTGAGGTGGTGGTCTCGGTGCTAATGCAATTAACAATCCTCCCTCTACGAGCTTCTGGAAAGCTCGACTCAAAGGCATTCCCAACTGGGAAAATTGTCGCATTTGTCTCTATGCAAGTGGAGCCCTAGGTTGGGGATAATGAGTGGGTGGCCTCTGTGTGGCCTGAGTAGCAAGAACTAGTTGTGGAGTTGGGTGTAGATATGTGGGAGACATAGGTCTAGAAGGAACAGGTGGCTTATATTGCACATGGGGTGATGGCGGGTGATAAACTCCAGAAGTCTGCCCAACTGTCTGATAATATTTATGGGGCCTTGGTCTAGTGGTACTATGGCACTTACATCCCCTACTCTTTGTCCAATAGTTGGTTTCTTCCCCTTCGAGTCTAAAGGAGAAGACTCAGGCCACAATCCTGTAGTAATACCCTCCTCAATACCATATAATGCCTGCACCAAAGATCTAAAGTCCACGTGTGGGAATCCCATCAAATGCCTAGCAAATCGAGGTTGCAAGCTCCTCATAATCATGCTGATCTGATCCCTCGCAGATGGCCTATCAATGATCTAGGCAATCTTCTCCCTCCAATGGGAAATGAATGATGTGACTGTCTCATCGGGCCTTTGCCTCAAGGCTTCCAACTCCTTCCATGAGACATCTATGATAGTGTTAAATGCAAACTGTCGTAGGAGCTCTTAGGCTAAATCATCCCATGTATGATGGTGTGACACATCCAAAGAAGCAAACCAACATTGGGCCACCCCACTCCAGGACATGGGGAATAACATAATCATTTGTGCCTCATCCAAACCATGGGCTCTCATCATAGTACTATATAGCCTCAAATGAATACAGAGGCATCCAATCCCCATGTATCGCTCGATCTCAGCATCCTGAACTTGGCTGAAAGACTGGCCATTAGTAGTCCATCAAAACCATCCCATACTATCCCTCCATCTAATACTTTCAACTGTCTCATCCTTTCCTCAAGCTTATCCATGCGTGCATGGGCATCCTCCGAGGTTGGAACAACCACCATGGTAGGCGGTGGGGCAACCTTAGTCTGACTTTGTAAAGTAAATGGTGTAGGTTATGGAACTGTCTGACCAAGTGGGGGAGGTGGTGGTATTTGAGTGTCCTATGAAGCTGTCTGACTAGGCAGGAGAGTTGGTGGAATAATGGGATCATACTGCACACTCTCTTGAATTTGAACCTATTGGGCCTACTGCCCATCCATCCTATGACCAAGGCTAGTTATGACCTCTTGGATTGAAGCCATAGCAACAGCGAACTGATCAACTGTAACCACTTGCGAATCCATATCAGTCTGATCTAACTGGTCTGACACTTTGATCAATCTACCTCTAACTTTGATCCAAGAAGTTGAACCCAGATCAAATGTATCAATACTCTTATAATAGTGGAAATACTAGATGAGATATAGTGTAAGGGAAACTTTACAAGGAATGTCTATCAACTATGCAGGAAGGTAACCTCGTAGTACTCAGACTGATATCCAATTCTGAGCAAATATATAAGAGATTACTATGAAAGTAACTAAACCTATCATTACTAACCCGACTCTGAAGGCCCACAGATGCACCCATGTGTAGGAAGGGAACCCTAATGAGAGGATCTAAGGCTCAACCTATAAGGCCAAAGTGGCTCTAAAAGGGGAATGGTGGACTTTAAAGGATCCCTAGCAGAAATGATCATACCCTTCGGCGGTACATAACCCTCTACATGCCTCCAAAGAGATGGGACGCTTCCATGCAAGGTGGTCATCACCTCCACACATGCACTACTTCGACATCCCAAGGGGTTTCCTATGGTGAAAGCTCTCGCAACTATCAGCACTCAGTAGTCAACCAAAGTGCATAATGAGTGGTGTGGGTGCATTAAAAAATCCTATGAAACTAAAACAAAAAAAGAAACACACTAATCACATAAATATCCATGAAACCTAACTCTAGGCTATATAGGTCTTCAAAGATCGGACTCCAATCAGCATCAATATGTCCACCTCCTCCAAAATGCTCCCAAACATCAATATAGCCCGTCGCTAGACCACACTCCTAACCACTAGCTCGGTCAAAGAAATAAGTACACACAAGGCCTCACACTTGTAAATGTAAAAACCGAAAGGAATGAAATGACCGAAACCAGAGGGTTGGAGGTAAGAGGATAGATGTACAACCCATATAGATGAGTAACATGTAATCACACAAGAAAAGAGCAGTCATGCAGAGCGTAGGTACATCATTCATGTCCACACACAAGCTAAACGAGAATATGATAATCAAGATGAATAGAAACAAGGATAACACACTCAAAGATGATCAAGATAATATACAAGCAAAAAAGTCAACACTAAGACAACAAGATATATAGCAATACAAACATACATGTTAGAGTGAGCATGATAATAATGGCAATGGTAGAATCAATATGCTAAGACAATCAATAGAATCAATCAACATTATCAACATGTCAATGTCCCGAATGGATATAGCAATCAATCAGAGGAAGTCATCACATCAAAGTCTCAATGTGCTATGAACACTCAAGTATAGAAAAGCATAAGGAGAAGGTATCTCAACTGACTAATCAAACATCACATTTGCCTCAACTTAAGTTCAAGTTTGACCTTAAAAAAATCCCCAGCGAAGTCGCCATTTTGTGGACCCCGCATTTCGCTCAATGCGTTCCCACTCAACGACAAAACTTTTTTTAAAAAAAATTATTTGGTGAAATTTTGATTTTCTTGAAAAAATACTTGGAGTCGCCACTTATTTTTGTTTTATTTTTTTTAAGGGAAAATAAAATAAAAAAGAAAACCCTAAGTGTGACTCCTTATTTGGAAAAAATAGTCTGTGGAAAAGTAGAGTTGGGTACGGGGGTCAGGTTACTTATTGGGAAGATATGGTAAAGACTGTAACACCCCTCTAAGTCCCTAAAATGGATCTCTACTAAATAATGTGAAACAAGTGTGGCAATTGATAAGAAAATCAATTAATACCAATGAAATAATCAAATGATAAAATGAATCATGTATAAGAATAAGCAAAGTGGGAGTAAGATCGTACCTTGGCTGCAGGTAATAAAGTGCTATCAGGAGATAGAGTTAGTGCACAATGATAAGTGTAAAATATCTCACTCAAAACCAATCAAAATCAAACAATATCAATTATGCAATTCACTTGAATTATTTTCGAAAGAAATGTTATGAATGTTGGGCCCCCACCAAAGCCCAATTGATTTTTGCATGAATTAATCTCATAAATTCCATTATTTTGGAATTATGAAAATTGCATTCATGCTTATTAAAAATAAAAAAATGAAAATTATTTAAAGATTAAAGAAATTTTGTGAAGGTGCTTACTTGGAAGAAAACGACAGCAAGTTTATTTAAAAATGAGATTTTTAGTGACTTAAAACTCTAAGGAATGATGAAAAGTGGTAGAATTAATATACATATATATATATTTAAAAATTGGAGTGGAATTAAAATTATTTGAAAGAAAACTAGAGTTTTGAAAATTGAAATCTTAAAAATTGGAATTTTGGAAAATTATTTGAAAATTAAAATTTTGAAAATTGGAATTTTGGAGAATTGGATTTTGAAAAATTATTTGAAAATGGAAATTTTGAAAATTGGAATCTTGGAGAATTGGAATTTTGAAAAATTATTTGAAAATGGAAGTTTTTAAAAATAAGAATTTTGAAGAATTATTTGATAATGGAATTTTTAAATTAAATTTGAAAATGGAAGTTTTGAAAATTAAATTTTAAAATTAGAATTTTAGAAAATTATTTGAAAATTAAAGTTTTGAAAATTGGAGTTTTGAAAAATATTTGAAAATATGAGTTTTAAAAATTATTTGAAAATTGGATTTTTGAGAATTTAATTTTAACATGTGAGGATAAAGAATAAAAAGGATGGGATGTTTGGGATTGCATGCCATGCATGAGTGTGGGCCCGAGAGGAGTGGTTAGGTGGCAAACTATTTGGGAATTACAACATCTACTCTCATCATAATGCGTGGAGACCACCAAGTATTAAAAACACCAAGGTTGGGAACAAGCATGCATGTGGGCTGCATATGCATGAGAGAGAATGAGAAGAAGTTTAAGTGGAAGAAATAGGGAGAAAAATGGGTTTGGTGGCTGCATACGCATGAAAGGAGAATGGGAAGAAGTTTTAGTGGAGGAAATAATGAGAATAATGGTTTTGGTGGCTTCATACGCATGAAAGAGAATGGGAAAATGGAATTGTGGGTATGGTGATGGATATGGTGGATTGGGGAAGTGGTGAGCATAAGGGAATAATAAAAGAGAACATGCTTTTGATCCAAAACAAAAACTGAAATGCAACAGGATGTAGAAGGATGCGTAATGTGTCACATAACATTTTTTTTTTCTATAATGATAAAACAACCAACAAACAATTTAAACTCTAAAACCCTTGTTGTTTCTTCTTTCTCTGGTTCTCTCAAACTTCCTTCCCTTTGATCGAACATATGGTTTGGTGTGGCATGTGGAACACTAGGAGCCTTGCCAAAGTGCTTCACAGCTTCATGAGCATTCTTGGGACCTTTGAGCAAAACTGTGTTTTGCCCAAGAGGAGATCTGAGAGCCAGTTGATCAAATGTCAAGCATTCACCATTAGCCTTCTCAATCCTTGTCTTTGCTCTTTCTGTGAACCTCAAGGCAATCACTTTCAGATAAAGGACTTCGTAAACTTGAAGATCATCGGTAATAGTTCCAATAACCACAACAATTTTACTCTCCTTTCCGTCTATGAAACAAACCAAATGGGAAAGTGACAAAGGTAGCCTATTAACCTTGCTCATGAAGAGCCGCTTCAATATCACTGCATTGAATTTGCTCCACAATCCTCCGCACCAAAAATCAGCACAGCTTGACGAGGAGTTTAAGGTAAATATCATTGGACTTAGGGGTCGTTCGCTTGGTCCTCTTGCTCTTGCTACTGCCGACGAGATCGATGCCCATTGCTACTGTTGATGCTCCTCCTCCTACTGCTAAAGGTGATCCTCTTACCAGGCGGCAACTGGAGTTTAGAAGGTTATACGGGACTTGGGAAAGGTGGCCATGCAGGACTAAAATCGCATGCACACAGAAGCTATACACCTTTATCTTGTCTGAAATATTGCTAAGCTTTCAAGTATTGACTTCACATAACCCTGTTCTCTATCTCCACCATTACTTATGATCAACACGATAGTCTGGATTCTAGCAAATTCGACCAAGAAGTGATAAAACACGGTAATCCCACGGGGATTTAGATGTATCAGATTACCACAAATACTTCCCGAACCCATATTCCATACCCTTGTCTCATGATTACCCATGACCTTTTAATGCTATATATTTGCAGTGTCCATCTCCCCATAGACAGACATCAGAAACAGGGGAAAAACCACAAGAAAATAGAGCACAAGTTAAGGAAACAAAATGAATCAACCATAGCCACGTTCCATATTTTAATCAACGGGCCAAGAATTGGTGAGACATGCTGAGAGTAGTAATATGGCTATCAAACACCAAACCCAAACCCAAAGATGAATCCAACTCTTTATAGGGGAAAATAAAAAATACGAAAAGGAACCAAAATAGAGCAATATATGCAAACAATCAAGTTCAGCCAAAACAACCAAGAAACTCTTGATGACCAAACTAAACAACAGAATAATGCTCATGGGCCAACAGAAAATGAAATAGAGCATTAAGAAAATGGAAAAATGCTAAGCTCAAAGTGGCCTTGCCTAGAAACCCACAACACAGCTTTCTTTTGCTTCTCTTCCTCTGGTTCCCTTGGTTTCTTACTAGAAACTCTACAGCAGTCTCTCACAATCTTGTTCACTCCTTCTCCGCTCCCCCTCATTTTCTTTCTTTTCCCTTTGGTACTCTATTTTTTTTTTCTTTTCCCAGCTTACCTCCCATTCGTTTCACTGTTGCAGCCATCACCCACACCCGAACCATACTCATAACCAAGGCATTATACCCAGAAAAATCACATGGTGGTAAACCGCCTAATGCACACTATAGGATGGACACCAAAACTCAAGGAAAACCACAACCATATAACAATAAAAGAAACAGACTATAAACACAAATCATTAAGCCATTAAATGAGGCTTCACCTCATGCATTTACAAGCTAGGTAAGAGAAACCATGAATTCTAAGCAAAAAGTAATAAGGAGATCTTTAATCATCACACAGCAAAACTAAACTATATCTGTATTATTCATTCAACATAAGCAAAGAAACCGTAAATAGAAATAATGGCAACCAACTTGCAAACGTCTCAGACTTTAATAAACAACATATGGTCATCTGCTACCCATACCCTAAAGTGACAAATAGATATCCAAGGACATCAAGAAATGAATGAAGAACATGGTAATAACGAGAATTAATAGGAAACTTGGAATAGTCATACCTCAAGATGTCTCTCTGATTCTACTCCTTTGTTTTTGCTTATCAGAAACATCTTTACCATAATTTCTCCACCTCTATTTTGCAGAAGATCCCTCTCGTTTTTTAGGCTTCTCCCATGTATTTCTTATATAAGAATCTTTTTTTTCTACTTCTTTACCTTCTCATCCCTTCCTAAAAGGAGAAATCCCTTCTTCCAATCCCTAGTCCACCTTCTTACAATCCTCTTAACACTTCTCCAAATTTTTCTTTTTCAAAACGCCCTATTCTCTCATTTTTCAAAACACTTCCCCATGTGGCAGCTTGCATCTCCATTGTCGGCTCTTCAATTTTTCTCTTAATGCATGTGTCAATCCTTTTTTTTTTTTTTTTGTCATTTTAATTTAGCCAAATATATATATATATGATATCATGATCTCCACCACACCAAATCCTCATGGCTGCCACTCACTTTCATTGAATCATTTTTTTTTTTATTCTTTGGTTCAAACATCATATATTTGCATCATGCATAATTTTCCATATACGACCACTATGAATTCCCATTGATTTTTAATTTAAAAAAAGAAAAAAATAGTAACCAATAAATTCCATTTACAAACATACCATTATATATATTATATTGACACATTTTTTTAAAATAATAAGAATAATAATAATAATAACTTACCAAAAATTTATTCATTAAAAAAAATTATATTGAAACATTTCAAAAAATTAATTTACCAAAATAATAATAATAATAATAAATAGATAAATAAATAAATAAAATAAAAAATTACTTTACCAAAATTCAAGTTAAAATGAATATGTATCTAAATTGACTAATTTGGAGTGCACCCTACAATGCAACCAAGTGGACTAAGTGTGACTAAGTGGATTGGAATAGTTTGAAGTGTGACTAAGTGAGTTTGCACAAAAGATGTCTAGGTGTGCCTACATGGGTTTAAGTGTGTCCAAATGGGCCAGGTGTGTCTGAATGAGTTAGGGTGCGTCTATGTGACCTAAACTAGGCGTGAAGAGTAGCCAAGTTCATAGTGAGGGTCTTGATGAGCCCCTTTACAAAAGGGTCCCCGAATATGGCTTAGAAAAAGAAGTTGTATAAGTGTCAACAGGTTACCAAGGAACGATCACAAGGTAAAAGGGAAACACATGGTAGAAACTAGCATTGCATGTGTTAAGAGGACAAAATAGAGGGTCTACACATGTGTGTTCCTTAAGATCAGTTTTTGATTTGGATATCATTAATTGAGGGTCAGAAGTGAGAATGTATTTAAGAGTGCTTTTCGAACTAGATATGGGCACTATGAGTTTTTGGTTATGCCTTTTAGTTCAACTAATGCACGAACTGCCTTTATGGATTTAATGAATAGGGTATTCAAACCCTATCTAGATCAATTTGTGGTGGTTTTTATAGATGATATTTTGGTGTAGTCAAAGAGTGGAGAGGAACATGAGCACCATTTGAGTATTCTATTGCAAACCCTAAGGGATAAGAAATTGTATGCTAAATTGAAGAAGTATGAGTTTTGGTCAGACAAAGTCTCTTTTTTTTAGCATGTGGTAACCAAAGATGACAACTTAGTTGACCTTGGAAAGGTAGATGCTATAGCAAATTGGAGGAGACCTAGTACTATAATTGAGATTTGAAGCTTCTTGGGACTTGTTGGTTACTACTTGCGATTTATTGAGGGGTTCTCTAAGATTGTCCTACCTTTGACCAAAGTTGACTCATAAAGGGGTTAAGTTTGAGTGGTCTAATGACTATGAATGTAGCTTCAAGGATTTGAAGAGCATATTAGTTACACTACTATTTTGATTATCCTTTTAGGTTCAAGAGGATTTGTGGTGTATAGTGATGCCTGTCATCAAGGTTTGGGTTGTGTCCTTATGTAAAAAAGGAAAGTTGTGGCTTATGTTTTTAGACAATTGAAGCTTTATGAGCGAAATTACCCCACTCATCATATGAAGTTAGTTGTAATGATTTTTGCACTTAAGATTTGGAGACATTTTCTCTTTGGTGAAACTTGTGAGATATTAACAAATCATAAGAGTTTGAAGTATTTGTTTTCCTAAAAGAAATTGACCATAAGATAGATGAGATAGATAGAACTACTTAAGGACTGTGATTGTATTATTCAGTATCATCCAGGAAAGGTGAATGTAGTAGCTGATGCCTTAAGCAGGAGATCAATCTAGAGGATTTAAGGAGTTTACAAGTCCATATTAGATTTTTGGACTTAGGAGCACTTATATCGAATTTCAAAGTACAACCTAACTTAGTTGGGAGAATTAAGACCCTACAAAAGAATGATTTGCATTTATTGCAACTTATGAAAGAAGTTAAGAGGGGGAATAAGCCTAACTTTATTTTATCAGATGATTGGATCTTGAGGTTTGGGACTAGATTTTGTGTCCCAAATGATGTAGAGTTAAAGAGGGAGCTTTTGGAGGAAGTCACTATTCTAGGCTTGTGATCCACCTAAGAAGGACGAAGATGTACAAAGATTTGAGAAAGAATTATTGGTGGTCAGGTATGAAGCGAGGTATTACGTTATTTATGGCTCAATGTTTGGTGTGTCAATAGGTGAAAGTTCAACATCAACGACAGGTAAGGTCTTTGCAACCAATTTTTATTCCTTAATGGAAATGGGAACATATTACTATGGATTTTGTGACAGGGTTGCCAAGAACCTTAGGGGTTAATAATGCTATTTGGGTGATTGTTGATTGATTAACAAAGTTTATTCAATTTTTGCCCATGAAAGTCAACTTGTCTATAAACCATCTGGTTTCTCTTTATGTCAAGGAGATTGTGAGAATACATGGGGTACCTGTTTCTATAGTATCCGATAGCGATCCTCATTTTACTTTTAGATTTTAGTATAATCTACAGAAGGCTCTAGGTACTAAGTTGAGTTTCAGTACTGCTTTCCATCCTCAGACCAATGGCTAATTAGAAATGGTAATTCAGGTTTTGGAAGATTTGTTGAGAGCTTGTGTTTTAGACCTAAAAGGTAATTGGGATGATTACTTACCCTTAGTAGAGTTTGCCTATAATAATAGCTTTCAATCTAGCATTGGGATAACACCTTTTAAGGGGTTGTGTGGTAGGAAATGTCGATCTCCCATTTGTTGGGATGATGTTAGAGAAAGGAAACTTTTGGGACCTAAACTCGTGCAATTGACTATCGAAAAGGTTACCTTGATTAAAGAAAGATTGAAAGCAGCTCACAGTAGATAGAAGAGTTATACTAGCAATCATAGTTGAGATTTGAAGTTTGAGGTAGGTGATCATGTTTTCTTAGAAGTTTCACCTATGAAGTTTGTAATGAGACTTGGCAGAAAGGAAAAGCTCAATCCTCGATTTGTGGGTCTGTTCGAAATATTAGAAAGAGTAGGCACTTTGGTGCATAAAGTGGCTTTAACCCTAAGCACGTCTGAGATTTATAATGTATTTCATGTTTTGACTTTGAGGAAATATGTTTTTTATCCCTCTCATGTTGTGGAATTGAAGCCTATTCAGATTTTTGAGGACTTGACTTATGAAGAAGTACTCATTCAAATTGTAGATGTGATGGACAATGTACTACATCATGTTGTTGTCAAGTTGTTAAAGGTCTAATGGAGCAATCATAGTATTTGAGAAGCCACTTGGGAATTAGAGGATGAGATGAAAGAAAAACATCTAGATATTTTTCAAGACTCAGGTATGTTAAGTTTAGAGGAAAAAACTTTTGTTAAGGAATGGATAATGTAACACCCCCAAATTAATTTTTAGGGGTAAAGTAGTAAATTAGAAATTAATTAATTAATTGAATTTAATAAGGGTAAAAATATTTTTAGTATTTAAAAGCCCTAGGTATAAAATGGATTTTTTTCTTATCTTCTCTAAACAGAAACCCTTTTACATAGGGATTTGGAGAATATAGGGCTGAAGGTTTGAAGGTTTAGGGTTTGAAGTCTAGATTTTCTAAATAATATTTTAACCTTTAAATTTTTATTTTAGATTCATTAATTAATTTTGAACCCTTTAAAAAAGAAAAAAGAATTCTTTAAAAGATTTCAATTTAGGCTAGGGTCAATTTATTTAAATTTTTTTAGATCAAAATATTGGAAATTATGAACATAAGTTGTTTTATTGATGAAAATAGGGAAAATTCAAATTTTCAAATGAATATATCTAAGCAATGAAATTGATAAAAAAAAAATATATATATATGGTTACGTGATTTCTGGAAGTGTAAAATAATAATAATAATAATAGGTCTTGTGGTTTTTGTATACAGTAAGAGTTGGAATATATATATATATACTACACTAGTTTTTCTTTTTATTTTTTTTCAATCCATTATGATTTATGGCATGTCAATCAATTTTAGTTTATGTCGTGTCACTATGGAACTCTCTATATGTAGAGAAAGCAACCACTAGAAGCAAAGAATGGAGTGCATGAAGATTTTAAAAAAAAAACATAAAAAAAAAAAAAAAAAAAAATGGGGTGTAGGTTGTGCATGTGAGTGTGACAAGAACATAAATAAATAGAGAAAGAAAGAGTTGTTATGGTGTAAAAGATTTTTGGTGCAAAGTCAAAAAGTGAGGGATTAAGAAAAATATTTTGTTTAAATAATAATAATAATAATAGACATGTCCATCTCAAACTCAACATTACCTTCTACACAATCTCACTTCAATTAGATATATCTCTCTTATTTGAACTTCAATTTGAGAATCATTTAAGGCGTTGGGTATCTGACTTCTTAAGCTTCAAATTCATATATGATTTGCCCTATGAAACTCATAAGAGACTGCCTATATTGTAATTCTAATTTGGGGTTGATATAGTACAAAAAATGCAACAACTTGCAACTGCTATGGTTCAATCATAGATGCAACTGCCACTCTCCTCTTCTTTTTTGCTTTAATTTTGATGAAAAAAATTCCATCATTTTTGTAGCCTTATGTCTCCAAAATTGGTCCTTGGTTTATTCTCTAATAAAAGATGATTGCTTGATTACCATTAAATCATATTTGACCTCTCTATGGAACAAGCCTCCATAGATGCATGCTAAGCTTGGTTTTTACATCAAAAAATAAAAACCCTAGGCTCCTAAAATGGAACTTACAACCATTATATGGAACAATTAAAATTTTAGGAGAACAAAAACCCTACACTTCTATAATGGGGCATACAACCTAATCTATAAACTTTTAAAAGAAAAAGTCATTTCATTCCATCATATGAATTAAATGAAAGCCATACATGCAACCTAATGGCCATTTGATGTAGTAATCATTGTAAAAAACAAAATTGGTACACCCTATAATATAATAGATGTAAGCATGTAAAATAAAAAATTTGTTTTAATACCACATTGTTGGCATCTCAAATCTAGAATTAGCAGAAGCCATACCAATTTAAAAATTGAATCTTTAAGATTCAAAAACCATACCTTTGAGTTTGAACGTTCCCAAACCCTACTTTTCCAATTTGGAGAAGTTCTTTAAGGCCTTGTGTGTCTTCCACCCGATAACTCCTATTTTGATATTGACACTTAAAGAAGAGTGGTTTTCTCTCCTAAAGAAGATGGAGGCTAAGGTTTTATTCCAAAAGGTGTAAGAGCAAGAGTTAGACTTACTCTAACCTTAAACCTTGAAAGAGTTTATATGGATCAAGGAGGAGCTTAGGTGATTAGGGCTTAAGACATTAGACCCTATTTAACTTATTAGCCGATATATAAGATGGACTCTAATTAATAAATAACCCAAATAAAACCTAGGAGCCAATTAATTGTTTGCTCTAATGCCACTTTTTGTAACTTAATATACCCTAATACACACAATATAATTAATTTAATTAAAACATAATTTAGTTAATAATAAGTATCACAAAGAATGTGAGCTTAAGTGGGATCACTAGGCCTTGAATGAAAATACTAGCTCTCTTAGAATGATAATTCTAAAATTGACTCATCATTATACTAAAGTATTTCAACTATACTTCAATATTCTATGAAATTAAATCAAGATAAAATGAATTAATTAATTAATTACTTAAATTTGTGACTTATTATTCGTTGCTTGCAAATTCTCCATGAACTTATATCTATAATATAAGGTAGTAGCTATCAACCTTTCAAGATTGCCAATCCAATTCTTGAGTTTTAAATCCACCTATATCATGATCAATTGAGATACTCTGATCCACCATATGATAGATATCAAATCCCATCTATGGAATTACTATATGACCATAGCTTTTGTGATCATAAATACATAAGTTCACCCAAAGGGACATACTTTCTCAAAGTTATGAGAAATTATGGTGACTTTATTAATGAGAATATTTATTACTACCTTCTTAAACCACTAGTCACCTTATCCATAAAATATGATCAGATTAAGATCTTTTCCTAACGTTAAAGTCACTAATAACTCATACTCTAGTGCAATATTCTCTCAAGGTTGCAAACCTATACAACATAGTAGCAAATAGAAGTCATGTTAACTTAGTGACCATGCAATCATGATTTTTCATAGATTTTGTTCAATTTGTAACCATACACACTAGTACACATATAATGGAAAAACTTATCTTGATGATCAAGAGTAGTTATCCCTCCCCTTTGGAAATAGTGTTTTACGACTTCAAATGGATTGCCAAAGTCTGTCAACTAAATGTGAACAACTAATCATCTTATAAGGAACCCATGACTTGAATCTTTCATACAACTTCTAATGCACTTAAGTTTTTTACAATATGATTGACATAGGCATAAATTTTTAAATAAGTGAATAATAACATAGATAATGCAAATAGGATATAATAACTAATATCATATAAAATAATGAATCAATTTATTTCATCATGTCTTTACTTTTAAAGGCCTTATTCCAATTAACATGATCGATGTACTACAAATGATTTGGCGTCATTAGGAAGGAGATTGTAGTCAAAGCATTCCTCTAGAATCATATATGCCATGCTAGCTCATTTGTTATAGGGAACTCTTAGTATCTAGTAAGGATGACAATGAAATAGGTTTTTTCAAGTATCTGCCTTGCCTTATCCTTAATAGGACATGTTTGATATAAATATAAACAGATTTGAGATGAGTTTGAGAATTTTTCTTAAAAACCCAAGATGGGTTCAGGGTAAATTCAAGTTTAACTTTATTTGATTCTACTCCTATCCCAATTATATATAATATTAAATAAAAAATTATTTTAATTTATTTTTGTCATTTTTCAACCTTTTTAACATATATAAAATATTATTCTTTCTAAAAATAAATTACAAATATTTGTAATATTTATTAGTATATAAATTTGTTTATTTTTAATACAATTTAAAATTTTAAAAATAAAAAGAAAAATTGCTTTTTTAGCAAATGAAAATAGATATAAATAAATTGAACGGGGTGACCTTTCCTAAGCCAGGATATAGAATAGTTGTCTTAGCCAACACAAACATCTCCATAACATCAATGCAATTGATCTATGATAATGTATTTGGGATTAAGGCTTGTGTGAATTTTTAGTGAAAAATTAGTATAAGAGGTCATTGTTCTAACATCTAGAACAATATTGTTCTCGTGTTATAACATTGTTGTAACCTAATAAGTGGAGCAAACAATTTCTATTTGAGTATTTTGTTGATTAGGGCTCTAGTTACCCATGACACTATTCTAGTATTTGACATATCCACATTGAGGCAACATTTTGAGTGAAATCATGACCTAACCGATGCAATAAGTACTTTTGAAGCATTGGACCCCTAAAAGAGGTTAAACTGTCACATCATTCAAATACTACATTAGTGGTCAAAACCTTAATGCCTACTAAAAGAAGAGTGTTAGAGTTTGTTGACCCAAATTCTATTTGGTCCAACCAAAAGTTCGTGGTGTGATCATTAGGAGTGCAGGGGCTTGCACCTGACGTATGGACTTGCTTTATTTATAACTCAGATATATATATATATATATATAGACACACACACACACACGTGTGTGTGTGTGTGTGTGTGTATTGGTGTATAAGATTTAAGGTTATGATGTTTATGCCTATGTAGTAGCCGCTCAAATTTCTCACATAAATTTGTGTGTTTTTATTATGTTTTCTTTTTTTTTTTTTGCTTGTTACCTATTCTTATTTTTTCCATTACAGAGAGGATATGCTAACATAATTTATAGAAGGAAAACACCTCAAGTAGTAAGCAAAAACCTTGATGAGTATTCTAGCAACATTCCAATTGTTTCGGCATTTTAAGCTCGATATTAGAAATCCTATCTCAAAGTGAAAAAAACTTAAAACTTTTGTACTCACAAAGTACTCTAACTCATGCATACAATCGCTTGAAGAGGTCGAATTGACCAACATCATTTATAATCTACTTGCTGGCAATTTTAAGGGCATAAATCCTTTGGCGCGGCCTGCATATATTCTCAAGGACATGAGGCCTTTTGTGCTATTCCTTGTCGAAATATGAGGGAAATTTTCTTACAACACCATCTCACTGTTGATGCTAAGCCAACTAGAATCAAGTTCATCTAGCTTCACTAAAGTCAGGCGGACTTTTTCCCTACTTCATTCCTCTTGAAGAATCTGTCTAGTTGTACTAGGGCCAGATGGGCTTCTTTTCTACACAAAAGGATATCTGGATGGGTGGTTCGGGCACGTGCCCTCCGAAGGTTAAGTCAAACAAGAGTAGCTCTAACTATTTTGTGGGAGAGAGTGAGCCTATATGCTCGCGCGTACCTTGTTCGTGCTTTTTGGAGGGTTTATATAGAGCTAATGACACCGCCACTATAGTACTGACTATGCACTCTGACCCTTTTTGTAATGATAATTGTCCTTAAGGCGACTGGGCAATCATCTCAACTAAGAGTAGCTGGCAGGTGCCATCTATTGACGTGCCAAGATCTCAGACCGTGCAGTTGTTTGTCCATTTAGCTTATCAATATTTGGGATCACGTGCCACAATTAATTGACATGGACTTGTGGGCTAAATGGAGTCTCGTCGACCACTCAAATATTAGACATGATTGACCACGCATACTAGAGGTCTTAAAAGACTTGATTGGATAGTCTTTCTCGTATGGAAGTTCAAGTTGTTGATTCTGTCTGGCCTTATGGGAGAAGGGAACCCTCTCACTTCTAGTGCTAGATAGAATTTATCTTGATTTGGACGAAATGATTCGAATGAGTTACATACTTGCCCTAAACGACAAAGGGGTTGATTTTGAGCTTAAAAGGGACATGTAGAGAGGAAGCCCCAGACTCACCACACTAATAATTGTATTGAAATTAATGTTACAAAATAGTCACACCATATTTTTATGGACAGATAAGATGATAGGTCGATCTCAAACCCACCAATAACTTTCTAGTTGTCACCGTATCAGCTGCGCTATTTATTTGTTCAATTGTGATATGGGATGCCAACCGTTTCAAAAATAAAATTAATTATATTATAAAATAAAATTATTAACGCAGATTGGATATTGGAAATGACGCAGCAGCACTGTTTTTGCACACGGATATCAAGTAGGTAGAGTGGTGGAGAGTAGAAGGGGTGGTGGGGGGCTAGAGCGGTGTAGCGTGGAAGGCGGGTGACTAGTGTAAGAAGGAAAAAGAAAAAAAAAAAAAAAAGAATTGAAAGAGGGAGGAGAGGAAGGAGTCAATGCGACCGGCATTTGTGCAATGGTGATGAAGAAAGTGGAGCGGCCTAACCACAAACCCCAAAAGTGCCGGAAGTGTATGGCTACGTGTCCAGCAGCAGACGCCTCACAATTGCTACGTGTGGCCCTTTTCCCGCTCCAAGACAAACAGTCCACCCCACTTCCACACTCGTCTCCGCTGGGCCCCACGCAACCCCCGATCAACCAATCCTGGACGTAGGACACTCTTTCTTCCCTCATTCTATCTCTATTTCTCCCCCTTTCTCTCTCCGGATAACCTTATCCTTCGCTCATTGGGTCCTGCTGGATCTCCTTTGCCTCTTGCCTTCCTCCATCACCGGCCTGTCTCAAAAATAACATTAATTTTATCAAATTTCTTCTAATGATGATCTGGACACCGGCTTTCTT
The DNA here is from genome assembly GCA_030254885.1 of Vitis rotundifolia. NCBI lineage: Eukaryota > Viridiplantae > Streptophyta > Magnoliopsida > Vitales > Vitaceae > Vitis > Vitis rotundifolia. Next base: position 10,566,905 of record CM058154.1, read on the forward strand.
CTTAATACAAATGAAAGCCCTTAATACAGAGACCTTCAGCTGTACGTCCTTAATCTTACTAAGGAAAAATTGATAATCAAAGAAATTTAATTTACCTTTTATTGTCAATTTAAAATAATCAAAATATTAAAAAAAAAATGCATTTCAAAACTCCATATTTTTTATTTTACGTCATATAAAAGGAAAAAAAATGTAAAAAAAATAATAAAAATAATAAAAATAAAAAATAGATGAAATTTATTTTACTTATTTGTTATGAAAATAAAAATAATTTAAAATTTTCCATATATTTTTTTAATAATAAATAAAATATAAAAAGTTATGTTTTTATTTCCTTTATATTTTGGTAAAACCCAAAATAATGTAAAAGATTTGTGAATAAAAAAAAAAAATAAAAATGAAAATAATTTGAAGAAGGCTTAACAAGTTTTCATAGTCATGGAGAATTAGACATACTCCATATATTGCTAGGGAAAAAATTTATTTTTGAACAAAATTTCTAGACACATTTTCTACAAATTGAAATTGGATTAGCCATTTCTTAGAGAAATTTGGAAAGACCCGGCTCCGTGGCTGCAGTTGAAGGTAGAAGGGCTAGAGAGCAGAGCCGTGGGGACAAATTTGAAGACAAAGAGGAGTGGGTATTGAAGAGGAATTCTCAAGCGTAGGGAGAAGAAGCAGTGAACAGCTCAATCCTCCACTCCAAGACAAGACAAGACACCACACTTGAGGCTTCTGGAAAAGTGGAGACACTTAGGTGGGTCAAATGGTGGTGGGGGGCCATTGTTGGCCCTGGCTTCTTATTTATTTTTTGATGTTGATGCTTTCACTTTATAGACTGCTTAATTTTATTCAAAACTTCTGTTGAATGGTTGAGGGCAATAACAGCTTGGCTTCACCCTCATTGCTTTCGCTCTCGTATTTTTAGGTGTATTACCACTTTCTCCGACTACCCTTGTTTCTATTTCAATCAACCCAGTTGCTCCCAGAACCATGCTGAGTAGCAATTAGCTGAGCTTACCTTTCCTCTTTTTGTTGGTTTTGTGCTTAACTTCATTTGAGATTTTCCTAGAGATCCTATTATGTGAGTTATGCGAGCAGAGTGGTTGTTGTTTTTTATGGTGATTTTGTGTTGTTTTAATGCTATTATACTGTATTTTGTGGCGTCTTACCATGGTTCATGGATTGTTACAGATTGCTGAACGGTAGGAGATTCTTTGCTGTTCAAGAAATACAAGAGCGTACTTGGATTGGTCCCAATTCAAGAGGTCATTTTGATTTGTTTGTGGGTTCTTTATAATCCTTGCTTGAAAGCTTGTGGTGGGTTCATTAGGAAGAGAACAGATTCTTATGCTTTTTGTGTATTGATTTTGAAAAAGAAAAAGGGACAACCAGAAAGTAGAAGGATATCCCAAGAGATCTCAGTATGTCTGTTGCTCTGTTGTGGATTGTTCCCCCCAACAAAGAGGCCTCCAATTCCTTTGGCTTTTTGGAATCAATCCGAGATGGAAACCGGGCTTTAGATTCACCATGGTTCATTCCTAGAGATCAGAATTTGATATTTAATGGCAGACCCAAGAAAGGTAGGAGGCAGAGGTGCAATTCTGGCTCATCTGGTGCAGATTTGAGGTATTCATACTTGGGTGGATCAGGCTTGGAGAGTAGAACCAATTTTCCTATATTTTCAAGCATGGTAGTGAACCCAACTGGAGAAATGGCAGTGTCGTCGGAGCAGAAGGTTTATGATGTGGTGCTGAAGCAGGCAGCCCTTGTTAAGAAGCAATTGAGATCTAGTGAGGAACTTGATGTGAGACCTGATATTATTCTTCCTGGGACTCGGAGCTTGTTGAGTGAAGCCTATGATCGATGTGGTGAAGTTTGTGCAGAGTATGCCAAGACATTTTACTTGGGTTAGCCTTCACTTATCTGTTCTTTACTTTGTCTCTCTTTGGTTTCTGAGAAAACCAGAGGAAAGTTGAGCAGCTAGCATAAAGAATAGCATGTTCTATGGTTTTTAGTTTCCACACAATGATATGGCTGCTATCATACTTTGCTCAGTTCATGATGCCTATTGTTTTCTCAGGCCCCAAACGGTTGAAAATATTTTAAGCTTTGACAGTTTCATTATTCAATTTTCTCTTATTATCTTGGTCACCAAAGAGAGGATTGAGGGGTGAATGGGATTAGAAGCTCTTATATGTAATTGTTGGAGTAAATTGCTTATTTTCTTTCAACCTTTTCTAGGAACAATGCTGATGACACCTGAGAGACGAAGAGCTATCTGGGCAATATACGGTGAGGGATTTTTCATGTTAGTAGAATGAATTGTTCTCTCTTGTAGGATCTTCATATTCATGCTTGAAATGTGATAAACAAAATGGAATTAGGAAGTTCTACTGATTCCAATTGTATTATGCATTAAATGGTTTGCGGGATTTCATTTAATATTTTGTAAATGTTTAATCACCAAATAAACCCTCAGAGAACCCGTAAGCATGTAAGGCTTGGAATTCATGGAATTGTTTACATATTAGTCAACTATTCAGTTTGTTTCAAAATTGGGTGCATAGTGAAACTGTGGTTCTATTTTGCAAATCATAATGGTTGCCTTTCACATTTTTAGTGGTACAAATTTTAGAAGTGCCAATAGGCGTTAATTACAATCTCTGTAAGTCTTTCAAGAGGTAATTTTTATTAAAGAAAACTAAATGATGTCGGTAGAGCCCATAGGTCAAGCAGTAGATGACTAACCACTTCTTTTGCATTTGAAAGTACATTTGATTCCTTGAAAGAAAAGCTCATTTTGATTTTACTCTCCAACACAGCAAAAGTATTACCTTGGTGAAAATGATTTCAACTTGTTACACTCAAATTGATTTATCTACAAGCCACATTGAGATTCTTGTTTTAGTCATTGAGGCTAAATTCAGGTTTTTTCATGAGTTGGGAATTTGATGAATGGTAATGAGATTTTGGTCTCAATGCCCAAAAATACAACTACGAGTTTCTATGAAAAATGAAAGAGATAACTCTGGTGTATTATGCATCATCTTTCGGCTTATTTATCTCCTAGAATTGATTATTTTTTAAAATAATTGAGAAATTTCCATGTTCTTTCTTTATTATCTTTTATTTTCAACCTGATCATAGAGTGAATAAATTTTGTAAATATGCACAATACACAAGTTCAATACTGAAACAAAGACGAGGATTTATATTCTCTTTTGTTTCTTATGATTCTCTCTGCATGAACAGTGTGGTGTCGGAGAACAGATGAGCTTGTTGATGGGCCTAATGCATCACACATAACTCCAACAGCCTTGGATAGGTGGGAGTCAAGGTTGGAAGATCTTTTTCAGGGCCGCCCTTTTGATATGCTTGATGCTGCTTTATCAGATACAGTTGCCAAGTTTCCCGTTGACATTCAGGTTAGAAATTAATTTTTTTTTCTTTTAATACTACAGCAATATATCATGTCATGAAATCTTTCTCACAATCAAGTTTTCAACTTCATGAAAATAATAATAATAATAATTCCAACTGAAGACTAATGATGCACAGAGTTTGTTAAGTTCAGGGCATCCATCAGTAGGTCCCAACAAGTTTAAAAGTGATTCTGCCTCAAAATTACTTATTCTGTACAGATTTGACCAAATTCTTATTCTTTATTTTAGGCCAATACGTACTGCTTACCGTCATGTCCATTTGGTCGTTAATCTCCTTGAGTCAACAATTATGGCCTTTGATTTCATGAATTGCTATCTAATTCATGGATCTATTGTTTTGCAGCCATTCAAAGATATGATTGAAGGTATGAGGATGGACCTTAGAAAGTCAAGATACAGAAATTTCGATGAACTATATCTGTACTGTTATTATGTGGCTGGAACTGTTGGGTTAATGAGCGTTCCAGTTATGGGCATTGCACCTGAATCACAGGCAACCACGGAGAGTGTCTATAATGCAGCCTTGGCCTTAGGAATCGCAAATCAGCTGACTAACATACTCAGGGATGTTGGAGAAGAGTAAGTAAAAAGCTATAAAAAAAGAACTTTGTATGCCTATGTCACATATGCTTCCCTAGAGGAGAGAAAAATGGATAAACAAATGAAATATTAGAAAAGTTGAGAACTAGTCAAAAATCCCTGTTAGGGTTCTTTTTATTTATCGATTTTATTTATTATTTGTTTTTCTCCTTTTTGATCACCAGTATTAAATATACTGTAAGTGAAAAATCAGTACCTGCCACATATAGGCTTTTGATTGAAGAATCTCTCTTATTATTAGTGACTTTTTAGTTTTCCTTTTCACTTTTCACAATTCTTTTGGGATTATTTTGATTCAGTGCGAGGAGAGGAAGGATTTATTTACCACAGGATGAGCTGGCACAATCAGGGCTCTCAGATGAGGACATTTTTATGGGAAGGGTAACAGATAAATGGAGAAGCTTCATGAAAGATCAAATTAAGAGAGCAAGGATGTTCTTCGATGAGGCGGAAAAAGGAATTACAGAGCTCAGCTCAGCTAGTAGATGGCCGGTAAGCTGTCAGGGTCTTTGATCAATCTAATGTAGTAGTACATATAAATATCCCAAAACTCTATTGAGTTGTCTAAATAACACAGGAAAAAGAAAATAAGACTCAGAATTTTACTACTATCTGGGGTTAAAGGCATTTGTTAATAGGGTGCCAACCGATTTCTTCTCTCTTCCTCCATGTTCTTCCACTTTAACAAAATAAGACTCAGAGTAGGAACTTTTAACAAGAAAATAGTTTAGATCAACCCCTGAACTTCTCAAATATGGACCTATGGTATGGTAATGTTGGATCTGCTATGCTGCATTCCTAAGTTCTCAATGTAGATTTAGTGATATCATCAAATGGTGATATGGGTCTATAATGATATTACAATTTAGAAGTCACTTTTTCTTTTCTTTCACTTTCTTGGCATCCAAACAAACCATTTTTTTTAATTTTTTTTTAATTTTTACCCCTTTAAGGTGTCAGGAAAATTTCTATGATTTTCATTGGGTTCATTTTTAGTAACAGATGTTTGTTGATGTATGTTTTGGACTGTCTTGGGTGTTGCAGGTATGGGCATCTTTTCTGTTGTATCGGCAAATACTGGATGAGATTGAAGCTAACGATTACGACAACTTCACTAGGAGAGCTTATGTGAGCAAAGCTAAGAAGATAGTTGCTTTGCCACTAGCCTATACAAGGTCCCTTGTGAGGCCATCAAGAACAACATCTTTAGCCAAGGCTTGAATGGACATCAAATTTGTAAAACTAATTACACAGCTTCAAAAGAAAAGGCCAAATTTGTATACTAGAAAATTTTCTTAATGCAGTGAGAATTCATTGAGAAGTAAGGGAGTAGCTTCAACCTTTTCTTCCTTCTTATGTATAGATGTGCCATATGGGATTGTAACTTCCTTCTAATATAATTTTGAGAAAATGGACCCCAGACACCAATACAATGCTATTGGCAGAGATACGCGCAGTCTATATCTAGATGGAATATCTCCTATATGAACACAAGAAGAGGGAGAATGGGGAAAAAAATGAAGAACTTCATATCAAAGTTTAAAAAGATGGGAATGGTTCTAGAGAAGTCTCTATGAAAATGAGCAGAATGGAAATGAAAGATCTAGGCTCTCCTAGGTCGTAGGACGATAGGATTGAAGTAGCCGGGTGCAATGAGACAATGGGTAAGGAAAATTTATTAAAAGGACATTCCTCTAGAAAGGGAAGTTATATATATATATCTACTTTACATATATCTTATTTACATGTCCTTTTAAAAATTAAGAATTTATTAATATATTCATCTTATAATTTTTAAAATGCCTAAAATACCCCTCTCATTTTTCTTTCTCGCACCTATCCCTTCTCTCTTTTTGTTTGAATCTATCTCTTCAGTCTTCCCAACCATAAACTCTAAGAGAAAATCAACTTCTGCAAAACTCATTTGATAATAGAAAAGTATTTAAATTATGTTCATAGTCAATTAGATTTTTTTTATATATATTTTTTTTGAATCTATATAACATATTACATGAATATCTTTTAAGGTTTATTCTTATGTAATTTTTTAGGGTTGTAGAGAGATTAGAAGGTAAGATACGAAGATAGAAGAAGAGGACATGTTTGTCCTTAAAAAAATTTGTTAAAATAGTGGATGCATAGAGAATTTTGGTAGATGCAAATATAACTTCCATTTAAAAAGGAAATGAAGGATTCTTTGGACCAAATTACCCTTAAAAAAAATCAAGGGTAAAAAATAGTCAAATTCAAATAAAGAAAGGAAGCTCAGGTCTTCTCTTTTTTTTTGAAGGCTTTCCTTGATTATTTAAAAAATTTCTCTTCTTGACCCCTTCCCTAATCCTCTCTCTTACTTATCATTCTCTCCGAAAATTAAAGTTACTATTAATTTTTTTTCCATACAGAAATAAATGTACAAAAGTGGTCAATTTACAAGGCAAGACACTTCACTTTTAATGAAAAATATTGAAAAAATTGATGAGAAGGTAATAATTTTTTTGATAATATTTTGTGATTTATATTTATTGCAATGATATTTTTTTATCATGTATTTTGACCATTTTAACCAAATATTTCTTAAATATGTTGAAATGATATTTAGAGTCTGACTAAACAAAAATTAAGTTTCATTGTGTTTTATCTCGAGCAATTTTCGGAATACTTAGGTGTTAAAATAATTTGAATTAATTTTTGAAGTGATTGAACTAAGTTCAAGCCATGTCTTACAATTTAAAAAAAAATATATTTAGGGGTTTAATTTGTTAAACTAGGTTTAGAGTGTGACTAAATAAAGTTTAAGTTACATACTTGGGTTAAGTTGCTTTTGCAAGGAATTCAATTAGAGTTAGATTATTAATTAGAATGTTTGCCTATACTATATTGTGGTTTAATTTTATTTACAAATAAGTTAATCAAAATTAAGTTTTTAATCAAAATATTCACTTGACTTAACTACAATTAAAATAATCAAAATATACATACATATATATATATATATTTCAAAACTCCATACTTTTTATTTTATGTCATATAAAAGGAAAAAAAATGTAAAAAAAAATAATAATAAAAATAAAAATAGATGAAATTTATTTTACTTATTTGTTATGAAAATAAAAATAATTTAAAAATTTTCAAATTTTTTTTTAATGATAAATCAAATATAAAAAGTTGTGGTTTTATTTCCTTTATATTTTGGTAAAACCCAAAATAATGTAAAAGATTGGGGAATGAAAGAAATAAAAGAAATGAAAATAATTTGAAGAAGGCTTAGCAAGCTTCCATACTTGTGAGATATTAGAAAATTTTGAAATGAAATTAAAGAATTTTTATAGAAACAAATCATCCGTTTCTCATAGTCATGGGGAATTAGACATACCCCATATACTGCTAAAGAAAAATTTTATTTTTGAACAAATTTCTACTCACATTTTCTACAAATTGAAATTGGATTAGCCATTTCTAAGAGAAATTTGGAAAGACCCGGCTCCGTGGCTGCAGTTGAAGGCAGAAGGGCTAGAGAGCAGAGCCATGGGGACAAATTTGAAGACAAAGAGGAGTGGGTATTGAAGAGGAATTCTCAAGCGTATACAGCTCAATCCTCCACTCCAAGGCAAGAAAAGACACAACACTTGAGGATTCTGGAAGAGTGGAGACACTTAGGTGGGTCAAATGGTGGTGGGGGACCATTGTTGGCCTTGGCTTCTTATTTATTTTTTGATGTTGATGCTTTCACTTTTTAGGCTGTGAAGAGTTTTATTCAAAACTTCTTCTGAATGGTTGAGGGCAATAACAGCTTGGCTTCTCCCTCATTGCTTTCGCTTTCGTTTTCGTATTTTTAGGTGTATTACCACTTTCTCCGACTACCCTTGTTTTTGTTTCAATCAATCCAGTTGCTCCCAAAACCATGCTGATTAGCACTTAGTTGAGCTTTGTCACACCCCAAAACCCATTTTAAGGGCATGTTGATCATTTCATACCTTAAGCCCAAAGGCTCAAAGTAGAAACAATACAAACATTCATCTTGTAACTGGAAATTATAGATTATCAAATTCTTGTTTAGGGTTGTAAAATAAATAAATTCTATAGTTCTCAATTTTTAACTTTAAAAATTAATGCATCAACCAAAGTGTTATTATTCAAATAACTTCAAACTCAAATTATTCGAATGGGAATTAAATTTTAACATTTATATGATGTCCAAAATAAAGTTGCACCAAAATCCTATCAAAGAAAAAAAATTCCCCAACCTAACCATAACTCCTTGCCCGAATTGAGAGTACTTGAAAAATTATCAACGAATGGGCATGAGCTTAAAGCTCAATAAAGAACATCAATACAATTTCATGAATCAAACATTTTCAATTATAATTACAAACATGACATATATAGGAATGGCAACGGGGCGAGTTCAGGACGGGTCGCCCTCATCCCAACCCCGCCCCATTTATTCAAAACAAATCTCATCCCTGTCCCAAACTCGAGGCGGGGCAGGGCGGGGCGGGGTATGCACTCCCATCCCCGTTTTGAAGTTATAATTTAAATCCCATCCCCGACTGTCCCGACCTAGGTATATGTATGCACTTTGTGTTGCCCAAAAATAGGGGAAAACAATGAATTACAGATTTGCTGAAATGAGGAAAAGAAATTAGCAAAAAGACCACACACCTTGTTGCCACCAGATTACAAATACGTTTGGACTCTCCAAATTTTTTGATTAAGTTGCAATTACAATGATCCCAATAAGAAAAACAATCCCAAATATCACCAACAAATCTCTCATCTTTTGCCCAGAAATTGACAAAGAAACACCCCAAATCAAACAAATGAACATTCGAAAAAAAATACCTAAAACGATTCCTATGGAGAAAATGGCAGTTTCGAATGGATTATCTGATGGATTTCTGTATTGAGTACTCCAACTGTCCAAAACACACCATCTTATAGCATTTTGATGAACACTTGAGCTGTTGATTGCAGATTAAGGATGAGTTTCAGGGACAAGAATGAGGATGGGAGGGATTTGCAGAAGCCATTTCTTCACATTGGAAGCTGGTACAGAATGGGATCTAGGCAAGGTCATCTCAGGTGATTCGGGACAGCTCCGTCTCCGTCATCGCTTGTGTTCTCATTAACAACCCTAGGAACGAGAACCCTAAAACGAGAGAGAAAGACCTAAAACAGGAGAGGAAGACCAAAAAGGATCAAAGAAAACAAATATTTATAGGTGGGGGTAAACTTGTAATTTCATATTCGGGGCGGGGCGAGGCGGGGCATATTGTTACTAAACCCGATCCCGCCCCGAACTCGATTCAAGTTTAAAAAAAAAAAACCTGAACTCGTCCCATCCTCGATTTCTATGCTCCCATACCCGTTCTAATAGGGACGGGGTTAGGGCGGGTGACTCAAAAAACTCGTGAAATTGCCATTCCTAGACATATATCGTATAATTATTTTCATAAAAACTTTTGAGTTCAAAATGCTAATATAATCAAACTTTTCAACAAAACTTTCTCATATCCATTTCAAAACAATTTCTCATCAAAACCAAATCAAATACATTCAAAATATCTTTACTCTAGTAATCAAATAACAAATAATATTAGGCGAGACTTTACAAATGAGTGGCTAGTTTTAAATTTGTTCCATTTAAGGTAAATAAAACCAAAGGTTAACAATTATAATCCATTGACTAGAGTCATAAGGTCAACTATTATAACCCGTTGACTAGGACCATATAATATCAACTACTATAACCTGTTAACTAAGGTCTTAGAAACTAGAGTCAAACACTTCATTTCATTAATTCAAGCTTACAAAACAAAATATCATATCTCCACAATTTTCATTTTTCATAAACAAAGAAAATGCTTAAATATATTTTTCATATAAAATATATATTTGATTTATGCATAGAAATAAAAATAATATTTTTACACATTTCAAAATATAATATAAAAAGAAAATTATTTCTTTTTATAAAATCTCCACTAATTTCCCTTACCTTGAAGAAGCACTCAAAATCTTGAAGTATTTAACCTTGAAGAATTTTCTCATCACCTAACATAATATCATACACAATATTTATTATTGATTATTTATTTAAATATATAAATTTGACAATCTTAAAAATATTTTATTTAGTATTAGGGATCCTAATTAATTTTTCATATTAATATTATTATCATCCAATATTATTTTCAATTTTCTAAACAATAATTTATTTCTCTTTTCTAATTTATCTAAATTAAATCTTTTAAGAATATTTATTTGCATTAAACTATTATTACTATTATTTTATTTATTAACTTAAAATTAAATATTATTATTTTTATTAATTTTCAAGTCCAATACCCATTACCTTACACACAAAACCCTAAAAAATAAAAACAGTGAACATCATGTTTTTTCCCATTATTATTATTATAATATTATATTTACATATACACCTTTTGAAATACCTAAATCTCCTCTTGGCAACACACGCGTCCTCCATTTTCCTTTTTCTTTTTAATCCCACAACACCCTACAGCCATCCACACGCCTCGTATAGTTTTTTATTATTTTAAATGCCGCCTTGACATAATGCCCCAAACTCCAAAATCCAAAAATCTTCTTCTTATTATTATTTTAGATCTACTTAATTGAATATTTAGATATTTCTTTTCCTTTTTCTTTTCATCAATAACTCTACCTATAATCACAAATTTTCAATTTTTAAATTTTTTTTTTTAAAAAAACTTAACTAAATAAACCCTAATTTAGGTTGAGATCTATAAAGTATTTAAATCTAATCAATGAATATAAAATACTAATTTAAGGATTTAAAATCTTATATGAAAAATTGATCTTCAACCCTAAGCCTCCAAATCTTCAACCTCATACTCTCTGATCTCTCTTATTTTCACGTAAAAGAATTTTCTAAATAGAGAAGATAGGAAAAATCTAATTTATACCTACGGGTTTTAAATATGAAAATACCTTTTTACCCTTATTAAATTAATTAATTTCTAAATGATGATTGTACCCCTAAATTAGGTTTGGGGTGTCACATCCTTCCTTCCTTAATAGAAATTTAGTCTTCTAAACTTGACATACATGAGTCTTCAAATGAATGAGGATGTTTTTCTTTTATCTCTTCTTCGAATTCCTAAGTGCCCTCTCAAATACTAAGGTTGCTTCACTGGACCTTTATTAACTTGACAATAATAGAACATAATATCTTTTCCATCTCGCACCACATAGGCATAAAACCTTTAACAGCCCTTCCTAAGCAAGGAACTAGCCTATAAAGCTAAGATCATACACAACGGTCTAATCACATGCTTTCCCTCAAAACTAAACTTATATTGGCCAGGAATTTGGAAATCACCCTTTTACCAAAATAATTAACAAAAGCATAATAGGATGCTAACAAATCTATTCCCAAAATCACATCAAAATTCTAAAGATTAGGGAGTACTAAGTCATTTTACATCTCTCTATAACCAATCATCACAAACAACCTTTAAACATTATATTGTCCACAATAGAATGTCCCATAGGAATAACAACAATCAAATCAAAGTCCAAGCTACCAACAAGCATGCCCAACAAACCAACAAAAGGTACTAAAACAAAGAGTGTGTTGAGTTTGGGTCAATCAAGGCTCTAGCAATTAAAGTGTGGATTCGGATAGGACCTGTCATCACATCGAAAGTGGCTTGAGCATCATGATGAGTCATAGTAAACACTCGCCCTTAAGCCTCAGGCTTTTGTTTATCCTCCTTATTCTCCTCCTTAGGCTTCCCAATTATAAACTTCTTATTCTTTAGACAATCTTGAATCATATGTCCATGCTTCCCACAACCAAAGCAAGCTCTAGTCTCTTTATAGCAAGGTTTGCCCCAGTGTTTCTTACCACAAATAGAACAAGTCACATCTGAATTTTGCACTATTTCCTCTTTATTCTGACTCTCAGTTGAACCAAACCTTCTTGGTGCTTGGTTATCATGGGCACCATCACTCCTACTCCTCTTCATTTGTTGCTCTCTTTATTGTTGAAACTCCTTATCCTTCTTTGTTATGAAGGCTTTATCTACAACCTTTGAATAAACACTAAGCTTCAAAATAGATATTCTGTTCTTCAAATAGGGCTTCAATCTATCCTAAAAATTTAATGCCTTTTCCTCTTTTGTAGCAATCAACTGTGGAGAAAAATGTGACAACTTTGTAAATTTGGCCTCATACTAGGCCACTGTCATATTCCCCTGTTCCAAATGAACAAACCTTCCTACCTTTTGTCGTCTAACATTGTCAAAGAAGTACTTTTTGTAGAATGTCTCCTTAAATTGTCTCCAAACTATAGGTCCTTGATCCTCTAAAAGCCTCTTGGTCATACGCCACTAATGGTTTACTTCTTTATCTAACATGAATGTTGCATAAGAGGCTTTTTGCTCCTCAGAGCAATCTATAACATCAAAGAATTTCTCTACCTTAAGAATCCAAGATTTTGCTTCCATTGGGTCTAAAGTACCAAAAAAGTAGGGAGGACCCAACTTCTTAAAGTCATCAAAGGAGCCACCCATAGAAGATGAGGATTATCCAAGGGCATGAGTCTTAACAGCTCTAGCCTGACCCTCAATCAAACTAGTTAAAGTCTCAAGATACCTACAAAGCCCTTCTGCATTCATGGGAGGCAAACCCTCAACTGGAGGAGGTACATCATTATTAGTTTAACTGTTTTGGGAAGATGTTTGTCTTCTTGGTGGCATGTTGTCCTAAAAAGCATTAGGTACAACTAAATTAGTCACTAAGAAACCAATTAGACAATTTAGAATTAAAGAAGGAAGCATAATTAATACTAGATGAAATTGAAACTTAAACTAATGTGTCACTCACCTATTCCCAATCTAAACTAATTCCAATTCCCAATAAGATCATAATCTAGTGCTCTGATACCACTCTAAGGGCATGATGATCATTTCACACTTTAGGACTAAAGGCTCAAAGTGGAAACAACACAAACATTCATCTTGTAATTGAAAATTACCAATTACCAAGTACCAAATTCCTATTTAGGGTAGTAAAATAAATAAATTCTATAATCCCTAATTCTCAACTTTAAAAGCTAACACATAAACCAAAGTGTTATTGTCCAAATAACTCCAAACTCAAATAATTCAAATGGGATTGGTCGTTGGATCTATACTGTGAAGTACAAGGCAAATGGTAGTATTGAACGATTTAAAGCAAGACTGGTAGCAAAAGGGTACACTCAAACTTATGGAATTGACTACACAAAGACATTTGCACTTGTAGCTAAGATCAACACAGTTCGAGTATTGCTGTCTTTAGCTGCAAACCTGGATTGGCCATTACAACAGTTCGATGTGAAAAATGTCTTTCTACATGGCGAGTTATCTGAAGAAGTATATATAGATCTTCCAGTAGGATGCATGGTGTCAAAAAAGCAATGTTAGAAGGTGTGCAAATTGAAGAAGTCATTGTATGGGTTGAAGCAATCCCCGAGAGCATGGTTTGGAAGGTTCACAAAGTCAATGAGAGCTTTTGGCTATCGTCAAAGTAATTGAGATCACACTTTGTTCCTAAAAAAGCAACATGGTAAGATTACGGCACTCATTATATATGTGGATGACATGGTAGTTACAGGAAATGATCTTGAAGAAAGAAAAGCTTTACAGAATTATCTATCTAGAGAATTTGAAATGAAAGATCTAGGTCCTCTAAAATACTTTCTTGGGATTGAAGTTTCTTGATCAAGTGAAGGAATTTTTCTGTCTCAAATAAAAAATGCCTTAGATCTTTTATAGGAGACCAGAATGTCGGGATATCAACCTGTTGATACACCAATAGAAAAAGGTTTGAAATTGTGTGTTGAGCCTAATCAACTATCAATCGATAAGGGAAGACACTAGAGACTTGTGGGGAGATTAATGTACTTAGCTCATACAAGACCAGATCTTGCTTATGCACTGAGTGTAGTGAGTCAATACATGCATAATCCTGGGGAGCAACATATGAATGTAGTCATGCGTATTTTGAAGTATTTGAAGAATGCTCCTGGGAATTTTGTTCGCTAAAAATGTTGATCATCAGAGTATAGAAGTATATACTGATGCTGATTGGGCCAGTGCAATGGATGATAGGTGATCTACATCCGATTACTTTACCTTTGTAGGTGGTAATCTTGTGACATGGAAAAGTAAGAAGCAGAATGTTGTCGCTTGTTCAAGTGCAGAAGTGGAATTTAGAGGTATGGTTCTAGGACTTTGTGAGGCTTTATGGCTAAGACTCTTCTTACAGGATTTAGGTTACCTATCTAGGCAACCAATCCGATTGTTTTGTGACAATAAAGCCGCATGTGACATTGCTCATAATCCAATACAACATGATCGTACAAAGCATGTCGAGGTGAACAAATCCTTCATTAAGGAAAAGTTGGATGATAAGATTATGGAATTGCCTAAAATTCGATCAGAAGATCAATTGGCCGATATCCTCACCAAAGCTATCTCAAGTTAAGTGTTCTCAAAATTTTTAGACAAATTGGGCATGTGTGACATCTATGCACCAACTTGAGGAGGAGTGTTGAGACATTAGGAATGTTTTCCTTATATCATTCTTTCCTTATATCATTCAGTGTTGAGATATTAGGAATGTTTTCCTTATATCATTCTTTCTTTGTATCATTCTTTCTCATTCTTAGAATGGTGATTACCCTCTATATATACTCTGTACATGAACGAATAAAAGTATGAATGAGAAAAAAATAAAAACACCATTCATCAATTTGAAGACATTTCAAAATACAATATAAAATAAAATTATTTCTTTTTATAAAATTTGCATTAATTTCCTTTACCTTGAAAAAGCACTCAAAATGTTGAAGTATTTAACCTTGAAGAATTTCCTCCTCACCTAACATAATATTATACACAATATTTATTATTGATTATTTATTTAAATATATAAATTTGACAATCCTAAAAATATTTTATTTAGTATTAGGGATCCTAATTAATTTCCCATGTTAATATTATTACCATCCAATATTATTTTCAACTTCCTAAACAATAATTTATTTCTCTTTTCTAATTTATCTAAATTAAATCTTTTAAAAATATTTATTTGCATTAAACTACTATTATTATTATTATTTTATTTATTAACTTAAAACTAAATATTATTATTTTTATTAATTTTCAAGTCCAATACCCATTACCTTCTTATTCTCAATACACACAAAACCCTAAAAATAAAAACGGTGAACATCATTGTTTTTTCCCATTATTATTATTATAATATTATATTTACAAATACATCTTTTTCAATACCTAAATCTCTTGGCAACGCATGCTTCCCCCATTATTTTTGTTTTCATTTTTAATCCCACAACACTCTATAGCCACCTACATGCCTCTTTTTTTTTTTTTTTTTTTATAATTATTTTTTAAAATTTTAAAAATTTAAAAATTATTTAAATATCGCCCCAACACAATGCCTCAAACTCCAAAATCCATAAATCTTCTTATTATATTATTATTTTAGATCTACTTAATTGAATATTTAGATTTTTCTTTTCCTTTTTTTTTTTTTTTTTTCATCAATACCTCTACTTATAATCACAAATTTCCAATCTTTTTTATTTTTTATTTTTAAAAAACTTAAATAAACAAACCCTAATTTAGGTTGAGATCTCTAAAGTATTCAAATCTAATTAATGAATATAAAATACTAATTTAAAGATTTAAAATTTTACTTGAAAAAACTGATTTTCAACTCTAAGCCTCAAAATCTTTAATTCTATGCTCTCTAATCTCTTTTATTTTTGCGTAAAAGAATTAGAGAAGATAGGAAAAATCTAATTTATACCTACGGATCTTAAATACGAAAAGACCTTTTTACCCTTATTAAATTAATTAATTAATTATTTTTAAATTACAGTTTTACCCCTAAATCAAGTTTGGGCCGTCGCATTACCTTTCCTCTTTTTGTTGGTTTTGTGCTTAACTTTATTTGAGATTTTCCTAGAGAGGACTTCCTCTAAAAAGGAAAGGGAAGTTAAATATGTATCTAGCATAATTCTCTTTACATTAATCTTATTTACACGTCCATTTAAAATTTAAAAACTTATTAATAAAATACCTAAAATACCCCTCTCCTTCTTCTTCCCAACCATAAACTCAAAGAAAATCAACTTCTCCAAAACTCATTTGATAATAGAAAAGTATTTAAACTATGTTTATAGTCGATTATAACTGCTTTCATATATTTTGTTTGAATCTATCTAACATACTACATGAATATCTTTTAAAGCTTATTCTTTATATAAATTTTTTAGGGTTATAGAGAGATTAGAAGATAAGATGCTAAGAAAGAAGAAGAGGACATTTTTGTCCTTAAAAAATTATTAAAATAGTGGATGCATAGAGAATTTTGGTAGATACAAATATAACTTCCATTTACAAAGAAAAAATGAAGGATTCTTTGGACCAAATTACCCTTTTTTTAAAAAAAAAAGAATAGAGGGTCAAAAATAGTCAAATTCAAATAAAGAAAGGAAGCTCTTCTCTCTTTTTGAAGGCTTTCCTTGATTGTTTAAAAATTTTCTCTTTCCCTATTAGTCTTACTTATCCTTCCCTCTCAAAATTAAAATTATTATTATTATGTTCATACAAAAATGAAAGTACAAAAGTGGTCAATTTACAAGGTAAGACACTTCACTTTTAATGAAAAATATTGAAAAAATTTATGAGAAGGTAATAATTTTTTTGATAATGTTTAGCGATTTATATTTGTTGCAACAATATTTTTTCATCATGTATTTTGGCCCTTTTAACCAAATATTCCTTAAATATGTTGAAATGGTATTTAGAGTGTGACTAAGTAAAGATTAAATTTCATTGTGTTTTATCTTGAGCAATTTTTGGAATCCTTAGGTATTGAAATAATTTGAATTAATTTTTGAAGCAATTGAACTAAGTTCAAGTCATGTCTTAGAATTTTTTTTTAAAAAAAAAACAATATTGAGGGATTTATTTTGTTAAACTAGGTTTAGAGTGTGACTAAATTAGGTTTAAGTTATATTGTATCTTGATGTAAGTAGAACATTTGATGACTTCTAAATATTCACTTGAACTACACTTGAGTTAAGTTGCTTTTGTAAAGAATTCAATTAGAGTTAGATTATTAATTAGAATGTTTGCTATACTATATTGTGGTTTAATTTTATTTAGAAATAACTTAATTAGAATTAAGTTCTTAATCAAAATGTTCACTTGACTTAACTACAATTAGATTTCATTAGCAGAGAACATAACACCACTTCAATTCTTATTATAAATGCTTTAAAATCACCTACATTATAAATGATATAAATTAAGGGTTGGTATGTTAGTACTTGGCTTTAGCCATAGAGATATATATAGTTAGTAGGAATAACCTTAACATCTTCAAACTGCCAACATTAATTTAATCTTTTACTGAAGGCACAAGATTATAGTAACGAACCTTCTATATTATAAAATATCCATGCTCTTGCTATATGACATATCCACAAACATTCGGAATGAGTTTTGTATCAATCAACTATACAAGTTGGTGTGTAAAATTGAAGTTATTATTTGGTGCAATGATTGTATATATATGGCTATGTAAAACAATTACATGGTGTTCCTAACGTAATGCATAAATACCTATGATTAAGTCTATGTTTAGTCGAGTATGTAAGTAGCATGGAATGGATGTAATATACCATAAAACAAGTTGTTTTTAGGCAAAATATAAAAATATGGTAATACTCCCATGTCAATTACCCTACTCAAAAGTGCCCAACATACTCTTAGGTAGTAGTGTTTTGACTAGACCTTTGGTAGAGTTTGATCAAATTCTTTTTTTTTTTTTTTTTTTTTTTTTTTTTTGTGGTGGTAAACAATTGAGGAAACTTCTACTATTGAAGCCATTCTTGTGCATGGTTGTAATGCTGAAAATTGATACGAGACTCTTAATTGCTTAGTAATGTATGAAACAAGTTTTTTTTTGTTAGAGCCTCTAATCCTCATACTATATTGACTTGAATTGCCGAATGAAATTCATGGGTAGTTTCCATTGTGGGACAATTCGGTGTTAATTGGGAATGCTCCATAACTTAAGAAATAAAATTATTTCATTGATGATTTTTGGAATTTAAATAGATAGGTGAAGACCCATTGGCCTAAACCTCTAACCTCGAGGCTCTCAATTAAATTGGGTTGTATGAGCTAAGACGAAGTTAACTATGATTGAGGATTTGAACCTTTATACCAACTACATGTAATAGCTTTTGAATTATAGAGGGTTTTCGATGACTAAAATTTGTACATGCTAATTAATTTTTTATTATTTATTATGTACCAATTTTATTAAGTTTAATTGTTAAATTCCAATTCTTACTAACTAGTTTTTGCAACTAGTTTATTGATATGGTTATTTATTATTAGTAGTAGTATGGGTGTAAGCAAAAAAATAAAAAATAAAAAAATAAAAAATAATAAAAAACTGACAAATTGATCCAAGCCAACCAAAATTAATTAGATTCGGTTTTAAAAAATAAAAAGGTCAGCTCGATTTGAGAATTTTGAAAATCAATCTTTTCAATTTAGTTTTCAATTTTATTGTTTCATAATCAATCAAAACCGAACCAAATTGATATTTTAAAACTTATATATAATTGTTTGATACTTGATAATTTTTTTATATTAAATTTTATTAAAGTAATTCATTGTTTTTATATTATGGTCAAATTAATTCTAAATGCATTTAATATATTTTTAACATAAAAATTCAAGTTGGTTTCAATTAAGTTTAAAAATAAATTAGATTTAAGGCCTAATATAAACTCAAATTAATGAGATTTGGGTTCAGAATAAACTCAAATCTACAACTATGTTTAGAACTAAAAAAAGTTATTAAGTTGTGTCAAAACCGATCCACGAAAACCAAACCAAACCGACCTTAAAAGGCTTGATTTATTTCGATTTTTTTCACTCCAAATCTAGTCAGTTCAGTTTTTATCATATATAGAACTAACTATATTGGTTTGGTTCATTTTTTATTCAAAAATCAATCAAACCGACCTTATTTACACCCCTAATTATTAGTCTTGTTATCATGTGTGTGTTTATGCAATGGTTTTATAAGAGTGCTAAATGTACTCTATTTATGTTTATTGCTAATGCTCTTAATTGTTAATATGTTGCTCTAATGTGAAAGCATAATGTATATGCCTTTGCAGGTTACCACTTTTTCAATGATTGTGATCTTCAAAATCTAAAATGTAGATCATTTTCCTTTCAAGGTTGCTAGCTTATCCCATATTATAGTCATTGAGAACATAAAAAAGAATATGATTACAACATAATCAAAGACATTTAAAATATCTTGTTTTAGCTATTTTCTTAGGTATGGTAGCCCAAATTTTGAAAATAACTTTAATACCAAAATGATAATTTATTTACTTCATAATATATGTGTAGTTATTATATTTGTATTTAATTCATGATTTTTGTGTTTTCAATAATAAATTAAATGAAATTTGAAATTTGAAAATAAATAACTAAAATTAATGTATTTATTAAAACTTTATTTTAATATTTTATTTTTCAAAATATATATAAAATTTAGGTTTGAAATAAAATATATAAAATGTAGGTTTAGTTATTAAGTAAAAACATGTTGGCCAATGATGCAAGGGTTGGTTTTTTACCCTAAAAGACCCACATTCGAACCACTAAGATAGCATTTTGCTCGTTTGACTGCTTTGACTAATCGAGATATGGGGAAAAATCTTGATAAATCCACGAAAAAAATGGTAGAATTGCGATAAAATCGTGATAAATGGAAATAAATCCCAAAATATGTATTGGTGGATATATCTTCCTAAATATCATGTTGGGATCCACTGATAATCGAAAAATCGAGGATATATCGATGATATGTCCCTATTTTTTAAACCTTGCTCCAAGTTACTATATTGCCTAGGTCTTCAAACTTGAGAGAGTATTACACTAGTGATTGGTCATTAATGACATTAACCTATGGGTGAGATCTTAGTAGGATCATATATTCCTTAAGATTGGGTGAATGGTCTTAGTAGTAGTAGATATTCTTAATAAAGACATAATGATAATTAATGGGTTTGACACAATGTCCCCTTGGATAATCATAGGTGTTAGTACATGATATTTGTGATAATGATATCTATGGCCATATTAATTCCTTTAAGGTAATTTAACATATTTCCTTTATAGAGAAGAGTATGTTAGTTCATAATATAGGCGGATTTGAGAGATAGTCTTGAGATGTTGATAACATTTACCTTGATAGAGTATACATATCAATTCATGGGGAACTTGCTTGCAATGAATAGTAAGTCTCTTTAGTAGAATTTGAAGTCAATTTTAGAATTTGATTTTAAGTGAGCCACCATTTTTCTATGGGTCCCAATGGTCCCCACTAGATTTTACATTCTTTGGTGGTTTATGATTTGAAGTAATTATTTAATTAATTATATGTGTGCATAAGGGTGCTTAAGCATAATCACAAAGGTGTTTATACATAAACATTAGGTTAAACAAGTACTTACAATTAAGTGGTTTTTTGGTTTCCACTTGGGTTATTTAATTAACTAGAACTCATTTAATGGGTTAATTAATTAAATTAGACCTAATGGACTGGATTAAGTGGCTTAAGCCTATATGATTGGTCTTAGTCACTTAAGCCCACTAGTGGTCTATATAAACTCTCTTATGGTTTAGGGTTAGACAACTTTTTATTTTCCATTCTCTAGAGAGAAAACCCTAGACACCATCCTCTCAAAATGAAAGATAAGCCTACATTTCTCTCTATGCTAGGATCCAAAAGTAGTCATTGGGTGGAAAATCTTTTATCTTCAAGGTACTCTTCACCAACTTGGAAAAGGATTTGGGAATATTCAAATCCAATGTATATTGTGAAATACACTAGAAAGTAAAAAGAAAAAAAATTGACATATGTTTCCATAATGCCTCAGATCTAATAGCATGCTCCCTCTTTTCAATCCAATAATTGGTAGAAGAGCCCTAGGGTTGAATGAGAAAAGCATATTAGATCCTTTAATAGGGTGTGCTAACTTGTTTTGGTAGGGCTTAAAATTAATCCTATGGTTAAAGGTGTAAAATGTATGGCTTTGTTTTTCATGAATGATTAAATAAGTTGATAAGATCATTCTGTACAAGTTGGCAATTTTTTCATGGTTAGTAAATGGACTTAAATGATCCATCAAAAGCTAAAATATACTACCTCCTAACTGGTGGGATAACTTGTCTTAATCATTAAGATGAGTTTTCTATGATAAGTGTATTAGTATATATGATTATATGTTAAACAAGACCCATGGAGGGTCATGACTAAATGACTACCAAGTTGTCATGATTGCTCTAAGCTATTATGTTGTATGGGTTTTCAACCTTGAGAGAATAATGCACTATTATGGAGGTCATCACTGATTTTGACCTACTAGTGAGATCCTAGAGTGATTATCCATTCCTTGTAGATTGGGTGACTAGTAGTTTAAACAAGTGGTAAATAGTATTCTCAATAAAGATACCATGATATCTTATAGGTTTAAGATACCCCTGTGTGATCTTAAGGATATGATCATAGTAATTTCTTTAGTAGAATTTGACATATGTCCTTTATAGACAAGAGTATGTTAGTCAATCAGGACATATGAGGATCCAAGATTCAAGGATTGAGAGATAATTCTATAAGATTGATAACTACTATATTGTTCTAAACTTAATTAGTTTTTGAAAAACTTTCATGTGATGAATAGTAAGTCATGAACTCGAGTTTAGTATCTCGATTTAATATCATGGGATATTGAAGTGCAATTGATTCTCTTTAATGGAGTACTAAGTCAACTTTAGGATTGAATTATCAGAGAGTCAATATTTTCTTATGGGACCCCCTTACTCGAAATCACACTCTTTGGTTGCACTTGGTTTGAGATATATGTTTGTTTAATTATAAGTATGCATAAGGCACTGCAAAAAAATCACACTTTTCATTGCAAATAAATTTGCTGCTAATAGCCTAGAAATTGTCACTAGATGTTTTAGTGACAATTTTTTTATTGCCACAACGTTGCCACTGTATGTTCTGTCACTAAATGTTTTAGTTGCAACTTTAGAAACATGCAACTAATTGTTGTCGTTTTAGCCATAATATCATTTTAGTAGGTAAATAACAAGTGTTTAGTCACAATATTTATTGCCGCAAATTTAAAATATTATTGCAACAAAAGGTATAAAATTGCCACTAAAAGATTGATTTTAGTGATGATATGATTAATTAACATGAACTTTTAGTCACAATAATATGTCACCACTAAAATTATACATTTATCTATAACAAAATATTATCACTAATATTCTATTTTTAGTTAAAATAATTTATTATCATTAAAGTGGTGTTTTGAAGCTAGGATTTCATATTTTCGATAATACAAAATGTTTTAGTTGCAAAAATTTGTCATCACTACAAGTATGCATTTACTAAAAATATTTTGACAATAAATTTTTTGTTTTAGTTACAATAATATTATGGAACAAAAATGTATTTTTGATTATTACATTTCTATTTATTTATATGGTCAAACTAAACTTTAACTATAATTATATATCACAATTGAAAATTTTATAAACCTTCAATGGCCTTGAAGAAGCGCATTCTATTAGTGGTTCATCATTGTCCGCAAAAAGTATGGAAATATATTTTATTGAATTTCTTTTCAAATTTCTTATACTTGCTTTTCAAGAATGACAATACATAAATAAGAATATAAAATTTTCATCAACAGCAACTATTAGGAAATATACATTTTTACATCAGCATCATAATGCTAAAATTTTAAGTATCATTACAATAAAAAGTAAAAAATAAAATAAAAGTCAAGATTGGTAAATTTTTTCACGTGCATAATATCCCAAGTTTGCAACCTGCAAGAAAACAAATGAAATAATAATTAAATTACCTTTAAAAAAAAACATACACGCACATAGAAATAAATAATATTAAATTTTAAGAAAATAGAAACTATAACATATATTTAAGATTAACTTCTATTCGTTCATATATTTAACAAGATTAAAAAATAAATAAAAATAAATGAAGAGCATTATTTTAAAAAATAAGAAATATTAAATAAAAAATTTTATATAAAAAAGAAATTGAAGTGAAAGAAAAAATTTAAATACTAATTGTTTTTTCAACCGTGGTGCTCCAAAAAGAACTCCCTTGAACACTTTGAGATAGAAAGAAATGAAGAAAACTTTAGTAAATAAAATAATCAAATAACTTTGTTAAATAAATTTTTTTTTTCTAAATGAAAATAAATAATAATAAAATAAAATCTCTCTATAATAATATTTATAAAGAAAGTCTTTCTTTTATCTTTGACATAACAAATTTTTAAAAGGAAAATAATTTAAAGATTTGACAAAATTTCTTAATATAATAAAATGTTCAATTTGGTTTGCTTTTTCTATAACTAAACTTCTTAAATAATAATAAAAAAATGTGGTAAGATCTTTTAATAAAAGATTTTTTATCTCTTTTGTTAACATTTGTCTTGACTAAAACATAATTACTTTTCACGACATATGAACGTAGTTGTAAAATACACATATGTGAAAATGAATAATTAAATTAAATTTTATAAATATTAAATAAATATATAATTTATTTAATGCATTATTTTATAAACTTCACATAAAACTATATGCAATATAATGTGGATATAACATAAAAAAAATAAAATTAAACCTTTATTTAAGTGTTTTTTTTTTAAAAAATTTTAAATCTTAAAAATTAAATAAATATTTTATCAAAAAAATGATTTTAAAATATGGTATACATAAAAAATGAATATAATATACATTCTTATGTAAACTTGCATATACATTATTTTTCATCTTTAATAAATTTTTATAAGAATCGTATGATTTTATTCTAAATATAAATTTTATTTGATATATTCTATTACTAATTTAACATATACATAAATATAGATATAATATATATTGTTGCTTCAATTTTTATCCTAAATATTTAAAATTAAATTTAAAAAATAAAAATTGACTAAAGGTTTGACAAGATTTATAAAATTCTTTTTATGACATTGTTAAAAATAATAGCATTATATTATTTTTAGTGATTACATTACATTTTTTGTGACTTAAAATAATAGCATCTCCAAATGTCTATTCTTAAAGACACTTTTTATCATAGGATATAAATATTTAATGGTCATACGAAGTTGTCACTAAAAAACTTTGAAGTATATTTTTTAATCATAAGTTATAAGTCGTGATTACAATAGTTGCCACTAAAAAAAATATCAACAACAATAAATTATAATTGTTAGTAGTTTATTTTCATATATTTTATACATTAACAAATTGACAAATAATTTTTTGTTGCATATGAATATCGCCATTGAATAATGATTTTATAGTGTTTTTAATGGTATTTTTTTTTGTCACTAAAAGTAGAAAGGTACATACTGTACGTACAAATTTTGTAAAATTTATCCTGCAAGATTAGCAAAATAAATAGAAAAATAATAATACGAACAAACGATTTATTAAAAATTAAGAATTTGCGGGTACAGTCTCAAAAATAATATTCTTTTCAGAAAAAGAATATTTTTTCCTCTGATTCCTTTGCCTTGATCACACTTTGGAAGACGACGATGACGTTTTCTGGATTTTGGAGATCAATTGAGGGCCACAAGTGGCTTATTCCCAAATGACCTTTTTGAATGGCAAAGAACGAGTATATTAGTTCTTTTGCCTTGATCACACTTTGGAAGACGATGCGTCGTTTTCTTGATTTCGAAAATCAATCAAGGGCCACAAATGGCTTATTCTCGAATGACCTTGTTGAACGGCGAAGAACGAGTGTATTAGTTCTTTTTGCCGTTTACCGAACTTGCCTTTGGATTTTCTCCTTGAGATTTTCTTTTCTGGATCTCTCTAATTTTTTCCCATTTTCCTCCTCTCTTGATAGAAGACACCTCTATTTATAGGTGAAGATAGGGAGTTTGAATTGCTTAATTCAAGGGATTTAGTTCCTTGATTTTAGCAATTTTTCTTCTCCCGGAGGTTTTACCAACAAGATAACAATAATAATAATAATTTTCTTATTATTATTATTATCCTTTTTTATACTTGGAGATTAGGAAAACTTATCCCAACAAGATAATAATAATTTTTTTCTATTATTATTATTATCCTTTTTTGCAATTGGAGATTAGGGAAACTCATCCATAAAAGGATTTTTTTTTTTATTCATTTTGAAGACCAAATTAGTGGTAATTTAATCCACTAATTTTTTTATGTCTACAAATGCCCCAACTTCAAGACGCATCACGTACATGCATTGTCATGTGGATGGGGTGAGTCTTGAATTTTTTTTTTTTTTTAAAAAAAAACTCCACTTCGTTTTCCTTCTTGCTTTACACTTTGAATCCTCTTCCAATTCGCTTTCCTTCTTGCTTTAAACTTTCAATCTCTTCCAAATTGTCATCCCTATATACATTATATATATATATATATATATATATATATATAAAGGGAATAATAGTTGAGAAACTTGACTTGAAGTTTTTTCAGAGAGATCTTTTGATCTTTGGGTGTTCTTCAACCCAACTTGAGTAACCTGACTTAAATTCACCGTGAGAAATCTGTACCTCTTCAAGCCTGTAAGTTTTTTTTTTTTCAAGGAAGAAAAAGATTTACCTTTTTCGAACGTGTGCCAGCCTCCATTATTCGCAAAGGTGAGTTCGACTTCAGGTAATTTAATTGAAAAAAATTACCTTAATACTCGAGGGAATTTTTTTTTTTTTATAAAATTAAATATCCATAAAAAATATATGAATATTTGAAATTTAACCCTCGTGTAATCAAGTCGTAGCCCCGACGCGAAGCGGTGTCGTATTTTCGGCACTTATGTGCTAAAGTCTTCACCCATGCAAATTGGCTTGACTTGAATGCATAGTGGTGTTCAAGTTTTAATATTTAATTAAAACCAGAACAATACTTAATACCTATGCAAACAAGCTATAGCCCTGATGCTACGCGATGTTGTATTTTCGGCACTTATGTGCTAAAGTCTTCACTCATGCAAATTGGCTTGACTTGAATGCATAGTAATATTCAAGTTTTAACATTTAATTAAAACAAGAATAATAAGTGGTATCTATGCAAACAAGTTATAGCCCTGATGCTATGTGGTGTTGTATTTTCGGCACTTATGTGCTAAAGTCTTCGCTCATGCAAATTGGTTTGACTTAGATGCATAGTGACATCTAAAAACTTAGACCCATATTTTGTTCATCTCTCTTTCTACCCTTTTTTTTTTTTTTTTGTAGGTAGTGACTGAACTCAAGTGGTTTCCCTGAGTTGCCTACGTACCCTTCAAAGAGAGGAGATCAAGTCAAACGTAGTTCCATTTTTTTTTTTTTTAAGCTCTAACTTTTGTCAAGACTAAAAGAAAAATTAAATCTTGCAAGCATATGTCATAACTTTTGCCTAAGTCGCCTTTTCAGGTTTTCAACTTAGCAAACTTTTTTTTTTTCTGAACACTCTAACTTTTGCCAAGACTAAAAGAAAAATTTAATCTTGCAAGAATATGTCATAACTTTTGCCTAAGTCGCCTTTTCAGGTTTTCAACTTAGCAGACTTTTTTTTTTTTTTTTTTTTGTGCATCGTTTATGCTCATGCGGGTTAGGAGCATCACTTCTCTTGAGTTTGATCGAAGGATGATAAATTCATGTCCTTGAAACAAAGTTTAATTGAGGGTCAAAAATGACTTATTCTCAACCAAACTTGTGAAGACCTTTCTTAAGCATTTTGGAGAACAAAAGAAGTCCTTTGAATTCATCTTGATTTTCTTTAGCCTTAAAAGTGGATGAATGACACTTTTGTATTGTGTTTGATATTGTTTAACAAGCTTGTTGAAGAATGTGTCAAGCTTGGACTTGAATTTAATCCAAGGGTGGTAAACACGTGTTTTTGGAGCAAAATTTACTTGAGGGTCAATAATGACTTGTTCTCAAGTAAACTTATCATTAATTTCCTCAAGTGTTTTGAAAAACTCAACCTTGTCTTCTTTAGCTTTGAAAGTGGATGAATGACACTTTTTTTTGTGTTTGATATTCTTCCACAAGCTTGTTGAAGAATTTTTGGAGTTTGATTTTGACTTTTGAAGCTTCATTTTTGAATTTAGCTTTTAGGTTGCATTGCCTTTTTGAGAACGCGTCATGCTGAAAGAAAAGAACACTTGTATTTAAAGAAGTTAGAGATTTTAGTTTGGAATCTCTGAATTTGACTTCTTTAATATAAAGAGTTTGTTCCTCGATTTAAGAAGTTTGCCAAGAATGACATTTTTTTTCTTTTTTTTTTACTACAGTTTAAGCTCTAGTAGGATAGGAGCAATATGCAGTTTAGGCTCATGCTTTAAGGAGCATCACTGGAATGCTAAGGTTTAAAAACATTTGTGGTAAAATTTGATGTCACGCTATTTTCATCGCCACTAGTGTAGGTGATGTTTGCACAATCGTGGCCTTTGTCCTCAAATCGTTTTGCCCCTTTTATTTTTGTGGCATAGAGTGATGGATTCTTAAGTACTTGAATCAACGCATTTCGCATCTCATTAGGAAGTTGTAGCATTTTGTGGCTACTAAATAGTGAGGGTAAGCACTGTCGGTTTGCTACTACCTCATCATCTTCCTTGGTTTTGCTTGGCTCTGCACCAAAAGCGTTTTCTTCATTTTTACATGACTCATCTTCTTCTGAAATCTCATGACAAGAGACCATATGAGTTAATGTCACCATCCCTCTATTAAAGAACTCTGGAGGAAAGTATTCTCCCAAGGTGATAGAGGTGATGAGTTTTTGTACCAAGAGGTCATCAACCTGTACAATCGCTTGTTTTCTTTTAGGCTTCTTTTTTTCTTTCTTCTTTAGATGTTAACGAGTGTTCCACTCATGTCGTCTCTCCCTAGGAAGGTTAGGGTATGAATGCAACACTTGTTTCTTGCGAGGTCTTCTTCGTGTCACCAATGTCCAACCCTCTTTGTCATATGACATTGATTTATTATCAAAGCAAAGACGCAGAAAGCTATCTTGACATGACACTTGTGTTTGCTTTGGTTTCAATGACTCACATTGAATAGTACTGGTACATGCCCCCAATTTCTTAAGTGGGGTATGTAATGGAATAAGATTAAATGACCCAAATGTGACTATAGCATGATTTGACTCTACTACTTCATCTAGATCTAAATGAATTCTTTCTTGCTTTGCAAGTTTCATTATGAGATCCTTTAAAACAAAACATTTCTCCACAGGATGATTGACAATTTGATGGTAATGACAGTAATTTGGATCATTAACAAGACCCATTTCTTCTGGACGTTTGCACTCGGGTAGCTCAATAACCTTTTTTTTGGAGCAGGTCTTCCAACATGCTAGGCACATTAGAGTCAGGAAAAGGATACTTCTTCTCCTCTAATTCTTTCAAGGCAAACCGATACCTCTCATTTTCTTGGGTTGGTCTAGCCTCTTTTACTTTCTTCTTGTTATCTCGTGTTGAGATTTTGATCGGAGTCGTATTTACCGTCATTGACTCTTGGATGGGTTTTATTGAATTCGTATCACTTGCTTTCCCATTGTGTATTTCTCTTTGCTGGTCAATGATAAGGTCCTTTTTAGCACCATGGTTAGCTATGCTGAGCTCCATGTCATGTGCTCGAGTAGCTAATTCTTCAAAGGTACGGGGTCGTATCCCTTGGAGGATGTATAGGAGACCCCAATGCATTCCTTGTATGCACATCTCCACGGCTGATACCTCAGATAATCTATCTTTGCAGTTAAGGCTTAAGGAACACCAACGGTTTATATAGTCTACAATTGGCTCACCTTTCCATTGCTTAGTTTTAGTAAGCTCCATCATGCTTACAGTTCGTCGGGTGCTATAGAAATGGTTGAGGAATTCACGTTCCATTTGATCCCAATTATCGATACACTCAGATGCAAGGTCTATGTACCAATCGAAAGCATTCCCTCGGAGAGAATGGACGAATTGTTTAACTAATAAGTCACCATCTATACCTGCATTGTTACAAGTTTCAACGAAATGGGCAACATGTTGTTTTGGATTTCCCTTCCCGTCAAATGATTAAAATTTTGGAGGTTGATAACCCACAGGCATACGTAGGTTATCAATCCTCTTAGTGTAAGGTTTAGAGTACATGAGCGTACTCTGTGAGGGTCCACCGTACTGCGCTTTAATGATGTTAGTTGTCATGTCCTGAAGTTGTTAGATAGATAATGACACCACTGAGGCAGATTCCGTCATTTGTCTCTCATCTTGCACTGTCCTATACGCATGTGGTGCATCATCAAGAGGAGATGGAACATTCGGAAGGTGGTTGAGTCCTTGACTTGACTCACCCATATTTTGCACTTGTGCCTCAACCTTGTTTATGAGGGAGGCTATTTGCATATCCTTCTCCTCAACCGTCTTAGTGAGTTTGGCGATGGCGTGAGCCATCTCCGCTAATTGTTCCTCTACGGATGTAGTGCCGATTGCCATCACCAGCATAGTCACCGAGAAAGGAGAAGTAAAAGAGTCGAAATGATTGGAGTAGCTTTCCTCCTTTGACATTCCAACTGGCAATCCGAAGTGTGAGCCGGTGCTAGAGTTAGCATCGGTAACAAAGCAAGGAGATTTATCCCCAAAGTCTTGTAGTGTTGAAGGGAGTTTTTCCCTACTACGAGGACTTTGGCTTTTTGCCCCCCGAGAAACCAAAGTGATGAGTGGTTGGTGCTCATCACGTGTTCTTACCTGTTTTAGCAAACAAGCAGATTCACTTATTTGCTTTGTTGAGATTGAAGATGTTGATTTTGCTTTGCTACGAGTCATGGGGCCCGTAGTGGTGTCATGTGTCGATTGTGCAATGGCGATCTTGTCATTGCCCTTGTTGACATGCACAACTTGAGTCCTTTTAGGTGCCATCGACGTAATAGAGATCAATTTTCTAACAAAAGAGATGAGAGGTAGAGAGGTCCCACCGGGCGTGCCAAAATTTGTACGCACAAATTTTGTAAAATTTATCCTGCAAGATTAGCAAAATAAATAGAAAAATAATAATGCGAACAAACGATTTATTAAAAATTAAGAATTTGCAGGTACAGTCTCAAAAATAATATTCTTTTCAAAAAAAGAATATTTTTCCCTCTAATTCTTTTGCCTTGATCACACTTTGGAAGACGACGATGACGTTTTCTGGATTTTGAAGATCAATCGAGGGCCACAAGTGGCTTATTCCCGAATGACCTTGTTGAATGGCAAAGAACGAGTATATTAGTTTTTTTGCTTTGATCACACTTTGGAAGACGATGCGTCGTTTTCTTGATTTTGAAGATCAATTGAGGGCCACAAATGGCTTATTCCCGAATGACCTTGTTGAACGGCGAAGAACGTGTGTATTAGTTCTTTTTGCTGTTTACCGAACTTGCCTTTGGATTTTCTCCTTGAGATTTTCCTTTCTGGATCTCTCTAATTTCTCCCATTTTCCTCCTCTCTTGATAGAAGACACCTCTATTTATAGGTGAAGATAGGGAGTTTGAATTGCTTAATTCAAGGGATTTAGTTCCTTGATTTTAGCAATTTTTCTTCTCTCGGAGGTTTTACCAACAAGATAACAATAACAATAATAATTTTCTTATTATTATTATTATCCTTTTTTATAATTGGAGATTAGGAAAACTTATCCCAACAAGATAATAATAATAATAATAATTTTTTTTTCTATTATTATCCTTTTTTGCAATTGGAGATTAGGGAAACTCATCCATAAGAGGATTTTTTTTTATTATTATTCATTTTGAAGATCAAATTAGTGGTAGTTTAATCCACTAATTTTTTTATGTCTACACATACAATATGTTTAGTGACAATATTATAATTTTGACACAAAATGTTAGTATTTAGTGACATATAATTATTTTTTGTAAAAAAACTAATGAAAATAATTTTTAGTGGCGGATAATTAGTGACAATAATATTCTTGTTGCAAAAATTCAAAATTCTACATAAAATTAATGACAATAAAATAATAGTTGTCACTAAATCATTTTCCCTCCAAATTGTGATGGTGCCAAAATTTGGCTCCAATGAACTAGTGGGAAAACATTCTTGTGAAATTTGTGTTGTCATTAAATATAGTCATAAAAATTCCTTAGTGACAATAATATACTTATGCCATTAAAAATAGGGTTTTAATGAAACACGACTAAAACTGTTGTCACTAAAAGTCATTTTTCTTCTAGTGAGGGTACATATGCATAAGCACATAAGTGTTTTTGAATGAGCACAAGATTTCACATGAGCTTATAATTAAGTGTTTGTGGTTTCTATTTAGGCCATTTAATTAATTGAAGCTCGTTGGGTTAATTAATTAAATAGGATGCTTTCAAGTTAGATTAAGTGATCTAAGCCTATAGAATTAACCCTAGTCACTTAAGCCAAATTATTTGTTCATATAAACCCTCTTAAGGTTTAGAGTTAGAAAATCTTATGAGTAGCTCGATAATTCCTCTATTAGCATACTAGAGATCATCCTCATTTGGGCTTAGAGGATTATTATGACATATTGTTGTACCTGATAACTAATTTATTAAATATATATTTGATTTGTAGACTAGCTATTCCTCTCCGGAGTCTCATAAGACTTTCTTTCTTATTTTATTTTCTCCTTTTAAAAAATAAGTGAAAATTCAAATTATAATAAAAATAAATTCTCAAAATAAGTTTTTCATTGTGGCAAAGAATGGGGATTCAAGATGCGCATGAAAAGTATAGGTCCCACGCTTGAAATGATATTTAATGTACCACTTGGTCAATGTTTCTTTCTAAAAGTCACCTTTTGTCATGGAAAATATTATCAAGGGTAGATGATTTTTCCTTAATAAGGTTTAATAACATACCAACAAGCCAACCAACCAACAAACAAACCAACAAGTACAGCAGAAGATAATTGGAAAGGTGCATACATGGCCACGTAGGGAAATTAACAACACATATCAAGAAGCGAGCTCCATGACTTTTTTCCAAGCAGCCCTGTTGGATATGTCCTCCCACCATGCACTCACACTCTTCCTCTCAGTAACCAAGTGCGCCATTCCAGCTTCCTTCACCAAGTTTCTGATGGCCAGAAGATGACTCAGATCAGCGAGAGTGAATGAATCTCCTGCAAGGTACCGGCTCTTCGACAGCCTCTGCTCGTACACATCAAACACCTTTTCCAGCTTCTGCTCACAAGTGTGGGCTAAAGCCAAGTCCCCCCGCTCACCCATTCGAGGTAGGATCAATAGCTGTAGGACCAGTGTGTACACCAACTCGTTGAAGTTGTGAGCTTCCACTTCCAGCCATTGATCAACTACCGCTTTCTCCTCCAAGCTTTTTCCCAAGAGGTCAGGCCCTTGCTCCGCGTACTTGGCCGCGATGTACCTTATAATTGCCCTCGACTCTACATTTTTTACACACGCAACAACTCACTTTATTCTTATATAGTACTGATTGTTCAAATAAGGACATGTCCCCTATCATTTTTCATTAAAGTTTCATTCAACTTATACAATTAATATACATTTTTTTAAAACCATTCTTTCAATAGAAAAGCTGGAGATAATTTTACATAGGGAAATTACTATGATACTCATTTGGTGTCAAATCGAGCATGCCATTTGGACTATTAATTAAATATATGATAAAATTTTACTTGTTGAACAAGGATACAAAGACAAAAGACTTGGGTAGTGTTTGTTTTTATATTAAATAAAAAAAATCAAAATATTTAACTTTTTTTATTGAGCTAAAAAAATAACTTGTAGATATTAATCAATATAACTAAAATGAACTTATTATCAATATGTACAGTTTAATTATGTTGGTTGATACTAACATATTACTTTTAGTTGAATAGAAAAAGTTAAATATTTTAATTTTTTTTATTTAATCAAAAAATAAGTATTACCTAAAATATAAAAAATTTACACTGATATATGAGAAAATGAGCCCAAAATATTTATATATATATAAATTATTTGTAAGGTACAACATGACAAAACTCAATATACAAATAAATGAGACTCGTTGCATGGACCTTATGAAAAATGCCACTTGGATATTTTTTGGTATGGTATCAAAAAGTGGTTCTTTGATAAACTTTTATATATATATATAAAGGTTATGTTTTGTTTTCGAAAAATTTGATAGAAAATATAAGATAAATTAATAAAATAGAGAACAAAAAATAAAAAGAAAAGAAAAATCGAAAAAAGTAAAAAAAAAAATGTTTAAATCCAATCTAAATTATTGTTATTTGGTAATTCAAACTGACTTCACTTATTTTAATTCATGAATGTAAAGATTAAACATTTTTTTTCTTAGTACTTTATGGAAACAAACATAATAAAAAAGAAAAGAAAATAATTTGTCTTAACAAAATTTCTTTATAAAACCGTTAATTAATTAAATCCATAGTTGTGTAAGCCGATGATAATGATCTTACCAAAAAGCCTGAAATCGCCATCTTCTACCACTGGAACTTGCCCAAAAGGCTACAAGAGAATTAAAATTTCATCTTAGAAGTTAGAACACAACATAGCAAGAAAATTGAGCTCAATTTAAAAGAACAGTCGTGTAATTGTTGTCCTTGGTTTGTTCTCCAAGGAAAGTTTATACTCTCTTACCATTTTTTTCTTTTCCCCAAAAAAGAATCTCTTTATTTTAATATTTACATCACATTTCAGATCCCAGAGTACCTCTCCTTGCGCATGCACAAATAGAATAATAGAATAGTCATTGATTTATACAATATCTCACCTGTCGAAGGAGGAAATCAGGCCGTTTTTGCTCGCCAGAGTCGAGGTCGACATGGACAACCTCAAACTCCACGCCCTTCTCTACAAGGCAAGCCAACACCCTCTGTGGGCATGCAGCCCTCACTGGGCCATACACCTTCATCACCATCTTCCACCTCTTGCTTCTTCACAATATATAATCTGGCTGTTTAGGGTTTGGTTGAGTGTAGCTGGGGAGAAGACGCCTGTTATATAGCACTAAATTTGAAGGGGCTGTCGGTCCAAACAATCCGGGGGTTGTCATGTGAGTTTGGTTCGTCCCCATGTTTTGCGTACTTAATTAATAAAAAAATATTGATATTTTCTGCTAATCTTCATATTTTAATATTTTCGGTGAGGCTGCATGTCCCTCTTCCTCTTGGGGGTTGTCACATGCAAATATCTACTGGTGGGTGAGAGGAAAAGTGTCAAACCCACCAAAAATAGTCAAACCCACCAGAAAAAGATGGCGTGGCCTTTCAAAACAGACAACAATGAATTCCTTCTTCAATGCCACAGTTTATAGAAGATCGTTCAGTAACTGTAAACATTATTGTTACATTTATGCACGCTTTCCACTCTGGAGCCTTGGGTTCCACTTTTCATCAACTTGGATCTGATTTTGGAGGAGATTCATTGTATGCTTTATTTATTTCGACATGTTTATTACAGTTTTGACATTTTTAACTCTTATCATTGCTTTTTAAAAAATTTGAAGAAAAATATTAGAAAAAAAAATACAGGAAAAAGTGAAAAATAAATTTAAATTAATAATTTATTATAATTGAAGTAATGAATTTCACCACATTAATTGTAATAAATATTAATTACGTATTATTTATGACTTTCATTAATACTCATTAATGGAAACCATTAATGTTATTTATGAGTTCTATTAATATTTATTAATAGGAATATTAATGAAAGCCATTTGGAAAGCTTATAATATTGGATTTAAGGATATGGAAACAAAAGACTAGTCCAAAAGACACAAACAAATAACAGAATGAATAAGAAGAAAAACTTATCGGCTGAGGCATGACAAGCACTGTCCTTGAAATAGATCCACCATCCTCGAAGACGAACTCGGTGCACTAAGGTACCAGTGATCTACCTCCAGGATTCAACAGTCAGATCTCGTCTTGGGTGCACTTTGTAAGTGAAATGTGTACAGCTCGGGTTTAGAAAAAATTCCTCCAGATAAATGTATGAAAATACTTCCTAAAAAACTCTTGGAAAAATTGGTATTCATATATTGAGAGAAAAGTGTGACTTGCTTTTAAAGGCCACCAACATAGTCCTAATGGGAATATACTTGTAATTAAAATATGACTCAAAGTTGAAGAAGATTTTACTTATAAAATGAATTAGACTCCACTAGCACAATCCCAATAGGACTCTTCCGAAAAATATAACACAAATAAAATAAAATAAAATAAAAAATAATTATCAATGAAACTCTTCCCAAAAATATAAGACTAATATAATAAAATAAAATAAATTAAAAATAATTCCCAAGAATTAAAAAAAAAAAAAAAATTATTTACACTCTTCCAATATATAAAAGGGCTTCTCATCCCCTGTAATATGCATCCTTAAGCAAGAAAGAAATTTCTTATTTTCTCTCAATTTTATCAACTCTCTTCTCTAATTCATTCTTCCCATTATATATATTTTTAAAGTAAGATATATTTTATTTCGATCTACTACTTTATTTGTGTTGCATTTATCCTTATTTTACAACATAATTTTTAATTTTTATATCAATTTAAACTCATTCAATATCCGAAGGGAACAACCTCCTTTAATATTTTATGGAATCCATATGTGAGGTAGCTATCAAGTGATATATATGAAATCTACTATATTGGGATTTTTAATATGATGCATTTGTGTTCGCTTGCTACGATATTTCATTTTCCCCTCATATTTGAAAACACAATTATCAAAAGAAAATGAAGAAGAAAAAGAAAAGAAAAGAAAAGAAAAATAAAAATAAATTTAAATTAATAAACAGACATTAAGTATTAGTCTAGATATACTTACTATTTTTTATTTTTTAAATTAAAAAATTTGTATAAAATAGAACATATCTTATAAAACGTATAAGTTCTTCTCACATCTTTAACCTTGAATCAGGTTTTAATCATTTCATATAAAAACTAATTAGTATTTGAGGAGAGTATGATAAGTCTTTTTATAACAATTGATGTCCATTATTTGGATGATCCCTTCAACGGGATGATATGACATCACACTATCATCATAACTCTCTCCATCAAATTGATTTTGAGGAGACTATTAACTTTCCTTTAAGCCTTTCAAAGAACTAAGAAGAGAGACACTTTGTGAGTATGTCTGCTACTTGGTCAATAAAAGGAATATGATTGACAACCTATTGCTTCTATAACACATTTTCTGGAATAAAGTATAACTCTAATTCCATGTATTTGGTCCTTGAGTGAAGAATAGGATTAGCAAACAAAGCTACTATGCTAAGGTTGTCACACCACACCATCAAATGTTTCACTTGATTTTCAGCTCTATTAAAAGGGATTGAATCCATATAAACTTAAAAGCAACATTAGCTAAATTCCTA
Source organism: Vitis rotundifolia (assembly GCA_030254885.1). Lineage (NCBI taxonomy): Eukaryota > Viridiplantae > Streptophyta > Magnoliopsida > Vitales > Vitaceae > Vitis > Vitis rotundifolia. The sequence continues at coordinate 10,603,537 of CM058154.1, forward strand.
GACTCAGCTTTAGTAATGGATCTTGAAACCATGTGTTGCTTCATGGGGCACCAAGAAACCATGTTATGACCAAGAAAAATATAAAAACTGGTAGTTGATCTATGATCATCAACATCATTACCCTAGTTTGCATTAGAAAAAAAAAGTGAGATTAAGAGTGTCTGACCTCTTGAAAACAATCCCTTGGTTTGTGGTTCCTTTCAAATGCTTCAAAATCCTCTTGAAAGCCTTCCATTGAGTATCCATTTGTTTTTCCATATATTGACAGACTTTGTTAACACTAAAGTAAATTTCAGGTCTAGTGATAGTGATGTATTGGAGAGCTCCTACCACACTCCTATACTCATGAGCATTTTCTATAGGATCACCTTTTTGAGAAGAACATTGGAAACCACCGATCATTGACATAGGTAGAGGATTAGCATTGTCCATCTTTACTTTCTTAAGGAGGTTATTGATATATTTCCTTTGAGATAAGTTGAACCCTTCTGTAACTTTCTTCATTTCAATACCAAGAAAGTAGTTTAACTCTCCAAGACCTTTAAGAGGAAACAACCTGTTTAAATGACAAATAAGTTGCTCTAACTCTTAATTCCTATTCCTAGTTGCAATAATATCATCTACATATAGACTAGGATAAAGACATATGAGTTGGTTATAATCTTTAGAAGAAGAGATTGATCTATTCTAGATGAGGTAAACCTTAGTGAATATAAAGAATCTTTTAATTTCTTGAATTAGGTTCTTGGAGCTTGCTTAAGGGCATAAAGAGCTTTATATAATTTGCAAACTAAACCTCTCCCTTGCTCAAAACCTAGTGGTTGGTCCATATACACTTCCTCTTGAAGACTTCCATTTAAAAACACATTGTTAACGTCTAACTATCTTACTTGCCATCCACAAGCCAAAGCTATAATCAAAACAATTCTAATAGATGTAGCCTTCACAATAGGTGAGAATGTTTTTATGAAATCAAATCCAAGAGTTTATAGATACCTTTTTGCAACAAGTTGTGCCTTGTATTTATTAGTTAAACCATTTGGATTCTTTTTAAGCTTAAAAACCCATCTGCATCCCATTGATTTTTTATTTGGAGGTAAAGGCACTAAAGCCCAAGTCTTGTTTTTCACAAGCACTCTATTTTCTTCAATCATTGTTGTCTTCCACTTTCCATCTTGAAAAGCATCAACAAAACAAGAAAGTTCCTATATAGAAAGATTAGTAACCGAAACCTTGGGCTTAAAAATTATATTTTTGGATTGTGTGACCATATGATGGAAATTTAAAATATGTATTGGACTAAGTCCAACCACACCAACAACATTAATATTAGTTATAGCACTACAAAAAATAGACTTTTAACGATAAAATATTTTGTCACTAAAAGTTTGAATTTCGCTTATAAAAACATTTCCCAAAGAAAAGTATTTTGTGTTATGTTTGTCGTCTTAGACCCGTTGCTAAAATTATCCCAACGAAATTCCCATTTTGGTAGCCCAAAGTTTTTCCTAATGAAATGAAATTTCATCATTGAAGGTTTTTCCCAATGAAATATTTTATCAACAAAAGTAATTTCTTTAATACTAAAAAAACAAAGTTTATCTCAAAAGCTATTAATAATTAATAGTGACAAAATTGTTTTTGTTGACAAATAAAATTTTTAGCAAAATAATTTCATCTGCCTATACTCATTACTACTCCCAATGAAAGTCTCATTTCATAACAAAAGATTTTCCCAAATAAAATAAAATTTTGTCTCTAAAGGTTTTTCTTAACAAAACATTTTATTAGCAAAACTAAGAATTTTTATTATTATTATTATTATTAGTGAACAAGACAATTTTATAAGCTTTCATTGACAAATTTATTTTGTTACCAAATCTTTTTACTAACAAAATAATTTTGTCCTCAAAACATATCACTGATGAATTAGAAATTTGTTGTAGCTGATATGAAAATATTTTGTAATAAAAATGATTTCTCTGGAAATATTTTTAGTGACTAAATTTTTTCATCAAGAAAGGTATTTACAATTTTGAATTTTCATATTATAATTATATATTTTTTATTACTATCTAAGCCTAATTAAAATAATACAATGAAAATTTTTATTTTAAAACGTGTTTTCAAAAATAAAATTATATGCTCCATAACCCCATTGATAATATAAAAACCATACTTAGTGATCATAACAACAAAATATATATGTTAATGACTACATAACATAACATAACAAAGTATTAGTCTAATAAAATGTTAATTACAAAATAATCGATTAACATAGACAAAAAAAAAAATGAGGATCCATCAGATGTGTATCATAAAGAAGGGATCATAAGACCCTTGGCTTGATTGTAAATGACACAAGATATCTTCAAATTGTTGTTGATGTTATTGATCTAGTTGTTGCAATAAGGCCTCCTAGCGACCAATCTGCTCCTGCTAGGTATCAAGCTACTGTTGTTAAGCCTCCATAAGCAGTTGCGTCTTAGAAAGCCTATGCTCCAACTCTACCTCATGTTGAGAAGATGATGGTCTAGATCTAAAAGTAGAAGTTGGTTTATGACTAAACTAAGGTCCTTAACATATTTTGATTGTTTCCCCAAAACATTCTCACAAATTTCTACCTTAGTCATGGTCATAACTCCCTCTACTACCAATTGGCTATGGACCTCCAACATCTTCTCCTATGAATGCCAAAAAAAAAACAAAAACAAAAAAAAACAAAAACAAAAACAAAAAGAAAAACAAAAAACAAAAAAACAAAAAAACAAAAAAAAATAAAAATAAAAATAAAACAAATATTATAATTTGATGAATTAAAATTTCCATCAAAATTTTGGTATGATCTCTCATATTTCTTAGACATTTTTTCAACTTTTATCTGCTACATAATCAATTTATCATTCAAATTTCAAATTAGCCAATTAAAGTTTAGTGCAAGAAAACTTCTAAATTCCTATGATTGTCATCACACGATAAATAATATAAAGTTTCAAACAAGAATACAATATTTATATGCTAACATTGTAACACTTTGGAATGAGTCATAATCCCAAAATTAATTTTAAGTAAGAAAAGTAGTTGTAGCTATAGCAAGTTAAAATATTAAAACTCTTATAAAATTTCAACTTTGTCCCTTTTATTTTTAAGCTATTTCCAAAATTTTATTAGTTATACAGTCAATTTAAAAACATTAAAATTTCAAATTAGTCACTACCAATACTAAATTTTAGTATAAGTATATCTAAGCTTGTTTTCACATAGTAAAGAATATTAAAATTTAAACAAGAATTTAGTTTACATACTAAAATGATAACACTTCAAAAACATCAAGAATCCCAATTTAATCTATGGCAAAGAAATTTATAATAAGTTATATATTATTTAAGTTTTGTATAATCCCTTATATTTTTTAATCATTTCCAAAATCTTACCTACAATGCATTCAATTTAAGAATATAGAAAATCCTATTTATTTCTTAACCTTTTCTAAAATTTTATATAATCAATTTAATAACAAAGAAATTTAAAATTATGAACAACCAAATTAAAATTTATTTCAAGGATAATGCCTAGGTTGATTTTAAACTTGTCATCACATAATAATATAAAAGTTGAAATAAGAATTAGTATATATGCATATAATAGTACTTTACAAGTATTAATAATCTCAAACTTGATTTTAAGTAAAGAAAGTTATAATAACAAGTGGTTAATCTCCCCTATTTGGTTTCCCAATGATAGCGATAGCTAGGGCAAAGCCCGTTTTCTTCACTTCGCGAATGAGAGAGAACCTCAAAGGAAAAACATGTTATCTCTTTGTGAGGTCTGAAAGTGGAGAACGCATAACATTCTCTGACTTAGAGGGTCCAATTCCCACGGGACTAGAAGGAACCCACCCCTCTAGATGGCATGAAGCTTCTTGGCGAACAAGCCCTAACAATACAATCTAAGGGCTCTGGTAGGTCTAGTTACAACCTACGGCAAGCTCAAACCAATGGAACCCCCTCCGTGACTTGTCCCTTAACCTACCTCTCTATAAGAACTACCCTTATTTCAGACTTTAGCAACCTTGACCTTACGAACCCAGGAATTACAATGAATGGAAAGATATTTGCCTTTAATGACACTAAGATTTTTTACTTGCTCATTTCCTTGGACTGTTGCCCTTGGGAATGTGTTTGGGCATACTCTATTCGTGCTAGAATGATCCTCTAACCCTCAACAAGACTTCCAGATCACAGAAGTATAGCATAAGATCACCTTTTCTTGCTGCCATAGGGTCGACCTGTGAACAAGATAAACCCAATGGGAACAAAAAAAAAGTATGACATTGGGTAGAAGATGATCCAAAAAATGAAGGCTCACACAACTAAAGGAAAGAGCTTTAGCTGCACTCCAAAGTCAAAAGTAGGCTGAAAAATGTTGAAATGGTCTAAGGACACCCACCACGTGTAACACTCAGCTCATATATAAATATTTAACAATGTGAAATGAAAAAACAAGGTTCACAACATCTTCATTGGCGACTCCAAATCTTTTTCAAAAATAGTTTTCCACTAAATAGAAAGTAAGCCTCGCCATTCCTTTCAAGTGGGAATGTGATCAAGAGTCCACACTTATGTAATGGCTTTAAGCCTAAGACTCTTAGACTAGTTAGTTTAAGACATTGATTGATGAAGCACCCTTGGGGACCTATTGCGAAGCCTTAAGGGATAGAGGCCTAATCTACTAATCATTGCAACCATAGTGTTCACCTATGAAATAATTGGGGCAATAAGCCTTTCAATTTATTATTAAGAAATTTAAATGTTCTCAATCACTACCAATCTACCTTTTTATTAGAAACTCAAGATGTAGTGCTTTTGTGTGTGAACAGTACAAGATAACTGTTGAGACAAATCTTCCCTACCTTAATTCTGAAGTAGACTTACCTACAATCTCTCTTGATTTTTTCTCTCCTCAAGGGTTCTTAATGAAATAACAAGTTATAGAGATTAATCTAGTCTTAGATGTTACCCAAAATTAGTAAAAAGAAAATTAAAAAATAAAAATAAAAAACAATAAGATAAACTAAATAAAAAAATATAGAAAAATTCTCAAAACTTACTCCTCTAATCTATCCCCTAACTGGATTAGCACAAGGACTTTATCGATGTGTCATCTCTTTCTTTCCTTCTCAATGCCTCTCTATACCTCTCCTTTATTTCTTCAAAATATTCAACATTTACGATTGCAAATTTTGCTATTGTTTCTTCTAAAATTTCATCAATGAGCTTAGCATGTGAGAACAAGCTTTAGTTCTTCTTGATGTGCAACCACTCATAGAGATCAATCTCTTCCAATCCTTTGAAAAGTAGGTTGGAAAGATAAATATAGTGGCTATTGATTACTTGGTATAAAAGCCCTTAGTCAGTCCCATTCCTAGTGTATCGTGATCTCATAGGGTAAAAATTGATGTCGAATGTTATATCAACAATCTACTAGCTCTTAGGAAAATGATACGCCATGACTGAACCTTTATCCTCTTCACCATTGAAGTTTCTAATAAAGCGGGTCCACTTTGCTACAATGGGTTTCACCATTAGACTTATTTTCCTATTGGGAGTTCCAAGGAAGCAAATTTCTAAAGATTTTTCTATATCTAAAACTCCAAGCCCATACTACAACCCATCTGTTGTAACTTTGAAATAGTTTTCTTAAGATATATACTACAATCCTTGATAGAATGCCTTCATAGTTATAGGAAACACCATTTTTGTGATTTGGAAAGCTAGCCTCCCAAAGTCTATTTCAAGCAATTTGACATTTTTCCTAAGTTTTTTTTTTTTCAATAGATTATCAAAATCAAAGTGTGCTTCTAGCTTAATATCCAAATTTTTAATATGCTCAAGTAAGATTGTATACTTTGGCATTTTAGGAACAACAAAAGAATGGTTGAGTGGTTGGACCAATTTAGCCTTTTTTATTATTTAGGTTATAGGACTAGGCAAAAGATGAGGCTTCTTTAGTGATGACCTTTCAATAGGTTGGAGCTTCCTTTTCACTGCCAATCTTTTCTCTTAAGCTTTCTTAGGTATTTTGGTTTGCTCCATTAAGGAAAGCAAGCTAGGTAGAGTTGAGGAAGGCTATTGTATAAAGCGTTGCTCCTTGGAGGCTACCCTTTCTGCTCTATTTTGGAATAATTCCCTCATAATTTGTAGGTGTGTTCTCTTTGGGTTGGATGGTTTCTTTTTTCCATCCTCAAACTCATGCTCCTCAATGACAGTAAGAAGCATATTTTCTTCCCATGAGGGATGAGACTGCTCATTCACTATGCTAATTATCTCCTCTTGTTGCTTTCTCCACTTTTCTACTACTTGATAAGGCTCATTGTTCCTTTTGATAAAGCCTTTGGGATTCCAACACACATATCCTAAAGGTCTCTTGTAGTTCCATTTCCTTTTATAGCTCCTTCTTAGGAGCAAGTTTCTTTTTCCTTGTAGTTTTTTTTTTTTTTTTTTCCTACCATTTTCTCTATCGGGCACATGTGTAGGCTCAACTAGCTCCTCTTCAGAGTCTTCTAAGACTTTGGCTTTCTCAGAATTAGTTTCTTCTTCTGATCCTTCCATAGCTTCAATCTATTCAAGATCAAGCTTTTTTTTTAATTCCTTTTCAAGCTCATTGGGTGAGTCTAGCGAGAGTTCTTTTTTAAGAAGTTGTTTTAGGGTTTCAAAATTTTTGTTTCAAAATTAGGCATTTCCTTTCTACACTTCTTTCCATTTTTCTAATTTTGAACCTCTTACTCATACATGTATGATTTGTGAGAAGAGTGAAATTTGTCCATTAGTTGTGAAATTAGGGGCTCGTCCAAAGAGATGACCTACTTTGCAAGCAGATCCATGTTAAGAGGAATTTTATCTTTGATTATTTACAATAGAAAATAAATGAAGATATTATTATTATTATTATGTAAGTTTGAATATAATTATACAAAATGTTTAACTCCAATTTGTTTAGCCCTAATTGATAAGGGTATTATTGTCAATCTTTAAATTATTTGGGCAAATAATGTAATTGTATTAAACTTTAGCATATGGGGGTTTGGTTAAAGGTTACTAGTACTAGTAGAGTTTAGTTCCATCTACCTTAAGAAGGAACAAATTTGAGGCTAGCAATCCATTTATAAGCCCTACTTAATTGTACATCATTTATATTTTATGGTCAAATTAAAAAAATTTTGAAATAATTTAATTTGGATTTGATATGAAATTATTATTGATGTAAATAATGTTGATCGAAAATGTTGAATGTCTTAACATGTTCAAAGTTCAAGCATTTTTATGTTAATGATTATTAAATTGTATCTTCTATTTACATTCATAATTGAAAAATTTTTATCCATGAAACTATATTAATATTCTTTATTGAGCCTTGAGCTCGTTCCCTTTTATTGAATATTTTTTAGGCATTTTTAGTCTATGCGAGAAGTGATGGTTAGGATGGAAATCTCTCTATTATGATTTTTGGGTTTAAACTTTTCTTTTGGCACATTGTTTAAATGTTAGAAATTGATGATTACTTAGGTTGTTTGAGTTTGAATTTGCTTGAATAATAACAAAGTGTTTAATGTTTGAAGTTGAGTTATGTTTTTATATACTCTAAATAGGTATTTTCTAATTGGTAATTTTTCAATTATAAGAAACTTGTTTGAGTCATTTGCACTTTGAATCTCTAGGCTAGAAGTGTAAAATGACCATCATGCCCTTAGAGTGCGTCTTGAGGCATGATAGAATGGTATCACATTGTGATATCCCACATTAGATAAAACAAAAAGTTTATGATGCTATATATATATGGACTTTTCTTAACTAAATAGACTTGTTTGAAAGCCATAGAGGTCTTTTAGACTTAAAGTAAACAATATCTACATGGTTGAAAGTGGGCCTTTACAAATGGCATCAATTCTAATCTTCAAACCCAATATGGGAATTTTCATAGGGGGTGTTTATTTTTTAGCCCCTCAACCCTATGGAACACAATGTCCTCACAACAAGGACATTGAGTTTACATAGAGGGGTGGGATGAGTGTGATATCCCACATTGGATAAGGGACAAAGTTCGTAACACTATATATGTATAAACTTCACTTAACCATATAAACATATTTTAAAGTCGTAAGGGTCCTTTGGACTTAAAACAAATAATATTTACATGGTTGGAAGGGTTCTCACCTACTATCGATGGATGAACTCCACACTCATTTACTTTTGACCACCAACTACATTATCACAACCAACCTCCACACCTATGGAGTGCTTTAGAAGGTTCTAGAATATACTAAGTGAAGATTCACTTTGTTGTGTGGAGAGCAGAGGTAGACTTTTTTGCTATGTTAGGAGTATAAGAAGCTTGGTAAGGAAATATCTTATGTTCAATTATTGTTTCATTTATGTATCTTCTTTCCAAAACATTTGCATGAGAATTGTTAGTTGCATACTGATATCTGTTTTTAATAAAGATGAAAAGAAATTTAGTTGTTCAATCAAGGAGACTAATTTTCAACAAGTCTTACACATTGAATAATAAATAATACAACTTTCTGAATTTAGTTCTTTTGAAATATTAATTTTATGATAGGTATAGATAAAAGAACTAAAAATGTTGAAGAGTGGAGTTACCATTAACTAACAAGTGGTTTTTGAAGCTAGAAGCTAGAGCAAAGAAGAGACCGTGTGATAGATCCTTTAAAGTCAAGATGAAGATTATCAAATAGGCTTCAACCTTAATAGGCAACAAGAAGTTTTTAAATTATTCAAAATTTTAGTTTGTCAAAAGCTTAAAGCCTGAATTCAACTATAATCTTCAGTTAGATTTAATTTATTCCTAGGGATAATTTTATTTCAATATAAAAAATTCCCAATCTTTGGTCTATCATTGCTGATCACCTAATCTATAGGGCAAAGACCCTTTCCCAATTGAACCATGGATCTTTTGACTTCACAAAGAGCTAGGAAATACCACTCAATAACATCAAATTTAAAATATCGGCTAAGTCTAGTACGAATCAACCAAGTCATATCCATCTAGACACTTGTTGTGAAGAGTTCGAAACTAGGTACGATCTTATGCACAAACTCAAAATTGAATCAGTAAGACTCGGCTTAGATTCTGAGTTAACCCTATTGAATCAAATAAATTAAAAAAAAATTTCCAATTCAAGTAAGTGATTCTTTTTTTTCTTTCAAATCAGAATAGAAAGATTGGAAAAAGTTTCAAAAAAATAAAAAAATAAAGGAAGAAATATTCGAGTTTGACCCAATCTTGACTTCCTTTGGAGTCTATAAGAGGAGAGATTGGAGGGATGAGGGCTCACTTACCTTACCACAATCGATAGAGTGTGGGAGTTTTGGTGTCAATGAATGGTGACTTATTGACACAGATTTGAGTAGACTAAACATTGGATTCTTTCTCTAGCAACGACGACCATTAAGGGAAAGCTTCTATTGTGAGTTTGCAAACTTACAGTTGAGTGGTTGTTGGGACAATGAAAACCATATTTGGTAAAGTAAAATTGTAATTTTGTAATTTATATACGTCATGAAATTTAATGGTAATAACATGAATGACATTTGAATCATTTTTAATTTATTATATTATCTAAATTTTTTGTAATATAATATTCTAAATTAGAGTAGAAAAACAATAATTGTTTAAAACAAACATTTTTAAAAGAATCATAATTATAAAAGTAATAATTTAATAATACATTTACATTATGAAATTAATAATTATTTTTGTATGTTATAAAGATTATATTTTTAAAATTAAACTACATCATAAGATCAATGAATGTTTTTATAACTATTTAAATAATGTTAACTATAAGACAATTTTTTTATCTTATTTAATTGTACCTATTGTTTGATAATTTATATAAGATTTTTATAATTTTTTAAACTTTCTAATTATCTTATTTTACATATTGTTTGATATCAAGTCAATAAGTTGAGACTAATGTGTCTCGGGATCCTCTAAGTTAATGATTGATAACTCGATTTTGAATGAATAACATAGTTTGTTGAATTGCAACTTTGTATTTAGACTTTGTTTGGAGCCTTACTATATATAATGCAATTAGATCTTGGCAAGTTGTTGTTGAAGATGTTCAGCTATGGATTTTTATTTTTTTTTACTTGCCTTAGCACTATCACTTTCTAATACCTAAAACGTTTGATAAGGAGTGTTGGTGCACGACCAACAAGAGTGCAATCCGACTAGCTCCCAAGATGTAGATGGAGGTTTGACCTACACAAAGGAATGTCTGAATGGGTTGTCAGGGCACACCCCTCCAAAGGTTAAGTCAAAGACAAAAAACATGGGCAATAAAAGAAGTGTTTTGGAACAATGGCAACATACCTTGCTTGTGGTCACAGGTAGCTACTTATTCTTACTCGAGTGTAAAGTCTTATTAGGTGCCTTAATGGTGCATTAATTGCGCTTGATTGTGCGTTACCGTCTTTAATGTCAATGATTGTTAGCTCATAACAACTATCATGCCCTAATGATCCTTAAAGATTGGCACTTTAACCTCGCAACAAGTACATCAATCAAGGCACTTAATGCATGTTGTAGTTAATGCTTTCAGGCATGTCAGGCGTCGTATTCACTACCCAGTTGATTGTATGTTTGTTTACTTGCCTTGGGCCGAACGGACAAGCCACTTAACCTTATGTCATCATATCATGGTCCAAACCGCTATAAGTGACAACTGTGAGTGGCCCACAAGGAGGTTAATCTTTTGAATTGTTTATGTGGTTGCAAGCAACAAGGAATTTTATTTTATTTTTTGGCTTCCTTTTTCATTTATTTTATTAACATTAACAGTGTCCAAAAAAAATGGTTAATAAAGGAACTAAAGAAAGAAATCTACCTTCTAGTTTCTTGTGTGCTATCTTATTCCTTTCTATCTATTTGGCCATGTTTGGTATGTGGGAATGGGAGTGGGAATGGGCATCTCATTCCTCTTCTCATCCATTCCCATATTTGGATAACTTAAGTGAAGATGAGAATGAAATTAAGGATGATTTCAAAGGAAATGAAATTTCACTTATAAGTGGAATTTCAATTTATTCCTTAGTATGAGGTATTTTGATTCCCTAGTGTAACTTATTTTTAAAAACAATTTTCAAAAATTAAAAAATCAAAAACTTTTTTGAATAAATTATTTTTAAAAATATTTTTATTTAGATTTTGTAAAAAAATAAAAAATAATATGTAAATTCCATTTATATATTATAAAGCAACTTTAATTCTAGTCTTTTTAAAAATAAAAATAGTTTTGTAATTATAAATAAATAAAAAAATTAATAGTTTTTAATAAAATATGAATATTAATATTATAAGAAAATCATAAATTATATTTTATAAATACTATAAAAAATGAATATTAATATCTTATGAAAGTATAATTGATTTATTTTGTTAAAAATAAATAATAATAATGTAAAATTAATAATTGCTAACACTATTTTATTTTAAATAAATTTAAAAACAAACAAAATTTAATTTTTTTAAAGATATAAATAAGTCAAAATTTTCGTTACATGCATATCAACTAAAGACATGGTATTCTAAAAAAAATTTATTTAATCTCTGAAAATTTTTATTTAATCTATAATTAATTAATCAGTTTTTGAATTTCAAATTATTCTTAGAAATTAAAAGATTTACTAGAGAATTTAAAACATTAATTATGTCTATTAATTTTTATACTCATTATATATATTTTTTAGTTTCAAATTACTTTTAAAAATTATTAAACTTCCTACTTTCATTTTAAAAATTGTTTTTCACAAACAATCAAAAGTGGTATAAATTTTTAAAACAAATATGTTTTTAAATTACACACAAAATAGTTTTTTCCTTTTAAACCATGCACAATGTGAGAGATTTTTTATTTTTCATTTTAATGAAAATAAGTATTTTAACATTGAAATAAAAACAAATAATCATTTCGATCTTATATTCCTAAATACATTAAAACGTAAGAATTTGAATTATCAAATTCATTTCTATTCAAAGAGGAATGGGAATGAAAACAAAATATTCATTCTCATTCCTCGGTCATGCATACCAAACATGTCCTTTGTATTATTTTTTATTGCTTACTAATTTTTTTTTATAATATTTTAGTTGCTTAATAAAATTTTATATAATTTTTGGTAGAAACTATTAGTGATTTTAAAGCTATAAACTAAAAAGAAATATGTATTTTTCAAGTTTCAGCCCCATTTTTAATTGTGTTTGTGTGAAATTAGTTTTACATTAATTTATATTGGTTTTAAATTGTTTATGGTGTAATTCAGGTCAAAATAATAAATATAAAAATATCTAGTCTTTAAGAGTTATTTGAGTATATGCACAAGATTGCAGTCTTATACTATGACAATGGGCCAACATACATGGGATTATGAGTGACCTTACTGGATCATGCAGTGCTTTAATGCTAGTTTAGGGGTGTAGTTGTGTCAAAATAGACTGGGCCGAAGTCAGCCCTCTCCATGGTCCACATTAGGTGAGCCCATGTAGTGGATGGGCCCGAAGATACCATGCCTGTGCTATTTTTATTAGTAGGCTTTTCAAGCTCCAATTTCAAGCCGAAGAGCCTAGGCCCAGGAGCAAGGGTGCCGAGTGGTCCAATGTAAATGATGTGATGTGTAATATGGGCTCTCTCAATGGGTGGAACTTCAAACTCTGGCCCACGAATTTCCTGGCCTAGAAGCATATGTGGTCAATTGTAGGCTAAATCAAATTCTCAGTGATCTGAAGTTTACTTTGCAATTATTGGAGTCTCTCTAATTTATGAGTGTACACAGTACTATAATTCTCTTATAAAAACCACATCTCTCTTTCAATTTTCATTCCATTATCAGGTATCTTCTCATTCCCTTCTTGTTCATTTGAGATTGGTATTTTCAAATTGTTGTTTGGCTTGTGAAAACATTTGGGTTGAATTGTTAATATCTTCAGTAAAACTTTTTATGAAATTAAAAATTGACTCTCTGGTTGATTTCATGGCACAGTATGAACCAAGGAGATGCGTTAAAGTAGAAACTCGAACCACAAAAATAAAAACCCCTAACCCTAAGAATCATAAGATAATTATGTTTGATTCTTAGAAAATGATAAGGAAATAAAATAAAAAAGAAAAGTAGAAGAAAAAAAATATAAAATTTTTCTTTGTTTGGTTATTTATAGAAAAGTTGAAGGAATAAACATTTTCCCCTATTTGATTCTTGAATAAAAAATGGAAGTAAAATAAAATCTACATAAAATAATAACCTACAACTAGAGGTGTAAGAGAAATCGAAAAAACTAATAAATCGATCCAAATCAACCAAAACCGATCGTATTGATTCGGTTTTCAAATAAAAAAGGTTGGTTCAATATGAGAATTTTGATAACCAATCTTGTTGGTTCGGCTTTCAATTTTCTTATCTCATAACCGATAAAAACCAAACCAAACCGATATTTTAAAACTTATATGTAATTGTTTGACATTTGATAAATTTTTTTATAATAGATTTTATTAAAGTAATCCATTGTTTTTATATTATAGTCAAATTAATTTTAAATACATTTAATATATTTTTAACATATAATCTAAGTTGGTTTCAATTAATTTTAAAAATAAATTAGACTTAGGGCATAATATAAACTCAAATTAATGGGATTTAGGCTCAAAACAAACACAAATTTACAACTAGGTTTAAAACTAAAAAAGGTTATTAAGTTGGGTCCAAACCAATTCACAAAAATTGAACCAAACCGACCTCAAAAGGCTTGGTTTGGTTTGGTTTTTTCACACTAAAGTTGGTCAGTTCGGTTTTTATCACATATAAAAATCAATTATATTGGTTCAATTCATTTTTTATTCAAAAATTGATAAAACCGACCTTATTTACACCCTTGACTACAACGTATAGTATTTCATAACTACTATGATAAAAATATTTGTAAAATTAATTTACAAGTGAAATGAGTTATAAAAAATTAGGTGATCCAATTCACCCATGTTTACTAAATAAAATTTATCATACTTATTATATATTTGTGAAGTTGAAATGATATTATCATACTATACAAACTTTTCCTCGTTTAAGTTTTGTTTAGAAAATTTGTCACTATTATTAAGCTTACATGACATGTTGTAGGATCATTTTCTAAAGACTATAACACAAAACATAACATTTTATTAAGATTGAAAAGATATAAGAATAAAAGAAGTATTCATAAGGCTAAACATAATAGATCAATTTCTAAAATTCAATCATCATCCATCATAAGTTTTAATATCAAAACTTCAAGTGTAGTCGTCAAAATAAAACTATAAATAAAAATAATCTCCATTATAAGCTAGGCATAAAAAAATAAAAAATAAAAGTAAGTTCAAATTTAACTGAAAATCAAAGCTTATATCAATCAATTAAAGTAGGGAAAGCTCGAGCTGCACTCAAATTACCCATAAGAGCTTGATATACTTTCATATAGTATACATCACTCATATCTCTAACCTTACCAATTTCTTCAAACAACTACTATTCTATGTAATTTTGAATGTTGCTTTTACCAAGAGTCACTATAATTGCATCCATCCCCTCTCTAATTGATTTAGATTCTTCACTTACAATGTTAGTGTATTTTGTTTTTTGCCTTTTTATTTTTATTTTTACTTGACTTTAGTGTAGAAATGAACAAGTCTATAGATAAGAAAGATGTTAATCTCTTCCAAGGAAAATGGGCAATTTGTTATAATTTCTAAAAGGCTTGTATATTAGTTTAAATGCTCTCGGATGCACCTAGGCAATTTAAACATCATGAAAAGCAAATATTAATAAAATCTAAATTCAATTATGATAATGTCTATTCAAAATCTATGGGTCATTGTGTAGAACCAAAATTGATCCTAGGGTTTTTTTACACAAAGTTTTAGGTCCAATTTTTTTTTTTTTTTCATAGATTTCTAAACCCATTAGATTAGAAACTTTAGGTCTTTTTACTCTCAGCACATACACTTTTATTTGTAATTTTATTATATTATATTATATTATATTTTACTTTATTTATTTTTGAGGAAAAAGATAGGATTGAAAAGACAGGAAAATATCATTTTTGAGACAAAATTAGAATTTTTTAAGGTAAAATTAGATTGTATATATATATTTTTTTAGGGTAAAATCAAAATTTTAAGAGAAAATTAGAATATTTTGAGGGTAAAATCAGAAAATTTTTAAATTAATCAGAATTTAAGTGAAAATCAGAATTTTTTAAAATGGAAAGCTGGAATTTTTTTTTTTAAAAGGAAAATAGGAATTTTTTAAAATAGAAAATCAGAACTTTTTAAGGAAGAATCAGAATTTTTTTAGGTAAAATCTTCAAATTTGAGAGAGAAAGAATAAGAATCTTTAAACAAAAAGATTAGATTTGGAAAGAAAAAAAGAGTAGTTGGTAGGATTTCCATGCAGAATGATTCTTTCCTTTTCACCAACCCAACATAAAAGGACAAGAGAGATCACGGAGGAGAGGAGGAGAGTCAAGAGAGACAAAGGGGAATGTTTCTTTTTACTGGAGCACCTGTTATATTTATATAAATATATATATATATATATATATATATATATATATATATATATATATATATATATATATATATATATATTGTTGGTTAAAAATAAAGTGTAAGAAGAGTTACACTTTTG
Organism: Vitis rotundifolia; assembly: GCA_030254885.1. Taxonomy (NCBI): domain Eukaryota; kingdom Viridiplantae; phylum Streptophyta; class Magnoliopsida; order Vitales; family Vitaceae; genus Vitis; species Vitis rotundifolia. The sequence continues at coordinate 10,619,280 of CM058154.1, forward strand.
AAAAATAACTTTTGAAAATAAAGTGTAAGAAGGGTTACACTTTTAATGTGTGAATTAAACACATGATTAAGTTTTGGAATGTTACAAAACTTAAGAGGTATTTACACATATGATTAAGTTTTGAAATGTTACAAAACTTGAAAGGTTAAGGAAGACAATAAGTCTTCTCATCTTTGTAATTTTATAAAACTTAAGAGGTTAAATGTAAGAGAGTTACACATTTGAGATTAAATCATGTTTAATGTGTGAATTAAACATATAATTTAATTTTTGAATGTTACAAAGATGAAGTGTTTGAGGAAGACAATGGGTTTTTTTCTCATCCTTGTAACCATTTTTCAACCCTAAGAGTGCTTTATATGACTTTTCTTCTTTTTGAAATCTTATGCAGAAAAGTGAAAAGACTTGATCAATCCCAAGACTATTTCCATTAGTTCCCAAAAGATTTCTAGAAGAGGGAGGAAATAGAGTCTTTGGACAAAGTTCCAAGAACTTGTTTGAGCCTTTCTTGTGTTCTTTTTCTTCTTGTTCTTATTTTGTAACTTTGAGAGTTTTATTGTATCAAAGTGAGTGTTTGAAAGTGTTTCTTTTCTCCATTCCATATTTTTTCAAACAATCAAAGACTCTATTTTCAATGGAAGGAGAGACTATCAAGATTATGAACCAAGACCTTGTGAGGTTGGATCGTTTTGATGGTTCCAACTTCACTAGGTGGCAAGACAAGGTGAGATTCCTTCTCACAACACTCAGGATTTTCTACATCCTTGATCCTACCTTGGCACCGTTACCGGAACCAAAGGAAAATGACACACCTCAAGTGGTGGCAGAAAGGAAGAAGATGGAGAAGGATGAGCTCATATGTAGGGGTCATATTTTGAACGCCTTATCCGATAGGCTATATGATCTCTACACCAACACCAATTCCGCGAGCGACATTTGGGAGGCTCTTGAAAACAAGTACAAAGTCGAGGAAGAAGGTACCAAAAAGTTTCTTATTTCTCAATACATAGATTTCAAATTTTTTGATGAAAAGCCTCTCTTACCACAAATTCATGAGTTGCAAGTAATGGTGAATAAGTTGAAAGTTCTCAAAATTGAACTTCCGGAGGCCTTCCAAGTTGGTGCTATTGTGGCTAAATTACCATCAAGTTGGAAAGGTTACCGGAAGAGGATTCTCCACAAGAGTGAAGATTACTCCTTGGAAAAGATTCAAAAACATCTTCGCATTGAGGAAGAATCGAGATCAAGAGACAAAATGGTGGAAGAGTCCAATGGTGGGACTAACAAAGCCAATGCGGTTTCAAAGGCCAATCATCCTAGAGGTAAACATAACAACGACAAAAAGAATTCCGGAAATTATATGAGCCCCAAGAAAAATCAAGAGCACTTTAAGGGCAAGAAAGGTCCTTATTTTGTGTGTGGAAAACCCGGGCATTATGCTAGGGAGTGTAGGTACCGAAAGGACCAAAAAGGGGTTGTGGTGAATGCAATTGATGAGGAGATCATTGCAACACTAAGTGATGTGTGCGTTGTCCAAGGAAAGGTGCAAGGATGGTGGTATGATACTTGTGTCACAGTTCATGTTACCTATGATAAATCTCTTTTCAAGACCTTTGAAGATGCAAAGGGAGATCAAGAGGTTCAAATGGGCAATGAAGGAAGATCCAAGGTGCTTGGCAAGGGCACTATTGAAGTTGTTTTTACCTCCGGCAAAAAGGTTACCCTTATAAATGTATTGTATATCCCCGATATGAATAAAAATTTGGTTAGTGGGGATTTGCTTGGCAAATCGGGTATCAAAGCGGTGTTTGAATCCGGTAAGCTAATTTTATCCAAATCGAGGAACTTTGTGGAAAAGGGGTATTCTTGTGATGGGATGATCAAACTTTGTACCAATGACAATATCAATAAAATGGCTTCTACTTCCGCTTATATGTGTGATTCAAATTCTTTATTTTTGTGGCATAATAGGCTTGCACATGTTGGTTTAAGCACTATTAAAAGGATTGTGAAATGTGGTTTGATTGCTTGTGATACCAAGAAATTTGAAAAGTGTGAAATATGTGTTAAATCAAAGATGATTAAAAAGCCTTTTCATAGTGTTGAGAGATCATCTAATTTGCTTGATTTAATACATAGTGATCTTTGTGAACTTAATGTCATGTTAACAAGAGGTGGAAATAGGTATTTTCTTACATTCATAGATGATTGTTCTAGATTTACTTATGTGTTTTTGTTGAAAAACAAAAGTGAAACTTTCAATACCTTAAAAGTTTACAAAGCCGAAGTTGAAAATCAACTAGGAAAAAATATTAAGGTGCTTAGAAGTGATAGAGGTGGTGAATATTTCTCTAGTGAATTCAATTCTTTTTGTGAAGAATATGGCATAATACATGAGTGCACCGCACCCTATACACCTCAACACAATGGCATAGCGGAGAGAAAGAATAGAACATTCTTGGAAATGGTGAATGCTATGTTATTGCATGCTAAATTGAATTTCAATTTGTGGGGTGAAGCTTTGTTGACTGCTTGCCATATTTTGAATAGAATTCCTAAGAAGAAAAATGAGATATCTCCATATGAGTTATGGAAAGGAAGGAAGCCTAATATAGGTTACTTCAAAGTGTGGGGGTGTCTTGCTTATTGCAAGAAAACGAATCTAAATAAAACAAAATTGGGTCCAAGAGCCATTAAGTGTGCATTTGTAGGCTATGCCTCAAATAGCAAAACTTATAGGCTATTAGACTTGGAGTCTAATGTGATAATTGAATCAAGAGAGGTAGAGTTCTTTGAGAATTTGTTGAGTGATAGCAATTCTCAAGTACCTACTAGTGTTGGAGAGTCTCAAGAGGAGACACCTTCAAAGGTTTTTGAGCAACCCATTATGCCTCGGAAAAGCCAAAGAGCTAGAAAAGAGAAAGTGTTGGGATCGGATGAGATTGACTCTCAAAGAATTTCCTTTTACTTAGTAGAAGGAAATAGAAAAGATATTATAAGAAAAATTCCTATAGTACTTCAAATAGAGGAGGATCCCAAAACATACAAAGAAGTTATGGCTTCTAGAGATGTTGCTTTTTGGAAAGAGGCTATCAATGATGAAATGGATTCAATTATGTCCAACCAAACATGGGAATTGGTAGACCTTCCACCAGGATCTAAACCAATAGGGTGCAAGTGGGTATTTCGAAGGAAATATCACACCGATGGCATGATTCAAACCTTTAAGGCTAGATTAGTAGCTAAGGGGTTTAAACAAAGAGAAGGCATTGATTATTTTGATACCTATGCGCCGGTGGCTAGAACAACATCGATTAGGATATTGTTTGCTTTGGCATCAATTCATAATCTATTTGTTCATCAAATGGATGTCAAAACGGCATTCTTGAATGGGGATCTCAATGAGGAGGTCTACATGAAACAATCGGAAGGTTTTGTTCTACTGGGGAATGAAAACAAAGTGTGTAAGCTTGTCAAATCATTATATGGTTTAAAACAAGCTCCCAAACAATGGTACAGAAAATTTGATCATGCTATTCTTTCGGATGGCTTTAGACACAACAATGTGGACAAGTGCTTATATTCTAAGACTTGTGATGACTATGTGGTTATAGTGTGTCATATGTGGATGACATATTAATCTTGAGTGATGACATGAAAGGAATAATAGAAACGAAAAGGTTTCTATCCTCAACCTTCAAGATGAAAGATCTTGGAGAAGTTGATACTATATTGGGTATCAAAGTGAAAAGAAATAGTGGGGGTTATGCTTTGAACCAAACCCACTATATTGAGAAAGTAGTTAGCAAATTTAGTCATCTCAAGATTAAAGATGCTAATACTCCATTTGATTCAAGTATAAAACTTGAAAAGAATGATGGTAGATCGGTGGCTCAACTTGAGTATGCAAGTGCAATTGGAAGTCTTATGTATGCTGCTCAGTGTACTAGGGCTGACATTTCATTTGCAGTTAGTAAACTAAGTAGGTTTATTAGCAATCCAAGCGTGGAACATTGGAAAGCTATTGGTAGAGTTCTTGGTTACCTAAAGAATACCAAAGAACTAAGCCTCCAATATTCAAAGTTTCCTGCTATACTTGAAGGGTATTCAGATGCAAGCTGGATATCGAGTGTGGGAGATAATAAATCTACCACAGGTTGGGTGTTTACACTTAGTAGTGGGGCTGTCTCTTGGGGATCTAAGAAACAAACTTGTATATCACACTCAACCATGGAGGCAGAGTTTATAGCTCTAGCTGCAACTGGAAAAGAAGCTGAGTGGCTTAGGGATCTCATGATGGACATCCCTTTTACTGCAAATAATGTGTCAACAGTGTCGATACATTGTGACAGTCAAGCCACTCTAGCTCGTGCGTACAGTGGAGTGTACAATGGGAAGTCTAGACATATAAGCATTAAACATGAGTATGTGAGATAATTGATTCAAAATGGAATCATCTCAATCTCATTTGTGAGGTCAAATGGAAACTTGGCGGATCCTTTTACTAAACCTCTTACAAGAGATTTAGTAAGGATAACATTTAGAGGGATGAGACTAAAACTCCTTAAATAAAATTCACCAATGATGGTAACCCAACTTAATACTAAGAAATGACTAGTCTTAAGTTCAATAGGTAAAAACAAGTCATTGATAAGTGGGTTGTGGCAGCATTAGAACATGTGAGTTCCATCTGTGATAATTAATGCTGGTTGTTACCATTGGAGGGTTAAGCTTAAAACTTTTAATGAAATTCAGTCTATGTATGACAAGCATCTTAAAGGTAACAAGGATGCTGGAAGAATTTCACCTATGTGAACTTAGGGGTGGTGCCGCCTCTCATGAGAGTTGGAGTTTCTTTCAAGAAAATTCATGAATGGATTGAGCACATGGCCATAAAAGTGCTAAGCAAGAAAATAATGGGCACTCGTGTGGTTAGTGGAAGTGTGTGTGTTGTTACCGGTTTCGTTACAAGGAATAACTGGTTCAATGCTACAAGCAACCTAGGATTTCAACGGAGCTTTGTGACAATTACACTAAGGTAAAATTCAAATTAAAAGATATTTTATTTTATGCATTTTCACTGTTGAGGTTATAAGGGTTGATGTTTATTTTTAACCAAGTGGGGGATTGTTATATTTATATAAATATATATATATATTATTGGTTAAAAATAAAGTGTAAGAAGAGTTACACTTTTGAAAAATAACTTTTGAAAATAAAGTGTAAGAAGGGTTACACTTTTAATGTGTGAATTAAACACATGATTAAGTTTTGGAATGTTACAAAACTTAAGAGGTATTTACACATATGATTAAGTTTTGAAATGTTACAAAACTTGAAAGGTTAAGGAAGACAATGAGTCTTCTCGTCTTTGTAATTTTATAAAACTTAAGAGGTTAAGTGTAAGAGAGTTACACATTTGAGATTAAATCATGTTTAATGTGTGAATTAAACATATGATTTAATTTTTGAATGTTACAAAGATGAAGTGTTTGAGGAAGACAATGGGTTTTTTTCTCATCCTTGTAACCATTTTTCAACCCTAAGAGTGCTTTATATGACTTTTCTTCTTTTTGAAATCTTATGCAGAAAAGTGAAAAGGCTTGATCAATCCCAAGACCATTTCCATTAGTTCCCAAAAGATTTCTAGAAGAGGGAGAAAATAGAGTCTTTGGACAAAGTTCCAAAAACTTGTTTGAGCCTTTCTTGTGTTTTTTTTCTTCTTGTTCTTATTTTGTAACTTTGAGAGTTTTATTGTATCAAAGTGAGTGTTTGAAAGTGTTTCTTTTCTCCATTGTATCCATTATTTTTCAAACAGCACCAAGTGGGGAAGGGGAAAACAACCAAGGGGGTTTTTCTCATAACAGAGAAAGGTGGGCATGGAGAAAAGGAGGAAAGCAAGAGAAAGAAAGGGGAATGTTTCTTTAGTGGAGAGGAAAAAACAATAACAATTTTTTTTGAGGGGACTTTTTCTCACAACAAAGAAAGAAGAGGGGGAGAGGGGGTGGTTGTATTATAATTAATTAGAGAGCCCAAGAGTTGCATGATTTAATTTATATCAATGAGATTATCATAAAGTTTGAATATAAATGTTGTTTTATTAAATTTATTTATGATTGTATAGAAAGGTCCTTTTTTAAAAAATTAATTTTATAGGAGTATATGAATTGGGTTGCTTTGTATTTTACATTAATGAAAAAAAATAAAAAATTCTTTGAAGGTTATGTTTGGTTCTTGAAAAATATCAAGAAAAAAAAAGGTTTTCTCATGTTTGGTTTTATTATAATTTAAAAAAAATTAAATATAATTAAAATTAGTTAGAAATTTATATATTTTAAAATTATTTAATCTGTATATAATGGAAGAAATGAAATGAAACGAATTTGAAGAAACATATAAAAATAATTTATTAATTTTAAATCTAGTTTTTCTTTCCTTCCACTTTTTCTCTTTATTTTCTTTCTCTCACATTTTCTCTCAAATTTTCCGAGAACCAAACATAGCCTTAAATTTTGTGAGATTACATGAATTGGGTTGTTTTGTCTTGTGACATTAATAAAATAAGGAAAACTATTTTCTTAATTAATTTTATATGTAAGTCCCGTCATTAATATTAACTAAATCATTTTTTATTGTATTAATATTAATAATTAGAAAAATCATTTTTTTTTTTTGTATATCCATGTGAATTGATTCAAATTTCTTATGTCAATATTAATCAAGAAATCGTTTTGTGAATTAATTTTGTAAGTTTACACATATTAAGATTAGATTTTGGACATATTACATTTTTTATGATTAAATTATAAAAGAAAATCATTTATTTTTATAAATTAAATTTGGAAAGAATTTGAATCAAATTTATTACCATTGTAATGTGTATCAAATTTAATGATGCAAAAAAAAAGTATTTTATGAACTTTGTAAATATGTACGCAAAATTAGAATTTTTTTTTTTATTATTGTATATTAAGAATGTGTTGATCAAAATCTTGCCATTATTATTATTGTTATATTTTTATTTTATAATTTATTTATTTATTTTTATTTTATTATTGAATCCTTGGATGATGTTAAAAATAAAATCCACATTACAAATCAATCTGGTAATATTTTGTAATTTAGGCTTAATTTTATTATAAATAAAAATCAAATTCTTAAAATTATTAATTAAATCTCGTTTATATAAATAAAACCATGCAATTCAAAAACACTTATTTCTTTCTCTTATTATTAAGATTGTATCCATTAATTAGTTAATTTATGGTAAAGTTTCATCCACTTGCTTATTAGAAATAGTAGGCATATGCCTTCTCGATAGGTAACTTAATCTTAAATCCATTCTTTTGGTCCATAGATTTATCTTTTTCCAAATAAGGAGTCACTCATATGATTTTTTCTTTCTTATTTTTAGTTTTTCTTTAGAAAAATAAAATAAGTGACTCTCCAACTTTTAAAACAAAAATAAAAAATTTTCTAATAAAAATGAATCTCACCATCAAGAACGCACGTGAAACATGCGAGCCCGCATATTGTACACGAGTTTTTGATTTCTAATAATTCAAAATTCAACAAAAAGAAAATAATGATTAGCTCACCTCAATGTAAATAGTCCATACTTTTGTGGTGGCTTTTAATAATTTAAGTTAATTCATTGAAACAAAATCCACTACCACTTTGTAAAACATTTTGAGCAACATGAAATTTTATTTTTTTAAGTAAAAATTTTCACCAATTTCTCGAAGTACTATTTCATAAGTTATCTTGGTAAAAACTCAAATCTTTTGTTTTTTTTATGTTTGCTTCATTAATTGATCCGCCAAATAGTTGTCTATTTCATCGAACTAAGTCAAATTTCTTTTTTCATTTACACTTTGTGCAATTCAAAGCCATCATTGTATTCTATCTAAAATAATGAACAAAAACAAAATATGTTTAAAGTGCAATACTAAAAGGAGGAGAAATAATAATTCATTTTTTTCACTAGGTTCACTGTAAATAGTTTCTTCCCCTCTAAAGAAACCAACAATTTCAACTACGTACAAACTATAAATGCAAAATGAAAAATGTGAATTTTTCCTAATGCCTCTTCCTACCTACTATGCTAATGTCAACCTTTTTTTTCTATTATTTTATTTAAGATGTTTGATAATAAAAATAATAATTTTAAATTGTCCATAAAAAGATGTACCTTTGTTTCAATAAGTGAAAAGTGAAACGATGTCAAGATTTTTCATAATATTGATTTTTGTGGTTGATAGAAAGACTTTACTAGTTTTTGTTTTTTGTTTTTTGTTTTTTGTTTTTTTTTTTTAATGTTCAATTATTTTACTTTTTCATTACATTTTGTTGGAATGCAAATAAAGAAAAAAAAATAGATGAAAAGCTAAAATTCTATTTAAAAGGGGAAAAACTTAGTAAAGCATAGCATTCTAGGAATTAGTTAATCTTTTTTTCATAGAAAAGTACCTTTATTGACTTCCAAATCAATCAAAAACATGAAAAAACAAATGGCATTCTAATAGATAAAAAGGTTATAACTGTTGTAACACAATCCGAGAGGTTAATCTCGTCTAGCTACCACAAGCTAGATAACGAAGATGACCAATAGTTTCATCTAAGTTCCTCAAGATGCAGACGACTATAATCCCTGCACAAAGGTTGTCCGAATAGCTTGTCCGAGCACGCCCCTCTGATGCTAAAGTCAATAAGTGGCTTAAACAAGTCAAATTCTTTTTTAAAAAGAAAGTTCATCCTCCTATTTGTAGAGTCCACATGGTTATTTATACCTTTTGCGATGTAACATCTTATCAAGTGTCTTAATAACACCTTGATTACACTTGATTGTGTGATCTAATGGCATTGATAGCCGATGCATAACGACTGTTTCGCCATGATGAGCTACTGAGAATAAAATGTTTCCCATAACGGCTGTAGTTGATATGGAGTGTGTCAGACGCATAATCTACGCATTAATAAATGTGTAAATACATGATAAACGGTCATGCCTTAGCCATGCTATATCCGTGTAGGATTTATCCGTCTGACCTACTTTAAGTCAGATCAATCACCCGAACTAAGGACCATAGGGCCATCTGGTTGAGGACGGTTTCCTAGACGACACCTCTAGCCAGATGGTCATGAGAGGGTGGTGGACTTCAGAACAACCTTGTAAAGAGGATCCCACAATGCTCCCCAAGTCTTGCAGGTGGGCCTAAGTAGATGTTACACGGGCAAATGCAAGAGTTGTGACTTTTGGAGATTTTGAAATCATGGCACTTAAAATCCACGTGTTACATGCTCAATTTTCGAGGAGTCACATCAATCGAGGTGTGGTGTCAAGTGGCGCACCCTTTTGAACGCCATGATTTTTTACAACCATACCCCTATATAGGTTGGTTGCTTTTAGGCAAATGGTTCATTTTCCCTCTGTTGTCACTTTTTGATAATTTGTCTTTTCACCGTTGGTGGTCCATTCTCGACGAGGCGATTTCGGTTCCACCACAAAGGAGTTTACCAAATATTGAGTTTCTCTTCGATCTCTATTTTTATGACTTGCCCAGCAAGTTTTGTGTCAAGCCGTTTAGGGCAGGGTCTGTGTGATGAGTGTAGCTTTCGATTAGGTGTCTTTGTAGGGCATACTCGTGTTGACTAGTTAGTGCTTCTGTCGTGTAGGTGTTTATTTGACCCCTCTTCCATTTGCAACTATGGATAAAAGTGGGATCGCATCTATAAGCAGTAGAACTCAATACGGCAGGGCTAAGTCATCTCGATTTGGTCGTTCCCTCATGGAACGTCTGATTGGCGAGTTGTCCAAGCAAGAATTCTATGCTCACTACTCATCCCAAAGTCTATCTCTATCCATCTATCAAATGGAGAAGCTTCATCTATAGATAAGCTTCCTAACAACATGATCTACTTCACTAAAGAACAGTTTGCAACGGGACTCTATCTGCCCATTCCCTTCTTGGTGAAGCAATTCTTGCATTTCTCCCAAATCCCTCCTGTTTTCATTCATCTCAACGTCATTCAAATTTTGATAGGATGCAGTGTGCTACTATACTAGTTGGACTTGTCCTTACTGAAGGTGTTGTTCATCTATACAATAAAATGAGCCCCAAGGAATGCTTTAGTATGTTGGCTCACATCCCCTCTTTGCAATTCGTAATCGGACTGTCGGACTCCAGTAAAGGTTAGGCCAAAGGACATGTGCTGGAGTTCGGTCCATGGAGTGGATCAACTAAGGGTCCAAATACATTATTTAAGCCCACATGTTCTCTAAAAATACCAAGTATTAAATGTTTTCACTACTCATATAGGACTTATCTATTGCTTATTTTCACTTCCTTGTAACGTCTATTAATACATGTTTTGTCTGCATAGGCAAAAATAAACGAGGCCATTTGGTTGAGTCGGTAGAGAAGTCATTATTTGCCCACCTCAACAAAATGTTTGAGATTGACCAATTTGAACGAAGTCATAATGTGTTGCTTACCGATAAGAACCTGAGGGTCGTACTTGCTCAAGTGAAGTTGTTTGTAATCCCTCTTCTTTCCACGGCTAGCACCACCAACCCTTGTGTGGATGAGCACTTCGTGTTGAAGGACTTGTCATTTTATGAGGTTGCCCATTCTGCTGACATCAAGGCGAGACCAGTTCATTTAGACGCTCGTGAGAAAAAATACCAAGAGGGTACTTTACACCAAGCCCTTAGTTCCACTTCCTAGGTGGCTTCAAATCTTGTTCCCCAACTAGCAAAGAAGAAGGTTGTCGTTCGGCCTCAGGTTCAAGAGACCATGACCAAGCCAGACAAAATGTTCGGAGTAGAGAAGAATGAGTGGTGTGAGACTGCCGAGTCAATTGTGCCACCTATAATCAAAGAGCTGAAGAAGAAGAAATGGTTGTCAATCTACGAGTCGGATTCTATGAGCGACAATAGAAACGGCTAAGCGAGGCCATTGAAGTTGGGTCTTCGTCAAAAAAACGAAGAACGAGCAAAAAGGGCTCATCCTCTAGGCTTGTTGTCAATGCTTCACCAATACCAATTTCTCCATCTCCACCTACTCCTAAGACGTAAGATATGGAAAGCATTCCTTTCCATGGGTTTGGAGAGATGGTCACCATATCTAGTGATGACTCTATGCCCAGTGCACATACTCTGTCGACTGCTCCCATCGATGTGCCTAGTCAGGAAGAGTTGGACGTCCTCTTAGAGCGTTTCCCCATATTTACCAACATGGAGCCTCCAGCTTCCCACAGATGGCACCAATATTGTAACACAATTCGAGTGGATAGTCTCATCTAGCTGCCACGAGCTGGATGACAAAGATGGCCAATAGCTCTGTCTAAGTTCCTCAAGATGTAGACGACTATAATCCCTGCACAAAGGTTGTCCGAATAGTTTGTCCGGGCATGCCCCTCCGATGCTAAAGTCAATAAGTGGCTCAAGCAAGTCAAATTCTTTTTTAAAAAGAAAGCCCATCCTCCTCTTTGTAGAGTTTGCATGGTTATTTATACCTTTTGTGGTGTAACATCTTACCAAGTGTCTTAATAGCACATTGATTGCGTTTGATTGTGTGATCTGATGGCATTGATTGGCGATGCATAACGGCTGTCTCACCATGATGAGCCGCTAAGAATGGAATGTTTTCCTTAACAGTTGTAGTTAATATGGAGCGTGTCAGGCGCACAATCTACGCATTAATGGATGTGTAAATGCATGATAAACAGTAATGCCTTAACCATGTTGTATCTATGTAGGATTTATTCGTCTAACCTACTTTGAGTCAAATCAATCACCTTACCTAAGGGCCATAGGGCCATTTGGCTGAGGGTAGTTTCCCAAACAACACCTCTAGCCAAATGATCGTGAGAGGGTGGTAGACTTTAGGACGGCCTTGCAGAGAGGATCCCATAATAACCATGACATGTTGACATGCCAAACTTGATCGACTATAATAAGCATACAACCAACAATATAGAAAATAAAAACATTTAGGACTTGTGAAAATAGGGATCCAATCAATTTTGGTAGGGAGGAAAAAAGGGCCTAGTTTTTAACTGATTACAAGTTCTAATTATTCCAAGGCATCCTGTAGTACCACTTTTTGAAGATAATCAACACCACCACCACCCCAAAATATGAAACATGGACCTACAAAAGAGAAAATTATGGTATTGGTTGATTTAATTTTAAGGTAAAAAAAGGATTACTTCATAAAGGTGGACAAACAAAGAGAAAAAATATGATGTATTAGTTGGTTTAGTTACTAGTAAAAATTTGGTAATAATATGCCTAATCATGTTTTTGAGGAAATATGTCTAATATAATAATCTCCTATGTTTAGTATACCCACTGCCATAATTTTAATATCAACAAGGACCATATATGCTAAAACCAAGCAATTTTATAGATCTAATATGAAATTAGGATGGTAATGATCATTTTATTTTTTCCTAAATTTTTAATAAATATGATTATTTTTAGTACAAAAAAAACAAAAATCCCAAATAGTGTCCATGAAATCCAAATCATACAAAATAAATCCAACATTGGCTAACTATATCTGTTTGTCATGCACTTAATTAAAAATAAATAAATAGACAAAAGTGCATTAGTTTGTACAACTTTTGACTTGAACAATTTAGAAGCAATAGACATTGACATGAAAAAAAAAAAAAAAGACTTGTTGATTTTAGGATAAGCCAATGCATTCAATTCTATTAGCAAGCATTAGAATAAGGTTAGCTTACATGGGCGCACAATGGTTTTTGTCTAATATTTTGGAATATGGTCATGTCAACTCTTAAGTTTTTTTTGCAACATATCTGTAAGCATATCTGTGTATTCCCAATTCCGAGTCAAAATTTTCATTGTCTTTTAGTTTATACTCTTCAAATCCTCTCTTGGACACTTGCCTTTTCCAAATTGTTCATATTTGAAAATGGCTAGAGGAGTTGATAAGTGCATTTGAGGTAATGGATGATGACAAACATTAATCATCCATGTTTTAAATTTTTATCCTTTTATTGGAAAATGAAATTGAAGCTTTAGAGTGTAAAATAATGTGTTTAAAATATTTAGATTGATTTCTAATTGATCAAACTAAAGGGTAATGGTTTATGTTGAACCTAGATTTTTTTTAGTCTTATCTGATCGATCAAACTTCAATCACACCTGTAAATTTTCATGATTTTCCAAATAAATCTCAGTTGTTGGATGGTTTCAAAACCCTAATACTTAAGCTTTCTTTCTATAATGGGAGATGATGGTTGTGAGAGTGAGAGAACCCTATTTTAAGCTTCAAGTTTTTTTATTACATTAGGGAGTGTTTGCCTGAAGAGAAAATCACCGGGTTTTGAGTTGAAAATCAATTTTTGAGTGAGAAATTTTTGTTCCAAATGGGTTGATTCATTGTGTTATTCATCTTTACTCATACTCATCATTTTGAGATAAAACCAAAAAATTTTCTTGTACGGATTCAAGAAGAGGTTGAGATCAAGCTTAGTGTGGACTCCAAGAATGCTCTAGAAGAAGAAAATGGATAGCTGAAGTTTGAAGGTTTTAGGCAAGTGGTCCAGGAGAGGATTAGAGGCTTAGGTTAGGTAAATCCTTGTACTTAGTTAAAGTTTTTTTCATAGTGGATGTTTTGATCACTTGAGGCTTGTGAATTTTTATTTTTTATTTTTTATTATATATCTCTTAAGAGGTTTTCCACATTAAAAAATTGGTGTCATGGTCTCTGTATTCTATCTTGTTTTTTTATTAGTATCTCATTAACTTATGATATTTTTCATTGAGTTATGTTGATTGTTTAATTGGATCATGAGCTGAAATTTGGCTATTGGAGCTTTGAAAAAACAAGATATATTTATGTTTTTGTTGATTGATGTCAAGGGGCATGTGAAAATAAGTGGTTGTGTTGATGTAATGTCATATATATAATGTTTGGGGAGTGTTGTTTCATTTGCATGTGGCTTGCATTGAATAACTTGTTTGAGAGAAAAAATTTTGAATAGTGAAAAATAAAATGTCATTATTATTAATTTTTCAATGGAGAAAAACACATGGCATACTCCTCATCATAATTTTAAAAGGTGCAAGACACACCTAAGGCATAAGGCACACCTAAAAAGTAAAAGTCTCCTATAGCTTAGGTGCAAAGCACATCATAAGGCACATGCCTGAGTGAAACAAAATGCAACCTGGGATATATATTGATCTTATAAAATATGATTCAAAATCTAATCCAATCAATAAAAAATTTAAGATTCTAAACATTTAAAAGAAACATTCAATAAAAAAATAATTAAATTATATAAGTTTCAATATACAACTAGAAATCTCAAGAATAAAAACATTTAAAAAGGAATAGTAAAGTTGATAACGTACGCCTCTTCAAAAAGGCACATGTTTTAACAAGCGAGACACTATAACTAAGGAGTGGTTGCGCCCTGAGCCTACATGCACTTAAAGCATGCCTTTTAATACTATGCCCCTCATATAAAACCAATGAAATCAAAAGTAATATCATGGGTTGAATGCTCACACACAAATAACAATTAATAAAATCCAGGGATTCTTGCTCATCAATGGTACACCATTTCAAATCACAAGGGTAGTAGCTATAGTTCACTTTTTTTTATCACAAGATACAAATCGTCACAATATATAATTGATAAGCAAACAAACAAAGTACATCAAGTGATCCATAATTGAGAAGAAGTCATACATATGCAAGTAGGCATACAAATTTTAGACATATATAGTTGTCCATGCTTGACAAGCAAACCAACAAGTAATAGACAAAGATAAAGTCACACACACACACACACAGATATGTATAAAACAAAGCAAGAAGCAAGGTTCATGACTTTCTTCCAAGCAGGCCTATTGGAGATGTTCACACACACACAGAGATATATATATATATATAAAACAAATCAAGAAGCAAGGTTCATGACTTTCTTCCAAGCAGGCCTATTGGAGATGTTCTCCCACCATGCATTCACATTCTTCCTCTCAGTGATCAAGTGCCCCATTCCAGCTTCATTCACTAAATATCTGATGCCCGGAAGATGACTCAAATCAGCAAGAGTAAATGAATCTCCTGCAAGGTAGCAACTCTTGGAGAGCCTTTGCTCGTACGCATCAAACACCTTGTCAAGCTTTTGTTCGCAGTTTCGAACCAGTGCCAGGTCACCTTTCTCCCCCATCCGGGGTAGGATTACCAGTTGAAGAACCACTGTGAAAATTAAAGGGTTCAAATTGTTTTCCTCCACTTCTAACCATTGATCCACAAGACCTCTCTCCTCCAAGCTCCTTCCCACTAGGTTGGGACCCTCGTCCACGTACTTGGCCGCAATGTATCTTATAATTGCCCTCGACTCTGGAGTTTCAAGCATCAAAATTATCATTTACAAACGTCATTTTTACAATTTGGACGTGTTTTGTGTAAGCTGTAATTGGACCAAGTAAACTCTGGATCATGTTAAGATTATTCAAGATATTTCAAATCTAGAAGTTCTTAAATAATATCAATAATGCAATGCTTTTCCAAGAAGAGAACCTAATGTGAAAATACCAAAAGATGGTGTTTTCCTTACTATATATAAAATACTAACTGGTTTTATTTGAAGGGAAGATGTGAGTGGCTTCCACCTTGTTACAGTCTGCTTCGATCAAAGAATTAAATATTTTGAGACCATTAGAGTCTGTTGGATCTATGACTTAAAAAGACTTTTCTATTTTTAAAATTAAATAGAAAATTATTTTTAAAAATTCTTAATTATTTGACTATTATTTTTTGAAAATAATTTTTAAGAATAAAATAAAATATAAAATAATTTTTAAAGAACAAGTAAGATGTGTTTTTATTAATTTTTTTAAAAAAGAAAAATATAGTCTCGTTTGACCATATATTCTAAAATTTATTTTTAAAAATTATTTTTTATTCTTTAACTTGAAAACAATTTTTAAAATCAAGTTTTAAAAAATATAACTAAACAGACCCTTAATTTCCCATAATTGTTTCTAGGAAATCTATTTTGAAAAATAGTTGATTAAGTCTAGTATTTTGTATGCAGAATTATAGATGATTTTGCTCGTACCGAAAAGCCTGAAATCGCCATCCTCCATCACTGGAACTTGCCCAAAAGGCTACAAAATAATTGGACTTTTCATGTTAGAAGGCAATGTACAAAGAAAATTCAGGTAAGGAGAAAACATAACACATAGAAAAGAGTATATCCAGTGTAACTAAAAGCATCATATTTATGTTAATACGTTAAGAAATGTTCTAAAATCGATCGATAACGAATTTGATAAAATATAATCCATAGAATAAATAATATATGTGACATGCCACTGTATCTTTGTTTGGGCATGCAAAGTCTTTCATACAATTTCTCACCTGACGAATTAAGAACTCAGGTCGTTTTTGCTCGCCAGAGTCGAGGTCGACATGGACAACCTCAAACTCCACTCCCTTCTCTACAAGGCAAGCCAACACCCTCTGTGGGCATGCAGCCGTAACTGCACCATACACCTTCACCACCATCTTCTACGCCTCTATATCTTGCTTCTACCCACAAACACTTACTGAGTCCTAGTTCTTAAGGGCTTACTTTGAGTATTTGGGGATTGAGAAGACACCTCTTATATAGCACAAAATTTGAGGGGATTTGTGGGCCCAAATAAATATGGGATTATTGCCTTGCACGAAATCCAGGCTAGGTGGCATCCGGAAAAAATCATCTTTGGTCTTTCAATTTATTTATTATTTAATATTTTATTTAGTTTATTGGATTGTTATCATTGATAATGATATTATAAGTTCCCACGACAAACTCTTGTATATTTTTTTTTACTAAAATTAATATGATTCCCTGTTAAAATTAAGAGTGTACATCATCTATAAATTTAATGGAGATTCAGTATTCTATGTATTTTAACTGTTCAAGAAATTCATGTATCCTTTTAAATTAATTGGAGTCTTTGCCAAATTGGGAGTGATTACATTCTGATTATATCATTCAATTTGATAAGATTGATATTTTTTCCTTAATATTAATTTCTACTTCTATTTCATTTTCATTGTCATCAGTGCTAGGACCTGCATCTCGTTCAAACTTATCAATGAATGATGACATAGCTCTTTTGGCATAAAGAATGTATCATAGAAATGGGCAAGAAAAAGGTTTGTATATTGTTGGCGGCAACGAGTTCTTGTATTATGTTTGTTGATAATTTTGTTTCCTTTAACCTTTTTTAGAGGGTAATTACTCTTACTAGTAAACTTGAAAAGGTTTGTTAAAGGTAAATTAGTGTTTTTTTTTTTTTTAATAAGGTAGGGTTGGATTGAAAATTTTCAAATATAACTAAAATGTCTTAATTAATTTTTGACAACTTTGAGATTTTATTTTTTAAGAAACTTCTCTTCTTAATTAATTTTTAGAAAGTTGATTTGTTTTTTAAGAAAAAAATTTTCTTAATAAATTTTTGGAAAATTGATATTTTATTTTTTAAGAAAAATATTTCTTAATTAATTATTAGAAAGTTAATATTTTATTTTTTAAGAAAATTATTTTCTTAATTAATTTTTAGAAAGTTGATATTTTAGTTTTTAAGAAAATTTTGTTTCCAATTCTGTAAGCTCTTAGACCTATTTATACCTTACCTAAATATGTTTTTGAGTTGGACACTTTGAGAGAATCAACCAACTTGTCCTATCATTTCTAATCTCTCAAGAAAGAATTCATGGGATTGAATTTTAAGTTATTGGAAGGACCTGCATCCCCTCAAAAACTAAGAAGAATCCACCAAAGCATCAAAGGTGTTGTGTTACGAACGTGAATCAAGGTGTAGGTGTTGGAGAGTAAGTTTCTAAGATAAAGCAATTGGATAAACCTATGTACTTTGATCTCAAATAATAGATTGAAGATTAGAAATCTTAGATCCCGTGGATTTTATCTCCACAGTTAGTGTGGAGGTTTTCTAATGTTGCAAATTTGTTTACTAATGATTTTTTTTTAATGATTTGAATTAATTGAAAATTTATTAAAATAAGAAAATGAAAAAGAAAGAAAAAGGATGGATGGATAGTTTTTATTTTAAATACCCAATTAAAATATTTTCATATGACCTAATTTAAAAAGTGTATATCAATACATAGTAGATATTGAATTTTTTTTATATAAAATGGTTGAAAGGTATATTTACTCATTTTAAATGAAAACAAGTAGTTAAAAATTATATAGATTATATTTGAGTTTGGTTTAAAAATATTTTTCTTTTTTTTATTTTTTATTTTTAAAAATAATTTTATTTTCTATATTGTCTCTTTTTGAAAATACGTTTTAATTAAATAATGAAAACCTTGTTTAGTACTATTTTTTTATATGAAATTAATAAAAAGAGTTAAATTTCATTTATTCATTTATTGTGTCATTGTACAATGGTATTACACTAATTGTAAAAGGAAAATGTACTAAGTGTACAAAGGTGTACAAGACTATCCTTTATGAAAGATTTCAATCGATTCTGAACCATTCCTTTATTTTTCTTATTATCCATGAATTGTACACATATGTTATGCACTTTATTTAATTTTCACATGGAAATTCCAATACTTTCCTCAATAATGATATTTGGGGAAAAAATTTGATCCTAAGTCATCCACCATTTTTTCAACTAAACCATTGGAAATATGATTAAACACATATCAAAATTCCAATACTTTCCCAGTAATGATATTTGGGGAAAAAAATTTGATCATAAGTCATCCACCATTTTCTCAACTAAACCATTGGAAATATGATTAAACACACCTACGTAGACATATAACTTACAATGGATATGAAATTTGTGCCACTGTACAAGGGTATTACACTAATTGTACAAGGGAAATGTGCTAAGTGTACAAGAGTGTACAAGACTACCCTTTATGAAATATTTCAATCGATTCTAAACCATTCCTTTATTTTTCTTATCATCCAGGAATTATACACATATGTTATGCTCTTTATTTAATTCCCAAATGGAATTCCAATACTTTCCTCAATAATGATATTTGGAAAAAAAAATTTGATCCTACGTCATCCACCATTTTCTCAGCTAAACCATTGAAAATATGATTAAACACACATGGAAATTCTAATACTTTCCCCAATAATGATATTTGGAGAAAAAAAATTTGATCCTAAGTCATCCACCATTTTCTCAACTAAACCATTGGAAATATGATTAAACACACCTACTTGGACACATAACTTACAAAGGATATGAAGTTTGTGTCACTGTACAAGAGTATTACACTAACTGTACAAGGGAAATGTACTAAGTGTACAAGGGTACAAGACTATCCTTTGTGAAAGATTTCAATTGATTTTGAACAACTAATTTATTTTTCTTGTCACCCAAGGGTCGTACACTTATGTCATGCACTTTATTAACTCCCACATGAAAATTCCAATATTTTTCCCAATAATGATATTTGAGGAAAAATTTTTGACCCTAAGTCATCTACCATTTTTTCAACCAAACCATTGAAAACATGGTTAATACACCTACATGGACACATGACTTAGGAAGGATATAGAATTTGTGCCATTATGTAAGGGTATTACACTAACTATAGAAGAGAAATGTGTCAAGTATATAATGATGTACAAGGCTCCTAATAAGTTTTGTATGATTTTTAAATAACTTGAGTTTGACATTAAGACAATTATTGATAGTTTTTTTTTTTTTTTTTACCAAACTATGCCAGTAAGACTTTCCCTGCAAAAATTAATACATAGGAAATAAAATTAAAATCAATATAAGTAAACTAAATGAAATATATATTTTTACTATTTTGTCTTTATAAACATAATTTCATTATTATCAATAGAGATTAAAAAATTATATTTAAATGGAATTAAAATAAACAAAAATTATTTTAGTAACACTTTTATTTTTTAAAATCAGTAATTTAAATTATGAAATTAGTTTTAAAATTAAAAATATTTGTTGTAATTATTGTTTTGAAGATTTCATGATTTTTATCTTATTACTTCTAAAAAATCGCTTTAATAAGAAAATATTTATTTTAATGGTTTTCAATATTTAAATCTTTATTTAAAAATATTTAGGATTAGTGTGGGAAGCAATTAGGTAATTTTGGAATTGAGATATTTTGAATATCTTAAAGACTTTAATTATGTCCATTACTAGATATATTGTCTTCTTGATTAATATATATATATATATATGCATGTGAGTGTTTACATTATTTTCTAAATAATATGAGAAATAATAAACAGCTTATGTCTAATTTGCAATTTAGAAAATAATAATAATAATAATATTTTATGAGGTATTTAAAAATTATTTAATATATATGAGAAATAATGTACAACATATTTATTATTTTGTAAGTAAGAAATAAAAAAATATTTGCTAAGGAATTTAAAAATTATTTATTATATATATTATATAAGTTTTAAATATATATATATTTGATGATGTCTAATTTGCAAGTTAGAACAAATAAATAATACTAATATTTTATGAAGTGTTTAAAAATTGTTTAATATTAATGGGAAAAAATATAAGTTTGAAATAAAGAATAATATTTATTATACATTATGTAAATTTGAAAAAAATAATAATATTTGATGAGGTATTTAAAAGTTATTTACTTTAAAAATGCATTTCACAATAATAATTTTTAACCATTTATCTTTCATATTTAATTTAATAGAGAAAAATGATTGGGAAATGATTCAACTTGATCTCACTAATAAATAGGTGAGAGAAAGATAAAAGAATTATAGAAAGAATGAAAAAGGTAGGATAACTAGTTTTTTCATTTAATACTCAAAGGTATTTTAGAAATTTTTTAAAGGCAATATCTTTCCTCTTGATTTTTACTGGGTTTTGAGTTTAATTAATTATGAGTGATTGGAGGACTTTACCTTAATTACCAACCCTAGTTGGGCTGAAAACACAATTCTCTCTTAATTATTTCCGTACTTGATGACAATATGGCATTTCTTCCACATCTTTTTCAGCTTTTTTCTTTGGAAACTAGGGCGCATTTCTCCTTCGGGGCTTGTCGGATGCCAATGTATCTCTCGGGTGGTGGTGGGCGAGAGCTGACTAGCTGAGAAGGAAGGTTAGTTGGCACATGCCTGTCTCCAACAGCCTTTCATCTCTTAATTTATTTATCATGATATTTTTAATTAATAGTCTGAGTCTTTACAAGATTAAGAATAGACTCAAATATATCCCAATCATGCCTACTAGATTAAGGTCATGATCATGATTATCATTCATTCAATGACATCAATGTTTTTCTTTTGTTACTGTTTTTTACTTGTTCAATTTCCTCATCACGACAGCATCTCACCCAAACCCATGAGAAGAGTGATAGCTGTTTGGCCCTGTGGAAAATGTCATATGGAAGTAGAAATGGACAAGAAAGTAGTTCCATGCCAAATATGATAAATAGAAATCAACAAGAAAATATTTTCATATCAAAATCTGTTACATAGGGTAGGACAAGAATATATTTTGACGCCAAAACACTTGTGTCATGCTGGTCCTTTCGGAGGGAAAGTGCTAAGTAGAAATGGACAAGAAAATATTTTTCCACTTAGGCACATTTAAGGTTAATATATCAACGTACATTTGATAAAAGATAAATATTAAAGTTTGTATAACGGTTATTCGTAAAAATAGTTTCCTATTTTTGTCAAAGCCTAACCCGATTTTATAAATTGAAAATAACTTTTGAAAGTTTATTTTAAAAACATGGTGATTTTTTAATATAAATTTTAAATTTTTTTTTTGTACACATAAATTTCCTTTGAAAAAAAAAATGTGTCAAATTGAAGTGTGATTAATTTGGGGAATGAGATATAATTTATATTTGATCCTTTGATTGTTTTGAGAAAGAACTTCTTGGGCCTCGATTTGGTTTGGGCATTGATGTGTCTTGGATTTGGATTTGAGTTGAACTTTGGCATTTTCTAGGCTTGGGTTTGAACTTTAGCTTGGCTCATTTTTGAACTAGATTTTCGAATCTTCAAAATTGATCTTCGAATATTAAGGTTAATCTTCAAAGATTTTGAAAAATTTTCTTGAATCCTTAAGATAAATTTTCTCCAACTTTTTTCAAGTATAAAAGTATTTTGTATTGCATGACTTTGAAAGAAAGCTATGGCGGCTTCTTATTTATTAAGGCTTTAGGAATAACAAATTTCAATAGTTTTCTTTGTAAATTTTATTTTTTTAAAATCAAAGTTAATATTGTTAAAAAATTGAGATAAATTTTGATGGTCTTGGCCCTTCAAATATTATTTTAATTAAAAATTAATTATTAGGAATCTTGACAAAACATATTTGGATTCTTGTTTTTAATTTTATTTTTTTAAAATAAGAATTGATACTTACTTTTTAACTCATCAAATTTACTATTTTTAATTATTTTGATAATTATCAAAATTGTTATTTCTTCCTTTAATTTGAAGATAATTTATCTTCTCTTGAATGAGCCTATGTGACATGTTATAATTTTATTTGATGGGATTATTGTTTAGTAACAACTTTTATTTTGTTACACACATTTTATCTGATATGCTTTTGTATGACACATGAATATTAATAAGTGGTTACCACCATATCAAAATTTGTTCATATATACACGTATTTTGAAGGGGTAAACGTGGACAAATTTTTAATACATTTATTTTCCTTTTTAAAATTACCCTATAAAATTACTATAAAATTGAAAATAATTTTAATATTCATTTTTTAATGAGAGTTAAATAAGTAGTTGGATTGATTTTTTTAAAATAAAAAAACAAAAAAAAAACATTAAATTTAAAGTGTCTCGCAAAAATAATTGCAAACCAAGTATACACAAATTACTTCCAAGTCAATTATAATAGTTAAACAATTTTCATACTTCGCGTTTTTATTCCATAATATATTAACACAACTATTTAACAACCAATGTTTACAAACTACTAACATAAGCATTCCATATCTGTTGTGAAATACGATCTCAATAAGTTGTCATGGTTATTGTTGCTTCATCTAATAAATTCATTGCATGACTTATTTCAGTTGTAGTGTCGTCTTTATCTTTAAATTCAAACTCTTCTTCCTATTGTCTAAACATAACATCATTTTGAGTCCACTTTTAAATGAAAATTATGAAGAGTACAACAAGTTACTACTATTAATGATTGCCTACTTGGTTTGTAAGATGACGTCTTTTTTAAAATTGAAAAACATGCTTTCAACATACCAAAACAACACTCAATTATATTTCTAAGTGATGAATACTTATAATTGAATAATTCTTTATAAGTCTTTGGTTGACAACCTCTAATACAATAATCTTGCAAATAATACATTTCACTTCAATATGGAGGAAGAAAATCCATAGTACAAGGGTATCCAAAATCAATAACATAGCATTTACCTATTACTATGACACAACAAAAACAAAATAATAATCATATGATTATACAAGTAATAAAATAGTAATTTAAATGAGTTAGTCATTTACCTTTTTTTGCCATGAAAATTTATTTTTTAGGTCTTGCAATTGCATTGAGAAAAACTCTTGAATCATTTACCTTGTCTTTCCAACCTGCAT
Source organism: Vitis rotundifolia (assembly GCA_030254885.1). Classification (NCBI taxonomy): domain Eukaryota; kingdom Viridiplantae; phylum Streptophyta; class Magnoliopsida; order Vitales; family Vitaceae; genus Vitis; species Vitis rotundifolia. The sequence goes on from CM058154.1 coordinate 10,642,931, forward strand.
AAACAAATGTAAACAGCACATGAAATTACATGCACATAAAACATTTTGAATTATTACAACCTTTCTTCCTCTATAGGTAACTTATTTTTCAAAAGGAATTGTTGCACTTGTATGTATGTCATCAATTGCACCAATGCATTTCCTTTTAACAACAGAACACAATGACTTTAGTTTTAAAAGTGTAATATAATGTAATTACATTTTGGAATCTTGGATAATACTTTGAATTGTTTATAACATGAGAAGGCAATAGAGAGTTAGTAGGAAAAATCGAATTCTTTACATTTTTACATATTTCCCTGAAAGTTAAATAAAATGTCTATCCACAGTTTCTAAGGAATGCTGAAAACAATCCGCTATAATTCTCAGTCCCACATTATGACCAACAATTATAAGAAACATAATAGGTGCTTCTTCAATCAAAACTTCTCTAATTTCTTTTAGATACCATTTTTCTTTCAAAGTATCCAAGATGAGAAGAAATCTAGTTTTATCAATTCGAAACAATTCATAACATGTCCTTTCATGACCATTTAATAACTACTCCACAAAATCTTCACCTCTCAAACTGAATGTCGTTTGAGGCATCTTATCCAAAAATATCTCATCATATTCACATAAATGAAGTAACATCACAAAATCTTCAAAGTCATCACTACTTGAAGAAGATGAGGAAGATGAATTAATAACATAATGCAAAAGTTATCATCCATTCAAAATTATTATTTTATCATATGATATATGTAAACATATTATCAATAACAATATAATAATCAATTATCAAGATAAAACAGAACAAGTTAAAGTCCAAGTACATTCAACCAATATAAGTATCAAATATGTCATACTAAGGTGGTGTTTATTTTTTTGACTTTTTACTGAAAGTAATTTACTTTCAGAATTTTGGTTGTTTATTTTTTTAATTTTTGATGACTTATTATTGAATTTTTAAAATTTTTGACTAAATAAAAAAAACTAAAATATTTGAAACTAATTCGGAACTTAATTTGAAAGCTATATTTCGACCCGGACGTTTTCGGGATGCCCCTAATAACCAACGAATGGCAAGTGTTTTTCCTTGTGTGGATCCTATTTCAATGGGAACTTGATGAGTCGATCCGCCTACACGTCTTGCTTTTACTGCTATATCGGGAGTTACTCCACGTATTGCTTGACGTAAAACAGATAATGGATTTGTTTATGTCTTTTGTTGAATCTAAATAGAAAAAGCCAGATTTTTAAACCTCCCCCAAATCACGATTGCAACCCGACTAAACAGTGGAGGCCAAACGAGGTGTGATTAGCAAGCCAGTCGTAGATGACTGGAACAACGTTCTTCCACCATTGTAGCTGTCGTCGATAGGCTGCTGCTGGCCGAACTTCGCCCTCTCCCTCATTCCACCTCTGTCTCATTCTCCAGCTATGCCGCCACGCTTTCCTCCTGCGGCGCCTTCGTAGTAGTCCCTGACCTTAGGCTTCCTTCCTCTCTTCTTTTTCACCGTCTGAGACTCCATTGAAGCTCTTCACACCTTTAACTACAATTCACGATCGGAACCAAAACTGTAGCGATCCGATTGTGGACAAAAATGGTGCTTCACGCTCTCTTTAAGACGGTGCCCACCACGCGTCACTGAGATCTCTGTCTTTGCTGAACAGATGGGCGTCACTGCGCTTGGGTTTGTGTTTGTCGCTTCTGTGACCCTACCAGAGACATCTGGAGGGTTTTGGGTTTTGGGTTTTGGCGAATTTGTGATTTTATGCTAGGCTTTTTCCCTTTTTTTTTTCTCACTTTCACCATTTGACGGTCCTTTTTGTTTGGTTGGATGGAAAAAATGGCAAAAATTTTTTACTCTTTTAGTTTTTCTGGGTTAGCATTTGGAGAGAGAAGGAAAATTTACTGGGCTTTAGTCATTAAGTAAACAAATGGTAGTATTAATTATTTTTTAGAAGGATGATAATGATAAATTATTTATTATAACAATTTTATTATTTTGAATTTTTTAAAAATATATTAAATTATATTTTTTTTAATATATTAAAATATTAAGGTATTGATTTTTAAGTATATAAAAAAACAACCAGTTTAATACTTAATAAAAATAAAGTATTAAAAAAACAAACAACTCAATACTTAATACTATTAAACATTATTTAATATTAAGTTAAATATAAATTCTATTTAAAATTAAATCAAATAAATAAATGTCACCTAAAAAAATCCATTCAATTACTTAAAATCTCAATAAATACAATGTCACGTTAATGAGTTGTACTAACATCCCATCATTACCATACTAGTTGTTCTAAATTTTTATTACTTCCAATTGTAAATGCTTTCTTATCTCTTTATAATTTGGTTCGTTATCTCTTATACCATAACCAAATTTAAATAAAAATAAAATAGCTTATATATATATCATATTGAATTTTATATGTGTGGTCTTTGTCAAGACACCTGTCTTGTGTTGTCTTTACCTATAACATGAGATGAAGTAATAGCAATTAGCAACTAACAGGGCTCCACATTGCCAGGTTGGCGCCTAAAAGTTCTCATTAGCAACTTAACACATAAAAAATAAAAAATAAATAATAAATAATAATAATAATAATAAAAACGTTAGAAGCATTAATCTTGTAAGAAGTTCTTTATAATAGAAGCCATTTTTTGGCTTTTATAAGAAGTTTAGTGTTTAAATTATTATTTTTTAAATGTCAATAATATCTCATAGTATTGACTTCAATTTTGGTTTCCAATAAAAATAAAAATAAAAAATAAAAAAATTGTTCAAAATGGGCCAAACTGAAAAACATACCACCACATGCTCTATAATTTTGCATAAGATTTGAGATTGGATTGCGACACGAATGACGTTTCTCAATAAAGAATCTCTTTCCAGCCTTGTTTTTTTCTTTTTTTTTTTTTTTTTTTTTGGAATTATGCTAATAATTTATCAACTATTTATAGATTATGATTATAAAGAATGTCTAGATGTCAAAATATTTGGAAAAAAAAAAACACGTCTACTCGTATACAAGCTTTCTTTCAATTATTTCAAAATAAAAAATATAGAATGATATCAACACAAAATAAATCGCTCTCACACAAACATATTGTTTTCAATGGTTAAGCCTAATTGGTTTCAACCACTCTCATGTCGTATGATAAAAGCCAAACATAAAAAGAATTTCGAAATTTTTGTGGAAATATTTATGATAAGAGAGTTCTCTTTTGAAATTTAATTATTAACTGTTTTTTAGTGAAATTACTCGAGTGCCTTTTAATATGCACTTTTATCTTTTTATTTTCTAGGAAAAAAAAAGGTTGGAATTTTAGGTTTGTTTAGTTGTGTTTCTTTTTTTTCTTTTTTTATGCTTGTTTTTAAAAATTATTTTTAAGTTAAAGAAAAAAAAAACTTTTTAGTATTTTATAAAAATAAAAGTATCTGACAAATTATTTTTAATAACAATTTAAAAACAAAAAATTTGTTCAAATAAGTTATTTTTAAAAATATTTTTTTATATTTTGATTTAGTAAAAACATTTTAAATTAAATTTATACAATATTAATTAAATTTAATTCAACTCTTATTAAATATGAAAATAGTTTTGTAATTACAAATAAATTAAAAAACAAATATTAGTTTTTTTGAATTCCAAATTATTCTTAAAATCATTAAAGAGTTTAAATAATTAATTATAATTTACTTAATTCAAATTTTATTTACCTAGAGAGAAAATTCAAAAAATATATTTGTGTATATAGAAAAAACAATAAACCATGACTCAAATAATATATCAGTTTTGAGTCTAAACTCATTAATAAATCCAATAAAAAATGTTGTTTGATTTAAATTTCATTTTTTTAGTAAGAAAAATTATAAAAATATAATTATATATAAAAAAGAAATAATAGGGTCATTATGAACTAATTTTTATCCACAAATTTATGGTATTAATGGGGTTATTATTTGAGTTTTAAATTATTTTGAAAAATTATTAGACTTGTTAATAAATTCAACACATTATGTCTTATTTGATTTGAAATTCATTTCCCTAGTTATTTTATGTAGAAGTGAAACAATAGAGTCGTTCTAAACCAATTTTTGTCCATAAATTTTTAGTATTGATTGGTTCACTATTTGAATTTTAAATTATTTTTAAAAATTACTAGACTCATTCATGAATCCAAAGCATTAAGTCTTGTTTAATTTGTAGTTTATTTGCCTACTGGAAAAAAAATAATGATTTTATGTAAAAGATAAACAATAGAGTCGTTCTAAACCAAATTTTGTCCATAAATTTTTGGTATTAATTGATTCACTATTTGAGTTTAAAGTTATTTTTAGAAATTATTAGACTCATTAATGAATTCAATGCATTAAGTCTTGTTTTATTTGAAGTTTATTTGTCTTGTAAAAAAAATAATAAACTCACCCAATTATTTAAAATAAATGTTAGCCTATAGCTTCCTAATGTTATTGACTTCCATGACTTTTTTGTACTAATTAAATTAGTTTTTGAGTTTCAAATTATTTTTTTGAAAATAAATAAATTTTATGTATTAAGATAGTTTGATTTGGAATTTATTTGTTTGAAAAAAAATTTTAGGAAAGTGAAATTTTTTTTTAAAAAAAACATGTTTAACTTAAAGGAAGATTATATTTAAAGATTTTTTATATCGATGTTAGATTGTGGAGAGAGAAATTGAATGATATTAATTTCAATTTTATTCATTTTTTATGTTTTTTTTAAATTTCTTTATGCTTTTATTTTGTTTTTAAAAACCAGTGAAAACAACTTTCACTTATTCCCTCAAAACTGTTTTTGATTTCGTTGTTTTTAAAAACTATTTTTAGAGAACAACAACTAAACAATATTATGAATTTCTAAAAATAGTTTTCTATTTTTAAAAATAGAAAACAATTATTGATCCCAAAGTTTTGGCCCAATTTTTCTTCACTAATACCCACTTTCCACGACACACTTCCCTCATTCATTTTTATTTATTTTATTTCTTTTATTTCTTTCTTCTCTTTTTTTCCCATTTTCTCTCATACCCACATCATCTCTCACTTCCTATTGACACCACCGCTCTCTCTAACCATAGATCGATCAACCACCACCCCAACATCCTGCTTTCCCTTTTCTATCTTCCATCCACTTTTCCATTTCTGCCCTACCCTCACGTTGCCCTTATCCATGGTAGCCTTGCCACTAGCAATGCGCCCATCTCCAAGCCCGCCACCAATCACCATGCCATCCATATCAGATTTGCCACCCAACCTTCTTCATCATCCTAGGGTATTATCGCCCAACCTTCTTCATCCTAGGGTTTCAAAAATAAGGTACATAAATGTTGGTACCTTAGATCCAAGCAACGATAGCAATACTATTTTTTTTTTATTATTATTAATGATCTTTTAAGGTTAAAGTACTAACCTTTAGGATGGGATGTTTCCAAACCTTAAATTTCAATTGTTAAAGACAACCTTAAAGTTTTTGGAAGTCTCGTAAACCCACGATCTTCCACCCAATGACTTAACCTTGTTCTTGGTACACTTCCGGTGGGGAGGAAAGGAGGATGGAGACTATGACTCTCTTTCTCTTTTGATGGTGGAAGACAAAAGTTATAGAAACCCTAACCCCTTAAGGGTATTTATAGGGTTCTTAATTGGGCTTAAGTGACTTGAGCTGACATGGGCTTAGGTCACTTAATCTGGCCTAAAACATGTCTTAATTAATTAATTAACATAATAGGGCCTACAAATTAATCAATTAGCCCAATCAAGAGACCTTGTTCACTTATTCCTATGCAACCTTGCGAAATTACCAAAATGTTCTCATGCACAAAAGTGAACTTATAGTTAATCCGACCCTCATAATCCATGCCAACAAGGTATATGAGCTTAGAACGGGGACCATTGGGACCCATAGGAATATTGGCTCCCTTAGAATCCAATTCTAAAGTTGGTTCAATATTCTAAATCAACTGAACTCCAGTATCCTATGTAAATAACAATGAGACACTACATGCTCGGGTCCGTCATCTGCTATCCATTATGTTCAGTCTCCCCATGAACTGACATCCATAGTCTAACAAGGTTTAAGCTATCAGTCTATCAAGACTACCTCTACTATCCTTGAGTTACATATCCTCCTATTGTGTATTCAATTGACATGTTTTAACTCTCAGAGAGCCTATGTCAAGTTCCACTTAAAGAACTACAATGGTCATAGTTTCCATGAACACACCTCCTTAGGATCACTCAAGAGGACACACTATCTCAATCCCATGAGATATCATGGTGCCTCTATTGAGAATACCTTACTACCAGCTTCTATCAACAATGACCCAATCCATAGGGAATATATGATCAGCTTATGATCTCACCCGTAGGTCAAAGCCTCCGCTAACTTTAGCACAAGCTCAATATTCTCTCAAAGTTGAAAGACAATACAATGAAGCAATTTGGTGAGGTCATGACTACTTGATAGTCTTAAGTTATGACTCATCATAGGTCCTGACCAATGTGTAACCATACACACTAGTGCACTTACTATGGGAAACTCATCTCAATAGCCAAGACTAATCATCCCTCCAATTAGGAGGTGGTACACTACAACCTCTAATGGGTTGCCTAAACCCATGAACCAATTGTGAACAAGTCATCTATTTGCAAGAAAACCATGACTTAGGTCTTATGTGCAACTCCTAATGCATCTAAGTCACGTAAAATGTAAAAAATGTAGACAAGAATGCTTATAAAGTATAATACATGGAATAAGGATAGATAAAAGTAAAATTGGAACATCATTAAATAAATAACGAATTCCAAATTTATTAGATCATGTTAGGCTTTTAAGGGTTCTATTCTAACAATAAATCCTTATTATTATATATGAGATCTACCACTCAACCTTTTTCATCGTCCTAAGGTTTCAAAAATAAGGTAAATCCTTATTATTATCATCATCTCCATAATTTTTGCTTTCTTTATTTTTGGGTTTTCCTTTGTTTAGCCTATTTGAAATGAATTTGGGTTGTATTTCATACGGATTTGGATTTGAGCTTGTTCATTGATATGTAATTAGGCCTGAATTGTTGTTGGATTTCCTTACTTGGGCTTGTTTGGATATTGATTTGGGTTATGGGTCTTTGTTTTGCATTTGTTGAGATGAACACACATGCATGACAAGACTTTTCTTGAACTATGGAGCAAGATGGATGCTTTGGGCGGCAAGATTGACAAGAGGGCAACTTGATGAGAAGCAGAAAATGACTCTATAGAATTTTCATGATGCTTCGGTATGGGGCTTTTGGCTATTTATTTTGAGAGAATGTAGAGTCTTGACGGAAGAGGATGAACACCCTCTTTTGGGTATTTTTCTGTGAATGTTTTGTGAAAGTTAAGAGTTTTGATATGTTTGAGCTTCACTTTGGAAATTGTTGGAGACTCACTACTGTTCTTAGGATTGCATTGTAAAGGTGTACATACTTATTCATCTCTGTCATCATTTTGTTCTTGTACATATTGTATCTAGTTTTGTACATATTTGTATTTATTTGTTTCTATACATGTTTGTGTATATGTTTGGCTCATTTTTATTATTTGTCTTGTAGATATATTATTATTGTAAATATACTACCATTATTCTGTTACAGTTTTTGTTTATTTATTATTTATTATTTATTTTGTTAATAAAAAGTTATTTGAATGAATAAAGATTGTTGGTTCACTGTATCATATTTCCTTTTTTTTAAAAAAAAATGTTCTAAAAAATAAGTTTTCTTTCTCTTGTTTAAAATAAAAAAATAGAAACTGAATTTTTAAATAAACTAAAATCATGACAACTTCTTCAAAAATTATACAACATACGGATGAAACTATTCAAATAAAGTTTAGTCCAGCCTCTAGATATTCATTTACTCAGGAACTCCTCTCTACAAGACCTTCTATTTTAAGTACAAATTTAAATAGTGTCAATTTTGCTCAAAATATTCCTATTCCTATCTATCAACAACAAGAATCTCTTGATATGTCCCTTGCTTATTCTAATATGTGTCTCAAGTCAATATTATTCATAAGAAAACTTTGACAATAATTCAATTTTTGTTTCACCTTTCAATATTCCAAGGATAAAAGATGAATAAAGTCTCATAATTTACAAAAAATAACTCTCACTATTAATTTGTTCTCTTGAAAGAGAAAACATGCCCAATGTATTTAATTTTTGAAGCTCACCCGAAGATTTCTTGACAGCAAAGAAATTTTTTACTTTTGGCAATAAGAAAACAACCGGGCGTCTACTCCAATAATTTGTGCCAACAAGTTTCAATTCTGTGTATTCCAACAAGTTTCAAGTTCATCAAATTTCTCTATAAATAGAGCCATCAAGTTCATCACAAGCTAGAGACGAACAAGAGAAGATTAGAGCTAGCAAATCTTTGTACCTTTGTCTCTTTGTATTTATCCAGTAAAGTAAAAAAAAAAATAGAATGTTGATAGGGAAGTAGTAAGAATGTAAAGATGAACAACTTCTCCCTCAAGTTAGAAGTGCTTTAAGAAAATAATATGAAAAATATATGCAATAAATTAGGATAACAATTCCCTTTTTTCATTGGTTTTTCAAATTTAGAAAACCCCTTAAAAGAATTGCAACATTAATGACAAAAGAAGCAATAGAAAATTTTCCAAATAGTTGAAAAATTTTAAATCAAAAGAATCCAAATCGAGAAGAGTCAAGTGAAACAAAATGGTATTAATCAAAATATGAATCAAATTAAAATATTTATTTATTTTTATTTAGGAATGTAAGTTTGGAATGATTATTTATTTTTATTTCAATATTAAAATATTTATTTTCATTTAAAAAAAGACTCTCACACTATGTATAGTTTTTTTTAAAAAAAAAAAAAAAAAAAAAAAACTATTTAGGTGTGTGATTTAAAACCATTTTAAAAAATTTATACGACGATTGATTGTTGTTCTTGATAAACAATTTTTAAAAACAAAGTAAGAAGTTTAATTATTTTTAAAAATAATTTGAAACTCAAAAATATATATAATGATTATAAAAATTAATAGGAATAATTAATGTTTTAAATTCTTTAATAGATATTCTAATTTCTAAGAATAATTTGAAATTCAAAAATTGATTAATTAATTATAGATTAAATAAAAAATTCAGAAATTAAATAAAATTTTTTAGAATATCATGTCCTTAGTTGAGTATTAAAGATATGCATGTAGTGAAAATTTTTATTCATTTATGCCTTAAAAAATTAAACTTTGTTTGGTTTTTAAATTCATTTAAAATAAAATAGCATTAACAATTATTAATTTTCAATTATTATTATTTACTTTTAACAAAATAAATCAATTATGTTTTAATAACATATTAATATCCATATTTTTATAATATATATAAAAATATAATTTATGATTTTATTATAATATTAATATTTAAATTTTATTAAAAAATATTTGTTTTTTAATTTATTTATAATTACAAGACTAATTTTATTTTTAATAAGACTTGAATTAAAGTTAGATAATATTACATCAATTGAATTTACAATTTTTATTTTTTTTACAAAATCTAAATAAAAAATATTTTTAAAAATAATTTATCCTAAAAAGTATTTGATTTTTAAAATTTTGAAAAGTGTTTTTAAAAATAAATTGTGCTAGGAAATCAAAATACCTCATACTAAAAAACAAATTGAAATCCCACTTGTAAGTGAAATTTCATTTCCTTTGCAATCATTTTTTATTTTATTCTCATCTTCACTTAAATTATCCAAACATGGGAATGGATGAGAAAAGGAATGAAATCCCCGTTCCCACTCCCCATTCCCGTGTATCAAACATGGTATTATAGATTGTATCTCATTGTCTAATTCTATTTCAATATTTATGGTTTTATGATTTCCAAAGATTACATTAGTGTAAATGAAATTAAACGTAAACTTAATGCTTTATAAATTCCAAGATCTTGACTATCATAATTTTCACAAACATAAATAACATACCGAAATCCATAGCAATTTCTTCAATTAATTCTTGATCTGAAAATGTAGAATTCTCCAAGAGATAGGTTTCTCTCTCTTAGCCTTTTTTCTTAAATGAAAAATTACATTCCACACACAAATGATGGAAACTGTACAATGCTACTTAAATGGGTAGAGAGAGGACCAATTTCCTTTTGGTAACTACCAACGGTTTAGTAACCGCCACTCCACTTCCCATCAAAGTAAGGAGTAAAAATAGGAAACTACTTCTCTAATTATATAACCAATATTTTAGAGATTAGATCAAATAACTCCATTTTAATAAAAGACTAAAGTCATACACGTGTCATGTGGGACATTAGAAAAATATCTAACATCCTCCCACTTGGCCCATATGACTAACTTTATTTTAGCCCCAATGAAGTCAACATTATGCGCATAAAGCACTAATCCATTTCTAACTCAAATTGGTCATCATAAATACTATGGTAAAATGAATCACTAGTATGAGTCATGGCAGTTGTACATCAATAAGGCGACATAGTCCCTTCCATGTACTACAACACTAGCAATCCAATCAATCATGGTTCATAAATGAGAAGTATCCAAAATTGATCCAACAAAAACTGTCTTTGTAAAAGACTTCTTGTTATCATTTATCCAATCTCATAGATGTACGTACAAAATGGAAAACAGGAAAAATAAAAAACATGATTAATGAGATCTCAAAATGTCTAATAACATAAACAAACATTTGCAATCCAAACATAATAGACATCAAGGGTTACAATCAAGACCCATCCTTTTAACATGTTCTTTAAATGTCTTTGGTGGTAACCCTTTAGTTAGTGGATCTGCAACCATGAGCTCAGTTTTAATATGTTCAATAAACACCCGTTGTTTCTAAACTTCCTTTTTAACGGCAAAATACTTTAACTCCATGTGTTTAACACCATTAGAGTATTTGTCATTCTTGAAGAAAAATATAGATGCAGAATTATCACAATAAATCTTCGATGGCTTCTCAATAATGTCGACAATAGCAAGCCTTGAGATAAAATTTCGTAGCCATAAACCATGAATCGTGGCCTCAAAGCATGCCACAAATTCATTTTCCATTGTGGGTGTAGCAATAATAGTTTATTTAGCACTTTTCCATGAAATTGCTGCCCCAGCCAATAGATATACATAACCAAAAGTTGATTTTCTACTATCAACACATCTAGTAAAGTCTGAATCAGTGTAGCCAATTACCTCCAAATTATCAGACCTCTTAAAAGTAAGCATATAATCTTTTGTTCCCCTCAAGTACCTCATCACTTTCTTCACAGCTTTCCAATGATCCATTCCAAGATTACTTTGGTATCTACCCAACACACCAACTGCAAAACCGATGTTTGGCCTGGTGCAAGTTTGTGCATACATCAAACTTCCTACAATAGAAGCATAAGGAATTCTTTCCATCTATTTACTTTCCCATTCATTTTGTGGACATTACATGAGACTAAATTTATCCCCTTTCTGAATTGGGGCAACACTAGCTGAACAATTCTCCATACCAAATTTCTCTAAGATTGTTTCAATATATCGATTTTAAGGCAACCCCAACAAACCATGTGAATGATCACGAAATATTTCTATTCCAATCATGTAAGTTGCCTCACCCATATCTTTCATTTCAAAATTCTCAGAGGAATTTCTTGGTTGTGTGCAACAAACCAAGATCACTACTGGCAAGCAATATATCATCAACATATAAAATTAGAAATATAAACTTTCTCCCACTAACCTTCAGGTATATACACTGATCAACGGTGTTTTCCTCAAATCCGAATGAAGTAATAGTATCATTGAATTTAAGATACCATTGTCTAGAAGCTTGTTTAAGTCCATATATTGACTTATTTAATTTGCAAACCATCTGTTCTTTTCCCTTTATGGAGAAACCTTCGGGTTGATCCATATAAACCTTGTCTTCTAAACTCCCATTAAGAAAAACAGTTTTCACATCCATTTGGTGTAGCTTTAAATCAAAATAAGCAACTAAAGCCATAATGATTCTAAGTGAGTCTTTCTTGGATACAGGAGAGAAAGTCTCCTTATAATCAATACCACTTTTCTAAGTGAAACCTTTGGTCACAAGTATGACTTTATGTTGTTCGATATTGCCTTTTGAGTCGCGTTTGATCTTAAAGACCCATTTACAACCAACTGCTTTATATATTTCAGGAAATTCGACAAGTTCCCAGACTTTGTTTTGATCCATTGATTTCAACTCATCATTCATGGCATCAATCCATTTATCAAAATCACTACAGCCAATGGATTGTGAAAATGAAATCGGGTCTTTACTTGTCCCAATATCATAATCAGATTCTTGTAAATAAACCACATAATCATCAGAAATAGCAGGTCTACGTTCTCTTTAAGACCTTCTTAATGTTGATTGTTGTGGTTCTTCCATAATTGGTTCATTAGTGATAATCTCATTGGAGAGTGATTGATCATTAATTTGTTGTTCAACATTGTCAAATGATTCTACAAATGTAGGAACAACAATTTCTTTAGAAGTTATGGGTAGTGGGACTTGCACCCTAACTTCTTGAATATTTGTTTTTTTGTAATTGATCACTTCTATAGATTTCACTATTCTCAATGAATCTGGCATTACCCATTTCTATAATTTTCGTTCTATGATTAGGACAATAAAACCTATACCCTTTGGATTTCATTGGATAGCCAATAAAGTAACCACTAATGGTTTTGAAATCCAATTTCTTTTCATGTGGATTATAAATCCTAGCCTCCGTTGGGCAACCCCAAACGTGTAAGTGCCTTAAACTTGGTTTCCTTCATGTCCACAATTCAAAAGGAGTCTTTGGAACTATTTTAGTAGGAACCCTATTCAATAAATAAACAACGGTCTTAAGGGCTTCCATCCATAATAAAATGGGTAAAGAGGAATTACTTAACATACTCCTAACCATATCCATCAATGTACGATTACGCCTTTCAGCCACTCCATTCCACTAAGGCGTACTTGGCATAGTGTATTGTGCACATATACCATGTTTTTCTAGGAGTTTAGCAAATGGGCCAAGGCGTTGACCCAATCCATCATATCTACCATAATATTCACCACCTTTATCTAATTTGATAATTTTCACCTTTTTTTTTATCTAATTGCCTTTCAACCTCAACAATGTACACCTCTAGGGCATCCATTGCTTGAGATTTTTCATGCAATAAATAGATATAACAATAACGTGAAAAATCATCAATGAAAGTGATAAAATATTTTTCTTTACCAAAAGATGGTGAGTCAAACGGCCCACAAATGTCTGTATAGACGATTTCAAGAAGTTCTCCACTTCTTGTAGCACCCTTTTTTGTATGTTTGGTTTGTTTTCCCTTAATACAATCCACACACACATCGAGATCAGTAAAATCTAGGTTAGGCAAAATCCCTCTTTCACTAATCTCTTCATTCTTTCTTTGGATATATGACCCAAACGTTTGTGCCACAAGTAAGAAGAACTTTCATTGATTAGGTTACGTTTAGTTCCAACATTATGATGCAAGGTTAGAAGGCTTTCAGCAAAACAACTATTAAGATTCAATTTATACAAACCATCACATAAACTACCGAAACTAACAAAAGAAGAATTTTCAACAAACTGAATCTTCTATTACAAAATGAAAAGGAATAACCTCCAAGGTCGAGTTTAGACATAGAAACCAAATTATGAGAAATAGAAGGAACATAAAGAGTTTGAAACAAATCTAGATAATAATCAATGTCTAGAAATAAAAAAAATGTCTCGGTAGCAATCACTGGAACTTTGACTCCGCTTCCCACAACTATGGAACTTTCATTTTGGTTTAAAGTCTGGATTGTAAGGAAGCCCTGCATCGAATTAGAAACATGAACAGTGGAACCTGAGTCAATCCACCAAGTATTAGAAGGAACTTCAGTAAGATTTGATTCAAAACATATGTAAGCTAAAGGCTTACCTTTCTTCTCAAACCATGCCCTACGTTTGTGGCAATCTCTCTGAACATGACCAAACTTCTTACAAAAATGGCACTTGATACTGTTTTGTCCCTTTTCATGAGCCTCTATTCCTTGAGAAGGCCCATTGTTCTTAGGTGGTTCTGCTCTTTTGCCCTTCTTAGGTTTCTTCCACTTCTTACTGGCTCCTTTACTTATAAGGTGAATTGAATGATGTCCTTGTTGCTTAAGTCTTGTCTCTTCTTGAACAAGCATACTGGCCAATTCATTTACATTCCACTTGTTCTTAATAGTGTTGTAATGAATTTGAAATGGCCTATACTAAAGAGGTAAGGAGTTCAAAATAAATTGAACAAGAAAATACTCATCCACATTCATCCCAAGAGCCTTCAATTTAGCAGCTAGATTTGACATCTTAAGGATGTGCTCATGCATCCCACGAGTACCATCAAACTTCATGGTGGTGAGTTCAGCCATTAATGTCCCAGCAAGAGACTTGTCAACTGAACGAAAACGTTCTTCCACAGTCTTAAAAAATTCCTTAGCAGTGTCACATTCAGGAAGTGTTGACTTAATGTTGTTCGTTATACTCATTCACATAAACATAATGCTCAATCTGTTCGATCTTTCTCAAGAATGACTTAAAGTTTTTTCTTCTATGCTACTTTCCTTAGTAATAGCAGGCGGTTTCTCAGTCCGAAGTGCCAAATCAAGATCCAGTACACCTAGGTGAAACTGGACTTGCTCAAACCAGTCTGAGAAATTTGTTCCATTAAGGATCAGAACAAATGAGGCGTGCGAATGAAACGAAACTAAAACTGAAACTGCAATTAAATATATGCTCACACATTAATGCTTTGAGTTAAATAATAAATAACAAATAATACTACTGTAACACATCTTTGGATGAAATTACAGCATACAAAATTAAACTTTTGACTATTATGATGATTCTCTTTCACCTATAAAAAATAATTAATAATGTATCCATAATCCGATAGGTCCGCTACCTTTGGGTATTCAATTCCAATTCTCAATTAAGGGTACACATTAATTATTTTACCTCAATATATTAATCACAAGAAAAGTGGTGCACCTTTGGGCCAAGCCAAAATATTTTCATGATCAAAGATACATATAAATACCTATTCAAAAAATTTGCAAAGCTATTTTCTTAATACTTGGGATATGAGTATTAATATCCAAAATACAACTTAAAACCATGACTTTCTAGTTGGTTCACTTTGTTGATCACCAAACTATTTCATAAAATAGGATTTCGAGTTGAAATAATCACTTTGCCAAATAATTTATCATCAATCACATCACATCATCATTTAAACAGTTTCATATATGTGACAATTTCATGTTCATATAAACTATAGAAAATAATTATAACATATCAATACAAGAAATGTCACTTATAAAATCTTGACATGAATCAAATTTGTAAATGATACACATTTCATGCACTGTGTTCTATACTGTAGAACAAATTATGGGCATTATTGTCAATTTACTAAAAGATAGGCACTAACATCACACGGAAAAGAAAATGCACAAAAAATATGTGATTTGTTCAATAAATTAACATAGCCAACAATATCACTAGGTCTAGATCAATAGATAACACGACGAGTAGAAAAGAAATGAATAAGAAAAAGTGATTTGCTTAATAAAAGCTAACAACATTACTAGAAATTCTCATGGAAATGGTCAAACCATCATAGCGTCAAATACGAATCACCCAGCAAAATAAAATCCCACTCATCTAGGAATTAGTTAGTCACCGAATAATAAGTAATAAATAATGTAAATAATAAAAAGATTTAATTTATTTTGAGAAAAACTTTAATAGTCATAGCAAAAAAAAAAATGAAATCAAAACTAAATCATATCAAATATAATCGAGCAAATCTAAATGAAATCTTCCCCAAATAATTGATTCCAACAAATAGATTATAATGGAAAATCATGAAAGTCTTAACAACCTTGCTCTGATACCAGTTGTAAATGAAATTAAACGTAAACTTAATGCTTTATAAATTCCAAGATCTTGACTATCATGATTTTCACAAACATAAATAACATACCGAAATCCATAGCTATTTCTTCAGTTAATTCTTGATATGAAAATGTAGAATTCTCCAGGAGATAGGTTTCTCTCTCTTAGCCCTTTTTCTTAAATGAAAAATTACATTCCACACGCAAATGATGGAAACCATACAATGCTACTTAAATGGGTAGAGAGAGGACCTATTTCCTTTTGGTAACTGCCAATGGTTTAGTAACCGCCACTCCACTTCCCATCAAAGTAAGGAGTAAAAATAGGAAACTACTTCTCTAATTATATAACCAATATTTTAGAGATTAGATCTGATAACTCCATTTTAATAAAAGACTGAAGCCATACATGTGTCATGTGGGGCATTAGAAAAATATCTAACAATTAGCACTCTCATTTTTGTTTTCATATAATTTACTAGAGATTAGATATCTTATTGTTGGTTTATTTATCTAAGGTGATTCTCATTCTTGTCTTAACAAATAGTCTTCTTCTACAAGTTTTGCTTCTATTCATATTTACACCTCTACTTCCAAAGGTTTTTACTATATCATCAACTTCCATCATGCATTTTAGACTTAAAGTATTAGTTGTTTTTCCTGTAAATCCTATAGCTATATTAAGGTTTTTACTATCCAATTCCATATCATATCCTTTGGTATCTACAATGCTTTTTATTTTTTCTATAAATTCTTTAAGATATATACGAAATTGAGCTATACAACCAATAACTACATGACTTTGGTTCATATTAACTTTCCACTAGCTAAAAGAGTTCTTCCTATTGTATTGTTTCTAGTATCTAAAAGGTTTATATTTACAACTACTCCTATTTCTTTACAATGAAATTCTATTATTCCTATTAAGATTATTCTCAAATGCATATATTTATCAGGCTTGTTTTTTTAATGGTTTATACTTTATTTATGAGGAAACTAAATCTAAATATACAATATTTCCTACTTATAGTATCTTGGTTTAGAAATGTAGTTATTTTACAATTTTGATTGAATTGTTTTATTTTATTTTATTAGGAGTTACTTCTTTTATTAATTTTTTCAAATTTTGTTTTACAAATTTTTTTAATATTTTCTCTTGGGTTGATTACTTCTATTATTGTCATGGTTTTATTGTTAAGATTTTTAGTTTAAAAGGATTTATTTTTGTTTTGGTCTAACTAAAATTTTCCCTCAAATACAACTTTTCAAACTATTTTAAAATGTTATTTCTATTTAGTTCTTTATGAAGTACTTGTTTTTTCAATTATTTGGTTCAAAAGTTTACCTATCTTTTTGTTGACTTTTTTCTAGTATTTTTTTTTTTCAGGCTTTGCTGTTCTATTTTTATTTGTTACATTTCTTTCCTAAGAAAATTTTCTTTTTTATTAGTTATTCTTTAATATAATCTAGGTTTTTTCTTAACAAATTATGGTTTTTTAAGTCTTTTAGCTTCTTTCCTAAGTTCTGAGGTGTAGGAAAACCTGAATCTTTTTGTTTCATATCATAAAATCAGGTTAGGTTCATGCAAAAACTTCCTAAGCTTTTCTAAATCCTATGCACATTAGAAACAAAAATGTATTTTTAAACAATAACCAAATTCATAATGTGCATTAGAGAACATCATCTCATATTTGGACGTCCCCAAGTCTAATCCACATGGTGAAAATGAAGATTAAAGCCATCAAAGGTCTCAAACACCTAAGATCTTATCCCAAATGACTATTCCTTGATCTTGATATTGGTTTCTTGACACTCAACCAATGGGAAGGAAAGGAAGGTAGATGTTAAGACTGTTTATCTCTTAATGGTGGAAGATGACTTACTTCTAAAAGTGATGGAAACCCTAACCCCTAAGGGGATATTTATAGGGTTCCTTAACTGAGGTTAAGTGATTGAAACCTACTAAGGGCTTGAGTCACTTAATCTAGCCAAAAAATGATCATAATTAATTAATTAATTTTATAGGGTCATTTATGTAATCAATTAGTCTAATCTAACAACTTTATTCATTGATCTTTATGCAACTTTGTATAATTACTAAAACATCTTTATACACAAAAGTGAACCTAAAACTAATTCAATCCTCATAGACCATGCTATCAAGGTATATGAGCTCGAGTGAGGACTATTGGGACCCATAGGATACTGTTAGCTCTCTTAAAATCCAATTTTGAAATTGATTCAACATCCTATTGATTCTAAGGGATTTAAAGCTAAACCTTGAAATAAAAGTCATTAATGGTTACCAACTACCTTCATTTAAAGTAAGGAAAACTCCCACCTTTGCATTCGAGTCCTTCACCTAGCTTCCATCACTCCAAGAAACGTGAAACTTAGCCACTCATCCCCTGAAAAATCATCATCAGAGGTTGTTTGGCTAGAAAGAAAATGAAAATGAAAATAAAAATGAGAAGGAAAGGCAAAGCAAGGGCTCTGTATATTTCTACTACGGGAATTTACAAGTGAAGTCTTCTTCCCCTCTTTTACAAAAGATGTCAAAAGATATATATAGAGAGGTTTTTCCAACCCCTCTTTTTAGTTCCTAAATATGAAATCCTTTCATTGGTTGATTACAAGGAGAAAATAGGAAATTACACAAATATCTGGAGATAAAAATTTAACTGAGTTGGTGCACAGGAACATTTCGCAGTCATGCTAAATGTCGCATGTTGTGTGAAATTCATTTTTGTTTGCATCTTGTGGTTTCATAGGGTGTGTGAAATTGTCTTTCACTTAGTCTTGCAGTTGCTTCTCCTCTTGATTTTCGCATGCTATGCGAAAATTTCCTATAGCCATGCGAAATTGCTATCTGTTGGATTCTTCCTTTGGCTTTTCTTTCTTGCATCTCTGATTAGCTTGGCAACCTATTGTCAAGCTTGGCAAAGGCTATGAAGTGCTCCAAAGCTCGAATTTTTCATGTAATTGAGCTTCAATTTGCATTGCCATGGATTGCACAAAATTCTCCCTCATTTCTGGCTTGTTTCAATGATCAAAAAGCTACCAAAAACACCAAAACTTGCCAAAAACTGATTAATAACCCTTGCTAGGTTCCTTAATGTGCCAATTGAGTTAAAATGTATTACCTACTACTCAAAAGTGTTTAAAATAGTTAATTTCAAGCTATAAAAGAGCACTTTTTGAGTAGTAATCACTTGTTAAAGGGAATCAACTACACTCTAATAGGTTATGTAAATAACAATAAGACACTACGTGCTTGGGTCTATAATTTGTTATCCATTTCATTTAGATTACTCATGAACCGGTGCCCATAGTTTCACAAGGTGAAAGTTATTAGCTTTTCGAGACTACCTCTATTATCCTTTTACAGATCCTGTTATTGTGTATTCAACTAACATATCTTAGCTCTCTAAAACCTTATATCAAGTTTCACTTAAGGAACTATTATGACCATAGTTTACATAAATGCGCATCCTTAGGATCATCCAAAGGGACACTCTATCTCAATCCCATGAGATATCATGGTCCCTCTATTGAGAATACCTATTGCTACGTACTAAATCCATAGAGAATATATATGATCAGCTTATGATCCCACCCATAGGTTAAAGTTATTACTAACTTTGACATAAACTCAATTTTTTCTTAAGGTTAAGAGACATCATAATGAAGCAACTTGGTGAAATCATGACTATTTGATAACCTTATGTTATGACTCATTATAGGTTTTGTCTAATGTGTAACCATATCATATCACGATGGCCAAGTCATTTACTTGCAAGGAACTCGTGACTTGGATCTTTTGTGCAGCTCTTAATGCACCCAAGTCACGTACGATGCAAAAGATGCAAGTCAAAATACTTATGTATAATACTTGGAATTATAATAAATAAAAGTGAAATGAAAATTTTATTAATAAATAATAAAATTTTAAAAATTATTGCATCATGTCATACTTTTAAGGGTTTTATCCTAACATAAGGTTATATTAAAATTCAATATAACTCTTTATTGAAAATTTTTAACTTCTTTTAGATGGTTTATATTATTCATTTTTTCTTCTTGAGTTTGATTTTTGTATTCTTATAAAACTCTATTCATTATTTTTAACTGATTGCTTACTAAAATTTTCAAGTATTTTTCTTCTTCTTTTTCTAGATGAAGGTTCATAGGTTCTTAAAACTTGTTTATTTATATAGAGGAACTAGCATATAAATTATTGATATAAACTTTTACAATTTCTTATTTAATCAAGGTTTTTATAACAAAAAGTACATTATAAGTTTCTTTTGTAGCTAACTCATATTCACTCAGATATTCAAGAGAAGTTAGTTTCTTAATGTATTTGATTGAATTTTTTACATATTGCCTTAAATGTATGCAATTTGTCGAATATTTGTCTAAATTCTTCTCATTGACTATATAATCATTATTAAGTTCTCCTATACATTCATATTTTAAATTATAAATTTAAGGTGGATAAGGAATAAAAGACAGATCAATTCATAGTAATACTAAGATTTCATAAAATAATCATAAATAAATAAATCAAATAACTTCAATAAGACTTTAATGGGGTAAGATAATGTTAAATGCTCTAAAAATTAATTGAGCTAAATAATTTTCCACTTCAACACTAATTATTGTAACATATACACATTGACTCTTGTACCAAACTTTTATATAGAAAGTGGAAAATAAATTTTCAATGCTTTCACGTGGACAAAAAATAAACATAAAATAGTGAAGACAAAATTTTTTGTGGAGAATATAATACTAAAATCAGAATTTTAAAACATAACTTCATATCACGATAAAACGTGTTTATAGATTAGATAAAGACCACCAAAAAAGGTCTTTTTTTGGGGCAAAAATGGGTTATAAATCAAGGACTAAGACTAAATTTTTTAGAAAAAGTGTTTTCATAAATTCATAAGAAAAAAAACCCACAAAATAGAAATTTAAATTTATAAAATACAAATTTCAAATAACAATTTAAAAATAATTATCATTTCATGTATTTTTTGATCAAATGTGATACCTTTGACCATTCAAGTATTACCTTATAATAATATAAATATTACTTTTGACCATCTTAAGTAATACTTTTAATCAATGAGTACATGAAACTTGAATTATTTTTAAAGAATTCTTATTTTATGGTTATTTTATATGAGTGCGTGAAAAACTCATTATTTCCTTCATAAAATAAATGTACTAAAATGAAGACAATGTAGTAAAAATATGAAATATCATAGATAATTTAATATAATTTTAACTTTTCTTATTATATT
This sequence comes from Vitis rotundifolia, assembly GCA_030254885.1. Lineage (NCBI taxonomy): Eukaryota > Viridiplantae > Streptophyta > Magnoliopsida > Vitales > Vitaceae > Vitis > Vitis rotundifolia. Next base: position 10,664,271 of record CM058154.1, read on the forward strand.
TAACAAGTGTTAACACGTAACATCATCTATAGGAAATACAACATGTGTAAAATAATAATTTTTATATATATATATACATTTGCAGTTGTACATTAAGTATAGGTTGGCATCCATGTGTAATGTGATATACTATCCATGTGTAAAATACAACATAAATGATTTATAATTATTAAATCCACTTTTTGTTGTTATACAATAAACAATTTATATAATACAAAAAATGTTTTGAACAATATAAAAAATATTTTTAATTGAATCCTACTATAAAAAATATCGATTCAATTCATACAAAATAAACAAAATCAATCTAATCATGCTACGTATACATTTTAGGGTTTGTTCCTTTATTTTAAAATCTGATCTCATTACTTTATATTTTGATCTTATTTTTTGTTTAACTACCTCATTTGTTTCACTCTTATCAAATCTCACAAATGAATAGAAAATTGGATTTATATTGGATCTCACTTGAATCGCTTCATATATCCTCTTGGGGAGAAGTTTGGTTTCAAATGCAGGTTCGAATAGGAGGAGAGACTTAGATTTCATTGTAAAATTTCAAACTTTCTAGGTTATTTGTCAATTTTCCTTTTCAATTTTATAGAGAGACAGGTAATTACTCCTTCGTATAAAGAAGATTAACCTGAGAGTAATTTTATAGGTGGCAAGGGTTTAGAGAGAGTCTCTTGGTTAGCGTTATAAATAAATGAGATCTTATGACATGGAGTAAAAATAAAGAGTAACCTAACGAGTGATATTGGGCCCAAAGCCCAAGAGCGGCCCATGAGTAGGATGTTGCTTTCCCCGTTCGTCAAATTCCTTTTCTTGGAACGACTTGAACAAAACCAAAAGGGTGAGGTCGTAAGCGAAAAGCAATACAAATACAAACATCGCTTCCCCTCTTCCTCTCTATAATCTTCTCCCTCACATCTCCTGAAATTTTTTGTTCAATTTCTCTCTGGCATCCACCTCCATCTATTTCATCTTCTCTCTCAGGACCTGCTGATATCGATTCCATGGCGACCATCGGCCACAACAATCTCAATGCAAAATTGGTGAGTAGATGCTCCTTTAGGGTTTCGCTTTGATCCCCTTCCCCTTGTATCCTCTCTCATTTCCACGACTCCGATCTCAGGTTCTTCTTGGTGACATGGGAGCCGGAAAGTCCAGTCTCGTCTTGCGCTTTGTCAAGGGCCAGTTTCTTGAATTCCAGGTTAGTGATCTGGTGCTTGGCTATTAAGAAAGCTTAGATGGAAAAATAAAAGTGAAGAATTTTGAATTTCCTTTTTTTTTTTTATCGTAATATAGTAAGAATCCACCTAGGTTGACGCCTTTCCAGTTTTTGAAAGATCTGCAAGTGTTGTGTTAAGGTACTTTTAGGCAGAAGAGATTGGGAATTTAGGAGTTCTTTATAGTGAATCAGAGGTTTTTGAACTTGGAGGTTTTTTAGGTACTCTATTTTGAGTCATCTGGTTGTGTTAGAATTAGTGAAATTGAGGTTTTTTGAGAGTTTCTTTGTGGTTGTTGATGACAATGGTGGCGGTGGTGATGATAGGAATCTACAATTGGAGCGGCGTTCTTTTCACAGACACTAGCGGTAAATGATGCCACAGTGAAGTTTGAGATATGGGACACAGCTGGGCAGGAGAGGTACCACAGCTTAGCTCCGATGTACTATAGAGGTGCTGCTGCGGCCATAATTGTCTATGACATTACTAGCACAGTATGATTTTCATTGCCCTTACTTTATTGTTAAAATTTTCTTTTTGTTTTTTCATTTTTATTTTCTTATTTTTTTGGTTGAATTTATACTACGATTTGGATAAGCTTTTGGAAGTATTGGGTCTGCACATGAATGGTTGAACTAAAAGCCAGGAGTTTTTTATTTTTGATAGATTGTGTACTGTTTTTACACATTCTAGTTTGATAATGTTATTGCTGCTTATGCTCTATTGAATCATTTGTGTCTATTGATGAAACTTAAGTTGCTCCTGATGTCTTTGAAGTTTTGTTCTTCTTTCATCAAGCTTAACATTTCCTTATTCAATTTGTCTGCTTTCTGACATTTTAGGAGTCATTTGCACGGGCTAAGAAGTGGGTGCAAGAACTTCAGAAACAAGGTACATAGAGTTGAACTTGTTTGTTTCATTATAAAGACTGTAAGGAGTAGGGCATGCATTTCTCCTCCAGCACTTGTCTTGCAATTTAATTATTTTAATTAATTTCTTCCTTGTACTTAATTTTATTTTATTTTTTAATTTCCTTGTTGTATCTTTATTGTGAACTCTTCCTTTCCTTCTGATATTAATAAACTTGTATTTTATAAGAAAGTGGCAATTTATGATTTCTTTGGAAAAATTGTATGGAAAAAAACCACACATTAAAGCCTAAAAATTTTCCTACATCTTCATTGATTTCCATATTGAGGAAAAGATTAAGAAAATATTTTATATGAGCACATTCAAACACACCAGGATGATCAGAGGCTTCAAAATAGATAATTTTGTGAAACATAGTTTCCAAGACCTGTCATACCTTTCTATGTGGAAAAACAAAACTAATCATCCATTTAATCAAATTCATGCTCATGAGTGAATTGAAACTAAGTCCAACTCAATAATTCAGTTCCATTGAATCAAAATGCAGGGGAAAGCAGAATGAATTTGTAATAACAAAGATGCATTTTTCATTGGGCAGGTTTTATAACTAAAGGAAATATTTTTTGGTTTTTTAATTTTTTTTATAGCTAGTAAACTGTGATAACAACTATAATGATTTGTTTGCTATTTGGATCTATCTATTCTATCTATGACCTGGAAAAAAAAAACAGATCTATCCATGCTGCTTTTGATAGATTAGTGATCGAATTTCCTTTTTCGCTGTCTCAGCCTAAGTGCTTTTCTGGTTTCCCCTTTTTTCCTTGTGCACAACAACTTCAATTAAATCATATCTCACTGCTGGTGTTTTCCTTGTTCTCCATTACACATGTCCAATAAATGGTACATCTACTCTCTCATAGATCCATTCATTTCATACTCTTATCCTTCTTCATTTTTTCATTTATTTATCTCAATATTCTTATTTCAGATATTGTCTATTTTTGACTATGATACTTGGACTCTTCTACTCACCCAACATACCATATCAACATGGAATGACAAGGGTTTGGGTGTAGGATCCTTTTTGGATGTTTCTTTCTGCCTTTCATATTCACTGTTTGATTAGAGAAAAAAGATAATATTATTTTATCAAGGATATGTTAATTATTTGATTTTAATGGACTTTCAATTGATTTTTTTCTCATTATTATGTCATATCAAAGTGCCATTCAAGATCATTTTTCAGTTGAGTCCCCATTCACTTAGATTCACACCTGCACTTGACGCTTGTACCCAAACCCATGCAACATAGATTCTTTTACATTTTTCTTATGTGCCAAACATTTTTTACCACAAAGCAAGGTTGATAGCCTGTTAAATATTTTTCTTATTATGGTTTTTCAGCATCTTATAATACCCTAGAAGCACTTCGACCACCTCGTTCTAACTCTATGAGTTATGTCCTCTTTTCATTGTTGTTGTTGATGACTGGTCCTGTGCAATGAAAATAGGCACTTTTTAGGTATTCTTGATATCAATTTCAAAATTGCTTTATTTCTTCTCAGCATTTCAAAGTTGCATCCCATATACTTCATGTTAGTCCTACTTATCCTAAAGCCTTGAAGATTCCAAACTGTTTCAGCCAAGAGTTTCATGAACTACACATTCTCTAGTTCTTTTCATTTTTTATCTTTAGGAAGCAGATGGTAGGGGTGGGTTTTTCTGATTTGCCAGTTGGAGTTATATGGCTGTTTTGGGTTTGTTACACAGGTAACCCTAACATGGTTATGGCACTTGCTGGGAACAAAGCTGATTTAGAAGATAAGAGGAAAGTGACTGCCGAAGTAAGTGCTATCTCTTTATTATTTACTATTACTTGGTGTTCTTTGGGTTCAGTATGGACTAGAGATTCTTACAATAACTTCTTATCCCCAGTCCCCCATCTTGTTTTAACAGTTCATTTTGTTGATAGACTGCTTCTGCCCTTTTGTTGGAGGGTGATCTCATTTCTGTTTCATGCTTAAATGTCCTCTCTTGCTCTCTCTCTCTCTCTCTTAAGAACTTTATAAATATGTTCTTTGGTCATAATAAATTCTGTTTGTAGCTAAAATAAATACTTACTAATTTCTGTTTGTAGCTACTGATGTGGACAGTGCATGAATACAACTTTTATGTGGAGTTCTGACATTAATTTGCTTGGAAATATTAGTATAGCTGCTGTTAATACCTCGTCACAATTCCAATCATTCTGATTGATCTTAGGGAGAACTTGGCATGATGCTCAATATTATTGGGCAATCAAGCTGCCATGGCAACCATGCGAGGTTTTAATTATGAACTTCAAGTTGAACTTTAGTCAGTTTAGAGGTGGACAATATTCATGAACTTGCAAATGTACATACCTTGACTTCAGAAAGCTTGAAACATGGCTGTCCTCCTTTGAAGGAATAATTTTGGTTCTGGATATAGATGCAAAATATAGAACCTTGAGTTGTTGATGTCTTGTTTGATGCGAGGAATCGGAGAATTTTATGTGATTTGTATTGTGGCAAAGAGATCTTTGCTAGATTTCTTCTTCTCCATCTGTTGTCAGAACTCACTCCATTGTCAAATGGATCTGATGTGCTAAAATTGTTTTTCATTGAATTTTTGTTTTTAACTTGCATGTTTTGGACATTACTTATCAAAAAAAAAAATTGCATGTTTTGGACAAGCTAGAAAATTCCTTCCATTTTCTCATCTGTAAATTAACATGGAAAAGAAGACCATTTTGCTGCAGAGGTGAATAGTGTGCTATAGAAACTTATTCTTTCCTTGTTGATCATTCTACCCAAGAAGTGTAAAGTTGTCTGGTTTGTCTTCTCTATTCAAAAGAAGTTATCAGTGTGCTTAGGAGAAAGCATAAAGAGAAAAGCATGTATCTCCTAGCACCAATGCCATGTTATTGTTACTATTGCAAAGTCAATTATGATTCCTTCTTTTGTTTTTCTCTGGTCTCCCTCTGGCAGCGGGATAAACTATGAGCTCTTCCTTTTTTTTGTTTTTCTCTGGTCTCCCTTAGGCAACTGGATAAACTATGTTCTGAACTTTAGTAGTTCTCTCTCTCTCTCCCAAGGTTTTCTTTCTTACCCTATCTAGATCTGTTTTCCCTATTTTATCCTCTTTTGCTTTTCTAAATTTTCCTCATGTCACCTTAGCTGCAGGACGGTACTACAGTATGGTCTTCTTCAAAATTTGAAATTTAAGCAATTCTCTTACATGTTCAGAAGATTCAATCTTTTTGTGAAAGTGTTTTTTTGTTTACTTAAAATGATAGGTAGAAGAGTGGAACCAAAGTTTGTCTGTCTTAAAAACATCTCTTGCTGTGAGACTTCCTTTATTGATTGCCAAGATTTTTCTAATTTCGGTTGTTTAGCTTTTAAAACATATTTGGACCCATCATCTGTTGGATCCCACTTAGATGATCAGAATAACAAATATTTGATGTGCATATTTGGACTTATTTAATGAAACATTTTCTTTTTCCTGGTTCTTTTGTTTTTCTTTTTCCCTCCCTAATTCATATATTAAGTTCCTGTTGTCACATGGAGGTTCTGATCCTGTTTGTATATTTCATGGTGAGGTTAGAATCTGAGCTATTAGTTGCAGGAATTATAAGTATTTCATAGCAGGACCATGACTCTGTTTTCATGGTCTTTGACTTGAAGGTTACAGCAGAACAATTGTATTGTAACATGTTATGAAATTCCTAATTTTCAACTGAATTTTCATCAGTTCTAAATGGTTTTGGACTGTAATGTTATCTAAAAAAACAAATGGAGTTGAATTGGGCTGTCTCTGAAAAGTATCTTGTATATTTAATTTAGTTACCTGCTAAGTGTTCTGCATATTTTGCAGGAGGCACGTGTCTATGCTGAGGAAAATGGCCTTTTCTTCATGGAGACCTCTGCCAAAACAGCTGTAAATGTCAATGATACATTTTATGAAATAGGTATTTAATTTTCTTTCCTTCTGAATGGTACAGTAGAATAATGTTGGCTGCTATAATTGGTTTGAACTTTGTGATATGCACTGTGTGTTTGCAATTCTTTATTTTCTCCTTTTCCACTATGATTATATTTCCTTCATTGTTATAGAAGGTTGTTTGTTTTCTTTTCTCTATTTTTGAATTTTCTTGTCTTATATTGTGCAATTTTACCCTCATTGCTAATAGTTTGGCATTGGCTTTTTCAACTTCTAATTTTTTAGTTTGCCGTTATCTTCATAATGGTTCTCTTTGAAGGACAGTTCTTCCCCAACTCCCAACACACATGCACATCCACAAATAATGAACTGTACTGAGTATCCATCCTGTCTAGTTCACATCTTTGAAATCTGATTTATATCACCTGATGCCATAGCTCTAGTGATACGACTTTTAGGTATATTACCCACTTTCCATTTAGGTGATCCTTTCTTAATTGCTTCCATTTCTTATTTGAGTGATGAGCCACACAAAGCAAAAGGAAAAAAAAATGGAAAAGCATTAAAGGAAAAAAAAAAAAAAATTCGGAGAAGGAATAAGGCATTGTGTAGGAAGGAGGGAGAGAGAGAGAGAGATTTTAAAATTGGTTAAAAAAAAAGAGGTGGCTGTGTCGAAGGAGCTCCATGCATAATGTCCATAGAAAAACAAAAGAATAGAAGTGTGTTAGATTAGATACTGATGAAAAAAATAGTGACACATGTTGCCTTGTTAGAAAAGTGTATGATTTCTTTAGAATAATGAAAATTATAATCGGTTTTTCTAATTTCAGAAAAGGGATTTTGTGGGGGATGGGTAATCATCCAAAATTTGAAATTTAAAACAAAATAATTAAATCTTAATTAATGATTGAAGTCCTTTGTATGAAATTCAATCTACCTTCTAGATGAAAGTACTTCAGAAATAAAGAAGACTTTTGAATCTTCATTAACTGATGAAGTCTTCTATAAAAATTCAATCCCTATCTTAAAGAGGTTTCTCCAGTTTTATAAGTATTATAGGTCTGATGGAGATTGTTCATATTTTCATATTTAAATTTTGGAAAAATAGTCTTAGAAAGAGTTATCCATTTTTGGGTATTATCATCTATTGGGCATACTGGTGGATGTCCAACTGCAATTTCAGTTAAATGAACAAAAGAGTTCTATGGGTTTTATTGGATATTCTAAAACTAAGAATCACTTTTATCTATAGAACTGATGCATGGAAAAGGCTTTCCTTCCTAATTTAAATCCATTTTCAGTTGAATGAAGTAAAGAATGCTTCGATTTTGTGGGTTCTATGAGGCTCATAGTCAAATTTCCAGAATTCCAACTTAAAATCCCTTTTTCTTGAAAAGAAAAAAATTGCAAAAAGGATTAATTTTAAATTTCCTAAAATTTATGAGTTCTATGGGTTTATAAGACTTGTAACTAATTTTAAAAATCATTTTTCTTTAAACATATTAGAAAGGATTAGTTTCACAAACTTGGTAGAAAGGATAACTTTTTTTTTCTTATCAGAGTAGGAAGGATTATTTTCAGGTCCCTAAAATTTTATAGGTTCTATGGGGTCCACACCCAATTTAAAAAAAAAAAATCAAATTTAAGAATTATTATTATTTGGTAAAATCAACATAAAAGATTATTTTGTAATAATCATTGTGCGTTGTCAACTAAGGATTTTATTTTTTTGTGTCTAACTCTTTATTATCAATGATTGACTTTTGAGATATTTAAATCTCAAAACTTGATTTTGATCTTAAATGAAGCATAGCTAAAATAAAACAATGAAATGACAATAATTTGAAAAAATAAAACCTCTAAACATACACACGTGTGCATATGTATTTGTTACAATTTATTTGAGGTGATGTGTTGTAAATTCAAATAAATAAATAAATATTCTTCCAATCTTGAATTGGATTGATATCTGGCATAGGGTGTGTAGTATAGGAGATTAAACTGAGGTGGGGAGGTTTTGGGTTGTGGGGAATGGACCACAACTTTCAGTGAAATGTTTATCTAATTTGAATAAGTAGGCCTTACATGATATATAGTTTTAAAAAATCCCACTTTGTCAAGGGATTCTAATTAAGAACTATAATATTTTCAACATATTTGAAAACATTATGATTATTATGCCAAAATGGTTGTTAGGTGGACGATTTGATGCCCTTGAAAGGTTATTACACTTGTTTTACCTTGATTACCTGTTTTTTTTGTTTCTCTATGGGGGATAGCTTGAAAATTCATTTTTAAGAAAATAATTGGTGGGGCAAGCTATCTCTTAGTTTCCGGTTTCCAACCATCTTTAGGGCTATAAGAACTAGAGATTTTTTATTTTTATTTTTAAATTTATTTTATTTTATTTATAATTTATTTCTTTTATCTTAGGCTTTTCCTCTTGCCCTTCTTCATAGAATTTTAATTTCTGCCACAACTTCTATGATCAGGAATTTAAGGAGCTAGTGATGGGAATTTACATCAACTAGCATGTCTTATATTCTCACTACTATGTTTGTCTTTATTCTTTTTTTTTTTTTTTATATATATATATATATTTTATGATAATCGAGGAACTTTCCATGGCCAAGCCCTTAGGACTTCACGAGGACCAAAATCTCAGGGTGCTGATTGTCCCGGCAACAACTAGCACTAGGCAAATTTAGGATATCATTAGTGGTAGGATTCAAACCCTGGACCATGTGCCACTTACTGGGACCACACTTCCTAGTGTTCGCCCTGACCAATTGGGCTACCCTGGCGGGTTTATATTCTCACTACTATGTGCATCTTTCACTTACTTTTTCAGTTGTGAGTTTGGGCTTTGACCTATTTAGGCAATTTTTTTTTTCAATTAGTTCTCCTCTTAAAGCTTTGTTTGCTTATATTAATTTGACACCTTTTCTTTCAACTAATTCATTTGAAATTTAAAAGTACTTCATAAAGTTAAAGCCTTTGTGTGGCTTGTGGCCGATAAAGAAGTTAGTTCCAATGAGATGCTCAGGGGGAGGGGAGGGGAGGCCTTTCAAAGCCCTTTCTCTTGATTGTTATATTACATGCTTAGCTAATGGGCAAATAGTTGACCATCTTTTTTTTACATTGTCTATTGGCGTTGGTACTCTGGCAAAAGTTGTTCAGACTTGCTAGGATTGATTGGCCCCAAGAAGTATTACAAGGATGGATATTATTTCCTTTAGAGGCTTAGAGGTTCTTTTTAGATGTCAGTTCTATGGCATGTGTCTAGTGTCATTGTGATCTAGATTATTTGTCGAAAAAGAAATGGCAGGATTTTTTAAGATAGATGGAGATCTATGAAGGCTTTTTGAAGCTTGGTTTTACTTCTTTGTGGACCTCGAGGATTGTATTTACTTGTACCCTTTGAGTTTGTTAATGCTAGATTGAAATTTCAGTTGTAGATCTAAGAATTTAGGTGGGAAGTCTCAACGTATATGGATTCTTTTTGCAGTGGGTTATATCTAGTTTAATTGTGACAAATGTTCCTCGGGTAACCTTGGATGACTAGGTATTGAACGAGTGTTTAGAGAATTAGACCACTTTCCAAACTAGCAAGAGTGTCTAATTGTTGAAGCTGAAATTCAAGCACTTTTAAAGGTTTTGTTGCAGATCAAAGTTTTAAGATTTTTACATTTATAGGTGAGGGTGACTCCGTTATTGTCATTTCGTGGGTGTTCAAGTGAGAAAGAAGTCCATGGAAGTATTATGTGTGGATCTATCAAATTGTTGATGTTGCAATTGGGCTTTATGTGTTGCTAACCAAGAAGTGTATCGTTTAGCCTAGTGAAGGGCTAAACACTTGGTATCCTTTATTGGGGACTTTTTATGCCCTTGACATGTGCAATGTGGTCATGTTTGTACATTGTTTTGGTTTCATTTTTAAGATGTTTAGTTTGTTTTGCTTTCTTTTGGAGGTATAAATGTACCTTCCTTTTTATAAGTCTGTTTGTAAATCTTTGAAGAATTTCTCATCTTTCATCATATATACCGAACTTATCAAGTTCAACACAATGAAATATTTGTTCTTGATAAAGTTTTTTAAAAATTATTATTTATTATTTAGGTGTCGTTTGGATACACATCTTGTTTTCTATTTTTCTTTTAAAACTAGTAATAACTCTGTCATAGGAACTCTTGGAGACTTATCTTAAAAAGACAATGATTTTTAAAAATTATTTTACCATCTTAAATTTTAAAAATTTTTAATAGTGATTTTTAAGAGTATAAGATACATCCATACTTTGTGTAAGAGTCCTTACATTTATATACAATTTAGTACCATTTTTGTTTTTAAAAACAAAAAAAGGGAAGGGTATCTAAACAAGCACTTAGTTATTTACTTTTTTCAACAAGTCTGCCCTACAAACTAATAAAATCTTGTACCTATTGTGGGTATAGGAGAAATTAATTGTGTTGCGTGGAAGTTATTACATTTTTGTTGAACACATATAACAAGTGCTATAAGAGATTGATCCCTCGGAAAATTAAGGGCCTATTTGGTTGTTGTTTTCAAGAACCGTTTTCTGTTCTTGAAAACAAAAAACACTAAAAACCTATTTGATAGAGGAAGTAGTTTTTGTTTTTATTGTTCCTCATGTTTTCAAAATGGCTCCTTTTAGAGAACAAAAAAAAAAATTGTTGTTTTCCTTGTTTTTTGATTGTTTAAAGAAAAAAAAAAGATATTAGAGAACAGTTTGTTCTTTGTGTTTTTCTTCTCCTTGTTCTCACCTTTCCCTAGTGGTTTCTCCTCCAGCATTGTGGTTTCTCAGCTACCAACCAGAGGTTTAATTCAAATTGCTCAAACCACAAACCAAAAATGACTTCAAACATTCTAGAGAATTAAAACAAAATGAATAAGACCATTACAATAAAAAGATTTCCAAATTAAAAAAAAAAAGAAGAAAGTTTCAAGAAACAAATAAAAATGGTGAATATACCTTTGATCCCTAAAGATGTTTGGCTTGAGCCAACAATGATCAATGCGTGCTTGATCTGAACCAGCTTTCCCGAAAGACTGTCTTGTGACATACAGAGATGTGAAAAGATCGAAAATGTGAGTCTTTACATGTGAATCTAGTGAATCAATCACTTATCTGAAAGTGATAAGGGAGAATGAGTATCGGCTGTCTCCCATGCTTGTTTACCGAGAAAATCTAGAGAGGGAAAGTAGAGAGAAAAGGGATTGAAACTTGACGTTTTGGAACTGAGATGGAGGAGAAAATGGTTTTAGGTTTCTTGCTAGAGAAGAAGAGAAGTATGGGCTTCTGTCTTTGGGCTAAAACAAAGCCCATAAAGTCCATTTAGTTTAAATGGTATAATTTTTTTTTTTTTTTTTAATGTAAATGAGTTATGCATATAAAAATTATTTATATATTTGTAATATCAAATTAATTAAAGACTACACTTTATTAATTGGAAAAAAAAAAACTAACATCCAAACATATTTTTTGTTTTACTTGCTTTAAAAAACCTTTTTATTAATTCAACAAAACATGTATTTTATTTTATTTTTTTCGGAATTCAGTTCCCAAACACACACACACACACACACACACACACACACACACATATATATATATATATATATATATATATATACATATTGTTTTTTTCCTGAAAACGCCAAAAATTGTTCTTAAAAACTGTTCTCAAAAATTGTTTTTCATAACAATTTTAAAAAATAACGACAAAACAGGCCCTAAGTTTCTTTTATTTATATACTTAGGTGCATGCCATTTTATTTTCCTCCTTTCTTGTCAAGATGATCTCCTTCTTCTCGGTCCCCTTCTCTTCTTTTACACCTTTTCTTTGCTCGACTTTATTTATTATTTATTTATTTTTTGAATTTTTTTTATTTTTTTATTGATGGGCATTCTTCTACACCCTTTTGCCCCTCAGGAATAACAATCATTCCAGTCTTCTCTCTATGAGAGATATCTGTCACTTCAATGTATTTTCCTCTTTTGATTCAAGCCCTCCTCATTTGTTAAAGGCCCTCCTCATTTGTTAAGGTGGTGGCCTTGTTTGAAGAGATGTGTTTTGTCATTCTTTTCCCTTTTTCTTTTTCTAAACTCATGTTAGAATGATGTCATTTTGGTCCTTTAAACTGAACATGCTTAGTGATGTATGAGTATATGATAAATGTTTGCAGGTGTAATTTTATAGCATCTTATAGAAGTCCAAATCTGCCTTAGGTCATACTTTGCTTTACTCATGCACATGGCTCGCCTCACGCCTTGCACCTAGGCTTGCCCAGGATATTTTTGCACTTTAGTGGTGCTTTTGGAACTATGTTTCAGACAAATCTTCACTGTCAAGATAGGAAATTCCCCGTAGCTGTTCCACAGGCCAGGCTGCTCCCCATTGTTTAAATGCTTTGAAATTTCTACCAACTTACATGTGTCAAAGGATACTAGATAGTTTCTACTGGGCTTTGACACTACTTTTCCTTGTCAATCCTTGCCAATGAATTTTTCATTTTTCTTACATTAGGCTTCTGAGGAAACTATGGTTTGCTCAAGTCCCAATTGTCAATCTAAGATAGGTGTACTAAACTGCTAATAGACAGGTATTATTTCGAACAATGGATTTGCTTCTAGATCCTTGAGTTTTTCAGCATATCATAGATCAACTATCTATTTGGGTTCCAGTTATTCGACAAAGTAAAAAATCAATTAAAAAAAATTATGAAAACCCCTAAAGAATTTAATAAGTTATGCTGATGCATATCACTATTCCCAATACATGCAGCCATCTAACATACAGAGAAATACTCTGTGGCATTCAGCACCAGTGTTATACTTGGTACTATGCTTTGAGGAAATTCATCCATGCCAAGAGGGTTGTGCTTGCTTGATTATCAAGAAATTAATTAATGTTATTAATGGTATTTTGGCTCATCAGATGAAACTGAAAATTTATCTTGGTTAGTGAGGGTTTCTTTGGAAAGCAGCAGCTAACATTACTACTATTTTGTATAATCCATGCATCTCGTTTATTGCTCATAAAATGCAGAGCCATGGCATTCTCCTAATTGTCACCTTCTGGAGAAGTTCATTTGGGTTTGAATTGATGAGGTTGCTAGTTTTCCTAGGGAGTTGCCTTGTTGGGACTAATATTGCACAAGTAACCAATTGAAGCATCATTTCTTTCTTCTTAGGGAAGTTGTTTGGATTTTGGACAAGCTTATGGAGTATAACTGTTGGTGGTCCTAAATTTTTGTCCAGATTTCAGGATGATGAATAATGCCCTTGATTACACTCATCTGGTTCCTTAGCTTCTTATAATTGAAGTTATTTTAAAATTTATAGAGGTTTTATGAAAGTTATTATCTTGACTGAAAAGCTTTAATTTACAAACATATTTACTATTATCAGGGAAATATCTAGGGAAAGCATTTGTGAGTATTAAACATACCCTCTGCAATATGTTCCTTAGTCTCGTTTTTTTGTTTGTATATATTTTGTTGAGTCAGTGTATTAGACAATTAATTGTGATTAGTCTTTCTTTATACAGCTTTATACTTATAAAAGCCTTCTATTACTGTGCGCTATGAAGTTGTCAATTTTCTTACTGCCTTTGGAACACATTCAAACTCTTTGTGGTCTGTGACTTGGGATTTCCTTTTGTGTAAAACAGCTAAGAGATTGCCCAGAGCTCAGCCTGCTCAGAATCCAGCTGGGATGGTTCTGGTGGACAGACCAGTGGAAAGTTCCCAAGCTGCATCATGCTGTTCCTAAGTGTTGTCTTATATGCTCTGCTCCTTTCTTAGATTCTCTTTCTTTGTCTCTTGTTCCTTGTTTTATGGCTTCTTTGTGGGTTGTTTTAACATATTTCAGTGGTGTTGCCTCTCGGAATTGAAACAAGCATTTGTAACTAATGATGCATATAAGGAAACAATCGTTCACTGTGGAATAGATGCTGTGAAATATTTAGAATACCATGTACATGGGCACTTCTAAATGAGTGAAGAACCTGTGCCAGATGCATATTCTACTGGTGTAATAAGTACTTTATTCTTATTCTTGAGTTCTCCCTCCTTATTTGGTTGTTAGCTATCATGATCTGCTAGCTGAATGAACTTTTTATCGGATCACTAAAGCATTTTATGAAAATGTATTTGAAAATGCTTACAAATATAATGTAGCACACATTTCAACGGGTGTCAATTTCATGAAGTGCTGTTTCGAGAACTTTCTTTTTGACCTTCTCACGTTGTAAATTGTGGATGAGATAAGATCAGGGATGGTATAAAAGGGAAAAAAGAGCAGCATAGCATTTCCCATTACGCCTGCAAGCCCTATTTATGCGTATGCACAAAGTTATGAATAAGACGTGCAGAAGGCCCACACCCATGCCCGTGTGCCATATGGATCAGCTGTCGGGTAGCCATGGTGTGGTTATAGTGGTAGTGGTTGGTGGTGCTGATGTGGATGGTGACTGGTGATTGTAGTTAATTATTACAAATTTCAGTTGGGCATCTTAAATTTAAAAAGTTGGCACTTATGGGTGGGACCAAAGGTTGGTAGAGGCATTATTGGAAAAAGACATTTTAAATTAGGCAATGATGTGGTGTGTCGTGTCTGGTGCTTTTTGGTAGTGGTGGTGAAATTCAAGGGAAAAGATCATCAGTCTTAGTAGGAGCTACTATGGGAGAAGAAACTTAGATAGGGTGAGCGGGTGGAAGTGCGACACGATGTTTGAACTTTAAAATTTATTGCAATTTATTTTCAACTATTTTGTGAAAATAATAAATGAAAAAGATAAGAAAGTTTTTTGAAGAAATTTCAAACCTCCAATGAAATTTACCCTTAATCAAGTCCACCATTGTGCCTTTGTGTTCTTGTTCTTGGATATGATGATGGATCTAACACCTGGCACTTTCCATATGTGAAGCAATTTGGCCAATTTCTATAGCCCTATAACTTAAAAATTGGTGGCCACTTTTATTACATTGAGATTTTTTAGAGGGTTGGCATTTGGCACAGTCTTGGGTTTAGGGAGAATTGTGTTTCCACCCTAGTTGGGTTGGATAATTGAGTTAAGGTCCTCCAATCATTCATAATTAAACTTAAAATCATGGTTTCAAAAATCGGACCGGACCGGCTGGTCCGACCGCCGACCGGTCACGGTTCTGGTTCGGTTCGGTCAATTGGCCCGGAAGAGGTTGAACCGGGATTGGACCAGCTGAACCAGCGGTCCAACCGGCGAACCGGATGAACCGGCCGGTTCTCTCCAAATCGGACGGTTCCATTTTTTTTTTCTAGTGTTAAAACGATGCCTCTTCTCCCATCTTCAACCTTCAACCCAGTGAACCCACCCTTTGCAGTGTGAAGCCGCCGTCGCGCCCCCTCACGCCTCGACTTCGGCTGTGAGCCTTTCCCGCCGCGACACCAGCTCCCTCGGCGACACAGGCTGGAAGCTTCCTCCACGGCCGGCAGTTGTAAATACCCATCCGACGCCCTGACACCGGCTGTGACCCTCCCGTCGCAACACCAGCTCCCCCGACGGCACCAAGTGGAAGCTCCCCCGTGGTCGGCAGTTGTGATTCTCCTTCCTCCCGCCGCGACCACCCCCTGTATAAGCCCCCTCGCCCTTCTCTGTGTAAACCCCCTTCCCCTGGCTGTCAAAACCAACCCCCAAATCCCTTTCCCAACCCACTGTAAAAGTGTGGCTGTAGTTGGAAGGTGAAGTTTTTTTTTTTTTTTTTTTTAATGTGTTATTTTTTTAATTATAATTTTGATTTATTTCTAATTTGAAACTAATATTCTGATTTTCAAATAAATTTTAAAATTTTAAATAATATATAAATTATTATTTTTATTTTTATAATTATTTTAAATTTTAATAAATTTATAAATTATATATTTAATTATTTATGATGTCACCGGTTCGATAGCGGTTTGACCGCCGGTCCAACCAGTGAACCGTGAATCGGTAACTTTTCCGATTCAATGATCGGTCCGGTTTTTAAAACATTATTTAAAACCCAATAAAAGAATAGAAATTGAGAGGAAGAATATTGTCTTTAAAAAAATACCCTTCACTATTAAATGAAAAAACTTTCAACCACTCCTACCTTTCTCATTCTCTCTTTGACTTTTTCATCATTCTCTCACCTGTTTATTAGTGGAACTAAGTTAAATGATTTACCAATCATTTTTCTCCAACAAATTGAACATGAAAGATAAATAGTTAAAAATTATTATTGTCAGATGCATTTTTGAAGTAAATAATTTTTAAATACCTTATCAAATATTATTATTTTTTTCAAACTTACATAATATATAATAAATATTATTCTTTATTTCAAACTTACATTATTTCTCATATATATTAAACAATTTTTAAACACCTCATAAAATATTAGTATTCTTTATTTGTTCTAACTTACAAATTAAACATCATTAAATATTTTTTTTTCAAACTTATAATAAATATTTTTTAAATGCCTTAACAAATTTTTTTTGTTTCTTACTTACAAAATAATAAATATGTTATACATTATTTCTCATTGATCTTAATGGCATAGTTTGGTAAATATATATATAATCGTTCTAATGCCAAACTCAAGTTTTTTAAAAATCGTACAAAACCTATTAGGAGTCTTGTATACTCTTGTTTGGTTGCCCTTCTCTTTATATTTCTCATTTTCTTAATTTTTTTTAAAATAATTTTTATATTTGATTACTCATTTTCACCTTTTACTTTAAAATTTGATAGCAGAAATTAAAAAGGAAAGTTTAAACAAATCTTAAAATGGGAATTGCAACACTACTTTCAATCTCAATTTTTTTTTCTACTTAACAAATAATAAATAAAAAAATGAAAAAAATTATAAAAATTGTGAAAAATCTTAAAAAAAACATAAAAATTATCTCAAATTCATTAGAAAGTTTTTTATAATAACTTTTTGTTTTATAATTGTCAATCATACCTTTGCTTTTTATTATTTTAAAACAAAAATCAAAATAAAAACAAACATGTTAATGTTTATATATATTTTAAGCATAATTAAAAAAAAAAATCTTATATTTTCTAAAAATAAAAATAGTTGTTCCAAGACTACTATAACTTCTGAAAATTAAAATGATTAAGAGTCAAGGAGGGTGGTTGGCAAATTTTGAGTGTGTTTGATAATGTTCATGTTCAAAGTGTTTTTCGTGGAATTATTTTCTCTAAAAGCATTTTTAGGAAAACCACCAATCAAGTGCTTTTCCAGGAAATAGTATAAGTATTTTTCAACTTTTTAAAAATATACCGAATGCTTGATTTTTCTTCAAAAACATTTTTATTTTGCTAGAAGTGCTTTCTAAAAGTACTATCAAATGGACTCTTTATCTATTATGTATCAACACACCTTCAAGTTGAGCCTACTAGCTAGCTTTTTGGAATGACTCATTTGAGCTCTAATCAAAGTTAGTTTTACAGAAATCTTCTACAACTTAGAGCTTGGAAGTAGGTTACATTGAAAGGTAGTGTTGGGAAGTGTATCGAATTCTTAATTGGAATATATTTTTCTTTTTTATTGGAGTATGATATAAAATATTTTTTAAGTTTATATATATGATTATAATTAGATTCTTTATAAAATAAATAAAGCTAGTAAGGATATTCCTATAAACTTTCTAGGTTTAGGTCATGAGGGGAAAAAGTTATGAGAGAAATATGAACTTGTGAATACTATATAAGGTGAATAGAAATGTGAGGAAGAGTGAGAGACACTTGATAGAGTATGAGGGTTGTAATATTCTTTATTGAATACTAGAATGCTATATCTCATTCATGGAGGTAGGTATGATTGATCAAACCATGTTAAAATCTTGTGTACCTTTATATGCAAATTATTTTATTTTTGGGCTCTTTTATTAATATGTTTGCATTGAAGCTTCCATTAACCCAACAAGTGGTATAAGAGCCATTGTTGAAAATGTTCATAAGAGCTTTGGTTGAAGATGTTTGGAAAAACCTTGATAAAAGATGTTTGAAAGACCTTTGATTGAAGATGTTTGGACAAGCCGTGTCTGAAGATTTTAGGAAGAGCAAAGAAGAATAAAGCATAAAAAAGGTTTGAAAAATGGAATTTTTGTTAATGTGATAAAAGAAACAAGAGCACCATGATACACGACAATACTATGATTCATGAAGGGAATAGTAGCACATTAAGAAAGCGAGGTGCATAAAGAAAATGTATATCATGGAAAGATGGAGGATTCGCTTGATGAAATTTGATTTAAGGTGGAGATTATTAGGAAGTGTCTCAAATTCCTAATTGGAATATGTTTCATTTTGTAGAAGAAATATTATATAAAATATTTCTTAAGTTTATATGTGATTATACTTAGATTCCTTATAGGATAAAGAAAACTACTAGGAATATCTCTATAATTCTAGGTCATGATGGAGAAAAAGTTATAAAAGAGATATGAATTTGAGAAAGCTGGGAACTTCGAATTACTTGGTTCCCTTGCCTTGGATCTCGTGGGGTGCATGCTATCTATCCCTGAGTATCTTTAAATCTATTGCAGATGAATAAAATGATAATAAAAACCATTATTAACTATAGATCTAGAGATATAGTACTCATACCTATGATTTGGTTGTTCCTAGATCAAATTTGTGCGGTGAAGAAAAAGCCTATAGTTTACAAAGATCTTGCACACCTAAAGTCTTTTTGCCTAATGACTTTAACCATGACCTTGACACTCTAAAGGGTGGGTTTTAAAAAGAAGGAAACTTTGACTTTCTTTCTCTAGAGGTGGAAGATGACTAACTAGAAAACCTAACCTCTAAAGGGTATTTATAGGGTTCCCATACTAGACTTAAGTGACTTGAGCCCATATGAACTTAGGTAATTTAATCTAGCCCAAAATGAGTCCTAATTGATTAATTAACCATAAAAGCCATCTAATTAATTAGTTAATCCAATCTAGAGACCTTGTTCACTATACCTTGTGCAATCTTGTATAATTACCAAAATGCCCTTATGCATAAAAGTGAACCTAGAGCCAATCCAACTCTCATAAATCATGTCATCACGTTATATGAGCTTAGAGTAGGGACTAATAAAACCTATAGAAGTATTGACTCCCTCAAAATCCAAATCTAAAGTTGGTTCAAGATCTCACTACAGATAATCAATTGCATTCTAGTACCCTATGTAAATAATAATGAGATGAAGCTTAGGTCCATGACCTATTATCTACTACATGTAGACTCTCCATGAATTAGTGTTGTAATATAATAAGATAGTGTTATCACCTATCAAGATTACCTCTCCAATCATTGAGTTACAGATCCCACTTATTATGTGATCAATTGACATACTCTAGGTCAAAAGAGCATATGTCAAATTCTACTAAAGGAATTACTAGGGCCACTTATTTCATGATCACGTCCTTTAGATCACCTGTGGGGACACGTTGTCTTAAACCCATGAGATATTATGGTGCCTCTATTGAGAATATTTGTTACCACCAATCTCCATGAACAATGACCCAATCTATAGGGATATATAACCATATTAGGGTCTCACCCATAAGTTAAAGCCTTCTGTTGATTTTAGCACAAAGCTGAATATCCTAGGTTAAGAGTCCATATAGTATAATAACTTAGTGAATCATGACAACTGATAGCCTTACCTCATGATTTACTATAGGTATTGCCTACTTGGATCACATAAACTAGTGTACTTAGGATTGGCAACGGGGTGAGTTTGGGTTGGGCCACCCTTACCCCATTCCTGTCCTAATCATATAAATCTCTTTCCCATCCCCGTCCCAAACTTGGGACAGGGTGGGTTAGTGTCTCCCGTTCCTGTTTACAAAAGAGTTGATAATCCCATCCCCGTACCAAATGTGTTTTCGGGGCGGGGCGAGGTCGGGTTCGGGTTCGGGTATGAGTATTGCAATTATTTGATTAAATGCAATATTGATTGACTATTGATATATCTAGAGAGCCCATTATTGTATCCAGTGAAGTACACCTATAATTGAATACTATGGCTACTGCACAAAAAAATTCATACCCAAAAAATAGAGCTGAAAGAACATATTGTTTTGTGGACATCATTAGTTTAACAGAATTTTATTCAACACCAAGAAATCTAAATTCAGTTTCAAAGCTTGAAAATAAGACTTTTTGAAATAAAAAAAAGCTACTACTACAGTTGCATAACATGCTTCACAACTAATCTCTGTTTGTGTTTCTTGGAAGCATTTTAACTTAGAAAAGCTTCAATAACACTTACTCCCCCTACATCTTTTTCTGCTTCAAGAACATGGTTAGTTTCCATGGAAGTGATACTTGACACATAAGGTGGAATAAATCCCTGCAATACATAAATTCATGATATGGCATAATGCTTGGATAAGATTTTATACTGGTCCCTCTTTTGGGGATTGGATTCTACTTAGATCATATGGTCAACCTACAAATAAAATAAAATAAAAAGTAAGAGAATAATCTTACAACAAAGCAACTTTGCAAATAAAATCAAGATTATGATATACATATAGATTCATAAAAAGTATGGATTTAGTGAGACTCAAAATTTGCAATAGTTGATGGAAGACCTGATAGTAATTTAGATATAAATGGTTTATTTTCATCAACCTGAAAATAACATAAGTTTCTCATCAAATAAATAATAAAAGAAGAAAACAAACAAAGATAGGATGCGGTGATTTTACCATTCACACTATAACTGTTTCTACTATCTGGGGAGTTGCAAATTATTTTCGAAAAAGAGGATTTGAGGCTTAAGACCGAGCTAGGATGTTAACCAGAAAGTCCATTTCCCATTTCATTATTGTTGTTATTACCACTAAGCTCTTCCATTTCTTCAGATACCTGGACCTGTAAGTAAATTTGAATGGAATGTTTAGTATTGTGTAACCAAATCTCATTATAAATT
Organism: Vitis rotundifolia; assembly: GCA_030254885.1. Taxonomy (NCBI): domain Eukaryota; kingdom Viridiplantae; phylum Streptophyta; class Magnoliopsida; order Vitales; family Vitaceae; genus Vitis; species Vitis rotundifolia. Next base: position 10,685,304 of record CM058154.1, read on the forward strand.
ATGGAAGATTCAAACATGAATCAGTATAACATGACTTTTATGAATTAAAAAAGTGAAATGCATTTTCAAACATTGGAAAAGAATAATTTGGTCATACTCATATTTTTTTTTATTCAAATTACTACATATGCGAGCATGGATCAGTGGCCTTTGTCTACTGCTAAAAACCCCCTTACAATGGTTGCCTAGCTAGCATTGGCCCTAAAACCCCTTAACATAAGGATGCAGCCTCTTAACTTGTATTGGGTTTTTTCCAATTTGGAAAATTGTGTGACATGGTTCCATGGTTATTTTTGTCTTATTCAACATGGCATACTTTTAGCAGTCCAAGCGTGTATTTAGTCATCTATACTAAACACCACCCAAATAATAAACAGGGCATGCTATTCTAAGGGAATATAGATTGCAACTCTTAAAAGCATCAACAATCAGTACTCTCTTCACATACTATTCAACATTCATTCAATGTGGCATTACAATGTAGAAACCACATCAAGAGGTCCTTGAGACTAAACTCTCATTCCTCATGTTCCTTTGCAAGTGTTACCTTAAAGTGTGTCAGGAGATGTAGCTCTACAAATTTGGTAAGTAATTGAAATATAATGTTGCAAGCATATCCTACCTATTTCATAGAGAAGAATTACCTTTACTCCTGGCACAAACACTTGATTTCCTCATTTTGCCAAAACATAAATTTATTTTCAATAAGGATACAATCTTTTGTCAGTTGGATATTTCTGATACCATTTCATCAATTTGTTTTTCTATGGCAACAAACACAACCTAAATAGCAAAATGAATGCCAATGAATCATGTAAAATCATAGTACAACTATTAGGGAATTGACCATCAAAAGATATTGACCTATACTTAACAGAAAATATGCAAACAATATTTTGCTGGCAGTAGGGCTGCCTTGTGTATCCACTCTCTCAAGCTTCACATGATCTTCCTAAATAGTCAATATTTCATTGTCATTTTATTATCCCAATTAGTAACATAATAGATTATTTTTGCTTGAAAATGCTAATTAAATATTATAATATTTTCTATTATACAAGAATTTGAAATTTTTTATACTAAGCATCTGGTAACTTTCCAGATTGACAACTGATTACAATGATGCAACAATTTCAATTAGTGTGGGTTAGGATTAGAATGAATAGGGCATAGAAAATAATAATAATAATGCAGTCACTGAATCGAAAATGATTACAAGTTCTTATCTCAGGTGCCTGGAAGCCCTTGGTTCCAACACAAGGGCCCTCTCTCTTTTGCTTTCCATTTCCTGGGAACAAATTAAATGTGATTGATCCTAGAAGAAAAGATAGATTTATCAACCTAAATCATCCAAGTTATTTAGGCAATATACCTTTGTTTTTTAAAAATCCAGCATCGGCAACAATAATTCTGGCTACATGGAGAAACATTGGAAAAATATAAACAAATTTCTTGTCCACTTTTTCCTCTTTTCCAGGAGGGGAAGCAACCCTTTTTCTCTTATAAGCTAAACCTCTTGATGATTCATGATTTGGATTCTACATTGCTTCTTTTGCCAGGCTGATTAGCTCCTTCCTTCCTTGGCATGCCAGGGATTCCCTTAGCTTTTCTAACAAAGAAGTTCTAGAGTTAACTTAGAGCCTTTCATTTGGTACCAACTGTCTGTCTCCAAAGATTTAGTACTCTGAATCTTCCTACTTTTGGTAGGAGGTACAAATTTAGGGTCAGTCACTATCACCTGATTGAAGCTTAAGCCCCTCATTTGGTTTGCCTATAAAATATACAAAGTAGTTTATTAATTCACTCTTTTTACTCAAATGAAAGTAAAACCAAAAAAGAATAAAGAAAAAAGAAAAATGAAAAATGAAAAATGATAAAGCAAATCACAATGATTAGCACATACAACTCGCAATGTTTTAATGAATTAATAAAATGATGACATGAAGTCAATTAATGCACTCTTGGAGAAGTTATTAAGAGTCAGTTTGTTAATGTGTGTTTGTTAAAAAAGAAACTGATAGAAGTGTAGTAGAGTTTTTTGATTTAGAGTTTCCAATTACAATTAGAGAGATGGGTGTTGATTCAAAGTTTTTTGATTTAGAGTTTTTTGCAACCATAACTGAAAAAGGAGAAATAATAAAATAAAAGAGCAGTGTATGGCACCTTTTACACTCCTTCATTTTCACTGTAAGTTCCTCCAACAGTTTACTTTGTCTATTGGGATCTTTAATCTTATCCAGCTTCTAGAAGCTATTTCTGAGCACAATTAAATATGGATATTAAGGACCAAACTCATTCAAAATTTGAAAATCAAATGATAAGCATTTAGTTAGCTATACCTCCAAGTTATATTAATCTGTAGCCCCAACAAGCAGCCCCAACGTCTTCCTTTACTACAATTAGGTTAGCACTAATGCCTTTTTTGCCAAAAAATACAGCTTTGATGCTTAGTACCATGGATATAACAATATAAAATATAACATTAAGATAAAAATGAAAAAATAAAAAGTAAAAAATAAACATCATAACTACAACATATAAAAATAGAAAATCTCCATGGATATGGCAACATTAAAAATAAAATAAAATTAAACATAAAGTCTTCCCAACATATTCATACATATAATCACATTAAGATTAAAAAAGAGCATTTAAAAAAAAGTGTATCTTGGGTCCCAAAATATATCTCCAATACCAACTCCATCTCGAGAAAAGAGCCTACAGCAAGAGTGATTCATCATCTTCATCCATGATTGTGAGTTTGCCCCCTGGGTTAACAAGCAAAGAATCACCTAATAAAAGTAAGAATAACAAGAAACAACTTTATTAAAAAATTCAACATAGTTGTTTCATAATATTGAAAATATTTTAGATTAATTACCTTCCATTTCATTTCCCAACCAACTTTGAGCACACATTAAGGCCTCCAAAGTATTTGGATGGAGTCTACTACGATGTTTTGATACCATCCTACCCCCGTACTGAAGGCTGACTTTGATGCAACTGTAGATACCTAAATGACATAGATATCTTAAACAATCATCTGTAAAGTCAGATACTTAATACCATTTGTTTTTCACCAACTTAAAACATCAAAATTTGAAATCCTTGGCAAAACAGGTTCTTCTAAGTAGTAGTCTAACTCCGACTTCGCATAACCTTCTTCATTGGTACTATGAACAAATAAGTCAAACTTCGAAAGAGGATCTTGTTCGTCATGGGTCAACTCAAAGAGATTTGAAACTAATGAACCACCACGAGATGAAGTTTGTTGACCCATCTGACTTCAATTGGTACTCAGAAAGCAAATCATAAAATAGTTGACGAATTTTTCCAATCTCACTTGAAGCTTTAGACCCATACATTATTGGAAAATAAAATTCTAAAATCTTCATTTTGTATCTTGAGTCCAATATAACTGCTATTGCCATTACAATATGACATCCATTCCAATACTTGTCAAATTTTTCTAACATACTTGATGCCACTGTGCTTACAACTTCATTTGAGCAAATCAACCAATCATACAATGCTTCTCTAATCTCACATACTTTGATGAAAAAGTATTCGCAGTGGGATAATTTCGCCCTGAGAACAACTTTGTTATATTATAAAACAATTTCAGCCTTTCACATATTTCTCTTGCTAAATTGCATTCTTCATTTGATGGCACTGTAGTGTAGAGCTTTTCACGTTGCTTCAAACGCGGGAACACATCTTTATAAGTTATAGTTATTGATAGCATCAAGTATGTAGAATTCCATCGTGTTTTTTATTAACACAATCAAGGCATAACTTCTTATTGCATGGAAGATGAAATTGGCGAGCTACTTCAAACTTTTCCACTCCTGATGGTGTTGCTGACCAGTATGCAACACTCTCATGGATTTTTTCAATTTCTACTCTGATGACATCAAGACCTTCCTTCACAATCAAGTTCAAGACATGTGCTGCACATCGCATATGAAAGATTTTTTCATTCAATAAAAGTGAACCACTTGAAGATAATTTCTTTAAGAGAATATCAATTATGCCATCATTACTTGAGAAATTATCCACGATGATTGTAGATAGTTTCCTATCCATATTCCAATTTAATAAAAAATCCAATAACACATCAGAAACAACTTCTTTTGTATATGGAGGAGGCACATAAACAAACCTGCATTAAACAATATATAAAAACATATTATTAATATGAGTGATATCATTAAACGATAATAAAATAAAATAAAAATTGAAAACTTGAAGAAATAACATATCTAACCTTACAATATGATGTTGTAGCAACCAAGACTCATCAATGTAATGCATAGTGATAGCCATGTAACCTTTCTTTTGATTAGATGTCCACATATCAGTTGTGATAGCCATTCTAGTTTCAAGCTTTTCCAAGTAGCTACTCATTTTCCTTTTCTCAAACTCATAAATCTTCATTATGTCATCCTTAATTGTATTGCGGGAAACCATCTTAAACAAAGGTTGAAGGCTACTAGCAAAATCTCTAAAGCTTGCATGGTCAACAATTGAAAGAGGGTACTCATGCAATATAATTGCATGTGCAAGTTTCTCTCTTCAGATATCTTGATCAAATATGAAACCACCAATTTGCTCTTTTCCATAGCCTTTTCTCTCTACTGCTAATAATTGTTGCTTAATATCAACATTTCTCTGTTTGATGCACCTATCTAAATGTACATGCAAATGTTTATTCCTATTCTTACTATCAGCCTTGAGTTTTGATTTACAATGCTTACAAATAGCATAATCTTGTCCATCAACTATGACTTTCTCAAAATCATTCCAAACAATCGAAGTCAACTTTCTTTTTTTACATGTTAATGATCCATCAATAGTTGAAGTACTACTTGTAGCTGGATTAGAACCAGCACTTGGCATGAAAAAATTTTCCTCTCCTTTTGATGTCATTTTGTTGAATCCTTAGGATATTCTAAAATAGTTTGAAACCAATTCAGCCACAATAAAATTCTAATGTTTCCAAAAACATGAATAATATGTTTCCAGAAACTATTTAGAAAAAAAATATTAGGGTTTTCATTTATGAAAAAATAATATGAAATTAGATCATTCTCTTATAATAACTTGTTTATGCAAAAACATGAATACCAAAATTGAACCCTAGAATAATGAAATTATAACAACTTGTTTCTGCAAAAATGTGAATACCAAAATTGAACCCTAAAATAATGAAAATCCCATAAATCATCATTCTTATTCTTATAAACCCCAAAAATAAGTTTATATGTGGATGGAATTGATTTGGACAGGGTGAAAATTAATGTCAGAAACATGAACAATAAGAGCCAAAGACGAAATTGATTCAACTAATATTTATGATAAAATGCATATAAGACAAAGACCAATAATGCATATAAATTACAAATCTACTGATAAGCAATTGAAAAAACCTCAAACCCATAAACTAAAACAAAAAAAATTTGAAAAACAAGCCTGATTTTTAACAAAGCTTCAAAAGTTAGGGTTTTCTTACTTGGAAGGAAGAGATCCACAAGAACTCCAATAATTTGTTGTCTACGAGACTACAAATCTGGTTTTTAGACCAATTTTTTTTGCTTTTAGGGCAGTTTGAACTGAGAAAGCGTAGCCTTTCTTTCAAGAGAAAATAAACCCTAAAAATCTAGGAAAAATAAATTATATATAGGGAGGAGATTTTGGGTATTTTGTAATATTTAAGGGTAAATTAGTAATTATATATTCGAGGCAAGGCGGGGCGGGTAACTACAAACCCATACCCGCCTCGAACCCGATTTAGGTTTCACAAAACTTTTTCATACCCATCCCATACCTGATTAATTTCTCCCATACCCGTCCCAATAGGGGCGGGGCGGGTCGGGTGACCCGATTGACCTGTGAAATTGCCATTCCTAGTGTACTCACCATGGGAAACCTATTTCAATGATTAAGACAAGACATGGCTCTTATTAGAAGTTAGTACACTACAATCTCTACTAGATTGCCCAAATCCATCAACTGAATGTAGATAACTTATCTATTTACAAGGAACCCATGACTTATATCCTCTATGCAGTTCGTAATGCACCTAAGATATGTACAATGTAAGAGATATGAACTGAATGCTCAAATCAATGTCAATGCACAAAAGGGATAATAAGGGGATAATTAAGTTTGAATTTGTTAATCCCAATAAATTCCCATTAGCCCTAAAAGCAAATTGGGCATCGTAGAAAAAAATATGCTTTATAGTCACATTATTTCCCTTAATTATCTCATAAAGCAAGTAGTAATTCCTCTCTATGCATTTTCTTTTCTAAGTGATTTAACCAAATGCATGATTGGATCTCTTCTAAGTGATCAATTTCAAAATATAGAACTTAACAGTAAGTCGTATTTCCTTAAATATCAATACTCATGTTTCTATATTGGCTCTCTTATACATTGATGGTTATGCATTGGGCTTTTGAAACTGAGATTATAATTGACTCTGACCTTTAATCTTGAAACCTCATTCTTGATAGATTGATGTGTATTATCTGAATTAACTTACTTAAGTTATTATCAATCAATCTAATATTGAGAGTTTTTGGACTTAATTATTTGCTCATTTTGATTAATTCTTAAATTTTGCTTTAATTGGTGTCAATCATTGTTTCTAAGTCAGTTAGTTTAGTATTCTATCCCCTATTAGAATTGAAATCAGGTTCAAATAGCTCGAGTGTTGCATCCAGTCTCAAGCGCCTCATCCAATAGAACTACTGCTTGAACACTCTTAGTTGCATCCTATAATGTATCTATTAAGCATCCTACTCAAGCTCTGATTTGTATCCAATGCTGCATTTGATTATAAAAACCCATCTAATATGTTTTTTTTTGTATTTCGAATGTTTTCCTACTCTCTCAAGCACTTTAGGATTCTACTTTGATATTTGAGGTTAGGTTTCATCATTTTTTGAGTTTTTGACTTCATAGTATTGTTTTACACTTCATTTAGAGCATTTCTAGCAGTTTAGATTTTTATCATAATTTTCTTGATTTTTGTGTCCTTTAGCATTCCCTTAGCTATGTTTAGTAGGCGTCAACAAGAGGTGACTCCTCTTGGGTCACTTGAGCTCATTCAGGGCATTGCTCTTTAGGGTCCTTTTAACTCGTCTAATATTCATGTAGAGTATTTCAACTCTTAGGAGTTGCATGATTGTTTTTATGCCCATTTTCAGAGTTTTCATATCAAGGTCAATTTTTCTATGGACCTTTGTGCTTTTTAGGATACTTCTTTTCCTGTCATTCTCAAAGAAAAATGGTGGAAGTCCTTGTTTACTTTGCAGGGTTCACATTATCCTCTTTTAGTTCACATGTTCTATACGAACATGCATAGCATTTCTCTTGTTTGCTCATTTTGGGTGAGCTTACCATACTCAACATGCCTCAACTTGATGCGTGTCTCCCTTTCTTCCTCTCGGATGGTTCAGTCTCTCACTCCTAGAGAGCTTCTTTTGATTCCAGTTTCATTATACAATGCTTCTCACGAGCTTCCCATGTATATTCCTCATATTGGCTTCTCGAAGCCAACTTAGATTCTTGCTACTTTTCTTACATATTCATTATATCTCTCATGCCATCGTATTGAGATTCATCGTTCAACTGCTTGATTCATTCATGCCATTTTCACAACATAACTGTTCGATATTGGACAAGTCATCATCAACACCATTAACTCTTAGCATGATTTTTCCTTTCATTGTGGTGCACTTTCTTTTGGGCTTCTCATCTCTCAATTGTTGGAGCATGTTGGAATTGAGATAGGCACTACACAAAGGGTCCAAACTACTCATGCCCTATTGGATGAGAGCTCATGGGCCAAACACTATAGCCATGTATATGGTCACATGGCTCCTCATATTCTCAATGGCTCCTAGGATGTTGCACCAGCACAACAAGTTGATCAGGAGGCGCTTGTAGAAGAGGATGAGATCCGTGCCATGGAGCAAGATGCATCCGTACCAGAGGTTGCTCCTAGGACTCGCTCTAATCAAGGTTGTGCTTGATCATCTAGAGTTTCTCATTGAGCATTGTCTTTTATAAACCCTACTTCTCTAGAGATGGATCACATGACTCAAGTACTATAGAGGTTGGACTCACAGGACATTTAGCTCTATTAAATTCAGGGTTAGTTGACCTATATTATTTCTTAGATCCCTGTTTAGAGCGGTCCGAGGTATTTTTGTTGATCTGGATGTTTATTCATTGTTTATCTTATGTATCTAGAACCAATTTTTGTTATATATATATATATGAAACTTGTATTTTTCCTTATTTCTTGTGTGATTTCCCGTGTTTATATTTCAATTGCTTTGACATTTTTATGATAAAAAGGGGAAGAACATTGAATATTTAACCCACTTAAAAAACAAAAAACAAAAAATAAAAAGGGGGAGATCATTGAATATTTAATTCATTTAAAAATGGGGAGTTATAAATAAAGGGAGATATGGTGATCATAGAAACTCCTTAATTTAGGGGAAGTTAATATTTTTTCGAATGTTAAATTCTTTAAATTTAATTCATTCATTAATTAAGGGAAGTTAATTGAAATATTGGAGGAAATTGAACATAAGACATTGGAGTAAACCAAATTAACCTTAGAAAGCATGACTTAGATAGTTTAAAGAGATACCTAACACGAATGTTTTCTACAAATAATTTCTTTTTGAATCGACTATCTCTCTAAAACTAATCTTAGTCACAAAAGCTTCTTCCCATGGTTATCACTACCTATTTTCTAATTGAAGATAGACTTTTAGGCATTAGTATTGATGTAATGTGTGTTATCAAGCTTTTATTTTTTTGATTTGATTTGCACACATCTATATTCCTCTCAAGCTTTGCTTTGTACCTTTGTGTCACTATAGGAATTTGTTCATTTTTCATGCTTTCACTAGGCATTAAGAAAAACCTCTAACTATCCTATTTTGCTTTCATGATATTATTTTATTCCTCACATTGTTTTACCTTCAATATAGTTTTCTATATGTGTGTAGGTTATAGGGTTGGAAGATAAGTACTAAAAAGCATTGCAAATTATTCACTTAGTTTATTTTTAATTGAGTGTTAATATGTGTTAAGTAAACTCCATTATGAGAGTTTGAGTGGGTTTATGTAATGATGTTTTATCATGAAATTGCAAAAGGGGGAGATTGTTAGGACATTGAGTCTTGTCTATATATTAGAAGTTTTGGTTTTTGTTTTTTTTTTTTTGTTTTGTTATGTTTGGCCATAAAAGTCTTTTTAGATGGTGACTTGTTATCCATTGAAGATCAAAGGTTACTGCTTGTCTAACTAGGAAGTCATAGGTACATCTAAAAAGGTTTGACTTATGACATATAAGGCTTCTTTGAGATATAAAAGGTTCAATATCATTTTTGCAGTTAAAATGTTTTAAAATGATTTTTCAAAAGAAGTAAGGGCCGCTCAAGTGGTTAATGTCGCTCAAGCAGTCTTAGTCCACTTAAGTGGTCATGACAATCCTATCAAGTTTAGAAATGGATTTTGAATGGATTTTATTCAAACTCTATTTTTGAAACTTTAGATATTGAGACTTTTTTGGTATTTGCCTATAAATACTTCTCCAATAACCCTTTGAGGGTAAGAGATCAAAGATCATAAAGATCTTAGATATTAGAGACCTCTCATTCTTAAAGAGAGGGACTCCTTGAGAGAAAGCCTAATTGCCACACCATTTTTTATCTTTTTTTCAAGGATTTGAATATTTGAATAATGGGTTGAAGACCTTAATCCTTTCGGAGTAGCCAATGGATCTACTATGGAGCAACAGGAAGTTGTTGCATTATGGACTTGGCTCAAGTTATTGTTGCTAGAGATTAAGTCTTTAAGGTGAAGTGATTAGGTAAAAATGGATTTAAATTGGTAGGTCTTAGACCTTGTAGTTTTTCATATTCATAGTTTGTGGGGGTTTTCCATGTAAAAATATTTTGCTTCATTGCATATCTTTTTATTATTGCTTATATTCTGATTGATAATATTGATAACCTTATGATTGATTCGTTAGTTGGTTATTGAGGTTGTTAGTTTGGTTATCTTGGTGGTTGTGGTGGTTATACCTATAAGCAATTATTATTTTCCCTAACTACTTTTAGGATATCTTTTGTTGATTTATTGGGATTGTTATTGAGTTTGTTAGGTTACTGGTTATTATTATCTCTAATATATCTCAATATATATTTCAGACATTAATAATTATATTACTTTACCCCTAACTAATCATAGGGTATCAATTAAACATAAAAATCAAGTTTTTATCAATGGAGATTTGGGGTGAACTCCTTTTTGGATATCTTGGATATCCCTGTATTATCTTAGGAAAAGAAAAATTGAATATAACATATAAATCTTCATTTAAATTTTCAAATCACCCATACATCCCCCTTTTAGCTGTTTCCTATTGGACTTTTGGTAGTTTTTCAAGTGGTATAAAGTGTTTTACCATTTTTCACCATGAATGATTAGTTCATAATTTTTTTAATCATAAGTTGTTAGATATTTGAGATTTTTTATCATTTCATGAATGTCATTAGTTTATTTTTTAAAATTAGAACTTGTTAAATATTTGATATTTTTTATGATTCCATGAATTTCATTAGTTTATTTTTTTTTTTAAATCATAAGTAGTTAGATATTTGAGATTAATTTTATGTGTTGATTAATGCCTATTATGATTAGGGTTAGATTTGTTGTCTTTGGTGTTATTCTCACTCAATTTAAGTCCTTTGATTATGCATGATAAGTGACTTGGGGCTACTCAATTTGGTTTTTTCTTGCTCTTGGATCTTTTAATAGATGTTAAAATGCATGCCAACTAATCGTCTTCATACCTTGCATTTTCTTGGGGTTGTTTGTATTTAATATTTGTATGCTTTAATACCTATAACATTACTTTTTAAAACCTTTTCCAATCCTTAAATTTTTCTTAAAAAAAATCATCTTAGGTCATTTGGGTTTAAAGAAACATCTTTTTATTTAAAAAAAGAAATGTAACCAATTTCAATCGGTGTGCATATTTCCACTATTTTTTTAATAATGAATTTCAATTTTTGACACAGAAATCCAAATTTATGGTTCCAAACAAAAATAGAATTATCCTTAGCCTTGATGAACTTAATAATGTTCATATGAGGTTGAGAATGCATGAATTAAACTCATGTATGGTAAATAGGGACTTGGTGAGGCCTCACATGCATTCAATTTTTTTTAAAACATAATACCACTATTTAATGTATTTTTGACTATTGAATTGAAAAATTACAAACAAATGGCTTAGGTTTTTTCTAAAATTTGTTTCATGATTTAAAAATGTTCCTAACTTCTTAAACTTGTGAACTGAACTTTGTTTGGGCTTAAAATCATTTTTCAATTAGGAGAACCTAGTTGGTTTTTACACAGGTCCCATTTTGGCCCTATTCAGAACACCTGAGCTAATTTTGAAAAAATAAATTATTTTCTATTTCTTTTGATTGTATTCAATATTTTTTCTTTAATCTAAACTTCTTAAAATTAACTTTAAACCCTTAATTAATTGAAAACCAACTTCCCAAGAGTGAGAAAAAAAGAAGTCCTTTTTGCACCTGCTACACTAGCCCTATTCTACAATCATGATAGGTTTGGCTTATTTAAAAATCCTAATTATTTGATTTCATTATGCTTATATTTTTCTTGTAAATTAGGAATCTTGAATGAATTGTATGAATTTTGATAGGATTTTATCATGATTTCAAATAGGCTAATTAAATTATTCTTTGTGTGTTATTGAAATTTGCTCTATTTCTAATTGATATGCTTGTGATTTAATCCAATATTAATTGGGACATAGTTTAATATTTTAGATTTTTGGGTTGTAATCTAGACACATAGAAGATGTTTCTTAATTTTTTTCATGTTGAAATTCCACTCTTAAATATTGTTTTAGGATTTATTCTATAAAATCCTTTGTTCTAATCATATGCTGATTGTTTTGTAAAAGGACCTATTGTGATTTAATTTGGTATTAATTGGTACCTAATTAATTCATTTGGGATTTGGAATGTGATTTAAACTTACTGAAGATGTTCCTCATTTTTTTTTTTTTTGATGAAATAGCACATTTAGTTATTTATTTAAGAATTATTTTTTTGTGTACTCCTATTCTACCCTGTTGATGAGACTTTATATATTTTTTATAATTCAATCTATTTTATGCATGGTTGTGAGTTCTTTTGAATATTGGTTCATGTTGTAGATATATTATACCCTTTAGTTGAATATTCCTTTAGATCAAAATTCCTCATTTGATATTTTATGTGGACTAACTCTTATAAGTGAATGTATGTTAGTCGATTCTGAATTTTTTATGCAATATTATTATATCTTGTTTGTTTGTGTTCATTCCCTGTCATATTTCATTTCTTGATTTGAGATGTACAATATATATTGTGGGGTTAGGCCTATGATTTTAAATTCATCATTATTATTTGTGAATCAGCCCAACTTTGTTATGAAAGTATTTCACATGCTATCAAGGTACACTTCCTCCTTTTCTTATCTACCTAATTCTATTAGTATGTATGTTTTGTTCTCATGATTGATCCATTTTGCTCTTTTTTATTCTTATATTATTATATCTTTGTTTCTTGATTTAGGTAAAATACATTTTATGTATATTTCAAGATTATTGCTTTTGAACTAACTCTATTTTTTTTTATAGGAGCACTCAATATGCTATTAAGGTACATTCTTTCCCTTCTTTGATTATTGGTTCTTTGAGTGCACATGGCTTGCTTGAGTGTTTTTTGATTATGCTTAAATTATTGTTTTGTATATATTCCTTGATTCTCAGTATCCATTGACTTATAAATCAATTGTCATAGTTACCTTAATTTAATTAGTAGAGACCTTTATTAGGGTTTAGAAGGATGCTATCTTATTAGCACTTTTTCGATAAGTAACCTGACTCTTAGATTTAGACTCGAGCTTTGAAAGACATGTTCCAAATAAGGACTCACTCTTAGGGTTTTATTTCTTATTTTGTTTTCCCTTAAAAGAAATAAAACAAGTGGTGACTCCACCTTTTTCAAAAATCAATTTTGCAATAGAAAGCGAATCTTGCCATTGACTGAGGATGCATGTGAAAATTGGGAGTCCACAAAATTGTGACTCTACTAGGGATTTAGAGGGTCAAGCTTGAATTTAAGATTGAGGAAAATATAGCATTTGATTAGTTGATCAGTAGGTACCTCGTCTTTATGCTTTTGTATGCTTGAGTATTGATAACACATTGAGAGCTTTGATATGATAACAATCCATGTTGTATGTTTGATTGTTATATTTGAGATCTTGACATGATTATATTGACTGCTTCTTTTGCATATTTAGCATGATTTTTAGTCTTATTGTATGCTTATCCATATTGTCTTATCCTTAGCTTGTGTTAGCTTGTGTGTAGATATTGATGATTTATACTTGTTTTGCATGATTGACTATTGGATGAATACCTTTCTCCTTCATGGCCACATGTTGCTTGTCCATATGGGACACATGTATCCCCTTATCTCCAACTCTTTAATTTTGGTCATTCCTTTTTCCCTTGCTTTCACATTTACTATATGTGAGGCCTTTTTTATGCTTGCTTTTCGACTAAGCTAGTGATTAGGAGCAAGGTTGTGGACCTATATTTTTCACGTGCGTCCTTACTCAATGCCAAGAATCAAGTCTAAGTCCAAGTCTGGGGTCAGGTTAACTATCAAGAAGGTACCATAAGGTAGTACCTCTCTAACCCTTAAATAGGTCTCTACTAATTAAATTTAGGTAACTATGACAATTGATTTGTTAATTAGTAGATACCAAGAATCAAGGAATATATCAAAGGAATAATAAAGGCATAATTAAAGATCAATCAAGCAAGTCATGCACACTCAAAAAATCTATAAACAAGGAAGGAGCGTACCTTGAAAACATATTAAGTGCTTCCATAAAACATCAATAATTAGCTCATAAACATATTACATAACAAGTCCTAGAACATATAATATGCACCTTAGCCAAATCTAGAATCAAAGAAAGAATAATATGGAAATTGTGCAAAGCAAGATGGAGCAATCATGAGAATATTTCATAAGCAAGGTAAAAACATGAATGCAAGCAGGTAGATAGGGAGGGGAAAAATCATACCTTGATTGTATAAAGCACTTTCATAAGATAATAAGGTTAGTTCAACAAGCAACAATGAATATGAAAGAAGTAAAAGACAATAATCAAGCTTGAAGAAAAGTAATCATTAATACACCCTCAAGATGAATTCGAATAGAATATCAAAAAGAAAAATATGATACAAAAAACATTGATGTATCATATACAATATATCTACAGTGTGAATCCATAATCAAAAGAATCTTAAGAATGTTTGAAAGTGATCAAATTATCAAAACACACAAACAATCACTATTAAAGCATATCAGAGGCATTTAAAAAATAATTCTTAAATAAATATATAGAAATGTTATTTCATCAAAATAAAAATTGGGTAACATCTTCAACATGTATAGATCATTATTCAAAAGGCCAAATTAATTAATTATTTCTTATTTAACACCAGATTAAATTGTAATAGAAACACTACCCAGAATAATCAACATATGATCAGAATAGAGGACTTTAGAAAATAGATCCTAAAAAAATGAAAATTATATGTGGAATTTATCATGACAAAAAATTGGGTAACTTGTACTATGTGTCTAGATTAAAATCCAAAAGGTCAAAGTAATTAATTATGTCTCAATTAGTACTAGTTTTCATAAAATCATAATTGGTTCAAAATAGAGCATATTTCCATGGCATGCAAAGATTGATTTATTTGACTAACTTAGATATATTATAAAATATTAAAAATAAAATAAACTATTGTAACTTATTTAATATGTCTAGTTTATATGAAAAATAAATTTAAGGCATGATAATACACATAAAATATTTAAAATTAATAAACATTTCTTAGCTCTAGAAAAAATCCAATGTAGTGAGTGCAATAAGGAAAAAAAAACGTATCTCCTACTTTGGAAATTAGTTTTTAATATTTATATGTCTAAAATTAAATTCAAGAAGTTTAAATTAAGGAAAAAAATATCAAAATAAATTAACAAAATCAATCACTAATTTATTTTTACAAAAGTAGTTCAAGTGTCTACAAAATAGTGTTGAAAATGTATCTACTGAAAGATTAAATTAAATCTTTTAATTGGAGTGTGCATCTAGATAAACCATCCTAAATTGCACATAAACTAAAGTGCAACTAAGAAATTTCTTAAAATGCAAATAAGTGAGTTGGACTAAAGTGCATCTAAGTGAGTTAAACTAAAGTGCATCTAAGTAAGCTAAACTAAAGTGCATCTAAGTTAGATAAACTAAAGTGCAACTAAGTAAGTTAAGCTAAAATGCAACTAAGTGAATTAAACATAAAATAAAACTAAAAATTAAAATGAAAAATCTAATAAAATAAAAAATCAATTATGAACCAAAAAAATAAGATCATATACAATCATAATAAAAAATCAATTATGAACTAGAAAAATAAGATCATATGCAATCACAATAAAAAATCAAGTATGAACTCAAAATTAAAATCATGCATACATTCAAAATCAAGAATCAGGTGTAAACTCAAAATTAAAATCAATCATGCACTAAAAATCAATCATGCACTAAAATTGTCAAATAAATTACTCCTCAAAATATCAAAAATCAATCACACACTAAAAATCAAATATCAAGCCAAAGTTCATCTAACTTAAAAACATGTGATAAAAATCAAAATCAAACCTAATGCACTAAAAATGCTAAAAACTAAACTAAAGAAGGACTCACTAGAAAATAGACTTCTAAACTAGAATCAGAGCCACTAAAAGAAATCACACTAGGGATCTATATAATCTTTCCAAGATATAGCTCTAAAAGAGGTCCAAAAATAGTGATAAGGTAAGTAACAATGGACCATCAATGAGGACATAATAAAAGCTCAAAAATGGGTCCTAAGTATGCAATGAGGGATTATAAGATGAAGGAAGACAAACACTGGATAACATGTGCCAAAAGAGCAAAATGAAAGGTCTACAAAGGTCTAATGATGGGCTATATGTATGTTTGGGAGCATTATGGAGGAGGTCAACACATTGATACTAATTGGAATCTAATCTTTGAAGACTTGTATAAGACAAAACTAGATTTTAGGATACTTGCATGGCCAATGTGCTTTCTTTGTTGTTTTAGTGTCATAAGTTTTTCAAATACACCCATACCATTCACTGTGCACTTTAGATCACCGTAGAGTGTTGAGAGACGTGAGAGCCTTCACTATTAGGAAACCCCTTGGGATGTAAGGGAGTGCATATGTAGCGGTAATGATCACCTTGTATGGAGGTTCCTTATTTCTTCAAAGGCATGAAGGAGGTTGCATACCGCTGACGGGTACAATTGCTTCCTCTAGGGATCCTTTTTAGTCTTCCTTTCTATTTTAGAGCCACCTTGACCTTGTAGGTTGAGCTTAGAGATTTCTATTAGGAATTTTTTCCCACATGTGGGTGTATCTGAGAACCTTTGGAGCCACTTTGGTCACAATTTGGATCTAAAATTCCTTTCACTTTAGTCTCCTTTTGGAGTGCCCAAAGATCAATACAAGTTTGAGTTTCATTAGACCACTTGATTGTTGACATGTTGACTTCTTTTTTTCATTCAGTTCAACATACTTTTTTAATGCTTTCCTTGCATTGTATCTTATTCAATTTCTTTTTACTTTGTAGGAGTTTCAATCGGATTAATCTTTGTAGACTAAAGTTGGGGGCAAATTGGTTCATATATTAGATCACACAGATATGGTTCTATAGACAGTTATCGTTGATTTGTTTATTGTAGCTATTTGATTTATGAGGGTATAGCTAATCGTAGTCAAATGATGGATGGGCAATAGGCCCAATAGGTTTTGATTTAGGAAGATACACAATTTGACTTAGTACCACCACCACCACCTCCGACCAGCTAGTTAGCTCCACATCCTACATCATTTGTTTTGCATAGTCATGTTGAGGTTGTCTCACCCCTTACTATAATGCCTACGTTGACTTTAGAGGACACTCATGCTTGTATGGATAGACTTGAGCATCGAATGACATAGATGAGACTATCTGACATAGTTATTGATTAGGATGATATTAATGAAACACCTATGGCCAATTTATCGACTAAGTTTAAGATGTTAAAGATTGAGAGATACACCGTCATTGTTTGTCCCCGCATCCACCCATGTCTATATAGTATAATTATAAGGGCTTATGAACTAGATGAGGCCCAAATGATCATATTGTTCCTTATGTCTTTTAGTGGCATAGCTCAACGTTGGTTTGCATAATTGGATTCCTGTTGCCATAGGACTTAGGATGACTTGGCCTAAGAGTTCTTTAGATACTTTGCATTTAACACTATCGTGGATATATCTAGGAGAAACTTTGAGACTTTGAGACAAAGACCTGAGGAGTCAATCACATCATTCATTTCCCATTAGAGGGAGAAAACTGCTCAAATTATTGATAAACCCATTGAGAAAGCATATTAGCATGATGGTAAGGAGCTTATAATGTAGATTTTCCAGACAATTGATGAGGTTCCCACACACTAATTTTGGATCATTGGTTCAAGCATTTTATGGTGTTGAGGAGGGTATTTCTCGAGGATTGTGGCCAAATTCTTCCCCTACCGACTCTAAGAGAAAGAAACCATTGAAAGCTTAGAGCTTAGAGGATGTTAATGCTATTTCTTTCACTAGATAGAGACCTCTCAGGTGTTATTAGACATATGATTCATATGTTGATAGTAGATAAGGCTACTAGTATTGTTTTCTTAGATAATGATCTTCCATCTAGAGGCCCAAACCACACTCACCCACTTTACATTTTAGTTGGTTGTTCAGGTCATAAAGTTCCTTTTATTCTCTTGGACAATGGCTCTGCCTTGAATGTTTGTCCCTTAGCCACTATAATTGCTCTTAGTTTTAGACCATTTGATTTTGAGACATCTACTCATATTGTAAGGGCCTATGATAGTACTTAGAGAGAAATGTTAGGTACATGGATGATGTTTTTACAAATAGGCTCGATCACGATTCCTGCTTTGTTCTAGGTTTTGAGGATTCCTACATCCTTTAACCTAGTATTGGGCCAACCTTAGATTCACATAGCTAAAGCCATTGCTCTTCCATTTATCAAAAGGTGAAGTTTATCCATAAGGGTCGAGTAATCACATTGCAATATACTAGGGATGCATTTTCTTCATATGAGCCAATGCTTCAAATCAGCCATAGTGATGAGGATTTGTTTTTGACTAGTTTTATTTTTGATGAGATACAAATTGTGGAGCATAAGCCATTTCGTAGAGATTTTGTGGCACTCCCATTTGATGAGCATAGTAGCACAATTGTGTTGGATATGATGATATTGATGTAATTTCTTGTTGGTTTATGTTTAGGGCATCATTAGCATGGCCTTGGAAAGTTCATAGTTGATGTTAATCATGACACTTCTTTTAGCCTTGGTTTCATTCCCATAGAGTTTGATTACATATACATAACACTATTGCATAAGTAAAGGCTCAAGGCTTGTTTACTTCACATTCCTTTGACTATCTTATGCACCAGTACAAGTTGAGCTTAATAAATTAATTTGTGAGAGTACTAGAGGTACAGTCACACTCAGAGAGGATTACCAATGGACTTAGTTTTAATTAGGAGAAAAAGCTTCAACACCTCTTAAGTGATGGAGTTCCTGACACTTCCATTTTTATGATGGTTTTTCCCCATCTCCAAATCATGGTAGTCATTAACACTTTATTTCCCTGAGGAAACTAATGAGTATGAAACATTCACTGAGCTTGTAGATATGATAGATGGGGTTATTCCATATGATGAGTATAGTGATGAGATGTTTGTGATAGGTATGGGTCACATTATTAGTGTTGTTTAGCTAGAGCCTACTTTTCCATTTGATATGTTTGGGGTACTTTTTATAGAGATGATTGAGGATGTTCAAATTATTCCCACTCTATAGCTACTTGATGATGTTACTCTTGTTCATGATGTGCTTGAGTGCGTTTTTAACCCAGTTGTGTGAAGTTGGGCTCTGTGAACTCGCCACTTTCTTTTGATGTTTTGTTGGGATTTGTCTCTCATTCTAACGATGTACCTATTTCTTCATTTATGGATTTGAGTATTTTCAAGTATTTACCTGGCTCTTGTGATGATATTTCTTTATGTGCATCTCGTTCACCCACATCCCATGTATTTGATATAGATGATGAGTCTAAACAGCATGATTCAAATCCAAGACCCATAGATCAAGGTGTTTCATTCATACCAAGAGATGTTGAGACAATTGACTTTGGCATAGGAGATTAGCTTAGAGAGCTAAAAATTGGATGATTTTTATCCATAAATAAGAAAGATGAACTCATTCAATTACTCAGAGCATATTTAGATGTTTTTACATGGTCTTATGAGGACATGCTAGGCCTTGATCCTTCTATAATTCAACATCGCATACCTATTCTACCTCATGCCAAATCAATTAAGCAAAAGTTGAGGCAATTGCACCTTTAATGAAGTTTGTAGGTGAAAGAGGATATTTAGTTGCACCCTTAAATTTGAAACTAATTTTATGATTTTTAAATAAAATTTTAATTTTTAAATAATATATAAATTATATATTTATGACGTTATCGGTTTGACCGCCGGTTCGACCAATGAACCATGAATCAGTAACTTTTCCGGTTCAATGACCAGTCCAGATTGATTTTTTTAGTAATTTGGATTTTATCAAAATTTCAATTGCTAAATATGCAACAAGATTCCTAAAGGCCATGGGAAAAGTTTTTTTTTTTTTTTTTTTTTTAATTCCCTTGTTTTATTATATGCTCTTGATTAATTGCATATGTGGCCTCAAGATATTTGTTATTCTTAATTGGAAATAAATTTTCATGATTTTTTCAAAATTGGAAAACTTATTTAAATTGGAATGTGCATGGTTAGGAATTTTTTATTTTTATTTTTAAAAAAAACAAACATAAGTTGAAAAAAAATATTAAAAGCTTTCTCACATTTTTTAAATTAATTTTTAGAGATTTTAATTTTATTTAAAATCTTCTCAAATATTTGAGATCTCTAAGAATAAAATCTTTTTTTTTTTAAAAAAAAAAGGAAAAACTCTTATTTTTCCAAATCTTTATAAAATAGTATTTTTCCTATTTTGCACAGGATTCTGATTTAAAGAAAATAAGTTAATTATTGAAATTCATGACAAATAATTTATAATTAAGAATGGTTACCAAAATAAGTATTAGAACCCAAAGCAAAATTATTTGATATTCTTAGTAAATTTTCATGAGAATATATTTTCCAAAATTATCTTTTTAAACTAATTGTTGCTAAGAAGATTGTTATTTCTTTAGAACTATCTATTTATTAAACTTTAGGAGGTTTTCCTGTTCTTTCTCAGTGAGAGAAGGAAAACTATACTTATAGTTGGTCCTTCAGGCTCTCCTCCTAGAGAGGAGGAAACCATTTTGTTTGGATAGTTTAATGATAAGAAATAAGAGAGTAATTCTTATAGCATCGGAGTCTCAGTTTAAAAGTAAATAATGTATTTGGAAAATCTCATGATAGATCATTTCTGATAAGAAAGGTTACCAAAATAACTTTGGAAAGTTTTAGTAATTCAATGAAGATATAAAATATTTTGAAAATATTTTCCAAAATGGATTGTTTAATTCCTTTTTGGAAATAAACATTTTTGGGGGTTTTTCATAGAGAATATTTTATCTATTAAAGAATTACTAAAATGTTCTATTTTTGGCAATATTTAATGGAATAAATTATTATGGAATTTCCATGGAAATATTTATTAAGTTGGAAAAGTGTAAGGAGTAAGAAAAGTAAATCTTATAATGATTTTTTAATACAAGAACAAAAGTTCCTTTCTTAGATAAGTTGCTCTCAAGATTATTCAAAATCTCATAAATTGGTAATTTCCTTATCACACAAGAGTTTCTAATTTGGAAAATAAATATTTTAGAAATTTGTATTAGAGATAATTTATCATTAAAAAATTATTACCAAAAGGCTTAGTAATTTGATGGAAATAAATTTCTTTGAAACATTTCCTAAATAAAATATTTATTGATTGGAATTGTGCATAGAAGGAGAATTTTATGATATTAGATTTTAAAATTTTGAGAGTTGATATTTTATCAAAATTCTTTTTGAAAATTATTCTCATGGAAATTTTAAAATTTCCATGTTGGTATTCTCCTATTACAATAGGTTTCAAATTGGGAAATAAATATTTTTGAAAATTTTCAAGGTAGATGATTTATTCATCAAGGAAATAACTAATGGTTTTAAAATACTCTTATTTATATCAAAAGATCAACTGGGAAAGGGCCTTAGGCAACCCCATGACCTCCATCGTTGAGCCCATCTCGATTTAGGTTCATCACCACCCCTATAGTGGGTTAACCATTAGAATCAGGATATGTGGACTCTCCACAAAGACAAGACTAGATATACCTATAATGGAGCAACCACCCTCGTGGTGGGGTTCTTTACTTGGTGACATTGATAATTCAAGGAAAATGGTTATACACTTGACATTGGATATGAAGTGGTAGAATCACCCCACGCGCTCCCACTTGCAAAGTCTATGGGCCAAATAAAAGGTAGGTTGATCTTGTCTTTAGATACCTTTATGGTTAAGGTAGGGAGATTAATTTGAGAGGGTCTCTAACTAGTAATAAGGTCATGACTTGCCCCATATAGGCTTGATTCTTATGATACTAGGATACCTTGCAAAAGATATGTAATTTGAGAGCACTACATTTTTGCTAAATTAATTACCTGATGCCATGAATGCTCAATTATGTCATATGTTTGGTTATATTCTTTGTTACAAATATCATGTTGGTTCTATTATCACTCTTTTTCTCACAATAAGCCAAGCTTCACTAATCAATAGGACTAATTTTATTCTGGATATAGTAACCAATTGCATAGAAGCTAGTTTAGGTGAAATTAACTATTCCTTATGAACTAGCCAAGCAAAAGGAAATAATGATATATTAAGGTGGTATTAGATGGATCAGAAGACTAAGTATCTAATACTTAGATATTTGGATGATATGTTGCAATAGCAACACATGTCTATTACTCAAGACTTTGATATTCTCTTTCTAGTTTGCAATGGTCATTTGGTGATAAGGGTAGGTCAACTTTGACAAGCTACTCTTAGAACTATTATGAACACTAGTATTCATATGATCTGTAGAGACCTTACCATTTCCTTTTAGGATGGCTAAGGAGATTCTTAAAGGTTATAGGATGTTCATATAGAAGTCAAAGGTTCTTCAGGTTCTTCTACCAAGAAGAAGAAGAACAATATTAAGTAAGGAAAGTTCAAAAGAATGAATAAGAGAGCAATCTCAGGGGCAAGTGATTCCTTTGTGACTTTTTAGGAAACTTGAAAATAATATCCAATTTACCTAAAGGAAAAAAACGAAAGTATACATCATTTTCTCATTGTTAAGTATTTAGTGGTGGATTTCACCATTTATGGTGGATAAATTTCAAGCCCAGTGCTTGTAAGTCCTTACAGGATGTTCAACAAGTGAGAAGATTAAATGATGGGATTATACTTACCTTAGCTTCAAATGCAAGGTTAGTTATGCAGGTAAGTGGGAGGTACTATCCTCTTCCTTTATATGTATTCCATTATTACTTTGCTAAGTAATGAGAATAGTCAGATCTCACGATTAAACCTAGCACTAATTAAACATTTGATTTCTAAACCTAGGTCATATTAATCTAAATAGAATCCAAAGACTAGTAAAGTCTAGACTTCTTGATTCTAGAAGATCTTTTAGTCTACAAATCCTATATAGATGGTAAAATGACTAAGAAGACTAGAGTAAAAGAATGTTTGGAGTTAATGCATGTTCACATGTATAGAACTTTTAGTATCCATGCATGGGGAGGGTATAGGCATTTCATCACTTTTAGTGATAACTACTCTAGGTTTGAATAAGTACATAATAGATCCGATGCCTTGGATACATTCATTGAATTTAAGGCGGGATTGGATAACTTATTGGGTATACATACCAAGTCACTTCGATTAGATTAAGTTGATATGTTTAGTAAGTTTGATTTTTTTCCATTAGAGCATGCAATTATTTTCTAATCATTTGCACCAGGGTTTCCATTGCAAAATGGAGAAGTGGAAAGAAGATATCAAACTTGGTTGGACATAGTGAGATCATGGGTAGGTTTCTCATTTTTTCCAGATTCTTTTAGGGATATGTCTTATAGACAGTGCAACACCTCTTTTTCTTAAGAAGTATATTAGTTTATAGGATATCTAAGAGGATTTTTAGGTTATTACCTTTATAGTCAGGATCATCATAAGATATTTATTTATACAAATGTCAATTTTTTTATGAAGACTATATGATAAGGAATAAGGCAAATATTGATATAGATTAAAGGATATATTAGAAGACAGTCCCACATTGCATAGGATACTATGGATCTAGAGGGTTAAATACATACCATTCCTATGATTTCTAGTACACTAATGCCTCATCATAATGGGAGGTTCGTATCCCACAGATTATGATAAAGCAATGAGCAGTGTTTGTGCTCACTTAAGGCAAGGACCTATGAAGAGGTAGCTAGAATCTTTGTATTTTAACATAGTTTGGGTTCGTGTAGAAGCACCTAAAGGGATAAAACCCATATGTGTAAGTTGGTTTATAAGAGAAACACAATAGTATATGGAAAGCTTGAGTTTTATGTGGCTAAGATTGTAGCTAAAGGTTATAGTTTGAAACTTTGTTTCAATTATGGAAAACCTTTTCAATAGCGGTCATACTCAAATCCATTAGATTACTCTCATCTATTGCAGTGTGTCTCATTTATGAGATTTAACAACCAAACATTTTCATAGCAAAGGGCCTTGTGTGTATGTGTATAAGAAGGCATAAGGAAGCATGGTGATGCTTTAAGATCTTGCAGGTAGATAACAATCTACTCATTAGATATAATATAGGAATATTGTCATTAGTCAAGATCTAGTAGTCTACTCAGTTCAAGATGAAAATCTAAAGAAATGCGTAATGTATTCTTGAGGTTAAGGTCCTTTATGACTACAAGAATAGGAAAATTATGTCATGTCACATATATAGATAAGCATTTGGTCAAGCACATGATACAAAAATCCAAGAAGGGTTTGTTATTCTTTGGATTTGGTGTTGTCTTTCTTAGGAACAATGTCCTTTGACATCTATGGAGAGAGATTGCATTAAGGCGGTATCCAATGTCTCTATAATGGATAACCTTAAATATGTGATGCTATGTGATAGACCAGATATTTCCTTTGTTGCAGGAATAATGAATGGATATTAGTCCATTTCTTGATTAGAGCTTTTGATGGATGTCAAACATTTACTCTAGTATCTTTGGAGAACAAAGGATTATATGTTTGTGAGTCTTTGCGATGAGCTAGTACTCCTTTTGTATCGAGAAATTGGACTTCAGTCTAATAAGGACTCTCGCAGGTCTACCTCTGGGTATGTGTATACTCTAAGTGGTTTTTTATTGTTTCCATAGCAACAAAGGAAGCCTTTTGGCTTATGGGGAGTTCGCTTGGCTATATCGTCTAAGATCCTGTTATGTGATAACAATGGGACAATGGCATGGTCTAAAGAACTAAAGTACCACAAAAAGAGGAAACCCATAAAGAGGATGTGTTACCTTATTGTAAGATATTATAAGGAGGTGATATGACTATGAAGTAGAATCTTTTTGTAGTGCCCAATCTACTTTTGGGACTAATGGGAATTTGTTGGGATTGAGCCCCCAAAAAAAGTAAGACATGATGACACAAGGTTAGACTTAACTATCCTCTTATTATCCCTTTGGTATATTGACATTTATTTGAGCATTCAACCCATGTCTCTTACATTATACATGACTTAGGTGCATTAAGAGTTGCACAGAAGAAACAAGTCATGGGTTCCTTATAAGTACATAAGTTGTCCATAGTTGGATCATGGATTTGGGCAATCCAATAAAAACTGTAATGCACCACCTCATAATTGGAGAGATTGCTTGTCTTGGCCATTAGAATGAGTTTCCCATATTGAGTGCACTAGTGTATGTGATGTACATTGGGCAGGACCTACGGTGAATCATGACACAAGGCTATTCAATTGTCATGATTCACCAAGCTACTATACTGCATGGACTTTCTCAACCTTGAGAGGATATTGAGCATGTGCCAAAACCAATAAGAGGCTTTGACTTATGGGTGAGACCCTAAAGTGGTCATATATCCCTATGGGTTGGGTCATTATTGATGAAGACTAGTGGCAATAGGTATTCTCAATATAGGCATCATGATATCTCATAGGATTGAGATAGTGTGTTCTCTTGGGTGATCCAAAGGATATGTGATCACAAAATATGTAGTCACAGTAATTCCTTTAGTGGAATTTGACATATGTTCCTTCGAGTTAAAGTATGTTAATTGATCACATAACAAGTGGAATCTATAACTTGAGGATTGGAAAGACAATCTTGATAGGTGACAGTACTACCTTGTTATATTACAAACACCAGTTCATAGGGAGTTTGTATGTAGTGGATAGTAGGTTACAGAACCAAGCACTTGGTGTCTCGTTGTACTATACATAGGGTACTAGAGTGCAATTAACTCTCTGTAGTGGAATATTGAGTCAATTTCAGAATTTGATTATGAGGGAGCCAGTACTCCTATGGGTCCCAATGGTCTGCACTCTAAGCTCATATTCTTTGATAGCATGGTTTATGAGGGTTGAATGTGTTATTAGTTCACTTTTGTGCATAAAGATGTTTTGGTAATTACGTAAGGTTGCACAAGGATAAGCGAGTAGTATGTTTGGACTGAGCTAATTGATTAATTAGGCCTTATATGGTTAATTAATCAATTAGCAACCTTTTTGGGCTAAATTAAGTGACCCAAGCCCATGGTGGGCTTAAGTCACTTAAGCCTAGTAGGAAGCCTATAAATTCCCCCTTAGGGATTAGGGTTTCCAAGTGTTTTCATTCTCCTTTTCAGTCTAGAGAGAAAACCTTAACCTCGACCCTTGATATTTCCATCATCTCAGTGCCTAGACACAAGGAAGAGTCATTAGGTGGAAGATCTTGGGTGTACAAGAAGCATATTAGAATCATAGCACGAGATGCACACAGGCCGCATGCACGAAAATCGCACACAATGTGCACAAGCCATGTGCACGGGAATCAAATGGGACACCCACATGGGTAGTAGCATGAGAAAAGATCCTCCAATTTTTTCTAAGCATGTTCTTCATCACAAGGAATTGATCTGGGAACATCCAAATCCAAGTAAGAGCACTTTATTCTCTAAATCTATGTTTTCTATGGTATCCACATTGTTTTTAATACTTGTTTCTCTGCTGCAATAAATTTAGAGAGCCTAGAATAGATTTACATGCATCTTACAAGATCCAAGGCATAGGAATAGATTAATATAGGGTTCCCAACACTCATATCATATAAAATCAAGTTACAACAATCTTTATATGAATTAGAGTAATCTGAATGTGTATTTGGTACAATCGTCTTAGCAAATACCATCTAAAGAAGGATATGTGAATATCCTTATATGTTCATGTGTTTTCATTAAGAAATTAAAAATCATATTTTCACTTATTGTAGTGTAAGTTAATAATTTAAATATTATGAGAACTTCTAAAGAACTCACAAAAATAACTAATTATTTGAAAAAGGAATTTGAAATGAAAGATTTGAGAAAACAAAATTTTATTTTGACTTACAGATTGATGACTTTCCAAATGAATGTTAGTTCATCAATCAACATATATAAGAAAAGGTCTTAAAGTGCTTTTATATTAACAAATCATATCCACTAAATTGTTGAATGGTAGTTTATTCACTTGAAGTGAAAAATGAACTGTTTTTGTCCTAAAGAAAATAATGAAGAACTACGTAGTCCAAAAGTATCTTATTTTAGTTATATTGGTACAATTATGTACCTGGTAAATTGTACATGACCAAATATAACATTCTTTATCAATTTGTTTGTCTATTTTTCATATCCCCATAAAGCTCAATCTCAAATGGGGTAATATATTTACCTATAGTAGTACAAAAATATCATAAAGGTTAGTTAAACAAGCAATGGTAGTCATCTCATCAAATCATTCAAAGATAGTCAAAATTCATGAAAAAAGTCATGAATGTGTATAGCTAAGGTCAATGATTCAATAAACTTGAGAATCATGTGGACTATCATTTATCAAAATAATCTAACCGAGTTATATGAAGATAATATTGCTTGTATTGTACAACTTAAAGGAGGATTTATAGAAGATGGCATTACTAAGCGTATCTCCCCTAAGTTCTTTTATACTCATGAATTCTAAGAGAACAATGAAATTAATATTCAACAAATCTAATCATATGATAATCTAGTTAATGTATTCACAAAAACATTATCATTTATCATATTGAAAGGTTTAAAATATAACATTAGATACAAAGATTGAAAATCCACAAATTAAAGCGTTAAAGAAAGCATAGTCATGTTCACATCAGGGGAAGAATATTAATACAAATACATTATACTCTTTTTTCCTTGATTAGTGTTTTTCCTATTAGGTTTTTCTTAATAAGGTTTTAACGAGGTATATTCTTATAATCATTCAAGGGGTAATTTTATGGAAAATAAGAATTTTTCATATTGTAAGAACCTATAAATTTTCATAAACATCATCATTCTCAATGAATATAATTAATTCAATATTGATGTAAATTTATTATAAAATAGAATAATTTTTCTAAGCAGTCCAATTTCTTCTTTGAATACCTTTATTCTACAATAGAATTGTATTATTATAAATATTTCAACAAGTGAGGACAAACAAAAAATCACAATAAAATGTTCAAAGTAGTATTTTTATAAATATAATGAAGCAATA
This sequence comes from Vitis rotundifolia, assembly GCA_030254885.1. Lineage (NCBI taxonomy): Eukaryota > Viridiplantae > Streptophyta > Magnoliopsida > Vitales > Vitaceae > Vitis > Vitis rotundifolia. The sequence goes on from CM058154.1 coordinate 10,713,435, forward strand.
TTATTGTTCAACTCCTCCATGCAAAGAAGAAAGAACCTAAAAAAAAACTTGACTCCAACTAGCATGATTATAAATATTATGAATAATATTATTATAAATATTTCAATAAATGAAAAAAGCGAGAGTCGCATCTCATTGTATCACATTCTATTTTGCAATATTTAAGAATCACCATCAATACCTCGGTGTAGGTTCGGTATAATCCTTTGTTCATAATCCTAGGGCTATTTACAACTAGCCAATTAAGAATTCTTAGATGTACCAGTACTAGTAGTGCATCAAAGATATAGTCATCAATTCTCCTGAGAGGATACAATTACTGGGAGCAAACATATTAATAATGAGGAACTTTCTAGTTCACTCAAAAAAGACTGAGCTATTTTATTGAAATTTTATTTTATTGTAAAATATAAGATTTCCAATCCTAATAGTGTCAATAAATAATTCAAAATGCCTCAACCTTTTTAGAACAGATCCAAAGATACTCATTTATTCTGTATTGGACCATCCATAACAGTCATGAATAATATTGTTATAAATGAAGAAAAAATAGTCGCAAAAAAAAAAAAAAAAAAAAAACCTAATTAATCTATAAGTGGAGTTGGCATAGTTGTAAATAAATAAGAACTTTTGTTTTTCCTTCTTTTCATGTGAACAGGCTAAGATAACAGTTGATTTGCTTCAACAACTCATTACCATACTACAACAACACAACAAGTGGTCACAGGAGTTACAGAAAACAATTCCCATGTATGCTTCACTATAGGTACTGTCACGCCCCAAAACCCACTCCAAGGGCATGACGGTCATTTCACTCCTCAAGCCCAAAAGCTCAAATTGGAAACGACACAAATATTCGTATTGTAATTGGAAATTTACCAATTTCCAAATTTCTGTTCAGAGTAGTAGGACAAAATTCTAAAATCTCCAAGTATCAACTTTAAAAAAAACTAATACATCAACCAAAGTGTTATTGTCCAAATAACTCCAAACTCAAAATAATTCAAACAAGAATTAAGTTTTAACATCTAAATAATGTCCAAAATAAAGAGAGTTTAAACAAATATCCTAATAAAGCTAAATTTCCCTCTTAATGGTCACTCCTCGTCTGAATTGAGGTTACCTGAAAACTTATTAACAAAAGGGGATGTGCTCAAAGCCCAATAAGGAACATTAATATAGTTTCATGGATCAAACATTTTCAATCATATTTTGAAATAGGAGATCTAACATACATTTATTTTCATAAAAACTTTTGAGTTCAAAATACTAATACATTCAAACTTTTCAACAAAACTTTCTTATATCCATTTCAAAACAATTTCTTATTGAAACCAATTCGAATACATTCAAAATATCTTTACTCTATGACAAATGGTACCCAATTAGGTGGGACTTCACAATTGAGTAACTAGCTTCAAATATGTTCCATTTAAAGTGAACAAAACCAAATGTCAACAATCATAACCCGTTGACTAGGGCCATAAAGTCAACTATTATAACTTGTTGACTAAGGTCATATAATATCCACTATTATAACCCATTGATTAGGGTCATATAATCCAAAGTCAAACACTTTATTTCATTAATTCAAACTTATAAAACAAAACATCATATCTCCTCAATTTTTCATTTTTTATAAACAAAGAAAATGCTCAAATATACTTTCCATACAAAACATATATTTGATCCATGTGTAAAGATAAAAATAATATTTTTACACATTTCAAAATACAATATAAAAAGAAAAATATTTCTTTTCTAAAAATCTTCATTAATTTCCCTTACCTTGAAGAAGCGCTAAAAAACTTGAAGCATTTAGCTTGACGAATTTACTCCTCACCTAACATAATATCATACACAATAATCTAAAGGTAAAAATTTGACAATCCTAAAAATATTTAATTTAGTATTATGGATCCTAATTAATTTTTCACGCTAATATTATTACTACCCAATATTATTTTCAACTTCTTAAATAATAATAATATAATTTAATGAATTTCCAAATTTTTTATAAACTCATATTTCTTCCAAATCTTATTCTAACCATTTATTTCTTTTGTATAGCTTATTATTATTATTATTATTATTATTATTTATTATTATTATTATTATCATTATTCTTACGTCACTTACAAGCATCCAAATCACACAATTTCTACTACTACTACTACTACTACTACTACTACTACTACTACTACTACTACTACCTATTTCTTCCAAATCTTATTCTAACCATTTATTTCTTTTGTATAGCTTATCATTATTATTATTATTATTTATTATTATTGTTATTATTATTATCATTATTACTACTACACTACCTATTTCTTCCAAATCTTATTCTAACCATTTATTTCTTTTGTATAGCTTATTATTATTATTATTATTATTATCATTATTCTTACGTCACTTACAAGCATCCAAATCACACAATTTCTACTACTACTACTACTACTACTACTACTAACTACTATTCTTATTAATACTACTACTACTACTACTACTACTAGTAGCAACCCCACCTACTCCAACAACCCCACCTACTGTACTCATTATTATTACTACTACTACTACTACTACACACAATTTCTACTACTACTACTACTACTACTACTACTAGTAGTAGCAACCCCACCTACTCCAACAACCCCACCTATACTGTACTCATTACTACTACTACTACTACTACTACTACTACTACTAGTAGCAACCCCACCTACTCCAACAACCCCACCTATATTGTACTCATTATTATTATTTTAATTTATTCCAGTACCACTCCAACAACCCCACCTATACTGTACTCATTATTATTATTTTAATTTATTCCAGTACCACCATACCCCACCTATACTGTACTCATTATTATTATTTTAATTTATTCCAGTACCACCATTTGCCTCTCACGATTATATATAATTTATTATTATTATTATTATTTTATCACCCTAACACAGTGTCTCAAATCCAAAATCTAGAAACATACAATTCTTCTTCTTATTATTTTTCAATCCCTTAAGTCACGTATAATCATATATTTATTTACTCATTTAATTTTTAAAATTTCATTGTTTAGATCTATTCATCTAAAAAAATTTTGATTTCCCTATTTTCATCAATGAAATAACCTATATTCATAATTTCAATTTTTTTATCTTAAAATAAATTAACTAAACTAACCCTAATCTAAATTAAAAATTTCTAAAGAATATCTAATGTGTTCAAAACTAACTAACGAATATATTAGTCTAGGGTTAGAATCTTACTTGAAAAAATCCGAACTTCAAACCTTTAGTCTTATGTTCTTCAATTCTCTGATTTTTCATAAATAGAGTTTTTTGAATAAAGAAAACAAGATGAAAATCTAATTTATACCAAGAATTGTGAAATGACTCTTTTATCTTTAATGAGTTTAATTAATTAATTAATTTGTAATTTACAATTTTGCCCATAAATTTTATTTTGGGGTGTTATGTGTGGTGAGTATTGGTCAATCCAACCTAAATGAAACATATGTGTAGTTTTGATTTGATTTGTAAAACATTTAAAACAAGCAAGGGAGCTAAGCTTAAGAGCACATCTAATCCAGGCAGCCATGGGGACTCCAGGTGAGGTCAAAGCTAATTCAGAGCTTCAATTTTTGTAAGCTAGATAGCTAGCTAAATTTACAATGACCAAACATCAAAATGTATAACGTTTTAATTTGTTGTTTCCTCTTTTTTTATTTTTGTTAAATGGATGTAGTCTATGTAGGTATTTCTCTCAAATTCTATGCAGTGTTGAGATAAGATTTACACAAAGATGAATCATAAGTTAGATAGAAAATGAATGTGGTTGGACACTTAGATTTCGGGAATGAGGATGGGAGGAAGGAATCTATTGTCAGACCTTATGTTTGTATGATTGTATCGAACACTATCCAAACATTAAACTATATATCAAAGTCACACGGAGAATATTATAAAGTTTACATTAAACTATATATCAAAATCACATGGAGAATATTATAACGTTTCCCACAAAGGATGCTGCGTAGGACACTCGACCCTAATGTTCTTGTGAGTATCGAGTTCACCAACCATCGAAAACATCCCACAGAGGCATGGCCAAAAAAGCCTGCAAAAGCTCTACTTCTAGTGGCAAGTTGTACATATCTCCATATGCCCGTTGGTGCTCCCAAGAAATAAGCAAATAAATAAATAAATTCCACCCCTCTTGGGATAAAATTGTATTATGTCTCTCAAATAAAGTTTTAGACTTTAATTCCTAATCATTTCTATATTTTAATTAAAAATAAATGTATGATAAAACATTTGAAACCAGATTTTCAACACCATTTTAAATTATATGTTTTAAAATAAAAATTCTACAAATAGAAAAAAAAAAAATAGAGAAAAATATATATATAAAAAACGCAAAACATCAACTTGGAAAAAAAAAAAAAAAAAAAAAAGCCTTAGGGCCTATTTGGTAATCATTTTTAGAATAGTTTTTTGTTTGACAATTAAAAACTAGCTTTTTATTTTTTGTTATATAAAACAAAAAATAAGATATTTTCAGATAATATCTTTTAGTTGTTTTCCATTATTTTCTTAATGTTGTTTTAAGAAATAATTATATAAACATGTAGAATGATTAAAAATAAAATACTAGATATAAAAATTATTTTTAAACACATATTTAAAAAATATTAAAAATAGATTAAAAATATTTTAGATTTTTAAAGAAACTTTTATTCTACAAAAATTAACTGTTCTCAAAAATTATTTTTCAATATTGTTTTCGAAAATAGTTACTAAACAAACCCTTATTTTACAATTTTTTTTCATAATTTTCCCCATTAGTATTTATTGTCTTTTTAACAAATAGAAAGAATATCATTGTTTATTTTTATTTCTTGTCTCTCTTTTTAATGCTTTGCATAACAAAAATTAATGCTAAAATTCATTTTTTATTTCTTGTCTCTTTGCATAAATTAAAAAAAAAAAAAAAAAAACAAAAAAATCATACTAAAATTCCTTTAAAAAATTATTGAATTTTTTATTGAAACTAATAGCTAATCAATGGAGATTGTTGAAGCAATGATTATTTATTTATAATAAATATTTAATTACTCAGTTATAATATCACAGTAATTTTTTTTCTAATCGTTTGCTAATGTTTTGGAGTTTCTATCATCCATAGTGACTTAAACTCCATCTTTTGATGATTAATGTCTTATTTGGTAATTATTTTAAAAACAATTCTTAAAATTAGTTTTTGAGAACAATTTTTAAAAACTATTCTCTATATTTTGTAGAACAAAAGTCTTTTTAGGAATTTGAAATGATTTTAACATATTTTAAATATTTTAAATATATTTTTAAAATAATTTTTATATTTAAATGTTTTATTTAAAATTATTTTATATATTTGTATATTTTTTTATTAAAGCAGCTCTCAAAAAACAAATAAAAACAATTAAAAGATCTAAAAACATTATACTTTTTATTTTTAATAACAAAAAACAAAAAAATACTCTTATTCTTTTAATCATAAATAACATCATCTAATTTAGTTTTTTTTATTCCTTTTAAGTTCATCATTTTTTTTTTTAGTATTGATACTCATGCAAACAACACTTGAATTGACAAAGCTTTTTACGATTGTTTATTTATGTTTCAACGTTTTTTTTTTTTTTTTTTTTTTTATGGATTAATTGATTAAAAGGGATGAAAAGATGTAAATTTTGTAAAATTAACTTTTTTTATTTTTGAATTTGAAGAATAACTTATTTTTTATATAAATACCTTTCAATATTTTCATTCATATATATATATATATATATATATATATATGTGTGTGTGTGTGCGCGCATGTTAAAAGAAGAGATTATTTTCGTAAAAAAAAGAGGATATCCTAGTTCAAAGAGTATTTTTTTGGTTGAGAAAAAGTAGAAGGTTAGATTTACCCTTTTTATTTATTTATTTTATAATTATTTATCTTCTTCTTCCTTTGTTTCATTTTGAGGTTTGGATTTTTTTTTTTTTCCCTCCACCTTAAGGTTTGATTTGGAAAGTAGATAAAAATTTGAAAAAAATTTAAGTCGTTGATTTGGAAATTTAGTAGAAATATATAAATTTAAAAAAATTTCCGTGATTAAATTTTTTAAAACAATTTTACGTTTTCTTAGCAAAACATATTTTCTTTAAAGAAAGAAAACATACAAAATGAAAACTATTTTTAGTAAATAAAAATATAAAATAAAAATTAGAAAATATTTTCAAGTCAAACACATTTAAATTTCTTTTAAGATTATATATTATATAAATTTCTTTTAAGATTTTACATTAATTTTAAAAAATAACATTTAAAAAATAAATTAAAAAACTAAAATATATTCTAAATTAAATATTATGTTTTTTGTTTTTAAAACTAGAAAATTGTTTCCGTTTTTTACATTGTCAAACCTATTTTCTTATTTTTCGATCGTTAAAAGTTTAAAATTTTAGATTTGACACTTCCCTGTTTTTTAAACTGCATCAAGAAGATTAATAAAAATTTGGGGGGTGGGGGGGGATGAACAGAAAGAATCAGTGATTTTAATTAGTAAAATTTGAGGTTGACTGAATTTCATCAATTTAATAAAAATTATTCGAGAATAATTAAGAAGTAATTTTTATTATTTAAGTTATTTCAATCGATGATTGAGGTTAATTATGAGTAATATATTTAATAAAAAATAATTAAGACTAATTTCATCTTAAAAATCCTAATTAGGATCAAGGGATTTTAGAAAATTTTCACTAAGTTCAATTATATAGAAAGTTGTTGCAATGCCATTGTCAACGGTGAATCATCAAGGTTGGTCATAGTGGGTGGTCATGTTGCTGATGATTGCTCGGAAGGCATTGGAAAGTCGGCCAAGGCAAGGGAAACACATTTCAGCCTCGGTTGAGGTGGTAACAGGGTAGAAGCGTTTATGGGAGGTTCCATGTTGATGCCGGGGACGAAAATTTACCCATTAGTTGGACTCTGATTTTCTCAATCGATGGGACTGCAATCCACTAATGGCAATCGGATGTCGTTTCTTAGAGAAATTACTCATCATTTTCGACGAAACGAATTGGATTGGGTTGGATTGATTATATTCCAAAGAAAGATGGATTGTTGAATTGTGTATTATTTGTCAGAAGATGGAGGTTATGCGCCTGCATGATCGATGCAAGGAAACCAGGGTCCAGGGCCCATCCCATGTGAATAATGCTGTGATATTTCTATATCTACATAGTGTACGAAACTGACTTGCAGCCTAGCTCCACTAATCGAGATTTTTATTTATTTTTTGTGGACGGCCATTGCTAGAAAAAGAGTGCTGGAAAATGCTTTTATGATCACGTGTACACACTGCACACACGACTTGGATTATTCAGAGAGAGATTAGTGTCTCTGTCGTGGACATCATTAGTCTTGTAAACATACGTTGTCCGTTGCATGCAGACGGGACCATGATATGATCTGGAAATTGAACCGAACATGTATTTTGTACCACTGAATGTATGGCCCTCCTTGATGTGCCCCACAAGCCTCATCTTTCTGATGGATGAGGATAATGGTGGAGTACTGAAGCCTTGAAGTATATGTAACTTCTGTCATGTGTGATGGAGAAAAGGAGGTGAAAGGGAAAGGAGCCATCATCCTTGGGATTGCTTTATATAGTTCTGCATTAACTTAAGCTTTTATTCTCAACCATATGTTTGTATTTTCAGAAAGTAAAGGAAAAGAACATGGGGGAGATTGAATGATTGAATGATTGAATGATACCACTCACTCAGAAGACAAGAATGAGAAATTGAGCCTCTGGCAAATCCATACCCCTTAAGGCCTTAACAATTAATCCCAGGTGATTTCTGTTTCCAAAAGGTGTTATAATTAATCCCCACTTGGTTAGTCTCTGCTGCGGTATTGGCTACACAGCAGATATTATCAGGACAAGTTAGGCAACTTGGATCACTATACAGGATGTGAAATTAACCAACAATGTGTGGGTAGTCTTCCTTTTCTTTAATTTTTTTTTTTTTTTTTTTTTTGTTACATTTAGACTGACTCTATGTGATAACACAGATGAAAGCATCTTGGTCTCGTTTCACATTATTGTTAACTACGATGTTCAATTAGATATATTCTATGTTGTTTCCATGGCAGTAATTGTTAAACGGAGGTGTGTATTTTCCAGATTAAGGTGTTCAATCTTGCTTTGTTCCTGTAAAGATGGTAGGTATGCCTAGTAACGATCCACCGAGTCTTTACACAGATTTGCTCAGACATTCTTTTCTTTACTTTACTACGATGCCTACTGACTCTTGGGTTACATGACAAGCGCGCCGCCTCTGTTGGGTGCTCTGTTCCTTAAATAATTATTCAAACCACAGATTAAAGGGAGAAAAAAAATGAAGAAAAGGAGTTGGTATTGATTCAAAGGTACAGGGAAACCAAAATATTATGTTATTTTATATCTAAACAATCTCTTCTTAAAGAACAACCCGTATCTTGATCCATTTTCTAAAGCAACATATAGAGTCTGTACACATTTATTAGAAGCTTAATTTATAGTTTATTGGCTTCACAGACGAGACAATGCAAGGATTTGCTCATGAGGCTGATGAGCAAGATACTTAGGTTGTTCCGCATTGACGGGAGTAGACTTCTTGTTGGACGTTTTCTCGGAAATTACAAGGGTCTTGGCTAGAGTCCTCAACTCGAATTTTTGAATCTTGCCCGTTGAAGTCTTGGGAAGTTGCTCCATAATTTCCACCTTCTTAGGAATCATGTAACGGGGGAGATTTTTCCTGCAATATTGGATGATGTCATCTTCACCCACATCATCATTCTGGCCCGTTTGATTCTTGTTTATGGTGATGAATGCGCATGGGCTCTCTCCCCATTTGGGATGGGGCATTGCCACCACTGCAGCTTCCAGCACTCTTGGGTGCCTGTATAGTACACTTTCCACTTCTACGCTGCTAATGTTTTCACCGCCCGATATGATCACATCCTTCGATCTGTCCTTGATCTCCAAGTATCCGTCCGGATGAATGACCCCGACGTCGCCGGTGAAAAACCAGCCATTCTTGAAGGCTTTAGATGTGGCCTCTGGGTCCTTGAAGTATCCCTTCATGATACTGCTACCGCGCAGCACAATTTCCCCCATGCTTTTGCCGTCGCGTGGCACACTTGCCATTGTGTCCGGGTTTTTCACATCCACATCCGCGAGGGTCAGTATGCTGATCCCTTGACGCGCCTTCAGTTTGGCCTGATGTTCGCGGGGAAGGCGGTTCCACTCCGCCTGCCATTCGCAGACAAGGGCAGGACCGGTTGCCTCAGTCAGGCCATAAGCGTGGACAACGTGGAAGCCCAGAGCTTCAATCTTCTCTAGCAGAGGTGCTGGTGGGGGTGCTCCACCAGTGAGTATCTGAACCGGAGTTTTCAGCTGCCGGCGCTCATTTTCTTTGGCCTCAAGGAGGATATTGAAGACTATGGGAGCGCAGCACATATGTGTGACGTTGTGTAAGGCGATGTTGCGATACATATCGTAGGCGGTGGTATTGCGAATGCAGACACTGGTCCCACCTCGTGCCGCCACTCCCCAGGTGAAGGTCCACCCATTACAGTGGAACATGGGAAGTGACCACATATAAACAGGCTCGCCTCCCATCTCCCATCCCAGAAGAAGGCTAAGAGTGCTGAGGTAGGCACCTCTGTGGCTGTACACAACTCCTTTTGGAGCCGATGTGGTACCAGATGTATAATTGAGAGCAATGGGATCCCACTCATCCTCAACTTCCACCGGAGCATAGCCCGGATTCCCATTGTCGACAAGCTGCTCGTACTCCAATTCGCCCAGCCGTACGCCTGTGGGCGTGTCAATGTCATCGATGACAATGACCAAGGGAATGGACTCCGCTACAGGCATCTCCTTGTGTTGAGCCATTAGTAGCAGGAGAGCCTCGCGTGCCAAAGGCACGTATTGGTAATCAACAAAGAACACCTTTGCTTCCGAGTGGCCCAGAATGGTGGCTATGTTGTGGGCATCTAGCCTGGTGTTAATTGTGTTGAGGACAGCCCCGCACATGGGCACTGCAAAGTGCATCTCGTACAAGGCTGGAATATTTGGAGCCAGAACTGATACCTGCAGGGGAAAGAATAGCAACCAGATATAAATATTTATGAATAACATCTTTCTCCCTCCTACAAAATGTATCTACCTTAAATCATAAAAATATATACATGTGTGGCCTTTAAAAAACACACTTACAACATCGTTTTTGGCAACGTTGAGACGATGAAGAGAGGAGGCAAGGCGGCAGCAGCGCTCGTAAGTTTGCTGCCAAGTGAACCGGGTTCTTTCGTATATCAAAGATGTTTTCCTGGCATAAGCCACTGCTGCTCTCGACAAGAAATTTATAGGAGTGAGGGCTGTGTAATTTGCAGCACACTTGGGTAGGCTGTCCATGGGTTTAATGTTTGTTATGTTTTGCTCCTCCAAAGAGTTGCAAGCAAGAATTGGTGGTTTAGAGAGAGAGAGAGAGAGAGAAAGAGAGAGAGAGAAGAGTAGGGGGATGAGGGTGGGATGAAGGGAAGATGGCTTTATATAGGGAAAGTTAAAGGATTAGGAGGGCAACAAGGCACGTTATTTCGGTGGGATGGAGGCGGGGGTTTGCGGAGGGGTGGGGTGGGGTGGGGTGGGTTCGGGGGGTGTTGGGAGATACTTGGATGGAAGCTCATTAGGAAATTGCCAAGATACTCCCAGTTTGAACTAAAGACTCTTGACCCAAAAGCAACCTGCATGGTTTTCACATTATGTGGAGGCTGCTTGACTACGGCACTTCATTTTTTAATTTTTGTTGCTTTCTCCTACCATCTCTCTTCCCTCTCATGTGCCCACACTCAACTTTCACTTAATTAATTACATCAACCAATTAAGTAAATATTTTCTTATTCATCTACAAAATCATGGCTTAAATTGTGGCCTAGGAAGAGAGGCTATCACAGAGGCTAATTTCCCTTTCCGTTTCAATTTGAAGTGGGAGCAAACTGTCAATTTTCCATCCACTCAATCGGAAATAATCACAAAGACATGGTGATTCACAATGGCCTCTACTCGCTACAGGTTACCTCTGGTCATGGGTATTGACACATTCCACTCTGAAATTTGGCATTAAAAAACACACGTCCTTTCATGCCACTGTCCATCTGATCATCCACCTAACAAATGTTTCCTGGTGGTGTTCATGTGATCACATTTTCTTGAAAAGCAGCGAACAATGAAATAATAATTCAGAAATGCATGTCCTGTTACAATGAAATGGTGTCCGTGACAACTAAGATGCCTGTAACAAAATAGGAAAATGGCATAGTTGCTGATTGTTTTCTGTACCTTGGAAAAGGGAAAAGCAGTGTTTGTTCATATGCTTAAAAATAACAATAGGAAAATGTGCTGTTCAGTAATTAATTTGACTATTTCCTATAAAACATAATAAATTAAATTAATTACATATTAAATTAAAAAAAAAAAAGAGGAAACTATACCAATCCACCAATCAGAGTGAAAACAATTTTAATATTCTGTTCCCACTAAACCCAACTACTTCAATCAATATTATTGTCAGAAAAAAAAAAGAGTAATTAGTTTTAGCTTGGTTGTTAGTGTAAGGCATAAAGTAGGTGACGTTCCATTACATTTAATTAATAAAGTAGCTTATTTGTTAAAGTGTATAAAGGATGTCTTCGTGTCACATGTGGAGTCTCTTCTCGTGGAAATCAATTTGCATAACCACCGTATGAAATTAAATAATTTTTAATTATTATTATTATTATTATTATTTTGCTATTTTTCATTTGGTCACCCAAAGACTTCCTTTTCTATTCTCTCCTAGTCTTCCAAGAAACTAGACGCATTTTAATTATTGACTACGTAAACCTACAAGGTTGGTGTCCTTTTCTAGAAGAGTATTTCTATGAATTTATAAAGAAGATTTTTTTCGGGGTAATTTCCAAGCACTGCACCCGAAGCCATTTGCATCAACTTTCCTTGCTTCTTTCTCTTTCTGTTTTTTCTTCCATTAACATGTAGAAAGTAAGCACCGGTTTTTTCTTTGATTCCTTGACGTTTTAGGAGTCAAGACTCGAGTGCCCTCTTCCTCGCAACACTCTGCCCAGCACTAAGAAATTAACAATGCCCATTTTCGATTACCTACCATAAAAATAAAGTTTTTTAATAATAACACGTCAAAACATTGGATGTCAAATTAACAAATTTTGAAGGAAACAAAATCGCACATTCGCATTACCACAATATATGTATGATATAATAATTTTTAAGAAAAAAAAGGGGAAAACTCTAGTCAGACTTCTCTTCCCAAAAAGCAAAGAATCACCTCCTATTCATGGCATGGTGAAACAAAACCCTGTTGTATGTGATTTAGAAAATGAAGTTAACCCGTCTGAGAATTGACATTAGTTGTGGAAAGCACTCACATGGCCACTTTGTCCCCTTGGTCTTGTGTCTTGGCCTATGCTTTTGTTAGTGTAGGGGACCCATGAAACCTTGTCTCCCCACCTTTATTATGGCAGCCTTTGAATGAATGCCTTTGGCTTGGAATTAGAAGAATCGTCCTCTGAAGTCTGGCCTAGCTCCTCCTTTGTTGTAAAATTATATTCCATTTTCCACCAAGGGCCATGACCATTGCTAGGCCTAGGGCAATAGACAATTTGTCTCTTGGTCTATTTAGGCTTTTACAAATAATTCCCTTTCGCAACTTATGACCTTGACCCCACCTCTTGGAAAGTAACTTCCTTGATTTCTGCATTCTAGACTTGAGTGATCATGGGCATGGCCGCCACCAAGTAAAATTTTTTTCCCCTGGGATATATATATATTTTACCATACCACCGACCACCCACCGCTTCAGTCGGAAAATCCACAGTAATGAAGCTCTCCCTTTCGCTTTATAATATTTAAATAACTAGCTAGCTAGGATTGTTAACTTGAAAGAGTTATCCGAGTATATAGGTAGTTAAAAATCAACCTATAACCAGGGATGAGAAGATACCTAACTTTATGGAGATAAAGATGAGCAGGAGACGTCATCGTGACCAATGAACTGGTTTGGATGGGGAGACTACAGAATGACTTTTGGTATATTTTAAGAGAAAGGTCATCTAGAACATGACTACAACAACCAGCCAATGGTAAGTAATCTTTCCATTTGTAAATGCTCTTGGTAGATGGTCAAAGTCATGACATCACTCATACGGTCTAAACTTTTCGGTATTAATTGTCATCAAATTTTAATTACTTTTTCAACTTGTGCACGTCTCCCTCTCTTACCATCTACAGCAGGCTCATCAAGATTTTTATATATGCATGATTCATATCACCATTTTCATCTAGATATATATATATATTTTTTTCTTTTTCAGATTCCTCCACAAAAGCCCACATTTCTGTTCGTTTCCTTTTTGAGGAAAAGAATCCCAGAAAGGAGATGATGAGAGCATGGCAAAGGTCCAATCTCTTGAACTTTGTCAAAAAAATAATAATCTCAATAAAACTAAGCAATCTTCCAAAAGAAAATTGATTATGTTTCCAGAAGGGGAAATAAATGGGCATTCCCTCTGGTAAGTGCACATTACTGACATAACTAGGGAAAAGCAGTGTCAACAATGTTTATATATCCTGTCTATTTACCAAGTATGTGCCTGCAATCAATATATGAAAGTGTAAGGTTTACATTCCATCTAGAGCTAAAGAAGAACTCTTGTTGTGCTTGTATTCAAACAAGGGGCAAGTCAAATAGTTCAATCAAGCTCTCAAACGAATCATTCATTAGGAATTCAACTGCTTTTATTGTGGAATCAGCCAAATTAATTGACATCAATGCTTCCTAGCCGGCTAGAGTATGTACCTGTCGGTTTGTTAATTAGCATTGCAAAAGGGTTGATATTTATGTGCTTCTTGCTTTGTCATTAAGCCCAAAGCTAATTTGTAAACAATATTTGAGGAAATATTCTTCTCTAGTGGTAGCATATGTTCTTGGGTTTTAGACAAAGGTCTCTATAAAATGCAGATTGCAGACACTTCTGTGGAACCCTTTATGCAAGGCTATCTTGAAGTCCACCACTCTCTTACAACCGTTTGCCTAGAGGTGTTGTCTGGGAAACCACCCTCAACTAGATGGCCCTTAGGCCTTAGGCCAAGTGACTAATCCGTCTCAAAGTAGGTCAGACGGATAAATCTTGCACGAATACAACATGGCTATGGCATGATAGTCTATCATGCATTTACATATCCATTAATGTGCAGATTGTGCGTCTGACACGCTCCATATCAACTATGATCGTTATGGGAAACATTTCATTCTCAGCGACTCATCATGGTAAGACACCCGTTATGAATTGACAATCAATGCCATCAGATCGCACAATCAAGTGCAATTAAGATGCTATGAAGACACCTAATAAGACGTTACACCGCAAAAGGTATACATAACCATGTAGACTCTACAAAAAAAAAAAAAAAAAAAAAAGTTTTTCTTTCTGAAAAAGAATTTGACTTGCTTAAGCCACTTACTGACTTTAGCATCAAAGGAGCATAACTAGATAAACCATCTGAACAGCATTTGTGCAAGAATTATAGTCGTCTGCCTCTAGAGGAACTTAGACGAGACTACCCGCTTGGATTGTGCAACAACATTGGCGTTGTTTGTGGGAAAATCGAACCAAAAGCATATTAGCATGATGGCCAATACATTTAATGCATCCCAGTCAACCACAACGGTTGACCAATTCCAGGATTGGCAAGCTCGAATGGAGAGAAAGCAAGAAGAAAATGAGCGTTGAATGTAATCATTGCTTCGGCAAGTCGAACAGTTGAAATGAGAAAATCAAGAGTTACGGGCTCAAATAGCCGAGGGACATCGCTCGCAAAGCCATGGCACCCCTCCCCAGCCGACCAACCTTAACCGAAGTCGCAGCCAAACGACACGCTCATCTCAACGGCATGTAGAGTCGTCTTACCAAATGCATGAGGAAGACTTTTCCTCTAACAGTTCTCCTACTTGGCTCGAATAGCCTTATGCCTCAATTGATCAGTCCCATCCCGACGAGGTCGCTAGCTCTAATAGAGGAAAGCAAAAAAAAAGAGACAACGACAGGGCTCTCGTTTGTCAAACGCCATGAGGACTTTCCTGGGGCCCTAAGACCAATAAGCTTAGGCATTCCCATGCATATCCTACACCTTGAAGGCTCGGTTGAGCTAACCAAAACAGAGGCATCACCAAGCTTCTAGCCTCCACAATAGGAGTTACTAACTCTGCCTAAGCCCATAGGAAAGGCACCCTTAGGCTCTATTAGTCAACAACTAGATGATATGCTTTCCACATCGTTCAACCCTCATATCATCAGCTATGAACCTCCCATAAGGTTCCTGGTGCCCAAGTTCACTATGTAAGATGGTACAAGTGACCCATTTGATCATTTGTTACACTACCGACAGTTGATGACATTGGACATTGGGAATGATGTGCTGCTCTACAAGGTATTTTTTACAAGCCTCCACGGTTCGTCCTTGTCATGGTTTCATCACCTCCCTCAAAACTCCATCAATTTGTTTCGTGATGTTTCTGAGGCATTTGTCGGTCACCGCTTATGTTTTGCCTGTCAAAAATAGAATATAAGCACTTTGTAGAACATTAAGATTCAAAATAATGAATTGCTAAGGGACTTCATGAAGCGATTTGGACAAGCGGTACTTCAGGTGCATTCCTACAACATGGATGCCAATCTTTAGATCTTCAAGCGAAGTATAAGCTCTGACATTTCGTTCTTTAAGTCTCTCGCCAAAAAAGCGCGCTCACCTTGATGGACGATTTGTTCAGACGGGTAGATAAGTATGCTATGCTCGAGGATGATGTTCGAGCAGTTTTTCAGTAGGTTATGGTCACTAATCGAACAACAAAAAATAGCAAAGCTGGAAGCTCAAAGCCCTCAAACAACCAGTCTAGATAGGGAGAACAAAAGCAAGACGGATGGCAGCAACAACCCCTCAAGCTCACCTTGCTGACCGTCTTTTATGAGTAGCTCTTTCCGTTGATTCAAGAGCTGCCTAAGTTCAAATGGCCAAAACCAATCAAGACTGATTAGACCAAGCGAGATTGGAAATGACGATGCTCTTACCATAAAGAGCATGGACATACTACGAGTAGTGCAAGAACCTACACTACCTAGTAGAAGAGCTCCTTAAAGCTAAACACCTAAAATAATATGTTTGTGCCCTCAACGAACGAAGAGATAATAGAATAGCCCAACAGGTCCCTCCGTCTCTTGCAACACCTAAAACGGTCATCAACTATATACATGGAGGACCTGTAGATGACAATTACCACTCCCGAAGACAAAGACGAAGGTTAGTTCGTGTATTCTTTGTCAGAGAGAGAGTGCATACAAGTCAATGCACGTTTACTGATGGTAGTGTCCGGCCGATAAACAGACCCATTACTTTCCCTCCCATTGACTCCAACTAGGTAATCATTTTGCACGAGGATGCCTTGATCCTAAAATTTAGAGTTAGTAGCTTTGATGTGCACAAAATTTTAGTTGATCCAACAAGCTCTGCCAACCTCCTACAAATGTCAGCGTATAGACAAATGTGGTACTCTCCGTCTACTTTAGAAAATCTTAGCCGCATTTTGATTGGACTCAATAGAGCATCAACAATCTCCTTGGGCGATGTCATCCTTCTCGTCCAGACTAGCTCGATCACCTTAAATGTTCGATTCTCAACAGTGAAGGACTTATCACCATACAACACTATTATGGGATGGGTATGGCTACACAAAATGAAAGCCATCTCGTCTACATATCATCAAATAGTGAGTTACCTCATTGAAGCTAGGCAAGTGGACTTGCTTGGCAGCCAACTGGCTGCCCAACAATGCTATCAAGTGACTGTAGAAGTACGGCAAATAGACCTAACTAGAGATGAACCTGAATCATCAAGTGGAAAGAGTCAATAACAATTACAGTAACAGGCAGAGAGATATCCATTGGCTGCTAATCCTCTTCTGCCCTTAACCTTATCAAATGAGGAAGGTCATACGACCAATGCTAACTCTTTGCTAATGACAGAAGAACGTAGCAACATAGAAGCCTTACTCTACCAAAATGTGGATATCTTTGCCTGGAGTCATTTAGATATGTCAAGAATCGATCCATCTATGACTGCTCATAAATTGAATATTCTCCCCAACATGCATCCAATGAGACAGAAAGTCCGAAGCTTCCACTCGGATTGCCAAAAAATAATACAGACGAAAATTGATAAGCTATTGGCCACTAGCTTTATTTGGGAAATTAGTTATCTAGATTGGTTGGCCAACATCATGGTGGTAGCAGAGAGGGGAGGAACTTGGCGAGTGTGTGTGGACTATATGAGCTTAAACGACACTTGCCAGAAGGATAGCTTTCGTTTGCCGTGAATTGATCAGATTGTTGATTCTATGTCTAGGAACGAAATGCTCTCCTTCCTAAATGCTTTCTCTAAGTACCACTAAATCCCCATGTTTCATCCTGATCAAGAAAAAATGGCCTTTATCACACCTCATAGACTGTATTGCTATAACATCATGTCTTTTAGGCTAAAAAATGCAAGTGCAGTGTATCAGAGGCTGATAACAAAAATCTTCAAACCTTTGATGGGACGAACAGTGGAGGTACACATTGACGACATAGTCGTCAAAAGTTAAACCCGCAAGAAACACATGCAGCACTTGGAAGAAGCATTCGCCCTAATGCGGAAGTATAATATGAAACTTAACTCATTTAAGTGTGCATTTGGCATCAACACGGGCAAGTTTCTTGGCTTTTTAGTGACTCAATGAGGAATCGAAATAAACTCGGACCAAGTGAAGGTCATGCTTGAGACACCTATTTCGTCCACTAAGAAGGAAATGCAATAATTAACCAGTCGTCTTGTACCATTGGGCCAATTTATAGGTCGGTTCACTGATAAGCTCCATCTATTTTTCATTAATTTGTGCGGAGCACAAAAGTTTAGCTAGACAAAAGATTACAATAGTGCCTTTGACGCTATTAAGCACTGTCTCACATAACCTTCCATCTTGAGTAGTCCATAGGGGGGAGAGGAACTATACATGTATTTTGCTATCTCAAACTATGCAGTCAATGTCATTTTGTTTTGAAAAGCCTAAGAGGACGAGCAAAAACCCGTCTACTACGTAAGGCACTAGTAGATGTCGAGACCCAATACTCTCAAGTAGAGTAAACGACGCTAGCATTACATATTGCTATTAAATAGCTTCCTCCATACTTCCAGTCACATCAAGTGACAATTTTGACAAATCAATCATTAAGGGTCACCTTGCAGAAGTCACATCTATCTAGATGGATGATGAAATGGGTTATTGAGTTGAGTGAGTATGACATACAATACAAGTCATGCTTGTCACCAAAAGGCCAAAGCCTCGTAGACTTTATAGCTGAGCTGCCCTAAAAAATGGGTGCAAACTGACATCATCAACCATTGGTGGATCTTGCATGTAGACTGAGCATCACGAACATCAAGGGCTGGAGTAGGGCTCATACTACTCTCCTCTAACGGGGAGCCGATTGAGCAGTTTGTTTGCCTCAATTTTCCCGCATATAATAATGAGGCTGAATACGAGGCAATTATAGTTGGCCTTGAACTTGCCT
The DNA here is from genome assembly GCA_030254885.1 of Vitis rotundifolia. Taxonomy (NCBI): domain Eukaryota; kingdom Viridiplantae; phylum Streptophyta; class Magnoliopsida; order Vitales; family Vitaceae; genus Vitis; species Vitis rotundifolia. Next base: position 10,732,191 of record CM058154.1, read on the forward strand.
TGACACTTGCAGCATTAAAGGTAGAAATACGAAATGACTCCCAATTAGTGGTCGGGTAAAATCTAGCAAGAGTATGAGGTTAGGGATGAATGTATGGCTCGCTACCTCAGTGAAGTGGAATCCTATTTAGCTAAATTGTCTTATTGGAGAGTCAAACGTGTTCCCCATGAAGAGAATGGAAAAGCAAACGCACTGGCCGAAGTTGTCGTCGCCCTGCCGATTACTAAATCTATCATGCTGCTAGTTTATGACGAACCTTAGCGCATTGAGCCTATTCATAAGGCTATTAGTGGCCTACAATGAAACGGAATGCTAAAAATTACATTCACAGATGTGATCAATGTCAAAAGCATGCACCTATTCCCCGATTACCATCTGATTGCTTTAACCCGATAGTCAGTCCTTGGTCGTTTGCTCAATGGGGGATGGATATAGTCAGCTCATTACCAACCAACGTAGATAAAATAAAAAATAAAATAAAATAAAATAACACTCTTGCTCGTAGCCACAAACTACTTTAGCAAGTGGGTAGAAGGTGAGGCCTATGCTAGCATCAAAGACAAAGACATAACAAAGTTTGTTTGGAAAAACATTATATGTCAATTCAGAATTACTCATGCAATTGTCACAGACAACAGGCCACAGTTCGATAATAGTATCTTCCGCGAGTTTTGTTTGGAATTGAAGATCAAAAAATTTTATTCGACACCTCAATATCCACAAAGTAAAGGGTAGGCAGAATCAACAAATAAAACGTTGTTAAATTCTTTGAAGAAACATTTGGAAAAGACAAGAAGAAAATGGGGAGGGAAATTTCCTGGCATATTATGAGCTTATAGAACCACAAGCAAACTGCCTACTAGGGTCACCCCGTTTGCCCTTGCATACTGAATGGAAGTTGTCATTCCCACCGAAATAAGGCTACTCACAGTCAGGACAATAGTGCAAGAATCAAAAGCCAACAAAGGAAATCTTGAATTACACTTAGACTGGGCGGATGAGGAGCGTGAGGCCTGTAGTTGTCCGATTAGCCTCTTATCTATAAAGAACAATGGCTCATTACAACAAGAGATCACGCCCATTGTTGTTCCATCTAGATGATATGGTCCTGAAAAGAGTTTTTGAGAACACAACTGAAATAGGAGCTGACAAGCTCTAGCCTAATTGGGAAAGGCCTTATGTTGTCTACAAAATGGGAGGAGCAGGAGAGTGCCATCTGCAAACACTAGATGGAATGCTACTGCTCCATCCTTGGAATGTAGTAAATTTGAAGAAATATTATCAATAAACAAGTTGTGCATAAATCAGTTTATACTTTATTTTTTGTACCGCAAAATAAGCCAGATTGTAAACGGCTAGTAAGTCGGATTGTAAATGGCATGACCAATATGACCCGAGCCATGAATCTAAAGAACATTAAGGCATAGCCTAAGTGGCACTAGCCTTAAAGCTCACACGGGAGAAAGGCTAAAAGGTCCAAGATACTTAATATCACTCAAGGCCAAGAGAATAACTTGAGCCAGGCAATGAATATGATGGTGCAAAATCAAATACAAAGACAAATTTCACAAAACATGGAAACTCATTGAAAATTGTGTTCATTTATCTCACCCAAAAAAGAAAAAGCCAAAAAGTCGATGTCTATACATCAAAAGGCCTAAGCAGCCAAAAGAAAGGAAAGTAAAAGTAGTTGCATCTTAATTTTCACAGCCGGTTGTTGCATATCCATTTCTTGTTCCCAAGTCGTCTCCTTGCCCAAGACCATCATCCAGCTCAACTTCATCCTCCTCGTTTGATGGAATGTTGTGTATATCATCAGTAATGTCATGTTTCTTCATACAACATTAGTAATCGTAAAAGAACATATCATCCACTTGCTGTTAATATGCCACTTCCAACTCCTTCTCCTTGGCAAAATTGGACATGGTTTGCTCAAGCTTTCACTTTAACTAAGCACCTTCTTCCTTAACTTTGGCCTTAAACAATTCAGTAGTGGCCAAATCCAATTTTAGCTGGTGGATCTCGACTTGGAGCATATCATTCCTCATCTTTGTCTTCCTCAACAGACCCGTACCCTTAACTACCGCCTTTTGTGCAGTGGCTTCATCTGTTTTGGCCATCTCCAGTTTGGTCAATAGTTTCCTCTGGCAGTCCATGCCATGAGCCATGTATTTTCTTATTTTTTCAACTACCTTCAACCATTCAAAAAGATGAGAGCATTGCTTCATCAAGTTTTAGACCCCGACTACAATCTATCATTAAGAACCATGGAGAAAAAATAAGAAAAAATGATATGGAGATCACATGCATTATGTCTAAAAGATATATCATTTCCATTGTTTGCATGGTCGAATAATCCTTTAAGCGTATGATCGCTTCAATGGTCTCACTTGAGCTCCCATGTGGGACACGAGCCATGAAGTTTTGATGAAGATTCACAATCACCTCCATTGGAATCTGCTCCATTATAGGGAAGAGCTCGTTCATATAGGAAGCTGGAGGCTCCATGTTAGTAAATATGGGAAAACACTCTAAAAGAACATCTAGCTTTTCCCTACTAGCCAAGTCGACGAGAGCAGTCAGTGAAGTATGTGCACTAGGCATAAAGTCATCACTAGATATGGTGACCTTCTCCCTTAACCTATGGAAATGAATGTTTTCCACGTCTTATGCCTTAGAAGCAGGTAGAGATGATGGAATTGATATCGGCGAAGCATTGGCAGCAAGACAGGAGAACGAGCCATTTTCGTTTGTCCTTTGTTTCTTTGACGAAGGCCCGACTTCAATGACCTTGTTCAGCCGTTTCTGTTGCTGCTCATGAAATTTGGCTCACGGATTGGCAGTCATTTCTTCTTCTTCAGCTTCTTCGATTATAGGTGGCACAACCGGCTCAACAATCTCACACCACTCAATTTGGTTTGCTCCGAATGTTTTTTCCAACCTGGTCACGATCTCCTGAACCCAAGGCCGAACAACAGTCTTCTTCTTTGCTAGCTAGAGGGCAGAATTTGAAGCCAACCGAGAAGTAGAATCAGAGGCTTGACATAAAGTCCCATCTTGGCACTTTATCTCGTGAGTGTCTAAACAATCTTGTCTCACCTCGGTGTTAGCAAGACAGGTAACCTTATAGAAAGGCAAGTCCTTCAGCACGAAGTACTCACCCGACACAAGGGTTGGTGGTGCTAGCCAAGGAAGAAGAGGAATTACAAATGGCTTCACTTGAGCAAGTACAACCCTCAAGTTCTTCTTTGTGAGCAATACATTGTGACTTCGTTCAAACTGGTCAATCTCAAATAATTTGTTGAGGCAGGCAAATGATGACTTCTCTACCCACTCAACCAAGTGGCCTCGTCTATCTTTGCCTGTGCGAACAGAGCACATATTAATGAAAATCACAAGAAAGTGAAAGTAAGCAATAGATAAGTCACATATAAGTTGTGAAAATGTTCAATATATTTTTAAAGAATGTGTGAGCTTAAATAGCCTATCCGGACCCTCAATTGATCCACTCCATGGACCGAACACCAACACATACCTTTTAGCCCAGCCCTTACTAGAGTTCGATAGTCCGATTATGAACTGCAAAGAGGGGATGTGAGCCAACAAATTAAAGCGTTCCTTGGGGCTCATTTTATTGTGTAAATGAACAACACTTCTAGCAAGGACAAGTCCAACTTTTATAAGGTGTCTAGCACACTGCATCCTATCAAAATCTAGATGACGTTGAAATGAATGAAGGTAAGAAGGATTCAAGATAAATGCAAGAATTGCTTCACCAATAAGGGAATGGGCAGGCTGAGTCCCGCCGCAAACTGTTCTTCAGGTGAAGTAGATCATGTCGTTAAGAAGGTCGTCTATAAACGAAGCCTCTCCATCTAATAGTTGGATAGAGATAGACTCCGGGATATGGTAGTGAGCATGGAACTCTTGCTCGGACAACTCACCAATCAGACGTCTTGTTAGGGAATGACCAGATCGGGATGGCTTAGCCCGGTCACACTAAGTTCTACCACTTGTAGATGCAACCCCACTTCTGTCCATATCTGCAAACGAAAAAATGGTTGAATAAACACCTACATAGTAGAAGTGCTAACTAGTTAGCATAGGAACGCCCTACAAAGACTCTTGACTAAAACCTATGCTCATCACATGGATTCTATCCTAAACGACTTGACACAAAGCTTGTTGGGCAAGTCATGTCTAAAAAGCGTCAATGGTCTCAGACCATGACCTTGCCTGAGCCCAAAAACATTGCATAACTTTTAGAATGCTAGTAAAAGGAAAACACAAACTCCAAATCCACAACCAGATTGGTACAAGAATAGATTTCGGTGAAAACATATGGAACACATAAGTAGAAACCATAGAGAAAGTGCATTCATTAGTGAAGAAAAAGCCATAAAATATATATAAAAAAGGAACTCAATACTTGGTAAACTGCATTGTGATGGAATAAGAATCACCTCACTGAGAATGGAGCACCAACGATGGAGATTTTGAAGGCTTGAAGTGTCCCCGATGGAGAGAAGAAAAATTACCAAAAAGTAACAGTAGAGGAGAAATGAACCATTTGTCTAAAAGCAACCAACCTATATAGGGTATGGTTCTTGAAAATCGTGGCGTCTTAAGGGATGCGCCGCTTGACATCACACCTTGATTGATGTGACCCCTTAACGAATGAGCATGTGACATGTGGATTTTAGTCACTATGGTTTCAAAATCTCCAAAAGTCACAACACTTGCATTTTCCCGTCTAACATTTACCCAGGCTCAACTGTAAGACTTGGGGGGCATTATGGGACCCTTTATGCAAGGCCATCCTGAAGTCCACCACTCTCTTACAACCATTTGGCTAGAGGTCCCGTCCGGAAAATCGCCCTCGGTTGGATGACCCTATGGCCCTTAAACCGAGTGACTGATCCATCTCAAAGTAGGTCAGACGGATAAATCCTGCATAAATATAGCATGGCTAAGGCATGACCGTCTATCATGCATTTACACATCCATTAATGCATAGATTGTGCGCCTAACACGCTCCATATTAACTACGGTCGTTATGGGAAACATTTTATTCTCAGTGACTCGTCATGGCAAAACAGTCGTTATGCATTGACAATCAATGCCATTAGATGGCACAATCAAACGCAATTAAGGTGCTATTAAGACACCTAGTAAGATGTTACATCGCAAAAGGTATAAATAATCATGTAGACTCTACAAAAAAAAAAAAAAAAAAACTTTCTTTTTGAAAAGTAATTTGACTCGCTTAAGCCACTTATTAACTTTAGCATTGGAGAGGCGTGCCTGAACAAACCATCCAGATAGCCTTTGTGCAGTGATTATAGTTGTCTGCCTCTAAAGGAACTTAGACAGAACTGTTGGCCGTCTCTTTCATCCAACTCGTGGCAGCTAGACGAGATTACTCGCTCAGATTGTGCAACAACACTTCCCAACTAATTTTTATACAAACATGCTTTAAGAGATGACATTGTGCATGAAAAATTAGGGGAGAGGTATACAAATTGGTCCTCTTTGATAGGTCTACATAACTCATATGAAGATAATGATGTTGTCCTACCTAGCTATTGTTAGTGAAATGTTGAGAGGAGCCACTTTGTTGTGTCTCTTTCTCTACCAATGCTAAGAGTTTAAACCAATATATCTCAAACTCATATCGCTAAAAATATGGTTTTACATTCTTTTTGGTGCTTGGGATAGAAAAGGAAATAGAAATGATAATGAAAGAGAATTATAATATTACATATGAGATTCGTGTTAGTATGAAAAGTTTTAAATTTTTAGATGTTTTTTGATGTCATTAAGGCTTATTTGACCTTTAAAAAGCTGAACACACAAATATTCTTAAGTCACTGTAGAGCTTGATGGACAATATTTTTAAAAACAGTTTTCAGAAAGTAATTTTTAAGAATTGTTTTTGTAAAAGGAAGACTCAAATCGTTTTTAAAAACAAAATTTTGTTTAAGAATTAAAATATGAAAAATAATTTTTTTAAATATTATCAATATTTTTAATTATTTCTCATAATACTTTATAAAAAATTATTATTTTAAATAAAAAATTAATCATATATATATATATTATTTGGTGCGAATGTGAATGCAAAGGACACTTTCAAATGCCCTCACTCTTTTCTCTCTTTTTTTCTTGGAGCGGTAAAGTATGAAAGCATTTATTTGAATTCTAAGAAAACAAATTGTGTCGATAAAATAAAGAAAGTAGAGCCACGTAAATTAGCAAAGGCATGAGCATTGAGCAGTCGTAAATAAGACGGGGAGGAGAATCTCATCCAATTCAGCGTGTCCAAACTCCATATTTTAGGTTTGGGTGGCACCTGTCCTCTCTGTCGTAGTCGTGAAATAAAAGTCAAAATCAATTTGTCACCGACTGCCTTGATTTGCCACTCTGCTTCTTCAAATTCACTAATATTTTGGCAATGGTTTGTTGGGAACTTAAATTCCAACTTAAAATTATGAGTCAAATTGTACCTAAAATGAGAATACACATGCATGATGTCCTCTCACTCAATTCTCCTCTCCTTCTCAATCATATGAATGCAAATACTATTACTCTGTTAGAATCCATGGTCTCCATCGATCCATCCAGAAAACTAGTACCAGAAGGCTCACCCCACCCCAGTGTTCCTGCGGTCTTTCGTGATGTGCGTGGACCAGTGGTTGTTTACAACCACCACATGACTCAAGACACTTGGCCATCTCTCGTTTCATATTTCATTTCACAAGTACAAGTATAATAATAATACGTGGCTGAGACTTGTGCTTCTTCTCTCCAGAAGGGGCCCAACAAACATGAAAGCTGAGGCACAGGACTTTTGACCCCATTGAGTTGTCATCGCATCTGGCCATTTGAATGGCATCGAAAAACGATGAAAGTGGAGTGGGTGGGGTTGATGCTTCCAAGGCTCAAGGACATCGCTTAATGGACTGTTGCTGGAACTGGAATAATTAAGCCCACTATTTCACACTTTAGAAACCTCTCAATGGGCAATTAAAACGACAAACCGGTACAAACTAACCGTGTAACATCCCTATCTTAAATGTATTTTAATATATATATTTTTTTATCTTGATTTAAAAGATACCGATGTATTTTAAAATTTTAAAAAGACTTACCTTGAAAGTGTTAAATGTCATAAAGAAAGTAAATTAAATTATTGAAAACTTACTTTTTAATTGACTTTTATGAAGAAAAAAAATAACATCTCCTGGATTTATTTTTGTATTAGACTTATCCTCTTATTGAAATATTTCTTCCTTATTGAGTTGCCAAGCTTACCCTTCTATATTATTCCCTTTTTATAGATACGAGGGACATCTAGGAGGAGAGATTGGGATAGGAAGGGCTTTAAAATTTGATTATTTAGGATTCTTAAGTTAAATTATTTTATCGAAGTGTTTGAATTTTTTATTTTTTTAATTTTTGGACTTAAATGACATTCATGTTTTAGACTCTAGAGGTTTTTTATGTGAAATGATTGTGGTACCTTTAGCCTCTAAATTCAAGGTGTCACATAATAGTATTAGATTATGTGAAATGATCGTGGTACCCTTCGCCTCTAGATTCGAGGTGTCACAGAATAGTATTAGAGCTATACGTTAGGGTCTCATAGGCCTTTTTTACTTAGTTGGGATTGGGTTAGGAAGTGTGTGACAAATCATCTCCACTTCTTCATGTAATGCTAGTTTCTTTCAATAAAAAATTAATCCTAATTAAGGTTTTTTTACAGACCACGTTTTCTAACTTAAGATGTTCTAATGTTATTCATAGGAAAGAAAAATGAACTAAATGGTGATTAATAGATAAAAAAAAAATAAAAGAATGTAAAATATTAAATGAAAATTAAGTAATTATGATTGTTTTAATAACATTAAAGAAAAGATTTACTTAATTTTTGTAGTGAGTTACTTGATTTCTAGGTGAACAAATATAATTGTGATTGTTTTAATAACATTAAGAAAAAGATTTACTTAATTTTTGTAGTGAGTTACTTGATGTCTTGGTGAACAAATATAATTATGTGAAATTATAATGGCTTAACAAATTTTGAGTACAAAATTTTTGTAAGGGGGAAGTATGTAGCATCCCTACCTTGATTTTAGGGATACTCATGTATTTTGAAAATTTAAAAAGATTACCTAATTTAAAAGAAATTTATGTATTTTAAAATTTTTAAAAGACTTACCTTGATTCTAGGTATATTTATGTATTTAACCGCCCACTATATTTATCTTCTTATTATTTTTTCATGCTATTGAAAATTTAAAAGTAAATAGAGAAAAAAAAATTCTATAGAATTTTGATTTTGAAGAAAAGTTAGAAAGAAGAATGTTTTAGTATTTGCTTCATTCTAGAAATTAAAGGTGTGAATTAGATTTTTCAAGAATTTGAGTGATTTCTTGGAGATAAGGGTCAATAATGTAGTAAGTTGTTTTATAATTCTTTATCTATTTTTGAAAGTATCAAAATGTTTGAATTCTCTAAAGTGGATCAAGTAGTATTTTTTTTTTTCTAAAATATGTTTAATGTCATATGATTTGTTTGTTATTTTATAAATAAATATTATAAAAAATCTAGTTATTAGTCGCCCTAGTCAACAAGGTATAAGTTGTTAACTAAAATATTTACATTTGAGATTCTCTTGAATATGAATTGATCATGCAAAGTGTATTATATTATTTTATCTTTGAATTGAAAGTGTTAAATGTTTCAAAAAAAGTAAATTAAATTATTGAAATAAAAAACTTACTTGTTAATTATATATATATATATATATATATATATATATATATATAAATGATATCTCACTAGGTTTATTTAAATACCATACTTGATCTTTCTTATTGAATTATTTTTTCCTTATTGAGTTGTCGAGTTCACCTTTCTATATAATTCTCCTTTATAGGTTTGAATGATGTCGATGAGGAGAGATCAAGATAGGAAGAGTTTTAAATTTTGATTATTAAGAATTCTTGACTTCAAATTCAATTTTAGTTATAATTTCTAGAGTTTTATTATTATTATTATTATTATCAAAGCGTTTGAGATATTTTTTTTAGTTTTGGATTTAAATGACATTCATATGTTGGGTTTTATATGTGAAATGACCATGGCGCCATTAGCCTCGGGTCGGGGTGTCACAGGTTGAAACAAGTGAGGTACCTAAATCAAAATCTGAACTCATTAACATATTGGGATACATTACTAAGAAGTTTGTAAAGATACTCTTTTTAAAAAAATTGACGCATGACATTACCCTGAAATTAATACACATCCAAATGTTTGATGAGATTTCCTTTTTCTTGTCTTTGAAGATTTTCTTTCTTTCCCTGCCTTTCTCTATGTCAATTGAAACTCATCAATAAATTGAACTGTTATTGAACTCTCTAAATTGAGTGATCAAATTGGAATGCAAAGATTTCTAGGTGAAGTGGGTCAATAATACACTCTACCTTTACTAGAAAATATTAAAAAAAATCTTTTAAGAAGATAAGGGTGTCTTTTTTTCTTTTTTTCTTCTTTGTAAAGTTATTTGAAAATTTTATGGATTTGAATATATTACAATGGTTTTTGGACAGCGATCAAACTAATATTAAATTTTTTGTATTTTATTTTGAATAATTTTTTGTATGTGATCAAACATATATACATTTATAGATTTATATATGTTTGAGGTCATTAATGATGGGATTAAGGGTGTATTAGTTGATTTATTCTATTGTAAATGTGTAGAAATCATATTAAATTTATTTTCTTTTTCTCTTCTTTTTTTTTTAACACATGCATACATATGGTTATATTAATGATATTGTTTGCTTAATCACAACATGTTAAGATTTCTTTAAGGTTGCCATAACGAGGTGAAGAGCTTTTTGGTTAACTTATTCTTATTTAAACACAAAAAAGAGACTTGGTCTTTTTTTTTTAAGCATACACATATGCCTAAATAAGTATATATTAACCATAATCTCCAATGAGTTGGAATTTTTTTACAGTTATATATAGTATGATCAAGGGTATTTTGATTGAAATTGTGTTTTACCTTCAAATGTTGCTTTAGGGTTTAAAAAACCTTTTCTAAATAAAGGTTATGGTTACTTAACCCCTAATATCAAGCATGTCAAGTTCGCTTTTCTTGATCTCTTTTATGATGAGGTTAAGAGTGCTTTAATTGACCTATTTTTTCTTGTGAATGTATAGAAATGATTTTATAGTCACTTCAATCTCAATGTGTTAAGTTTGGACTTTGTGGTCATCCATAACAATGTTAATATGTATGGTAGACTTATTGTAATGTAAATATGTATAAATAAAATTTAATTTTTTTTTTTAGTATACACACATACATATATAGATGTACCCACCCTAATCTCAAGTGTGTTAAACCTCCAATATCAAGTGTTTTAGATTGGAATTTTTTGAGGTCATCCATTATGAGGTTAAGGGTGTTTTAATTAACCTATTCTGATGCATATGTAGAAATAAGATGCGATATTATTTTTCTTTTTCTTTTTTTGGAAGTGGAATCACAATGACGAAGGGCTCCATTATGACATAGAAAACTTCAATATTCATCATATAAGAGCCAAAGCCTTCAAAGCCTCCATTTCAAGCCTTCTTCTCTTATGAAGGTTTGAGTTTTGATTTGGTTTTGAACCTTAAACATATTTTAGGGTTTTGCCTAGTTGGATTGTGTAGAGATATTTGATTTTTGTAGAGATTTTGGATCTTTTTTTTCTTTCTAATTTGGGTTTTGGTTTACTTTTCTCCAAACAATCAAATCGAGTTCGAAGTGAGTATCAAATTTGCTTAAATGCATCTATTGATTGTGTTCGATTTCTTTTAAGACAAGGGATTGCATTTCATGATCATGATGAATCTGAAGATTGTAGTAACCAAGAAAACTTTCTTGAACTTCTGAGATTTCTTGCTAATCACAACGAGGATATTAAAGTTGTTACTTTGAAAAACGCTCCTGAAAATCTCAAATTGATGGCATCTGAAATTTAGAAAAGACATTATTAGAATTATTGCAATTAAAACCATCAATATTATTATCAAAGATCTTGGAAATGCACTTTTCTCTATTTTAGTTGATGAATTTCATGACCTCTCAGCTAATGACTATTGTATTGTGTTATGCAGATAAAAAACGACATGTAATTGATTGTTTTATTGATATTGAGCATGTTACTAGTACCACTACTCTTTCACTTAAGGTAGCTATTGATGGTTTATTTTTTAGGTATGGATTAAGTATGTTTAGGTTATGTGGACAAGGTTATGATGGGGTAAGTAATATGCAAGGGGAGTTCAATGGTCTTAAAACACTTATTATGAAAGAGAATGAATGTGCTTTTTATGTTTAGTATTTTGCTCATCAGCTTCAATTAGCTTTTGTGGTGTGGCAAAGAATCATATTCAAATTGTCTATTTATTCAGTGTTGTTGTTAATGTGCTTGATGTTGTTAGTGCTTCATCTAAACGTCATGATATCCTTCATGATAAGCAAGTTGCAATAGTTATTGAATCACTTAATCATTGCAAACTTTCTAGTGGGCAAGGGTTAAACTAGGAAACCACTCTTAAATGTATTTGTTACACACATTGTGGTTGGCGTTATGGTAATTTACTTGGATTGATTAACACATTCTCATCTAATAGTTCCCGTTTTGAGCTCATATACATTGTTGGCACGTGTTATAAGGGCTGGATTGACTTTAGGTTCACTGTTGTGGAAAAGGACGTTTTGGTAATTACGCAAAGTTGTATAGGAGTAAGTGAACAAGGTCTCTCAATAGGGCTAATTGATTAATAAGTAGGCCTTATTAGGTTCATTAATCAATTAAGACTTATTTTGAGCTAAATTAAATGACCCAAGCCTTTAGTGGACTCAAGTCACTCAAGCTTAATGGGGAACTCTATAAATACCCTCTTAAAAGTTAAGGTTTCCATAGTTTTTTCTAGAGAGTCATAGCCTCCAACCTCTCTTTCATCTCCATCGGAAGTGTGACAAGGCTAAGGTTTTAATCATTGGGTAAAAGAGTACATGACTTCTACGACTTCGTTCTTTGTCTTCATTGCGTAGATTTGATTCCGGAATATTTGAATCTAAGGTATGTTTCTCATTAGCACTTTTTCAATCCTTATAAAGTTTAAAAATGTAATTTTTTCCATTGTGCATAGGATTTAGTAAAATAGTTTTGCATGTTCGTAACCTGATCTGAGCTTGGGAAAATGAGAGATCAGTTTTTTCCCTTCAATGATATCCCACCAAAGACAGTTATATCCCCTTGAGTGATCCTAAGATGAACAATCAGGTTGGATTTATTATCATGATGACTCCATTAAATTGGAATTTAAAATTTTATCCTGATTGGTGAAAGAGACATCAAGTGATCATAGAAAAGTGTAACTTAATTGTTTGATAGCAAACTCTAATTAAATTATGAATATCAATTTATGGGGAAAATATGTAATGCAATAGCAAGTTATGGATCGAGAAAATTATTAATTAATTAATTCATTCATTCATTCGTGCAATGTATATAAAATATTGAAGTGCAATTGTGGTTTAACTTATTCTAGTTTAAATAAATTATAGAAAATGATTTTGCGATGAAAGTTTATCAATAAGGTTTAAACTAGAGTTATCATTGACACTTTTAGTTCTTAAACCAAATAAATAAATAAAATTAATAGTTTTATAGTGATTAGGTTGTCTCTACATGAAACTTTAGATCAACTATTCTAGGAGCTATGAGTGTTGGTTGGAAGCAAAAGTATATAAAAATTTTAAATTGAGAGAGGGAAGACCCCTTAGAAAGAGCAAAAAAGTTATTGACATTCCTTTTCTTAAGCTCGATGCACCAACAGGACTTTGAACCTATGTTTGTGACTTTAGGATCAAGTCGAGGGCTTATACCAAAGTAGTTCTAGTTGACATGATCATTAATCACCTCAATAAAAGATAGACTTAGTTTGACTGTTTTTTTTTAATCCTTGCAATTGGATGAATTAAGTGAGTTTCTTCTCTTGCCAAAATATTTGTGTTTAGTTTATAGAACCGATTGTGGTGAAACATATGGTATGTGGCCAAGGCTACTTGACTTGCCACCTTCATAACCAGAGTGACATAGTTTTTATCTCTTATACAACACTAAACAAGCAAAACATTGATTTAAGTTGGTTTCTCTCTCATACCAAATAGGATAAATTAATTGAAATCCAATTCCTTTCATTTTATTAATTCTTTTCGTTTCAACATTTCATTACAAATACAATGTTAAGTGTAGATTTTTACAGAAATTTTATTTATAAAATAAATAAATTAATTGAAAAATATTAAACTTATATTGAATAATCAAATAAATTCTTAAATATTAAATTAGTTTCAATCATGACTTCTCACTCTACATGCTTCCCAATCAATTTTATACATAAAACTAATAATTAATCTAAAAATATTAAAAATATTATTAGATAATCAAACAAATATTATTAAAAACTTCAACAATCATAATTGTAAATTAGTCACAATCACATCTTCTCACCTAGAAACAAACACAAAATAATTAAGAGAAGGAAGATGAAAGAAAGTATAAAATAGAAAAATTAGCTACCAAATCATTGGTTATAACTCATATGCTTTGTTTATGGTTGTACCTCATATGATTTTAAAATATATGCTTAATATTTTAATTGATACTTAATCTTTCTAGTTTACATTAGGAGTTTGGTGGCACAAAAACTTAAAATTGATTAAACTTATAATTAAATAATAAAATAAATATTGGGCAATCATAGTAAATTAGTTACAATCACTCATCCTATCCACATGCTTTTCCAAAGAAGAAAAAAAATTAGTTAGTAACTTAAATGAGGAATTTAAGTTAAATTATGCTTATTGATCCGAGATATTAAGAGCTTAATTTAAAAAGTTGGTAATGATGTACCGTAAAAATTTCATTAATATTGTCACTAATATGTCTATAATAAATTTAAATAAAATAATTTTAAAAATCTGTTTTTTTTTTTTTTTTTTGAAAAAATATTTTTCAAATGTTGCAATGACACCCACATCTTCTCAATGTTCACAAATTTCTCACTTTTGAATTGAAAAAAGGATAAATCATTTGACCCACAAAAAACACACAGAGGCCAATAACAATATCATATTATATGGAGCACCGGGAATAGAGAAAGGTAGCCCCACTTTCCATTGGCAAAATAAATCCTTGGGAGACAAAATGGGCATGGCCATCACTCTTGGTCTCCCTACCCTCCACCACTCCTTTGTGAGCTTATATTGGCCCAAATATCTCTGTATTTTCACACCACGTCACCCTTCTTTCTTTTCTTTTTTTTTGTTCTCCTTTCTTTTTGGCCCAATAATTATGATTTTCCATACAAGCAAAAGTTGGTCAATTATTATTGCAGTCTTTTAGCTCAATGCACAGACACCACTATTCTTTAGGCTTTATTTATTTATTTATTTGTTTGGCAGTAAATATGATGATTCCAGATTAGGAAATGGGCCCAAGTTTTGCTGACATAGTGGAGCACCCAGAGGAAGTGCCTCAAGATTTAAATGACCCTACTTTCAGATTTGAGTGGGGTGTGATCCATGGCCTAGCAGCATAGATAAACGAACTATTATAACTAACATTGTTTTGTACTATACCTTGTGTAGCAGCTTAAAGAAAACTTGTGTTCTTGAAGTTGAAAATCTTATTCTCCTAATCATCATTGTTGTGTGTCATGCCATGCCCGGACTAATGGTTATTTAACCTTTCAAGTTTTCAAAATCTCAGCATGTGAATCATATACCAAAATTTGTAATAATTCTGGGGGTTCTGTTATAATCATGAAAAGTGTGAAAAATAATTTGATGTAGAGGGTGTTTGTTATTTTACCTTTTCGCTGAAAATAATTTACATTCAGATTTTAAGATTTTTTATTTTTTATTTTTTTATTGTCTTACTTTTCATGACTTATTATAATTTTTTGATTGAAAAGAAAAAGTCAAGTAAATATATCATTTCCTCGAAAATGATTTAATCTTCATATGATACGGAGGCAAAAGCCTCAAAACACTTTCAACACAAGCAGAACAACATCCAATTAATAGAAAAGCAATACTCAAGCATTAACCCTAACATATGACTTCTGACTTGCATCTAAAAGTGAAAGGGAAATGATGAGTTCACAACTAAGTAGGGAAATTTATAACCATCATATGCATATCCTTAAAAACCTTGAATTAAACATATAGTAGTATGGATGATAAACACTTTATAACAATTACCAAATATGCAATAATGCCAAATATGCATGCAAGTGGTTAATGGTTTCATCTCTGATTTGCCTCATCCATTCTCTCACACTTGATAAGCTGCTAACCCATCAATGTACATATCAATGATCAATGCTCCAAAAGGTACTCAACCATAAATAATGACTATTCCAAGGCTATCACCCAAGGATAAATTATATCTCGTATCTTTTGGAACTCATATCCAAGGGCAAGACTAACCCTACGTCTTTTCGAACTACAACCCAAGGACAGGACAACCCTGTGTCTTGAGGGACTTTAAAATTAAATGTTCTTAAGAATGATCAATTACCAATTTTTTGTTGAATGAAATTAAAGGTAAGTTAATATTTTTAAATATTATTTTCTATTTTTATTTTGAAGAAAAAAAAATTAGTTTCAACACATGTTAATGGTGTTTTTTTTTTATATATAAAAAAAATAGGTTTAATATTCTATAAAAAAAAATTAAAATATACAATATAAAAAATGAAATCCATAATATAAAAATTATAAATATAAAAAATATTATGAATGCAAAATAAAATAAAATATTATATATATATATATTTGAAATCAATATTATTTAAAATATTAGTATTTGTTTATTAATTTATTAGATTATTAATTATTATGGGTGAGTATATTTTCATATTAAAAACTAATTTATTTTGTTGTATTAATTACACATGATGTTAAAGTAAAATTTTAATAAAGAAAATAAAATAAATAATGAATAAATGAATTATATTTTAAAAAAATAAATTTAGTTTTTTTAATTAAGTAGATTCTCAAAAAAAGGGGGAAAGTGAGAATTATTCTATAAAATTAATTAAAATCAGAGTATTAAATTTAATTTATTTAATTATAATATAAAACTTAATTTAATTTGGTGAGAAGGTGAGAATGGGGCGGCTGGGAGTGGGGAGGGGAAAAAGAAAACAGAAAAAAATAAAAAATAAAAAATAAAAATAGGTGGGGGAGGCCCAAATATTGGCCTGTTCATGTGACGACAAAAAAAAAAAAAGTCAAAAAGAAAGGAAAGAAGAAAAAGGACTTTAATTGGTTGAAGGGCATTTTCGGGCATAGTGGGGAGAATATTGTTATAGTGCATGAAAATGGGGATTTTTTTTGTCAAACTGTACTTTCCCGTAAATGGCCATTTTTGGGCTCTATTTTCTTATTTTATTTCATAATGCAACATATTTACATAATTCTCCCTTATTTTTAAGTAAAAAATTAATAAAAAAATTAAAAATAAATTTAATTTAATTTTGATTGATATACTAAGTTTGAGTGTTATAAAGGTTAGAAGTTAAAAAGATAAAAAGTTAAATACATTTTACCCCTCAACTTTTAACATATTTTACACCTGTATTTTTATATTTAAAATTCAATACTTTATTCCCCAAATTTATTAAAAAAAATAACACTTTATCTCTCAATTACAAAACTTTTATAAAATTATAAAAGAAGTTGCTCTTTTTCATACTCTAATCCTGAGATTGTTCTGAACTTGGGTAAAATAAATTTTAAATTGATAGTGTTTAAGTGAAAATTTTCAAACACATTCAAAATATGATAATTACTATTTTGATTTTTTATTATAAAAAGATATTCACATGTGTATTCATGATTTTTGCATGCGAATGACAACTTTGAACTTAGAGAAGAAATGTTTTTCTTCACTTAATATACTATTTATTGACTTTTTTCATAAGTTTGGCAAACAAAATGTTGTAAATAAAATTAGGTGGTAAAATATTGAGTTTTGAATGTGAAAGAACAAAGTGTAAAAGACATCAAAGATTGAGGGGTAAGGTGTATTTAATCCAAAAGATAAATTTAAGTAAAATATTTTCAATCTTAAACTATCTTGCTTTAAGAGTTAGAAGTGAATAAAACAAACAAAAGCTTAATTATAAGAAAGTGAACTTTTTAGGGCATGGTTGATTCTATAATAAAAATGACTTTAAATGAGGGAATCAGGGAGTATTTTCAATTGTGAAGACAAATAAAAATTGAAGTCTGATGTAGATTGTGGGGTAGAGTGGGTGGTGGCGTGGGGTGAGGTGGGGTCCCAAAAGAATCGGAAGAAGAGCCATCGAAAAAGTTGTTAGAAACATGAACCAGGCAACATGAGTCAATGTCAATGTTCAAAGGAAGTTATAACTGGGGAAGATTGACCTTTGTCAAGCCTTACAGGACGATGGCTGTGGCTATAACCATTATGAAAGGCAGCCACACCAGTCAAGCACGAGACCTCCGACCTCCGGAGGAGAGAAAGTTTGTCCAATATCCATCGCGAACACACTGAATCACTAAGTGTGATGGTGAGGTGGGCGGTGGGCGGTGGGTGGACCACAAAGATGGAGCCAAGCGTTTGAAAAGCCAAGCAAACACTTGGGGCCCCATGCGTGGCACATGTGTGGCCCGGCTCTCCTCCTCATGGTAGGTTGCTTCTTCCATTGTTTTCATACTTGAAGCTTCCAAAATCTAAATCTCAATCTCTATACTTACATCCACGAGAAACATGGTTTTAGTCAAAAACCAATTAATTACATGCACACCCATTCTTCCACGGTTCCACCTACGAATTTTCACTTCACGCGGTGTTAGTTGGGTCTTATGATAAGTATTCCTATGCCTTTGTGTGAATCAATATTCTTGTGTTTTTGCATTTGACACGTCTAATTCACCTCTCACTCTATCCCCATCTTGACTTTTCAAATTACAATATTTAAATTTACTTCATTAATTATCCAAAGAAAAAAAAATTGAATGAAAGAGAATGTAGAAAAATTAGACAAACCAAACTATATTTTTGAGCAATGCATATTTCTCAAAAAAAAAAAAAAAAATTGAAAAAAAAAAATCCATTATTCTTTAAGAAAATAGAAAAAAAAAATCTTTCAATAATTTTTCTTCCTTTTTCTAATTCATGTTATTTAAATATTAAAAAACCATTTTTCTTAATATTTACTTTTTCTGGCTTTAGTATTTTTTAGGAGCTAAGTACGATATAACTTGTAAAATGATATATGAATAAATTAAGGTTATGTTTGGCACATAAATATGAAGAGTGAGAATAAATATTTTATTTATTTTTTCATATATTTTATCTATATTAATTGATTTAGTGGTAGCAAATAATAATAATATACTTGAAACACTTGATGACGGAACCTATAAGATTCCAGGTCCCATGAAAAACATGCAAATTGTGCATGAGTTTGATTTTCACGTGATACTGTGTGTATTTCGTATGTAAATGCATTTTTCCATTTATGCATTATAATTCCACAGTCTCCTTACATAACTACCCCACCCAATGTTCACGATGTCAATGAAAATGGTACGTTGTTACTTGTTTTTTCTTAACGTTGTCCAAATCAATTTTGAAAACCACACAACAAACAACAATTTTTTTAAATAAAGTCAAGGCAAAGATGCTAATTCATCTTAGCACTCACTCCACGTGATTTAAATAGCATTACATAAGGGTGAGTGAAAAATTAATAAGATTATTATATGTCATCCCCAAAGATTTCCTTGTGCAAATAAATTTTTAAAATAGAAACACGTGAAACATGTTCATGTATTAAAGCAAATACACTATCTTCACGTGCTTCTTCTTATATATATATATATATAAAATATGATAAGTAAATCTTATTATTAACGTGGAGGAGAGTTGGATGGATACGTTATATGATTATGATATGATTTAGACGTAATAACAACTACATATCATACTACTACTTACATTGGACACATCACAACTAACATGGATGAAATAGACGTTGTAATAATCACAGCTTTTACTATTTTCTTTGACAAGCTTTTTAAATGTATTGTTGAGATGACTCCAAACTAATTAGATATATAATCATGCATAAAGTCATATTTAAGACACTTTTTTTTTGTTTTATTTAAGACACCTTTTTTTTTTGTTTTTTGGATTTATCCCATGATTATTTCTAATGTGATTGTCAATTTTATCGTGCTTTTTTGGTTGTTAGAACTACCAAAACTGTTCATTGATTTCTCCTAAGAGACACTTTGTCCCGATCTATTGACCTCCCACAACCAAATAGTATGAAACAAATTAAAGAAAAAAACGATGTTCAATTCCCTTGTTTGAATTTCAATTTTTTCCTTTTCTTTTTAGCTTTGTATCATATTTTTCTTAATTTTTTCGTGATTCCCAAATGGCAGAGATAAGGTTGGATTGGACATGGAGAGACTTCTACCGATGCAAGAACAATAATTTTTTTTAGGGGGTAAAAAATGAGCAAAAAACAATTATATAACTATGTACTGGTAAGTGACGTTATCTTGTAAATTGAACTATAGAGGTTCATATCCTTATACATGCAGGGGTTCAAACCCGGATTTTTTTATAATTGTATGGTGAATTTAAAATTAATTTTTTAAAATACAGTACATTGAAATTTATTTTCAAATTTATAGCACTTTTTGCCACTTTGAAAGGTTTCTCTTAAAAGGACACCTTCCATCATTTTTATATTAATGATATATATTTTAAAAATTTGAATTTACATTGAAAGTATTTCTTTAAAAGATATCTGTCATAATTTTTATATCAATAACATACATTAAATAAATATAAATTTACATTAAAAGTGTCTCTTTAAGAGACACCTTTTATAATTCTACAAAATTGAATTTATATTAAAAGTGTCTTTTAAATACACTTTTCAAAATTTTCGTATTAGTTGCATAGTGAAATGATTGAATTTATACTAAAGATGTCTACTTAAGAGACATTTTCTATAATTTCACAAAATTATATTTATATTAAAGGTGTATCTTGAAAAAATATTTTCAACAATTTTTGTATCAGTCGTTCATAGAAATAATTGAATTTATGTAAAAAGTGACTTTTTAAAAGACATATTTCACAATTCCTTAAAATTTAATTTATATTAAGAGGTTTTCCTTCAAGAGACATTTTTAGTATAAATTTAATTTTTTTGATAGGTGACTAATATAAAAATTATGAAAAGTGTTTCTTCAAAAGATATATTTAGTATAAATTAAATTTTGTGGAATTGTACAAACGCCTTTAATGTAAAATCAATTTTTTTTTTCACCATGTGATTGATATGAAAATTGTGGAAGATGTCTCTTCAAAGAACACTTTTAGTATAAATATGATTTTATGGTATTATGGAAATGATATTTCTTTAGTATAATTTTTTTTTTTTTTTTAACGTGTATGACTAATAAAAAAATTATAGAAAAGTATCTTTTAAAAGATACCTTTAGTGTAAATTCTTTTTTTTTAACATGTATAATTGATATGAAAAATATGGAAGGTGTCACTTCAAGAAACACCTTTCAAAGTGGCAAAAATTATTGTAAATTTATCAATAGTTTGTAATTATTATATTTTTAAAAAAATTCAAAGTACCATTTTTTAAGAATTATTTTTTAAAATAGTCAAATAAAAAGGCCCGTTCAAGCCCTTATACTTTTGTTTTTGTTTGTTTGTTTGTTTGTTTGTTTTAACAAATTTCAAGGAAAGAAGAGGGGTGGGGAGCATCCTAACCCAAGTCTTGACCTCTCTAAGTCAAGGTCTTAATGGTTGGTAGATGGGCTTGGTCAAATTTTTAAGGTCTTTAAGGTTAGTAATAAGGTTTGTCTCATGTTGATATCGTACAAGATAAGGCAAAATGAAAATTTATTCAATTGAAAAATAATCTATCTAATAGGCATGTCGAAATGACTTGACCTATTTAATAAATGAGTGAAATTAAATTATTTATAAATTAAAAATAATAATTTGTAAGACCGTTAATATAATTTAACCCATTTAATTTATTACTATGATTCTAACTTATTTAATCTATTTAAAATTTTAAATCTATAAATATATTTTTTAAAAATACTTTTTAGTTGCTTTAGCTTTTAAGTTTCAATTTTTTTAAATTTTAATTAATTTAATTATTTGATTTTAATTATAATATATTTATAATATAAAAAAATAAATTAAAATTTTAATTTTATATTTTTAATCCTATTAATTAAATATGTTAAATTTTACTTAATCACACTTTGTTTGGATAAAAGTATAATATTTTGACACAATAAAATAAATGGATTAAATAGACAAACTTAAACATGACCAATTATTAAGTGGATTGATATGATTATAATATGAACATGATTATACATTGAAATTCGTATCGTTGAAGTCGTGTTGTCGTGTGGTGTTAAAATTGCCACCTTCATCTTTAAGGTCCAAGTCGAATTGGATTACAGCCCAAAACTGGCCCGATACCTAACGAGACCCGCCCAAAACAGAAAGCTGGCCTGAACCCAAAAAAAGCTTGAGCTTGATGGGTTGGGCTCAAGCCTTTGCATTTTCCCTTTTTTTATTTAGGTAGAGTTGACATGAAATGGAGCCCATCAAGCGTAGCCCACAATTTTATTTTATTTTTTCACTTTTTTTTTTTCGTTTGACAAAGTTCTAATATTTTTAATTTATCTTATATATTTCATAATTTATAAAATATATATGTTAAATTAAGAATTTATTCAAGGGCAAAAATTATAGTATATAATTTTATAAATTAGAGATTTATATAAAAACTGTAATTTATAAATTGTAGTTTTCAATAAACTAATTATCAAAATGTGTTTCATAATTATTATAACTATAAATTAAAACTGAAATTTAAAATTTATTTAGTAATATTAAAATTAAAATAAGAAAAATTAAGTGGGCACAATCTTTGGGCCCAGGCCTTGGATTTGGAAGAGGTATGGGCTCAACTGTGTCTTTAGATCGAGAAGCCCGACTGAACCCAATTGAGGCCCGAACTTTTTGGTTTAAGTCGGATCAGGTGACCCAAAATGACATTAGTACTATAAGTTAATTTTTTATTTTTTTTTCTAGCAAATAATAGCTCTTTCTTGTTGGAAAATAAAATACAGTTGCAAAATAAAATAAAAATTGGGGAAAGGAGGCTTCAGTAGGTGTTTTTATTTATTTATTTATTTTTATATACATGAAATAAACACAAAATGTTTACAAGAGCCCATAATCATGGGCTCATTACAAAGTTATTAGGAATTAAGCCTCAACTGCCAATTCATGGGAAGTAATTTCCAATTGTTTTATTATAAGGAAATGCAAATTTTGTGAAAGAATTTTGTCTTGATATGAAACTATCTTGAAGGTGAGTAGTTAGTTCAAACTACTAATCTCGACTTTAAAATTTTTTTTATTAGCTATATTAATTATAATTAAAAGTTTATGGATCTCATGCACTCGAAAATTCAATCTCAAATGTGAGCACATGATGTAATGTAGAAAAACTATATAGAACCGCTACATGTAAAAAGTTAGTCCCTGGAATGATAAATAAGCTACTAAATATGAGAAAATAATACACAATTTTATTTGAACAAATGTAATTACTCTCTAGGGTTTTATACGACTACTAGTTATCATCTTTTTTCACATGCCCAACATAGTGCTCCTCCATGCTCCTTAATAGATCATTCGAAGTTCTCATTGAAGTGTATGTGACACAAGTCTCTAACCTTTGTTATATTTAAATGATAATTTTGAATGATAATGTTGAAAGTTTTGAGAGATGGAGACACAAGCTCACCAAATGACTATTTTTTCTAGAGCATCTAATTTTAACAAAATAATCATTTTTACACTTGAGAAAACCTAAGAAAACCTAAGACTAAATTTGGAAAACAAATAAATATTTAATTTTACCAAATTACCCTTAAAAACATACAAAGAATAAAAAAAAGTTATATGAAGAACCATATTGGACGCTCAAACATCCTATTGGACATTGGAAAACTCCTTGTCGGGCCTCAAATGTATTTTCTACTCAAACCATGCCTAAAAACCATATTGTAGTCATTTAATAAATTTTAAAAACCTCAAATGTGTACATACTCCGAATAACATCGATGCTAAAAATAATCCAAAGTCATCTTTGGATTAGTTCAAAGTTGAATTGACATGTATAAGATTAAGGAAAGTAGATCACATCCTAATCAGTAAGAAATGAAACAAAATTGTTAATCTAAACTAATACATAAACAATTTCCCCCTGTAACAATTTTGTGATAAAATTAAATAAATATTATGAGGCCTCCATAACTCTAAAAAAAACAAAAAACTAAAAACCTCACTGATCCTAAGGGTAATCCTGTCTTAATGATTCCTTACTTTGAAGTCAATAACATGTAAGTGTGCAAATTTAAACAACAAACCCATGAAAAACAAAGGATGGCAAGAAGGATAATAACATGAACAAGCAATAAAATGATTTATGCTCTATAATTAAATGAATGGTTGCCTCCATTACTGTTACTCCCCTTTTGTCACAAAAATGATAAACAAATAGGCAAAAAAAAATAAATAGATCAATGAAAACCCATAGCAAACAATTAATCAACCTAGATAATAGTATAAATGAGAAATAAAAAGAAAAATCCCAAATACAATCCAAAATCAGTAAAGTGCAAAATATATCCACAATACAATCCAAAATAGATAGATAAATGAATTAAAACATGGAAAAAAAACCTATCTCACAAATGCCAATTCATTAAGGAGAACTATGGATCTACATTTGGAAAAGGAAATGGTCGCAAGCTATGACTTGAACACTATGAGGTGCTCCTCCACCCTTTGCATCTCGGTCTCTAGAGACCTTATTAGAAATAGAGAGGTATTTTAGCAATAAGAAAGTTATATGAGTTTATTATTTTTCTTCTTTTCTTGGTTTTTGGTAAGATAGAAGGTTGTCACAGAATATGTTATTTTTAACCTCGATAAAATGTTGAGCATTTTGTCATTTAGACTTTTTTTTTTTCAAGAAATAAACATTTTCTTTTCATGAGAGCTTTATTTTCTAATATGGTATCAAAGCAAATTTGCTTTACTATCCTCTACTCCTTTCTTTATGTCTAATGGCTCGTGGTGGTCGTAATAACCTCGCCATCATTAAACCCATTGATCCACTAGCAATAGAACATTCCAACAATCCTTTCTTCCTTCACAATGGAGAACACCATGACCTTGTTTTGATTTCTCACCACTTGATGAGCTCTATTTACAATACTTTGAGTTGAGCCATGCTTATGGCTCTCACTGTGTAGGATAAGGATCAATTTTATTAATGGTAGCATTCCTCAGCCAACAACTACTTATCTTCTTTTTAGTGCTTAAACTTGCTGCAATAATATGGTAATCTCTTGGATTCTTAATGCTATCACTAGAGAAGTTGTAGTTAGTTTCCTCTATATTGATACTACATTTGAGATCTAGGATGATCTTCATGAGAAATTTCACCAGAGTAATGACCCTTACATGTTTTAGATTAAGAAACACCTTGTTACTCTTCATCAAGGGGCTTTTGATGTCATGCTTACTATACTTGACTCAAAATCCTTCAAGATGGGTTCAAGGATTTTTAGCTGGTACCTATTTGCCATTGTGGCGCAATGAGACCTTGGGTGGATTATCAATAACAAGAATGTGTTATGTAGCTTTTGATAGGTCTCAGTGAGTCCTATGCTCAAAATCGTCTCAAATTTTGATGATGGAGCCTTTACTTCCAATTACCAAGGTTTTTGCATTAGTCATCTAAGAAGAACATTAATGAATTATTTATCTTGGGATTTATTTATTTATTTGTTTTGTTTTGTTTTTTCTGAATTGGCATTGGGGATTGACAATTTGATCTCTCTTTCTTCTGCTACTACCTCAACAGACAATTTCACTCCCAAGCCCAAGTGTGATCACCCTCTTTATTTTCACTATGGTTTACAAGGCTATACTATTGACAAATGCTTCAAACTTCATGGTTCTCCCCTTAGGTACAAAATTAAACCCAAACCTCCTCCAATCAATGCTTAAGCACATCAAACCTTATTGACCATTGTTGAATGATCTACCATTGGCTTGTTTGACTATTTTCATAATTCCTTGACTAAAAATCAATTCCAACAACTAATTGGTTATTGAAGTTTGCAACTCCAATAGCCTAGCCCATATATCTTCAACTTTAGTGGCATTTTCTCCTTTTCATCTACTTTTAATTTGATTCCCCTTCCTCTAATGGCTTAGATTCTAGACACAAGTGCTATGCACCTTGTTTACTACTCTATGCATTTATTCACATCTTCTATCCAAGTAGACAATTCCTTTGTTATTCTTCCCAATTTTCATACTATTTCAATTTGTTGAATAGATTTTGTATTTTTTTCTAACCATGTTGTCCTTAACAATGTTCTGTTTGCTCCTAAATTTTAGTTTAATCTTTTTTCATTAGTACTCTTACCTAACATAATCACTATTCTATTAATTTTCTTTCTTCATCTTGTGTTATTTAGGACCATTCTCAAGACTAAGTGATTGGGATGGTAGAAAACACAACAACCTTTTTATTTTAGATTCCACTAATTTACTTTCTAAGTTGTCTACAATTTTAGCAAGTTGTAATAATGTCTTTTTGTCACAAAATAAACTTTGACGTTACAGATTAAGGCGTCCCTCTTAAGTTAAACTTTAGATTTTACATAATGAATTACAAATTTCTCAATTTTCTGATAGTCCTCCACATTGTTCGATGTGTCATCTTGCTGAACAACAATGTTTGTCATTTATTTCTTTAAATTCTTTATTTGTCTCACCATTTGATTTTATTCATTATGACATTTAGGGTATATTTCATGTTATGACCATTAAAAGAACATTGTTGATGATTGTGTTTGTTTTACTTAGGTATATCTTTTATGAGCAAAATATGATTTTACAATAATTTTTCTTGCATTTTTTCCTCATTCAAACATAATTTGGTGTGCAAATAAAACCTGTATATTTAGATAATGCTCCTGAATTAGCTTTTATAGATTTCATTTGTGCAAAAAGTGTCATTTCTTTTCATTTTTGCACTCATACTTCATAACAAAAATTTGTGGTTGAACGAAAACATTAACTGCACCAAAATATGTATGAATACTTTAATAGTTCCCCAAGCATAAGGGTGTGGTTGTAACTTTGAAAAGAACCCAATAAGTTGGGTGTTGAACCTTAGAGAAGGGATCTTGGTGTTGGGATTGAGCCCCTAAAAACAAGACATGACATAACAAAGTTAAACTTAACTATCCCCTTGTTAACCCTTTGGTGTATTGACATTGATTTGAACATTCAATCCATGTCTCTTATAGTGTACATGACTTGGGTGCATTAGGAGTTGCATAGAAGATACAAGTCATGGGTTCCTTGTAAGTAGATAAGTTGTCTACAGTTGATTCATGGATTTAAGTAATCCAATAGACACTATAGTGCACCACCTCCTAATTGAAGGGATGACTTGTCTTGGTTGTCAGGATAGGCTTCCTTATGTGAGTGTACTAGTGTATGTGATGCACACTAGATAGGACCTACGGTGAATTATGATACAAGCCTATTAATTATCATGATTCACCAAACTACTATACTATATAAACTCTAAACCTTGAGAGGATATTGAGTCTCTGCCAAAATCAATAGGAGGCTTTAACCTATAGGTGAGACCTTAAAGTGGTCATATATCCCTATAGATGGGATCATTGTTGATGGAGGCTAGTGACAATAGGTATTCTTAATAAAGGCACCATGATATCTCATAGGATTGAGATCGTGTGTTCCCATAGGTGATCCAAAGGACATGTGATCATGATTTTGTGGTCACAGTAATTTCTTTAATGAAATTTGACATATGCTCCTTGAAGTTAGAGTATGTTATTTGATCACATAACAAGTGAGATCTATAACTCAAGAATTTGAGAGGTAATCTTGATAGGTGATAATACTACCTTATTGGATTACAGGCACTGTTTTATGGGAAGTCTGCATGCAGTGGATAGTAGGTCACGGACCTGAGCACTTGCTATCTCGTTGTAATATACATAGGGTATTGGGGTACAGTTGACTCTATATAATGGGATGTTGAGTCAATTTCAAAATTTGGTTCCAAGGGAGCCAATTGTCACGGACTTAGTCTTTTCCTAAGCTCCTGCGACACTTAGACAAGTCAAGACCCTTGATATTGCTAAATGTCGCACGAGCTTAGGAAA
Organism: Vitis rotundifolia; assembly: GCA_030254885.1. Lineage (NCBI taxonomy): Eukaryota > Viridiplantae > Streptophyta > Magnoliopsida > Vitales > Vitaceae > Vitis > Vitis rotundifolia. The sequence continues at coordinate 10,759,666 of CM058154.1, forward strand.
AGACTAAGTCCATGACAGATAGTATCAGAGCGTGACTATGAAGTGGACATTGTAAAGGAAGCATGTCAAGCTCCAACATGGAGGAGACTAGTGAGCAAATTCGTGAGAGGGAGATCGAGCCTACTGCACGGGGCAAGGGTAGGAAGGATAAATCTCGTGATGCCATAGCCAACATAGAGGCAAGGCTAGCCAAGGTGGAGCTAGCCATGGCAAACACTCGAGAAGAAGTGGACTTGATTGAGCAAGGCATGGAAAAAGGCTTAAAGGATTTAAGGGAGCATATCCACGACCTTCATGAGGGGGTGATAGGCTCACAAGTTCAGCTGGTGTCACACAAGGAGTTCATGTTCTTCCAAGATAAGGTCATGAGCATGTTTGTTAGTATGAAGTCAAAAATGGAGGCCTTGACTGCATGCATGGAGGCCCGAGACTAAAAGGTTCGACAAGAGCTGGTTATCTACAAGACTACCGTATCGACATGAGTTATGGCCACTCATGAGGCACCAAGGGTGGAAGTGCCCAAGCCAGACACGTTCAATGGCAAGAGGGATGCCAAGGAGTTGGACAACTTCTTGTGGCACATGGAGCGCTACTTTGAGGCTATCACATTGACAAATGAAGCCACTAAGGTACGCATCCCGACCCTCCACCTCATCGATAATGCTACTCTATGATGGCGTCGAAAGTTTGCCAATATAGAAAAAGGGACGTGCACCATAGACACATGGGCTGCTTTTAAGTGAGAAATTGAAAAGCAATTCTACTCTGAAGATGTGGCTGACCTAGCATGGAAAAATATGAAGTGTCTCAAGCACATAGGCTCGATCCGTGAGTATGTCAAAGAGTTCTCTACACTTATGCTTGAGATACCTAACATGTTTGAGGAGGAGCTATTGTTCAACTTCATAAACAACCTGTAAAGCGGGGCTAAACAAGAGTTGAGGAAACATGGTGTCCAAGACCTAGCCACGGCCATGGCGGTAGTGGAGTCCTTGGTGAAATACAAAGGGGAGACTTCTCCAAGCCCAAGCCATAGTCCAAGGGTAATCATGCCAAAGGTAGGGGAGACAAGGGATCAAAGGGGTACACTCTTAAGGAAGAATCAAGCAAGACCTCTAGTGGCAAGGATGGTAAGGACAAGGACAAATGGAAGGAGTTCACACTTAGGATCAATTGTTTCCTATGTGATGGTCCACACTAGATGCGGGACTGTCCCAAGAGGAAAGCCCTAAATGCCATGATTGGGGAAAATGAGAAGGAGGGTGATACTCATGTGGGATCATTACAACTCCTAAATGCCCTCAAGGCTAAGCTGATGCCTAAGATGCCTCAAAGTAAAAGGCTAATGTAAGTAGAGGCCCTTGTAAATGGGAAGGCCACCAAGGCCCTGGTGGACACTGGTGCCACTCATAACTTTGTCTTAGAAGATGAGGCAAAGAGGCTAGAGCTCTAAGCATCCAAGGAAGTAGGTTAACTTAAGTCAATTAATTCAGTTGCTAGGCCATCACACGCAATAGCACGCAAGGTGGCTATGCACATTGGCTCATGGGAAGGAAAGGTCGACTTCACAATGGCACCCATGAACGACTTCAAGATGGTCTTGGGGATGAACTTCCTACAAAAGGTCAAGGTCGTGCCACTATTCTTCCTATGTTCAATGGCTATCCTAGAGGATGAGAAGCCATGCATGGTCCCTATAGTCGCCGAAGGTTCGCCCAAGACCCTTATGTTATCGGTTATGCAAGTAAAGAAGGGGTTAAAGAGGAAAGAGGTGACCTACCTCACCACCCTTAAGGAGGAAAAAGATTATGGGTCTGAAGAGCCCATGCCTAAGGAAATCGAGGGAGTCCTCGATGAGTTCAAGGACGTAATGCCGCCTGAGTTGCCCAAGAGACTTCCTCCTAGAAAGGAGAAAGATCATAAAATTGAGTTGGAACCAGGAGCTAAGCCCCCTACTCGGTCATATAGGATGGCACCGCCCGAGTTGGAAGAGCTAAAGAGACAACTTAAGGAGTTGTTGGACGCAAGGTTCATCCAACCATCCATTACTCCCTACGGTGCATTGGTCTTATTTCAGAAGAAGCATGATGGGTCCTTACAAATGTGCATCGACTACCGAGCACTCAAAAAGGTGACAATAAAGAACAAATACCCTATTCTGCTCATTGTCAACTTGGTAGGGCAAAATACTTCACGAAGCTAGACTTGAGGTCAGGCTACTACCAAGTAAGGATTGCAGAGGGGGACAAGCTGAAGACTACATGTGTGACTAGGTATAGCTCATACGAGTTCTTAGTGATGCTTTTCGGCCTCACCAATGCACTAGTGACGTTTTGCATACTCATGAATAGGATCTTCCATCCCTATTTAGACAAGTTTGTGGTGGTATACTTAGATGACATAGTCATCTATAGTAGCACCTTAGAGAAGCACATGGAGTATTTAAGGAAGGTCTTCAAGATCCTAAGGCAAAACGAGCTATATGAAAAGAAAGAGAAATGTTCATTTGCTAAGGAGGATGTGAGCTTTTTAGGGCATCACATCAAGGATGACAAGTTGATGATGGATAACAGCAAGGTGAAAGTCATCCAAGAATGGGATCCACCTACTAAGGCACCTTAGCTAAGGTATTTTCTTAGCTTGGTTAACTATTACCGGTGGTTCATCAAGCGTTACTCTGCAAGGGCAGCTCCACTCACTGATCTTTTCAAGAAGAACAAGACATGGGAGTAGGAAAAAAAGTGCCAACAAGTCTTTGAAGATCTAAAGAACGCTGTGACTGAGAAGCTAGTATTGGCACTACCTAACCACCCAAGAACCTAACCAACCAAGCAAGTGAGCTTTCAAGCACTTGCAAAGCTTCCTTTGAGTAATAAAAGCTTCCTATTCTTTAAATGTTGTCTACGGTTCTCTTAGCTTCCAAATTGTGTGCATATTAGCCTAGCAAACTAACCATCAAGGGCAAAGCTGACTTGGCAACTTTCAAGTGGGGTGAGTTGTCTAAGTGCCGCACGTGAGCTTAGGAAAGGCCTAAGTTCGTGACACAGTACTCCTATGGGTCAAAATGGTCCTTACTATTAGCTCATATTTTTTTTTTTTGGTATGACTTATGAGGGTTAAATGAGTTTTTAGTTCACTTTTGTGTATAAGGGTGTTTTGGTAATCACGCAAGGTTGCACAGGGATAAGTAAGTGGTATCTCTAGATTGAGTTAATTGATTAGTTAGGTCGTGTATGGCTAATTAATCAATTAACAACCTTTTTGGGCTAGATTAAGTGACCCAAGCCTATGGTAGGCTTAAGTTACTTAAGCCTAGTAGGAAAGCTATAAATATCCCTTTGTAGGTTAGGGTTTCTAAGTCTTTCCATTCTCCTCTTTAGTCTAGATAGAGAACCCTAGCCTTCACCTATGAGATCTCCACCATCTCAGTGCTTAGACACAAGGAAGAGTCATCGGGCGGAAGATCATGGTGTTTATAAGATCTATTATGACTTTGGAGTTATCTACATCGATTTTAATTGATCTGAGAACATCCAGATCAAAGGTATGTGGCTTTATTCTCTAGATTTATGTTTTCTATAATATTCATATTGTTTTATAATACCTATTTATCAGTTGCAATAGATTTAGAGAGCCTATGATAGATTTGTATGCAACCTACATCATCCAAGGCATGGGAATAGAGTAATCTAGGGTTCCCAACAACTGGCATTAGAGTCCTTGGGTAGGTTTTAGCATGTTAGATTTATTTTAGGGTGTACCAACTCTGTTTTATAGGGGTGGTGTTTTATTCTTCCCATGACCATAAGAGATAAATGAATGAAATTATTCATTCAATTAAATGTATTAATATATTTGGATTGATTGATTGTTATTGATTCATTTGAATGAATGAATATGAATGGATATATTTTATGCCTTTTAATTCTTTAGATAGGCTTGCACACCCCATAAGGGGTATAGGATTTTTATTTGGTTGTAAAATTCTTCTATTTTCAATAGATGGGTTGTAAGCTCCTTTATAGGAGCATAGGAATTTTTATTATTGTAAAAATTTTAGTTTTTGTATCCATCTATGGTGACCCAAGAGAAAAGAAGGAATCTTGAAAGTTCCTTTTGAGATTCTATGGTGGTTAATGAAAAAAGAAGCATTTTAGGAAGTTATTGGCCTGAGATCCTTGGCAGCACAGTGATGTTGACTTGAACTCAAAATTGGGACCACCTCCTAGTAGATTCTTAGGTCAAGCCATGGATTTTAAGCTTAGGAAGTCACAAATCCAATGGTTTAAGCGGATTGCAATTCAGAGTTGAAATGAGGGAGATATGGCCAAATGAAGCAAGTATGCGCAAAGTGCATGGCAGCACAGTGATGTCAACTTTGAGCCAAAATAGGTTTACTTCCAATAATTTTCTTAGGGAAAATGACATATGGTTTTGAAGCTTACGAATTCAGGAATCAAACGCTTTAAACGGATCACAATTTGGATTTGAAACGAGGGAGATATGGCCAATCGAAGTAATGCTATACAAAGAGCATGTTGTTATGGGATTGCATACAAGTCCAATTCTTTTTTGTTGTTTGGGCTAAATTTTGGGCCTCTTCTTGGGCTTTATTTTTTTTTTTTTCGTGGAAATTGGGTCTTTTGGTTTTTCTATTTTAACTAACCCAATTTTTGGTTGTAGGGTTATTTTTGGTAATTTGGATTTTATCTAAATTTTAGTTACCAAATATGCAACATGATCCCTAAAAGCCATGGGAAAAGTTTCTATTTATTATTCCCTTGTTTTTATTATATGCTATTGAATAATTGCATATGTGGCCTTAAGATATTTTGGTATTCTTAGTTGGAAATAAAATTTCATGTTTTTTTTTTTCAAAATTGGAAAAGTTATTTAAATTAGAATGTGCATGGTTAGGAAATTTTATTTTTTTTAAAAAAAAGTTGGAAAAAGGATTAAAAGCTTTCTTACCTTTTTAAAAATTAATTCTTAGAGATTTTAATTTTATTTAAAATCTTCTCAAATCTTTGAGATCTCTAAGAATAAAATCTTTCTTTTAAGGAAAAACTCTTATTTTTTCAAATCTTTATAAAATAGTATTTTTCTTATTTTGCATAGGATTTTGATTTAAAGAGAATAAGTTAATTTTGAAAATTCATGATAGATAATTTATAATTAAGAATGGTTACCAAAAAAGCTTTTTAAAACCAAAAGAAAAGTTTTTTGGTATTCTTAGTAAATTTTTATGAGAAGATATTTTTCAAGATTATCTTTTAAAACTAGTTGTTGCTAAGAAGATTGTTATTTCTTTAGAACTATCTGTTTTTAAACTTTAGGAGGTTTTCATATTCTTTGTTGGTAAGAAAAGAAAAACTATACCTATAGTTGGTCCACCAAGCTCTATCCCAAAGATGAGGAAAGCATTATGTTTGGATAGTTCAATTATATGGAATAAAAGAGCAGTTCTTTTAGCATAGGAGTCCTAGTTGAAAAGTAAATAATGGATTTGGAAAATCTCATGATAGAGAATTTATGATAAGAAGGTTTACCAAAATAACTTTGGAAAGTTTTGGTAATTTAATGGAGGTGTAAATTATTTTGAAAATACTTTCCAAAATGGATTGTTTAATTCCTTTTTGGAAATAAACATTTTTTGAAGTTTTTCATAGAAAATATTTTATCTATTAAGGAATTACTAAAATGTTCTATTTTTGGTAGTATTTAATAGAATAAATTGTGATGGGATTTCTATGGAAATATTTATTAAGTTGGAAAAGTGAAAGGAATAAGGAAAGTAAATCTTATGAGGATTTTCGAATATGAGAAGCAAAAGTTCATTTCTTGGATAAGCTGCCCTCAAAATTATTCAAAATCTCATAAATTGGTAATTTTCTTATTACACAAGAGTTTCCAATTTGGAAAATAAATATTTTGGAAAATTTCATTAGAGATATTTTATCATTAAAAGATTATTACCAAAAGGCTTAGTAATTTGATATAAATAAATTTATTTGAAACATTTCCTAGATAAAATATTTATTAATTGGAATTGTGTACAAAATGAGAATTTTATGAAAATAGATTTTAAAATTTTGAGAGTGGATATTTTATCAAAATTCTTTTTGAAAATTACTCTCATAGAAATTTTAAATTTTCATGTTGGTATTCTCCTATTACACTAGGTTTTCAATTAGGAAATAAATATTTTTGGAAATTTTCAAAGTAGATAATTTATTCATCGGATAAATTACTAATGGTTTTAAAGTTCTCTTATTTATCTCAAAAGTTTAAGTGGGAGAGAGCCTTAGGCAAGCCCATGACCTCCATTGTCAAGTCCATCTTGATTTGGGTTTATCACCACTCCTATGGTGGGTTAGCCTTAAAAATCAAGAGATATGGACTCTCTACATGGATAAGACTAGATATGTCTATAGTGGGAGTAACCATCCCTACAGTGGGGTTCTTTACTTAGTGACATTGATAGTTCAAGGACAATGGTTATACACTTGACATTGGATATGAAGTGGTATAATCACCCAATGCGGTCCCACTTGCATAATCCATGGGCCAAATAAAAGGTATGTTGATCTTACCTTGAGATACCTTTATGGTTAAGGCAGGGATCGAAATCAATTTGAGAGGGCCTCTTACTATTAATAAGGTCATGACCTGCCCCACCTAGGCCTGATTCTTATGATACTAGGATACCTTGTAAAAGGACATGTAGTTTGAGAATGCTACATTTTTGCTAAATTAATTACCAATTGCCATGAGTGGTCAATTATGTCATATGCTTGGTTATATATTTGTTATAGATATCATGTTATTTCTATTACCACTCTCCTTCTCTCAATTGGCTCAGCCCACCTAATCAATTAGACTAATTTTATTTTGGATATAGTAACTAATTGTACAGAAGCTAGTTTAGGTAGAGCTAGCTATTCCTTATGAACTAGCCTAGTAAAAGAAAATAGTGGAATATCAAGCTGGTATTAGATGGATTAGAAGACCAAGTGTCTAATACTTGGATCTTTGGATAATGTGTTGCTATGTCTATTACTAGAGACTTCGATATTCTCTTTCTAGTTTGCAATGGTTATTTGGTGATAATGGTAGATCAGTCTTGACAAGTTACTCTTAGTACTATTATGAATACTAGATACTCATATGATCTTAGAGACCTTGCCATTTTCCTTAGGGATGACTAAGGAGATTCTCAAAGATTATAAGGTGTTCATATGGGAGCCAAAGGTTCTTTAAGTTATTCTATCAACAAGAAGAAGAACAATACCATATAGGAAAAGTTCAAGAGAAGGAATAAGAGAGTAAGCTTTGGGGCAAGAGATTCCTTTGTGACCTTTTAGGACACTAGAAAAGGAATGCCTAGTTTATCTAAAGTAAAATGGAAAGTATACATCATTTTCTCATTGTTGAATTTAGTGGTGGATTTCACCATTTATGGTGGATAGATTCTAAGTCCATTGTTTGTAAGTCCTTATAGAATGTACAACAAGTGAGAAGATTAAATGATGGGATCATAGTTACCTTAACTTCAAATGCAAGGTTAGTTATGCAGGTAAGTGGGAGGTTATATCATTTTCTTTTATATGTATTCCATTATCACTTTGCCAAGTGATGAGAACAATCAGATCTTTGGATTAAACTTAGCTCTAATTAAACAGTTGGTTTCTAGACCTATGTCATATTAATCTAAATAAGATCTAAAGACTGGAAAAGTTTAGACTCTTTGATTCCAGAAGATCTTTTAGTCTACGAATCCTGTATAGATGGTAAAATGACCAAGAGGACTAGAGCCAAGGAATGTTTGGAGTTAGTGCATACTGACATGTAGGGGTATTTCATCACTTTTAGTGATGATTACTCTAGGTTTGGATATACACATAGGATATCTGAGGCCTTGGATACATTCATTGAATTTAAGGTAGGATTAGATAACCTATTAGGTATGCATACCAAGTCACTTCGATTAGATCAAGGTGATATGTCTCGTAAGTTTGATTATTTCCATTAAAGCACGAGATTATTTCTTGGTCATGTGCACCAAGGTCTCCATTGCAAAATGGAGAAGTGAAAAGAAGATATCAAACTTGGTTATACAGAGTGAGATCATGGATAGTTTTTTTTTTTCCTCTGATTTTTTTGGGGATATGTCTTATAAATTGTGTGATTCCTTTTTTTTTTTAGGGGGTATATCCGTTTATAGGATATCTAAGATGATTTTTAAGTTATTACCTTTATAGTCAAGATCATAAGAAGATATTTGTTAACACAAATATAAGATTTTTAATGAAGACTATATGATAAGGAATAAGACAAAGAGTGATACAAATTAGAAGATATTTTAGAAGATAGTCCCACATTGCATAGGATACTATGGATCCTAAGGGTTAAAGAAATATCATTCCTATGATTTCTAGTACATTAGTGCCCCATCATAGTGAGAGCTTCATATCCCACAGATTAGGATGAAGTGGTGAGGAATGTTTGTGCTCACTTAAGGCAAGGAACTATGAAAAGGTAGTTAGAATATTTGTATTCTAACATAGTTTGGGTTCTTGTAAAAGCACCTAAAGGGATAAAACTCATAGGTGTAAGTTGGTGTATAAGAGGAACATAAAAGTAGATGGAAAACTTGAGTTTTATGTGACTAAGATTGTTGCTAAAGGTTATAGTTTGAAACTTTGTTTCAACTATGGAAAACCTTTTCAATAGTGGTCATACTCAAATCCATCATATTACTCCCATCTATTGCAATGTGTCACAATTGTAAGATACAACAACCAAACATTTTCATGGTAAAGGGCCTTGTATGTATAAGAAGGCAAAAGGAAGCATGGTGATGCTCTAAGATCTTGGAGGTAGATGACAATATGCTCATTTGATATGAAGTAGGGATATTGTCATAAGCCAAGATCTGGTAGTTTACTCAGTTCTAGATGAAAATCTAAAGGAAGATGCAATATATTCTTGGGGTTAAGGTCCTTTAGGATTGCAAGAATAGGAAAATTGCGCCATGTCACTTACATAGATAAGCATTTGGTCAAGCACATGATGCAAAACTCCAAGAAGGGTTTGTTACTCTTTAGATTTCGAGTTGTCTTTCTTAGGAACAATGTCCTTCGACATCTAAGGAGAGCGATAACATTAAGGTGGCATCGAATGCCTCTACAATGGATAGGATTAAATATGTGCTGCTACGTGCTAAACCCGATATTTGCTTTATTGTAGGAATGATGAGTGAATATTAGTTCATTTCCTAATTAGAGCTTTGGGGGGATGTCAAACATATACTCTAGTATCTTTAGAGAACGATAGATTATATGTCTGTGAGTCTTTGCAATGAGTTGGTACTCCTTTTGTATTGAGAAATTGGACTTCAGTTTGATTAGGACTCTCGCAGGTCTACCTTTGGGTATGTGTACACTCTAAGTGATTTTTTTGTTGTTTCCATAGAAACAAAGGAAGCCTTTTGGCTTATGGGTAGTTCCCTTGGTTATATCATTTAAGATCTTATTATGTGATAATAGTGGGATGATGGAATAGTCTAAAGAATGAAAGTGCCACTAAAAGAGGAACACATAAAGAGCAAGTGTTAACTTATTGTGAGATAGTACAAGGAGGTGATATGACTGTGGAGCATAATATTTCTATAATGCCTAGTTTTTTTGGGGGGTAGTGGAGTTTGTTGGGATTGAGCCCTTAAAAGTAAGACATAATGTAACAAATTTAGATTTAACTATCTCCTTGTTATCTCTTTGGTGTATTGACATTGATTTGAGCATTCAACCCATGTCTCTTACATTGTACATTACTTGAGTGCATTAGGAGTTGCATAGAAGATACAAGTCATGGGTTCCATGTAAGTAGATAAGTTGTCCAAATTTGGTTCATAGATTTGGGCAATCTAGTAGAGACTGTAGTGCATCACCTCCAAATTGAAGCGATGGCTTGTCTTAGTTGTTGGGATGGGCTTCCTATGGTGAGTGTACTAGTGTGTGTGATGCACACCGGATAGGATTTATAGTGAATCATGACACAAGGCTATCAATTGTCATGCTTCATCAAGCTACTATACTGCATGGATTTTTAACCTTGAGAGGATATTGAGCCTGTGTTAAAATCAACTAGAGGCTTTGACCTATTGGTAAGACCCTAAAGTGGTCATATATCCCTATAGATTGGGTCACTTTTGATGGAGGCTGGTGTCAATAGGTATTCTCAATAAAGGTACCATGATATCTCATAGGATTAAGATAGTGTGTCCCTTTGGGTGATACAAAGGACATTTGATCATGAAATTTGTGGTCATAGTAATTCCTTTAGTTGAATTTGACATATGCTCCTTGGAGATAGAGTATGTCACTTGACCACATAATATGTGAGATTTATAACTTAAGGATTTGAGAGGTAATCTTGATAGGTGATAAAACTACTTTGTTAGATTATGGACACCAATTCATAAGGAGTCTTTATATTGAGATGTTAAGTCAATTTCATAATTTGATTATGAGAGAGCCAATACTCCTATGGGTCCTAGTGGTCCCCGCTCTTAGCTCATATTCCTTTTTTGCATGACTTATGAGGGTTGAATGAGTTTTTAGTTCATTTTTGTGCAAAAAGGTGTTTTAGTAATTACGTAAGGTTGCACAGGTATAAGTGAGTGATATCTCTAGACTAGACTAATTGATTAATTAGGCCTTGTATGGTTAATTAATCAATTAAAAACCTTTGTGGGCTAAATTAAGTGACCTAAGCCTATGATGAGCTTAAGTCACTTAAGCTTAATAGGAAACCTATAAATACTCTTTTAGGGGTTAGGGTTTCCAAGTCTTTCCATTCTCCCCTTCAGTCTAGAGAGAGAACCCTAGCTTTCAGCCTTCAGATCTCCACCATCTCAATGCCTAGACACAAGGAAGAGTCATCAGAAGGAAGATCATGGTGTTTACGAGATCCATTATGACTTTGGAGTTATCTACGTCGATCGGAATTGATCTAGGAACATCTAGATCAAAGGTATGTGACTTTATTCTCTAGATCTATGTTTTATATGGTGTCCATATTGTTTTTGAATACCTATTTATCTATTGCGATAGATTTAGAGAGCTTAGGTTAGATTTTCTTGCAACTTACACAATCCAGGGCATAAGAATGGAGTAATCCAGGGTTCCCAACACTTAGAGTGTGGGTGAGGTGGAAGAAGTCCTTTAGATCTAAGCAACAGAAGCAATATCAATTTTTTTTAAAAAATTGATCTTTTAGGGTTAAAGTACTAACCTTTAGGTTCGGATGTTCTCAAACCTTAAATTCCAAGTGTTGAAGACGAGCTTGAAGTTGTTGGAAGTCTTGTAAACCCATGATTTTCCACCCGATGACCTAACCTTGTTCTTAGCATACTTCCTATGGGGAGGAAATGAGGGTGAAGGCTATGACTCTCTTTTTCTGTAGATGGTGGAAAACAAAAAGTTATGGAAACCCTAGCCCCTAAGGCGTATTTGTGAGGTTCCTAACTAGGCTTAAGTGACTTGACCCCACATGGGCTTAGGTCACTTAATCTAGCCCAAATTGGGTCATAATTGATTAATTCACCTAACATGGCTTACTAATTAATTAATTAGCCCAATACATAGACCTTGTTCACTTACCCCTATGTAACATTGTGTAATTACCAAAATATCTTTATGTACAAAAGTGAAACTAAACCTAATTCGACTCTCATAATTAGTGCCAACAAGGTCTATGAGCTTAGATTGGGGGCCATTGGGACCTATAGGAAAACTGGCTCCCTTAAAACCCAATTCTAAAGTTTATTCAAAATCCCACTATAAAGAATCAACTGAACTCCAATATCTTATGTAAATAACAATGAGACATTATGTGCCCAAGTCCATGACCTGCTATCCATTGCATTCAGTCTCCCCATGAACTGGTGTCCGTAGTTTAATAAGGTGAAAGCTATCAGCATTTCGAGACTACCTCTATTATTCTTGAGTTACATATCTTCCTATTGTGTATTCAATTGATATGTCTTAGGTCTCAAAGAGCCTATATCAAGTTCCACTTAAGGAACTACTATGGTCATAGCTTCCATAAACACACCTCCTTAAGATCACTCAAATAGACACAATGTCTCAATCCCATGAGATATCATGGTGTCTCTATTGAGAATACCTATTGCTATTGACTTCCATCAATAGTGACCTAATCTATAGGGAATATATGATCAACTCACGATCTCAATAGTAGGTCAAAGCCATTCCTAACTTTAGCACAAGCTCAATATTCTCTCAAGGTTGAGAGACAACACAATGAAGTAGTTTGGTGAGGTCATGACTACTTGATAGGCTCAAGTCATGACTCACTATAAGTCCAATCTAATGTGTAGTTTTACACACTAGTGCACTCACTCACCATGGAAAACCCATTTTAATAGCCAAGATAAGTCATCCTTCTATTTAGGAGGTGGTTGACTACAACCTCTAATGGGTTGCCTAAACCCATGAACCATTTGTGAACAAGTCATCTATTTTGTAGGGAACCCATGACTTGAATCTTCCGTGCAACTCCTAATGCACCCAATTCATGTACAATGCAAAAGATGAATGTAAGAATGCTTATAAAGTGTAATGCATGGAATAAGGATAGATAAAAGTGAAACTGGAATATCATTAAATAAATAATGAATTCCAAATCTATTACATGTCATGCTTTTAAGGGCTTTATCCTAATATTTTCCCTCTTGCCCTCAAAGCACAATGCTATCAAAGCATACCAGATACTCATCTGAAACCTATGACATCCCTATGACCAACAAAGACTTTCCCTGTCAATGTCTTAGTGAAAGGATCTACTAGGTTACCCACAGAAGGTATCTTGTCATCCATCATGTCACTCTCTAAACTATTTCAACACTTTGGAACACAAGCATATAATCCCTCGTTCTCCAAAGATACTTGAGTATATTCTTGACATGGCGCAATTTTCCTATTCTTGTAGTCCTTAAGGACTTTAAACCCAATAATATATTGCACTCCTAGATTTCCATCTAGAATCAAGTAAACAACTAGATCTTGACTAATGACAATATCCCTACATCATTCTCAATGAGTAGATTGTCATTTACCTATTGGGAACCTTGGATTACTCCGTTCCCATGCCTTAGATCATGTAGGGTGAATGCAAATCTATCATAGGCTCTCTAAATCTATCACAACAGATAAACAGGTATTAAAAAACAATATGGATACGATACAAAACATAGATGTAGAGAATAAATGCACATACCTTTGATCTGGATGTTCCTAGATCAATTCTGATCGATGTATATAACTCCAAAGTCATAATGGATCTTGTAAACAGCATGATCTTCCACCTAAAAATAACTCTTCCTTGTGTCTAAGCACTGAGATTATGAAGATCTCAATGGTGGAGGCTAGGGTTCTCTCTCTAAACTGAAGGGGAGAATGACAAGACTTGGAAACCTTAAGTGACTTAAAGCCCACCATGGGCTTGGGTTACTTAATCTAGCTCAAAAAGATTGCTAATTGATTAATTAACCATACAAGACATAATTAATCAATTAGCCTAATCCAAATATACTACTCACTTATCTTTGTGCAACCTTGCGTAATTATCAATACGCCCTTATGCACAGAAGTGAACTAAAAACCCATCCAACCCTCATAAGCCGTGCCAACAAGGAATATGAACTCAGAGCGGGGACCACTAGGACCCATAGGAGGATTGGGTCCCTCAGAATCAAATTTTAAAATTTACTCAACATCCTACTATAAAGAGTCAATTGCACTTCAATACCCTATATATATTACAACGAGACACCAAGTGCTCAAGTCCATGACTTACTATTCACTACATGCAAACTTCCTATGAACTAGTATTCGTAATCTAACTGATTACTACTCAAAAAGTGCTATTTGGTAGCTTGTAATTAACTCTTTTAAACACTCTTGAGTAGTAATTATTTCCTTTTAACTCAATTGGCATGTTAGGGACCCTTGCAATCGTTTCTAACCAAATTGTGTTAAGTTTTGGTGTTTTTGATAGCTTTTAGCTACACCAAAGAAATCCGAGAATGAGGGAGATCTCTATATAGTTCATGGCAAGGCTTTTGGAAGCTCAAATTCATGAAGAACCAAGCTTTGGAGCCTCATAGTCCTTTGCCATAGTCGGGTAAAGTATGCAAGGAAAGAACAAAGGAGAGAGAAAAACAGAGTGAAGAAAACAGAGCATGGCAGCTGCAGTCTTCCTTCCCACTTTTTGAGCACTTCCCGAAGTCCATTTTCTACATGCTATATACCGTTGGAAAGCTCTGGAAGTCAAGAATCCAACGCTTTAAACAGTGTACGATTTGGAGCTGAAATGAGGAAGATATGTCCTTCGGAAGACAACTGCATCAAGCTGAAGGACAATTTCGCACCTTGCGAAATTGGAACTTCAACGTGCGAAATTTAAAGCCAGCCTTGCGAAATGGAAATGGATGGCAGCTGTGCATTCTCGGTGAAGCCCAACATGCGAAAGTGATTTTGTAACTTGCGAACTTGAAGCTCAACGTGCGAAAGTGGATTTCAACATGCGAAATCAACTTGCGAAATTTCGCAAGTCACCATGCAACGTGCGAAACTGGGATATTTGTGCACCGACTCTTTTTCTTCTGATATTTTGTGTCTAAATCTCCATTTTCTCCTTGTATTCAGCCACTCATGTAATTCCTTAGCTAAGAAGGAATGAAGGAAGGGTAAATAACCTTCCTATAAATGTACTCTCTTGGAATCACTGAAATAAGATCTCGGGAGCTTGTTCTCAGAGACAACCTTTTGTATAGGTAGATATATAAAATATACAGAGCCTTGCTCTGTTTTTCCTTCTCGTCTTTGTTTTCTCTTTCATTTTCTTTCTAGCCAAACAAACTCTGAGGATGTTTCCTCAGAGGATGAGAGGCTAGGCTTTTTGTCTCTTGGGTGAAGGAAGCTAGGTAAGGTGCCGACATGCATAAGTGTGAGTTTTTGTTGTTTCCATTTTTAATGAAGAGTAAGTGTGACCCGTTAATGATTTCTATCTTTTTAGTTAACTTAAAACACCTTGCAAGTCACTTGAGCCAACACTTGGTAAGGCAAGTGATCTCCGTCCATAGAGATGCACTAGTTTACCTCTTGCGAGCTTCTGGGAGGTGACTTGAAGGTGGGATTTTCTTGAATTGCCAACACTTGGTAAGCTTTTGGACTCCAAGGAGACATCCATTAGTTATCTCTTGCAAGCTTGAGAAGGGAAGTCCAGGGTTAATGATCACCTTGAATGGTAAATGCTAGGTGAGAGGCACGAGCCATTGCAAGATGGATCAGTGAGAGGGATTTAGTGTTGAAACCTTTAATGGTAAGCATCTGTACCACACCGATTCGGGAAATAACTATATGTTAAATCCCCAACACGAGGAAAAGAAACAAGTGACCGGAATCTCCCTTTTTATTTATGGCACCTGATCCTAGTAACCTGAAATCCCAAGAAACATCTTTCTTTCTAATTATTTTTAGTTATCTTTAGTTTGGATAGGCGTTAGCTTAAAATCAACCATTTCCATTACAAGTTTATGTTTTCTTTTAAAGCTAACCTTGAAATGAAAAAGCACCAATTCATCTTTGAATCAATATCAATTGCGAAGTGAAAACCCATCCCAGTGAACGATCCTAGAGCCACTATGTTATGCTAGCTATGCTACCCTAGTATATGGTGAAATAGGTTTATAAATTTTGTTGATAACTCCCGTCTGAGGATTGAAATCAAAGCACATCAGTTGATTGATCTGAATCAATCAGAACACCAATTGGGGACGAATCACTAACAATGTAGTGCTATCACCTATCAAGATTACCTCTCAAATCCTTGAGTTATAGATCTCACTTATTATGTGATCAAATGACATACTCTAGTTCCAAGTAGTATATGTCAAATTCCACTAAAGGAATTATTGTGGCCATAGATTTCATGATCACATGTCCTTTGGATCACCCAAGGAGACACATTATCTCAATCTCATGAGATATCATAATGCCTTTATTGAGAATACTTATTGCCATTATCCTCCATCAATAGTAACCCAATCCATAGGGATATATGACTACTTTAAGGTCTCACCCATAGGTCAAAGCTTCCAGTTGATTTTTGCACATGCTCAATATCCTCTCAAGGTTGAGAGTTCATGCAGTATAGTAGCTTAGTGAATTATGACAATTGATAGCCTTAAGTCATGATTTACCGTAGGTCCTGTTCAGTGTGCATCACATACACTAGTACACTCACCATGGGAAACCTATCCTGATGTGCAAGACAAGTCATCCCTCATATTAGGAGGTGGTGCACTACAATCTCTATTGAATTGCCCAAATCCATGAACCAACTGTAGACAACTTAACTACTTATAAGTAAACCATAACTTATATCTTCTATGCAACTCCTAATGCACCCAAGTCATGTACAATATAAAAGACATGGGCTGAATGCTTAAATCAATGTCAATACACTAAAGAGATAGTAAGAAAATAATTAAGTCTAAATTTGTTACATCATGCCTTGCTTTTAGGGGCTCAATCCCAATACTACCTATAAGATCTTAAAACATCACCATGCTTCCTTGCGCTTTCTTGTACACACAAGGTTGTTTGCTATGAAAATATCTAGTTACATCACATAAATGCTAATATCAAGACAATCGTTCAAGAATACTATCTTGACATGCTATTGCAATATCCACATTACTCATTGCTTCATTGTAATCTATAGAATGGATCTCATGTTCTTCTATAATGGCCTCAAAAGATTCTCCAAAATACATGAATCGGTCTGGTTGTATAACAACCCTCTTACTACAACGAAGCATCAATGTACTAGAAATAAGAATGATTGGTACTGGATCCATAATATCTTAAGTATAGTGGGACTATCTTCTAGTATTCGCCAATCTATATTATTGTTTGCCTTATTACATATCATATAGTTTTCATTAGAAATATGTTATTTACAGTAGCAAACATCTTATGATAATCTTGACTATAAAGTAATAATCCTAAAATCCTCTCGAATAACCTATAAATTGATACACCTCTTTAGAAAAAGAGGTATTACATAGTCTTTAATTTATATTCCTAAAGAATATGGGAAGTAATGAGAAACCAATCACTGATCTTACTAGGTCTATCAAAGTTTGATATCTTATTTACATTACTCAAATGGAAAGAATTGAACCTACTAGACACACTACCTCAATCTAATCAAAGTGCCTTGATATGTTCACCCAATAGATTATCTAATTCTGCCTTAATTTTAATGAATCTATCCAAGGCATCATATTTCCTATCTACATATCCAAACATAGAGTATTTATTAGTAAAATGATCAAATACTCATACTTCCCATGAATAAACACAAAAAGGTTCATACATGTCAATATGCACTAACTCTAAACATTCATTGGTTCCATGTCCTTTAGAAATAAAGGGGTCTCCTAGTCATTTTACAATCTACACAGGATTTGTAGATTAAAAGATCCTCTAAGTGTCTAGATTTGAACAGTCTTTGGATCTTATTTAGATCAATATGACCTAAGCATTAGAAGCCAAATGTTTGATTAGTGCTAGGTTCTTTCTTATAGTTAGATATGACTATTCTCATTAGTTGGCAAAGTGATAATGGAGTCTCACATAAAAAAGGTAATACTTGCCACTAACTTGCACAACTAACCTTGCAACTAAAGCTAAGGTAAATACAATCCCAACATGTGACCTTCTCACTTGCTGAAAACCCTATAGAGAACTATAGATAGTGGGCTTGGAATCTCTCTACCACAATTGGTGAAATCTACCACTATGTATTCAAAAATGAGAATATGATTTGTATTTGCCTATCCTTAGGCACTTTGAGCATTCGTTTTCTAGTATCCTAAAATGTTAAAAATGAATAATTGCCCATGAGTTTGTTCTCTCATTCCTTTTCTTAAACTTTCCTTATTTGGTGTTGATCTTCTTCTTCTTGTTTGAAAAGCCCGAAGAACCTTAACTTTCATATGAACACTTTTCCAGTCTTTGAGAATCTTCTTACATATCCCAAAGGAATCTGGTAAGATCTCTAAGATAACATGAATCTGGTGTTCATAATAGTCTTAAGGGCAACTTGTCTAATTGTCTTGCCCTTGTCACTAAATAATCGTTTCAACTTTAAAAAGAATATCATAGACCATGAAAATAAACATGTGTTTTTTTTGCAACACACTATCCAAAGACCTAAGTATGAGACATTTAGTCTTCTAATTTGTCATATGCCACCATTGATATGTTTCTGTTTCTTTATGTCAGGTTTGTTCAAAGGAAATAACAAACTTTACCTAAATTAGCTTCTATGCAATTAATGCAATATCCAAATTATTTTTAGTCTATAACTAGGTCTAATTTAAACATGAGATAAGAGGTGACAGATTAAAGACATGATATTTGTAACAAATATAGTAATTACATGAATTAATACAAGGAACTAAACATTTAAGGCAAGTTGGTAATTAATTTAGCAAAAATGTAGTGCTCTCAAACTACACGTCCTTTTGCAAGGTATCCTAATATTATAAGAATCAAGCTTACTTTAGGTAGGTTATGAGTCTTATTAGTAGGGTAGAGACCCTCTTTAATTGATCAACTCGCTTTAAAATTCAAAAGTTATCCTAAGGCATTGATCAACATACCTTTATGTTTAACCCTTAGACCATACAAATGAGACCACTTTAAGTGATTCTAGCACTTCATGTCTAAGTTAAGTGTGTAACCAAGATCCTTGACATCAATTTTACCAAGTGAAGAGTTTTCTCTTTAGGATTGGTTATTCCCACTATAAACCTATATAGTCTTGTCCATTAATGATAGCCCATATCCCTTGATTCCTTGGGCCACCCCATCTTTAGGATGGTGATACACCCAAAACAAGATGGCCTCGATCTTAGAGGCTATGAGCTTACCTGTTGCCCTCTCCCGCTTAATTTTTTGAAATAATTAAGAGCTTTTAAAACATTAATAATTGTCTTGACAAATAAATTATCTTCTTTGAGAATTTCCAAAAATATTTATTTCCTAATTAGAAACCCAATATTCCAAGAGAATGTCCATATGAAAAATTCAAAATTTCTATGAGTATTTTATCCAAAAATGAATTTTGATAAGATGTCCACTCTCAAATTTTAAAATCTATTTTCATAAAAATTCTCCTTCTTCACACAATTCCAATTAATAAATATTTTGTTTAGGAAACATTTTCAAAGAAATTTATTTCCATCAAATTATTAACCTTTTGGTAATAACCTTTAATGATAAATTATTTCTAATGAAAATTTCCATAAGATATTTATTAACCAAATTGGAAACTTAGTGTAATAAGGAAACTTCCAATTTATAAAATTTTGAAAGCTTGAGAGCACCTTATCTAATTAGGAAAGATTTAATTCTTCAAAGATTCTCAAAAATAAATTTGAGAAAAATATTTTAAATCTTTAAGAATAAATTTAGAAAGGAACTTTAACTCTTATATTCAAAATTCCTCATAAATTTAATTTCCTTATTCCTACACCTTTCCAATTTAATAAATATTCTTAAATATGGAATCTAATTTTCATAACAATCTATTCCATTAAAATTACCAAAAATAAAACTTTTAGTAATTCCCTTAATGATAAATTATCCATATTGAAAATTTTTAAAACAAATATTTACTCTCCAAATTAGAGATCAATATAATAAGAAAGTTTCCAAAAACTTGAAAAATAAAAACTAGAGAGCACTTTATCCAAAAGGGAAACTTTTATTCTATAAGGATTCTTATCAAAATAATTTCAAAGAAAATAATTTAGAATCCTTTGAAATAATTTAGAAAATGAAACTTTGCTCTCTTATTTATTTTCTTAATCTACACAATTCTAAAATTAAGTAAATAACATGTTTTGGTAAGAAATAAACCCTTAAGAAAATGACTCTTTGTTTTTAGAAAAATGAGTCTTTGAAAACCCAAATCTAAGTCTGAAGGTTAGGTTACTCATTGGGAAGGTCCTGTAAAGATAGCACCCTTAGCTCTAAAAATAGGTCTCTGCTAACTAGCTTGAGACAAACATGACAATTAATTGATAAATCAATGATACCAAAGAAAGCAAATGTGATTTTGTGTAAAACCAAACAACATGCTATTCACACCAAACCAAACATACCAAAGAAATCAATCATATGAGAGAAGAAGATAAGTGTACCTAAAATGCAACCCAAAGTGCTTTCTAGAAAACATCAAGGTTAGTTTGATAAATAATACAACATACAACATGCAATTCATTTCATTCAAGAAAACAAGTTGTAAAACCCCATTTTGGGGACTTTTATTGTCTCATTTTTTTAGCCAAGTGGAGAAATTTTTGAAGAGCACGTGTCATTTTTGGAGAAGTTATTAGAAAGTGGCAACTTACCTGTTAGTGGAAGTGGTGGTTTTCTGAAGAAGCAACTAGTAAGTGACACATGGGAAGAGATTTTGAAAACAATTGAAGGGAAAGCTTTTAGGGAAGGAGGGAGGGGAGGGGGAGGGGTTTGGATGGTGAAAAAAAAAAGGATGAGGGAATTTTTCTGGTGTAGGGGGGTGATTGTTTAAGCTTTTTATTTTTTATTTATTTTTTTTTTTTTTTTTTTTTTTTACAGAGAAAACCATTAGGAAGAGTTTTTTTTATAGAGATAGCAAACTGAGCATTAGAGAGATAAGAGGAAGCTAAAAATGAAAGGCTAAGAAAAAAAGAAGGGAATAAGGGTTGTCCATGGGTGCTTCATTTTGGAGATATTGAGAAAGAGTGAGTTGGATGTTTTGAGATAACTGGAGTGAAGGGTAAAAAAACAGCTGGAGGAGAAGAAGTTGAACAATCTTCACTTAAGGAGCTCAAGTATGGCCACTATGGGTACCTTTGCTTTCAATAGATTTGTTTTCCTTTCTCGCCATTACTAATCTTAAGCATTGTTTATTGTGGATTGGGTTTTGTTGAATCTAAGCTCGCTTCACACTTGCTTTGTTTTGTTCCCTTTTTAGTTTCTTTGATTTCCCCTATAAATGACTGAGATATGGATTGTTTTCTTTGAGCTTGATATTTGATTAATCACACAAATGCTCATTGTTTGTTCCACCTACTTAGATCCATTTAGTACAACATGAAATGAAGCTAGTTTAATGGGTTATTTTTTTAGAGCATGCTCTATTTCTTGGAACCCCTCCTTGTTTTTGAAAAACTATTATCATTATTTTTGAAAACTATCTAGAAGTTCAAATAGCTTTTGGAAACTTGTTGGATATTCCTTGCATTCCAAGACTTCTCTCATGGGTAGAGACTATTCCTAGAATCATCCTTGCTTTTGGTAGATATGGTAGTGATATTGGAGAGTATGATCAAAGGATCAATTATTTGCTAAGAAACCTGGGATTAATGTATGGCATGGTGTAAACTTTGGAAATCCCAACTACCATTTCCATAAGCAGTTTGCAGAATCTGTTTTGATGTTTGTGAAGAAGGAAACACGGTCAAGATGGAATGTGGTTGCAAAGTGCCCTCAGACTTGTACACGAGGACTGTGCAATTAAGTGGCTCATTACAAAAGGGGAATAAGGATTGTGATGACCGTGGGCGAGAAGCTCAGAATTTACCTATAACCTTGCTTGGCATTTGGTGGGTTTTCTTTTTGTAACACTAATGATCCCAACACTTTGAGATTCTCGTTTCCTATTTCCTTAATGCCAAGCTTCCCTTTCATTAGCGTCGGCACTAACGTAGCTATGAGAAATGCTCAAGGAAGTTCCAGCTCTGCCATTAGTGTTACAAGCAATAAAGCTAGAAGAAGAATGAAATGAAAAGCCATGAGGTTGAACATGAGTGGGCTGGAAGATCACTCCGAACCTGATGCACACTTTGATCTGGTTCTTCTCTGCATGTATCCAATAGAAAGCTAGATGAATGGTTCAAGAAGTAGGAATTTTAGTACTATTAAGGCAACAGATATTCTAAAAAAAATGACATGACAAGTTGAAATGAGTTTACCTAAAGCACCTGAATCAGAATAACCGATTTCGTAGTCTCGATGCTAATTACACCCACTTCCCAGTTGCTCCACCACTCACCCTCTACGTTCATGAAAATCTGACAGGCATGGCCACCTTAGTGTACGTGGCCATTTCCTCTCTAGTCTTCCAGCTTGCTTCTAAGTCTTCATAACATTCAAGTTATCACCCCACTTTCCAAAAATAGTTTCAGATGTTGATTTAGTTGGTAATGAATCAAATGAGGCTGCTTCGAAATTTGATCTTCATCAACTGTGTGAATAAAAGTAAATCAGAAAAGTCCTTGGTGATATGCACAATGATCCATAAAGTAATGATGGTCATGCGAGCAACTCCTAGATTACAAAAGTTGATATAGTTGGAAGGTCAGAAGTGGTGTACTCACTCAATCTTGCTCTCGTTCTTACCCCTATTCTCGCTCTTACTCTAACCTCCAATAGTGGAAGCTCTAGTCACAGAACTACTGTGGTGTCACGACCCAAATTCCGAGCGACCCAAAATTTAGCCCATAACCCCAGGTCAAAGGTTTGACCCTAAGGGTTCCTCCTCATCCACAGTGGCAGTCAACCAAAATGCTATGATTTTTTTTTTCTACACATAAATCACACTAGAGTTCCCACCAACTAACGATCCAAACTATCAATATACCAATCACCACTCAAGAGCAACAATATATAATAATTATCATTAAGGTCTAGAAATAAAAGTTCACAGTTGAGCAAATTAATCACAACAAGGTCATATTACAAATACATAGTTCACAATTTGCTAATACAAGTTCCAATATAGCCAACATAACAAACACACTACACTCCACTAGGTCGCTCTAAAACCTCCTAAGGCATCTTGAAGTCCTCTCGCCCCACCTGTGGATCCTCAGGAGTGACATCTGCATCTAAAAATATGTAAGAAGAAAGGTGAGCATTCCGCATTGCTCAATAGGGTGCCTAAGACCCAAAGGGTTAATGGGGATTACTAATTTCAAATGAACACAAAAGAATCATTTCATCAATATTGATCAACCCACATATTTTAATCTATATAATTATAACAATTCCACAATTTTCAACAATTAAATAAAATGCATATGGACATGTGACACACAATCATACAATGCATTGTCGTTCTCGAGCTTTCATCAAAGGGTACACGTCCACACCCAAACACACTCCCCATTCAAAGTCTTCCCGGGGTAGATTTTTGGGTCTTTCACTGTAAGGATCTTTCTCCCTTCTTAATTTGCCTCACATGGGCCTTTACTTTTCATTACTATTTTATTTTTTCTTTCTTTTTCTATTTCATGCACTTTTCACAATTTTTATCCTTCCTTCACACAACCATGATGCAAATGAAATGTCATGAGGTTAATTACCCTCATTCACAAGTATCACCAATAACGCATAAATTTGCAACTGCTCTAAATATCATTGAAATTACAATCATACCACAATTCCATAATTTTCCAACAATTTCAATAATTCCAATAATCAAATATAATTATTTTCTCCACACTAAAATTACCAAAAGCAACCAAATAAATTTTCAATAATTCAAATCTCAATTAAACATAATCTATACCAAAATTCCATAATTTTCTAACAACTCCAATAATCAAATATAATTATTTTTCCACAATAAAATATTCCAATAATTCTCAAAAAATCCACATATCAATAAATTATAAATTATACCACAATTTCATAATTTTTCAACAATTCCAATAATTTTAACAACCCAAATATAATCATTTATCAACCAAAAAAATTTCCTATAATCACCAAAATTCCAAAAATATTCCCAAATCATCCAATAAAATTTCACGTATCACAAATATTACCTATTTAACTCCTAACAACAAGATCTATAATTTTTTTTCAAGAAAAAAACATTTTATTACAGTTTTAGGGTTAAGTTTCCTTACCACAGATCTACAAAGCGGACAGTTAAAACCAAAATCAGCCACCTTAGAAACGTTCCTCGCATCAAGTAAAACTCTTCCTCAAAATTTCACGTGAAACGAACAATGTTCGGCCGTCCAAACGAGTGGCCAAATGATGGCGAAATTTTTTTTCCCCTACAATCACCGAGACCCCCTTCTGCCACTTCCCTCTTTATTTTCTCTTTTTCCTTTTTAATTCCTCAATTCTTTTGCTTTTAACCTTCAGCCACAAAAGTAGCCCATGGCCCAACCATTCAAGCTTTTGCATTTTTTATTTATTTATTTTGTTTTGTTTCTTTTTCAATTCATTTCCACTTCACTTCATTTTCATTTTTTTTTAACATACACAAAATAAATTAGCCAACACCATCCCAAAAATTTAATTTTTCTCAAATTTATTCTTAAACAAATTAATTTAATTTTTACTTCATTAATTGTAGTTAATTTTAATTAATTCATTTTTCATTTTTTGTTTCCGGAAATTTTCAATTTTTTTACGATCCTAAGAAATTTTCTACTATAAAGCTGATGTGGCACAAAAAGTTCAACTCATTTAATTGACTAATAAAATATTTCGAATTTCGTCAATCCAAAATTAACACATATTCTCCAATATACATATATATATTTACTTTTCAACCATCACTCAAAAGAAGACTTTTCAAACTAGAAATTCTAATGTGACCTAAAAAAAAACCCAGTCATTACATCCTATCCCCCTAAAAGAAATTTTGTCCCGAAATTTAAACAAGTTTACCTTAAAAATCAAAGAAAAGTTGCGGATAGTGTTGTCTCATTTCTTCTTTAGGTTCCCAAGTGGTTTTTTCTATCCCATGGTGTTGCCACCACACTTTGACTGCGGGAATCACCTTGTTGATGAATCTATGCTCTCCAACTTCCAGAATTTGTAAAGGTTCCTCCACATAAGAAGTATTTTCATTAATATGAATATCTTGCAAGTCAACTACCCAAGTTGGGTCTGGAGTACACTTCCTTAGCATTGACGCATAAAAGACATCATGCATGAGGGACAACTATTGAGGAAAGATTAACTTGTATGCCACTAGGCCAACTCTCTTATCAATTTGAAACGGTTCCACAAATCAAGGGGTTAATTTCCCTTTTTTTCCAAATCGAAATATGCATCTTCAAGGGGACACGTTTACAAACACCTAAGCCCCTTCCTCAAACTCCAAGGGCCTTTTCCTTTGGTCTGCATAGATTTTATGTCTATCTTAAGCAGTCTTAAGTTTTTCCTTGATGAGTTGTATCTTTTCCGTAGTCTCTTGGATAATCTCAGGTCCTAACAAATGACTCTCACCCAACTCTGTCCAACACAAGGGCGATCTTCAAGGTCTCCCATAGAGTGTTTCATAAGGTGTCATGCCAATGCTAGATTGGTAATTTTTGTTATAAGCAAACTCTACAAAAGGTAAGTAGTTTGTCCAATTTGCTCCAAAGTCCAAAACACAAGCCCTTAGCATGTCTTCTAAAATTTGGATCACTCTTTTTTTATTGACCATCTGTCTGAGGGTGAAAAGCGATGCTAAAATTCAATTGGGTGCCCAAAGCCTTTTGTAAACTTTGCTAAAACTGAGAAGTAAACTTAGGGTCCTTATTAGACACTATAGACAAAGGTATCCCATGTAATCTCACAATCTCCTGTATATACAACTTAGCCAGAGAGTTCATGGAATCAGTAGTCTTCGTGGCTAGAAAATGAGCTGACTTAGTAAGACGGTCCACAATCATCCTAACTCTTTTTTTTTTTACGCTTAGTTCTTGGCAACCCTATCACAAAGTCCATAGTGATATGATCTCACTTCTACTCAGGTATAGGTAAAGGTTGCAACAACCCTGCAGGCCTCTGGTGTTCAGCTTTCACTTGCTGACAAGTATAAAAGTTGGCTACATACTAAACCATGTCTCTCTTCATCCCACTCCACCAAAACTGTTTCTTTAAGTCTTGATACATTTTGGTACTCCCAGGTGGATTGTATATTTTGCCCTATGAGCATCTACTAGAAGTTCATTCCTCAACTCCACATCCCTTGGCACACACAATCTTCCTCTAAATCTCACACTCCCATCTACATGCATAGATTAATTTTCATCTACTTCATTTTCTACCAATTAGGCTTTAACTTTTTCTAAAAACTCATCATGAATTGGGGTCTCCACTATTCTTTGGATAAACATTGGTCTAGCCAATATACTATACAAGCATGGACCTTGTCCTTCCTAACCAAGACATAGCTCAAAATCTTCAATAGCTGCATGCATCTCAAACTCTCTTAACCACAAGCTAAACAACAGACTATAGGTTTTCCTACTCAAGACATTTGCTATATTATTCGCCTTTCCAGGATGGTAATGAAAAGCAAAATCATAATCTTCCAATGTCTCCATCCATCTCTTTTGCCTAGAGTTTAGATCCTTTTAAGTGAAAATGTATTTCAAACTCTTGTGATCAAAGTACATCTCAAACTTCTCTCCATACAAATAGTGTCTCCAAGTCTTAAGGGCAAACACCATTATTGCAAGCTCCAAATCATGTGCTGGATAATTCCGCTCATGCGGTTTTAATTATCTTGAGGCATAAGCTATCACTTTGCCTTACTGCATTAGCACACACCCTAGCCCCACTATAGAAGCATCATAATAAACTATAAACAACTCTCCACTAATAGGAGTAGTTAACACTAGAGCACTAGTCAATTTTCGCTTCAACTCCTAGAAAGCATTTTCACACTCCTCATTCCATTCAAACTTCACTCCCTTTCTAGTCAACTGAGTCATCGGTGCTGCAGTTCTAGAGAGGTCTTCCATAAACCTCTTATAATATCCAGCTAACCCCAAGAAACTTCTAACCTCAAATACATTAGTAGGCCTTTGCCACTCCTGCACAGCTTCCACTTTGGAATGGTCCAGTGATATTCTTGCCTCAAAAACCACATAGCCTAAGAAATTCAATTCAGTAAGCCAAAACTCACTTTTGTCCAACTTTCCATACAACTAATGCCTTCTTAAAGTTCTAAGGGTGGTCACCAAATGCTACTTATGCTCCTCCAAACTCCTTGAGTAAATCAAGATGTCATCCACAAAGACAACCACAAACTGATCCAAGTAAGCATGAAATATTCTATTCATTAAATCTATGAAAGTAGCGGGGGCATTAGTCAACCCAAAAGGCATTACTTAGAATTCATAATGCCCATATCTCGTTCTAAAATCAGTTTTACGGACATCTTCTTCTCTAACCCTCAATTAATGATACCCCATTCTCAATTCAATCTTACTAAAATACTTCGCACACTTCAACTGATCAAGCAAGTCCTCTATTATTGGAAGAGAATAATTATTCTTCACAGTAACTCTATTCAACTTTCTATAGTCAATACACAACCTTAACCTGCCATCTTTCTTTTTCACAAACAATACTGGGGCTCCCTATGGCGATGAACTTGGATGAATAAAACCCTTACTCAACAATTCCTCCAACTGAGTTTTCAATTCCTTCAACTCAAAAGGGCTCATTCTATAGGAGGATATTGAAATAGGATCCGTTCCTGAATATACTTCAATAGAGAAATCAAACTCTATGTGGTGGTAAACCCGGTAACTCATTTGAAAATACATCCAAAAACTTCCTTACCACTAGAGTTTCTGCAATGTCTTTTTGGGCTTTCTCCTTACTATGAAGGCAAGCTAGGAAATTTATTGATCCCTTCTTCAACACATACTGATAGCATGAATTAGACTACGAAAAAGGCAAACTAACACACTTCCCTTCAACAAATTCAAACCTTAAATCCATCTAGCAAACAAAATATATCCTGCGGCGATGACAATTAATAAGCGTTCTATACACCGTCAACCAATCCACCAAGATAACATCATACCTCGTCCTATCCAAAATCCTCAAATCCACCTTAAGTGCTCTATCTACGAAGGCAATAACGCAGCCCTTGCATATTCTATCAACTCTAGAATTCGTACCCACAGGAGACATGATAAGTAACAGATTTTCTACCTTTTCCATTTTCAACCCCAATACATTAGCATAAGATGTAGAAATGAAAGAATGAGTTGCACCAGTATCAAACAAAACACGCAGCCAAGTACTATAGACCAAAATCATACCTTCCAGCAAAATGGCATCCTCCTCTGGCTTTGTTGGGGTCGAGGCAAAAACTCTACCTGTCGTCTGTCTCCCCCTACTTTTAGCACTCAACCCTTAAGAAGATCGAGTCTAACTACTCATAGTAGCTGTCCGGGTTCCATGCACTACTGGGGGTAATTGCGGCATCTGGTAGTAAGATAAGTGAAACTGAGGATGCTAGAAAGGCACTACCGGTTGCTGTTGGGGACCTCTTTAAGGCTGAGGTTGAGCCTACTGTGCAGCCCGCAATAGGCAAGCCCTTCATAAGTGATCTCCCACCCCACAACCATAACATACTCTAGCAGTAGCCGTCCTCCAAGCAATCTCTTCACCTCCTGCATTGAACAAAGAATGCCCCTCAAATTACTGACCCCTCTACCTCTACTACTAGCCTTGGGATCTCCTCTAGGAACTTTCTCCCATTTTTTGTTTCCCTTTTCTATCTCCCCTTTGCCCCGAATTTGATTGGTTTCCTCTATGTCTTGCTCCATTAATAAAGTTTCTTAACCAACTCAGAATAGTCCTTATAGCCTATGGGACTAATCTATTTCTAATAGGATGCCTCAACCCTTATTGGAATCTCCTAGCCTTCTCTCCTTCCTCACTAATCATTCCCAAGGAAACTCCAAACAACTCTGAAAAGCGAGATTCATACTCCAACACTGACATAGTTCCTTGGATGAGGTGCTCAAATTCCATCCTCTTGGCATGCTTAGACACATTTCCAAAATATTTACCTATGAAGATTATTTCAAATTCCTCCTAAGTCATCACCTCAGTGTTGTATACTCTTTTCATTAATTCCCACCAACAATCAGCTTTGTCAACTAACTAGCATGTACGTCGTCATACTTACCCTCCTTTCCTCAGGTTTGTCCAACCCCACTAGAATTCTTTTCATCCTCCTCAATCAATGCTCAGTGACTTCAACATTGGGCTCTCCATTAAAAGATGGAGGTTGGCTCTCCATTAAAAGATGGAGGTTGCATCACCATGAACCTCTTCACTGCCTCCATCGGGCTCATTATTGACCTCACAAAGCGACTCCTCCTCTAAGAGTGGTCTAAATCCTTCTGGCCTTAGGTACTTCCTAACCTTTTGGAACCCTAGCCTCTCATTAACTGGGCGGTCTCTCATAACTCCCTTCTTACTTCCCGAAACTCTTTTCTTACCAACTCAAGCTCCTCATTTCTCTCAGATCTTCCTCTTCTTAGCCTTCCTGCCATTTCAAATCTAACAAGCCCTAATTCAACCACATTTCCAAGGTGAGCAAAATAAATTCACATATAACCATTTAGCAACTTCAAAAACTATTAAAAACTTTTGCTTTCATACAATCATAATACATAGTTCAACATAATTAACATCATAATGTTTCTTACTATCATCAACAAGCACCATCACAAGATTTTTCAAACATCAAGAATCAACAATTAAATAATTTAATCAATAATCGACTCGTTAACTAAAACACAAACAAAAACTCACAAACATACCAATACGCACAAACACCCACAAACACTTACTCCAAGGTATTATTGCAACCTTGGCACTGATAACACGCTATCACAACCCAAATTCCGGGCGACTAAAAATTTGGCCCATGACCCTAGGTCAAAGGTTTGACCCTAAGGGTTTCTCTTAATCCATGCTGGCAGTAAACCCAAATGCTATGATTTTTTTTTTCTACCCATAAATTACATTAGAGTTCTCACCAACTAACAATCCAAACTATCAATATACTAATCACTACTCAAGAGCAACAATATATAATAATTATCATTCAAGTATAGAAATAAAAGTTCACAGTTGAGCAAATTAATCACAATAAGATCTCATTACAAATACATAGTTCACAGTTTGCTAATACAAGTTCCAATATAGCCAACATAATAAACACACTACACTCCGCTAAGCCACTCCAAAACCTCCTAAGGCATCCGGAAATCTTTCCTGCCCCACTTGTGGATCCTCAAGAGTGACATCTACATCTAAAAATATGTATAAAAAAGGGTGAGCATTCCACATTGCTCAGTAGGGTGCCTAACACCCAAGGGGTTAATGGAGATTACTAAGTTTCAAATGAACACAAAAAAATCATTTCATCAACATTGATCAATCCACATATTTTAATTTATATAATTATAACAATTCCATAATTTTCAAAAATTAAATAAAATGCATATGGACATGTGTAGACCCTTCATTTTGTCCTCTTAACAGATGTGACACCAAGTGTCTTCCCATATTTCTCTTTTGACTTGTCATCTTTTGGTTGTCTTTCAATCTTAATTTAGGCTCACTTAGACACACCAGGCCCTTTAGGCACACTAGGCCCATTTAGATGAACTTGGCTCATTAGGTACCACCTTAGGCCCACTTTGGCACCCTTGGCCCATTTAGTTGCACTTGGCCCATTAGGTACACTCTTAGGTCACTTGACACATTTCTAATCACCCTAGATCACTCAACACATTTATGATCACCCTACATCACTTAGGCACTTTTCTAAACCTTGTAGGTCACTTAGCACATTTTTTATCACTTAAGCCCATTTAGGTACTCTTGACCCATTTCGGTACACCTAATCTATTTACGCTCATTTGGACTCTCATTGTGACTTTGGCCACCTTTTGAGCTTAGGTTAAATTTCATTTAGTTGTGTTCTCACTTAGCTCACTTAGACACTTCCTTAGTTTAATTTCTACCTAGTTCACCTTGGCACTTTCCACTTAGATCACTCAGGCACTTTTCACCTAGGTTACTTAGATGCTTTTTTGGGCTTAATTTCCCTTGGATTGATTTTTTGATTGCTTGATTTTTGAGATTAGGTGAGAATTTGGCTTGATTTTTTATTTTTGATTGCTTAAGATGAATTTTCAATATTTAATTGTGTCAGTTTGATATTTTATTTTTTTATTGTGTTTTAGTTTAATATTTAGATTATTGATTATATGCATTTGATATTTATTTATTTTCTTGTTTTATTTATTTATTCATCTACTTATTTATTTTCCAAAAAATTACATGAGATTGGTGACTTTATTTTTAATTTGCAATGAAATATTTTTCTTTTTTTAAATTTGCATGATTTCTATTTGTTTTGTTTTATTTTATTTTATTATGTTACAAGTTTCTAGCTTCTATTTCTTCGATTTTTTTTTTTTTTTTGTTATATGTGAGATTTTTCAACAAGGAGATCTCCAAACACACGGGTGTCACATAGAAAGAAAATAAAGGAAAGAGATGAGACTTTCTAAAAATAGAACCAAACCATTTTTGAAGGAAACAAAGTGGTTGCCAAGGAGAGAAGAGAAAAGGAGATTAACTACACCATGGGAATTTGAGTGGCATCATCGGAATTAGGACTGTATGGAAAAGTTGAATTTTGGGAAAAAAACCAATAGTGAAAAAAAAGGTTGCATGGGAAAGAGTTTTGGAAAAAAATGAAGGCTGGGGTTTTCCAAAAGGGAAGAGAAAAAACCTTGAGAAAAAAGGGAATCTAGAGGAGGTCAAAAATAGTGAGAGCGGGTTGTTAAAGGGAACAGGAACAGAGCAGAGGTTTGAAAGAAAAGAAAGTATTCAAATCGGCAAAGGGGGTTGTGGAAGTGAGGAAAAAAATATAAAAAAAAACAAAGTTTAAGAGAGAAAGAGAGAGTTGTATGTTTAAAAAGCAGGAGAGGATGGCTTTGCTGGTTCATTAGTTTCCTTGGATTTAGAGGAAGACATAATAGTTTGAAGCTGAATAGAACCTTGTTGGAGAAAGGTTTTCCCAGGTATGAATGCAACAAATTTTTGGGTTGATTTGGCTTCTTAACATTCCTCTATGTTTGCTGTTGATATTTGAATATTTGTTGGTCTGTTTGGGGTGGATAATGAAGGCAACTTGTTGCTTGTTGAAATGAGATCCAGAACTCATATTTTCCACTGTTAATGTTAGTTTGCTTAGCCTCTATTGTGAAATATCCAAGAATCGTGCCAATAGTTATATTTGATGTGGTTTTTGTCACCTAATGAAAGGGCTCACTAATGACCTGTGAAGTAGAGCCTCATTTGAGGATATTTTTATTTGTTTCTTTCATGCTTTGTTTCCTGGTTTCTTCTTTGTTGTGGCTGTCTTTTGTTCCTGCATCTTGTTCAATGCATGGGCTGTAAGGAAGAAGATCTAGGTCTAGCTGCGAACTCCAACAAGGATACATGTTCCCAAAATTTAAATGTCATCAAAGAGCGGAATTGATCAGAAGGGCCTTCAAATGTTTCAACAACTTAGGCCTCATCAATGTTGTTTTGGAATGCAACAGATATGGTGGGAATGAACTATAATTTTGTGAGTAGGGTTCTACTATGTGATTCAAGAGAGGCTCAGTTGACTCAATGGCACCATTTAGAAATTGTTGATATCCCATTTGTATGTAGAAGAGACATTTAGAGGGTCTTTTTATTAGATGACATCATTATAGAGCATTTTATTGCTCATCGGTTTGAATGGCAACACCCAAATTTCGGCTACACATTTTTTTTATCTTTAACTTTCTTAGTTGCTCTTGATCATGCAGGTTAATCATAGCTTTTTCATGGGCCTGAGGTAGTGACAGTGTCAATACTCTTCTTGGCCACCAATTTGGTTCTCATTATTCTGAAAAAAAACGTTTCCCAATCGTCCTTGGAATCCTCTACTTAAGAATGCATTGAGATATTAGAGATGTGCTCATGGCACGAATTTGTTTTGCTCTCTTTTAACACGGTTGGTCAGAGATTTTGTTAGTCGTGGTTATTCAAAGGGGGACTGAGGGTATTGCAAAAAGCTAGATATGGGACGAGTTGTAGGGTATGAGTTACATTTGAATCCTATTCATGTAGCGAAGTAGCTCCGGTTGTCAATGGAAATACCTCAGCACTAGCGCCAGCAGTCCACTCCCAGAAAAAGCTGCTATAAGGGACATAACATAGCTCATCTACAAGTAAGTTTAGCTAGCCAAAGTGATAGGATAGGAGTTGTTCTAGTGAGACGTGTTGAAACTGGTATTCTTAAACCTGGAATGGTTGTCACCTTTGGAGCAAGTGGAACCACTACTAAAGTCAAGCCAATCAAAATGCACCATGGGGCTTTGGTAGAGGCTTTGCCTGGTGACAATGTTGGTTTTAATGTAAAGAATGTTGCTACCAAGGATCTAAAATGTGGCTTTGTTGCATCTAACTTCAAAGATTGATCTTGCAAAGGAAGCTACCCACTTCACTACCCAAGTCATCATCATACACCCCCTGGTTAGGCCAAAAACGAATATGCCCCTATTCTTGCACCTTCGTCCATCACTGATACCCCCATCTATCATACCTATTGCTAGCAACCGAAACCTATCACCATACCCACATCTCTATTTTTCAATATCCACTAATGCCACTTCTCTCACTACCTTCCATCACCTATTCCACCATTTATTTCCTACTTGTTTATTTTTCATCTTCTCACGTATATGAAGTCCTATGCACACAATCATTATCATCTCACCATCCTTTTAATCTTTATATCCCAGTACACCTCTCACAACTCACCCATGCAGCCTACACCTCATCATAGCTCACTCATGGCCTCCATACCATCCCCTACAGCCCACACATACACTTCACAGCTCACCCAAACAGCTCACACCTCCACCATGCAGCCGCACCTCTCTCACAGCTCACCCAAACATCTCACACCCAACCATTCAGTCGTACCTCTCTCACAACTCACCTAAACATCCCACACCTCCCTCACAGCTCACCTAAACATCCCACACCTCCCTCACAGCTCACCCATGGCCACCACACCCAACCATGCAGCCCACACTTCCCCCACAGCTCACCCATGTAGTACACACTCATCCCATAGACCCTTAACCCCCTCATGGCCATCCCACACCTCTCTCATAACTCACCCATGGCCACCATACCCAACCATGTAACCCACACTTTTCCCACAACTCACCCATGTAGCCCACACTCATCCCATAAACCCCAAACCCCCTCACGGCCATCCCCACTCCCAACCATGCAACTCACACCTCCCTCATAGTTCACCGATGGTGACCACACCTAACCATGCAACCCACACTTTCCTCACGGCTCACCCATGCAACCCACACTCATCCCATAGACCCCTAACCCCCTCACGACCATCCCACACCCAACCATGCAAGCCCACACCTCCCTCACAACTCACCCATGACCACCCATGACCTCCACAAGCATTGCACACCCTCTATATACAACCCACATGCACCTCATGGTAGCCATGGCCATCACATGCACCCCACGGCCACCACAACACCACCATGCAGTCCATATGGTTGTCTTCCAGCTCCTATGCAACCCACAGCTCACTCATGGCCACCATATGACCATCCCCTAGCTCCTATGCATCCAACACTCCTCTCACACGTCCATACCTTTCATAAACAGCCCATATATCTTATTGTTCAGCCCATATGCCTCCCATGTTCAGCCCATGTACCTCATTTTCAGCCCATATGCCTTCCTTATTCAACACATATGCCTTTCTTATTCAGCCCATATACCTTTCATTTTCAGCCCATATGTCTCCCTTGTTTAGCCCATATACCTTTCATTTTCAACCCATATGCCTCCTTTGTACAGCCCATATGTGACCCATGTGGTCACCACACAGCCCACATGCTTTGTCATTTTAAAATTCATCTTTTAAAAATTTATTTTTTAAGTAATCCCATTTTCAAGTAAGTATTCAAATTAAAATTTCCAAAATTCCAAATTTAATTTTTAAGATTTCGTTTAAAAAAATTTCCAAAATTCCAAAATTAATTTTTTAAAGATACCATTTCTAAAATTTTCAAAATTCCAAATTTCATTTTTAAGATTCCATTTCCAAAAATTTCCAAAATTCCAAATTTAATTTTAAGGTTCTATTTCCAAAATTTCCAAAAAAATCTAATTTTTAAGATATCATTTCCAAAATTTTCAAAATTTCCAAAATTCCAAATCTAATTTTTAAAATTCCATTTCCAAAATTTTCAAATTTTCAAATTTAATTTTCAAAACTCTCATTTGAAAATTTCTTTAAATATAAAAAGTAATAAGTTTTCATAATTCCAAGAAAATAAATTTATGAGGATTAATTCATAACAAAATAAATTGGGCTTTGGTGGAGGCCCAACATTCATAACATTTCTTTCGAAAATAATTCAAGTGTATTGTACGATCAATTTTGTTTGATTTTGATTAGGTTTTGTGTGAGATTTTTTACACTTGTCATTGTATACTAACCTTGTTTTCATGACAGTGTTTTATTACCTACTACAAAGGTATGCTCTCATCCTTACTTTATTTATTATTTCCTTATTATGACTTGTTTTTAAACTATAATCATTTTGGTATCTATTGATCTCCTAGTTAATTGTCATGTTTGCTTCACCTTATTTAGTAGAGACCCATGTTTAGGGGCTTAGAGGGGTGCTATAGTCTTTACTATACCTTCCCAATAAGTAACTTGATCCCCAAACCTAGTTTTAGTTTTTCATAGACCGTCTTTTTCAAATAAGGAGTCACGCTTCAGGTTTTCATTCTTATTTTGTTTTCCCTTAAAAAATAAAACAAAAATAAGTGGCGACTCCAAGTCTTTTCTAAAAATCATATTTTTTTACCAAATTAATAAAAAAACAAGTCTCGCCAATCAAGTGGGAGCGCATCGTGCAAAAATGTGGGGTCCACAATATGTGACACACAATCATGCAATATACTGTCGTTCTCAGGCTTTCACCGAAGGTTATGCGTCCACACCCAAATACACTCCCCATTCAAAGTCTTCTCGAGGTAGGTTTTTGGGTCTTTCACCTTAGGGATCTCTCTTCCTTTTTAATTTGCCTCACACAGGCCTTTACTTTTCATTACTATTTTATTTTTTCTTTCTTTTTTCATTTCATGCACTTTCCACAGTTTTTATCTCTCTTTCATACAACCATGATGATGCAAATGAAATGCTATGAGGTTAATTACCCTCATTCACAAGTATCACCATTATCGCATAAATTTTTAGTTGGTCTAAATATAATTGAAATTACAACCATACCAAAATTCCATAATTTTTCAACAACTCCAATAATTTTCAATAATCAAATATAATTATTTTCCCATAATAAAATCATCGAAAATATTCCAATAATTCTCAAAAAATCCACATATTAATAAATTATAAATTATACCACAATTTCATAATTTTCCAACAATTCCAATAATTTTAACAACCAAAATACAATCATTTATCAACAAAAAAATTCTCGTAATCATCAAAATTCCAAAAATATTCTCAAATCATCCAATAAAATTTCTCGTATAAAAAATATTACCTATTTAACTCCTAACAACAAGATTTATAATTTTTTTCAAGAAAAAAAATATTTAATTAAAGTTTTAGGGTTAAGTTTCCCTACCACAGATCTAGAAATCGGACCGTTAAAACCAATATCAACCACCATAGAAAAGTTTCTTGGGTCGAGTAGAACTCTTCCTCAAAATTTCACATGAAACGGATGACGTTCGACTATCCAAACAGTTGGCCAAAGGACGACGATTTTTTTTTTCCCCTGAAAGTTGCCACGACCCCATTTTGCCACTTCCCTCTTTCTTTTATCCTTTTCCTTTTTAATTCCTCAATTCTTTTGCTTTTAACCTCCAACCATAAAAGTGGCCCACAGCCCAACCATTCAAGCCTCTGCATTTTTTTTTTTTTTGTTTTGTTTCTTTTTCAATTAATTTCCATTTCACTTCATTTTCATTTTTTTTAACACTCACAAAATAAATTAACCAACACCATCCCAAAAATTTAATTTTTCTCAAATTTATTATTAAGAAAATTAATTTAATTTTTACTTAATTAATTCTAGTTAATTTTAATTAATTAATTTTTCATTTTTCGTTTTCATTTTTTGTTTTTGGAAATTTTCAATTTTTTTACGATCCTAAGAAATTTTCTATTATAAAGCTGATGTGGCGCAAAAATTTCAACTCGCTTAATTGACAAACAAAATATTTCAAATTCTACCAATCTAAAATTAACACGTGTTCTCCAATCACTTTTTTTTTTTTTTTTTTTTTTTACTTTTCAACCACCACTCAAAAGAAGACTTTTCAAACTAGAAATTCTAATGTTGCCTAAAAACAAAACTGATCATTACATGTGGACTCTTTCTTTTCCCATCGATCCTCCAAAGTCCTCATCGCTGGTCATTGTGATCTCATCAGCTCCGCCATCATCCGCAAACTTTAACAATTTGGGTTCACCAATCTCCTCCTCTAAACCCACACAGAGCTTAGTCTCACTTGCCAAGCTGATGTTGATGCCTTATTTACTGTTGGAAAGCCCCTATACGTGATCCTCGTTGCTTCCTAGGTTAGTGGCATCCACGCCAACAAAACCTACCCCATAGATTTCATCATTGTCAACCTCCCAATCTAAGCCAATGTGATCGATTCATTTTATTGCCACAACATAAAGAAATTACCGTTCTTAGGTTCCTCTTGCATTTACCCTAAGTTTGTTCCACAACCAATCACCTTCCACACCTACCTAGTTTAGCTCACCCACTATTCATCTCCCACCAACTCATTTCCATTATTTCCCTTGTGCATGCAACCTCCACATAACCTATCCAAAACCCAACACCTTGGAAGAAGACATTTATGATTCCTTTTTCCCAGCAATTAGATCCTCCATTCAGAATGCTTCTTCCAAATCCAGTTTTGCCAAGGTCAAGGTGCGTAGTCAAGTGAATCTAATTGGTACAGTTCCTCCTTCAATTATGTTTTGGTAGTCTTTTGGTGGAAATGGCTGCGTAGGTACAATTGGGGAGTTCGAGGATTTTTCTAGTTAAGCTAGTTGGGATGAATGTCATTGGATTATCTTCATTTGATAAAGAATGAAAAAAAATGGCAAACTCCAGAGTATGACAAACCTATTGGGAGTGGCTCTTTCCTAAGTCCCTCAGCATATTTAGCAGCAAACATGGTCGGAGTAGTGGTGATCAACAATGACAATCCGGTGTTTGAAAATGGAAATATTGCAATTTCAATCATAGTTTTTTCACGAGGAATTGATGTGTAGTTCACAAGGCCTCTCGTTCGGATGGCCACCTTAGTGTGTATATGACCAGTTCTTGCCCATCTCCAGCTTTGGTACTATCAACATGACATAGCATCTCATAGTCTTCATCCCTTCTGCTCTATTGGGTTTCAGAACAGCATGCAACCAATGTTTTTTACGCCTAAACCCTAGGATTCCGCTGTTGCATGGTTTGCATGCCATCCTCCTATGCTCGTTTTCAAAGCCCTCATGCCACTTTTCTTTACCCATCTTCATGCATGCCTTTAAAAACTAATTTTCAAAACTCTAGTTTTCAAATAATTTCAATTCTTCCACTTTTCATCATTCCTTAGAATTTTAGGTCTACCAAAATTCCATTTTCAATGAAAGTTGCTGTCATTTTCTCTTCAGCAAGCAATCTTTCACATTTTTCCTTGATTTTTAAATGTTTTCAAATAAGCATGAATTAAATTCAATAATTCCAAATAATGGAATTTATAAAATTAATTCATGCAAAAATAAATTAGGTTTTGGTAGGGGCCTAACATCTATGATGTTTTCTTTAAAAAAATAATTTGAGTATAGTGTTTAATTGATATCGATGGGTTCCACTCCATTTTGTGACACGTGATATATTTTGTACTCATTATTGTGCACTAACCCTAGTTTATGATATCATGTTATTATTTGTTGCCAAGGTACACTCTCACCCTCACTCTGTTTATTCATCTATATCATGATTTGCTTTTCATCTATGATCATTTTGGTATACATTGATCTCCTAGTTAATTTTCATGTTTGTTTCACCTTATTTAGTAGAGACTCGTTTTTAGGGACTTAGAGGGGTGCTTTGGTCTTTATCGTACCTTCCCAATAGGTAACCTGACCCCCAAACCCAAGTTTGGTTTTTCATAGACCGTCTTTTCCAAATAAGGAGTCACACATAGGGTTTTCTTTTGTATTTTGTTTTTCCCTTTAAAAAATAAAACAAAAATAAGTGGAGACTCCAAGTAAATTTTTCACAAATAAAAAGCAAGTTTCCTCATTGAGTAGGAACACATCGAGGAAAATGCGGGGTCCACACAAGCACTTATCAAAGTATACAAAAAAAATATCAAGCATTAGAATGTCTACACTCAAAGTATGCATATTCATGGAATTAAAGAGATAAAAAGACGAGGATCGTATCTGGATAACATAAATAACTTACAAAGTGCTTCCATGAAGCAAGAGAGAGTTAGCTTAATAAGCAAAAATAATTAGTAGTAGAATGACATGATTGAAAACTCAAAATACTATGTGACATATATATGGCTTAGATGAAGTGGTAGGAATCCAAAGAAATATCAACTATCACATATGATACACAATACAACCTAGTGTTAAAGTTAGACTAATGTACAAGATAGCTAGGAATGTCAAAATTAGTAACTTAGATAAAGCATATAACGAAGGATCAAAATAATCAATTTCTTTTGAAAAATCCTAAATAAATATCTAGAAGCATTATTTTATCATGGAAAAAATAATACAACATCCTCATTATGTCTATATTATGGAACAAAGGTCAAAACCAAGTCATGATTGTGTCAATTAGTTCCAAATTAAATAAAAAAATGAACATTACACATGATTTCAAGCTTGCAACTAGAACAAAAGATTGGACAAAATAAATTCTAAAAAAATATCTAGAAAGAATTTAATTGTAAATAGGGAACTTCTTTTATGTGTCTAGATGATTATCCAAATGGCCAAACAATTTATTGAAGCTCTAATTAACTCTAGTCTACAAACATATCTTAAAAGGTCTAAAACTGAATAGAATTCCACATCATACATAAACCAAAAATTTTAACCAATTCAAAAATTGTGATAAAATTATACAAAAAATAAACATGTTTAGTGTCTAATTTATGAGACAAATAATGGCAAGGTTTGAAGGCATACATATCACTTTTAAAAAATAAGAAAGCAACCTTTCTATTCAAAATCAAGTCTATGCAATGGGCATAGCAAGGAAAAA
Organism: Vitis rotundifolia; assembly: GCA_030254885.1. Classification (NCBI taxonomy): domain Eukaryota; kingdom Viridiplantae; phylum Streptophyta; class Magnoliopsida; order Vitales; family Vitaceae; genus Vitis; species Vitis rotundifolia. The sequence continues at coordinate 10,800,023 of CM058154.1, forward strand.
ATATATCTCTCAATTAGGAGAACATTTTTTAATATTTTGTCTCTAGAATCAACATTAGGAAGTCTAAAATCAAGAAAAAAATATCACAATAACTTTATAGAGTCACTTAATAATTTAAAATCATAAAAATAGTATGAGTGGCTAGAATTGGGTGAAAACTAAACCTCCTAAAAAACTAGTTTATATCTCCTTTTTCAAAAAGTCTTTTCAACTTAAGCAAAATTGTAAAATCAAGTTCAAGAAATTTACAACCTCATACAACCATAGGAAAAATTTTAGAAGCATTTTAAGTTAGTCAAATAAAATTTTTAATTTAGAGATGCAACAAACCGAACAAGTTGGTCGCAAAAGGTTTTGAAAAATGATTTTATATAAGGATTTCACCAAATCCCCATTTGATATACACAAATCCAGCACATGAGTATTGTTAAACTTATCAAAACCAAGAATCATCTCATTTATTTGGAACCACAAACTTGAATTCATGTTCTAATTAAAATAAGAAATTTTATTGAAAACAAAAGTAGGGAATGCAAACCGAATGAAATTTGGTTGTATAAAGGATTTCGACCCCAATGACCTAGAGAGTTTTTTAAATGAATTTTACTAGGGACATTTGAGAAAAAAAAAGTTTCTTTTATCTTTAAAAAATAGAAAAGAAATTATTTGGAAACAAAAAAACATAAGAATCAAAATACCAAGCAAAACAAAGGAAAACAAAATCACAAAAAGAAATTTTTTACAATTGACCAAACCAGTGGTGAGAGTAGAGGCCAACCTTCATTATTTTCTGATGGCCGTTAAAAAATCAAATTTAACAAACAACCAACCAACCAAGCAATAAACTAAATGACTTTAATCAAATAAAACCCATAAGATATTAATCTAGAGTTAATGGGACAATCAAAGACAAAACTGAGATGAACGACCAAAAGCTAATATAATCAATTTAAGCTAATTAACTAAAATTTTAGAAAAACACATGAATTAAACTATGATCAACCAAGAAGGAAAATTGATGTACTTAAAATATGAGTAATATAGCTTAGGATCAACTAAACTAGTTATCTAAATCTTTGAAAAACACACAAACCAAGAGTGAGTCAACCCAAAAATAAAATTAACAAGTTTAGAATATGAAAGTAATGACATAGAACCAATTAAACTAAACAACCTAAGTAAAAAATGATTTACAATTTAAAAATATTAATTTAATCACACAAGAACAATTAGACTAATAAACTAAAATTCTAAAAAAGCACTCAAATTGAACAAAGTGAATCAAAACTAACTAAACAAAATTCTAACTTTCTAAACTAAAACAATGAATCAAAATTAAACTAATATTAATGAAGAATAAAAAATGAACAAAATAAAGCTCTAACTTTTCAAACTAATATAACAAAGAATCAAAACTAAAACAAACAAAAATTCCAACTTTTCAAGCTAAAATAATAAATTAAACAAAATAATAACTTTTCATAATAATATAGTAATCAAAACTAAACTAAACAAAATTATAACTTTTCAAACAAAACAAGTGAATCAAAACTAAACTAATCATAACTTTTCAAACTAAACAATGAATCAAAATTATATCGAAACAAGGATTACAGCCTTTCAATTTGAAATAATGAACCAAAATTAAATTAAAAAAAGTTCTAACTTTTCTAACTAAAATAATGAAAATCAAAACTAAAACAAACAAAAATTTCAACTTTTTAAACTAAAATAATAAAACGAAACTAAATTAAACAAAATTATAACTTTCAAACCAACTTTGTGACTCAAAATAAAACTAAACAAAAATATATCTTTTCAAACTAAAACAATGAATCAATATTTAATTGAAACAAAGATTATAAATTTTGAATCTAAAACAATGAATCAAATTAAATTAGTCAAAGTTCTAGCTTTTCAAACTAAAACAAAACAAAACATTTACTTACCTCTTCTGTGATGCGTGTGGGCTATGTTTTTTTTTTTTTTTTTTTTTTTTTTTTTAATAATGTGCATTATGCATGGGTGTTTTGTAGCCTGTGTGGAAGCTTTTCCAATCTTGCACTATGTGTCACTCTAATCTTCTTCACGATTGCAATTGGTGCTTGGAATTTTATAAAGCGGCTCGCCCTTCTGCTCGACTGTATCATGATCCTTATATAGTAGCGTGCTTTTTCTTTTTCTATATGGAAACTCCTTTGATTTTTATAATGGAAAGTGGTTTCTCATTCTTATAAGGGAAAGTGGTTTTTGATTTTTATAATGAAAAATGGTCTTTTATTTTTATAATGGAAAGTGGTTTCCTTGAATGTGGGTGGTTGCCCTTGTTTTAAACACTTTTAAAAATAATTAACTTACCAAATATTTATTTTTGTACAATACCACTAAAAATTTTATATTAAGAACACTTTTAAAAAAAAAATCAAGTTACCTATATTTTTTTTTTTTTAACATACATGGCATTAGAAATTTTATATTGAAACATTTTAAAAAATTAACTACCAAAAATTTATTTATATACATGGCATTAAAAGTTTCTAATTGAAACATTTAAAAAAAATTAACTACCAAAAATTTATTTACATATATGACATTAAACATTTTATATTGAAACATTTTTAAAAATTAACTTAGCAAAATTCTATTTACGTACATGGCAATAGAAATTTTATATTGGAGATTTTCAAAAATTAACTACCAAAAATTTATTTACATACATGGTATTAAAAATTTTATATTGAAACATTTTAAAAAATTAACTACCAAAAATTCTATTAAAAAAAAAAAAAAACCTAAAATGCAACTAAGTAAACTAAATTAAGTGGATTAAGCTAGAGTTTGACATAGTGGGCTAGAGTAGACTGTAGTGTAACCAAGTAAACCGACTAAAAGATGCCTAAGTGAGCTATAGTGAGGCAAAATATACTTGGATGAGCTAAAAGTGCACCTAAGCTCTAGTAAACTTCTAAAGAACCTAAATGAACTATCATAAAGACACCTCAAAATCCTAAACTAAACTCAAAAAAGGGCTACCAAAGTCACAGTGAGGATCCAAATAAACCCCTCAACAATAGGTCCCTGAAGGTGGCTCAAAAGGAGTAAACTATATGAGCATCAATAGGCCACCAAGGGATAATTCCGAGTCAAGAGAAAAGCACAAGTAAGCACCTAATATTGACATACGCTATGAGGACAAAATAAAGGGTCTATGGGTTAGTAATCAATTTACAACCAAACCCTATACTATTATAATTATCCTAAAAAGCCTTTTCTAGTCGATGTCCTTTTCCTTATTGTCTACCCATTACGAGGAGCTTGAGCATTAAGGCCTGAGCATTGTTACAAATCTGCAAATTTGAAGGTTGAATATCTGCATCTTTGGTCATCATTTTCATTGGAAAACCCACATTTTCAAATGGGTTTTGCACCATAGATGTCCTTAAAGGCTTGGAATGTTTTTTTACTCTCCATAGGTTACAAGAACTTTTACAACAAAAAGATATTATACTCTTTAAAATGGAGTTTACAATTAATCTAGTAAATAAAAACTGGATTTATACATTGTAGACAAAAACTCTATGCTCTTAAACACAGAGCTTACAACCTAATCTAAGATAAAGCAAAAAACAAATACAACTATGATCATCATATTCATTATATGAACTATTAAAAATCATAAACTTTCATCCTCGAGGCCATGAGATGAAAAAAAACCCTAAAAAACCAAGTTAGCACATCTTAGAGCAAGTCTAACATGCAAGAACCTATCTTACGGGCTCTAATACTAGTTGTTGGGAATTTTAGATTACTTCATTCCATGGCCATGGATTGAATAAGATACATGCACTCTATCCTAGGCTTCTCTAAATCTATCATAATGAAAATTATGGCAATAAAAACCATAACATAACATGGATCTAGAGAAGAAAAGGTCATACCTTTGATCTAGATGTTCCTATATAAGTTCTAAGTTGATGGTAATGTTGTAGAAGATTCCACAACCATAAAAATCTCTTTGTAACTCGTCTATATGATGTTCTCCCCCCCGATCTTTCCCCACAATGCTCTTGGCATGAGAAAAGAATGGGTTTTTCTCTCTAAAGGAAGACTAGGGTTTCACTCTCTAAAGGCTCTCTGGAAAAAGACAATAAAAAGTATAAGAAACTCTAACCCCAAGAAGTATATACAGGGCTTCTAGTGACCTAAGCCCAAATTAGGCCTAGATTACCTAATCTCGCCTACCTAGCTCCTAATTAACTAATTAGCCCTATTGGGCTCTAATTAATTTATTAGCTCATGCCAAAAAGTCAATTCATAATATCTAGTGCAACCTTGTGTTTTTACTAAAACAATCTTATGCATACTTATGAACTTGAAACCCAAAATCCTCAAAACAAAGGTGTCTCATTGATTTAAGAGCTCAAGCGGGGACCACTAGGAACCATATGAAAATATTGACTCCCTCGTAATACAATTCTAAAGTTGATTTAACATCTAAAAAGAATCAATTACACTCTAGTATCCTATTAAATTACAACGAAGTGAATGCTTAGGTTCGTGACCTACTATCCACCACATGTAGATTCCCCATGAACTAGTATCCATAATCTAATAAAGTAGTGTTATCACTTATCAAGATTACCTCTCTAATCCTTGAGTTTCAAATCCCACTTATTATGCAATCAAATTGACATACTCTAACTCAAAGAAGCATATGTCAAATTTTCAATAAGGAAATGCTATGACCATAGTCTTTTAGATCACATGTCCTTTGAATCACCTAAGAGGACACATTGTTTCACTTCTTAAGATATCATGGTGTCTTTATTGAGAAAATCTATTGCCACCAACCTTTATCAACAGTGACTCAATCCATAGAGATATATGACCACCTTAGGGTCTTACCCATTGGTCAAAGCCTCTTATTGACTTTAGCACAGGCTCAATATCTTCTCAAGGTTGAGAATCCATGTGGCATAGTAACTTGGTGAATCAAGAATGCTGATAGTCTTATATCATGATTGACCATAGGTCATGTCCAATATGTAATCATACACACTAGTGCACTTACCATGGGAAACTCATCTTGACAGCCAAGACAAGTCACCACTCTTTAGAGATGGTGAAAAATGATTGTCTTTAGTTACATATCTAGAGCATCCACTATCAAAATACCATTTACTTGGTGTTCTAGCCCTAAGGATAATGAAAACTATACTACACTTAAACTCAACTCTTCTTATCCCAATTGCTTAACTTTTAAAAGTGTGCCTAATAGGACTTTTACATTTCTTAGACTTAGTGTGTGATCATACACTACCCCCCATTCTCCCTTCCTAAGATTCAAAATCTGATTTTTTTTTTTTTTTTTGTTAGGCAATTGAACTCACTTAATTGTTACGACAAAGGCCTTAAAAGCATGAGATGATGTAATAATGAATGAATTTATTATTTATAATATGATTCCAATTTTTTAATTTATTTATCTTATTCATGCATTATACTTTCATAACATTCAAGCCTAATATCTCTTGTATTGTACATGGCTTTGGTGCATTAGGAGTTATATGGAATATTCAAGTGATGGGTTCCTTGCAAGTAAATGAGTTGTTCACAATTGGTTCATGAACTTAGAAATCCATTAAAGGTTGTAGTGTGGTACCTTCTATTAGAAGGTATGGCTTTTCTTGGTCATTGAAATGGTTTTCCGATGGAGAGTGCACTAGTATGTATGGTTACACATTGGACAAGATGTATTGTGACTCATGACATTGCTTATCGAGTAGTTATGATCTCACCAAGCTACTATATTATATAAGTTGTCAACATTGAGAGTATATTGAACTAGTACTAAGGTCTTTAGTAACTTTGACTTAGGGTGAGACACGAAAGTGGTCATACACTCCTTACAAATTGAGTCACTACTAATGAAAGTTGGTGACAATAGGTATACTCATGATAGGCACTATGATATCTCATGGATTTGAGACAGTGTGTCCTCTTAGTGATCCTAAGGGCATGTGATCAAGAAATCTATGGTCATAGTAATTCCCTAATTATAATTTGACATATGCTCTTCAAGAGTTAGAGTATGTCAATTGATCGCATAATAGGAGGATCCGAGGCTCAAGGATTGTAAAGGTAATCTTGAGAGGTTGATGGCATCTATCTCACTAGATTACAAATACTAATTCTTGGGGGGAGCCTACATAAAGTGGATAATAGGTCACAAACTCGAGGTTAGTATATCATTATAATATCATAGGACACTAACGTGTAGTTGACTTTCTATAGTGGGATGTTGAGTCAACTTTAAAATTGAATTCTGAGGGAGCTAGTATTTTCCTATAATTTCCAATGGTTCCCGCTTACTCATATTCCATGGTGACATGGCTATTTGGAGATTTTTGGGTTCAAATTCATATGTGTGAATAAAGATATTTTGGTAAAAACATAAGATTGCACAAGAGCTTATAAATGATCTTTCAGTATTGAGCTAATTAATTAATTAGGAACCCAGTGAGCTAGATAAAGCAAACCAAGCCTAAACTTTAGGAGTTAAGGCTTAAACACCCTTATCATTTAGACTTCCAGAGAGAATAACCCAAATCTCTACCCATGTAGAGAGGATTCCACCTCCTCATGCCTCAAGATCCGGAAAAAAGTCATTAAGTGGAAGATTTATTGTTTTGTGAGATCCATATTGACTCTTCATCAGCAAAATATGATATAAGAACATCCAGGTCACAAGTAAAGCATCATTTTCTCTATAATTAAGTTTTAATGTATATTTTGCTTCTGCTTCTTAGATCTAGAGAGCCTTTAGGACCATTTACATACAACCTAATAGTCTAAGGATGGGAATGAAGATATCCACATATTTCCAACATCAATGACCTATTAATATGAGTTTGAAACTTATCAAAGAGCCTACTATAATACTTACTATCACATGTCCTAGTCTATAGCAAATAATACACTTAGGGGCTTGCTTTAAGGATGATTTTCTAGAAGAGAAGCTTTCCTTAAGCTTAACAAAACTAGTTTTTCCACTCATGGGAGTTTTAGACATACTTATGCAGCATAAACCTCTTTTGCTTTCAAAGGCTTTTTCTTTTTGAATCACTTCAATTAAAATTTTAGAGTTATGGTGGAAAATTTCATTTTGACTTCCTAAGTTCTTTTTCATACCATCCATCTCTGAGGTTAAGGGTGTATACTTTCAAGCATAATGTGATATTAGATTCAAAGAACTTAATTTTTTAGTTAGGTTTTGATATTCACAAGTTAGCTCCTTGATTTTGTTATCCAAATTTGTTTTCTAAGATTTATAGGAATTTTATTTTTCATTTAAATCCATTTTCTCATATTCAAAACATTCAATGAGAGTGTTCATTTTTATTCATAGTTTTCTTTAGTTTCACATTCTCACATTTTAATTCATAACTCTCATGATACAAGGCATTATATGCTTTTTAGATGTTATCGAACTCTTTTTTTTCCTCATCACTTGATTCAATAAGATGGAAATGGAGATATCCACGTATTTCTGATATCAATAACGTACTAACATGAGTTTGAAACTTATCAAAGAGTCTACTATAACACTTACTAGCACATGTCCTAGTTTATAGCAAATAATGCACTTAGGGGCTTGCTTTGAGGATGATTTCCAGAAGAGGAGCTTTCTTTGTGCTTAACAAAACTAGTTTTTCCACTCATGGGAGTTTCTTGCTTATGTAGCATAAACCTCTTTTGCTTTCAAAGGTTCTTTCTTTTTGAATCACTTCAATTAAAATTTTAGAGTTATGGTGGAAATTTTCATTTTGACTTCCTAAATTCTTTTTCATACCATCCATCTCCGAGGTTAAGGGTGCATTCCTTTTAAGAATAATGTGATATTTAGATTCAAGGAACTTAATTTTTCCTAATAGGTTTTGATGTTCACAAGTTAGTTCCTTGACTTTGTTATCCAAATTTGTTTTTTATAGGAATTTCATTTTTCATTTAAATCAATTTACTCATATTCAAAACATTCAATGAGAATGTTCCTTTTTTATTCATATTTTACTTTAGTTTCACATTCTCACATTTTAATTCATAACTCTCATGCCTTTTTAGATGTTGTCAAACTTTTCTTCTTGCTCATCACTTGATTCAATAGAACTAACAACTTTAGGAGATGAATATAATGAGATAATAAATGCAACAAGATTATTGTTATCTTTATTTTTAGTTGAGCCTATGATCTCACTGTCATTAGACTTGAAATTGCTTCAAATCACTTGCATTGCTTTCTTATTCCTTTTGGGGTAGGGCAATCGATAGTAAAATGCCCTTTCATACAATCTATAGTTAAAACACTCAACTTGAAATGACTTAGATCGGCTTTTTTCGTTAGTTTTCTTGGAGGAAGATTTCTTCCCTTTTTTTCGAGTCAACTCATGTTTGTTTCCTTTGTAAATTCATGGTAGTTTACAATTTTGCTAACAAACGTAGATATATCATATTAAGTCAAAACTTGCTCACTCTCATCTTCAAACTTAATTTTTTCTTTTCAAGAGGTCTTTAGGGCTACCCTTTTAAGTTTCCTAATGGATGGTAGAGTCATCCCATAGGTTTATAAAGAGCCTATAAGTTCATATACTTCATTTAGTCAACATTTTTACTTTCCTCTATAGTTGTCACTTTGGGTCTAAATCTTTTAGGAAGAGATCTTATTATCTTTCTAACAACTTTAAAACCAAGGATTCTTTCTCCTAGGTTAAAACATGAACAAACAATATCATTGAGTTTAGTATAGAACTCAAAGAAGGGCTTATCATCTTTCATTCTTGTACTTTCAAACTTAGTTAACATTTGAAGTTTAGATAACCTCACTATGAAAATGCCCTCATGGATTGCTACTAAAATATCTTAAGCCTCTTAAACATATTTGCAAGCGGTAATCTTGAGTAACTCATCAAGACCGACCCCATCGAAAACGCGGTGAAAGGTTTTATCATTTGATTCACTCCTTTCCTTGTCCAATTTGTCTCATTCTTGCTCGCAATTAAGTTCACCAAAAGGGCTTTCTTTATCAAGGGTAGCCACCTAAATTCCATTGTGCTCCACTTTTTTTCCTTGCATTTTCAAGAAGAATTCCATCCAAACTTTCCAATGGGGCTAGTTATTTCCCCCTTAAAGAATAAAGGACAATTAGTTGATGTTCCCACTCCTTGTGGTTCCATTAATTAATACAAGTAAGAATCGATTAAAACATTATTTTTCAAAAACAAAATGCTTTGCTACCACTTGAAAGAATTTTGTCATGATATGAAACTACCAAGAAGGGGAGTGAATAGGTAGTCAAACAATTAATCTCAACTTATTAATTTTCTTTATTAGTTATATCAAATATGATTAAATGTTGATGACCTCCATGTAGCATAAAAAAAAAAAAAAAAAAAAAAAAAAAACCTCCATTACACAAATTAACATAGGATATAACATGGAAAAACCACCTAGAAACACTAGGTACAAAAAAATAAAAAATAAAAAATAAAAAATCATATGAATGGTCTCTCAACTATTGAATATATGACAAAATAGTACACACTTTTACCTTATCAAATGCACCTACTCCCTAGTGACAACCAATACCTATACTCCCTTTCCACATTCTCGACATGACATTCCTCTATGCTCTTTAATAGATCTCTTGAAGCCTTTATCAAAGTTTGCACTATATAAGTCTTTGACCTTTGTTGCTACCAAATCATACTTTCAAGAACAATCTTGAAATCTTTAAAATATGGAGGCACAAGCTTACTGAATGATTATCTTCTATAAGGTATTTGATTTTAATCAAATAATCCTTTTTATACTTGAGAAAACATAGGACTAATTTTGGAAAACAGATTTTAATTTTACTAAATTATCATACAAAAAAACATGAAGAGGGAATAGAATTACCATCAAAAGCCATACAAGGAGCATTTAGAGAATGTGGGTTGAAATTTTTGAATGTTTCTTGAGGGACTTTGAACGTCCTGTTGGACATTTGAATGCTCCTTGTCCGGTGTTCAGATGTTCCCTATAAAAAAAAACAATCCCAAAATTGTTTTCATGCATTTTTCCTCAATCCATACCTAGAAACCATATTTTTGTCATTCCATAAAATTAAAAACCTCAAATGCATACATACCTCAAATAACATCCCCAATAAAATAGTCTTAAGTCATCTCTAGAATAGTCTGAAGTCAAATCGATATGTAAAAGATTTAGGGAAGTATGACGCATCTTGAATGGAACAAAATTGTCGATCTAAACCATAAATCAACACTTCGGATTTCAATGCTTTGTAAATATTAAATCCTTTGGCTCCCTCAAATTACAAAACCAAATCCAAATACGAGAAACCTCTTTCCAATATTTTATCACAAAGAAGACTCAAAAGTTCTTTTAGAAATCCAAAACAACTTTTAGATCCTTACTTTTAAACCCTTTAATCCAAAGATAATCTGATGTAGTCACCATTTACAAACTGGGCAAGGTTGCTTCCAATTTCTTCATTGGGTACACATTTGTTAAAGATTTGACGAGGGAAAAAAAAAATTAAAAAATAAGTGTCAACCCTATAAAATTATTGTGCCTCATTCAAGAAATTCTTCTCCTTCTCTAGTTACCATTTTTCCTATAGCTAGATAATTCACAATGTTAGGATACTAGGGCAATTTAGAAAGTAACATGAGGGACTCATTGAAATGAGGCATTGATAGGGGAGAGAATCTGGAATGTGATCAATCATAATTCTAGACAGGTGGTCAACCACCACATTCTAAACCTTCTATTATTATCATCTATGATCTCCAAATCAAACTCTTGTAACAGCACTGTCCAGCCTAGCTTTTGTATCTCTTTTTGGAAAATAAGTATTTCAGGGTTGTCTGATCAGTGAATTTGTCTAAATTCAGTGATAATGTAATTTACTTGAGCCACATTTAGGATTTTGCTGGCATAGTATGACATGGGGAATATTATTTTCCCTTTGCCCCAACATAGCCCCCATCATCTGGGGGTTTTATTATTGGGGTTGAGGTTAATAGAGATATCAATTGCCTGAATGCAGCCTCACACCTGCACTGTTAATTAACACACATTCCAGTTTCCAGCTATGTGATTATAACCCATCAATTATTCCTATATTTTCTCCAACTACGTGGTTAATTAAACCACGTCCAGTTTCCAACTGTCCCAATTGAAATTGCCATTTATCCTTCGTCTTTCATGGCACACATTCCAGCCTTGCTTTGCTTTTGCCTTCATTACCATGCGGGTGTTGTTCAAGTGGCACTAAAACAAAGATCATATAGTACAAGTGGGGCAACTGCACACACTGCAATGACCAAATGGATTGCCCATTTTCATTCTAAATTGTGAACCAAGTTTTAATTTGGAAGGAACCGACAATAATGAACCCCAATGTAAACTATACGTTACTCATGTATTGAATATAGATATAGCTCCACATCACAAAATGATATTCAAAACAATACCAATTTTCTTGATAAGATAAAATGATTATTGATGACTTTTTGGACTTACAATCCCAACAATATTCATCTAATAGCCAAACTATGCAGGAACAAAGCGCTAAAATCAGCATCAAGGTCAATAGAAAGGTGGTGGGGATGAATTTTGGCAGAGGTTTAGTAGAACATTGGATGGACGATACAAAGCATTGAATCCTCTCCAACCTAGAAAGGGGCAGTACCTTTGAGGACAATGCTAAATCAAAGGTTCAAGATTTATTTTGCAGCACCATGAGTAATTTTATGGTTCCTAATTGGAATATTGGAGCTGATATGGAAAAACTATTCATGAATCATGAATGAATTTGAGGCTAGGAAAGCAATGCATGGTAGGAGTTCATGATTTACTCAAGGAGAAATTCAGGAATTTCAAGAACAATTTAGGAAAGCTTATAACAATGATCATGACCAACTCTAAGGGGCCTCGGAACATGAAGCAATAGTTTCAATTATTTGCCCCATTGGAATGGAAGCGATCTCAGAATGCAAACCAGGTGAATCCATGCCTAATCTTCTAATGGGCTCTAATTCCAGCATGTGAATAAAAGCTGTACCGAAAGAAAATGGAGATATGAAATGAACACAAGTTTTCTTCCCAATCCAAATAAACATATAGACTGCATGGATATCACAACACCAAAATTTAAAAAGTTTCCACATTCTGATATGTAAGCCGAATCTTCTATCTATTCAATAGACAATTAAGGCATACAGGCCAGCACATAAATAACTAGAACAAGACCTGGATACCCAGCAACGTCATCAACTGAGAGATGAACTCTGGATGGCCTGGCCAAGCAGCTCCAGTTACCAAATTTCCATCTGTGAAACAGCGATCTATTGGCTCAGGCTCTAACCATGTTGCACCAGACAAGACTACATTGAGTTTCACAGCAGGATACGCAGTGCATTTCTTTCCCTATAAGACAGTTCATAAACGACAATCAGAATATGGCAATCATGCTTACTGAAACTCCTAATTCCACAGATTTTCAAAACACAACTAATAAAATAGACAAACATGAATATCAATAAATCAGTAAAGCATCAAAACTTAACAGATACATCTACGCAGCAATTTGGGAAATATCTCACTAGGAAACTAAATCTGTTGGACCAAATACATGCAACATTCCACAAATTTGGTTCTCTCCTTTTCTCTCTCCCCCTTATCTATGGTTAATTAATAAATTTTAAGCAAGAAAAGAACCCATAGGAAGACAAGAAGTCCTTGTACAAATCCAAACAAAAAACAATATTCATAGCATTCTAATTATTATACTACTTCACCCCCCTTGACCCTACATAAAGGAGCAATCAGAACCCAGTCAATTTGGAAATGCATCATAACTATTGCTTAAAACCAGCATAAAAATCAGCATAAAGGTTTTACCAGTTAAAAACAAACTTCCTGAAGGTTTTAATTATTTTCAGAACAATGTCAATAAAGCTACCTTGAGAACTCCAGCAGCAGCTAAAATCTGTTGTCCATGGCAAATGGATGCAACTGGCTTTCCTGCCTTCATGAATTCCTTCACTAAGGCAATAACTTTCTCATTTAATGCCAAGTATTCTGGTGCTCGGCCTCCAGGAATAACAAGAGCATCATAGCTTGGGATGTTTAGATCTTCAAAAGTGGCTGTTAGAGTGAAATCATGGCCTGCCTTCTCACTGTAAGTTTGATCACCTTCAAAATCATGAATGGCAGTTGGACAGGTCTCACCAGCCTTCTTCTTCGGGCAAACCGCATCAACATGGCATTCAAGAGCTTGAAAGGATTGAAAAGGGACCATTACCTCATAGTCTTCCATGTAATCCTAAAAAAACAGAAGAACGAAAGCAATGATGCCTAATTAACTGTAAGGGCACTTTCAAACCAATATAAATTTTTCAGAGGGAAAGTTCACAAATTCGATTGAGAGGTAGCTGCAGACTGGAAGCATTCTATGTTTTGGGGTGTTTCAAGAAAATTTGGATCCAAACCACCCATTGCCAACCCACTGAATAATTTGTTGGGAGTTCCCAAATGAAGTCCTTGCAAGTTTTTGATTTAATAATCAAGAAAGAATATCCCAGGTACTAAATTACAATTAAAGGCACTCAATTGTGTCTTCCATGCTTTAAGAAAAAATGATACAAACCTTGTATTCAATCCACCCAAACAAGAGCTACTGGGTGAAAAACCAACTAATCAGCTGTCCATACCAGCTGGTAATCTAATTGATAGAGTTGGCGCACAAAATTTGTTAATGAATGCCAAAATATAAGAGAACTTATTTTGTGTTTGGGTTTAACTATCTTCCAAAGTAAGATTTTACAAGTTTCTTTTGCTGGGAAGCCTACTGTAATCAATTGATTTTGAAGTTATGAGGTGAACTAAGTAGTGATCTAGCATTGCAATGGAGACATGCAGCTCTTCAACAATAAGATTGGCAGGATGGCATAGGGATATTTAGCAAACAATTTCACCTTTACATTTTTTCAATTTTTTGCAAGCATATTATTTAATAGGTTGGTAAATGTTAAGTGAGATACTTGAACCAGATAATTTTAATCATTCAAGGTGATTGGCAACTGTAAGTAATTTGATTAAATTTTGTAAGTCCGAATGCAAGGGTAGAGTTCTATTGTTTTGTCATTATAAAACAATAAGAAAATAACAAACAGAGACACAATAGGATTCTCTGAGCTATCTTTGTTCTTATATTTCCATTTTTTATATATAATAATTCTATTTTCTAGATAAGTCTGCAAGCAAATATCATAAATATAAAAAAGAAGCTATACACCAAGGTACACATGGAGTATACAATAGGTACCAAAAGACATTGCCAGAAAAAAAAAAAAAAAAAAAAAGAGAGCACAAAAATAACTACCCCCTCCCCTCAATTACATCCCCCCACTATCTATAAAATCAATTAAAGGCAATGAGCCTTCTTCCAGGTACATGCAAACCCATAGCACTAGATTTCTAAGGAAAGGAGCACTTTAGTGCTTGAACTGGCTGCTCTTCACTTTTGAACACTCTTCAATTTCTTTCCTTCCATATGTCCAAAAAATGAATAGCACGCTAGCTTTCTAAACCTTCTTGCTTCTTGCATTTTTTTCCAACAAAAGAATCATGGCAACCTAAAAGAATCTCCTTGGCCATAGAAGGAAGGACCCATGCAATGCCTAACAAAGAGAATGAAATTTGCAACAATTCCCTTACTTTGGCATAGTGTAGAAGAATGTAATCTATTGATTCCTCTTTGCCTTAACAAAGGAGACTTCTATTTGCCAATGATCATCCTCTCTTCCAAAGCTCTATTTCTTCTCTCTCTCTGCAAATAATTGGTCATTTCACTAATGCATCTTTCTCTCTAAAGTCCCACCTCACCAAAGAAAGTCCCTTATAAATTTTCTCAAGCCTCAATCTGACCTTTCTAAACATGTTGAACAAGGACATAAAATAAATACACAAACTGCATAAAGTACTTTGAATTAGGGTAAGCCTTCCCCATGCAAAATATATTATCTTTTTCACAATAATCTTCTGTGAAATCTTTCTTTCACATTGTCCTAAACTGACTTTGCTATGAATGGAGCCCTTAAAGGAAGCTCCAAGTAGTTCGAAGCTCCTTAACACTGTATCCCAATTATAAAGCCAAATCCTCCACATTAGCCACCCTCTATATTAGGATCAGTTCACTTTTCTCAAGGATAATTTTCAGCCTCGAGATACCTTTAAACCACATGAACAACCAACTTAAATGTATAATTTGAATTTGCATGGCCTCGCAAAAAACTAAGCTGGTGTTGGCAAACAACAGATCAGATACTTCCACCCCCTCACTTCCCTTCCCTCACAGCTTAAAAGCCAACAAAAAAACCACCCTCCCTAGCCCTCCCCCATAGACAATTGAGCATCTTCATCACCAAAACAAATACATAAGAAGAGAGAAGGTCCCCTTGTCTCAAGCGTCTAAAGCTTTCAAAAAAACCCAAAGGAGCATCATTGACCAACACGGAAAACTTTATTGTTGAGATGTATCATTTAATCATTCAGTCCATTTCTGATCAAACCCCATTTTTCCAAGAATAGTTAGCAAAAAAACCTCAATTAACATGGCCGTATGCCTTCTCAATGTCAAACTTACAAACTATACTATTGGAGCCACTCTTCATCATAGGATCAATTGCCTCATTAACGGTAAGTGTTGCATCAAGAATCTACCTTCCCTCTACAACAACATTTTGGAAATCAAAAACCACCCTTCCCGCCACCTTCAACTTATTTGCCAACACCTTAGCTAGGAGCTGTACAAACAATCCACCAAGCTAATTGGTCTAAAAGTCTATTAGATCATCAACACAATTTTAAAACAAAGAAAAAAAAAATTAACATAGCATTCAACCATTTTTTCTCAAACTTTCCTAAGTCTTAGAACTCCCTAAAAAGCCCCAACACTTTGTATTTCATAAAGTCTCTACTAAATTGCCAGAAAGCATAGGAAAACCACCCAAGCCTAAAGTCTTATCCCATTCAAGACTAACAAAACCTTAAGCACCTCCTCCTTAGTGAAAGGCACCTCTAATCCTTCAATCTCTAATTGTTTAAGGCTTTGAAAAACATCCCATAGTGCTAGGTCTCCACTCCCCTAAATCAAACAATTGGAAAGCCTAAACTACTTCCTTTACCTCCTAGTCCTCATATAGCTAAGCCCCAATAATTTTGATTTTTGCAAAAAAAATTCCTTCTCTTATGTGCATTATCCATTTTATAAAATAAAATATAAAAAAATAGTGTTTTTGTCACCCTCCTTCAGCCAAATCTTTCTCGATTTAAGTATGTAAGAGACTTCTTCCAAAAACATCCACTTGCAATCCTCTTCCCTTGCTACACTTCTAGCTTTGGCTTCCTCAAGAGAAAAAGCTCCTTCCTTTTCCTTAGAATCCCACAAGCACACCTGACTAAAAGTCATCTCTTTCTTGACTAAGTGGGTGTTTAGTAAAACTTAATACTTATTACTTAATAACTGAAGTTGATTTTAAGTAAAATTGCTCTTAAATTGTTAACTTAAAACTTATTACTTATTTTTTACTTTAAATATTAAGATTGTTGGTAAAGTTAACTAAAAATTTATTTTAAGTTATTAAATTAACATATTTGTCCTCATTAGTTGTAATTAATGTTTATTATTAAAACTTTAAACTAATATTTATTTTCATAAAAGATGAGTAATGAATCTAAAGTTATAGTTGTTAAATATATTTTTGTTAGATGTGGGCAAATAAGACCCAAAAAAAAAAATTGGGATTAAGACTAAATTAACTATTTTGACTTAATACTTAAAGTCATTATTAACTTTAAGTTGTGATATTAAGTTATTTTATCAAACATACTTAATTTACTTAATAACTTAAATTAAGTTATTAAGTCACTTTAAGTCATTAAGTTGATTTACCAAACACCCTCTAACACATTACCAAAAACCTTTTTGTTCCAAGCCTTCCATCCATTCTATTTCCAGCACTTTCAATTAGAAAGCCAAAATGAAGTTGTATGAACCTTTGAAATTATATACCATCTGCCACTCCTAAAGAAAGTCTTTGAAGCCCTCTATCTTCAACCACATATATTCAAAATGAATGGAATACTACCTACCCCCTTCAACATCTAAAAGAATTGAAGAGTGATATGATACAGGCCTTAGTAAAGTACACTGCACCACCTCTCTAAAATGAATTTCTCACTCTTCAAACACCAAAAACCGATCCAACATTGACATAGACTAGTTATTTAATCTTCCACACCACATGAAAGGGCCTCCCTTGTAGAGGACCTCATAGTTCTAGCTCCTCAATAATATCTAAGAGTCTTCTCATGGTTGTAGACAACTTATCCTCGCTGCTACGTTTTGTGGGGAACCTAGCTATGTTGAAATCTCTTTCAACACACCAGGGATCTTCCCACAACCCCTTTATAGCCCCTAACTCAGTCCACAAACCCTTTCATTCCCCTCCCTAAAGTTGGTTTTGTAAACCCCAAAGTACCTAAATGAAGCCATCTTTGATTCACCTAAAACAACATAAAATTGGAAACTCCTCCCTCCCATGCAATCAAGCTATAGTACTCTCTTGTCCCAGAAGACTATCACTCCTCCAACTGCACCCCTAACTCCCATAACTCCCATAACTCCCCAATCTAAAAATCATCCCATTCCTAAGCTCCTATCTCCACCGACATATTCTAAATTTTTATTTCTTGTAAACACACCAAGTCTATCCTCAATGATTGAATTAGGGACTTTACAACCTTCCTTTTCTCTTTGTCATTTTCTCTTCTAACATTCCATGAACGAATTCTTCACTTCATTGGCAAACTTTAGCAAGCTCCTAGCTATCCTTTCCATTCTCACTCCCTTTAAGTTTTCCTATATGATTCATAGAGCATTCCAACCTCCTTAGTCCCCCTTCAAATAAGGAAGAACAGTTTTTCTTCCTCCCCTTCTCACCAATCCAGGCTTTTAATTCATCCCTTTTTCACCTCTTTAACGAGACTCAAAATTTCCAATTCAAACCCCTCTCTCAACAAGACCGAGAAATTGTAGAAAGCCACCATGCTCAAACCCCTCTTGTACTACCACATCCTTGTCTGTTGTCCTCACACCCTTCAAATTGCCATCTACCTTCTCCCTGACAAATGAAAACTCCACTAGGCTTCCATTCGCCAAAATATTCTCAAAGGCGTTTTGTCCTTGCACTCAAAATCATCTTTGCACCCTTTAGGCTCACAACCCTCCATTTAACATTAAGCCCCTTAGAGAAAGAAAGAGAACTCGGAGCCCCACCCCCAACCGAGTTCACAAAGTATAAAGGATTGCTTGTAAACCTAGAAGATCAAATCATGAGGTATTATGGTCTGACAACATCAAAGCAATCGAAACAAGGGAAGCCATTTGAGTACAGATGGAACCAACCACTAGATCCTCGTGCATCATCCTTAGCCCTTCGAAAGTAGGAGTGTCCTCTTTTTTTACCGAAGAGATACTACTCTTTATTGATTTTGCAAAATCAAGCCACGCTCTCTTAGACAACATCCCCTCCTCATCTCTTCCATGGGCACCGAACCCACCTAAGCCCACTAATGCCCATCCATACCATAATGGAATGCTCTAAAACCAACCCCTCAATAGACTAAGCCTAACCTTGCCCAGAAATCCTAGGCTTGATGTAGCCTAGAAACAATCCTATGCTCTCCAACCCACAATACCCAAACATCCAAGCTTGTTTTCAACATAGAGCCCATTGTCACCTTCCAAGACTTCATCCTTTAACCTATTAACCATCCTTGTATTTAAATCTCCAGTTGTTTCCCCACCATTTATAGCCCTCTTTAAACCAAAGAATGACACATCTCCTACACCTTTCATACCATCCTCATTATTATTGATCACTCTTTCTCCAGCACATGAATCGTCCCTATCTTCCTCCCAAATCTCTAAGTCCTTGAAATCCTCCTTAAAGACCATCAGAGACAACCATGGTGGAACTACCCAACACAGCTAAATCACGAAACACCTTGAACCCACCACCACTTGAGGAGACCTAGATTACCTTCCTCCCATCTAACATCACGAGGATTCTTGCCCATTGAAGGTTTTGGAACATAGTTATTGTAATACCTAGTAATAATGAATTAAATAAGTAATAATGACTATCTTAGTACTTAACCTTAAACGTGTTTAATTAGAGGCTAAGACTAGTTTAACGCTAATCTTGTTTAATTGTGAATTAAACTTTGGTTAAGGTTAAGCGTGGTTAGTTAACGACTTAAGTATGTTTATTAGGTTCTTAAGGGTTAATTAGAATTATGAAAACTTAAGGGACTAATGGGCATCTACAGGCATAAAAACTTATAACTAGAGGTACTAAACCGCAAATATAGGAAACTTGAGGTTAGTGGCAGCCTTAGGGCCTGCCACCTCATGCATGCCAACTTCAGGGCTTTATAAGGGCTGCCAGCCCTCATTTCCAGCCCTGTCTCTACAGCAAGCTGGTGGGTTTAGAGAGAGAATCTAGAGAGAGAAAGTGAAGAATCAAGGTAAAGAAGAATATAAACTTACTGATTTTGGTAGATTTAGGTTCCAAATTATCTTTTGAAGCAAATTAACGGTAAAGTTTGTTTAAAAGCTAAGTTTAATTAGGTATAAACATATTTTAATTATAAATCAAGGTTAATTAAGGTTTTAAATATTTTGATTTAAATAGTTCTTGATGGAAGATTCAGCATGCTTGTTTGTTTAGTTTGCTTTAATTGAAAAAAATAAATTAATGAATGCTAAGATTAATTTGGTTTATTTGAATACTTGGCGCAACATCAAAATAAGTAGTGTATACTAATTATTGGGAGACATCAGTATGCATAGCAAAAATTGTTCAATCCACCTTAAATTAGATTTTAAACCTGCAGGCATGATGTTTAGGGAATATGGAAAGTTAAGTCATCAACATCAAATTGTTAAAATTCGCAATAAGGGAAAAATGCCATAAACTTTAATTATGAAATTTTTATGGCTAGAAAACCTAAACTATATTGTTTCATTTCAATTCCTTGTAATAGCTAAGGATGTCCACATAGAAGGATTGCAAAAAAGAAGTTGGTGTAAGGTAGAGAATTTCATACCATTCCATTGTATATCTTGGTGTCATTTCTTGAAACATTTATTGGAATTTTCATGTCATTACTATGATTTCATGAAGTATTTTAATGTGTCATGGTGTTCTCAGTTTATTGTTTTAAAATGTTGCAATGATATTTGGATATGTATTGGTATGAAGATTCATGGGTTCAGCATTGAGAAAATGGTTCATGATATGGTTATATTGCAAGAATAATATGAAATAATAGCATATAATATCCAAAAAATATATTGATATGTGGGAAGTGTTTATGTGAAGCTACAGGCACTATCTTTGGATATATTGTTTATGTAGGATCGTGAGTTCTTGGGTGAAAGTCCCTAAAGCCCTCGAGGAAGACACTCCGATGTGAGTGTATGGGGTTGGTCCTACCCCTAAGTTGTAGTCCCAAAAGGCATGGGGTTGGTCCTACCATTGGGTATGAGTCCCAGAAGACATGGGGTATGACTTACCCTTAGATGATAGTACCAGAATAGTCATTATTATAACCGAATAGCTTTTGGAGTATTGATGTTTGATATGTACATTAGTGGGGGTTAGTAGCTTATCAAGTGTGAGATGAGACCAAACAGAGATGAAACCATCAACAACATGCATACATGTTTGACATTATTGCATATTTGCTAATGGTTATAAATTGTTTATCATGCATGCTATTATATGTTTAATTCAAGGTTTTTAAGAATACACACAGGATGGTTATAAACTTTTCTATTGAGTTGTGAACTCACCCTATTCCTTCCACCTTTAGATACAAGTCAGAAGACATCAGCTGGGGTTAATACCTGAGTATCGCTTTTGTATTGATTGGATGCTGTTTTGTTCGTGTTGAAAGTGTTTTGAGGCTTTTGTCTTTGTATCATTCAAAGACTAGATCATCTTTGAAGGAATGATAAAATGTATATTTGTTTTTGTACACTTGTAGTATGGGCTACCCTTAGTGAACCATGGTGTTTTGGTATGTAAAAAGTAAGATGGTACAAGTTTTCTTTTGTGAAACAGTTTGTTAATAAATGGTTACAAAGTTTATCACAAGATGTATACTTTTTTATAACACGTTTCAACAACCT
This sequence comes from Vitis rotundifolia, assembly GCA_030254885.1. NCBI lineage: Eukaryota > Viridiplantae > Streptophyta > Magnoliopsida > Vitales > Vitaceae > Vitis > Vitis rotundifolia. The sequence continues at coordinate 10,821,351 of CM058154.1, forward strand.
CATTTTGCAAAAAATCAACCAGAAACCTAACATTCAAATTTTGTCTCCCTAGTTTTGGGAGCACTAATTTTGTATTTAAGTATTAATAAATCTAAAATCCAGACTATGATAGTTATGCCTCCATCGACTCTAACGAATCCTCCATACCAATCCCCTAATTTTTTAAACAACATACTATCATACAAGTGCAATGGAAGTCCCATTACTCTCACCCACACTTCCTTTATGTGGATGTTGTTCCAAAAGCACCCCACCTCAAGCACCCATCTTTTTTTTTTTTTTTTGATAGGTACCTCAAGCGCCTATCTATCCAGGAATAACTCTTTTATCTTTATCCCTCCTTACATCATAGTGAAGCACCATCTCCACATTTGCACCTTCATCAAACTCGAACAAAATGAGAGCTCCACCTAGCAAGGATAAATTCATCCCACCTTTCAGCGACCAACTATGACCAACCCACCTCTTCAAAGTCTACAGTTCTAGAATCATCTTCCTTAAAACCTCCTTGCTCTCTTACTAAATCCCAACCGCATCACCTATTGCACCCTAAACATTCTTCACCTTGTCCTTGGAAGACTTTATTAACAAAGACACTATCTTGCTCCTTTCTACTATAGGTCCTTTGATAAAAGCAACACTCCTAGTATCTTGAAAGAAAGAAACCACTCTAAGACAAGAAGTTTCCTTGCAAGAATAGCCCATCCCTAAAAGGACACCTCTGCCTTTTAGGAAAACCAAAACAAACTTCTACGCCTCAACAAAGCTAAGCATTTAATGAATCTTCTGCCCCATTTTTGTGTTGCTCCAACTTTACCCCCTTCGTCATTCCTTTCATATCTTGCTAAACCGCTTCCCTTCTTTTTGGCAACAAAACTCCACTCCTTCTAGCAAACACAACAAACTAAATTCCCTATATCTTATCCAACTGGATAAGCCTTTGCCTCTCTCTAGAATTTTTCAAAAAGAATATTGCCCATTGTGGACTAAAGCTCTCATGGCTTTAAAACATATATACACAATTAAGAGAAACTCACTACATATATAGTGTAAGTAACTTTTCTTTCTAGCCAATGTGAAATACCACAATCACCCTACAAACAAAACATGTTCATCATGTTCTATGGACATTACAAGGTGGATGGGTTTTAGATCAAAGCTTGCACAACTTTAAAACGATCTACATGGTTAAAATGAATGAACTCATTACATATATAATACTAGGAACTTTTCCAACAAATCGATGTGGGATATTACATTCACCCCATAGGCAAAACATCCTTGTCTTGCCTATGGGGATTATGGGATCAAATGGATAGACACACCTTGTAAAATCAAATAAACGGACTATCACATCAGGTAAAGGATCGATTATGATACCATTTATAAAGACCTATTCCCTCCCCTATGGATATTATCCGTTTTGGACTAAAATTTGTACAACTTTAAAACAAATCTAAATATTTAAAAGAAAATCACATCTATAATAGGAACTTTTCTTCTTGACCAATGCAGGATATCACATAAGGTGTTAAATATTTTGTCTCAAATCAGCTTCACATATTTTGTTGGCCAACCATTGTCTGACAACTTTTCCTTTTGGGTCAAATTGGTAGCTCAACAAGTATCATCATCAAAGACTTAGCATGCTATGACAACTAACATTCATGCCAAAAACAATTGAAAACTAACTCCATTTTGTAGGAAGGGTGAAAGATACTAATTAGTAAGTATTTTCAGTCAACTTTAGTTGCAAGTTTCTGATGTAGGACAACCCTAGGATGGTTGCCTACACTCAAGGGTAGGTGGACTAGGGTTTTATTTTTTTGGGTGTAAGGAGAGGAACAAGGAATAAATTTTATGGTAGAGAAAATTATAATACAAGAAATAGAAAGAAAGAAGAAACAATGAAGAAAAGATGGAAAACCTTAGAGTCTCACTAAGGCCTTCTAGGAATCTCACCTAGAAGAAAATCAATGGAGTCTCACCATTGAGGGTTGCAACCTTGCAATAAAAGAAAATATAATATTATTCATATCAATTCATCCCTTTGATTTACATTGATTAGCCTATTTATAAGCTTCTCTAAGAAATCCAAAGTCTACTAGGACTCTAATAACTTATTATGATTCTAATTCTAATTATAACATCCAAAGTCTACTAGGACTCTAATAACCTATCATGACTCAAATTCTAATTATATTATAACTCAACTAACTAATCCTAATTAGACTCCAAAAAATACCAATCCCAATTCAATTCTAATTAATATTAATCTTACTTAAAGTTTACTTAGGTCTTCCCTTTTTTCCTTGAATAAACTTTAAAAAGCTTTCCTTCATCAGTTTCTCATTCCTCATCCAAAGGACACAACCAGTGAAGTTGCAGTCTTAAGTCTTGTGACTCTTACACTAATTAAAGCACCAAATTCATAAACTCAAATCTACGCCTGTGTGCTTTGATGATGCACACTGGAAGTGATCATTAGAGGACAAGCATTTGTTTTTCCCTTTCTTTGTTTATGCCTTTTGTGCTCAACAATATTGAACTAGTTACATATACGACACAGAAAAATGAAATGACAAAAAGATCAAAGGTTCCATTATAAACAAGGTATGGTTTTTCCAGCTCAAAGTTATTATAGGAAGTCAAAACTTACCCCACACAAAAATAGAATCCGTTTATCTGAACCAGTTATGGTGCCTCCTAGTGCTTTTACAAAAAGCTGGATGAACCCAGGATGACCTATGTAAGTTGCTGCAGTAATAAGGTTACCATCAATAACACATGCTGACATGGTCTCAGGTTCTACCCAATGAGCTCCTGCAGCAATGAGTGAAGGTCCCACAGCAGGGTAAGCTGTGCACTTGCGTCCTCTGACTGAGCCTGAAGCTGCCAAGATTAACTGCCCATGGCAAATAGAGGCAATTGGTTTTCCAGAGCTAAAAAATTTGCGTACCAAGTCCAAAACAGATTCATTCATTGCAAGATATTCTGGAGCCCGCCCTCCTGGAATAACAAGTCCATCATATTTGCTTGCGTCAACCTCATCAAAGGTTGCATTGACTGTGAAGTTGTGACCCTGTGACTCAGAATAAGTCTGCAACCACCAAAAATAAGAAAAAACGATAAAAGACACGCGAGAAAAAGGAATACAACATTCTAATCTCGCGAAGTTTAGTCCTCTTAAAATGTCATTAACTGAAAGAACCATAAAAAGCGCAAACATGAGTCTATTTTCACCAATGTTTTATTTCTTCAAAAGACTTATCAGATTCTGAAGGTACCCATCCAGTATCCCTTGAGCCTATCATACCTAGTGTCATAGCATTGACCCCACAATCGAGATGACTCTGCCAGAGCCACAATTATGACCAAGCAATAGGGAACAGAAAGGTTATCCAATCATGTCTCTATCTCCTATATAAGCCATACATCTGAAACAATCTGGTAACATGTCCAGCCCTCCTCCACCAGCACAAGAATGTGGGTGTGGTTTGGTGAATGACACAAAAATGAATTTTTTTTAGAAACACCATTGTTGAGTTACCAATGTTTGTAAAAACTTATTAGGATTTGAGCCCACAAGGTATATATCACGCTTTAACAATTATAATTTTCAATTTTGATTATGAAAACAGTGAATATGTTTATTTGTGGATTGCTTCAATCATTAAATTGATTGCTTTTATAAAAAAAATCTGGAAAGTGATGGCTCTAGAATTTCTTAAAAATGATCTGATTTCAAAAACTGATACCAACACATGTTTTTCTGTGTAATTCCCGTTCTTTCTATTTCTGTTAGCAGAAAAAAGTTTAAAATTTCTGCTAACTAATCCAGTAGTCTCCCTTTTCTTTTCCATAAAATTTCTATTCTCCCTTGGAAACAGTCTCTTTGCTCCCTGGACATCATAGGTCAACACCGAGCCTAAAGAAACAAGCTAATTGTGATGCAATAGAGCCAATGATCAGCAGTACCCCTAATTTAAATAAACAACAATTGGATAAGCCCTTAAATTCGAAATATACCAAACACCCACACAAAAATAAACTGATTTCACTAAGCAACAAGTGCGAAAACCCTAGAAATTTGAAATTTACACAGCACCCACAAAAAATCAAACTGAATCTAATCATGGAAGTGTATAATCTGCGATACCCATAATCAAATGAAACATCTCTGACAGTGGATGACTAAGCAGATGCAAATTTGAATCGACCAAAACGAATCTTTTCTATTTCCTAGTAAATTTCGTAGCATAAATCTTTTGCAGACTACAAAATCCAAAAGAATCTTTGACTCCATTTCGCACCAAAAAATTTGAGCTACTTTGAGTGATGAAAGCCGAGAAGCTGACCTGATGACCAAGGAGCTGATGAACAGCAGTCCGGCAGACGTCGCCGGCTTTCTTTCCAGGGCAAACGGCATGGACGGAGACTCCGTAGGCCAGCAACGCTTGAAAGGGAACCATCACCTGCAACGACGTGAAATTGTGAGATAACAATCAACCCCAAAACTGTTTATGCCGCCTAGAGTGAACAAAGACCTCATAGTCTTCCATGTAATCGCCGCAGAGGATGAGAACGCTCTTGGCCATCTTGTGAGAAACAGAGTGAGGAAGAGAGTGATTGTGGGCGCGTAGGCTTTGGAGGAGTTTTGGAGTGGTATGGCTTATGAGGAGCGTTACTGAGAGAGAAGATGCCCTGAGTGCTGTGAGCTGTCTTAATATTCTATTGCAACGTGGAGCTAAGTTGGCTTTTTTTAATATTTTTAATATTATTTCCCCTTCACATCCTTCCTATCTCTATGACGTTTTGATTTTTGTTGTTCCTTTTTTATCAAAAAAAAAAAAAATCAAAGAATATGATAAATTTGAAAGTTATTTTGAATAAATTATAAGATTGCCTAATCTTGATTATAGGCGTCGAAGAGACATACTATGGGCCTATGGCTATGATGAGGGAAGCTCTGCTAAGATGGCTCCTTTGATTGCATTTCGCCATTGAAAGTCCCGAATGAAGTCGTTATTGTCAATAAGATGTAAGAATTTTGTTTAAATGAGTTGTTGAAAATATTGCAGAGATGCAGTGGGGGCCTACCTTGTTGCAAATAGGGTAAAGGAATTTCATAGAGCTATGTTATGGAAAACGTTGAAGAGAGTTGTTGTCGAAACTTATTGAATTATTGAACTTTCTCATTTCATTCCCCAACTAATTTTGAAAATTCTAGAGACTTTCCTTGGAAGTCTCGAATTGCTTAGGTTAAGGAATATCCTAGCAATCATTTTCATTTCCCATAATGAGTCCAAATATTTTGTCATCCTTGGATTCTTCTAAATCACTTTCTAATAAAAAAAAAAAAGTAGCATTGTGAAGAAAAAAAATTCATAATTTTAGTTGTAATTTTGCTACCACTTAATTTAAATTCCCTTCTTAAGTATGCAAGAAAGGGAGATGCGACAATTTGGAGTTTTGTACAATAAAAAACCCAGTATTAGTACAAGAAGATAATATGTTGTTTAATAATAATGATGAAAGTATCAATATAAGTTTTGGAGATTATATGTAATAATAAATGAGAAGTAATATAGGTAACGATGTGTATTCAAAAACAAAAAAAGGAAAGAAGAAAGCTTTATAATGGGTTCGTTCATAAAATATATCTTAGTACCAATAGATGATTGATGGGATGTTATAGTAGTAGAATTGCAAACATAACATAGGAAACTAGATATAGAAGCCATGGAAGACTTTACAAGATTACAATCAGGTAAAGAATATAATTTAGAAGCAGTAGATGGCATCTTAGATGGAATTAGGAATTCAAAATATGTATATTCTAAAGAAGTGATGATGAATATGACTTCACAAAAAATGGGTTAGGTCAATTGATAGAGTAATACACCAATATCAGAACCACATTTGTGAGGACTACTTTGCCAAGTAAGACAGTAGATAACACTTATACCTTAGGAGGAGGAAGACCAATGAATAGAGATAATTATGAAGCAATGGCAAGTTTTAGTCAAATTATAGGATATGGTAAAATGAGTTCTCAATTTTGAGAGGGTATTACACTAGTGCTTGACTTATCAAGGACTTTAACCTTGTAGGTGAGATCTTAATGTAATCATATATTTCTTATAAATTAGGTGACTAGTGGTTTAAGTAGGTAGTACTAAATATTCTCGATAAAAGTACTATTATATCTCATAACTTCGAGACAATAGATGCACTTAGATGATCTTAAGTATTTATGATCATAAAACTAATAACCATAGTAATTCATTTAGTGGAATTCGACATCTATCTTTGGTGAAAGAGAGTATGTTAATTAATAATCATATAGGTTTATCTAAGACTTAAGGATTTGAGAGGTAATCTTGAAAGGCCAATAACTACTACATTGTTGGATTATTGAAGTCGGTTCATAGGGAACTTGCATGCAATGAATAATAGGTCATAGGACTCGATCAATTAATTTACCTCAATTTAATTTCCTAGGATCCTAAAGTGTGATTGACTCTCTTTAGTGGAATGATAAGTCAATTTTAGAATTACAGTTCTAAGGAAGCCAATACTTCCTATAAGTTCTAGTAATCTCAACTCAAGCTCATAATCTTGGTAGCACTTATTATTGAGGAAATAATATTTTAATTAAATTAATTATATTGTATACATTAAGGTGTATTAAGTTGCATAAGTTTGCACAATAGTATATAATTAATTAACTCTTAGATTTTATTTGAACTATTTAATTAATTAGAACCCATTTTACAGGCTAATTAATTAAATAGGACCTAATGGGCTAGATTATGTGACCTTAACCCATGTATTGGACCCTAATTACTTAAGCTTATCTCTAGTCTATATAAACTCTTTTAGCTTTTAGGGTTAAACTGATTCATACTTAACACCTTCCAAAAAAAAGACTATAGCCTTCATCTTTCTTGGGAGAAAAAAACCATTCTTCTCTAAGTGCCAAGATCCAAGTTGGAGCCATTGGGTATGAGAAGTTCTTTGAGAGCTCCACCAAATTGGAAAAATAAGGGTTGGGAACTTATAAACCCAAAGCTATGATTTTTTAACCTTAAAGATTCAATTTTTAAATTGTTAGGGCTTCTATTATGCTGGATTTGAGATGCCAATAACCTTATCATCTCCTAAATACTCTAAACCTACCACATAATTCTCTAATATCCCCTAACAGCTTCACATCTCATGTACTTATTGCAATTTCCTTGACTTTCTTATATATCCTCTCCCTCAATGACTTCAATGTGACAAATGTCCCTCCTCATATCTCAAAAATTATGTTTGTCCAACCACCGACTCATATAATGTTTTCCTTGTTTCGGCAGATGAACCAAAGACACTCAAGACCACCCTTAAGTTTCAAAATTGGAAAGATTCTTTGCAAGAAGAGATCAATACATTACACCATATTGCACTTGGATACTAGTGCCAAGACAACGTAATGCCAACATTGTTCGCAACAAGTGGCCCTCTTAAACCAAATTCAAAGATGATGGCAACATAGATCACTTCAAAGCATGCTTGGTTGCTAATGGATATACTCAAATTCCTAGGTTCACCTTCAATGAAACTTTTAGCCCTAAACCACTTAAATTGTGTTTTACCTTATTGTGCACTTCCAATGGCCTCTCAAACAACTCAACATCAAGAATGTCTTCTTCAACAGTGTTTTTCATGAAGTGTATTTCATGGAACAACCTCCCTGGTTTTGTGAATCAAAATACTCTAATCATGTTTACCTTTTAGACTAATCTCTTTATGGCCTTAAACTAGCACCTCGTGTTTAGTTTGGCAAACTTCTTCTAGTCTTATTTCTCTTAGTTTTATTTATAGTAAGATTGATCATTCTTTATTTATTTATCCTACTACCACCAAACTAATTCTCTTGCTTGTTTATATAGATGATGTGGTCACCACCGACCATAATTCCTCATATATTTCTCATCTTATCACTCAATTGCACAAGGAGTTTTCCCTCAAAGATCTCGACAACCTTCACTATTTCTTAGCATCAAAGTCAAACATTTTTCTCTTTGGCGTCCTCCTTACTCAAACCAAATATGCTTGCAGCCTCTCTACTAAAGCTCAAATGCTTGAGGCTACCACAAACTAACACTCCTATGGCTTAAAGACTCATTCCTCTTCCAAATAATATCCATCCCACCAATCCTAGTACCTATTAGCAACTATGCAACTCTTTTCAATATCTAACATTCACTTGACCTAATCTCACCCATGTCATTAACTTGCTTTCTCAATAATTTTGAAATCAAAACATGAAGGATCTTCAAGCTGTTATGCATATCCTCCTATATATTAAGGAAACACTCACTTATGGTATTTGATATTTATCACAAAGCTCATTTACTCTTAATGCCTTTTATAATGTAGATTGGGTGGGTTGTCCCTTCACTAGAAGGAGCATTACTAGATTTGCATATTCTTTGGCTCAAATTACATTGCTTGGGCATCTAAGAAGCAACATATGTTCTTATGCTCAAGTATAGAAGTTGAATACTATGCCATAGCAACTGTTATTGCAAATATCACAAGGCTTCAACATCTCCTCCATGATATTGGAATCAAACTTGATTAACATCCTCTTTTCCTATTTGATAATAAAAGTATTATTTGCTTGTCTCACAATCTGATATTCCATGCTCATATGAAACACAATGAGATCAATTATCACTTTGTTCATGACAAGGCACAATGGGGACACTTTCTCTTTGTTGTCTCTCTACCTTCAAAAAAATTGTTGACCTCCTCACAAAAGAATTATCATGAAACCTATGAGAAAGTTTTCATTACAAGCTTAGCATCCATTCACATTCACTACCAAGCTTGAAACTGGGGAGGATGGTTGAAACAAGCACTCTATCTCATGACACAAATCAAGGAGAAGATCACCAAACCTTAATCCATGCAAGACTATTACAAAATATCATGCCATTAGCACAAACCCAACAATGTTTATGTCTACCTCCAAGGGATTAAAAACAGTTAGGATATTATAATTATCTTCCTCAAATCATGGATATGATATTTGACCTTTAAAAGCCATATCCTATCTTCCCTACATTAGGTTTATAGTTGCTAACCATCATTGTACAAATATAAACTTTGTAAAGAGATATTCTATTAAGTAAAAATAATTCTTCCTTTAGTTGATTATCTTCTTGACCTTTCTATTTATTTCATAAACTTAAAAATAACTTCCAAACTTTTAATAAGTATCTAACACAAGGACCTTGAATGTTAGCTAGTTGTACCTTTAAGAATGGCAACTAGGCAGGTTTAGAATGGATCATCCCTATTCGAACCTCATCCAATTTTTATAAATTAATTATTATCCCCATCCCAATAAAAAATCTAAACTAAGCAGGATATTGTAGGATGGTTATGAGAATTTCCCATACCCACTTTACCCTGCCCTTTTTATTTATTTATTTTTAATTTTTTAAAAAATTAATTACATTTTAAAAATAAACATATTTTATAAATAAATATTTTAATTTTTTATGATTTATTTTGTAAAAAAAATGGTTTTTAACTATATATATAAGGACACCCTAACAAACCTGTCACATTATCATCCTAATACACCTTAACTAATTTTATATGTTTCTTTTCAATTTAGTGATTGCCAAAACAATTTATGGAAATATTAGTTTTTTTTTTATTTTTTTTTTTAACTAAGTCTCTTTCATACTACCATATACACATTGACTAATTTAAAAATGCATTTGATTTAGTTTTATCAAAAGCTATGTCCAAAAAGTGATACACACTTATATATGTGGGCCCTTTCCAAATCCTTGTATAGGCAGGTGAACAATATTTTATCACTTTTATTGATGATTCCTCAAAATATGGATATGTCTATCTATTAAAGGATAAGCTAAAGCTTTACAATATTTCAAAATTTTCAAAGCTAAAGTTGAAAATTAGTTAGAAAAATAAAAGATGTGAGATTTGATAGAGATGGAAAAGACTATGGTAGATATAATGAGATTGGTTGTAATCTTAGACAAGTTGCTAAATTCCTAGAACAACATGGAATTATTACACATTATTCATTGCTAGGTACACCTCAACATAATGGTATTGTTAAGAGGCGTAACCAAATATTTATGGATATGGTTAGGAGTATGATGAGTAATACATCTTTGCCTTTATTTTGGTGGGAAAAGGCATTAAAAACTGCAATGTACATATTAAATAAAGTTTCTTGCAATATTGTCCAAAGAACTCCTTTTGATTTATGGACAAATAGAATGCCTAGTTTGAATCATGTACATATATGTGGATGTCCTGTAGAAGCAAAAATCTTCAACCCATATGAAAAGAAATTAGACCCTAAAACCATAAGTTGTTACTTTATTAGTTATCTAGGAAAATCTAAAGGCTATATTACTTTATTACTTTATTGTCCTAGCTATATTACTTGAATTGTTGAGACTGGGAATACCAAGTTTCTCAAAAATAGTAGTGGTAGTGGGAGCACTACTTCGAGAAGGGTAGCATTTGAAGAACAAAGGGTAGATCATCCTTTACCCAATATAGTAAACGGATTTGAGTTTTTACATAATCATGTACCACATGATGTACTGAAATCTTCTCTCAATGAACCACTTAATGAGGAAACTATCATTATTAAAAATAAACATTAAGGTAACTTAGGAACTTTAAGACGATCTCAAAGACATAAGAGATCTGCAATTCCTGATGATTACATTGTGTACTTACAAGAATATGAATTTGATATTGGCAAAAAATAAGATCCAATAACGTTTTTATAAGGCATTAAAGTAAGGATAATATTTAATGAATTAATGACATGAAGGATGAGTTAGAATCCATGTTCAAAAATGAATTTTGGAATTTAGTTGAATTGAGGGGTAAAATAGAAAGATAGAAAGACATAAAGTTAGACTTGTTGTAAAAGGATTTACTTAAAAGGAAGGAATTGAGTATAGGGAAATATTTTCTCTTGTATCTCTCAAAGTCTCATTCAAAATCTTCATGGCACAAGTAACTCATTTTGATTTAGAGTTACATCAAATGGATGTAAAAATAACTTTCTTGAATGAGAATCTAGAAGAAAATATCTTCATGAATTAGCCTGAAGGTTTTGAAGAAAAGAGAAAAGAAAATCTAGTATGTAAATTATAAAAGTTCATATATGGGTTAAGTCAAGCGACAATGGTATTTAAAGTTTAACCATGTCATTGTATACTTTAGATTTATAAAAAAAATAAAATAAATAAAATCATTGATCAATGTATATATCTGAAAAGCAATGGGAGCCCAATTCATTTTAGGGGTAAAACAATAAATTAGAAATTAATTAATTAAATTTAGTAAGGGTAAAAAGGTATTTTCACATTTAAAAGCCATAGGTATAAAATAGATTTTTATTTTTTATTTTTTATTTTTTATCTTTCTAAATAGATACCCTTTTATATAGAGAATTAGAGATCGTAGGACTGAAGGTTTGGATGTCTATGGTTTGAAATCCAGATTTTCAAGATAAGATTTTAACTCTTAAATTATTATTTTAGATTTGTTAATTAGTTTTGAATTTTTATTTTTTATTATTATTATTTTTTTTAAAAAAGTTCTTTGGAAGATTTTGATTTAGGCTAAGGTTAGTTTATTTGAATATTTTATATATAAAAATATTAAAAATTTATGAATATAGATTGTTTTATTGATGAGAATAGGGAAAATTTGAATTTTCAAATGAATAGATCTAAGCAATGAAATTGACATATATAATGTTTACATAATTTTTGGAAGTATAAAAATAATAATAATAGGTTTTGTGGTTTTTGTGTACAGTGATGGATATATATGTATATATATATATATATGTACATGCAGAAAGAAAGAAAATTAAAAATATATTCTTTGTAATTTTTTCAATCCATTATGATTTATGTCATATCAATCAATTGTAATTTATATCATGTCATTGTGGAACTCTATATGCAGAGATAACAATAGCTATAAGCAAAGAAAGGAGTGCATAAAAAAAATAAAAAGATAAAAAAGTTGCAAGTTGTGCATTTGAGTGTGATAGGGTTTTAAATAAATAGAGAGAGAGAGAAAGAGATGTTGTGGTGTAAAAGAATATAGATTCTTGGTGTGGAAAGTCAAAAAGTGGGAGACAAGAATTTTTTTTTTTTTAATATCTGTAAGGTGTTGAAAATGGAGAAGTACAAAGTTAGATTAGTTTTTGGTTTAATAATAATAATAATAATGGATGTTAAGTAATAAATAAAGTAGAGTTCAATTAGTGAAATAAAATAGTAGTTTAATTAAATTAGGAATGTGTTCTTAGAATCAAATTGGAAAAAGAAAAGTTTTATTCAAATTAAAAATTTATCAATTTTACTTAAATAAGGAATATATTAAATTATCTTTCATAATTAAAAATATTAATTTCAATACCTAAAATTTTTAGGATTGTCAAACTTATAATTTTAGATAAATAATAATAGTTATTTTTTTATTACTACTCAAAAAGAGCACATTTTAAATAATAATTCTCATGAGTTTCACATCTTTTGAGTAGTAATTATACCTAAAACACTCAATTAATATGTTGTTGCCCTTACGAGAGTTACTAACAAGTTTTATGAAGTTTTGGAGTCATTTCAAGGTATGATTTTGATAAATTGGTGACAAAAGAAATGAATCAAATTGAAGAGAACAAATAAAGTTGATGATGATCCAAATGCACAAGGAAGGAAGTAATGCAATTGGTTTGGACCGGGATTTGGAGTTGATTTGAAGGTGGTTGAAGTGGAATCAAGAGAAAGAAATGAAAGAAACGGCAAAAAGGAGTTGAAAAACTATGTTTTTCAATTTCGCATGAACATGCAAAAAATTCGCATACCGTGCGAAATAAGGCAAAATGGGATTTTGGCCGCAGTAAAAGGGGAAAAGTGAAAATTGATTTCGCATGACCATGCGAAATGCTCCAGGAAGACAAAAATCGAGCTGAAGACTTTTCCATTTCGCACAATCGTGCGAAATTGCTAGAGCTCGTGCGAAACGACATTTTTTCCAGATTCCTTGATAAAGAAGCCTCTGGAAGACCTCTTAGATGATGCCAAGTGTCCACTTGACCTTGGCCTATAAATAAAGACATGATTCACTCATTTTAAAATTTTTGGAATTTTTAGATTTTGAGACATTTCTAATTGTAAAACTTTCCAGATTTCTTCTCTCTATATAGTTCTTTACTTTCCTTCCTTTTCTCTCATTTTCTCGGTAGCCAAACATGCCTTGTGAGATTAAATCTCCAAGCATGAGTGGCTAAATCACGTTTTTCTCGGAAGGAGGATCTAAAGGCAAGATCTATGGTGAATTAGAGAATTGAGCTTGAATTGCAAAGGTAAATTGATCCAATTGATTAATTAATTGAAATTTGGGGATTTTTCTCTTCAAATTGTCTTGGATGATTACTACAATGCAAGTTAGGTAGATTCATCAAATTCTTAAAGCTAGATTTGATGAGATTGAATAGTTGCATTGTGTGAATCATTGGAAGATAATTTAAGATGAATTGAATATATGATTTGGATTGATCTCTTGGATTAAATGACCTAAATTGAAGAGAAATTAGATCTAGACCTAACGCTAAATTAAAAATCGGTTTAGATGAAAGTTTAGGTTTTTAATCTAACTTGATGAAAAGTAGATCTTGACATCTATTCACCATGGAAATTGTTCTCTAGAAAATCCTAACTCTGAGAATTTCACTTTCTATAGATTTTCTTCTATTTTACATTTCATTTTACTCTCAATTTGAAATCATTGTTGTTTAGAAAATTTATCATGAATTGTCAACTCATTTTCACTTGATCTCAATCATTCCTTTTCCTCTTATTCAAGCCTTGATTACTTAGAATAATCCATCCTTGTGGACGATACCTAAAAACCACTGTACTATAGTAGTTTGTACTAAAATTACATTTTTGATCGAGTACAAATTGCTTTAGCATAGTGAATTAGGTTACAAATTTTGTTTTGATCCTATAAATAACGAAATCTGAGCGATCATTTTTCGTATGTTATGATAGGTGAAGAGTAGATTCTTCAGGATTATTTCTTTCTCCAAGGTTTTTGAGGACTTCTTTGAGATAAGGAAAATTAATATAAATTTTGTAAAATAAAATAAAATTTTATTTATATATTTTATTTGAAATAAGTAAATGTTAGTTTTTGCTTTTATGTATGAATCAAATATATTTTTGCATAAAAAAAATATATTAGAACATTTCTTTTGTTTATGACAAAATATATGGAAATATTTTACTTTTGTAAGTTTGAATAAATAAAACAAAGTATTTGACTATGATTTGTTTAGCCCTTGTCAACTGGTATAATAGTTGACTTTTCAATCATTGTCAATGGGATATAATAGTTGACCTTTACATTTCCATGGTGAGAAATGTAATTGATTTGAACCCAACCTCTAAGGGTTTGGTTAGAGGTTACTAGTACTAGTATTGTTTAGTTCTATTCACCTTAAAAGGAATAAATTTGAAGCTACCCACCCATTTGTAAAGTTTCACCTAATTGGGCACCATTTGTTATTTGATAACCATAATGAAAATATTTTGAATGCATTTGGTATGTAACAATTTTTATCTATATGAAAATGTTTGGTTGAACAATTTAAAATGTATTAACATGTTTGAATTCAAAAGTTTTTATGAAAATGAGTATACCCTATATCTCCTATTTGCAAGCATGATTGAAAAAATTTGATCCATGAAATTGTATTAATGTTCCTTATTGGGCTTTAAGTTCATTTCTCTTTGTTGACAAATTTTCAGGTACCCTCAATTTGGGCGAGGAGTGATGGTTAAGATGAGAATTTGGCATTATTAGGACATTTGTTTAGACTTTCTTTTTGGACTTTAAAAATGTTAGAATTTGATTCCTATTAGCTATTGTTTAAGTTTGAATTTGCTTGAACAATAATACTTTAGTTGATATGCTAGTTTTAAAGTTGAGATTTGAAGATTTTAGAATTTTTTTTTATTACTCTAAACATAAGTTTGGTAATTTCCAATTATAAGATGAATGGTTGTATTGTTTTTACTTTGAGCCTTTGGATTTGAAGTGTGAAATGACTGTCATGCCCTTGAAGTGGGTTTTGGGGCATGACAACTAGTTCATATTCTTAACCCTCTATGTGGATGATATCTTGCTTGTTATTAATGATATTAATTTGCTTAAAGAAAATAAAGTTTTTCTTTTTGAAAACTTTGAAATGAAGGACTTAAGTGAAGGTCCTTTGTGATTGGAATTGAAATCTTTCGAGATAGATAAAAATGAATTTTTTATTATCTCAAAAGAATTATATCAATAAAGTTCTTCAAAAATATAATATGTAAAATTTCTTAGTTCGTGTAGTACCCATGTTTAAAAGAGAAAAAATTCAATTCTAATCAATATTAAAGAAATGAAATTGAGAAGAGCAAAATAAGAGAGATTCCATATGCTTCTATTGTGGGAAACTTAATGTACACTCAATCTTGCACTCTCTTAAACATTAGTTTTGCGATTAGAATTCTAGAAAGATTTCAAAGCTATCCAAGATGGGATGATTGGTTTGCTTCTAAGAAAGCAATGTGATATCTTCAAAGAATTAAACACTATATGCTCACATATAGGCATACTAAAAATCTTGAATTCATCAAATATTTAGATTCAGATTATGCTAGTGTCTTGATAGTAGGAAATCATCATCTGGATATGTGTCTTTGCTTGCTAGTAAAGTTGTCTCATGGAAAAGTTTAAAGTAAGCATTAATTGCTTTCTTCATTATGGAAATAGAATTTGTGGCATTCTATGAAGCCACTTCTTATGCACTTTGGTTAAGGAACTTCATCTTAGGGCTTCGAGTTTTAGATTTTCTTTCAAAGCCATTAAGAATTTTATGTGATAATTCTGCTACAATTTTCTTCTCTAAAAACAACAAGAGCTCAAGTGCATCAAAGACTATTGACATTAAATATCCTGTTGTAACAGGAAGGGTATAAAATCAAATAGCTTTAATTGAACACATCAATACAAACTTAATGATTGTGGACCCTAACTAAAGCATTGCCACCAAAGACCTTAAAGGAACATGTTTGTTACATGGGTCTTCATATTTTATCAAAGGATTTTTAATTGAGACACTATGAGATCTCTTTATTGTTTATTATGATTCTACTCTGTCATATTTCTATTATGCGCACATTTTGATGAAATAATATTCATAATAAGACTGTCATGTATTTGACATTAAAGTTGCACCATTAAGTTTATGGGCATAATAAAATTATTTTAACCCAAATTCTTCATCAAAAGTGATTTGAGCCAGAATATTATGGTGCATGTTCGAAATAACATTAAAAAAGTAATGTAGGACCACCATGATCCATATTAGCAATTAATTTGTTTGGGCTATACAATTTTGGAATTTAAAGTAATTGTGATTATGGATGGCTACTTAATGAATCTAGTAAAGAAAACTTGAAGTTATCATTATAGACCAAGTGAGAGAATGTTGGAATCAAAAGTGGTCTTAATGACTACCTTCAATTTTCTTTTCTTAAAAGTTAAGTCTTATTTTGAAAAAGAAAAATGTTATAATTCATTTTCCTATGCATGAATTTTGATGAAATTAAATTAGATTCATTTTGAAATTCACAATACTTGTTATCTCCATTATTATTATTATTAATTAATGAAAAGTTTAAAGAATTAGGTTGATGGTTCATTGATGGAAAGAACCATACTATACCTATATATAGAGGAATTCTTGGTCCCTCTCCACTCTTACAATTCAATGGAAGCATCCTTATACCTATCACTAAGAAGTGCATAAAGAGAGAGTAGCAGAGGGAAGTTTAAAAGTGAAAAAGTTCAAGTTGATTACTTGAAGAACTTCAAATCATATCAAACTTAGGAGTATGGATTAAGGTTTGTATTTTATTCTTCATATCATTGATAATATTATAATTTAAATTTCAATATTAAACACTAAATGAAAAATATTTCCAACAAATGGACTATCCTTGATCTAAGAGAAAAAAACATCAATTTGATTAAGAAATCAAATCTAGTGGCTTAATAAGATTCCCTTTGCTTCGATCTTTACTAAATTCATGAAGCAATTTAGATATGTGGCTACAATGTCAATGGAATAGAAATTCAAATAGCATGACAAGAATACAAAATTATGATAACTATTAGGTATATAATCTAATTATTTCATAAATATTTCTTATTAAAGAACTAATAAAAAGATGATGATTAATGTGATAACAACAAGAAATACTATAATCTCCTAGTTTTTTTTTTAATCAAATGTAGCTCTTAAATTTTACCTACACTAGAATTTTCTATAAGATGTGGAAGATCTCCATTTCTACCACTATCAATATGTAAGCACCCAAAAAGGGTGAATTATGCTACTTTGCCCAAAAGAAAGGTTACCATTATCAAATGGGGAGCAATATGGAGAAGTGGAGTTCAATGTTTTTAGTAATGTCAAGAAAAGTTCCAACACCGTAAAAAGGTACAATGGAGAAGTGTGTTTATGTTGCTTTGTCTTGAAGAAGGGTTACATTATCAAGTGAGGAGCAAATTGGATAAATGGAGTTCAATGTTTTCAATGATGTCAAGACAAGTTCTACCACCATAAAAAGGTGTAATAGTCTAATCGTCACTTCCAAAGCAATTTGAAAAATGTAATGGCATGTTGATCTCAAACTAGTTCCTTATATTCCATTGTGAAGAGGTTCCCTTATGCCCAATTCTAACACATCAAAGTTAAAAATGGAATTAAACTTTCTAGAGGAGAAAAAAGTATAATAATTGGAAAAACATTAATTCTCTCATAAGCTACACATTTGCATCTCATTCCTAAATTGTATAGCTTGCTTTCATTTTGTATTATAGTTTATTCATTGTCTTTCTATTTCTTTTTTCATATATTTTTAAAAGTTAGAAACAAATATTTCAATGCATTAAAATAGTTAGTAAAAAGAAGGATTAGAAATCTTTTTTACAAATACAAACACTTTTACACAAAGTTTGATTTTTTTTTTTATTAAATGCATACTAATCAAACAAAGCAAATTTGTCTCCATAGGTCAAACTAGTTTTAAAATCCGAACCTACCAAAATCACTAACCTTGTTTTCTTCTTCACCTTAATTCCTTCACTTTCTTTCTCTTTGGACCCACCATTTTCTTGTAGAGATTACGACTACACGTGAAGGTTGCGAACCCTTTTATATAAGTTCTAAAAGCAAGCATGAGGTGGTAAGCTCTAAGGTTGTCACTAACCAACATTTTTCAAATTGCATTTTAGTCCCCATACATCTACCAATTAGTCCATCGGGTCATTTTAATTAAAATTAACCCCCATAAAGCTAATACTCAAACTTAAGTTAATTAATCAAAGTTTAACTCATAATTAAACATGATTAAGGTTAAACTAGTTTTAACCTCTAATAAAACACGTTTAAGGTTAAGTACTAGGATAATTAAAGTTTTATTATTATTATTATTATTATTATTATTATTATTAAATTACTACTAAGTATTGTATGGAATCCTATATATCTTTGTTCCCTATCCTAGGACTAGGTTAGGAGCATGAAAACCCTCGTAGGCCACTAGATCCTATGCAACGGAAGCAAAATAACAACTTTTTGACATTAAAATATCTAGATGAATGCTTTTGAAAACTTTACTGAAGATTTGGACATTCTTAAATTAGTTAAGTGCAGTAAATAATCAAATTGTAGCTGTTAAAAGTCCCATAGACCCACAATCTTTCATACAATGACTCTACCTCGATCCTTGTGTGGACCCTACATTTTTAGCACAATGCATTCCCACTCGGTTGGCGAGACTCGCTTTTCGTTTATTTGGTGAAAAATATGATTTTTTGAAAAGATTTGGAGTCGCCACTTACTTTTATTTATTTTTAAAGGGGAAAACAAGTAAGAACAAATCTCCTAAAAGGACTCTTAATTTTTTTTTTAGAAAAGTTATCTGCGAAAAAAAAACTAAGTCTAGGTTTGAGGATCAAATTACTTATTAGGAAGGTACGGTAAAGACCATAGCACCCCTCTAAGCCCCTAAAAATGGGTCTCTACTAAATAAGGTGAAGCAAACATGACAATTAACTAGGAAATCAATGGATACCAAAATGATCATAGTTCAAAAACAAGTCGTGATAACGAAATAATAAACAAAGTGAGGGTGAAAGCGCACCTTGATAGCAGGTAATAAAGAGCTGTCATGAAAACAAGGTTGGTGTACAATGACAAGTAAAAAAAATCTCACACAAAACCAAATCAAAATCAAACAAAATCGATCACACAGTTTACTTGAATTATTTTCGAAAGAAATGTTATGAATGTCGAGCCCCCACCAAAGCCCAATTTATTTTTTTATGAATTAAATTTCATAAATTCCATTATTTTGGAATTATGAAAATTTATTTATTTTTATATTTAAAAATTTTGAAAATGCAAGTTTTGAAAATTAAATTTGAAAATTTGGAAGTTTTGGAAATGGAATCCTAAAAAAATAAATTTGAAATTTTAGAAATTTTGGAAATTTTAGAAATTTTGGAAATTTTAGAAATTTTGGAAATTTTAGAAATGGAATCCTAAAAACATGTTTGAAATTTTGGAAATTTTGGAAATGAGACCTTACAAAAATTAATTTTAGAATTTTGATTTTAGCAAATTATTAGAGAATGGAATTTCAAAAAATTAAATTTGAAAAAATGGAATTTCAGAAAATTAAATTTCGAAATCAAAATTTTGGAAAATTATTTTGAGAATGGAAATTTGGAAAATTAAATTTTTTTAAAAAAAATTGGAATTTTGGAAAATGAGACTTTCGAGAATGGAATTTCGGAAAATTAAATTTTAAAAAATTGGAATTTAAAAAAAAAAATTGAAAATAGAATTTCTGGAAAATTAAATTAAAAAAATTGGAATTTTGGGAAAATTATTTTGAAAATAGAATTTCGAAAAATTAACTTTTAAAAAATTGGAATTTTGGAAAATTAGAATTTCGAGAATGGAATTTCGGAAAATTAAATTTCGAAATCGGAATTTTAGAAAATTATTTTGAGAATGGAATTTTGGAAAATGGGACTTTCGATAATGGAATTTTGGAAAATTAAATTTAAAAAATTGGAATTTTGGAAAATTGATTTTGAAAATAGAATTTTAGAAAATTAAATTTTAAAAAATTGGAATTTTGAGAAGGGAATTGTGGAAAATAAAATTAAATAAATTGGAATTTTGGAAAAATTATTTTGAAATTGAATTTCAGAAAACTAACTTCAAAAAATTGAAATTTTGGAAAATTAAGTTTTAATATCAAAGATGAAGAATAAAAAAAAGGATGAAATGTGGCTTTCGAGTGGTGCATTGGAGGGTGACCATGCATGGCCATGCAGAAGTGGGGCCTGGGGTGCAAGGTGGCTGCCTTGTTGGTGGTGAGTTGACCTGATACTATTCATATTAAAAAAATTTCAAGATTCCCTTCAACTTATAATTTTCACAACGCATCTTTCCACCACTATGAAACATACTGACATTCAAGAAAGGTTATTATCAGGAAGCTAAATATTTGACATTCTAGAAAACTTATTTAACATAAAATCAACCTAAAACCAAACTACTAACAATAAATCTTAAGAATCATGGAATAGCAAGATCAATGGCATCGAAGCCTAAAGATGTTAGGAACATGCACTGACAATCAAATATCAAAAACTAGTAATTAGGAAATATTGAAACATGAGATACTAAATTAGTGAAAACTACTCCTTAAAATATTAAGAACATGTACTAACATGAAATGTTGAAAAATTGACAACTGGAATATCAAAACATGAGAAAATAAATTAATGGAAACTAAACCTAAAATCATTAAGAACATAGACTAACATAAAACATTAAAAAAAAAAAACCGACAACTAAGAATATTAAATACCTAAATTAATGAGGAACAACCAAACTAATGCTAGAGATGATAAAAGCATGAACTAATTTAGGTTAAAAAAAATGAATAATTGGAAAATAACAAAAACTAACATCTATGGATATTTAAATCACAAACTAATAAGAGATAAATAAAAATAAAAACAAAAACCCTAAGATTTAAAGAAAACTATTGAACAACATGGATCAAACAAAATACTAATTAATAATTCAAAGAGCAATATAAATCAACATGGACCAACCAAAAAAAAAAAAAAAAAAAAACTAAAAATTCAAGAAGCAATATACACTAACATAGTGTGGACCCCGCATTTTGCTTGATGCTTTCCCACTCAATGGTGAAATTCGCTTTTTATTTTATTTGGTGAAAATTTGATTTTTAGAAAAAGATTTGGAGTCGCCACTTGTTTTTGTTTTATTTTTAAAAGGGTAAACAAAATAAGAAAGAAAAATCCTAAGTGTGACTCCTTATTTGGAAAAGGTGGTCTGTGAAAAACCAAATTTGGGTTTGGGGGTCAGGTTACTTATTAGGAAGGTACGGTGGTGAGCCGTAGCACCCCTCTAAGCCCATATACATACGGTCTCTACTAAACGAATTAAGGGAATTAACAATTAATTAATTAATTATGGATACCAAGAAAAATAATCAACGTACAAGTCATGGTAAAAACCAATATACACAAAAATAATGATGATGAAATCTATAAGAATATACAAAATAATGACAAGAGGATTATGCAAATTGATGTATTGGATTGATTAAAAAAAATGATATTAAAAAATTAGTTTTCAAGAAACTTCAAAGGATTTTATTAATGATTTCAATTTATTTATTTACAAAAAAAAAAAATCAATTTATTTTCTTAATTTCATTTGTATTTAATTTTCAAAAAAAAATTATTTACAATTATTGTATCGAAAGAATTTATTACAAAATTTCAATTTGGGCTCAAAAATTATTTTTACTTGCTTTTACAAAAAATGAATAAATCTTTACAATTTTATTTACAAAAAGCATTTTAATTTGTTTTCATTTAAGAAAAGTGATTTATACAAATTATTTAGACATAAATTTATTCACAAAAGAATTTTTAATTAAAAGGAAAAAAAATGAATAAATAAATCATCTATTTTTATAAAAAAAAATATTTTAAAATTATTATTTTATTAAAACATATTTACTGAATTATTTATCTTATTTAAACAAAATTTCTGGTTTGTTCGACATCAAAATCTGTACATACTCAATAAATATATACAAACAAATATTTACAGAAATCGATAAAAATAAAACCAAATATAAGTGGGAAATCAAATATGTACCAAAATAAACTTACAATAAGCTCAATGTCTCCATACGGCTTCTCACTTTCTTCCATGAACTTTTGTGCTCCACGTGTCATAAATTCGTCTCAGCCAACAGAATTGCGAAATGGGCCCATGCAAAAACAAAAATAGCCCAAAGTATAAATATCCAAGAATGTACAAAGTCCAGAACAAATATTCGAGCCCAAATCCAAATTTCAAATTAGTCCAACAAATTTCACCAATTAAAAATGGGCTCTAATTAACAAATATAACCCAACAAAAATATCTCACATGTCATATACACTAATTTAACCAAATTAATAGCTAAAACATAAATTCTATTAATCTAACCCAAAACATGATAAATTAAAATAAATTACATTAGGCCTAAATTTATTATCCCATAATCTAAGCCCAATTTAATATTCAAGCCTACAATTGTCCCATGTCCAAATTAAATAGTTCAAATTGGCCAAGTCATGTCAAATATTCAAGTCATCCAATAAATCTCACCCACATTGTGGGCCCAAAATTCACATCAATTAACAAATTCACATTATGGTATATCTCAAACCCAATCCAATAACCCCAAACAAATAATCAATTAATAATAACCCCAAATCCAAATAAACAAGATATAATTCCAATATCCCAAATTAATCATCAGATGCAATATAACTACAAACCCAAATTAACAAATTTCAAATTAACCCACCAAAAATAAATTAACCCAAATTTCATATTAATTCTCCAATAACAAGCTAACCCAAATTCCATACTAAGCCCAAACACCCACGAATAAACATAAATGCACAAGCCTAATTTCAACAATAATTATTATTAAAATCAAATAGAGAAAATGTAATAATAATAATAATAATGGTAATAATAATAAATAGTGCGTTGAGAAAGTGAGGGAGGGGGGTCGCCGGCCGGGAGGGGCTCGCTGGTGGCGACTGGCCGATGACCCTACCGGCGACAGTGAGGGTGGACGGTTTTTTTTTTGGAAACAAGATGAAAATAAAAAATAGAATGGGAGGAAGAAAATGGTAGAAAATGAGGATGGAAGGATGCTAGAAAAGGCGTCGGAGAGGATGGGTGTTGGGGCGGAGAGTTGTAGGAAGAAGAAAGAAGATAGGAAGTTGGCCGTGTGGGAGTAAGGGGGAAGAGAAAACCCAAAAATGGAGAAAAAATAAATAAGCCTCCGGGGGCAGCCATGGGAAGCTGAAGGGAAAGGGATGCGGAGAAGGAAGAAAAATGAGAGGAAAAAAAAAATGGGGGAAAAAATTGGGGGCTCGGCCGCCTGGGAGAATGGGGAGAAGAGAGAAGGAAATAGTGGAGAGAATGGGAGAGAAAAAATGGAGGGAAAAATGGGGGGCCCGCCTGTGGTCTTGGGAAATGGAGGGAGAGAGAAAAGAGTAGAAGAATGGGAAAGAAGAGAGGAAAAAGAAATAATAAATAAAAAAAGAGATGAGATGGGATGGTGGCAGGTGGTGTGGGAATTGAGGGAGGTATGGGAGGAGAGAGAAAGAGTGGGTGGGGTGGTTGGCGAGTAGGAAGAGAGAAATATAATATAATAATAATATTAATAAAAGTAATAGTAATAAAATAATATAGAATAAATGGTGAGTGGGCTAAAAAAGTCATATGTAATTGGAATTTAAAATTGGGCTCAAAATTAATGTAAAAACAAAATTAGGATAAATTTTGGGTTCTACACATAGGTTATTTAAATTAACAATTGAAAGCTCAAAGGTATATAGAAATTAACATAGGCCATCAAATTAAAAACTAAAAATTCAAAGAACCACAAAAAATTAACATGGATCAACCAAAATAATGATTAATAATTTTAAGGACCACACAAATTTACACGGATCAACTAAAACTACAAACTAAAAGTTCAAGGAGAAATATAAATTAATATAGATATTTAAAATGAATAACAAATGATTTTATGAAAAGTATAAACTAACATGAATATTCAAAATTTTGCAACAAATAACTTCATGAAAATGAATAAATAAATAAACAAACCAATTTTTATGAATACTATAAAGCTACATGGATATTTTTTTTCATTTGTTTCATTTTAAATTTATAACAATGTAAACTAATAACATGACCCACCACATTCACTTTAATTTTTAATTCAATGGAACAAGCCACTAACATATTTGAAACATCTCATGGCCGGCCATGTGTATATGCATCAATCTTACTTTGAATTCTTTATATTAAAAAAAGAAACAATCCTCAATCTTCCATTACATATATGGCACTCATGGATTCAAATACCAAAGTTTCCCAAGAATTAAAAAAAAAAACTCACCTATGAGTGTTTCCATGAAACGATGCATGTCGAAGCCCCTTTGTGATGGACAGATACCAATAATTGTTTCAAAGCGGCAACCCCTCAACGTGGCAACCTTCTTTCATGTGAAGATGACGATTGGTTCTGTTGGTTTTCCTGTAGAGAGTGCGTCCCAATGGCCGAGTGACCAACCCGTGCATGAAGATGGAGAGAGGTTGTCGATGGTGAGTTGGTTCTGCAATTCTGGTGGTGTGCGCTAGGATGATGGCTCCTTTGCTGCATCTTCTTCTCCAAAAATTCTGATTATTGTCCCTCAAAAATTCTGATGGTTTCTTTCACTAAACCGAAATCTGATCATGTAATCTCTTCAACCTTTATTCGAAAAATTTTGGTGTTAATCTCCACTCGAAAAATTCTGCTGCTTGCGTTCTCCCCCAAAAATACATGCTGATGATGTTTCTCTTCCAAAACCACGTTCTCAATCTTTAAGAGTAATTTGGTTCTGCGCAAATCTGATGTGTGCCATTCTTTAAGGACTAATCTGGTGGTCTTCTCTCACAACTTGATGATGACTCTTATCAAGAAATTTGATGTTCTCCTCTTGCAGTCTATGCGGCTACTACTTAATAGAAGAAAAGGTGGCTTAGAGAACTCCCTCACCATACGTGTTGTAGCGTGTGTGCCCATCTCAAACGGTGCGACTGTAATTGGAGCTTCTAGGAGAATCATGTGCTACTGCCTCCATAGAATATATGTCCAATCTTTTGGGCCATAGAGGTTGGGTTGAATCTGATGTTGCATAGTGGTGAACCCTCCAGGCTAAAGACAATGATGAATTGGTTTGCTTAACCACTCGCAATAAGTGGGGTATGTCGCTGAACAGCCAAAACAGTAAGTGAGCCCCTATGAGCATCAATCGTGAGGTAGGCATGATTGCCATTTCTCATATCAAGGAACTGAATTTCACCAGCCTCAGATGCACTCAGAATATGGAGAAAGGCAGTCAAACAGCCAAGTAAGAGAAGGTAAGATTTTACGTATCTCACACCTAAATGTTGACTGTAATAACGACTTTTCAAGAGAGGATCATCAAATAACAGCATTTGATAAGCTTTACAGGATCCAACCCAGGCTGAAAGCCAATTCCCACTACTCCTTCTACTGTCCTAACCTGTGGCTATGCTCAAGAGAGTAAAAATGTTAAGAACCTGTACAGGAAAGAAGCAAAACCCATGTTGGAATCCGATGATGAAGGAATTGAATAAACAAGATGCTCTTTATCCAAATCCCAAGCCATGATGGATGATATCTTGCCAGCAGCATACAGATATCTTGATTGTTGTTACCAGTCCACAACAGCATTCACACTTTCTTACAGTGTTGAATCTTTCCCAATCCGAACATTTCCATCAAGTGAGGCAACAAACGGCAAGCTATCATCAAGCTCATTCATGATGCAAAGTTTAGAAATTCCTTTATCAGGAAAATTATGATTGTCAAAATTGTTGAGAAGGGTAGCTTCATCATAATTCCAAATCCTAGCCAAAGGCTTGGACACAACCCCCCATCAACACACACATGTAGAAAGCATCAAGCATCAAAAGCATTGGAATCAACTACAACACCTTCGTAGATCCCTCCTCTTTCATTGGCGACGATCTTGGGTGCTGATCACTCATCTTTCTACCGACGTGGGCGCGGGCGTGGGTTGCAGAGGAAACTCTCTGCTTTTTCCTTGTCTTTCTTTTTCTCTCAAAACCTTCCTCCTTCCTCCAGATTTCTTTTCTCCAGACTCTCCCTTTCTTTCTCTCCTCTCTTTTGTTCTCTATTTTCTTTTCCCTCTTCGGTCTCTCATTGCCCCCTCTTTTAAAACCTCTCTCTGAGAATCCCTTCTCTCAAAACCTCTATGTTTCTCTCTCTATTTTCTCTTTTTCTCCATCTTTCTTTCTCTACTCCAACCTCTACTTCTCACAAATTTAAGCTTCAGCTTCACTACCACCCAAGAGTAGCAACAAGGTCAGAAAACCTCACTAGAATCTTCATCCATCAGTACCTCAAGGGCCTGAGGTTCTTCCACCTAAAAGCTGGTTTTTTCATCAAAACCTCACCACGATTCACATCCCCCCCAATCCCATTCTGAATATGCATTCCCCTCTCCATCTCTTCCTCATGCCGAGAAAAACCCCTCAGGAACCTCTCTCGCAGCCGATCATTTTCTTCCTCTTCAAGACTTCCCTTCTCTGTTTTTCCCCATGCCAAACTCTTCTCCTAACCTTTTTTCCAAGGTCCCCTTCATTCCATGCAGCCTGCTGACCCTTAAATTTTCTTTTCAAACCTCCACCACCCCCTAACCTAAGTGGGAAGTGTCAAGGTGAATTAGGTAGAAATTAAATTAAGGAGGTGTCTAAGTGATAGAAAAAAAAAAGTGCTAAGTGACCTAAGAGTGTACCTAATGGGTCAAGTGCATCTAAATAGGTCTAGGGTGCCAAAGTGAGCCTAAGGTGGTGCCCAATGGGTAACAAGGGAATTATTGTAAACTATCAAATAGGCACGTAATAGGACATGTGCTAGTAGGACAAAATAGAGGGTCTACACCTTGACATTCAAATGGTGGGGTGCTTGAGGGGGTGAAGATTAAAGCTCTTTCTTTTCTTTCTAGATGGTGGAAGAGATTGAAAGCATTAGATCTTAGCATCTTAAATCTGTGCAACGAAAACAATACTAGTTTTCTAAAAAATTGATCTTTAGGGTTAAAATACTAACCTTTAGGTTTGAATATTCTCAAACCTTAAATTTAGAGTGTTGAAGAATCAAATCGATGTTCTTGAAACTCTCGAATACCTAAGATCTTCGCCCTTCATTCCTTAGCAAATAAATGGTGGGTAGTATGGGAGGGTGGAGGCTAGGGCTCTCTTTTCTATTTGGATCGCGGAAGATAAAAGTGATGAAAACCTTAACCCTTAGGTGTATTTCTAGAGATCATAAGTAGGCTTAAGTGACTTGAGCCTACATAGGCTTAGGTAACTTAATCTAGCCCAAATTGGGTCTTAATTGATTAATTAACCCTATAATATCATCTAATTAATCAATCAACCCAACATAAAGATGTCATTCATTAACCCCTACGCAACCTTGCATAATTACCAAAATACCATTATGCACATAAATGAAGTAAGAGTCGATCCAACCCTCATAAACCATGCCAACAAGGTATATAAGCTTGAGTAGGGACCATTAGACCCATAAGACAATACTAGCTCCCTTAGAATCCAATTTTGAAGTTGATTCAATATCCTATTACAAAAAATCTATTGTACTCTAGCATCCTATATAAATAACAACAAAATACTAAATGTTTGAGTTCGTGATCTGCTACCTGATATCGATAGTCTAACAAGGTGAAAGCTATCATCCTCTCAAGATTACCTCTACTATCATTGAGTTAGAAATCCTCCTATTATGTCATCAGCTGACATATCTTAACTCACAAGAACTTATGTCAAGTTCCACTTAGGAAACTACCATGACGATAGTTTAGATGAACACACCTCCTTAGGTTCACCCAAGAGAACACTCTATCTCAATCCCACGAGATATCATGAGACACTTTGTCGTAATCCCATGAGATATCATGTTGCTTCTATTGAGAATACCTATTACTACCAACTTTCATCAACAGTGACCCAATTCATAGAGAATATATGATCAATTTAAAGTCTCACCCGTAAGTCAAAGCTACTATTAAGATTTGAACAAACTCAATATTTTCTCAAGATTGAGAGATAAGATAGTGAAACGACTTGATAAAGTCATGACTACTTGATAGCCTCATGTCATGACTCACCTTAGGTTTTGTCCAATGTGTAACCATACACACTAGTGCACTCACTACAGGAAACCTATCCTAATGGCCAAGACTAGCAATCCTTCCAATTAAGAGTTAATGCACTATAACCTTTACTGGATTGACTAAGCTCACGTACTAGTTGTGAACAAGTCATCCACTTGCAAGGAACATGTAACTTGGATATTTTGTCCAACTCCTAGTACACCTAAATCATGTACAATGCAAGATATACTAGGCGAGAATGTCATAAAGTATAATGCATGAAATAAGGATAGATAAAAGTGAAACAGAAATATTATTAAATAAATAATGAACTCCAAATTAGTTACATCATGTCATACTTTTAAGGGCTTTATCCTAACATTAGAAACTCTAACCCTTGAAAGGTATTTATGGGGCATTAGCTTAAGTGACTTAAACCCATCAAGGGCTTGGGTCACTTAATCTAATATAAAAAAAGGTCCTAATTGATTAATTAACCTAACAGGGCTATCAAATTAATAAATTATCCCAATTTAGATATGTTGTTCACTAACCCATGTGCAACCTTAAAAAATTACCAATACACCCTTATGCACGTAAGTAAACCTAGAGATTATCCAACCATCATAAACCATGTCATCAAGGCATATCATCTTGAGGAAGGACCATTGGGACCTATAGAACAATATTAGTTCTCTCATAATCCAATTCGAAAGTTGATTCAACATTTCGCTACAAAGAATTAGCCAAACTCTAGTATCAAATGTAAATAATAACAAGACGAAGTTTAGGTCCATGACTTACTATCCACTCAATTCAAACTCCCTAAGAATTAGTGTTTGTAATCTAACAAGGATGTGTTATCACCTATCAAGATTACCTTTTCAATTCTTGAGTTATAAATCCACCAATTATGTGATCAATTGACATACTCTAGCTCCAAAGAGCATATGTCAAATTTCCACTAAAGGAAATGCAATGGTTATGATCTTTTAGATCACATGTCCTTTAGATCACCCAAAGGGATACACTATCCCAATCTCACGAGATATCATGGTGTCTCTATTGAGAATACATGTTATCTCCAGCCTCCATCAATAGTCATCCAATACATAGGGATATATGACCACATAGGGGTTTCACCCATTGGTCAAAACCTCATATTAATTTTTTGACACATGCTCAATATCCTTTCAAGGTTGAGAATCCATGTAGTATAATAGCTTGGTGAATTATAACAATTGATAATCTTACATCATGATTCACCATTGGTCTTGTCAATATGTAACCATACACATGAGTACAATCACCATGAAAAACCCATCCTGATAGTCACAATAAGTAATATTTTCAATTAGGAGGTAGTGCACTACGGTCTCTACTCGATTACCCAGATTCATGAGTCAACTATAAACGACTTATCATCTTACAAAGAACTCATGATTTGTATCCTCTATACAACTCCTAATACACCTAAGTCATATACAATGCAAGTGATATGGGCATGTATGATTAGATAACCGATTAATCCATTTGGGATAGTAAAGTGAATAAGAAACATAAATTTTTAATGAATCTATAACTATTACATCATGTCATACTTTCTAATTCTTTGTTCCTGTAGGTATCACATGTTAAGTTTGATCAGAATTGAAATAGGTTGCAATAGTTTTGAATGTTTACTAGCTTGAAAAATGGTGAAAGGAAATATAATTAAAATTTTATATATATATAAATGTTAGGGTCGAGATATATTACTAAAAATGATAATATTACTATTTTCTTATACATAGAGACTATTGCGATATTATATTATGATATATATTATATTTTATACAAATTATAGTTATACTTATTATTATATTATATTTATTCATTATTTTTTGCTATATCTTTTATTTTCAAATGGTTTACTAACATAGTCTAATCAACTTATAATTAAACAAATAAATTATTCTAATACCAAAATATATCCATTTATAGTAATCTATGTTTAATAAATAAACAAAATATATCCTACTTTTAAGATAACTAGGCTTGTTCCACATGCAAAGCATGTAAACTACTAGCTAATAGCGTATTTTTTATATTTAATTTTAAATTTAATTATTTAATTTTTTTTTAAATTAATGTTCATCTATTTTATGGTTGTATTTGAATATATTTTATTTTAAAATATTTATATTTATTAAATAATTATATTAATAGCTCAAATCATATATGTTTTTTCAAGAGAAAATAAGATTAAATTTTATTTATTGTGTTTAAAAAAAATATTTCAAATTGTAGTTCAATGATGTACCATCTATATTAAAATTGGAAATAAGTTTAATAATAAATTAATATTTTTTATTTATTTTCTATATTTTTTATTGTTTTTCAATAAACAATTTCAATATTAAATAAAAAGTAATTAATTATTTTTATTAAATTAATTAATTAATTATAAGGAATAAATTATAGTTAATTTAATTTATTTTTATAATAAGCAAACATATTGTAATAAAATATGATAAATCTGTAATGATGTATATCTTTTTGTGAATCCCTATAAAAGGTAATGAAAATCAATTCAATTTCTCTATGCATTATATTCTCTTTCTTGTTTTTTTTTCTTCTTTTCCCACTTTGTTCTATAAATATTATCAGTACGAATAGTTTCTATAAAAGAAATAGAAGGACTTCTCTTTCTTCTTTCTCACGTAAAAGGTATGTCATAAACTTATATTTTCTATTTTATTTATATGTGATAAAATTATACTTTGATTTTCTAATTATTTGAATGCATAAATATGTGCAAATATTATTTAGAAAATATGTGTTTCTTTCTAGTTAGAAATCATGAAAAAAAAAAAAAATCATAACCAAAAGTTATGAAAAATATGTGCAATCCTTATAACCAAAAGTTATGAGGTAAATTACAAATAAAAGTTAGAAGTTATGCATATAATTCCTAATTATTTTTAAATATTATACGATATAACTAGAAGTTATACAAAACAACATTATATAGCCAAAAGCTATAAAATGAAATAGTTCATAACTTGAATTTATATACAAATTTGCATAATGAATAGTTCATAACCTAAAGCGATATACAAATTTGTATAAAGAATAGTTCATAGCCTGAAACTATATACAAATTTCCACATTTTTTGTTCTAACAAAATAATCATAGCCCAAAGCTATGAAAAATATTAGATTTTAATGTCTATTTTGTGTTTATGCATTTTTACCATATTTACAATTGATAACAAAATATAACAAAATCTTAGGTTATTATAGTTTTAGATATTATTTACTCAAAATATTGTTAAAGAATTTTATTAATTTATTCATATTTTATTTCAATAAATTGAAATATTTTTCTTATTAATATCATTTCATATATAGTTTTTAGATAATTTCAAACCTTGCAAAGCTTGAATTTATTGTCCTCGATATTTCAAGAAAGAACTACTTATCCTAGGTTGTGGATGTTGAAATTCATCTAGATGCGATGAATCTTAAAAATGCCATTAAAGAAGAAAATAAAGCATTTTTGTAGGATCGCGCCAAAGCTTTAATATTCTTTCGCCATCACATTGATGAAGGATTAAAAAGTAAATACCTTATAATCAAAGATCATTTCATCTTTTGAAATAATTTAAAGAAATGATATGACCACCAAAAGACTGTAATCCTTCCAAAGGTATGCTATGATTGGATGCACTTGAAATTACAAGATTTCAAGTCTATTAGTGACTACAACTTGACTTTATTCAAAATTAGCTCACAATTAAAATTATATGGAGAAAAAGTCACTAAAGAAGATATGTTTGAAAAAAAAATTATGCAACATTAAGAGTGTCGTTTCACTAAATATTCAAAATTGATCTCATGTCTTCTTATGGCTGAACAAAATAATGAGCTGTTACTATAAAAAAAAATAAAAAAATAAAAAAATAAAAACATCAATCTCATCCTAATAGGTCTGTGTCATTGCCTAAAGCCAATGCCATATCTGTCCAAACTCTTGGAAATGGATAAAGATGTGGATATGGACAAGGTTGAGGTGAAAGACGTAGTCATGGTCAAGGTCATGGTAGACACAATTCTTCTCATCATAGTGGTTCTCAAAGTAAAAAAGAACAACTCAAACCACCAAAAGTGGAATAATTCAAAGGCACAGCCTAAAAAAGGGATTGAATCACAAAGTAAACATGCTCATGAGAAAGAATGTTATAGATGTGGTATGAAATGACATTAGTCATGTACCTATCGTACTTCAAAGCATTTGGTTGACCTTTATCAAGCCTTAATAAAAGCAAAAGGAAATGAAGTTGAAATGAACTTCATTAATGGTGATGGCTTAATGAATCTAACCCATTTAGATGTTTTAGACTTCTTTAAGAATCCTAGTAGGAAAATTGACCATCTAAATGGTGATAGAAATGTTTGTCATGATTAAATGTTATGTTTTTATTTAGTTCTTTGTAGTTTAGTTTTATTTTGTTATCATCTTTTGAACACATTGTTTATTATTCATCTTTTATCGTTTATTTCACTTTTTTTATTTATTATTTAAATTATTTTCTTTATTTACACTTGAAGATATATGGATCCCTCTCATACCTTGATACATCATATAACATCCAATGTAAATGCATGTCAAGCAGATAGTGCCATAACACACACAATCATTCATGATAAAAAATATTTTTCCAACTTATCGTTGGTTAAGTCTAATATTAATACAATATCAGGTCACGTCGACTTGATTCAAGGCTCCGAAAGAGCAACTATTATTTTACATAGTAGAACTAAAATTTACATTAATGATGCTCTTTATTATGCTAAATCCAAGCGAAATCTTCTTAGTTTCAAGGATATTTGTCGAAATGGATATAACATTGAAACTATAAATCATGACAGTAATAAATACCTTTACTTCAGTTATTTCTAGAAAAAACCCATATCTTGGAAAAGCTTCCTTCATATTCATATGGGTTATATCAAATGATCATTAGCCCCATTGAGTCATATGTTGTCATGAACTGGAAGTTCTATGAATTAAAAACTTTTATGATTTGGCATGAACGTCTTGGTCATCTGAGATTATCTATGATGCTTTGTATCATCAACAATTCTTCTAGGCATCCCTTGAAGAACTAGAAGATTCTAATGCCTAATGATTACAATTGTGTTACTTGCTCACAAGGCAAATTAATTACTAGACCATCATTTACCAAGGTTGAATATGAATCACTAACCTTTCTAAAATGCATTCAAGGTGATATTTGTGGACCTATTCATACACCTAGTGGATCTTTTCGTTATTTTATGGTTTTAATTGATGCATCAACTCATTGGTCTCGTATTTGTATTCTTTCAACGAGAAATGTTGTCTTTGCTAGGTTACTTACTCAAATAATGCAACTCAAGGCATAATTCCCTGATCATCCTATTAAGACAATTTGTCTTGATAATGCTAGTGAATTGTTCTCTTAGACATTTCTTAATTATTATACGTTAGTTGGTATTGATATTTAACATCTTGTTGCTCATATTCACACTCAAAATGGATTAAATGAATGTCTTATTAAGCGTTTGCAACTAATTGCAAGACCATTACTCTTAAGAACAAAATTACCTTTTGATCCTTGGGGACATACTATTCTTCATGCTGCTACTTTAATTTGGATTCATCCTACAACTAATCATTAATGCTCACCTTTACAATTTGTTTTAAGCTCATAACCAAATGTTTCACATTTATGTATTTTTGGTTGTGTTGTCTATGTTCCCTTAGCTCCACCTCAACATTCTAAGTTAGGTCCTCAACGTCAACTTGATATATATGTTGGTTTTAATTCTTCCTCTATTATCTGTTATCTTGAACCTTTCACAAGTGATATTTTTACTACTTGTTTTGAAGATTATCATTTTGATAAAAATGTTTTCCCTGCCATTAGGGGGAGAGAAGTCAATTCCAAAAGAATGACAAGACATTACATGGTATGTATCCTCTTTATTTCATCTTGATCCTCATACAAGGTCGTGCATACTAGAAGTTCAAAGGATTATTCATTTGCAAGGACTTGTAAATCAGTTACTTGATGTTTTCATATATATAAAGAAAGTAACAAAGTCACATGTACCAGTAATGAATACCCCGACACATATTGATTTCTCTAAAGGAAAAATAGAGAATGCCATAGCAAGTGAATCTCAAACACACTTGAAGCGTGGTAGACCTATTGGCTTAAAAGATTTAGTTCCTAGAAAAAAAAAACAACATATAAAAATTTTGGTACTCTTGAAGAGTTTACAAATATGAAATGGTCAAATGATGAAACCTAACTTGATAAACAGTTAGCCCTTGAAGAGGCACAAATTGATCAAATACCGGTATCTAGATCTGAAGAGATCTCAACAAGTCATATGAGAGAAACAAGGAATCGTAGTGACATTATCATAAACAATATATTTTCATTCCAAGTAGCTATGGACATCATGAGAAATGATAAAGATAAAGAACCACAAACTGTGGATGAATATTAAAAAATGAATGATTAGCCAAAATCGAAAGAAGCAATCCAAAAAGAGATAAACTCGTTAACAAAATGAGAGGTATTTGGACCTATAGTTTAAACACCTGGAAACAGAAAGCTTGTTGAATATAAATGGGTGTTTATGAGAAAGCAAAATAAGAATGATGAAATCATAAGACATAAAGCATGACTTATTGCTCAAGGTTTCTTTAAAAGACCTGGTATAGATTATGAGGAAACTTATTCCTCTATAATGGACGCAATCACATTTCAATACTTAATAAGTTTAACAATCTCTAAAGGACTAAATATGCGTCTTATGGATGTTATTACAACCTATTTATATGAGTCTATAGATATTGACATATAAATGAAAATCCATAAAAGATTCAAATTGCCTTAAACAATTAAACCAAAACCTCAAAACATGTACTTAATCAAACTACAAAGATCTTTATATGGATTAAAACAATTCAGACGCATATGGTATAATCGTTTGAGTGAGTATTTATTTAAAGAAGGAGACGTGAATAATCCAATTTGTCCATGTGTTTTTATCAAGAAATCATAAAGTGAGCTTGTGGTCCCGAAGAGCTCACAAAAACAACCAATTATTTAAATAAGGAATTTGAAATGAAAGATTTGGGGAAAACAAGATATTGTCTCAACTTGTAAATCGAGCATTATTCAAATGACATACATAAAGAAAGTATTAAAATAATTTTATGTAGACAAATTGCATCAACTCAATTCCCCCATGGTTGTTCGTTCACTTGAAGTGAACAAAGACCCATTTCGTCTTAAAGAAGAAAATGAATAATTGCTTGGTCCAGAAGTACCATATCTCAGTGCAATCGGTGCACTAATGTATCTTGCAAATTGTACTAGACTAGACATAGCATTCTGTGTCAACTTGTGAGCAAGATACAATTCTACCCCAACTAGAAAACATTGAAATGAGATTAAACATATATAGTGATACCTTTGTGGAACAAGTGACATAGGCTTATATTATTCAAAAGAATCAAAATCACAATTGATTGGGTAAGCAAATGCAATCAAATCCTCATAAAGCTCGATCTCAAATGGGATGTGTCTTTACTTATGGTGGTACAACAATATCTTGGAGATCAGTCAAATAAACAATGGTAGCCACATCTTCAAATCATTCATAAATTCTTGCAATTCATGAGTCAGTCGTTAATGAGTATGACTAAGGTAAATGATTCAACATATTCAAGAAACCTGTGGACTACCTTCTATCAGAGGCAATGAAACCAAGTTACATGAAGATAATATTGCTTATATTGCACAAATTAAAGGAGAATTCATAAAAGGTGACAGAACTAAGCATATCTCCCCTAAATTCTTCTATACTTACAAGCTTAGGAGAAAAGTGAAATTGATGTTCAACATATTCAATCATGCAATAATCTAACAGATCTATTCAGAAAGGCGTTATCTTCGACCACATTAAAAAAGTTAAGGTATAACATTGGAATGTGAAGATTAAGAGATCTACCGATTGAAATGTTGAAGAAATCATAATCCTGTCTACATGAGGGAAAGAATACTAATATGGATATATTGCACTTTTTTTTCTTCATTCATCTAGGTTTTGTCCCATTGGATTTTACTAGCAAGGTTTTTAATGAGATAGTTACCATATTCTTATGATCATCCAAGGTTGAGTGTTATAAAATATTAGAATTTATAGCATTGTGGGAACTTATGGATGATAATCCGTAATGATGTATATCTCTTTGTGAATCCCTATAAAAGGAAGGGACCTCTAATGAAAATCAATTCAATTTCTTCATGCATTCTATTATCTCTTTCTTATTTTCTTCTTCTTCTCCCACTTTGTTCTATAACACGTATTTTATTATTTATTGAATTTTAAAAACTAAAATAATAATCTTATTCAAATAACATTTATAACTCTTATAAAACTATAAGAAAAATGTTATTTTCTTATGCTTTTCTTTATTCATGGTTTGATATTGGTACGAAAGGGGAGACATTTATAAATATTGAAAAAAAAAGGTAGGTCTTAATGTTGTGACACCTATTATAATTAGAAAATAAGTATGCTTTAAATTAAAAAGTTAAATTTTAAATTTAGTAAATATTAATTTTACCATCATTATTATTTGTTTGTGATTAATATTTAAATTTTTTAAAAAATATATTATTTTAGTTAAATAAGTGTAATTATTTTAGACTATATAATTTTTTTTATTTTCCCCTTTGCCAACATGCTCCGAGAAAATTCTAATTTTGAGAAAAATTTGAATTTTTAATATAAATTTTATAATCATTCACAATAGTTAAAAAATGATTATCCAAGAATGGTTTTTATTTTATATAAATAAAGAAATTATTTATAGAAAAACAGAAGAAGAAAAGAGTGGACATAATAGATATAAATAAAGAAATTATTATAGATCTAGATAAGTGGTGGACTATCCTCTGTTACAAAATGACAGTCTTCTTTCCTCATTAGAGTTGGTTTCCAAGAAAGACATAAGGGTTGTACACCACTCCGAACAGAAGGGTTGTGCACCACTCTCCTTCCTTCGCTTGGTCTTGTTCTGCATGTTGAGGAATTTTTATGGTGTGAATGAATGAAATGACAATTGGGTAAATATTTGAACAAAATATGATTGAAAAACAGTCATACCAAAACTTCTCCACCACATCTCATCGTATAGATATAGATAAATATAGATATTTAATTTTGAATATATATGAGATAATATTTTATTCATATTAATGTTTATTATATATATTAAATCCCATGAAATCTTTAATACTATTTTATTTCCTTTCTCAATTTTAACTTTTTAGTGAACAAAATTTCAATTTTTTAAGAAAATTTTAAAATTACTACATTGATGTGTTTATTTTTTTCTAATTTTTTTGAGCTCAATTTTTGGGTCTAAACTTGTTTTTAACCCTAATCTTTATTTTCTTGTCAAATTAAATATATATATATATATATATATATATATATATATATATATATATATAAACAAACAAACCCATAAAATTTTGTTAAAAAAGTAGAAGAGATTTTATTGTTTGATTGAGAAGAACTTTTTTAATTAAAAAAAATAAGGATAGGATTTATATTAAAATAATTTTAAAAAAATAGTGGAGATCTTATTGTTTGATTGAGAAAAAACATTACTTTTAATTTAAAAAATTAAGACTATAATTTATATTAAAATAATTTATGGAGCTTTTATACCAAATAAGCAATTAGTAACTTCACAACATTTTAATCATTTTAGACAAAATAAATAATTAGAATGAGTTTTGAGGACTTCTGTGCAAATAAAGATAACCATGATTTTTACGGTACCGGTGACTGTGAGTTACAAAAAATGCATAATATTCATTGCAAGAGTAGTAAAATTAAAATTTGGGTGCTCGGTTTCCTATGTATTTCTTTTTTCCACCACAATTCACAATGTTATCACGCTCAATTCCCTAGAGCTAACACCCCTTAATAAAGGGGTTTTTGGGTCCAACACATCAATTAAACAAAAACGACCACATAGACAACGACTGAGAGTGAATGAATTCTCAAGCAAACAAAGGGGTTTTGATTGGAGATTCTATTTGTGGTAGGAGATGTATGGGGAGGAATAGAAATAGGGAGTCAGCTTCCCAGCAGGAAATTAACCCTGCTCTTTGCATTCAAATTCATTTGAGAACAACAACCCCTTGATGCCTTTTTTGAGCTAAGTCTTGGATGCAGAGGTTTTGGAGGGGATGATTTGTGGGTATCATCGACCTCCGCCGATAAGCCTCCTCCATAGCTTCTGCTGGTCTTCAGCTTCTTACTGTAAGAGTTCTCAGGCTTGGCCAAATCCTCCAAGCATCTCACGTTTGATAAAGATGTAAATGACTCTGATTTCCCCTGGTAATACTTTGATAGACCCCTCCTGAAAATCCACACATTCACAACCATTGTTCTATTTTTCCTCTTTTTGATTCTATAAATTAATAAAGAGTAAGAAAAGAGAGAGACTTACTTGAAGGGGAGATGCTGAAAAAGAGAAGACATGTCGTGCAAAGCGGTTGCAGGTGGTGCAAGGTGATCTTGTGATGGGGGTGAAGAAGAGGCTGAAGAAGTGAATTCCTCCATTGAATCTGATTCACATGAGCCCACACCAACAGAAACTTCAGATGCAGAAGAAGACACTGAATCACCCTCATCAACTTCACCTCCTCCCTCCATCATCCCAATACCGCCTTTACCCTTCAAACAAGCAGCAGAAAAGAAGAAAACTCAAACATTCTTTCCATAATGATCTCAAACTTCCCGACCAACCAAACAAGCAGTTTCTCTCTCTACTTTCTCACTCCAAACATCATGAACCACACACACACAGAGGATAGTCGAATGATGTGCCAAACATGGCACTTATTTATAACTAGGCGAGCAAAGAGGAGTAGTGGTCTGCAACACTTTACAGGGTACGGATTGAGAAAGAAAAAAAAAAAGCTTGTTATTCCAAGTCATTCTATTAAAGATTCGACATTATCCACTCACTCTTTCCTTGTCCACAACTACTCTTGGCATGTGTTTCCACGCAGCACTCTTCTTTCAAAGTGGGTGTGGTCTGGGGCCTGGGCGCGTGGGCTCTCTCATTGTCCCCATCAAACAAACTTTGGATAAGGCTAAAGCCTTCCACCCCTTTGCCCTTTCCCTCTTGTTGATTAATGTCAACCTATCCAAGTCGCTTTCTCACAGCCCATTGTTTCTACTTTTATGTTTTATAATTTCTATATATTTCGAATTTCGTTCCCCTTTTAGTGAGGCAACGCCGACCGTTTTGTCATCCTCTTTTGACAGGCAATATCACTTTAATAAAAGGTCAAAAAATAAAAATTAAAAAAATAAAAATTGTGGCATAATCCTTTTTGCGACCAATTTACTATAAATTTTTACAAGAATAAAATTTTATTTATATTAGTAATATTTTTACTTTTATTTTCGTTTTTAACAAGTAATCTAGCAATAAAATAAAATAATTTTCTATTTTAATTTCATATTCTAAAACTCAAATTTGAAATTTTAAACCTTTTTTTTTTACAAAAATACCTTTAATTTTTTTTTTTTTATATAAAAATAATTATTTTTTTAAAATTACATATAAATATTTAAAATAGTAAATAACATTTATGTTTAAAAAAAAAAGTTATTTTTTAAATAAAAGACAGGAAAAAGAGTAGATTTAT
The DNA here is from genome assembly GCA_030254885.1 of Vitis rotundifolia. Classification (NCBI taxonomy): domain Eukaryota; kingdom Viridiplantae; phylum Streptophyta; class Magnoliopsida; order Vitales; family Vitaceae; genus Vitis; species Vitis rotundifolia. The sequence goes on from CM058154.1 coordinate 10,861,673, forward strand.
AAATATGAAAATTATTTTATATGAAGAGCAAATTACTCTCCAAAAATCATGGGGTGTATGTAATATTTCTAATTATATCACCGTAAATCTAGTATGAGGTAGTTAGTTGTCTTAGGATAAAAGGGGAGTTCCAGAGGTGAGCACACAGTGTAGGGGAGGAAAAACGGGTGGCGGCACCATGTTTGAGCTGCGATCCACTTTAATTGAATGTTGATTAGATTTTTAAAACCTAGAAGGGATTAGCCTCCGATCTATTTGCGTATCCTTCATTTTTTTTTTTTTCCTTTTTTGTCTTTGATTTTGGATTGTTCTCAAACTTTACTGCCAATCCAAAGATTGAAGTCTAAATATTATAGCGTGGAAAAGAATATGCAAATAAAAAATCCAAATTTAGAAAAGTTAATGAAGATAAAAATATAATGTCTTTCTAAAAGAAATTTTAATATATATATATATATATATTTTTAATTATTTTTATTTTTAGATTACGTTTGATTAGTAGAATAAGATAAAATAGGATATGTATATCCAAGAATATCATATCTCATTAAAATGAAATATGATACTTTTAATATATATGTTTTATAGACGTGATATTTTAAGATCACATATTCAATTAGATATGTTATGTTTTATTATATTTATATTTAATTTATAAAATGAATAAAAAAATAATGTGAAATATATATATTTTTTAATATTTAAACTAAAAATTATTTTATATCTCAATATTTTCTATCCAAAAAATAAAATTTTTCTTATGTTTAGCAATATTCATGATTAAAATATTTAAACTTTATAACTAAATTTTTTGAAATTATGTTATTTAATATATAAAAATAAATTATATATATATATATATATATATATTTTTAATAATATATTTAATTTATAATAAGAAATTTTTATTTTACAAAATGTGGTTATAAAAAAATAAAAAATAAATTTATGATACATATGATATGCATATCTCATATTTTAACATGAAATAAATATATATAATGTAGAATGATTAAAAAAAAAAAGATGGATAATAGATATAACTCACCACTTATATTATGTCATATTTGGTTGAATATTGAATAAGATAACTGATGTGATAACTTATCCTATTATATTACCAATCAAACATGCGATAAGATATCTGCTCTTTTTACAATTAAATAAATATAATTTAAACTAAGATATGATATAATGAAAAGCAATAGTGGATTTAATTAGTAATATTTTATATTGTAATTTGATAGAGATGAAATTTTATATTGTATTATTTAATTATTAATATTTAAATTTTAATTAATATTAAAATGGTTTATCTTTATATAAAAGGAGAACTTATTTTTTTATCTATTAAACTTAAATCTTCTATCTTGTACCGAATTAATTATTGCATTAATTTGATGGATCTATTCTTAATGGAATTAATAAATATGATTTATCAAATATAAACTTTGATGGGCAAACTCTCTTTTTCTAAAATATATATATATATATATATATATATATATATATATATATATATATATATATATATATATATATATATATATATATATATTTTAAATTTTCTTTTATCATGGCCATCTCAATCTAAGCTCGAATTGTACAAATAGAGTTATACAACCAAGTTACAAATCAAATTGGATGGAATTTTGAATAGATGTCATTTATTCATGAGTTGGCATTGGAGTCACTCTCAATCAAACCTGTCCGATTTACGCTCTTATTAATAAGTCCAAGATGTGAGCGATGACAAGTTAAAATTGAAGGGCAACTATGCAACCATATCCGGATTGTGAAAAAACGAGAGAAATAATATTTGCCACATAGACGCGACATAGACTCCCAACCCGTTCAGTGTGACATAGGCCAACAACACATAAGACATGCCACGTACCCTGTTGCCACCTCATCCTCTACATGTATATGCGCTTAGGACTGAAAATAAAATATGAAAAATTAAAACAATTTTAAGAAAACCCAAAAGGGCCAAAACCAACTGAACCCTAGCCCGAAGCCATCCCTTCAGTGCCCCGCACCAAACCCCGTGTTTGCCATAGATATTCTCCACGTGCTGTCCCCCACGTCCAGCCGATGTCCAGCAGTTTCTGCATGGTGGTTCCACCGCCTACAGCGGCCACGCAAGCCCACCCCCAAACTCCCCTCGCCCGAAGATACTCTGCTGCTGCAATCTACTATTTTGGGTTTCCTTGGAAGCTTTTCTCACCTCCATGTGTTGTATCAACAAGCCAACAATATTCTTCCTTCCCTACGAAAATGAAACATCTCAATTATGCATTAATGGTAACATCCATGAAAATTAAGTAATATATTAACTTTAACTTTTTTTTTTCACTTTATCTCCTACCTTTTCTCTTTTATTTTTTGAGGATCAAACAGAGGCTTAGTCAATTTTAAATGGATTAAAATGAAGCAAACTAATGGCATGTGGAAGGAGTGCAAAGGGCCTTCCTTAGGGCAAGAGCTTTAATAGTAATAATAACAAATAAATTCTCCTTTGCGAACAGGAGGCACAAACTGGACAACTTCCTCTCCTTCCAAAGGTGTTAATATGAGGTGTAAGTAGTTGCCCCTGTCGTTTACAGGGCTACAATTTACCTGGAAGGGACTTTAGATAAAGCCCTTGCCATGCAACCACAATTTAGAGCCCGCTATTTCTCATTTCACAATGATTAAAGTCAATTCCGTCTACCCCTTTTAGCTCCTTCCTTCCCTTCTTATACGGTATGTGACAAAGATAGAACCCCCTTCGATCCATCCCTTTGTTTTTAGCTCCTTTACTTGCCTCTTTCAACTTATTGGTCAAATAGGCCGATAGAGCGTGCGTTATGCGCCTTCTAAATCACCGTAGAATAGAATCTTAAAAATGTTCATTTCAGCCCATTCTGTCTTGATTTTGAATCCCCTTTATATAATGTCTTCACTTTTGAAAACCATGACATGGCCTCCTCGCATCTTCAACACAATAACAATATCAACTAGTAAAACTCATGTAAGACAAAAATTGCGTCAATTCAAGTTATGACGCCACCATATTCTAAAAACTGTAATTAGATGTGGACATTTGGCTGTTGAGAAACTCAAATATTAAGCAAACATATTCTCAATCAGTACCAAACCGAAAGTATGACTAAATCACATCACTGATACATCCACTTCAAACCTAACCCTCAACCAATGTATATTTCAGATATATGATAATATAAATTACATGCCTGCCTGCACCAAAAACCTTCATTAAAGGTTTGAACTGCCGAGGAATCATTCAATTGATCAAAAGGCTGAGATGAACTTTTGGATCTTTGCCTGTGCACGCTCCTTTTCCTCTGGTCCATCAACATCTCCAATGTTGTCATGATATTCCTATAATTCACAACACATGCACATATATTCATCAGTGTTACCTGATACACATTCCAATCACTGACCATCACAGAAGAACATGTTATTCATCACTCATTAATAAATGACTAAAATTCAGGTTTTTGTTTCATATGACTTTATTTTTAATTTTTGAAACATCAGAATTCAAACAAAATGACTTCTTTATCATAGAAGTTCCATAATGCCACACAAGTGATGTTTAGAACCAATCAGGGCAAGAAAATAAATGAATGAGTCACATTTGAAGTGACTATACAGAGGATAATTGTAACATAAAGGGGAAAAATGGGGGAAAAAAAATCTCCAGATCCTATTTGGTTCACCATAAAATGGTATTATGTAGAAACTTATACATTTTAAAATTCCTCACTTCCCCTGATAGAAAGGGTAAATTGGAGCAAATAGGAGAATATTTTTTATCTCAAAACTTATTTTGTTTTCCTTTATTTTTTTCTCTCCTACCCTTTTACCTCACTATTTTCTTCCATCATCATTTCTCTCAAACTTACCATGATCACAATTAAGCGATGAGAAACCCGCAAGAACATCAGAAAGCTATTTTGGTGAGGGAAAATGACTTTTGAGGACAAAGTGACTGCCAGCAAATCTTACCACCAAGCTAGGTGGAATATTACCCTCTTGGAGTCATTAAAATAAAAAAATAAAACAAAATAAAAAGGTTCCTTGCACATCACTCCAGGTATATCTTTAACCTTCAATAAAAATTGCATCTGACATCTTAAGGACACAAAGCATCACCTAATTCAAGGTAAAATTGTGCTCCTGATGCTAGGGCAGGCATATCTTCATATGCACTTCAACCGCTATTAAGTGAAAAGAATGTTATAAGATATATTAAGCCAAAAATGCTTAGAAGTAGCATATTTTGATCCAAGTGCAATACGTGTAAAAGTGAGTCTTCACTCAATACTGAAGATGCTACGTAATATAATCCAGGAAGACCACTATATCTTGGAGATGATGTATACAGGGGGGGTTGCAAAGAGAGGTGATACAAGAAATAAGATTCATTTTATACTGGGTAATGGAAGGTGGGTAAAATTTTTTTGATAGATAAAAAAAAAAAAAATTTACCCACCTTCCATTACCTAGTATAAAATGTATCTTATTTCTTGCTAGTTGGTGTGAGGAAAGTTCTTTGGAAGAATCCTTTCCAGTGCTATTCTGTATGGTTGTTGATACAGACACTCAAGTAGCAAAGATGTGGGAGCAAGTTGGAGAAGAGGGTCAGTGGAATGCCTGGTTTCACAAAGGAGTGGAGGCCTTTTTTAGAAGACTACAATCAGCATCATTCTTTTTTTTTTTTTTTGGAAGGAAACTATGTGTGGCAAATTCTTTATTAAATCTTACTACTATTCATTATCATAGTGAAGAAGTGAGGCTTTCCCAACAAGCACAGTGTGGAAACCTTGGGTTCCTATGGAGGCGAGCTTCTTTGCTTAGGAATCCGTATGCGAAATGATCTTAATGCTAGGCCAACTCAAAACAAGGGAATGGACTATACTGAACAGATGCTATATGTGTAAAGGGGAAGAGGAGTCAACTGATCATATGCTCCTAGACTACTCCAAAGCGAGAATTTTGTGACAACTAGATTTTTGGAGTGACCTAAGCAATGTACTCTTCAGTAAAAAGAAAACTTCTCAGTTGCCATGATTCTTTTGTGGAGAAGAGGAAGAAAGTTTGGAAGGCCACTCCTTTGTGTATTTTCCGGATGTGTGGATGAAAAGAAATAGGAGTTCGTTGGAAGACACTGAACAGTCAGATCAAGCAATAAAATCTTCTTATGTGTACCTTTTGGGATTATGTGTACCTTTTAGTGTGCATAGATGACTATTCCATGTCCATAATAGGCTTTATAGATAGGTTGACCTCAAAGTAGATAGAGGCAGGTTATTTTTTGTTCTCTTTCCTTTTTGCTTGCCTGATGGAACTTCTTGTTTACATCACATATACTTTGGTGCACCCTTTTCAAGGGTTGTTAATATATTCTCTCCTCTGCCTATCAAAAAAGAAAAAATGAGATACATCCAAGGAAAGCCCTAGAAGATACATGAAGTGGGAGGATGGGAGGAAGGAGTGAGGGCATTAAGCCATTCAACATTAAGTAATTATTACTTTGTATCTTTGTGAGAAGCTAGCATACTGCAGGGCACTATAGACAATAATTTTCCTCATTTATTTATATTCTTTTATCTGTGACTACATTTAAAAATAATAGTAGGTCACTTTGGAGCCAAGCCCGTTTTAAAAAATTTCACTTATTGCACAGTATTGGAGTATTAACTATTGGTTACTAATGAATGGCTCAAGATACATATTACAATGAACAACTAGAGTTCTTTTTTTCCCCTTAGAAGTCGGAGGAGCAGAAAGATGCATCCAGGTGTACTTTGGACCTTGTCCAGAAAACGACACACATACACACAAAAAAACACCAAAAGAAAAAAAACAAGAAAAACCCAGATGCTTAGCTCAACTTAATTTAGAAGAAGACTTCTTATACTGGCTGAAATTACAGCATTATCCATAGCAGACGATGCAGCACGTAAATACTAAGGCATTTCTGAAATTAAGGTGGAGGAGTTAAAATTAGGGGGAGAGAGAGCTGTGAAAGCACTATGTTGCTTATCATGAGAAGGATGTTTAAAGGTCTGAAATGTGTGGGAAGCCCAAACTAGAGAAAGAGTAGTGAAAGTTGCACAGTATAATAAAAATATTAGTGAAGTTTATCAGTACTGTATTTAAAATCTAATGCATTTAGGAATATCAGAGCCTGCAGGAAGAAGAATGAGATTTTTTACATATCATTTAAATCAGGAAAATGGAGAAAGAAAGCACTCTTCAGAACTTCAACCAAAATTCTGTAATTTAAACATGTTTTTATTGGCTAAATAATAAACTGTTTTGAAGATTTTTTAAGTTTCTAGATAACCCAAGCTAGTTTCAGATTTTCCAACATATCAAAGCATGTATGGGTGTGGGTACAAATACTCTCCAGATCAGGCTGTTTGTTTTTTATTGGTTTTTTTTTTTTTTCAACTTCTTTACAAACAATTACATTGAAAAAATACACTGGAAGGTGCATAAAAAATATTTAGGGATAAAAAGGAAAAAGATAAGGATAAAAGATAAAAGATGGAGAGTTCTTATCACAGATATCTGTCTTTTATTGATATCTAGTTGATTTTTTTTTTTTTTATTTGCACTTTTATATTGTTTCCAGGTGTCCAGGACTGTTATTAAGATCCCTTTTAGCTGAATCTCTGCATCAAAAATTTGTAGTGTGAAGGATCAAACACCAAGACACAAGCCCAACACCTACATCTGAACCCATGCAACATGTTGCATGTATATATAGGATGTCATCCATGGCTTAATACGAATGGAACAAGTGGGGAGGTGCATGTAGGGTATCATTTGAACATACAGCACCCAACAAGTTAAAAAGAAAATGCTGTAAAACAGGCTATGACACCAGCAATTTTTTAAGAGGTAATGCTGGGCACCACAAATTAATCCCCTCTGCAACATAATGCTAAACATACAGTGGTTCCCCAAGGCTTGCTATAGATGGAGAGAAAATCTGCCTGGGGGTGACTGCAGACCTGACAGGCAGATGGGCTTTAGCCAAAGTGAAGTTAAGGAGGATGAGAAAGCATCTTACAATGAATTAGGCCCAAGTGTTGAGAAGCAGTCTGATAAAGCAAACTGAGCCATAAAAGTCCTCAACAGGTGCATGTGGGGGCCAGGGCCGGCTCCACCTTTTCTGTAGAGGGCCAAAGTCACGATGGGCTCTCTTAGTCAGGGCCTTGCAAGCCTTAAAAGGAGAGAGAGTCTCTTGTAGGCTGGGCCCCACTATTTTAGAGGGGCAACCACACAGTCCAGAGGAGGGCCCCATGTTGTTGGGATCAAGGATGAAAACATCAGGATGAATCAGCAATATCTCATCGATTTATTGGGTATCAGACAGCCCTAACATGATAAGCAGGGCCAATATCTCTTTCTTCCAAAATTCTGGAAAATTTTCCCATTTTTCGCCGATTTATCGGCAATATATAGATATTTACTGATTTTTCGGTAATATGGCTAACTTTTTCGGTGCCACATCAGCACCACATTTCCATTTAATACCAAAATTCTAAATTAATGGGTATTGGGCCAAATGATGGCCTCAGCCCCACCAGCCCACAAGTCATATTTGACAATGCAAGGGACACCACCTCATTAAATAGGCGATTATTTTCTTCTCTGTTTCTGATGTGGGATTGCTTTTACTTGAACGAGAAAACGCAATTTAAAACATTAACTTGAACAAGAAAAAAACACTTTAAAGCATAACACAACCAAGGTTTGAACCCAAGTCCTTGTGTTTGCAATGAAAGGCCCATGTTGTTGGACGTAGAGTTGCATTTGCACATGAAATTATATATACACATTATGAGCATCTTTTATATGTTATATTATAAATTAATTAAAATAAAATTATTTTAAATAATTAATTTTAATTATCTTACTATGTCTTTTGTATAATAATTAAATATAAGTCAAATGTAAATTTATAAATAAAATTTTCAATATTTTAAAATAAATAAATAAATATATATATAATCATTTGTTTTCTATCCTTTAATATATTTAAACTAAATATATTATTATTTTAATATTAATATGTTTTCCAATTTAATATATTATTGCCTAATGTTACAAATTTATCATACATATATCAATTTCTTCATTAAAACAACTTCAATACATGTATTATTGCTTTTTCCCTATCTATGAGTTTTCATCCCACTATATTTGTTGTCAAAATTTTCACCAATATTTCCCAATATATCTCAATATATTCATAAAATTCAACTATCGATATATTTGTAAAAACTAATATTTTCATCCTTAGTTGGTATGTGCCAACGATAGAGCAGAGGAACCCATAACCCTTAATTTGTAGAGACGGTTAGAGGTCCATGGTGGAATCTAGAGCTTTCTTCTTTGTGAAGAGACACCAAACCCAAAATGTCCTCTACATCTCAATGGAGGCTTGGGGGTGACATGGAGGACATTGATTACCCAGGTGTCCATCACAGATGAGGCTCTCATAGCCAAAGCTTCTAGGATCCCAAGTATAACACCTGCCTCTATTTCTTTATTTTTCTCAAAGTTCTGAAATCTAGGATACCAAAATCTTTTCCAAGGTTGCTTATTCACATGGGAAGCCATTTGGGAGAAGATTTTGACAGTTGATCAGTTGATGAAAAGAGAATGGACATTGGTCACATGTGTTATTTCTGTTGGGTGAAGGAGTAAGCCAGTCATGTTCTAGTTCATGGTGCCAAAGCCTGGAAGCTTGAGACCTTGTTGTAGCTTTATTTCATTTACAATGGATTTTTCCAAAATCCACTGAGATTGCTTCTTCTAAGTTGGTCCAGGACTAAAATGTAATTTAAAAAAAATCTGAGGAAAATGTGGAATTTGGTGCTCTTTTTCTTGTTTTGGTGTATATGAAACAAGCACAACAATAGAATTTTCAAGAAGGAAAATTCAGATCAAGTGTTGAAAGACTCTCCTAAAACCCTTTTTTCGAATGGCTTTGATTCTTAGAGAGCTAACCTTTCCCTTATGGGTTTCATAGAAGATTCAGATCATGTCTTCTGCCTGCCTATCAAACTTGGAGCAAAGGAAAAGACATACAGCAAATGATTTTATGCAGGATGTGGCACTAAATAAAATGGCATGGCAAAAGGGAACATGTGGATGACTCAAGTAATTGGTGCGGGAGGGAGGGAGAGAGGGAGAGAGAGAGAGAGAGAGAGAGAGAGAGTTAGTGAATCAAATTGATTTGGATATGTCCTGAACAATTAGATTCTAAAGACCTACGTTTAAACTCAGCACTTAAAGCCTATGTTGATTGTGTGAAGTTCTTACTGAATTGTTTCATGTCCATAGCCAAAGACATATCATGCAACTTTTGACTTTTAGAAGGTCATATGCAAAACAGCATAACAATTTCTTCCAAGAAATTTGCTCATTACTTTCTCTTTTATAGGTAAAAACTATATATTAAATTAAAACGAGTCTAAAAAAGAAATAACTGAAATTGGTTTATTACTAAAAACTGTTTTCCATAAAATTTATATAATGAATGTTTTCGACAATTTAACCAAAGCTCCAAACTGAATGAAATATCACCATTTTGATGACAACCCAGTTTACACCAAAATCAAACTTCAAAAAACAAAAAAATAAATAGATGGTTAATAATATCAAAAAATTACCTGAAGTATATCTTTGATGTCCTCTTTGGTAATTCTTTGCTGCTTGAGTAGTAGTTCAATTCTCGCTCGCATCCGGGGATTCCTAAAGCATTAGCAAAGTCAAACAGAGGGATCAAGCAGAGATCATGATCAAATATGTAAATAACACTGCATAGACAAACAGATAAGAATATAACTTGGAAGCAAAAACTTACTCAGAAGACCAAAGATGACCCAGAATGATTGAAATCAACTGCAGGATAAAAAGGTTTATGCATTAAGGAAGAAAATATTGAAAGCTCTAAGCAGAAAAACAAAATCCAATGCTTCAAATTGAAAGAAAAAAAAAACAGAAATTAAATATAGGATCTTGTTATACTATGGGTACTTAGGATGAAATTCATAGAAGTGACTTAGCTTATCATGATTAACTTTCAGTATGGTTTTGGAGATAATAGAATGGAAGACCATGACTGAATAATTTCATCAAACCAAAATTACTAACGCTATGCTAAGCCATCATTGGTAAGCTCAGACCACAACCATTTTTCTAGTCCATGTAAAACTGGAACTAGAATATTCCAGATCCAAAAGGATAATATGAACAAAGGATGATATTTTTTGTTCATAAAAACATTTTTTTTTTTTTTGATAGGTTTTTGTTCATAAAAACATGTGACACATTCATGCCTTTTTTATCACATTTCATTTTCGTTTTTAGGAAAGCACCTCATTAAAATCCACAAGCAGACCCATACTCATTAAGGACAATATAATCTAGAAAGGTAACTCCATACTCCATGCAGCAAAGATGGAATTGAATTTTCATAAACAAATGAAGCAATTTGGCTCTACTTATGGCCTTTTGGATCTGAGACAACTCCTTAAGAAGCTAAATGTGAAGGTTGAACCTTAAACATTTTGAGCATTCCAACAACAAAATTTTTTATTTATGGACTATTGTTTGACAGCATCACCAACACATAAAAAACCACTGACAAGAAAATGATGTGTAGCACATAAGAAAAGCACCACGCAATGTACTATAAATAATGCATACACAACACAAGCCTTCAAAACAAAACAAAACCAAACCTAAAACACACATTCACACATATTCTATGTCTAGGGTCCACCTGTTGAAATTTTATATCTACTCCAATTTTTCCAGCAGACCAGGCACTTTTGCTTTACCTATCAAAAATGGAATTAGAAATAGACATTGTGTTGACATCCACTAAATTCAAAAACTCCATGATCATGGGTAGAAGGGCCTGGTTTGGAGCGGAATCCAAGTTCTGAATTTTCTATTGAAGAGATCAAGGGATGGCTAAAAGGTAAACATCTAGAGAGTGGTAGATGTTTCTTCAATTTGACGAAGTTCAAGGAGCTCTTGGCTGTTAGGAGCAGAAGCTTGCAGAAAAAAGAATGTTGAAAACCCTACGCAAGGCTTAGAAGGAAATGGGAAGGGGATGCTTTCTAGAATTGCACAATAACAGAGCCAAGTCATTTCCTTCAATGTGCCATGTGTATTAGGAAAGCAAACAATTTCTTGTTGGTGTTCCTAGCAAGGAAGACCTAGGCGTACACAATCCTATCTAGACAAGTCCTCCTGCTTTAGTGTCTAAGAAAGCGCTTTCGGAAGGAGGATCCTCAACAATGGTGGGAAGAATAGTTTAGAATGTGAAGGGAGTGTTCTCCACAGTAGTGAAAAGAAAGGACTCAGTTTGAGGTGGGAGACGCAATGAGGATCCAATTACAATAAAGGGAGGTGATACAAAGGTAGAGTGTGTGCAACATTTTTTTAGTGGGTAGATGTGTAAGGTGATTTCAAACATCACAAATTGTGTCCTCGATTCTTACTTTTAGGAGATTTCCTCCTTTGTGACCGCATTCCTAATTTTGTTCCTTTAAGAAATTTTAGTCATTGCGACTGCGTTCCTGGTTTTTATCATTTAGGTGATTTCGGACTCAAACCGCTTCTCATCTATTCCAGTTTCTTTTAAGTAGTTTGGGCCTTAGACTGCATCCCATCTTTTTGTATATAAAATGAGGGATGCAATGGCTGATGATGGAAATCTCCTAAAAATAAAAAACTAGGAATGTGGTCATGATAACCAAAATCTCCTAAAAATAAAAAATTAGGAACGTGGTCACGATAACCGAAATCTCCTAAAAGTGAAACTAGGGATACAATCAAGATGACTAAAATCTCTTAAAAGCAAAGAATGTGGGACATGATCACAATAACCGAAATCTCTTAAAAGTGAAAACTAGGGACACATCCATAAGAACCAAAATCTCCAAAAAGTGAAATTAGGGACGCAGAAAGTGGATCAAGTCAATAGAATCCAAATGATATGAAAATGGCTAAGCAAAATGACTCTAATAATCATGATGGATGAATATCTAAGATGTTTGGGTCACGAGGTCCATAACCAAAATGCCTTGCCCGTATACAAAGATACACCAAAAGGTCCCTCTTAGAATAAAAGTGAAGGTGAGCAAGGTGTGGAAGGCTGCATATGTAAAAATGGCCCAATTGGCAAGCAAAGGATAACTCATAGTGCAAAGGTGAAGGGGAAAATGAAGCTCATGAAATAATGTTCACCCATCCTTTTGATCTATTTGCATTCCAACCAATTCCAACACTCTTTATCATTCCAGAAGACCACAATACCACTAATTGCCCCCAAAGCATTTCCTGCTCTCAATCTAAAAGTCTTCCTACCCTTAGGCTCCATTGACATTTCTTTAACTGTATTTCCCATAAACATGCCTTATCAACTTTCTAAGACCTAATGAAAGATTTAATAATCTTTCTTTTTTCCCTATCATTAGCCTTTCTTAAATTACAAAAAGAATTCTGAAATCCATTGATGATGTCTCTTTTCATCATTCCTAATTCTTAACCATCCTTTCCATTCCCGCTTTCTTTTCCTTTTGTTCCCCTATAGTTCATAGAGCATTCTATTTTCAAAGTTCCTTCTCGATTTTTGAAGATATAAAGGCCTTCCTCTTCTTTGTTGGAGCTTTCATCTTCTTCCCCTTGCCTCCATCTTTCTAATTAGGGCTAATATCTTTGCTTAAAACCCCTCAATTAACATGCCTAGAAACCTACTAAATGCAACCAACTTAGAAATGGACAAATCATTAGAAGAGTAAGCCAATGCCCTTTAAGGAACCGAAGACTCCTTCCTCTTTGATCCCTTGGGAGATCTTATGAGAAGGAACTCCAACAATGGGGACCATCTTGAAAAATCATCCTCATAGGCCACCCCACATCTTAGCTACCCAAGCATATCTTTGGTAGATACAATGGAGAATAGTGTGGGGAAAGCCCTCATCTAACGGCTCATCCTCACTCCTCACACCACCTATCGGTCCAAAAGTTTACTCTCTACCCATTTCCCACCTTGAAGATCGTTCTAACTTTAAAGTCTGCCCATCCACTACTAAATTCTAATAGCCTTCCACGCTCACATCCCATACCTTATCCTCACTCCTCTAGAGCACCATTACCCACTTCCTCCCATACTTCCCTAAAATTATCCACCTCCAAAGGGAGTAACTCTCACAAGCAAATCTCCATTGTCACTTGCAAGCCAAGCTTTGCTAAAGGTAGAATACCCAAACCCCCACTTTGAATCTTTTGGCAAATTAGTGACCAATTTACCAAATGTGGCTTGCTCTCAAGGGCTTTTCCCCCAATAGAAGTTCCTTTGGATCTTTTCTAGCCTCAAACTTACTTTCCTTGGAATAGTGAAGAGGGACAAGTAGTAAATTGGCAAATTAGAAAGGGTACTCTTAATCAAAGTCAGCCTTCCTCCCTTTGACAAGTATTATCTTTTCCACATAGCAAATCGTTTTTGAAATTTCTCCTCAATCACATCCCATACTTGAGTTGACTTGAAAGGAGCTTACAACGAAAGACCAAGATATCTAGAAGGAAGGGTCCCCACTCTGTACCACAAGACTCTAGTAAGCTCTTCAGCATTAGCAATCTCCCCATTAGGAATTAACTCACTTCCCTCCAAATCGATCTTGATGCTTGAGATTGCCTTAAACCACATGAAAGCCCAATTCAAGTACTTCACATTTTCCATTTGAGGCATCATAAAGGATAAGAGTGTCATCAAGAAATAGCAAATGGGACACCTCCAATCCATCTCCTCCTCTTCCCCCAATTGAGATACCTAACATGAATCCCCTTGCTTTCCCTATTTAGAATAGAAGAGAGCCTCCATAGCTAGGATAAAGAGATATGGAAATAAAGGATCACCTTGCCTTAACCTTCTAGAACTCTAAAAGTAATCAAAAGGGGTTCCATTTACCAAAACAGAGAAACAAGCCATTGAAATGCACAACTTGATCCAACTTATCCACTTAAGCTCGAAACTTATTTTATCCAGAACTACTAATAAGAACCAATGGACATGATCCAAAGCCTTCTCAACATCCAACTTCCAGATAATTCCCTTACCCGCACATTTCATCCTAGAATGTATTACAATAGCTTAGTGGCTTCTTTATATACTCTTATTTATAAATAAAGTAGCATAATGTTATCATATGTGAGCTAGAAAATTCTGCAAATACATGCCAATTAATTAGTGTTCAGAGGAACATGTCCAAAGAAAACCACCAACCTGAAGAGTGTAAAGTCCAACCTCCAATCGTCGATTGTATCTTTCATCTTCATCCATCTATTAAATGCAAGGCACAAAGATTAGCACTAAATAAAAGAGGAAGTCATCATAAAATGGATTTATATTCTTATTGTGGTAATAAAAAAGGAAACTATGAAAGAAAAGTTAAACAACCTCTAAATCATCAAGTTTAAGTTGGTTCATCCGTTCGGTCTCAGCTTTAACTCTGTCCGAATATCTGGATAGGATTAAAGTTCATGAGATTCTAATATAAGCCTTACACAAAAGCTCCCCGTCAGGTGTGTGGGTGGGTGGAGGTGTGTCTGTGTGTGTTTTGTAGTTGTGTTCTATGGTTAGGTGTGGGGAAGAAAGGAGAGATGGTTGTTAAGTTTAAACAAAAGCAATTCAAGAAGTCATTTCACTCATTAAAAGATAGAAACAAAGAACCAGTGAGCACCTTATGAAAAGTTCCATAAGACGGTCTATCTTTTCACACTCATTTTCCACAAACTTACTCAACAATCTATCCCTTCTAGAACCCCTCAAGATTCCACCTGCAAAGGACATACCCGATAAACTCAATTGACTTTTATCATTATAGATGAAAAAAATGCACTTACAAACTGTGAAACTAATGGACAGTGCATGCTAATGAATAAATCCAATATAATACACATTTATATGCTTCTATATTTGGGTAATGAAATTCTACCACTTGAGCACAAAATGATGAAGACAATATTCCTCTTCAGAGTATATGAATATTTATATAAATAAGAAACTGTTGAGTTCTGATATTCACTTGCCTTCTTACCAAATAATGATGCAATCAATGATATAATACGCTCTTCTAACTCTTCTTGGTAGCGTTCTTTCTTATTCTTCTTGCTCATAGGAATCTGAAAAAAGATATGAACAAATCATAAACTCATAACCTTACAATTGGACAAAATCAAGCAATTAAAAAAAAAATTATAACCAACAAATGCAACTACATTAAAAAGCACCAAAAATGACAACAAAGTACACAAAACATATACAAAACAAGCCAAAAAGCACATCGAACCAGAGAGAATACAAAAACAACACTCTCTCTTAACAAGAATCCAACCACTCTACAAAATCAAATAAAGACATAGAACCTATCTTTATATACATCTTCACCCATGAAAACAAAATACTAAGGAAAGAAATCTTCAAATAATGATCTGAATGCTCTTCTTCATTCGCAAACAACCTTTAACACAAAGGGACCATGCCGCTCTAGGAAAGCCTCCTTAACTATAGCAGCTTGCACCCATTGGATACCAAAAAGAGCAAACATCAACTCCCAAAGAACACTAGCCATGGCATAGTGGAGGAGGATGGATCATTCTTCCTCTTCTTTACAAAGAAAACATCTATTCACCATAGACCACTCTCTTCTCTAGAGCTGATCGATTGTAAAAAAATTCCTAAGCCAGCCTCCCACACAAAAAAACTAACTTTGGAAGGGACCCAAGGGTTCCAAATCACACTCTTTGGAAAGAAGAACGTTTCCCTCAGTTCCAAAGCAGCACATAAAAGCTTAATAGAGAAGTTGTTTCTGAAGTTCATCCACACCACCTTGTCTTCCCCCCTCACTATCAACTACCTCCCCTTGCAACCTTGAAAATAAATCCTTTACAATGTCCACCTCCCAATCATTTAAAGTCAAGAGAAACAATGGTTCCAATGGCCTTTTTCCCCTGTCTAAACCCACACATCTGCAACCCATGCCTCTTTGAAACAACTAAGGCATATAAAAGGGAATGAAACACTTAGCGGTTCATCCCCATACCATTTTATTTTCCAAAACTTCACCTTCCTCCCATTACCCCACAAAAAAAAAAAAAAAAAGAAAAAAAAAAAGAAAGAATTACAATAGAAATTATTCACTCCTTCCTGATAGATTTCCAAAGCCCAACCCCATACACAACTCTTACTTCTCAGGATTCACCAACCACCCTCTTCCTTCTCATATTAACCACTAATGACTTGATTGCAAAAGGCTCCTCTTTCAATTGCAAACCGCTAATTCCATTTACATAAAAGCGCCTTATTCAACAATGAAAAAGGTCTAAATACCTAACCCCTCCCCCCCCCTTTTTCTTCTCCAAACACATTATCAACTACTTCACAATATGCATCTTTTTCTTCAATGCTCCACCTCCTCGAAAGAAATTTCTTTGAATTTTCTCCAACCTCAATTTGACTTTCCTCGGACTATTGAATAAAAACATAAAATAAATGGTAAGGCTAGAGATAATGTACTCTTGATTAATGTAAACCCCCCCCCCCCCCCCCCCAAAAAAAAAAAATAATAATAGTAATAAAAATAAATAAATAATAAAAAATAATAAATAAAATTGCCTTTTCGACATTGAGAGTCTTTTAAGGAACCTCTCTTTAACCCCAACCCTAGCCACCATTGCTTTAAAGGGAGCACCCAGAGGCAAACCTAGGTAGGTTGCCTTCTTTGCACCCTAATTTTGACACCAACTCTTCAACATGATCCAATCTAGCAATAGGAATCAAATCACTCTTATCCAGATTAATTTTTAACCTTGATAAAGCTTCAAGCTACATGAGCAACCAACATAAATGAACCATTTCATCTTAGGAAACCTCACAAAAAGTAAGAGTGTCATCCGTAAACAACAAAGGATACACCTCCTCCCTTTTGCCACCTTTCCCTCCCCCCCCAAAACCTATCTTAACTCCCGTAAGATAACCACCCTCCCTAAGGGCCTCCATCACAATAACAAATAAATAGGGAGATAAGGGGTGCCCTTACCTCAAACCTCTAGAGCTATGGAAAAAACCTGAGGGAATGCCATTAACAATCATTGAAAACCTTGCTAAGGATATGCAAAATTTAATCCATCCTACCCATCTCTAATCAAACTTCATCTACTCAAGAACCAAGATCAAGACATTACAATTAACATGGTCATACACCATTTCAATGTCTAACTTATTACTCTTCAACATAAGAATCTATGGCCTCATTTGCTACATCAAGAATGTCTACCCTCTACAAGTGTTCTACAATATGGAGATCACCTTACCCACCACTTTCTTAAGTCTCTTACCCAAAACCTTTCTAAGACTTTATGTAAACTACCTATCAGACTAAGAGGGGATTAACACTAGAAACATAGCATTAAGACTTTTCTCAAACCTCCCATTGTCATAAAAATCTTTGAAAAAACCCCATCACCTTGTTCTTCACAAAGTCCCAATTAAAATGCCAAAAAGCCAAGCAAAATCCACTTGGTCTTAGAGCCTTGTCCTCATTTAACTCTAACAAAGCACTGAAAACCTCCTCAGAAAACAGTTCCTCCAACCTTTCTGCTCTTTGCACCTCTAAAACTTTAAAATCCAAAGCATTGATGCTAAGTCTCCAATCTTCTAGAATAGGATATATGATAAACGTATATATGAAAGAAAGAAAGAACTTTTTAACAAGGAGCAACAAAAGAATGCATTAAGGTTTCAAGAGTTTTAAATTTCAATCAAACTAGTAAACATCCACTGATCAACAATTCCTAAATGTTATAAATAATGTTTGCAAATATTCCCAAATTGTCTAATGCACCTACATTACTTTTTTGGATCAGTTTATGCACCTATGTTATGACAAGAAATCCTCCTTCCCTTTCATCAGAACATGCATTGCTACAACCCTAACATTCATCCTGATTTGGCAATCACATGAGAAAATCCAAGCCCCTCTTGTTGAAGTATTTCTTTTGGTTCACAATATGAAACAAGTTTTAGAAAGTACAAATTAATAGAAAAATTTACAAGACAGAATGTTAACACTAGATAGATATCTTGATGGTTGAAAAGCTTTAAAATCGAGCCAAGAGTAGTTGAACAATAGAGATACACTTGACCATCTATTTATAATTTTTTATATAGCATACACAAAGGAGTATAAAATTGCATCTTTATAGAAAATTGTGTTGATTGTAGCTGTCTGGATA
This sequence comes from Vitis rotundifolia, assembly GCA_030254885.1. Classification (NCBI taxonomy): domain Eukaryota; kingdom Viridiplantae; phylum Streptophyta; class Magnoliopsida; order Vitales; family Vitaceae; genus Vitis; species Vitis rotundifolia. The sequence goes on from CM058154.1 coordinate 10,880,015, forward strand.
TGCAGAAAAGGAAATTTATTCAGATCTCACATGATTCATATATCTAAACACCTCTCGCTAGTGAATAAAGAGACCTTTAGGTTGCAACCCTAGGTTTATAAAACAAATTCATGATTGGGAGTTAGACAAGATAGAAGTCTTCTTTGGGAGGTTGCAAAAGCAGACCATTAGTATGGACATTGAAGATAATTTTGTTTGGTTGAACACAAAGAGTGGCATTTCTCAATTAAGTCTTTCTATCCCTCTTTATCATATAGAAGGGTGGAGGCATTTCCCTTTGAAATAGTTTCAAATGCATGGGTATCATCAAGGGTTAATTTCTCACATGGGAAGCTATATGGGGCAAGGTACTAACCTTGGATTAGCTTAAAAGGAAGGGTTGGATGATCCCAAATAGATGCTATAGATGCTACATATGCAAAGAAGAAGAAGAAGAAAAGATTGACCACATCCTCCTTCACTATTCGAAAGCAAACATTCTTTGATAGCTGATTTATGTCCTTTTTAGGGTTCAACAGGTGACGCATTCTTCAAGCCTTTCAACCCACTAAACCCTTTTGGGCAAAAAGGCTTGAAAAGTTGCTCCTTTTGTGCTTATTCAAGACCAGTTGGAAGAAGAGAAATAGGAAAGCTTTTGATAATATCGAAAAAGATGACCAAGTAATTAAACAATCCTTCATGTATATTTTGTTTGAACTGGTTAGAGTGTCTTTAGATGATTGCTTCTTGTCCATGATGTACTTTGTGGAGTGGTTAGGCTCTAAGTTGTGTTGTGGTTTTTTTTGTACACCTCACCTTGTTTCTGGGTTTTTTAGCCTTTTGGCATCCTTACATACATCATCTATACCTTAATGCGCCTTTTTTAGGCATTGTTAATACAATAAATTTTTTACCTATTAAAAAAAGACCACTAGGGATTATAGAAATAGAAAAGAAAGGGTTTTAAAGATATTAAAATATATTTTTTTTTTTTTATAGGAACCGACAAAGGAATATATTGATAGAAAAAAAAAAGTATAAGAGAAGGATGAGGAATCCTCCCACCAAAGAAAACTAAACTATAAGAATACGAAAACAAGAAAATACAATATAATAACGAACAAACTCTCTAGACTAGACCAACCCAACGGAATTACACGTCACTAGCCAATCAAGTTGTAACACAATAAGGGAAGTCCCCTTAAAAACCTTGAAACAAAAAGCCCAAAGAGAAGCAAGGAAATGAATAGAGTCCCAAAGATTCTCTGAATTCATTACTTTATCCTCAAAAATCCTCGCATTTCTTTCCCACCACAACCCAAATTATAGTTATGCACGCAGAAAAGAAAGGGTTTTTTTTTTTTTTTTGATAGGTGCAGAAAAGAAAGGGTTTTAAAGATATTAAAATAATTGATGGCTAACAAGGAAATTACAGAGTTATTTGGTTGTCTAAAAGAGAGTGGAGATTCCCTTAAAGGGGATCTCAGGACCCCTCTATTCAAGGAGGAAGTTGAAATTCTAAACTTCTAAACTATATTTAATGAATTAAAGAAGGTAATTCAAATTCTAAACTTTCTTATAATTTTGTTAATGTGAGAGCCCAAAAAAACCAACTTTAAGTTTTTGGAACACAAGTTAGGTGTCCTAGAGGATAAATATCTCATTAGAAGGAGATTCGAGTAATTTTCAGTGTCATGCCCCACAAGGGTACTGCTAGGCTTAGAGTTAGAGTGGGTTTGAACCCAGGAAGAGGAGGTTAGAGATAAAGCTCTAGGTCCACACAGCAATACTATGGCTACTTTACTGAATATTTAGGAATTAACAACGGGATTTTGATAAAATTTTCTTGGGAATCCCCGCTAGAAGGGGATTGCTAACCAAAATGAGAATTCTACCTCCAAGTGCTCAACAGGGTGGATGAAAGTAGGAAGGTGTTTTGTTGTTGATTGGTGAATGTTTTTGGTTTCGAATTTATTGATCCATTTTTCCAAGAAAATAACAGACCAACTTATAGAAGATCGCCGAGAGAATCCTGATTAAAAAGCCTAAAGCAATTCATCAATAACAATCTAGTCTACAAACAAGGCATGGCAAATTTTTAGATGCAGTTTGTAGAAAGGGAAAATCTAAGGGCACTGTTCTTAAACTTAACTTCAACAAACACTTATCAAAAAAAAAAAAAAAACCTTAACTTCAACAAAGCTTAAAATCACGACAACAAGAATCCTCTAAACAACAAACAATAAGGAAGGCCTTGAATCAAGATGGTAAAAGTGGATTGGATTGTTCCGTGTGCTTGTTGCTTTTGCTAGTTGGATAAGTAGTCCAGAGCCTATTGGGAGTTAAGACGAGGGGTTCCATCATCCCCATTCTTCTTTACACTTTTAGTTGTTTTAAGTAGTCTGATAATATCATCTAAAGTCCCATAATCCTAAACTTCCCATGTCCGTCACCACAAACTCCATTAAACATGCAATGCTTTACAGGATATCATCTTCAAGGCATAAACCTAAACACAAATCATAGAGAAATGAAATGGGGATTGGGCACTTGCCTTACCCATGAAAGCCGCAAATGCAGTCTTCAAACCCAAGACATCCACAAACCGCTCGCATGCTGGTGGATACTTTGTCATCGCAAAATCAAGTGCTCTTATGGCGGAGCCATAAGCCAACTTCTTCTGCTTCATAATAATGATCATCAACTCAACCCCCTCAGCTCTGACGAATTTTTCTTTATTCTCCAACGGCATCAACAAGCAACACAAGCAATCAAACAAATTCTCCACCATCTCCTCCTCATCTGCTGTCTTCGGGTCCCGTGACTTGTACATTGCCACCGCCTGAAGCACCACATCAACCCCATTCATCTGCCCCAACCGCCGCTGATTTGCTGCACTGTTCTGCAACAAAATCGCCAAAATCTCCGATGCATACTGCTTATTACTATCGAACTCCCTCACCTTTATCTTTCCCAACAGCCACCGCATCAGCTTAGTCCTCTCGCACACCATCTCCGCCACAGCCGGCTTCACCTCAATCAAATTCTCAAGGGTGGCGAGGGTAGCATAGACCGCGGCCATCTCATCCGGGTCGAACTCCGACAACCGGGTCAGATTCTGAACCAGAAGCTCCAAGACATTATTCTCAATCAACGCGTCCACCAAAACCCTAGCCGGCTCGTCATTATCCTCCAACACGTCCTCGTCCGTGAGGTCTTGGAGGAGCCCAACAACGTCAACGGCGATGTCGGAGTTGTCGTGCGACAACAAGCCGAGAATAGAAGGGATTACGTTGAGACTGACCAAATCGGGATAAAGTTCAGGGCCACCGGCGAGGGTCTTAAGGCGTTGGATCTCCTCGTGGAGCTCAATTTCGGAGTCAGCGAACTTATCGGGTTGATCCGGGTATTTCAACCGGGCTTCGATATTGTCACGGAGACGGCGCTCGAAGGCGAGGACCAGCCTTTTTAGGGTTTTGAGGTCGAGAACTTCCACAGTGGTTTGTGACTTCTCTACGGCCTCCAGGAGAGAGAGGTCAACAGAGGAGGCGTCGGTGATGGCGGCGGCGGCAGTGCCGTTGTCGAAGGGTTCAATGGCGTCGTCTCGTTTGCGTTTGAGTGCGCTCCGGGCGTTGGCGAGCTCCATTGCCTGGAGGAGGATGTTGTAAACCCTACTATCAAGTGTCAACAGACGAAATAGAGTTTAGACTGGGCTCAGCTGCGAGCATGCTCTGGGTCCTGGATTCATTGGACTAATTCGGCCGGCGAGCCTTTGTTTGGCAGGTTGGACTAATCCGCACCGAGGCATCCGTACAACCTGAGTGGGTTTGATGCATGTAGGCAGTCGAGTTACACCCAAATATGAGGTTCATTAATTCGCCTAGCGGCGATTATTTTAGAGGGGGTTTGGTGATGATTTTAAAAAGTATTTTTGTTATTTTTAATATTTTAAAATTTTTATTTTTTAAGTATTAAAATATTAAAAGAGTATGTTTGATAATAATTTTAAGAAGTATTTTTTATTTTTTTAATACTTGAAAAATAAAAAATTTGAAATATTAAAAAGTCGAAAATACTTTTTAAAATTAGTACCAAACGTATTCTAAAAACACTTTCTAAAATCGTCATCAAATGCACTCTTAGAGTGTTTGATAGTGATTCAGAAAAGTGTTTTTGACATTTTTTTAACACTTAAAATTTTTTTATCTTTGAAGTATTAAAAATGTTAAAAATATTTCCTAAAATCATTACCAAACATACTATTAAAAGTGTTGTTTTTTTAAAAAAAAAAATTGACGTATTTAACAAAATTTAGGAAACATTTTTAAAAATCTAAAAAAAAAATGTATATCATAGTGTTTCTACTCGAAACATTTTTAGTGAAAGTGTTTTCTCTGAAAATATTTTTAGAAGAATGATCTATTAAAAATCTGTTTGGCAATGATTTTAGTGGAAGTATATTTATTGAAAGTATTTCCTTCCGTAGTGTTTCTTTAAAAAAAACACTTTTACGAGAATTAGGACAAATGATTCTAATAGTATTTTTGATAATATGTTGCATAAGTATAAAAACACTTTTAATATTAATAAATTACTAAAAGGGACATGTAATTTTAATTACAAAAGTAAATAGTATGATAAATAAAAAACTTTTTATTACAACAAAATATATAAACATCTATCTTAAAAATATATATATATATTTATATTGTTAAAAAAACTAAAAATAATCATTTTGTGATTTAAATAAAACTCTGAAAAATTTTTACAAAAAGAATTGGATTAATAAATAAATTTCAATCATGATATAACAACTTTTTAAAATAAAACAAATTATTTGATTATATATTAGTTTAAAATTAATAATTTCTATAATAAAATTTTAAAAAATATTTACAAAACAATATAAATCAATATAAAAGAACATTGAATAAATGATAATTCTTCAAAGTAAAATAATATATGATTACGTATTAGTTTCTCCAAAAAAAAAAAAAAAGATACAACTTTTCTAATTAAGAGTAAATAAGAATACAAATGTTTTCATAGCAAAAAAGGAGGGAAACTATATTGTTACATATTAGTCATAATCAAACATCAATGAGATATAAAAAGATTTGCAATTCTATCACGTTCTTCTTCTATCTCTCTTGCATGATGTGAACCATCTTCCTCAACAAGTGAATCCAGGGATGAAAATATTGCGATTTATCGGCAATATATCATGTATCAGAAGGCCTCGACACGATATTTCGCTATGATATATTGAGTAAGAGAAAATTCGCTAAATATTGTCAAAATATCGTCGATGTGTCAGCAACATATCGGTTGGAGGCGATAAATTGGAGATTTTTCCAATTAATTGGCTGACACAGTGGAAAATCACCGCTTTTTGTTGGAAAATCACCGATTTTTGTTGAAAAATCACTATCCTTTGTCGACCGTGATTTGATGACCCAGATCATGCTCGCATTGATCTGACAACCTAGATCACTCCTGAGTGCAATGGTCATATTGCCAGTCCATCTAACGCCCCAGATTGAATTTGGGTTTGATCCAACGGTTGGAATGATATTCAAACGACTATTTCATGATCCAAAGGTCAGATTTCACCTAGATTTTGATCCAACGGCTAAAAATATTTTTCGACGGTAAAATGATATTTCAACAGCTATTTTGGCCCAAAATTTTCCTATGAATAGCTCATTTTGCATCCATTTGATCCATATTTGATTGCATTCTTCATTTGTTCTCTCATTGCTCATAATTTTTCTAAAGTTGCTTATTTATTCATCTATTCTAAGGTATATTTGTTTTAAATTTTAATTATTTTTTTTTCAATTGTAACTAATTAATGTATTTTCAATTAATTAGTACATTTCCATTGAATTAACTTAGCTTAATTTGATTATTCAATTATAGATGGATATGTCCATTTTAGATGATTATTTAATTTTATTTTCACATTCAATCATAGTTAGATTTAGATTTAGTAAATTAATTTAGCTAAATTATTTAATTAATTTAATTAACATAAAATTAGTATATTTGGAATATCAAAAATGTTTATTTTAAATGATTATTTTAATTTATTTTCACATTTAATTATAGTTGATTAGTATATTTAGTAAATTTCCCATAGATTTAGATTTAGATTTAATAAATTAACATAACTAAATTATTTAATTAGTTTAATTAAAAATAATTAGTACATTTGGAATATGTTCATTTTAGATAATTATTTAATTTTATTTTCACATTCAATCATAGTTAGATTTAGATTTAGTAAATTAACTTAGCTAAATTATTTAATTAATTTAATTAACATACATTAGTATATTTTAAATATCAAATATGTTCATTTTAAATGATTATTTTAATTTATTTTCACATTCAATTATAGTTAATTAGTATATTTAATAAATTTTTCATAGATTTAGATTTAGATTTAATAAATTAACATAAATAAATTATTCAATTAATTTAATTAGCACTAATTAGTATATTTGGAATCTGTTCATATTAAATGATTATTTAGTTTTGTTTTCACATTCAATTATAATTAATTAGTATATTTTTTAGATTTCTCATAGATTTAAATTTGTTAAATTATCTTAGCTAAATTACTTAATTAATTTAGCTATTAGCATAAATTAGTATATTTGGAATATGTCCATTTTAAATTATAATTTAAGTTTATTTTCACATTCAATTGCAACATGTTAATTTTAGATGATTACTTAATTTTTTTACAATGAAATCACATTCCAATTGTATTTTTTGCAATAGATTTAGAATGGACAATGGAAGTGGAGGTGGTCCTCCCATGTCAGGGCGAGATCCAGCTTGGAAGTATTGTTCGCCAGTAGAGGGGAACAGAAATGGGACAATTTGTAATTTTGTGAACTATTGATGAAAAATGGAGACATCACACGATTCAAATTCTATTTAACGCATAAAGACCCTCATAATAACACAAAAAAGTGCCCTAGAGTGCCTCCCGAAGTGAAAGAAGAGATATGATCGATGATGCATGACAAAACTAAAGCAAAAGAAAAGAAAGTTGCAGATATTCATGAGATTCGTGCCCAATTATGTGGCACAATAAGGACTAGTGATACACATCTGATAGATGAAGATGATGATGATGATGATGATGACGAAGATGTCGATGATCAAGATGTGTATATGTATCCAAGAGATATGCACCCGAACGAGCGGGATGCATATCGATTTGCAGTTGAAAGTAATAGAATGGGACCGTCAACAATATGAGAACATCATAAGAAACAAACGTAAACGGGGGGGTCTTCACGTCTTACTAGTGCACCGACGATGATGCGAAAATCACAAAGTATGCAACATTCGAACCAATACCACTTATTGCCCCTTCGCTCTACAAGTTTTCTGCAGCAAGAAAAAAAAATATCAAAGATATATTCAAGGGTGGTTCAATTAAAGAAATGATGGGACACTTAATAAGAAAATTCTTCATTTATGAGAGCGTCGTACCCCAAAAAACAAACTCTCATCACTCTAAGAATATGATTATCGATGCACAACAAGCATGTAATTACTAATTTTTGAATTGTTATATTGTTTCAAACTTTTAATAAGTATAGTCTTTTGTGATATGTTTTAAATATTTCTTTTATATGAATTGCAGGAATGAGATTCAGACCTCCATCTCCATATGAAATAAAGAACAAGTTCTTGGAAATGGAGTACAAAGAAATGGAAGCTTATGTGAACTAACAAAGAGAAAAATGAAAGACATATGGGTGCACAATAATGTCAGATGGATGAACAAGGCCCACAAAATTAAGTATTATTGATTTCATGGTCTATCAAAAGGGACTAGGATGTTCTTGAAGTCAATTGATGCATTAAACAATATCAAAGACCACAAGTATATATACAAGCTATTGAAGACTGTTATTAAAGAAGTTGACAAAGAAAATGTGGTCCAAATTGTCACAGATAATAGGTCAACGTTCGTGAAAGCAAGGAAGTTGTTGATGAAGAAGTTTAACTTATATTAGACTTCGTGTGCGACGCACTGCATTGACTTAATCTTTAAAGTCATTGGAAAAAGACCCAGTGTTATAGATGTGATAAATACTGGTTGCAAGATAACCAACTTCATTTATAACCATGGTTGGTTACTTGCACAAATGAGAAAGTATTGTGATGGAGACATTGTTCAACCAGAAGCTATAAGATTTGCTACCAATTATATTGATCTTAACAATTTTCTTAAAAAAGGGGCCGATTTGAAAATATTGTTTATGAGTGATGAATGGGTACAACACAAGCTCAGTCAAACAAAAGTTGGACAAGATTTGGAGTAATTAGTGCTTGACCATTAGTATTGGGACAAAGTGACAATTATAGTTTCATTGTATGAGCCATTATACGTGGTGCTTCTACTTATGGATTCTAAAGTTGTTCCTACAATGTCGTTTGTGTATGAGCTTATGCATGTGATGAAAGAGAACCTTATTCGTCAAGGAGTTGGAGATTGGATCTTCAAAATAGTAAAAGATCATTGGGGGAAAACATTGAGATATCCACTTCATACAACAAGTACTTAAGTACTATTTATCTTTATAAGTTTTTACTCTTAATTTATTTAATTTTCTTTAACAAAATACTAAATCTACTTAATTTTATTGTAGCATACTTTTTGAATCCAAGATTTCAATATAGGTGTGGAGTTGGTAATGATTAGAACTACTTCAAGTGGTCCATGACATTTTTGCAACATTAGACCCAACTATTGAACTGTTTGGTCAATTTGGAAATGAGGTAAATAAAAAACTATTATTTTACTTAATTTAATAAAACAATAATTTCATTCATCAATTTATTTGAACGTTTACTAACAAATATGATATTAACAAATTAAATGAATACATAGCTTGTGCTTTTTTGAGATGCAAAGAAAGGATTTGGTGATCCAGCGGCGATTGTAGCAAGGTCAACCATGGTGCTTGGTGAGTGTTTATAGAAAAAAATTTGATTATCATTATTGTAAATTCACCATATAAGTATTTATATAATTATGAATTTGGTTGCAACTAAATGGTGGTTCATGTATGAGAATCAAACACCTATATTAAGGAAGTTGACCATCAAAGTTCTCTCACAAACTGGGTTATCTTCTGCTTGTGAGAGAAATTGGAGCACGCTTGCTCTCATCCACACAAAGCAACGAAATCGTTTGGCTTACCATCGTTGGAGCAATTAGTTTTTTGTTACTATAATATGAAGCTGAATTTATGAATGTGAAGATAGAAAATGATCGAGTTGCTAAGAAAGATTACCTTGATGTTCTTTTGGTTACGATGGTTCAAGAGATGGAATTGATGATGTAGGAGGAGATATTGGGGAACACTAAAAAAGTTAATACCAATGAGCCAATTTACTTGTGAATAAGATTTCATGCATTGCACATAGGATGAAGACCATGGCTTTAGAAGAGCTGGTCTATGCATAAGAGCCATTGGGAAGCCCTATAGAGGAAGAGAATGGACGATGACACCATAATGAGGAGTTACTTTAAGGGAGTTTTGAATCTATGAGTATAGGGACTCAATTTAGTAACTCCTCGAATGAGGTTAATGTCTACCCTCCTCATGTGATGAGCTATGGTCAACCTTCAAGTTCAACCGATGAAGAGTATGGTATGCCGAGTTACTCCATTTCTGCACAAATGTCATACCAAGTTCTATATCAAATAGAAAGAGGATTTGACGTGAACACATAGGTGCACCTTGAGTATCATATCCATGTAGAGGTAGTAGGCAGGACTCAAGAGATATATGCATGACATGTTAGAATTTTTAATCAACACTATCGAGGCTCATTGAGTTGGTACCAATATTGACTCCAACAGTAAGACATGGTTCCTTTATTTACCAATTTCATTGAACCACATCAATCCTCATTTTGGTACTAAAGGGTCATTGCAATGTAATATGTATAAATTATTGATATTTAATGAAATGAAGTACTTCATGTAGCTTCATAATGAGTGTACAATTATAAATTTAACATTTCTTATCGACTGACATGATGTAATTACATCTAATATTGCAAATCATATCATACATATATTAAATTCTTCAACAAAACAACTTTAAAATGTCTATTATACTTCTAATTACATTGTTATGAGGTTTTTCTTACATTTTCACGAGTTTTAAACAATTTTAGGCCTATTGAATTTTTTTTTTCCAAAATATCTGTCGATATATCTCCAATATATTTGATATATTCGTAAAATCAAAGTACCGATAAATCTGTGATTATCGATATTTTTATCCTTGAGTGAATCGATTCTACCCTCTTCTTCATTAAGCGGAAGTAACCCTTGATCATCATCATAAGGTTTAAATCCATATCCATTCTAGCATTAATTCTTACAAAGTTGTGAAGAGCCATTGAAGCAATAACAATCTTTACTTGTTTTTCAAGAGGAAAACTATGCATTTTTCATAGCATTCTCCATCCATTCTTCAAAATGGCAAACGCTTTCCCAATTATGCACCTCAAGGATGAATGCCTATGATTAAATATTCCCTTCCTACCTTTAGGTGAACTACCTCTTCGAAAATATGGAAGATGGTAATGCTTGCCTTAATAAGGGCCTAAATATCTAGTCATTTAAGGATAACTAACTTCAACCAAATAATATTTACTTACAAAACAAAAACAAAAACCAAAAATATATATTAGATAATAAAAATTTGATCACAAAAACAAGTTTGATATTGTCATTCACAAACCTCTAGGTGGATGAGGAAAACCCAATTCTAGCCTTCTTAATGCCTCTAAAAAGACCTGCACATCATGAGCAACAACTTCCCATCCAGCCCATGCAAACATGAAATACATATTGAAATCACATACCACCATAACATTTTGGGTAGTCATGCCTTTTTCTACCAATATATGGTATTTGTCTATCTTTAGGAATCACAATAGGTGTATGAGTTTCATCAATTACCCCAATACAATTCTTAAAATATGACTAATATCGATCATCATTTCTTAATTTATCAAGGATTTCCTTAAAATTTGGATCACTTGGTTTTATATTATCCATAGCCATAAGACAAATAACATCTAATACAATCTCAAACCATCTAGATACTGATTCACTAGAGTGTTGAAATCTTTCTTGAATCATCTTATTGCTTAGTCCATGACCTATTGTAGTGAGAAACATTGTTAAGGCCTCCGTTAAGAGCACATCAAAACCTTTTATTAGGCCATACCTTTTTGTAAGTGTTTCTAATAAATTCATAAACACACGTTTTTCCATTCTAAATTGCTCAAAACACCTAATTTCATGACTATTTAAGACATCCATTACAAACTCATATCATGTGTAGGAAGAAGTTCTACAAGGTTTTTTTTCTTTGAAATTAGCAAGTGTTATAGCTACAACACAACCCATAAGCACCAACTGATAAGAATCATGTTCATCATCGCTTCATCTTCAAAATTTTGTTCATTATTATTAGAAGACATCTACAAAAATAAAAGAAGAAATAAATTAATAAATAACAATAATGTATATTTTCAATTAATATAGTTATATTAAAAAAAAAAAGAAGTACACCATTAAAGTTTATAATTCCCACCATTGCTAGACATTCTGTATTAAAAAAAATATCTTATAGAAATAATGAACCTCAAAAGAAATGTTAAATGACTAAGATGAAATATAAATAAAGAACAGAGGAACTACACATTAATACAATAAAAAACAATACCAAATTTTATAAGAAGTTTACCACCAAAGCTCATCTAATAGTCACAATTTTTAGAGAAAGAAAAAATAAAAAGTATCAAATAAGGGCATAATGACTTTTCAATTCACACACAAAGCAAACCAACATCTCCTTCTTCCCTTCAACCTAACAATTAAAAAATATTAGGTAGCAAAAATATGTTTCCATATAAGAACAAGAAATAACTCCAACAGTAAAATATGTTTATGTTTAGGCCATGCAATTTGATTAGTTGGGTCTTCTAATGCAACAAACATCTCTCTATTTTCCTTAACAACCATGATATCTGTGGCTCTCACATATAACTTAAAGTCATTCTTCACTTCAGGCATGCCACGTATGATTTTCATTACTTCAACAATGTTACAACCTGACTTATTTGCTCTAGATGAGATAGAAGACCTATTCTCCATAGCACTAAAAATGCGTTCTAACTGGATAGCCATAACCTTAGATTTGGTTTCATCTCTTTTCCTTTTTCTTCTTCCCTCATTCTTTTTTCCATAGAAGGTTGGGTAGTAGCTTTAAAACTATGGGAGATAGTATCTAGTGATGGATTGCAACTAAAGTCATCTTGGTCTTCTATTATATTATCTTCGTGTTCCCCTTCCTTAGATGAATCATCAACATTTTGTCCTATAAAGTCTTGTGATGAAGCTTCTTCACCACTAACAACAATATCTTTGAAAAGTATGTCTAATTGCTCAACATTTTTCAAGTCCTTTCTTTCAAACTTTATTGCTTCAGGATTCTCCTACAAGAGTATTTAATTTATCATATTCCATAACTAATATATAAATTAATCAAATAAATTTAATGAATAAACAAAACATACCTTCAATTTCTTATCCCACCATTCATTGCTTGCATTGATGGTTTTCCATATAGGATCTCCCCCAGGCCAATCTCTTTTCCAATCAAGGTGTTCCAAAGTTGCCAATCCTTTTTAATAGAACTCCATTTATTCTTAAGTTGCCTATATTGATTGTTTCTTCTAGTCAAATTGTTGAAGGCTTTTATCACATTTTCCCATCCCAATTTGCTAAAGTGACTATTTGGTCTATTTCCAACCAAAGTCTCAATCACACAAACTTTGATAAAAGCATCCATTGTAATATCATCCTTATAAGCCTTGCTTTGTTTTTCACTTTCTTCACCACTTGGTTGTTGTAATGGTTGAACTATATTGCTAGACATCCTCTATTTGAAAAAATATATGTCTTAGAGAAATAATAAATTTCAAACAAAATCACACAATTAAAATGAAAAATAAAGAAAGAATTAAGAAACAAAACATCAAGAATATATGGTTATCTATTGTAAACAAAGCTTGGTATGATTCAATTTTTTAAATGTAAACTCAGTATTGAGCACCATATAAGCAAATTCCATAAAGCCTAATAAACAAATAAGAAAAAGAAATCCTTAAGTGCAATATTCTTGGTTGAAAAGAATGATCATTCATCTAGGAAAATAGGTCATTGATTCTTAAATATCCAAATCAAGGTTTGCCCAAGCAATCAGATGCGAGTAATGTTCTAGATGTGTATAATTTTATCTATTTTTTCTATTTTATTTATACTTAAAGGCCAAAGAACATTGGTAAATGTGGTAAGAATTACCTGCAAATGGTACTTTAGTTATAAGGAGGATGATCATGAATCAGTATGTCTGAGACTCTGAAACATCTTGTGTAGAAAGATTGGATAAGAATAATATATGAGGGCATGAACCATCATTGTGCTAGAAAGTTCATGGACAACCTTATGTATGGGATGATACAAGTAAAGGGAAAGAAGAACATCAACTCATGACTTTAATTAGACTTGGCCTCTATGAAGTAAGAATTTTATGTAGTTTAGCCTAACACCATAACAACATAATTGGACATCAACAGTAATCTATACTACCTCTAAAGGAATCTTTATAGGCAAAATAAAATAAGCAAAAGTGGCAAAAAGTTGCTTTTAAACTAGATGGACAAGTGAAAAACTTAGTATGTATTATTGATACATGGATTGTTCCAATTGGCAAGGTAGAGAGCTATTTGATGAAGAAAACAATCATAAGAAAGGTAATTTCAGTATCTAAGTTATAAAACTTATATTTTTTGACACCAAAATTGAGATCTTGTTTCTCTTGGAAATGAGTTTTAGACCTTAGTAAACCCCTACCGGTAAATAGCAGACCGTTGTAAAATAGGCATAGAACTCATGGTTAGGCTTAGATAAGACTCTTCATGGTTTAGAACACCAAAGAAAGGGGGCAACTTCTTATTAGACAACTTATTAAAATCAATAGTATTCAAAGGCTATAGATGTGATTAAAGGTTATGTCAGAAAGGTCTAGGACTTCAATCACATACTCCAAACTTTTTTCAAATGATTAGAAGCAATTTTTATTTCCTTTTCAATCATCCATTTCCAATTATTTTAATTTTTTACACACTTCAAATTCTTGCACACTATTTTAGTTTTTTACCTTTCTGCATATTTACTTTTTTACTAGTTTAACCTTCTATCAAATAACTTAAATTAGATTTGGCTCTCTAATTTACACAACACTTGATAAAGTGGAAATATTGAAGCCTTTTTAGGTAAGTTAGGCAGAGTGTACAAGAGAGGGTTCCCCACTTTTTACTATTACCAGGCATAATCAACCCACATGGTTTAGAGCTTGAATTCTCTAGTTTTAGGCTAATACATTTTCTCAGGATCACATATGCACTATGTTCACTTGGGAACAAGATTGACTTGGCTAATTTAAGGACTCGTCATCTTTGAATTGAAAATTGACCAAGAAATTATTTCAGACCTTATTTTAGCCCAATGAACTAGTGATGCTAGTTTAAGCAAGGTGATGACAACAAAGACATGTGGTTGGAGTTAATACAAATAAAAAAGATGATTTGCAACCAAAGTTCGCCCATTGTGAAAGAATTAAAATTTCAAAGGAAGATTTTTTTTTTTCCTTTTCATTCACGTGTCTTTCCTTTCTTGTGTACTCCCTTGGTAGATACGATTCAAGTTAAATGAAGGTACAAAGACATGGAGAAGGCCACTAAGGTCACCAAGTTAAAACAGAAATAAAAAGGAATAATAGGATACATGGGGAGGACTGTCACCCCAAGATGAAAGGACAAGCTTGAATTGTCATGGATTGTAAACCTTTATGAAGCATACATCAAATATACCATTTTCGTAGTTTATGTACATACACTACATTTGTACTATTTTCTTATTTTTGAGAAATATAATTAATAGCATCACAATGACACATCATTTCCCTTAGTATAAGGAGAACTAAATATTCACATTTGAAGTCAATTTAAGAGAAACCAAAATTATCTCTACTTCCAACATTTTTTTTTCTAAAGTAAATTATAGGTGTGAAACCTTTCAGCCTCAATCATCCAAACTATAAACTTTTTTTGTTTTTTTTTGGTAACTTTATTTTTCTCCCTTTTGTTTTTTTTCCTTTCCTTCATTTTCTTTCTTCACTTCCTGATTTTGAAGAACCCATGATTTTCACCTTATTCTTTCTTAAAATTTTGCTCAAATAGGAAAAATATTTATTTTAATAGTTTAAAATATTTAGGATTAGTGAGAGGGGCATCTAGGTAACTTAGGATAAAGAAAAATTATGGTTCCAAACTATTGGAATCCTATTCTTTGCTTCTAGAGTAGAATCTTGTTACTTCAGTGGAAGAAATGGGCCATACTCAATTATGGCGGGACCTATTCCTACATTTTCATTTCTAAATGCTAAATGAAAATAAATAAGTAAAAATGCTAGCAGTTGGTATTGTTGAGGCGCCTAACACATCATCTAGAAATTAAAGGAGATAGTACAAGTTACAGAAGGGGGAAAGTGAGAGAATGGTAAATGAAAGGTAAAAGAGAACTGTTGTCCCTTGTAAAGCATTAATTAGTTAAAAATTTTAAACTATCAATATTTACAGTAGATCTTTATCTTGGAGATGATTCTCTAGTATCCATATGAAAAAAATTTAAATAATAATAATAATCATAATTTAAATAAAATTTAAAACTATCAATATTTACAGTAGATACTATTAATAGAAGAACTATTGCAAAATAACCTCATTAAACCAAGCTTTAGTTCCCATAGATTTTTAGCCTTTTTAATAAAAAAAATAGGAAAAGCTAGGATGATTATTAATTATAAAAGATTAAATGATAATACACATGATGATGCCTATAAAATTCCAAATAAAGATTCTTTAATCAATTCTATTCAAGGATGTAAATACTTTTCTTAGCTAAATTGTAAAAGTAGATTTTGGCAAATTAGATTAGAAGAAGATAGCAAACTATGGACAACATTTTCATGTCCCTGTGGACTATATGAATCGAATGTAATGCTATTTAGACTAAAAAATGTTCCTCAGATATTTCAACGAATGATGGATAATATTTTTGAATATGGTAGAAGCAAAACCTGTAAAAATAGATTGTTTATTAGGACGAGAGTTACAATTACCTCAAATAAATAAACTAGTAATAAA
Organism: Vitis rotundifolia; assembly: GCA_030254885.1. NCBI lineage: Eukaryota > Viridiplantae > Streptophyta > Magnoliopsida > Vitales > Vitaceae > Vitis > Vitis rotundifolia. The sequence continues at coordinate 10,896,323 of CM058154.1, forward strand.
ATATTCAACATCTAGTAGTTTATATGAAAATCAAGATGGAAGTGCTAGTATAACTTTTGGAAATTACAAAACTATAAATGTAGAGGTAGAGTCGGATAGTGAGATAGTTTTCTACATCCTATGTCTAGATTTTCTCCTATATGTAATTTTCTACAAAGTTGTTGATTTATATCTTGTTTCTTTATTTAGCTTCTTTCCCCTATACTTACACATTCTCTTTCTAACCATTTTTTTTACAAATTCTATTTTAGCACCTATATAAGGAGAGTTTTTATATTTGGAGGTTGAAAATTCATTCCATAATCTAAGTCCTACAAGTCTCTGTATTTTTAATATATATTTATTTAAATATTCAGGGGTTCTATCTATTCTAGTAAGGACTGCATATCTCCTAAATTTTTGTTCATATTCTTTTATATACAAAAGGTGACATAATTTCAATTGTTCTAACTTATGGAGATATATTGCGGGGTTTTTTTTTATATATTTTCTTGAGTTGTTCCTAAAAATATAGGTTTATTAAATTTATAAATATAGATATACTAAAATTGTTTTTAACTTCTTGAAAATAACTACTATTTTCTTGTTCCATGTTTCTAAAGAATTGTAACATGATTCCTCTAAGGGTGCTCTTACAAAATTCATAAATTTCTTATTGCTTTTCAAAGGATAAAATTTCTTGATCCATAAACTAGGCTATGAGATCTAAAATTTCTTTATTTACAATAGACATATTTGCATAAGCTAAGTATATAATAGATAATTAGTAGATTAGCTGGACCCCTTTATAGTCAAACAAAAAATACAGGACAAAGATATTTTAACCAAGAAGATATTAAACTTGTACATAAAATAAAGGAACTTACAAAGAATCTTCCAACTTTACACTTACCCTTAGAAAGTGAATACAAAAAATTCAAATTGATGCTAGCCAAACTCGATGGGTAGGTATACTTTTAGCAGTCACTAACATTAGAGAAGAAAAACTTTGTAGATGTTGTAGTGGAACTTTTAATGATTATAAAAATTAGTTTTACAGACTTAGAAATTGAAGCAATAATCTTAGTCTTAGAAAAATTTCAATTATTTTTAAACCAAGAACAATTTACTTTAACTAGTGTTTGTTGGTCTTCTTGAGGTACTAAAGTTTCAAATAGAAGGTTTTTATTGGCTCCGGTATCTAACATTGCATCTACTTTTAATTCCATGGTTTTTAATTTAATTTTTTTTGGGAAAATGATAGATTTAACTTTATTTGCCATATTTTCTTGTTTTATTGTTTGTATAGTTGTTTCTATAGTATTTATTGGTTCTTTTACTTCTTTAGAGTTTAAATTACCTTCCTTTTATTATGAGATTTTTCCTTTAATTATTATTTGTAAGTCTTTCCACATATTATAAGGTTTTATTTTACTTTCTAAAGGTTGTACAAGTTTTTCTAAATTTAAAGAAGTTTTCTTAGGTTGATTTTCCTCTTTTTCAATAATCATACAAATTTATTCTCTTTCAGTTTCACTATCATCTATAGTATATACACTTGAATTTTTACTTTCAAAATCTAATTCAATAATGAGTTCTTCTTCTTCACTATCTACTTGATACTCATTTATTAGGTTGATTTTTGCTTATGATACCAACTTTTCCCATCAACTTTTCACAGTTAAGGCAAATGATAGAAACTTTGAAATTTCTCGTTGAAAATCATAGTGATAACCATAAAAATCAAATTTTAAAACCAAAACCAATGTGAACATATTTATTATTTATTTAAAGTATAACCTTTCAATTTACAATGTGAAATCATTTATTACATAGAAATATATAATGTGAAACTATTTATTACATAGTTAAGATGTTTTTTTTTTTTTTTTTAAGAACGGATATCTCAAAGATTTTTTAATAAACTCAGAATTTTAAAACATCATTTCGTGTCAAGGTAATACCCCTATTTTGACCAGACAATGTCTCCCTAACATGCTAATTTTCCAGCAAAAATGGGTTACGGGTCAAGATTTAAGACTAAAGACTAGTTTTTTTAAAAAAATTCTAATTTTACACCAAATACTTTTTCAATAACCCAATTTTTAATATATATATATATATATATATATATATATATATATATATAGAGAGAGAGAGAGAGAGAGAGAGAGAGAGAGAGAGAGAGAGAGAGAGAGAGAGAGAATCTATGTATATTGCAAATATTAATTAGTAAAAATAGAACTCTGATTCAACTAATTTTCATTTCCCTACTTTATTTGTTAACACCTTTTACCCTCTAAGGGTGAGAAAAAAAGACATAAATTAATTAATTAAATAAAATAAGAACAAAAATTTAACATAAATTTCTTACTTTTTATTACTAAATGTAGAAATTTACAACTGAAGATACAACTTATTGTATTTCTCTCAATCTCTTTATTGATTGCTCTTTGATTGCTCACTCCTTGATTCACTATTAGTTATTTATATGTCATTTATAGACAAAATTTTTACAACACAACAAACTAAACTTAATTTGGGTAGTTGGTAGATGGCAGACAAAAATATTTACAAAGTTTTACAAAGTCTTTAGAGGTTTGGTTAACAATAAATGTAAAGATGGTGAAGACTTATGAGATTTGACTTTTCTTTCTTCTTTTACCATCCATCTAGTGGTTTCTTCCTTGTCTCTTTCTTTTTTTCATCACATGCAATATAAGTGGCTTTGTACGTGGCTTTGTTGATTATGGACTTCTACTGCTGCATTAAATTTTTGTAGTTGGAGACACATGTACTGCTTCAATGTTGTCATTGTTGACATCAACGTTCCATTACATTTTGCAAATTATAATAACTCTTATCGTCAAGGTTTTCCCAAAATAATGCGTTATCGCTAAGGTAAGAAGATGGTTCTAGTAACTCTACATTGAGTTCAGTTATAAAATCTTGTTATTCGGGAGTGATGAAGGGTTTTGGAACAATAATGTGTTCTAAAGGTTTGTTTCTCCATATAGACATGATTTTTGTTTCTCTAATGAGATGAAATAATTTATTTTAGGTTGGTCTAAGATCAGAAATTTGAAAGGCTCTAAAATGAGTAAAAAATTATGAAAATTCATTTGAAATGGTCATTCCCCATTTTGGTTCTTGTTGAGGAATAAATAGTTTTTTATTATGTTTTATATAAACATGGTGATAGGTTGACACTATTGATCCATTGGTTTGAAATAAAGGTGGAATGGTTTCAAAAGAAATGTCGATTTGTTTTTTAGTTTTGAAAAGAAAGGTTAAAATATCTTTTAATTTTTTTTGGAAAATTTTTAAGGATTTGAGATATATGGTTCATGAAAACATTCCCTGATCCATAATTTGGGGTACAAAATAAAAAATTTCTTTATTTACAATAGACATATTCATATAAGCTAAGTATATAACAAAGAAAAATTTAGGGTCATGATATGTCATATACCCTATTTTTATTCCAGCATTTTTGGTTTTAAAATGTTTGTACAGAAGTTCTTGATTTTTAAACACTTTGTTATATTAGGTTTGCAGAAAGAAGGTTTCGACTAAAGAGTAGTTATTAGCTCCAATTAGGTTTTTAATATATGGTCTAGCATAATTTAATAATCTTAAAAAACTTTGAAGGGTTTTTAAGTCTTCAAGTTTATTTGAAAAATTATTTATTTATTGTACTATATGATCTTGTAGTTTTATTTGTCCATCTTCCAATTCTAATCCGAAAAATTCTATTTGGGTTTTAAATAATTTTAGTTTCTTTTTACTTACTATTAATCCATGATTAATTAGTTTTTCAAAAATGAATTCTAAATGCTTTATATGTTCTTGAAAAGTATATGAAAAAACAGGAATATCATCAATATATACAAGAACAGAAGAATATTTACCAAAAATATTATCCATCATTCATTGAAATATTTGAGGAGCATTTTTTTTTAGTCCAAATGGCATTCCATTCCATTCATATAGTCCACAAGGACATGAAAATGTTGTCCATGGTTTGTTGTCTTCTTCTAATCTAATTTGCTAAAATTCACTTTTACAATCTAGCTCAAAAAAGTATTTACATCCTTGAATAGAATTGATTAAAGAATCTTTGTTTGAAATTTTATAGGCATCATCATATGTATTATCATTTAATCTTTTATAATTAATAACCATCCTAATTTTTTATCTTTTTTCTTCATTATGGTTTCTTACTAAAAAAACTGAAGACTTATGGGAACTAAAGATTGGTTTAACGAGGTTATTATTTAATAGTTCTTCTATTTGAATTTTGAATTCCTTTGTATATATAAGGTTATATGCTATATTTGCCATTTTTATTATTAAACCTGGGTTCTTAATTGGTATTTTACAAGTTGTTTTATTTCTATTCCAATATTTTTGTGGGTTTTCACCTATAATTCATATTTTTTTTGCTTTTAATATAAGGTTTTTTTTTTAACTTATTTACATTCCTTAATTGTTCTAAATAATCATTAACTATACTATCATTTTGTGCTTCTATTTTGTTAATCTGATGAGAGGTTACATTATTTGATGCATTTTCTATATTTGTATAAACAATTGTTGTGGTTTTAGGATGAAAATTAACTTGGTTATTTTGTATTGTTATCCCTCCTTGTAAAGAATGTACAAAATTTAGACCTAAAATTAAAGAATATAAACTTATAGTCGATACAAGATAAGTTTGAGGTAATACTAAGGTTAAACTGTTAATTATGATTGGTACATTTGAAATATACTTGGTTAATATTAGTTTTTATTTTATTTATTATATTGGACTAATTCTATTGGTTGAACTAGTGTTTGCTAGTCTTCTTGAGGTACTAAAGTTTCAAATAAAAGGTTTTTACTGGCTCTAGTATCTAACATTGCATCTACTTTTAATTCTATGGTTTTAATTTAATTGTTGTTGGGAAAATGATAGATTTAACTTTATTTGCCATATTTACTTGTTCTATTGTTTGTATAGTTGTTTCTATAAGATTTGTTGGTTCTTTTACTTCTTTAGAGTTTAAATTACCTTCCTCTTCTTCCGAGATTTTTCTTTTAATTATTATTTGTAAGTCTTTCAACATATTATAAGGTTTTATTTTACTTTCTAAAGGTTGTACAAGTTTTTCTAAATTTAAAGAAGTTTTCTTAGATTGATTTTCCTCTTTTTCAATAATCATACAAATTTCTTCTCTTTCGGTTTCATTATCCATCTATACTATATACACTTGAATTTTCACTTTCAAAATCTAATTCACTAATAGGTTCTTCTTTTTCACTATCTACTTGATACTCATTTATTAGGTTAATTTTTGCTTGGGTTTTTCTACTTCATTCATTTGATAGTTTTTTAAGTTCAGGACATTCAGGTTTTATATGGCCTTCTTAACCACACAAATAACATTTACATTGTCTTTTTCTTTCCTTAGTTCTTTTTCTTTTTATCTAAAACTTTCCAGGTTTTTTATATCTTATTTGATAAGGTTGTTTTTTAGAAAAGGTTTTTGACTTTCTTCTTAAAAATCTATTGTAGTTCTTAGGTTTTCTGAACTTATATTCCCTACATCCTATGTCTAGATTTTCTCCTATATTTAATTTTCTACAAAGTTGTTGATTTATAGCTTGTTTATTTATTTGGCTTCTTTCCCCTGTATTTGCACATTCTCTTTATAACCATTTTTTACAAATTCTATTCTAGCACCTATATAAGGAGAGTTTTTATATTCAGAGGTTGAAAATTCATTCCATAATCTAAGTCCTATAAGTCCTTGTATTTTTAATATATATTTATTTAAATATTCAAGGGTTCTATCTACTCTAGCAAGGATTGCATATTTCATAAATTTTTGTTCATATTCTTTTATATACGAAAGGTTACATAATTTCAATTGTTCTAACTTATGGAGATATATTGCGGGTTTTTTTATATCTTCTTAAGTTGTTCCTAAAAAATATAGTTTTATTCAATTTATAAAGACAAATATACTAAAATTATTTTTAACTTCTTGAAAATAACTACTGTTTTCTTGTTCCATGTTTCTAAAGAATTGTAACATGGTTCCTCTAAGGGTGCTTTTACAAAATTCATAAATTGCTTATTGATTTTCAAAGGATGCTACTACACTGGTTGAATTTAAGGATTGCTACTAATTTTCTATGGTTTTCTTAAGGTCTTATGTACTATCTATATCTAATATTGTTCCATAATCATATATTGGTTGTAAAGGGTTAGAAGGTTTTGTTTTAGTTTTCCATTGAGATCCTTTTGGCTTACTATACAACTTACTATACCTTACTATTTCAGTTTTTACATTTACAAATTCACTTTTACTTTTTTCTTCTATTGTATTTACGGACTCCTTTGAGATTGTTTCTAGGTTTTTTTCAATTTTTGGTTGAATAGTAAATTGATTTATTGTTAAGTTTTTTAATCAAATTGGTTTTATAAAATTGTTGAATTATTTGTTCGTTTGTATAGGTTTTACACATTATGTCAATAAAGTTTTCTTGATCTACTTGTTTTTCTAGTAACATTGGGTTACTAAATTCTTCTAACATTATATTAACTAGTTTTGAGTTTCTATTTAGGTTTTCCACTGTTTTGATGTTCAATAAAATATCTTCTTGTATTGTGATAACATTTATAGATTCTATCTCACTATCTGAATCTACCTCTACATTTACAGTTTTGTAATTTCCAAAAGTTATACTAGCACTTCCATCTTGATTTTCATATAAATTACTAGATGTTGGATATTTTATTATTGGTATATTTATTTGAGGTAATTCCTACTCTCGTCCTAGTAAATAATCTATTTTTATAGGTTTTGCTTCTACCATATTTATAGTTTTACTTCCAAAGGTTTTTACTATATCATCAAATTCCATTATACATTTCAGTCTTAAAGTATTAATTGTTTTTCCTATAAATCCTATTACTATGCTAAGGTTCTTACTTCCTAATTCCATATCATAACCTTTAGTATTTATAATTATTTTTATTTTTTCTGTGAATTCCTTAAGATCCATACAAAATTGAGGTATACAACCAAGATTGCATAATTTTGGTTCATATTAACTTCTGCACTAGCTAAAAGAGCTTGTCTATTGTATTATTTCTAGTACGTAAAAGGTTAATATTTACAAGTGCTCCAATTTCTTTACGATGGAGTCCTATTATTCCTATTAGAATTATTCCTAAATGCATATATTTATCGGTTTTATTCTTTAATAGTTTATGCTTTGTTTCTAGAGATACCAAGTCTAAATATACAATATTTCCTATTGAACTTAAACAACAAGATATCCCTAAACAAAGTTTTTCTACCTTAAAAACAAAATGGACTTGCAACACCTGAACTCAAAAACCTTAAATAGAGTAATTGCATATGTGAACCAGAATAGAGAATGAGGGTTTTAGAGAGAGAAGTATTGGGAAATGAGACTTAATTGCTCTATTGAAAAATAGGTCTAAAAGTGTTAAGGCTTGGAAGTAATTCCTATAAAAACAATTTATGGATTTATAGATTTTATTGATACTCGATAGCACTTGTTAATATCACTTAATGAAACCATTTCATTTTCTCATACTTTCCTCCTAACCAAACAATCCCAAAACCCAAAACTCTAACTAACATTTCAAGATAATTAGACATTAAAAAAAAGGAAAAAAAAAAAAACAAGAAAAGAACAGAGAGTTACCTTCGATCAAATCAACAATGTCGAATGAAAGTGGAGTGCCTTTCCTATTGTGTAGTCTCAGATGGAGAGCGATGAAGGAGAGAGGTATGAGTGAAAGAGAAAGTGAGGCATTGGGAATCACTTGGGGGCCTTTTTGGAATATTCCAAATTTGTTGAAGTGTTTTTTTAAAAAGACACCTGTTAAGTGATTCTCTAAAAATCACTTTTAAGTGTTTTTCCAAATTTTCAAAAGTGTTTTTTAAAATCTGCCAAACACCTTATTTTCATCCCAAAAACACTTTTAAGTGTTTTTAATGGAAAATCATTGCCAAAAAAGTTTTAAGTATTTCTCCAAAATACACTACAAGTGATTTTCCAACACTATAAGTGATTTTTCATATTTTTAAAAGTGTTTCTTAAAATTTGCCAAAAACCTATTTTTTTATTTATTAAAAAAACACTTTTTAGGCTAAAAGTGTTTCCTAGAATCGTTGACTCTAAGAATGCATTTGACAATATTTATACTCAAAGTGTTTTCTTTTGAAGTGTTTTTAGGAGAATCACTTATCAAGTATTTCTCTAGAAAACACCATAAATGATTTTCCAACATTAAAAATGATGTTTCAAAATTTTAAAATTTTTTCTAAATTTTACCAAACATCAATTTTTTTTTTCTTCAAAAACACTTTTTAAGTGTTTCCTACAATCACTGCTAAATGGAGTCAAAGTTTCATTTACAATAATTTTCTATTTTTCACTATAGGCAGAAACTGAAATTATAGCCAAAGTTTTAATTTTTAATGGGCAATATTGATCTTGTAAATTTCATTAAACATGACAAATTTCTTACATACATTAAAATAATGCTTTTGTAAGAAATAGTATTTTCCTATTTGCATATTAAGGTTTTTTTTTTTTTTTTTTTTTTTTTTTAATTTATAAAATTTTCAAATAAAAGTAGTCAAATATGTTAGGATTGAACCTTGGAAAGCATGACATGATATAACAGATTAAGATTTATTTATCTATGTTTCTTGGTTTTGCTCTTATTATCTCATTTGCATTAATTGGTTATTTGAGCATACACGTTCCATATCACTTACATTGTACATGACTTAGGTGTATTAGGAGTTGCACAGAAGATCCACTCATGGTTCCTTGTCAAGTAATGAGGTGTCCACAATTGGTTCATGGATTTGGGCAATCCATATGAGATTATAGTGTACTAACTCTTAATTGGAGGGATGACTTGTCTTGATCGTTGAGATGGCTTTCCCATGATGAATGCACTAATGCATGTGATGCTCATTAGACAAGATTTACGGTGAATCAAGACGTAAGGCTATCAATTGTCATGATTCACCACTACTACTATATTGCATGATATCTTATCCTTGAGAAGATATTGACCTTGTACCAAAGTCACTAGGAGGCTTTAGCCTATGGGTGAGACCCTAAAGTGGTCATATATCCTAGTGGATTGAGTCACTGTTGATGGAGGTTGGTGGCAACAGGTATACTCAATAAAGGCACCATGATATCTTATGGACTAAGATAGTGTGTTCCCTTGAGTGATTGATTGGGGCTAAAATATGTGCTTTAATGACACATATTCGATATGATTTGTGCACCTAAGGACACTCAAAATCACCCAACTTGACCTAAATCAATGCTAAGGCCTTAGCCATGAGTTCAACTTGTGTTTTGGAGATTTATCTTAGGTTCAAGGAAGAAAGGGTGCAAGTTGAATCACTTTAAAATTTGAAAGATTAAGAAATGGTTAAATGAGGAAATAAGCGAGTCAAGACTCATAGACCATGAGAAAAGTCAAGACAAGGATATCATAGGTTTGGAAGATGAGAAATGGCCATTATGGAGTAAGAAAGAGGGCAAGAAAATATAGGAAATGAGGCATGAAGCAAGATTCATCAAGCTACATGGAAATTTAGAACTCAAAATCCGGTGGTAACATGTACTCTGAATTTGAGAACATGGGGTACATCTCGAAATTCATTTTAGGCATCCTATATATTATTTCAAAGCTTGGGAAGTCAGGAGTCCAATGCTTCAAATGGTGTGCAAATCAAAGTTGAAATGAAGAAGTTATGGCTATTTTAAGACAATTGGGAAAAGCTAAGGGTCATTTCGAAATTCAACTTGTGAATTTGAAATCCAATTCAAAATGACCCCAATTTCAAATTCACCCGCTGCCACTTTGATGTTTTGCCTCCTTTACATCGGGAATTGCATCTAAGGCACTCCATCTGCCCTAAATGGACCCGACACGACTAGAAATCATCATTTTATTATTATTTTTAATCATTTTTAGATAATTATTTTTGTAATAAGTGTCCAATGAGAGTGTGACACATGTTAGGTAATTGATGATATTATATAAACTCTCTTAGTTCTAGGTTTTAGAAATCTAGGATCTTTTTTCGGAGTTTTTGACATTAAAGGTGGAAGAAGATGAGAGCTTTAGTTTGTTTTCTTTTTCTTCTTTATTAAATATATTGTTTTTAGTTTCTTTTGATTTAAATTATGGATTTTTACCCTATTATGGATTGTGAATGTGACATAACTCCCATAAGAAGCTAAGAAGCTAACTTGGGGATTGAAGTATGAAAACCTAAGGGCTAGGAAACTTATAGGGACAATGGGTAAATTATTATAACAATGAGATTAATTATTGGTTGGGTGACAATTTATCAATTTTTTTTTATCTATCCTTGTGAGTTAGTTTAGGGAATGATATGGTAGGTTATTACTCGATACTAGTGATTCATGGTAATTCTTGATCATTAGTTATACTTGTCTTTCTTATTGTTATTTGCCCCAAAACATAGTTATAAAGTGTAGGAAGGGTTAAAAACCAAATCTTAAATTGATAATCAATCTCATTCATTTAATGGTTTTAGGAATCCATTTTAAAAAGGAAAAATTAGGTTTCAAATGCAATTTTGAGTTATAGAACTCAAGTTGATCTTGAGCGGCCAAAGATCCCAAATCCTTAAGATCACTTTATTTAAGAAACCCTTGTTCTCTCTATTTCTATAGCTTAAATTGGATTATGGAAAGCCCCAAACTTGAATCGATTGAATTAAAAATCAATATTCATTTTGTTATTAATTTAGTTTCATTCACTCAATCCCATCTCATAAAAGATAATTCCCAAATTGTTTTTCACTTTAGGATTTAAACAAAAACAATTCATTTATTCTAGTATTGACAATTTCCATAAAACAGTCCTTGAGGACGATACCCAAAGTACTACAAAGGTTGTAGTGACTCTTTCTCTAATTTTTCTTGACTAGAGTTGCTATGTAAAGAGGCTAAGTATTTTGGTACAATAGAGCAGTTCGGTCAGTGATGCAAAGGACATGTGATCTAAAAGACTATGGTCATAGCATTTCCTTTTGTGGAAATTTGATGTATGCTCCTTGGAGCTAGAATATGTTAATTGATCACATAATAAATAGAATTTGTAAATAAAGGATTAGAGAGGCAATCTTGATAGGTGATAGCATTACCTTGTTAGATTACGGACACTGGTTCATGAGGAGTTTGCATATAGTAGATGTAGGTCACAGACCCAAGCTTCGTCTAGTTGTTATTTACATAGGGTGCTGGAGTGTAGTGGATTCTCTTTAGTGAAACGTTGAATCAACTTTAGAATTGGATTTTGAGCAAGCCAATGCTCCTATGGGTCTTAGTGGTCCCCACTCTAAGATCATATATCATGATGGTATATTGGTTTATGAGGGTTGGATTGACTCTTGGTTCACTATTATGCATAAGAGCGTTTTGGTAATTATGCAAGGTTGTATAGGGGATAATGAACAAGTTTTCTGTATTGGACTAATTAATTAATTAGATGATCTTATGTGGTTAATTGATCAATTATGACTGTTTTGGGCTAAATTAAGTGACCTAAGCCTTAGTAGGCTCAAGTCACTTAAGCCTAGTAAGGGAACCTTATAAATGCCCCCTTAGGGGCTAAGGTTTCCATAACTTTTTGAGAGACAATTATCTTTCATCTCTAGCGAGAAGAAGAGAGAGGGAGAGAGAGAGAGCCTAGGATTCCTCCTTTCCAAAGGCCCACACTTTGGAGTGTTAAAATTGTGGTTCAAGTCATTGGGCAGAAGCTTGGGTGTACGAGACTTCCAGATTCTTAATTCTTCATCTTCACTGAGCCGAATTGATTTAGGAGCATCCAAATCAAAGGTAAAGTTTTCGAATTACTTTATTCTTTACCCTATATTGGTAAAAATATGATTTTTACTTCTATTGCCTAGGATCTAGAGGCTTAGGGTATTTTTGCATGCACCTATACAATTTAGGATAAAGGGATGGAGCAATCTAAGATTCTCAGCAAAATAGACAAAAACTATTATTAAGTTTCAAAAAGTGCTTTCAATTTCTTAGAAGTTAATCTAAAAAGGAATTTAATAAATTTTTATATTCAAATGAAACAGTTGATAGAGTAGATTAAGCTAAATTGTGACGACCGCCCTTGTAGGTGCCATCCACGCAAGACAATGTCTCATTTTAGTCTAAAGACTGAGATGGAGATACTATCCTATGAAAGGAAATTAACTTATAACCCAATATAATGTGTTAGAGCAGAACAAGGAAACATATTAAAGAAACTATATATTCATTACCTTTTCAAGATACAAAGCTTTTAGTACACAAAAGTGGCCTTAAGGCCCTTTTACAAACCTTGTACAAACCTTGTACAAACGTATGAAGATGGCTACATGCCACTATTTTATTCAAAAGAAACAAAAAGAAAAGGGCAACAAAAACTATATGCCTTGTTGTTCGTCCTCTAGACCTTGCTCAGTATCTAGTTCAACTAGATCCTTATCTTAAAAATTTAGGGAACTATAAAGTGGGTATAACTTAGTGAATGATAGTATAATGCAGGATTTAGGATGGTTAGTCCAAACTAAAAAATGAAGTTTCATCATGTATGTAACACTTAATGTAGATAATATTTAGTATAACAACCAAGTATTCCATTTACAAATTCCAAATTAGCTTACTTATATTTGTCTAAGAGAATCAATCCTCATAAATTATCAAATGAATGATTTTAATTTAAAGAAAAGTCCAACTAATATGCATATTTCATCTACAATGTGAATCAATGGTCAAAGTGGTTTACAAGCTATTCGAAAGTGATCAATTTGTCAAAAACACATGAATTATCATTAACAAGCAGAATAGTGGTTTTCAAAAAATAAATTCCAAATAAATAGCAAGAAGGGTTATCTCATGAAAATAAAAAACAGATAACATCTTTAACATGTCTAGATTAATATCCAAAAGTCCAAATTAATTAATTATATTCCAATTAATATCAAATTTAGTCACAAGTGGGTTACTTCATAGAAAAATCAGCAAGTGATCAGAACAAAATAAATATGAAAGAAATATCTATAGGTTGAATTTTATTACAAAAAATTTCAGTGACCATCTACTATATGTTGAGATTACAATCCAAGTGGCCAAATTAATTAACTAGGTCTCATTTAGTATTAGATTTCATAATGATCATAACAGGTCCAAAATAGAGCAATTTTCCATAGCATGCAATAGTTAATTTATTTAATTAATTTAGGTATATCCTAAAATCCTAAAAAAATTCACTCAACTCATTTAGAATTCCTAATTTATATGAAAATAACCACAGATCAACATCACATACATAACATGCTTAAAATTAAATAAACATCTTTCAACTTCAGAAGAATACTTGTGTAGTGGGTTCAAGAAGAAAAAAAAGTATCTCTTGTTTCAAAAATCATTTCTTAATATTTTATGTGTAAAAGTTAAATTTAAGAAGTATAGATTAAGGGAAAAATGACCAAAGAAATTAAAGAGGTCATTTAGTAATTTAATTTTACAAAACAATCCCGAGTATGAAAAAGAGAGTAAAAATTGAACCTCCTAAAAGATTGAATTATATCTTCTAATTGGAAAATTAGTTTTGACTCAAATAACATTCTAAAAATCAAATTCAAGAAGTTTAAAATACCATGGAATAATTAGGAAAATGTTAAAGAGTTTCTAAATGGTTTGATTTCAATTTACAAGTTCAATGGTACACTAAGCAATCAATAGTGTCAATAGAAAACCATGTTTTAGAAAATTTTGTATGTAGGGATCTATTAAATCCCATTTTAATTTCCATAAATGCATAAGACTCTACTGATTGGAGCTATGAAATTTAACTCAAGTATATTTAAAAATCAAAATTCATTTTAAAAAAACCTTTTCAAATATGCAAATAGAATGAAATAGGTAGCATTGTCTTTTAGAAAATTGAAATTTCATACTTAAAGGAACTAAGGTGAATTTTAAATATAAGTTTAAGGATTGATTTAATTAGGAAAAAAAGATTCAAAACAAACAATTTTTTTTTTATAAAAAAAATTAGAATACATGAAATCTTGAATACAAACTATCAAGAAAAAGTGTGTGTATGTGTGAATTATTAAAGTGAATTACAAATATCCAAACTTAAAATCAAAGAGTCATGAATTAAATTAAAAAGTTCATCTATAGCCAATTTTCATTTGATTATCCAATGGCTTATCTTCTGTAAAAAAATTTGAAGAAAAATTAACCCAATCTCAATCTCAATTCATCAAATAACCAACATTCAATCAAACAATTTCTAAATGTCAAATCTAACAACACTCATGTGTGGCCTATTCGTCCACATGCAACCTATTATAATATATTTAAAAATTATAAATGATAAGCAATAGATGAAAAAGAGGATATAGAAACTAAAATCAAAGTTGAGAAAATTAAATAACCTACTTTGATTATCTTCTTGAAAAATTTTCCCGCCATCCAAACATGTTTTCCCCCAAAGCTTCCTTCAAGGCCCCTCAAAATTTTTAGAGACCTTCTTAAAGTTTCTCAAGTTCCAAAAAGTCCTCTAAAATTTCTAATTCCCTTTTATAGTCTTCTCTAGAATCTTCTCTTTTTTCCCTCTTAATTTTCACTCTAAAATTCAAAAAGACTTCTAGACATTTTTCCCTATCAAAATAACAAGATCTCTCAATTTTCCAAAAATGCCCCTTCTAGAATATTCCTTAAGTTGTCTTCAAGCTCACATAATCTCACATAAAATACAAAATAAAATAAACAAATGATCAAAATGTAAATCACACATTAAAAAAATTAAAGCTAATTATAAGTAAAAATACATCAAGTTTAATTCACATGTAATTCAAAATTAAAAAACAATCTCATATAACTAAAAAAGAAAATTTAAAAAAAAATCAAAATCATGCATTAAAAAAAAAAAAAACATGGACTAATCTCATGACCACAAAAATTAAAAATCAATTTCATGAAATTAAAATTTAAAAGTCAATCACGTGCACATCCAAAAAATAAAAATATCAATCACGTGTATCAAAATCAAAAAGTCAATGACATACAATCAAGTATCGAAATATCAATCTCATGCAATTAAAAATCAAAATTAATCCAATACTAATCTAATCCTAAAACCAAGCCATAGAAAAACTAAATCAAATCTAAGTATACTAAAAGAAACTCAATCAAACGAAATCCTAAAAAAACGAAAGGTCACTAAATAATCACATCAAGGATCCTTGAAAAGCCCCCTAAGATATCTCTAAAGAAAGTCCAAAGATAATGACCAAAAAGTCATAGTGGACCACTAATGGGACTAAAAAATAGCTTGAAAAAGGATACTAAGTGTATAATGAGGCAGTAGAGGATGAACTCTAATTAGTATGTGCTAAGAGGACAAAATGGAGGATCTACAACTATAGATGAGAATCCTTAAATGAATCTTCAATAATATCCTATTAGCCTAAGGAAGTTATGAATCTCCGTCACGGTTATTGGTCTACCCCACGCCATGATTGCTTCCACTTTACCTGGGTTTATAGATATCCTTTTTTTAGAGGCAACATGTCTTAAGAATGTTACGTGGTCCAACCAAAATTCACACTTCTTTAGCTTAACATTTAATTGGTTATTTCTAAGGCATTGCAAAATCATACGAAAGTGAGTATTATGCTCCCCAGAACTTCGAGAATAGATCAAGATCTCGTCAATGAAGACTACAACAAATTGGTCTAAATAAGGGTTGAAGACTCGATTCATTAGTTCCATGAATGTAACTAGGGCATTAGTCAACCCAAATGGCACCACCAAAAATTCATAAAGACCATATCGAGTCCTGAATGTCGTCTTTGGAATATTCTCAACCTTAATCCGAAGTTTAAGATATCCTGATCGCATGCTTGTCTTTGAAAAGATAGATGCCCTTTGGAGTTGATCAAATAGATCATCAATGCGAGGAAGTGGGTAACAGTTATAAATGGTAACCTTATTCAATTCACGGTAGTCTACACATAACCTTGTACTACCATCCTTTTGGTGTAAAAAAATAACAAGTGCTCCTCATGATGACATGCTTGAGTGTATAAAACCAAGGTTTAGTAATTCCTACATCTGGATCTTCAACTCTCTAAGATCTATTGGAGCCATTTGATAAAATTCTTTGGAAATTGGCTTTGTTCTTAGTACCAAGTCTATCACAAAATCAATTTCCCTTATTAGTGGTAACCCTCGCAACTTTTCTAGGAATACATCTAGGAATTCTTGGACTATCAATAAGTTTGCTACTCGTATCTTTAATGCGTCAGTGTTTACCATATGGGCTAAGAATCCTTGACACTCGTCTCATTAATCGTTCTGCTTAGATTGTTGAGATCAAACAGGGTGGTGCCAATACCCCTAAGCATGTAACTCTAAACTCAGGTAATCCTGGCATACTCTTTTTTGAAAATAGTCAACTGATACATGACAAGGAGCTAACCAATCCATTATGAGGATAACATTGAAATCTCGAATGTCCATTAGTACCAAGTTCACCAACAACACCCTCCTACCTATAGTCACTACACACCCTTTATACATTGTGTCCATAATTACTTTAACTCCCATAGAGGTATTAATACTCATTCTACAATCTAATAAACTTGCTACTATAGGTAAGCTTTCTATAAAGGCAAAGGTAACAAAGAAATGGGTTGAGCCAAGATCGATTAAAACTTTAGCTTGTTTACCATAAATAGTAAAGATAACTACTATAATAGGTGGTGTAGCTTCAAGGTCCTACTAAGTGAGAGCAAAGATTCTTCCACGTGTCTAACTTCTAGTTCTTTAAGTTGATTAAAAACTAGGTTTGTCATGCCTTGCTCCTTGTTGGATAGGTACAACGTTGGACTTGGTTGGAAATTTGATAAGATGGTTTTGGTAAGGTTTGAGGCTATTGTAGCTAGTTGTGTGACTTTATCAATGAAATTGGCAATGAAGTCTTTACTCTCTTGGGGCAGGAATAACTCACATGCCCTAGTTGTTCATAAGTAAAAAAGTCATTTTCCCGGGGTGAGGTATTTGATTCATCCTTTCTGTCACTGGTCTAGCTCAACTAAACGTAGAACTCGTAAGTTGTCTCGTGTTGGTTTGGCTCCCTTTTCTTTCTCTTTGTTGGCTAGTTTGAACTCGAGACCTCTTAGGGTTACTCTTCATCAATTCCTCGAATTCTCGTTCCATGATCAAAGCTTGATCCACAACATTGACATACCAAGTTAACCTTAATATTGCCACTCAACTTCGAATAGTTGGGAGAAGTCCCTCTTGGAACTTGCTAGCCTTTTTGTGCTCAATTAGCATAGTATTATCAAAATGTGCCAAATGAGTGAATGTCGCCTTAAAATCAATACTTGGCATATCTCCCTATGTTAACCCCTTAAGCTTTGCTTCATATATTTCTCGAGCATTTTGTGGGAATAGTACTCTAGGAAAACCTTTACAAAAATACCCCATGTTACTAGTCTCTTCTCCAACAGTGTAGGTTCTGTCAAATGCCACCATTAATCTGCTTCCATCTGCAATAAAAAGGTGGCTAACTCCCTCATTGAAAATAATTTTGAAAGTTAAGCCACCTAGGCCTTAACCTTGAAAGGATTTGTGCTTTCTTTAAGGTTGCATGTGATAACGTTGAAATTGCTTGAAATGGCTAAGTTGCTCCATTATGCGATTATAACGTGTGGTGTTTGAGTTAGAATGGACTTGTTGTTCAATCATAGTCACCAACCCTTCAACTACCCTTAGTATTCCTTCTACGTCATTAGTTGCACCTCTTTGCGAAACCTTGGACCCATTGATAGGATGCACCATATTGCTTACTCTACAAGGAGGAACACTCTAATTTACTATAGGATACTCTCTATTTAGGTTAATTAGTTTCATGATTCATACTACCTCATATGAGATGTGAAGGTTTCAAAGAGAATCATCAAAAGTCTTAGAGAGAGCTTTAAGTACTTTCCAAGTTCTATAAACCATATAGATTAATACCAAGTGTCTATGTATCTCGAATCTTCCTTCTCCAAAGGTGTTTAAACCTTAAGTCCTACGAAACTCACAAAATGACTCAATTCCTTATCTTATCACCTGATATTAACCTGCTAGTGCCAGTTAGAAGACCCAAAAGCAAAGAGTAACTATCACCATCCTATTTCTAGAAGAGAATTCCTAGTATCAAGTCTACAAAACCTATAACCTAAGCTTTGATACCAACTGTGATGATCCACTCTTGCAGGTGCCATCCACGCAAAATAGTGTCTCTTTTCTAGTCTAAAGACTGAGATGGAGATAATATCTTATGAAAAGAAATTAACTTGTAACCAAATATAATATGTCAGAGTAGCATAAGGGAGCATATAAAAGGAACTATATATTCATTACCTTTTCAAGATACAAAGTTTTTAGTACACAAAAGTGGCCTTAGGACCCTTTTACAAACCTTGTATACATGTACGAAGATGGCTACATGCCACTAGTCTATTCAAAAGAAACAAAAAGAAAAGGACAACAAGGACTATATGTCTTGTTGTCCGTTTTTCAAAACTTCCTCAGTGTTTAGTTCAAATAGATCCTCACTTGAAAAATTTAGGGAACTACAAAGTGAGTATAACTCAGTGAATGACAATATAATGCAGATTTTAGGATGGTTAGTCCAAAATAAAAAATAGAGTTTCATCATATAGGTAACACTCAACATAGGTAATATTTAGTATAACAATCAAGTAGGTATACAACATTGGACAACCCGATGTATAATTAATGAAACACATGCACAATCCACGGCTACAATGCAACTTCAACTCTTGACATATCTCAGTATCATGTAATAACATTGCTATGGTGCCCCTTCCTCCATCGACATAGATAACATATGTGTCCACAGACGACATATATCTCATATAACATGGTATCATATAGACATAGTGCCCTTACTTTTCTTGACAAACTTCTCATATAAACAACTTTAGTGCCTCTTCATCTCTCGACACAAAAGATCATAAGGTCAATCAACTATGGTGTGTCCCTCCATCTCTATGGCACAATATAGGTCCACGGTATATAATAATCACATCCATAACAATAATGTAAAGTGCCATAATGATAATACCAGTGATTTCTAATGAATAGTACGTACAAGGTAAGCTCCAAGGAAAGACTAGAGGGGTCATAATGGTCCCGCTTAAAACCTAGCCTTCTTAGATAGAGCTTTTCCAAAGTGTACCCATCCCTTCATGATCATCGAACCATCTTAACTATATATATATATCGAGGATATAAGGAGCACATATTTATTATAAACATAGCAATTGACCAACACACTTTCAAAGCATATCTCATGACATTTGATAAATAATGAATACATATAACATTTAAAGCATGAGATATAAAATTCTGAAACTAAATAAAATTATGCATTATAAGATGATTCACAATAAGAATTCCAAACTAGAATTGTAGTAGCACTTCTGTTACACTAACATAAAGATCCTACTTCAAAATAATGACACTATACAAGCTTCTTCATAATTTTCTTCTTCCCTTTCTTGGTAGGTGAATGCTCTTATTTATAGGAACCTAAAACAAGTGAGCCCATAAGTGACTGGTTGCATGGCTTTAGCTAGGTGTCATTTAAAGGAAGTAGATTAGTGTCTTCTTTATTTTATTGAAATGACATGTGGTGACATGCTTAATCCTTGTAGTTACTTGGCAAGTAAAGTAAGTTCATGAGTTAAAATGTTGAGTTAGATGTCAATTGTTCACAACGACTTAGTGTCCCTTTTGGTTGCAGCATTTTGACATGTCCTTTCAACACCTCATTCTTGGTTGCATGCCTTGGACACCTCATGCTTGGTTGCATGCCTTGGATACTTTATGCTCGGTTGCATGCCTTGGATATTTTATACTCGGTTGCATGCTTTGGACACCTCATGCTTGGTTGTATGCTTTGGATACCTCATGCTTGGTTGCATGCCTTGGACACCTCATTCTCGGTTGCATGTCTTGGATACTTCATGCTCAGTTGCATGCTTTGGATACCTCATGCTTGGTTGCATGCATTTTATATCTTATAATTGGTTGCATGCTTCAATATCTCATACTTGGTTACCTACTTTTGACATCTCATGCTGGATTGCATGTTAAAGGATATATATGAAGGTAATTAAAAAAGAACACATTAAAAATATTATTCATAAAGAAAACTAAGGTCATTACATAAATAACAAGCAACTAAATTGTAACATGCTACACTTAGAGGTTAAAACACCATGATCATTTCACATTTCGAATCTAAGGGCCCAAAACATGAACTACATTGACTAACCAAAACCATAATATAATTAGTTGTTAAGCTAAGTACCTTAATTCCATTTATGCTAAACAATAATCAAAGCATAAACATAATTCAAAAATATTAAATCATCACTCTAAAACTAATTAAAATCTCATAACAATAAATTGAATAACATCCAAAACATTATAAATGGTAATTCTAGAAATCATAACCAAGTTGAGTTCTAAACCATTAATCTTAAAAGTTGGTCCCAATAGCAACATTCTTCCTATTTTGATAACTCCTCACTAATATCACTTGTATATGAAAAGTAAGATAATATAAAATGGTGAACTTAGTAGCTCAATAAGGAGAAATTTTACAATAAAAATAATCAAATATAGTGCAAATTCAAACCTTAGGAGATATCACACATTTACATAGAACAATTAACAATTAATCTTAGTTAGTTTAATACCAAAAGTTTACTTCTTTTTTTTCTCAAAAGACTAGCCATTGGTAGATAGTATAAATTTATTTTCATTTCAATTTAAAAATAAGAATAGCATAATGCCCTTTCCATGTTTAGTTCATATTTAAAAGAATTACATAAATAAACATTTTACTCTAGTAAACTAATAATTGTTTAATTATTAGTAATTGACAATATATCCAAATAGTGGACTTGTAATAAATGGGTAACCTCAATTATTCCTCTTAGGACTGGATAAAATGATTTTTCAATCAATAGTACACTAAAGACCAATAACTTTTCCATTGGCTTGCAATTTGTCACTAAAACTATAAAAGGGTAATGAAGGTTGATAATTTATCATTTATTGACCAATGCTATTAATAACCAGAATTTTAAAATAATTATAATAAAATAAAAGGTCAATTTCATTTGCATAACAATCAAATAAAATCATACAACACTCCCAATTTATTTTATAAACTAAGGAACAAAATATATTATATTACAGAAAATGTTATTTAAACCACATTAAGAAATTCAACAATTTTGATATTAAAAAAAAACTAAATATATGATAACTTACAAATAACTTTCAACACTATTAACCATTACTTGAAAGAATCTCGATTAGAAAAGAACCCTTTTGACAATGAGGGTATCAGTATAACCTAAGTAGGTTTGGTGCAATTAGTAGGCAACCTAAGGTTAATCCAGATTTGAAACTCATTTATCTAAAGCTCATCTCAATGAAATTCGACTTAATGCTGCCTAATCTAAACTTTAATTAGCTCTACAGTCCAAGCTTGAGTTAAAATTGAGTCAGTAAGTTTATATAATCAAATTGAGTAGATTTATTAATCAGATCAAGATAAATAATAAGTAACTAAATTGTGACACAAACTTAGAGGTCAACGACACTAAAACCATTTCACGTGTCGAGTCCATGGGCCCAACACATAATCATTTCACATGTTGAGCTTGAGAGTCTAACACATAAATCACTTTAACTAACCAAAATCCTAATGTAACTAACTATTAAACTAACAACCTTAATTTGATTCAAGTTAAACTATTGTTAGAGCATAAACATAATTCAAAAGATATTAAATCATCAATCTAAAACTAATTGACATCTCTCAACAATAAATTCAATGATTATCCAAAGTATTTTAAATAAAAATCCTAGAAATCATAATTGAGTTGAGTCTTAAATCATCAATCCTAAAATTTGGTCCTAACAAAAACACCCTTCCTATATAAATCACTTCTAACTAATATAACTTGTATCCAAAATGTGGGACAATATAAATGAATGAACTTGATAGCTCAATAAATAAAAATTGTACAATAAGAATGATTAAGCATAGTATGGAATTTGTTCCTTTGGAAATAACACACTTTTATAGAAATCAATTAACAATTTTGCTTATTCAATTTAATACCAAAGTTCATTTATTTCTTGAAAAAATAGTCACTAGTAGATAACATAAATTTATTTTCAATTCAATTTATAAATAAGAATAGCATGTTGTATTTTGCATAATGGATTCATATTCAAAAGAGCTACATAAATAAACATTTTATTTTAGCCCACTAACAATTACTTAATATTGGGATTTAATAGTATGCATCAATAATGATACTTTTATTAGTGGAAAAAATTATTTCAATCAATGTTTTACCAAAGATTAATAACTTTCTTAATGGGTAGGATTGCAATGCATCCCTATCCCCACCAAAGGTAATGAAGGTCAATAGTTTATCCTTTGCTCATTTAAGCCACTTAATCAAAGTTTCAACATAATTACAATAAAATTTTAAATCAATTTCACTTGCATAACAATCAAATAAATCATATGATATTTCTAATTTATTTTATAAATTAATGAACAAATCATAATAATTTTATAAAATGTTACTTGATGCACATAAAGGAATTTATCAATTTTTATATCAAGTTAAAAATAGATAATAAATTACAAAATAACTAGTGACACTTATGGACCCCCATTTTTTATGTGCATTCCCACTCGACGATAAAACTCATTTTTTGTTTGTGAAAAACTAATTTAAAAAAAAGTTGGAGTTGTTACTTATTTTTGTTTATTTATAAAGGAAAAAAAATTAAGAAATAAAACTCTAGTGTTTTATGAAAATTGAGCATAGATTTGAGGGTTAGGTTACTTATTGGGAAGGTACCATAAGATAACACCTCTTTAAACCTTAAAAAGGTCTCTACTAAATAGGTGGAGGGAACTAAGGCAATTAACTAGTAAACTATGGATACAAAGAAATAATAGCAAGCAATATACAA
Organism: Vitis rotundifolia; assembly: GCA_030254885.1. Taxonomy (NCBI): domain Eukaryota; kingdom Viridiplantae; phylum Streptophyta; class Magnoliopsida; order Vitales; family Vitaceae; genus Vitis; species Vitis rotundifolia. The sequence goes on from CM058154.1 coordinate 10,919,501, forward strand.
CAAGGCATGCTGATTAAGACAAAAGATAGGGAACACTCATAGTATAACGTGTATATCAAGGGAATCAAACAAAGAAAGTAGGAAGGAAGCTTACTTCAATAATGCTTAAGATAGGGTAATGCAACTTACATAAGGAAGAAAGAGTTAGTTCACAAACAAAATAAGAGATATAATATCAAAATAAGAGCCACTCAATGTATACAAGATATATATAATCAAAATCAAGAATAAAAAATGGCTAAATTAGCATCAAAGTGAACTAATATTCACTAATTATGTAGAGAGATTAGAATAGGACAATAAACATATAGTTACAAAATAAATCCAAATAAAATGGTTAAAAGATGATCATACTATAGTAGAATGCTTTTATAACAGGTATAAGATGGCTATATTACAAAACAAGAGTCATACAAGGCTAAAAGCATTCCAAAATGGATTGATACAACAAATTATTCAAATGGTATAGAAACACGATAGAAAACAAGCATTTACAAAATAAATCTAAATAAAATGGTTAGAGATGAAATAAAATTGATACAAAAATTCAACATCATATTCAAGGTGTCTAGAATACAATTCAAAACCCCAATGTGCCTAAAAATTCACAAAATAGTATAGATTACAAAAAACATTTCACAACCCCATACCAAGTCAACATAGTAAGCATGGAAAGATTAAATTAATTCACAATCTTAAAAAATGATTTTTAAGCGAGATTAAAGCCTCCAAGCTTATTTTAAAAGTCTAGAATACAAAAAAATATCAAAATTAATTAAAAACCCAAGAACTAGGACTAATTTGCAAAAACATTTTGGCATGCAGAAATAAGGCAAGAGTAGAGCACTTGGAAAAACCAATTTATTCAACAAGCTTGGAGAGGGTTATTTTAATAAAACAAAAATTCTTTGATATATTAAAAACACATCCTAAACTTAAAATATATTTTAGGACAAACTAAAGGGTCCAAATTTACAAAAACAACTTAAAGTTCAAAAATAGAATTATAGAGAGTCAAAAGTTGGCAATCAAGATATGTGGGTTTTGATATAAGCCTAAATTAATTTCCATTGGACAAACCTATGGGCAATTACATATCACTTTGTTCTTTATCCTAGGATCAAGTTATGTGTATGCAAATCTTCCTAGAATTTTCTAAATCTTATGCACAGTGTGTTAAGGTTGAAGTCATGCTACATCAAAAGAAGACAAAAAGAGGGGAGCTTCCTTGTACTATAAAAGGAGGCCTCCATCCCTTATACTATTTATCCCAAAAAAGGCTTTCAATATTTTGTAAGCTTTTATGTTCTTTCCTCTTAAGTGTGAGAGAGGTTGTAATTTTGTCTTCATATAATGGATATTTTTTTGTTTTGCCCCATGAAGGTTTTCCTTTTAATTAAGAGGATTTTAACATGCAAATACTTTTGCCTATTATTTTATTTATTGCTCTATTTTTCTTTTCATTATTCTATTTTCAAATTATTGTTGCGAGTATCATTACATAATAGTGGTATCAAAGCCTAGGAAAGTAGGATCACTGTGACCCTTCCACTTTGCTGGGGACTTTCCTAGTGCATTCAACGCAAACACTTACTACTATTATGGGTTACTGTTCACTATGAAAGTGAAATAAATGGTGACAAAATTTGAAATAAAAAAAATTCAATGGGAGCAATTTTGGGTTGTGAAAAATGAACATCAAAGCCATCTTGAGGAAGGAAAATTGCCTCGAAACAATTGGTGAAAGGCCAAAAAATATTGAAGACAAAAAGTTGGAACAAATGGATGGGGATGCAGTTGCAAACTTGCATTTAGAAGTAGCAAATAATATACTATCAAGCATCTCAGAATTATAGTCGATAAAAGAAATTTGGGATACTTTGACAAACTTATATGATGCCAAGTTGTTGCACAACAAAATCTTTTTGAAAAGAAAACTCTATACTCTTTGGATGTAAGAATCTACTTCGATGACTGAACACATTAACACCCTGAAAACTTTGTTCTCTCAACTATCAGATATGAAGCATAATATATGATGAGAATCAACAAGCATCTAAGGATCCATTGCATGTTCCAGTTGGGCCTATTACTAAAGCAAGATCCAAGAAGATCAAAGAAGCACTTAATGGGCTAATTCAAGAGATTTGGGCTGATTCTAACGTAGGACATTCCAAGTTTGGCCCAAAGGAAGATGAAGGTGTAATAAATTTAATCCAAGCTATTGAGGGCTAATCTGGCTTGATTGGACGTAATTTATGGCGTGGATTAATGATTGATTGACTTTCCAGTTCCATATTAGTTATTTCCTATTCTAGAGCTGCTAATTTCAAGCCAAATCTACCTTAATTTTAGGCTTTTATTATTTAGTAAATTTTTTTAGCTACTTCCTTAATTTGGATCTGCTAATTTCAGACCAAATCAACTTTTATTTAGGGTTTTAATATTTACTATGTTTTTTATATATAAATAAGATGCACTCATTGTAATAGATCAATTATTGAATAAAAATCAGAAAATGTGAGGCTTTGCTCTTCTTTTAGTTCTTCAAGAACTGTGAACTTATCAAGGATTCTTCCTTATGACGTTCAAACTTTATACCTTCGGTTCGTGATTCCATTATAATCATTGGGTCAAGGTCTATTACTTAAACTTTTGGTTCGCGTTTCACTTATAAACGTTGGGTCAGGGTTCTATCAAAAATCTGTATTTTAGCTTTCTTGGGCAATTATTCCAATACTGGTTGTTGGGTCTCAAAGCGTGTCGATTGAGGTTCGCATCATTTGGTATCAGAGCACAGGTTCTAAAATCAGTTTTCTATCCCTTTATCTTTTGTTTCCTGTTATCATCCTATCTTGTTCCTTTTGTGTTCTTTATTCCTCGTTCTTATTTTGTGACGAGCACTAGGTTAAAATCGTGCACTAAGCCCAAAAAAAAAAAAAAAAAGACTTTAGAAAAGAAATAGAAAAAAAAATTGAGTGTAGTTTCAATTCTCTCAAA